>CM077590.1:34484375-35975000 GCA_039657365.1 Stephania yunnanensis | reverse complement strand
GAATAGTAGGCTGGCTGCCACTTGCACCTACATCCTCGCTATTGCGTGAATCATCCATCAGTATCTGCAAATTGACAATGAACGCGATTAGCTACTACTTAGATAACACATATATACACATAGAAAAATAACATGTACATATAAGGAATCCCCAACTCACTTTCATTCACTTCCCAACTAATGGTTTCTAGGTAAGGATCATCTGGTTTTCCACACCTAAGATTTGTGTTTACTTATTTAAAATTTATTTGTTACTTATTGGAAAAGTTTGGCCTTTTGCTAGAAACTATAGCTTTGGTACCATATTGTAGAATAGCTAGATTCCACAATCCCAAGCTTTATAAATTTAGGCTCTGATACCACCTGTGATGATCCCTTCTCAAAATTGGGCACCACCCAGCCTAATCCCATCATTAAGCAATAATCTCACCATGTAGGACTTAACAAGGAATTAGTCAGCCTTTCTAAAATACTCGCACATTCCAAGTAAATATTTTTTTTTTCAAATAAACATTAATCTTTCCTATATCAATTCATAAATAAGAGTTAACTAAAATTTTACTTAATTAAAAGTTTATTTATTGAAATTCTTAACAAATTAGCAAACGCTTATTACATGATGTTAACAATTATGGAAAAACAAGGAAATAAAGATCATATGCATATATATAATAAACGACGATAGTATATCATCATGTGTTTGGTCAAGGATACCAATCACTCAACCCATAATATAAAACCCTAAAAAAATTATGATATACATATAAAAGTAATACATCAAAAATCAAAACCTACAAAATCTGATGTACTAATACTCTACTAACTTAGAGGTAGTCACTAGTCTTCTCTTTGCTCGGTATGCTACTCGATGGAGCTGCACCTACCGTCATAAAAATGACGGTGAGTATATTAAAGAAAGTAACACTAAGAAACATTTGTTCATATTCCCAAATATGCAACAAGTATCTAAAAGCATGATAATAGCAACTATGCTAAAAAAGAGAACTTGCAAAAAGATACTTTAATTAAACAAAATGAACTGTCACATGACTAAGTAGTTATGATCTAGGGCCAGTCGACCGTGATCTTCATCACATTAGCCTTTTCCACACATCGATGTGAAGGTCTGAGCAGTTCTCATTGCCTTTATAATCTTTTACTGGTACCACTCACCTTCGATGTATACTTGCCAACATCCCCAGGTCCCATACCCCATGTGTTGCACAAGTTATGCTCGCCAAAAACCTCAAGACTCATTTCCCATGTGCTGCACAAAATAGTGGAGACATCTCGATCACCCTAGAAGTCTAGTAATCCCCGTTTGTTCATCGGACCTCTATCATAAAATGGTCTTAGATACAAGAACTACTTTCATATTTCAAGGAATTACATGGTTTAAGAATCCAACAAAGAAATTGCATATCTAATGCACAATGGAATTATATTCACAACACTATGTAACACCTACTTAATAGCATGCTATTTCACTGACCACATGCATTTACAATCAAAGTGACATAGCACATGACTTGGAGTCAATGAAATCATTTAATCAACAATCTATACCATGAAAGCAACCTCATGAAATGAGAATGGACAATAAGTCATGTCATATGGAATACAATGGCAAATTAGTCCAAAAGATCGAAAATGAACATATAAATATGAATGAAATGTAAATAAATATCTCAATCAGTTTACTTACAATCCACGCAATTTCCTATGTTATTCTGGCCTCCCGACACTTTAAAACTTGTATCCGAGCCCCCGAGACACTTCCCTAGGTTCCTGATATCATATAACATGTTTTTGATTGTGTTTAGACCTTTACCTAGGGTATTAGACTTGTTTATGGTGTTTGAGAAATTTTTAAAAATTGTAGATTTTTATGCTGTCATAGCACCTAGCACGCTAAGTACCCTGATTAGTGCACTAATGACGTCATCAATACGCTACCAAGTTTTCTCCAGTACGCTAATCGAAGTTAGCGCACTAGTTACCATACCTTGCGTGCTATGTATAGGAAAACCCAAAATTCTGCAGTTAAAATTTGAGTTTTCTCCTCACATAGGCCATACCAATGCCCTAGGAACTCCCATACATGCTTCCAGTGTTCCAAGACATCAAGAACAACATAAAACAGTCCCATATAACATCAAATTCATGAATTCATTGAATTGCGCTAAGTCAGTGGTGTAATGAATTTACCTAATTGATGTGAACCACCTAGTTGATAAACTCTTACACCGAACTCTTCTAGTTGCTGGTCTTCTTTTCCTACAACAGCTTCTCATTCTCCAACAAGTTTTACTTCCAAGTTAAGAAATGAAATGAAGTTGGTTTGAGTTGTTTAAGTTGATCGATCTTATGCTTATATATGAAATGGATATGGTTGATTGATAGCCATTGATCCTCATGTGCCTACGTATCTCGAGATCCATCTAGTGGTCGAGTTGCTAATGCATGCTCCACTTACTCTCCACTAACTCATGCTAAGTGACACCAATTTCTACTCAATTGGTTTCTAGAAGTGTCACTACGCATTTCAATATATATCAAGTTACTATTATTTTTAAATGCTAACTTAGGTTACATTATTAAACGTAGCCACATTTGAATCACTATAGAAGCTATATAAAACTTTAATAAAACTTACTATATCACTCTTTACCTTGGTCACACACTAACACACAACTTGAGGCGTATCCCTACTCATTCCTCGACACCTATACCCAAGTAGGAATTACTTAGTAATCTACACATATACAATACACTAGGCATACACCATAACAAATAAAACATATACCTTGGCCACATTGCTTCGGTCATGAAATGTATCTCGATGCAGGTCTCACATCATGGTGACTTGATCTTGATTAAGAGACTAAACTAGTATTTAGAAATTCGGGCTATGACAGCTAAGGATTAAACTACAACCTTAGGTATACAACCCTTTATTTTAAGTTTAAAATTAGTTCTGGTTTTTGATTATTTCAAGAGGGTAGATATTTGAGTCTTTGAAATTGGTTTATATATATGGATTCGTCATTTCAAGCTAATAATCCAGCTATTAAGAAGTTCTTAATTTGGCTTTGAAATACAAAAGTGATGAATTTCCGAAATTGTTAAACAAAATTTGAAATTCTGCATGTTGCTATTATGAACCAACCTTTATATTTTGGTCATAACTTCCTTAATTTAAATTATGGACCTAATTTGGTGGAATTTGAAAGCTAACATAAAGGGTAACAACTTTTCCCCATTTAAAATTTTGTAATTCGAATGTTTTCAAGTCCAAAAAATCTCTGCAAATAGTTGATTGAATGCCATTATGAGATTTTTGAAACTAAACTTTTAAAAGGCACAACTCCCTAATTACTTATCCAAATGAGCTAGTCTGTTAGAATTTCTTTATTGGTATGTTATGTGGCTTGTGACCAAAAATCATAATTTTTAAAACTATAGATAAGGAGAAATAAATTTTTAAGTTTGCTGGTCGGATTAGGTTCCAATTTGAGTTGTTTTTGGTAGAATTGCGATATCTTTTTTTGTTTCAAATAGGAATTTAGCAAACTAAACCTTTTTAGAAAGCTAAGATAGAGATCAAGAACTTTATACGAAGGAAATTTTTTAAGATTTGGATAATGTCATGCCTAAAAATGCGCCGCAACACATGATCGAAATTGAGACTCTATTTAGTCTTTAGGGAATGATTAGAAAGTTCACTTGAAAACCTATTCAACCAATTAGAATACATAATAATCACACTTAATTGATTTCATGGACTAAGATGACCATAGCTCGGGTATTGGGGAGCTAGGCGAGGTTAGATTCGGGAGTTCAGAGAAGTAGGAGTGCATATTAAGGTGCATAAACCCATTGGAATGCCTCACATAATTCATGATTTTTTTAATCGATATTGGATTACATGTGTGACTGTTGGTGGGCACATATATGTCTCGCTCTAATTCAGTGGCATATATATTGGTTGTGGCTAGATCACTTGCACGAGTTTGCTTGTTTTTATCACTCGTATTGACGACAATAGAATGTATCTATGACCATCGGGAGGGATATAAGATGTTCCCTTGAATTGAAATAGTGTACAGATGGGTTCATCCGTTAACTATAGTTGGGATTTAGTCCTGTGAGTATATACGTGGTTCCTGTCATGTTTTATCAATTACCAGGTGGTTTAGATCGGGGTTTTCTTAAATTATTTTCTTGTTTATTTATTCATTGTTTTTAAATTTCTATGCATGCTTTATTGGTATGTGATATTACATCCATTCGCTGTTGTTTTTGCTTGTCGTATGCCACCTACATTATTAGGAATATTGCTTACTGTTGTTATTTGTTATATTCACATGTCTCATAGTTTACCAATTTTATTTCATGAATATTTTGTGGGCTTTTCATGGGATTTTAGTCATTGGACTCGACACTGTATTTGTTGGGTGATCGAGTGCAGATCCTTCGACGAGCAAGAGCAAGGGCAAGGGCAAAGGCAAGGGTAAGGAAATATCAGGCGACTACCTCTGAGATAGTGGTGCTAGCTCGTGTTTGATTACAATATGTATGTATTTACTTTTTTGTTGGGTTTTAGGGGCTGTAGAATATTGAATACATGTATACATATCTTTTGATGTACTTATTTCATCTTTGATATGTACATGATATCTTTTTGTTGGGTTTTCCACTACTTAGGATTATTAAATATTGCATAATTTATTCACTTAAAGGCTTCCACTGTAAAATTGTATTAATACTTGATAAACTGATTAATCGGTTAAGACAAATCGCTAATAATTATATGAATATTAATTAGCTAAGTTATAGTTTAATGTAAAATGTGTAAGTAATCAGTTAGGTCATGGGGCATCGTAGATAAGTAGGCCACTACATGGCATGGCTTGTTGACGTGTGATGCGACATGGTGGTACCTAGGGCGGCCCCGAGATTTAGGGTCGCCATAGTTTGGTATAAGAGAGAGGTCAATGGAGCCTTAGGAATAGTTTAAAGAAATCGGATAAAACTTAAACAAAAATCCTTAGATATGGAAACCCGAAGATCCTGACTTACGATCCTAGTTGGGATGCAAACTTGAGTCAGATAATGATAAGGCTTATGTACATGTTATGTTTTTGATTATATATATTATGTACGCGTATATGAAAGGGGATCCATAACATGCTTTTCGATGCATATCATGATGGATGCTTAGTCGACTCCACCTACTAATGATGTTGGTCAGATGAGCGATCAGAATATAGAATAGGGTTTAGATCTTGCTGTAGCTGCGTAATTCACAACTTACGATAGAAAGTTTCATATACTAATAGAGATAATGCGAATATAGATAGCAGTGCTTGCATTACTAATCGATGCCTAGATACTGAGCACGATTGAGACAATAGTTGTTCAGTCGACATTCGCACTGACTATCCAGGTAGTATCGACGTAGGCAATGGTACATGAGGCTCTGGCTGTGGTTGTCACGCCGGTAATAGTTTTTACTGAGACATCGATAGCCACTACTGAGACGTCGATAGCTACTATAGCACAGCTAGATGTATTATAGACTTCAATGACAATAGAGGTCAAGTTGATGATAAATCTCATCAAGTTTAATCCCATATATTTCCATGGAGGCAGAGACTCGGAGGCAGTCGAGAAATGGTTGATTGCACATAAGAGGCTATACAAGCTATTACAGATTCACATGAGTATACATGGTAGGATATCAAGGCATATTTTGAGAGGATATGCTGTCATGTGGTGGACAACATACACAAAAATCATCCATACCTAACTACATGGGCTAAGTTTCGATAGGTCTTCTACGATTAATACATTCTAGTTGAGATCAAGTTGAGCTGAGAGAAGAGTTTCTAGCTTTCAGATAGGGTGGCTGATCAATGTTACAATACATGGATATGTATTGGTACTTATTATAGTTTGCCAAGGACGTTGCGGGCACTGAGAGTAGGTTGTGCAGGTGTCGAAGACCATGACGGATCATGATCACCTCAGCGGCACACGCCTATGTCTCAATGCAACAGTACGTCCCTTATGATGGGTACGAGAGTAGTGGGGTGTTCAAAGTACCATATAATGGTAGTTTTAAGGCGTGAGGCGTGATCCCATAAGGATAAGTTAGGTAAATCTAAGGTTCCTTAAATCTAAATTTTAGGGAAGAAATTTCCTCTAGTTGGGAAGAATTGTAACGACCTAAATTAATTAAACTAGGATTAGCGTTAATCATGATCATTAATAGTTGTAATTTAGGCGTTAAGTGGACAATCCGGTTGACTCGGACATTAGAATCAAGGGTAAAAGTTATTTATGGATTATAGTTGTTTATGTGTGGTGTTTAAAATTAATTATATTATTATATTACATCGCATGCGCGTCATATTTTTATTGGGCGAGTTGTTGTGGCGGGGAGTTACGTTGGGAAGCGTATAGATGCGAGTATCAAATAGTAGTTACCCGGGGATGCTAGACTAGGCTAAGAACTAGAGCATAATATCTAATTAAACCATAGCCTAAGTTAGTTAATTAAATAAGGTAAAAATAAGGTGCACCTCGAGATACGTGTCAAGGTGCAGGGCACAGGGTGCTGGGTAGTCAGTGGTTAGTGGGATCGAAAATATGTGAAGTATGTGACTAAAAACACCCACCATATGTTATTATATGTATAAGCTTATATTAGTCTAAATTAAATTAATTACGCATAAGTTAAGAAAATAAAACATTAAGAATTGATATGCCTCGAGATGCATGTTGTCACCATCTTCATAAGACTTGGTGTACTAATGTGTGTTAGGTTGATTTGAATTAGTAGGGTTGGGAGTCAGTTAGAACCATTAGATCTACATAGAGATTGATAAATATGTAGGAGACGTGTTGTCGAAATTTAGTCCATTCAATTATATATATATATATATATAAGTACATGTAGTGCCGATTCTCTACGTGCAACACAAAACAACATTTGAGAAGAAGAAAGTTCACAACTTCTGCTCTTGTTGGAGTGAAATATTTCAAGAGTAGGATTAAAGCATTTCATCAATCTCATGGAGCATCAAGAGATAGGGATCAAACTACAACCCTAGGTATACATATCTCTATTTCAAGTTTGAAATCAGTTTTGGTTTTTGGTCATTTTCAGAGGGTAGATGTTTGGGTCTTTGAAATTGGTTTATATATTTGGATTCCTCATTTCAAGCTATTAATCCAATTGTTAAGAAGTTCTTAATTCGGCTTTGAAATAAAAAAGTTATGAATTTTTGAAGTTGTAAAACAAAATATGAAAATTTTCATGTTGTTGTTATGAACCGACATTTGTAATTTAGTAATAACTTCCTCATTTGAAATTGAAATGAACCCTATTTGGTGGCATTTGAAGCTAACTCAAAGGGGAACAACTTTGCCCTACTAAAATTTTTGTAATTCGAATGTTTTCATGTCCAAAAGGGCTATGCAAATAAGTGATTGATTGCCATTACGAAATTTTTGAAACTAAACTTTTGAAAGGCATAACTCCCTAATTACTTGTCCAAATGGGCTGATCTTTTAGTATGTTTTGACTGCCATGTGACAAACAATCATGATTTTTAACACTATACATTGGGAGAAATAAATTTTTTAATTCTACTAGTCGAATTACGTTTTATTTTGAGCTGTTTTTGGTAGAATTGCGATATCTTTTTCATTTCAAATTGGGATTTCGTAAAACAAACCTTTTCGGAAAGCTAAGATAGAGACCAAAATATTTGTGCCAAGGGAAGTTTTTGAGATTTGGACAATTTCATGCCTAAAAATGCACTGCAACATTGGACCAAAATTGAGACTTTATTTAGTCTTTAGGGGCTGATTGGAAAGATCAATTTAAAACCTATTCAACTAATTCGAATACATAATAAATACACTTAATTGACTTCAAGGATAAATAGGACCATAGCTTGGGTATTAGGGAGCTAGGCGGCGGTTGCATATATAGTGGTTATGGCTAAATCATTCGCACGAGTTTGCTTGTTTTTAGCTTCCGTGTTGACACGAGTAGAATGTATTTACGACTGTCAGGAGGGATGTAAGATGTTCCCTTGACTTGAAATAGTGTATGGAGGGATTCATCCATTAATCGTAGTTGGGGTTTAGTCATTGTAAGCTTGTGATTATATATATGGTTCTTGTCCTATTTTATCGATTACTGGCTAGTTTAGGTTGAGGTTTTATCGAATCATTTGCATGTTTATTTATTCATTGTTGTTTTATTTTTGAGCCTGCTTTATTGGTATGAGTTGTTACATTTATTTGCTGCTATTTTTGCTCGTCGGATGCCATCTACATTCATGGGAATATGACTTACTACTATCAGATATTATATTCGCATGTGTTATAGTTTACCCATTTTATTTCATGAATATTGAGTGGATTTCTCTTGAAAATTTACTCACAGAACTCGTCACTGTATTTGTTGGGTTACTGAGTGTAGATCATTCGATGAGCAAGGGTAACGGCAGGAAGGTATTGGACGACTACCTTTGAGATAGTGACACCAGTTCGTGTTTGATTATAGTATGTATGTATTTACTTTTTGTTGGGTTTTGGGGACTGTAGAACACCGAATACATGTATATGGATATTTTGATGTACTTATTTCACCTTTGATTAATGCTTTTTTGCAGGCTGCATAATTTATTCACTTAAAGACTTCCTCTATAAAATTGTATTAATACTTGATAAAATGATTAACTGGCTAAGTTAAATTGCTAATAATTATATGAAGATTAATTTGCTAAGTTATAGTTTAATGCAAAACGTGCAAGAAATCAGTTAGGTCGCGGGGTGAGTAGATAAGCAGGCCACCATGTGGCAAGGTTTATTGACGTGTGATGCGATATGGCGGTGCCCAGGGAGGCCTCGGGATTGGGGGCCGCCACACTAGTGATCATGCTTAGGTTAATTTGATTGACATATTTCGTTTTTGATTGGATTTTATGTTCTATGATCCATGTTGCCATTAGATAGAATCTTTACTTTTTGTATATTGAATCCATGGATGAAAATCTATTTTAGGTATACATGTTTATTTTAAATTATTTTGAATTTCTTAAATTATGTAATTCCAAAGATAAATTCAAAACTAATGTGATAAGGTTCGATAAGAGTATTGATTCATGATTCAACTACACAATTTATATTGATATAGATAAGAATCGAAATTGATTTTTGATGATATATCTTGATTTATTTATCTATTAATATTTATTTTGTTTTTACATTCCTATTACATAGGAGATAAACATCTAATCAGATAATACTTGTAATTCCTATAAGATGTGAGAGATATATAGAAAATTTGAAATTCATAAGAATCTTATTTGATAGGGTTTAGATCATAATTGAGATAAGTTAGGATTTAAAATATATTAAATTATAATTGGATTAGAATAAGATATTTAGTTAGACGTGGGTCCAAGTTAATTAAAAATGTATTAACTAATTCAATTAAAATAAGGAGTTATTTTGGTCAATCAAATTGACTAAAATAATGATAAATCTTAAAAATATTTCTATTTTGGTCAATAAGCCAGCGAGACCATCGTCTAACTACTACTAACGCAAAAAAATTCATCTATTGGTGAATAGTATTTAAATTTCCTAACTTTTTTAATGATTCTACAAACTTGAAAATATATGATAATTAATTGTTTAACTCAAATTACTGTTGGGGCATGTGCTTTAGGTCAATCTTATGAACATTGTTTCTATTACTATTTTAGTTGATAAAATAGAGGATTTTATTTGCTATTCATTATTATAATTAGTTTGCATGTTCACATTATAATAGGATCCATGGATATTTACTAAAACATTATAAATGTCTATAGTCTATCATTATACTAGGAACTATAATGAATTAAGACTGGTGTGGGTCTTGATTGATGGTTATGTAATGCGTATAAAGATACAAATCAAGATTATGAGTACCTGTTAGGGAACAAGGTACTAGACCGACTCGCAATGAGAACACCATATAGATTAAGTCATTGGTGTTACTCATGATAAGTATATCATCACGTCATCTGATTCGAGATTACCATAGACTTCAATATTAGGATCATAGTGATTTGACACAATCAAGTATTTTCTTTAACCAATCGATTATAAAAGAGTGATTGGTTACTATGTGAATAATATGTGAAGGTGTGTAATCGAGATAGAATTTGTCCCTTTCATTTAAAGAGAGATATCAGCGAATCCCTCGATATGTTAACTAAGATGGCCAAGTCCAAGTGGAATGATATGATCAATATCATTTGGATGTTTTTAATCTACTTAGGGATCAAGATTAGTAAGATTGAATATTAATGGTGACTTTTTCATGCCTTATGTTTAATCAACGGATATTATATGACAAAAGGTTATAATATTCACTATTAATAAGTTGTATCCATTTTGATCTTCGTGCAACTTGAATAGTCTAATGCCTTGTTAGAGGCTGCTTATAACTCGTGTACCAAAATTGTTTTGGTTCAACGTTAACATTGCATGAACCTATTAGTTTACACATAAAGAATGATTTTGCAAAATTCTATATAACTCGGAACGATGAATTTCATATGATAAAATGCGTAGCATACAAATCCCTAAGATGTGTCAAATTAATACCACTTTAAGTAAGGGTGTAGTAGTAAATCACTTATCCGACTTTAAACAAAGGTGGTATAAATAGGTGTGTTAAGTGAATTCACATTACATGATAAAGTAAGGTTGAAATCTAATTCTTGTTTTTTCAAAAATGAGTTAGGTTCTCAACCGTTCTGGAGTTTTAAAGGAGAATAGAAAATTATTTTTGTATTCTCTCTTGATCTAGCACTTAGAATCTCAGTCGCCATTAGTGTGTGGATTTTTGAAAGAGGCCATTCATCTCTCGCAACATCATGAACATTGATGAACACAGAGAAGCATTCTAGCAATTTAAGTACGATTTACTTTTGTTAATCAGTTTAATGGAATTTAGATTTGATTTTGTTGGGTTTCGAAAATAACATTATAAAATTCTCACTGCATTTTGGACCATGATAAGTGATTATTTAGAATTATATGTTGGCTTAGTTTAGTAGTATATTTAGTATAAATATCCCTAAATGAGCTATAATTCATAGTGTTTATGCATTTTCAAGGAAAATATAAAATAAATTAAGGAAACAAGCAAATTCGAGGAGAAACAGAGCAAAAACACCACTAGGGATGTTTAGCGCCATGGCTATATAGGTTGGCACTATGGGGCTTCAACACATAGCGTGGGACATCAATGCACGATAAGGGTGAACAAGGAAGTGGAAAACAGTGATTAGGAGGCTCAACGCAATGGCGCTGCCATACAGGTTAAGGGACGGCACCGAGGAGTCTAAGGGCCAACACTCAGTCCACTGAAGAGAGGAAATGCACACATATTGACTGGCGCAGTGGCGGTGCCGTGAGAATGTACACACGACACTAGGGCTTAAGTAATAGCATCGAGAAGAGAAAAAAAATAGAAAGTAGAATCATTTTTCGTGTTAAATTGTAAAATAGGGTTTCCAATTGTTTGGAAAAGTGATTAAGGAATATGAATATATAGAAAAAATCGTAAACACAGAGCATAATTAGCTACCATTAGCAATAGTTTAGCATAGGGTTAATAATTCTTGAGTATTAAGACAATTTGTGGAGATAAGCCATTGAAGACTTACGTGTGGTGATTCAGTATTGTGTTATTTGATTTAATTGAAGTTATTCTTTTATATCTCTGATTGCAATGAATACCACTATGTGCATGTTTGTTTCAATGAAATATGATTAGTTTATTAATCTTAAGGATTAATGGATCATATGGTATGAATGCTATGCTATAAACATGAATAGAATAAAAATATAAAAAGTGCAATGTTTTGAATTTGTAATGATTCCGAGCATAATGCTACAAACATCTTGATCACGTATTTGTTGATATTAGGTTTTAGAAGTTATCATAACCATTGAAGCTTTTAAGCCGGACATAGACGGTACAACCATAAAATACACAACATTGAGCGATAGTTGTTGATAGGGGAGGCATGAATAATAAACTTATTTGGATATGAATCTAAAGATTTGGAACATTAAAGCAATGTGGAACTTACATTATTCACACTGATAGGTGGAGTTCTAGTTTGCACATTAAATCTTTTCCATCACGATAGTGGATTGAAGAGGATTTGAAGGAAATCTGTCTATTCTAATATGGATTGCACACGCATAATAAAGATGATAAAGTGAGTTGAAAAATATATTATTTCATTGCCTAGGTAAAGTTATGAACTAAGATAGTCTTAATATAAGAGTTAAAGTAATTTCCATTAATTTATTAGTATAGATTAGTTTAATTTAGTCATAAAACCAATTAAAAGAATTTTCTTAGCAATAGAGTAATTGTAGCTAAGTCATTAGTGAGTGCATACACCTTTCCTCAGGGACGATATCTATAATGAACTTAAGTTGGTTACACTATTACTACAAGTGAGCTGTTATACTTACGACACGCACATTATGTTTTTGGCGCCGTTGCTGGGGATTGGTAGCCACTTCAACTTAATTAATTACTTTGAAAAGTTGCTAAGTTATATTTTAATTATTTTATTTTGAAGTTGATAAAAACAAAAAGAAAAAAAAAACCAAAGGCGTAAGTTCCAAGTTTGACTTTCTGCCCTTGGCATTTTGTGTTTTTTTTCAAGGAAAACTAGTGCATGCGTAGCGAATGCGAGAAAGACTTAGTGCCTTACAACCTTGAGATTGATAGAACCAACAAAAGAAAGAAAAAGAAAGGAACAAAGAGACAAAGAGACCAACAGCAGATAGGGGAATAACCAACCCGAAGGTGATCAGGTAGAGCAGGATATAGTGCAGGGACAAAGAGACCTTCGTGACTACTTCAAGCCAGAAGTTCAAGAGACTTATAATGGTACGATGAGGCTTCTAGCCAACACTACCAAGTTCAAACTATGAACATATCTAAATAACATGGTGCAAAATATCTTGTTCAACGAGCTAGCCAATGAAGATCCAAATGCACATGTAGAGAACTTCTTGGAAAAAATTAAAGTGCGACACCATGCATATTACCGGAGTTATAAAAAAGGTGATCATGATGAGAATTTTCCTATTCTAATTAGGTAGAAATACCAAATCCTGATTCCAAAGACAAAACACATGGCGTATGACCTCATGGGAGGAAAAATCAATGAAAAACTTCTAGATAAGTTCTTTCCTCCAGTGAAGGTTAGTGAAAGGAAGTTGGAAATCAATCAATTCAAGCAAGAAAATGCCGAGTCTCATGGAGAGGCTTGGGATAAACTCAAGGAGATGCTGAGGAGATGTCCTAGACGTGGATAAGTGAAATGGGCAACAAAAATGTTTTCTACTATAGGATGAACAACACCATGAGAACACTAATAGATGCCACAGTAGGTGGTTCTCT
Organism: Stephania yunnanensis; assembly: GCA_039657365.1. NCBI lineage: Eukaryota > Viridiplantae > Streptophyta > Magnoliopsida > Ranunculales > Menispermaceae > Stephania > Stephania yunnanensis. The sequence continues at coordinate 35,961,490 of CM077590.1, read as the reverse complement.
ACTAACGAATGACGAAGATAGAGCATTGGGTCTCCTAGATCTTATGTATCAGAACTCTACAGCTGGTACTCATTCCACAATGAGGAAATCAACAAGTGTATATGAGATTGATTCCCAATCTGTGATTGTGGCATAACTATCTATTCTGAGTAATCAAATGACAAAGCTTCGAATGGGACAAATGTTAGATTTTGTGGTTCATACGAAATGTGAGATTCAAACTAATTTTTGAAAAACTCTGATAGGATTGAAAATAAGTTCCATTAAACTAGATCTATAAAATCAAACCATACCATTAATTCATGATTTCCTTATCTAATTGTTCGGTTTCTAAGGCGTTCAAGTGCACATCCTCTATTAGAAATCCATACTTAAACGGTGACCACAATTTGGAGTGCTAGCCCCAAGAGAGATTGAAATTTTTTTTTTGTTTTTTTTTTTTCCAAAATCCAGAGAACTCAAAAATAGTAAAAATGAAAATCTTATTTTATTTTATGGTTTCAACCTCTATTTATATGTGTAGATAAGCTTACTTAAAAAACCCATTTGTAATACAACTATTATATTTAGACAACTCAAGCAAATTGCACATACTCCTCTATTAATAAGTTATCATATAACAAATCGTAAGGGCTTTTATGTAATGAATTTGATCATATAAAACTCATTACTTTGGACCAATTGAAATCGTGCAAAACCATTCTTTATGTATTACCTAATAGGTTTATGCGACATTAGCAATGAACCAAACCATTTTGGTAAATAAGTCATAAGCGGTCTCTAGTAAGGCATTATGACTACCCATGTAGCATGAATATCAAAATTGATACAACCTAATGAATAACATATATCATATCCTTTTGTCATGCGATATCATTTGATTAAACATAAGGCAAGGAAAGTCATCCTTAATGTTCAATCGTACTAGTCTCGATCTTTAGGTAGACTGAAAACATCCAAGTGACTCTGATCATATCAATTCATTTGGACTTGGCCATTTAATAGTCTGACATATCGAAGGATCCACTGATATCTCTCTATACGAGAGAGACAAATTCTATCTTGATTACACGCCTTCACATATTATTCACATGGTAACCAATTACAATCTTTATAAGCGTCCAGCTAAAGACAACGTTTTATTGTGTCAAATTACCATATTCATAATATTGAAGTCTATGGTAATCTTAAGTCAAAGGATTAAATGATATAGCTATCATGAGTAATTGCTATGACCATCAATCAAGATTCACACTAGTCTTAATTCATTATAGTTCTCAGTATATTGACCAACTACGGACATTTAAGATATTTCAACAAATACCCATGGATCTTATTAGAAGGTAAACATGCAATCACTTATAATAAAACAACAAACGAAAACCTTTATTTTATTAACTAATGTTAAAAGACAAACATTGTTTGTAGATTGACTTAGGGCACATTCTCCTACATCTCTTACTTGCACTAGGGCTATTTATTAATGTATCTAATACTTAATGGCCTAACATGACCCTTATGCTTCGCTTGTGGATGAGCCTTCATCAAAGGATCTGCAACATTTTATTTTGTAGGAACTCATCAAATCTTTACATATCTCCTCTCAATGGTTTCTTAAATGAGATGAAATTTCTAAGTTTTGTTTGGATCGGTGGTGTGATCTTGGTTCCTTGGTTTGTAGCATCGCCCCGTTGTTGTCACAATACAAGCCAATGAGGTTAGCTATACTAAGAACCACACCAAGTTTAGAGAGTAACTTTTCAATCAAAATTGCCTCCTTTGCTGCATTGGACATTGCAATATACTCAGCTTATGTAGTAGAACCTGCCAGAGTTTCTTGTTTCAAACTTTTCTAGCTCACTGCGCCTCCATTCAAAGTAAACACATATCCAGACTGTGATCTAAAGTCAGCTATATTAGTTTGAAAACTTGCATTTGTGTAACCATTTACAACAAGCTCGTCTTCCAAACTTCCATAGATCAACAACACTTCTTTAGTCCTTTTTAAGTACTTAAGAATGTTCTTTACTACTATCCAGTGACTCTCACCGGGATCAGAGTAATATTTGCTTATTGCGCTCAAAACAAGTGATACATCAGGTCGAGTGCATAACATGTCATACATAATAGATCCAATAGTTAATGGATATGGAATCATATTCATATGTTCTCGCTCATCATTAGTCTTTAGAAATTGAATCTTGCTAAGACTTGTACCATGAGATATTGGCAACGACCGTCTTTTAGAGTCTTGTATACTGAACCTATTCGGTACCTTGTCAATATAAGCACTCTGACTTAGATCGATCAGCCTCTTAGATCTATCCTAATAGATCTTATTCCTAAGGATCTAGGCTACATCTCCTAAGTCCTTCATTGAGAAACACTTCCCTAACCCAGACTTGACATTGTGCAAGGTTGGGATGTCATTTCTAATGAGTAATATATCATCAACATACAATACCATGAAAAAAACCACGTTCCCACTGACCTTCTTGTATACACAAGACTCATATTTGTTTATAATGAAATCAAATTCCTTAACCGCTTCATTAAAAACAAAGACTCCAACTTCGAGAAGCATGCTTTAATACATAAATGGATTTGTGAAGCTTGCACACCTTCTTAGAGTTCTCAGGATGTGCAAACCTTTAGGTTGTATTATATACACATCCTCAAATAACTTTCTATTGAAAAAAGTTGTTTTGACATCCATTTGCCATATCTCATAGTCATAATATGCGTCTATAGCAATTACATCCTAATGGATTTAAGCATGGCTACAAGAGAAAAAGTCTCATCAAAATCAACACCTTGAGTATGCTTGAAACCTTTTGCAACTAGCTGTGCTTTCTATGTATGCACATTGCCATCCATGTTAGTTTTCTTCGTGAAAACTCATTTACATCAAATGGTCTTACTCCTTTAGGTAAATCAACCAGATTCTAAACCAGGTTATCATACATGGATTGCATATCAGAATTCTTGGCACTAAGCCATTTATCTACATCAGGGCTAAACTCAACGTCCTGATAAGTAGTAGGCTTAATTTTATCCATAAGCAACACCTCACTACTATCAAGCGTAAGAAATCAAAATCTCTTAGGCCGATGTTTTATCTTTTCATACGCGGAGCTTGTGATACCTGTGGAGGTTCAACTAGTTCAAGACTTTGTTGATCTTCCACTGGCGGTTGAGTGTTTATTTGCGGTTCTTGAACTTATTCAAGACTTACATTATTCCCATTATTGTCTTTTGAAATAAACTCTTTTTCCACAAAGACACCGTTCCGAGCAACAAACACTTTATTCTTAGTGAGATTATAAAGGTAGCATCCTGTAATTTATTTAGAATAACCTACAAATACATACTTGGTAGATTCGACTGATGAATTTTTTGCGATTTATCATCGTACGAAAACCTCAAAACCTCAAATCTTAAGAAAATACAATCTTAGTTTTTTCCTAAACCACATCTCATATGGTGTTTTTCAACCATTTTAGAAGGAACACGATTTAGTGTAAACATAGTAGTTTCTAAAGCCTAACTCTAAAAGGAAATAGGAAGATCTGCATGACTCATCATATATCGAACCATATCTAATGAAGTCCCATTTCTCCTATCAAAAACACTAGTCCATTATGCAGTTGCTGGAGGAGTTAACTGTGAGACAATCCCAAAGTTTCTAAGATAATCATATAACTCTTGGCTCAAATAATCTCCACGTCAATCTGATCGAAGTGCTTTAATAGTTTTACCAAGTTGATTTTGTACTTCATTCTGAAATGTTTGAAACATCTCTAAAGATTCACCTTTATATTTCACGAAATACACATAACCAGATTTGATGAAATCATCAGTGAAAGTATGATAACCATCTCTAGCCATTATGTTTATAAGACTGCATACATCAGTATGTATTAGAACTAATAAATCACTTGCCCTTTCATTGTGTTGAGTAAAGGAACTCTTTGTCATCTTGCCTAGTAAATAAGATATACATGCTTCATATGATTCAAAATCAAATTCACCTAAATTTCCATCTTTATGGAGTTCAGAAATGTGTTTCTCATTTATGTGGCCAAGATGACAATGCCAAAAGTGTGGTTTGATTCAAATCATTGGACTTGAATATCTTTGTATTGACTTCAAGAATGTGAGTATTTGAGGACCTTTTCGTGTTTAGAATATAAAGACCATCACATAAATCAACATTCACAAAGAAAACGTCTTTACGAGAAATGGAGCATTTTTTATTCGCGATAATGAAATTAACCATCCAAATCCAAACATGAAATTGAAATGTTGTCTCTACTCAAGGCAGAGACATAATAACAATTATTTAAAACTAAAACAAGTCCTCTAGGTAAAATTAACTCATAGCATCCTACAGCCAACGCAAAAACCTTTGCTCCATTTCCAACTCATATGATGACTTTTCCTTTCTTTAGTTTTCTACATATGGTGAGATCCTGCACATTAATACAAATGTGAGATTCGCATCCATTATCCAATACCCAGAAGTCACTATTAGACTAGTTAACTATAACAACGTAAATACCCAAAGTAGTAGTCGCATTACTCTTCTTTTTTTAGATATTCAAGATAGAGCTTGCGATTTCTTAACCAATGCCTAGGTACAAGGCAGAAATGAAGATTTTTTCTTTTTCTTTTTTCCTTAGGACTATTAAGTAGAAGTAGCCTTAAGCTTAACTTGTTCCATAGGCTTTGTGAAAATCACAATAGCCTTAGTAACTTAGCCTTGCCTTTGCCTTTTTCTTATAGCCTTTCTTTTCTGATCCATCAATACATTAGCAATGTGTTTCTTGAAATTCCGCTCAGCAGTTTTAAACATCAAATGCAACTCTGAGATATAATTTTCCATGTTATTCATGCTATAGTTCATCACAAATTATGAATAACTATCAGACAATGAATTTAGGATCAAATCCGTGGCCAACTTTTGGGTTACGGGAAATTCAAGTGCGTCAAGATTTTCAATATAGCCCTTCTTTTTCAGAACGTGAGGACTAACTGATGCACTCTCATCCATTTTGCAAGAACAAAGGTTCTTGACTGTCTCGAATCTTTTTTCCCTAGCATACTGTTAGAACATTTCCTTCAGCATTGTAGCCATGTTGTAAGCTTTCATGTATTCCATGTACTTCTGAAGTTCAGGAACCATGGTTTCCAACATAATACATGCAACATCGATTAAGTTGTTAACATGCTTAGTATGTGCATAGTTCATGGCTCCTAAAATATTGGCTGGTGGGTCCTCAAGAATAGGATCATTCAGGACATACAAATTGCATCGATGCTTAAGAAAAATTATCGAGTTTCTGAACTTGTTAAGAAAGTTTGTCCCAGAAAACTTATCTTTCTCAAGGATAGATCATAGTGACAAGGTATTAGTGTAACTTGAAGAGGCCATAGATCTACAACAAATATTACAATAAAGATTATGTAAAAGTTCATTTTAGCTTAGAGAAATAGACTCCCACTAAATTAATAACCCTCCCAAAAATACTATGTTCATTTAAGGGACTAAAATCTAAGTTCACCTAATTTCAAGACTGCTAAGGCATGACACTTTGAATTAGGTTATTTAGGTAGGTACCTATTACCAATTACATCATATGTAGCTTTTAGTTATTTATTTATTTATTTATGAGATTATGACATCTTATGTCTTAACATGTTTTATCTCATTTTGTGCTTAAGGCCCAAAACCATTTTGATAGCTTTATCAAGTCTAACCATTTCAAATAATAGAGTAACCGTTACTCAACTTACCTTACCAAGATAACACAATACACTCTACAGACCATATTGATGTGATCAAAGCCTTAACAAGTATGTGAGAATGGATGACACTTGACTTCAAATTTGGAAGAGGGATTTTTTTTATTCGTTATAGTGATTGTATTTTAAACAAGAAAAATATCATATAAAGGTTAGACTTGCCTCCTCGGCTAGCCGAATTTTAAAATGCCTTCCATGTGTTAATGCTTCGTAAAAACTGAGACTCAGTTCACTCCAATGAGTGATTAGAATGAATTTGATATTCGGGAAGATTATCTTATGAGCAGTGATTTTAATACTTAATCGTAAGACTCAAAGGCATAGAACCAAAGAGATTCCTTTGGTGAAGGTGAAATGTTAATTTCACATAAATGAGGAACTAACCTGGGAGCTGGAACTTTATTTGAAGGAGCAATATTCATTTGTTTTTGAAACTATAGGTAATTATATGTTTACTTTAATTTTGAGGACATAATTTCTTTAAATTGAGGAGACCGTAATGACCTTTTACCTTAAGCTGGTGATTGGTATTAATTTAAATCCTAATTAACCCGAGTTAGGAGCATGGATAAATCTGACGTACCTCGATTCATATGTGCGTGTGACTGCATGATTGTTTGTGTTTGTTTGGATTGTTTATGAATTTTATAGGTTGTGAGATTAATAGAAAATTAATACAAGCCTATAAACGGGAAATTATTAATTAAATAATGAATAACAGGTACATCAAGTGTGAAAGGGGTCTTGAAATGAATATGCACACCTGAAAACACTCTTAGGCATGTCCGGTGAATTTATTGGTGAGAAAATATATGAGAGATATATTTATATATATTTAATACATATATATATATATATATATATTGAAAACTATAAAGTTTGGGTTGAAACATATGAATCATTCGATCAGCCTCGCGAAAAGCATAACTGTTTATTATTGTTAAAATTTGTGTCACTTTAAGGAATGTAGTTTAAACACATCAATCGCTAGATCAGGATCGAGATAGCGCGATGCGTATCTTGAGAAAAATCCATATATATAAATCGAAAACCCAAGTTTATCCTTACAATTCGATCATTCGAGAGATAGATGAGAGCAACTAAGGGTTAGATATGGGATAATGATAAGGACTTCCAGATGAGATTGAAGAGCTTAAACAACCATGGTTCATAAGTCATCATCTTGATGAGTTTAGTTTTTGAGTTTCAAGTTGAATTCAAAAATAGGTGATGATATCTCTGCTAATTATTGTTGTTAATGATTGAAAAGTGGTCTACACCTTACTAGAGGTCCTCCCTGATGATTTGGGAGAATGTTTGTGGGTGTTTTGGAGGTTTGGTAATGGAACAGTGGTTGTTACCTTGTTCACTGTTGAGGCAGTGGGGGGTGGAGCGCGCTCCATTGAGCAGAGGAGCGCGCTACATTGAGCAGAGGAGCGGGCTCCTTTCATCAATAAAGACGAACCCAGTTGGTTGAGCGCGCCTTACCCTTTAAGGGAATGCACTCCCACACGTGAAAAACAACAACTGTACTGTGTTTTACATAAAGTTTTTCGAGGACTTAAGGATTGACTTATGGGTTCCAAGCATAGGGAATTAGACATATAATGATCATATATGGTATGTGATAGGTCGAGGAACACTGGAGAAGCGTAAGATAACCTAAAAGTTAGGGAGTTTGGAAACGGAGGCTTAACCATAGGTAAGTATGGATTCGCTTATTTATCAATGTTGTCTGGCTACGTTAGTATATGTAGTTCATGCAGTGTATGGACTAGAATGGGGGACTATGTACACTATGATGGTTTTAATAAAGGAAAAGGGGTGTTTAATGTGATTAACGACCATAACTCCTAGTTTTGAGAATAGGTTTATAAGAGATGAGTTTCTTTCTTGGCATATATATAACTCTTGTTAATTCAATAGGTTGAATGGATTACATATTCACTATAGGTTTTCAGATAGAACCATTGGGTATTAATGGATGGGCTAGACAACATATAAGCCAATATGTTCATCTGGCAATCGCATTAATGGCGCTGGTAGGTAATCAACCTTAATTTTATAAATAAAAAGGGAATCACATTGCAATAGTCCATGATAATTTTCTTTACATATGTTACACATTGATTTATATTCTTTCCTTATCCTTGTTAGTTAACATTGGTGCATATTGTTATTGCATAATGTTCATGATTATTATATGGAATGTTGATGACTAAGTGAATCCCTACTCACTAAGCAACTTGGAGTGCTCACCCCAAATAACTTTTTAGGAAATCCGAAGAGCGCCACGACTACGGGATAGAGAATATTTAGGAGCCTTGATTTTCTCTTCGTTGAATGAGTCTATCCTTGTCTTATATATTTGTATTGAATTACAATTTTGTAATATCACAAGGAATGGGGAGTTTATATAACTAAGGTTTATTCTGGTTTGATTTGATAATGTATATTGTATTTAAATTATTGAAAAAGTTTTAAATTTCCACTATATTTATTATTTGTTTTATATCGGTATTCGATATACAATGGTGTTCATAAGGTGTAATAGAGGAGGCAGCTATCTCTAGTAAAGTTTGGATAGGTAATCTGGGCTTAATTAGGGTTTCAGGTCAGGTATCACCTTAATCAGTTTAGGGAATGCTACAACTGCCAATGACAACTTATACATAAGGAAGAAGAAGATCAAGACAAGTATTAATGAGGATGATGATGTAGAGAAGATAGTCGTTACTAATGAAGAAGAATTACATTGAAAGGAGAATGATATAATTTTCTTCGATATACAATCGGCGTATCTCGATTTAGACTTGGATTGAATGAGCTAAAAGGTGTCGAGCTAATGGTGTTAAACTAAGAGCTACTAGGAGGTAGCCCATTGGTTTTTAAATTTCTAGTTTTAAATTTCAGTTAGTTAGTCAATTAGTTAGATAAGTACAAGTAATACGTAATAGTTTTCTTACTTTCAAAAATTTGTGTTAAATGTGTAGGTAATGCCATTTGCCATGTAATGATTCATCGCAATGGAAATGTCTAGCCAAACTCATTAAAAAGTGTAAAAGAGCATAAAAGGGCAAAGGAGTTCAAGCGGTAAAGGTGAGGTACATCGGAAAATCATAGGTAAGTTGTTATGCAATCTTTATATTTGCATAGATTTCATGCGATCATAACATCTTATGTTGTAATACAAAAAGTCAAGGAAGCACCAAATAGGAATAAATGAAAAATTTATGCGAAAAATATGGACTAAAAAGGTCGACACTGTGTTTGTAACACAGGACGCCATAAGAAGTGAGCACGGTGCCGTGGGTAGTGAGCAGGACGTAGTGTGTGTAACATACAAAAAACACATACAAGAGTATCGATGCCATTGTGGCACAGTCACGGTGCCATGCCTCCTAAGGCATGACGCTAATGTCGTGCTGGGGGGATGGGGCATGTTTGTTAGGTCAATCTACAAATATTGTTGATCTTATAATTTTAATTATTTATTGATGGTGAGATTAATGCTTCTAGATTATCTAATGGTTAAGGTAATCTAGGCCGGTCAGATTCCCTAATTAGGTGGTATCAGACCATTAGACTCGGTTGTTATACTGGGCATCAGACACGGGGCCATAGGAATCAAGCATGACCCCATGTCTGTAACACACAAAAAACACATACAACAACGTCAATGCTGTCGTGGCGGTCATGGCACGGTGCCAATATCATGTTTAGGTGTTTAATGATGGCGCATGTGCCTACGTCAATCTATAAACATTGTTTGTCTTATAATTTTACTTAATAAAATTGAGGTTTTCATTTTTTGTTTTATTGTAAGTGATTGCATGTTTACTTTATAGTAAGATCCACAGGCATTTGTTAAAATATCCTAAATGTCCCTAATTGGTCATTATAATGGGAAATATAATGAATTAATACTAGTGTGAATCTTGATTGATGGCAATGTGATTATCATGTGTATAGAGATGCGAATCGAGATTATGAGTACATGTTAGGGAATAAGGTACTAGACCGACTCGCTATGAGAACACCGTATGGATTAAGTATATATTTTATATTTGATGAAAGGATTTCAAAAAATTTTTGAATTAAGACTTTAAGTTTGTGATTTCGATTTGAAATTTTTTTTTATTTTTCAATTAGTTCATTTCTTGTTCACTCTTGGGAAATTAAGTTTATACTTTCCTAGTCGCGTTGTAAGTCTAACAGAAAGCTGAGAGTAACTCTAGTAGTAAACCATTGACCAAGTTGAAACTTAAACTCTAGGAAAAAACATGAGTGAATTAATTAAGAAAATAAAAGGTGCTCTTTCATTTAAAAATCCAACTGTAGAGTTTGAATCACCATCCTCTTCTATAACCCTACAAGACCATAAATCGAAGCCCAAGGTAATATAGTCAAAAATAGAATTAAGAAATATTAGTTAAATTTCTTATAATGATATAGAACAATCTTTTCAAAATTGGGATATGCCTATCATCAATCCAAAACAAATTTATACTCAAGGTTCTTTTTAAAAGAATCAGGATTTTATGGCTAAACTTGAAGAAGATACAACAACAACAACAAAACAACAACAACAACAACAACAACAACAACAACAACAACAACAACAACAACAACAACAACAACAACAACAACAACAACAACAACAACAACAACAACAACATAGCCTCAGTCCTAAATTAACTGGGGTCGGCTACATGGATCAAACTTTTCCATTGTGCTCGATTAAATGCAATTGATGGTGAGCTTTTCAAACCATTCAAATCCCTCCTAATTAATGCATCCCATGTTAACTTTGGTCTGCCTCTACCTCGTCGAATTTCTATAGTTTCAATTGAGTCAAGTTTTCTAGTTGGGGCATTTGTAGGCCGTCCTTGTAGGTGACCAAACCATTGCAATTGCCATTCCCTAATCTTTGTATCAATTGGTGCTACTCGTACTTGTCTTTGAGTTTCTATATTTCTTATTCTCTCTTTACGAGTTTTACCAAACATCCAATAAGCATCCTCATTTCTGCTATGTTCATTATATGCAATTGTTATTGCTTTACCGCCCAACATTCATTTCTATAGAGCATAGCTGGCCTAATTGCGGTCCTATAAAATTTTTCTTTTAACTTAGTAAGAACATTTCGATCACAAATCACCCCTGTTGCACTCCGCCATTTCTTCCATCCGGCTTGAATTCTATTTGTGCATCATTCTCAATGTTACCATCATTTTGTATGATTGATCTTAGGTATCTAAAGTGATTTACCTTAGGAACTTCTACTTCCCCTAACTTTTCCACTCCATCATCTCGATGTCTAGTGTTTCTAAACTCACAGTGCATGTATTCGATTTTCGTCATACTCAACTTAAAGCCTTTAGATTATAATGTATTTCTCCAGAGTTCTAATTTCCTATTCACTCCATCTTTTGTTTCATCCACTAAGATAATATCATCTGCAAATAGCATACACCATGGTATATCCTCTTGAATATGTCTAGTTAGTTCATCCATAACTAAAGTAAATAAATATGGGCTTAAAGCCGATCCTTAATGTAGTCCTATCGTAATGGGAAATTCTTTTGTAGCTCCTCCGAATGTCTTTATACTAATTACTACTCCATCATACATATCCGTAATAGTGTCTATGTATCTAGCACGCACTCTTTTTCTTTCTAGAACCCACCAAAGAACATCTCTAGGGACCATATCATATATTTTTCTAGATCTACGAATAGCATATGAAGATCTTTTTTCTTTTATCTATATTTTTCTAACAATCGTCTTACAAGGAAAATCGCCTTTATAATTGACATCCCACGCATGAAACCAAATTCGTTCTCTGATATTGTTTTTCCTCTGCTTAGCCTATTGTCAATTATCCTCTCCTAAAGTTTCATAGTGTGACTCATAAGTTTAATTCCCCAGTAGTTTGAGAAACTTTTAATGTCTCCTTTATTTTTGAAGATTGGCACGAGCGTGCTTCTTCTCCAATCCAATGGCATTTGTTGTTATTTTAAAATTTTATTGAAAAGTTTTGTTAACCATGTCAATCTAATTTCTCCTAAGCATTTCCAGACCTCTATGGGTATTTCATCTGGGCCACATGCTTTCCCTATTTTCATTCTTTTCAATGCCTCTTTAATTTCTATAACTCTAATATTTTGTGTATAGTTTACATTTCTTTCTTGGTGTGGGTTTTCATCTATTATAGTATAAACTTGGCCATCATTAAATGAACTATCGAAGTAACTTCTCCATCTCTCATTAATATCATCCTCGCACGTTAAAACATTTTTATTTTCATCCTTAATACATCTGACATGACTTAGGTCTCGTTTCTTTTTATCTCTTAATTTGGCTAGCCTATATATATTTTTCGCCATCTCTATTACCTAACCTTGTATATAAATCTCCCATGAAATTTGTTTTAGCTTGACTAACTACTTTTTTAGCTTGTTTTCTAGCTTCTCTATATTAATTGTACACATCTTCATCTTGACACTTAGGTATTTTCCTATACATCTCTCTTTTAGTTTTAATTTCTCATTGGACATCCTCATTCCACTACCATGCTTCTTTCTTTGGTGGTCCCCAGCCTTTAGATATACCTAATACGTTTGATCCCACTCTCCTTATGCAACTACTCATTTATAGCCACATGTATTAGCATCTAAGTCAAGATTCCAAACATTTTCCTTTAGTAGTTTTCTTTAAACTCTACTTGTTTACCATGTTTTAGGTTCCACCACTTTATTCTAGGGTTGCTAACTCTTTTATTCAATTATGTCGTCGTGTTAGCTTAATATCAAGTACTAATAACTTATATTGGGTAGTAAGTGCTTCACCAGGTATTTCATTTTCAGTCTCTACATATTTTTCTATCTATTTTTCTTGTTAAAAGAAAATCTATTTGACTTTTGATGTGACCACTACTAAAAGTAATTATATGCGACTCCATATTCCTGAAACTAGTATTTACTAAGACAAGATCATATGCTGTAGCAAATTCTAAGATTGATTCTCCTTCTTCATTTCTATTACCGTAACCAAAACCTCTATGAACTCTCTCAAACCCATTGTTACTTGCCCCGACATGCCCATTTAAATCTCCTCCAATAAAAAGCTTTTCACTTAATGGTATACTTTGCATAAATCCATCCATATTGTCCCAAAACTTGCGTTTGATGCTCTCGTTTAATCCTACTTGTGGTGCATAGGTGCTAAGTATGTTAATTTTTTCATCTCCAATAATTAATTTAACTAGAATCAATCTATCCCCCATTTTTTAATCTCTATGACCTTATCTTTATATCATTATCCACCACAATTCCTACTCAATTACATTTTCTATCTATACCAGTATACCACAATTTAAACCTTGTGCTTCCTATTTCATTACTCTTTTATCCTACCCCTTTTGTCTCTTGGAGGCAAGCAATATTGACTCTCCTTCTAATCATGGTATCTACTAGTTCTATTGAATTCCCCGTAAGTGTTCATATGTTCCATGTTCCAAACGATTTTTTTCTCCCCTTTCTAATTATTTTCATTTTCTATTTCTATTTTGTCTAAATGATCTAGTATCTGTATATATGATTTCGTTTTTGTTTCCGTGTTTGTTTTGAACTAGCTTCTTCACCCACAACCATCCTTTGTGTGGGAACCCTTGCTCATTTTTCTTCACATTCGGGAGATGATGTGAAGGGACTAGCTTCTTTACCCACACACGTCCTATATGTGGGAACACTTGCTCATTATTCTTCACACCCAGGCGGCGATGTGAAACACACCCTTACTCATTTCTCACTACACCTAGGTTCCGATGCAGCGCGTCGCTAGGTGGGAACGCCCCAACGTTTATATATGTTTGATCTATTTCATGAAAAGTGACAAAAGGTTTACGCTGGCTGTCAACCAATCGCACCTTCCTCCATTTTCGAAAAATGAAAAATGAGTTTGGGGCCTCCTTCCCCTACTTTTCGGGTATGAAAAGTGAGTTAAGACCTCCCTTACCCATATTTCGATATGAAAAAATGGGTGTCCGAGTCCTCCTTTATCCGAACTTCGAACCGGCTATGTAGCGCACATAGTGTACAACATAAGTGGAGTTAAACTTGAAGAAGATACCAAATCAATAAATGAAGAAAGTCAAGAAATACTATTAATCTCTAATTAGAAAATTAGATTATATAAAGATAAATATAAATATTTACATATAGGATTAATTCGAGTAGCAATAAAACCATTAATTACATTACGACTCCCATCGGTAAGGGATAAAATATATATAGAATTTAATGATTCTCTTCTAGGAATAATTGAAGGAAGCTTGAACGGAGGTCAAGTTTTCTTCAATTATTTTCCTCCACATTAAGTCTCCATGATCAATTTTCTCATGAAGCATCAACACTAAGTCTCTGAACTCTAGGATTTAAAATGAAAGATGTATGTTCAAATGTTGCTTTTGTTTATAGGACTTACTATAAATTAATGCACAAAATAATTCCCACTGTTGCATACACTAATTTGCAAAAGAGACTTCTACATTATTTTTAACAAATATACAGAATAAAGTTATTACTAGAAAATAATTAAATTGAAAAGATATTAATATACCAAAAAACGTGGCTAATACAAGATAAAAATAAAGAAGAAAACCCCCAGATAATACAAATGATCAAATACATACCATCATAACTCATGATGATGGGTTAGTAAAAATAAATTTTGCATCTCAAAAATCTTGCTCAATAAGACCAAAAATGAATATGGTTACCATAAATGATTTTATTGATTATCAAGTAAATATGGTTCAAATAGAAAAAAAAGCTTTGAAATGGATTACAAATATTTATAAGAACAATTTCTGAAACATCCTTTAACTCCAATATTTTATAAATTATGTTCTAAATCTCAGGAAGCATCCATTTGAGAAAATTAATTTGCTTATATACAATCAACAAAATAGAATATTCAATTTTTTGATTATTTAGCCCAATAATGTCCTAAAATAATAAATAAAATTAACACTATATGAAAAGGATCTAAAGGAGAAAAATACATTCAGACTCGTCCCCCGTTAGCTCCTATTAAAATAATAGAAAATATTAAAGCCATTCCATGAAAAGAAAGTTTTGATGAAGAAATACCCATATCACGAAAAGATTTAAATCATATTATCAAACAAAATAACTTTACTAATGTTTATCTATCGACTCTATCAAAACATTCTAAGACCGAAGCATCTACGAGTAAACAAACAGGCAATGAGCTTATTTTGAAAAAAACAATGATAAAAGATACATTTGGATCTCTATCTGCTATAAAATCAAAATATTCATATGGATTAATAAAAAAATAACATCTAAGTTATATACATTACAATTAGATTCTGGAAAAATAGACAAAAATGATAAATCTCTGGTAATAGCTAATTTAGAAAATCAAAATACTATCTTAGAATCTCAATCAGAACAATCATATGATTTTTTAGAGCTAAATCTTATTGAGAAAAATATAAATGAATATGACCAATCATTCGATTTAAAAATTCATCATATTCATAGGCCTAAAAGACATCCAACCTATAATATAAAAAAGGCCAAGCACTATTATTCTCCACCATCACCAGTTGATTTGTTATTAGAAGAAAATCCATCCAAGTGAATTAAATTTGAAGTAAATGCTATTTATGAATGGAATATAGATAAATTATCTGAATATCAAATAATCAAAGTTGTTCAACATATGTTAGTTTATGCAAAGGTATATAAGATACAAAATCATCCAGAAATTAATATAACTGGTGCAATAGCAATTGGTTTTACTATTCAATTACATGGCTGGTGGAACTTTGCATTATCTACCAAACAACGATTAGAAGTTTTAAATTCAGTACAACGTGATGATAATAACAACTCAATTTTAAATGCGCAAGGACAAGAACAACCAAATGGTGTTTTATGTCTAAATACTAATATAATATGCCATTTTTTAGGAACGTTATCCACTGTAGATGAAACAACTAGAGAACAATTACAGAGTCTAAGATGTGGAACATTAACAGATTTTTAATGGTATAAAGACACCTTCCTATCTAAAGTATATACATTAACCACAATAGATGCATTATTTTGGACATAACGATTTATAGCAAGATTACCACCATTTTTGTAGAAAAGGTTAAAATATTATTACGTTAAAGAAGTGGCGGAACTATAAATTATAGCAATTTTACTTACGGAGACTTGATTCAAACAATTCAAATGACTAGATTAACCATATGTAATGATATAAAACCTAAGAAACAATTAAATAAAGAAAATAAATTGAAAAACATAGATGTAAGTGATTTTTGTAATCAATTTGGACATGATGTCGAAGTAAGAACATCCTCTAGGAATTCTAGAAATCAAAGACAACTTCACCGATTTTCTAACAATGAAAACCAATACGCTTACTATAAGATTAATAAACGACGAAAAATACGAAAGGAAATATAATAAGAACAATGAAATAGAAATAAAATCAATAAATGTTATAAATGTGGAAAACCAGGCCATTATGCAAACAAATGTTATTATAAAAAATTATAAGAAGAAAATTAATGAACTTCAAGGAACTAGTTTTTTGGAAATATGTCAATGTTTAAATAATATACAAAATACTTGTACTTCTACCTCTGAAATAGACAATGAAATAAATGTATTAACTGCACATGAAAAATTGATTTTAGAAATAGGAGAACAAATAGCAGATCCTACTTTATAATATAACTATTATACATAGGGGTGGGCATACCGCGGTTTGGTGGTGAAAACCACCAAACCGCGACCAAACCGAGGGTCTACGGTTTGGTGATTTTTCAAACCACCACCAAACCGCGAAAGTTGAAAACCGAACCAAACCGAACAACGGTTTGCGCGGTTTGGTCGGTTTGGTTTCGCGGTTTTCAACTTTTCATGCACTTTATTTTCAAAAAAAAAAAAAACAAATAAAAAAACAAAAACAAGCAAAAAAAACACAAAGAAGCATTAAAAAAAGCAAGCAAAAAAAAAAAAAAAAAAAAAGCAAAAGCAAGCAAATTAGCTAAATGAGGAGAGAAAAAAATGCACTCTATTGACTTCATGACATGAAAGAACAAACTAGTAGTACTACTACTACTAATGGACCCTCAAAAATCAAAAACAAAATGAACTAAACAAAAAGCATATATAACAAATTGGTGATAATACATATTGCGAATCAAATTTTAAGAAAAAAAATCAAGACTATTATTATTATTATTATTATTACTATTATTATTGTTATTATTATTATACCAGCATGTCTAACAGACTGATGAAGCTCCAAAATCTCAGGTTTCATGAAAACCTCTTCACAATCAGGACAAGCAACAAGAGTAGCCCTCACAATAGTCTCTCTCTACGCGCGCCGCGAGAAGGATCAACAACCATTCTACACTCGTAACACCCTGAAAGCCTCCTCAGCTGCATTCCCTTAAAGGACTTGAACGACGAAGAAGAAGACGATACAGATGACTTCGACGAAGAGTCAACGACGGGAGGGAGGAGAGGGCGGAGAGAGTGAGAGGCGGGAGGGAGGAGAGGGTGGAGAGAGATCCAGATTCCAGAGAGGTGCGAGAGAGAGAGCGAGCGGCGGGAGGGAGGAGAGGGAGGAGCCGGGAGAGAGAGTGAGCGGCGAGAGGGAGGAGAGTAATGAGAGATTTTTTGTTTTCGGGAGGAGCCAGGAAAGAGTGAGTGGCGAGAGGGAGGAGAGTAATGAGAGATTTTTTGTTTTTTTTGGTTTTGTTTGAGCCTTTTAGGGTTTTTGGTGGTTATTTACTAAAACACCCTCGGTTTGGTTAAACCGCGGTTTTCATTTTGGGAAAACCGCGACCAAACCGCGATTCTGCGGTTTGGTCATTTTCCAAACCGCGACCAAACCGCGAGTTTTAAAAACTAGACCAAACCACGCGGTTTGGTCGGTTTGGGTGGTTTGGGCGGTTTTTCGAAAACTACTGCCCATCCCTAATTATACATAAATCTTGAATAAATCAAACAATGACGGAACAACATCTCAAGGGATAAAGTCTAAAATCGATTATCAAAAATAAATAGATTTACATAGTAGTTATCACACTATGCAAGAGGTTTTAAATGCAGTCAACACAAAATGAGTTTTACCAACATAATTCAAAATTAACTCTTTGCAACAAGAAATAAATCAATTAAAAATTGAAATAAAGACTTTTAAAGATGGATTAACAAAATTAGAAAAAGATAATGTCGATTTCAATAATCTCTCAGTCTATGAAAATAATGTGTTTATAAAAACACTTACACATTATACTCATCAACGATGGTTTACCCCAATCACTTTAAAAATAAAAGATTTTGAACATACAGGTCATGCATTAATTGACTCTGGAAATGACTTAAACTGCATAAGAGAAGTCTTAATCCCATTACAATACTGTGAAAAAACTAATAGTTGAATTTATACAGTAGAGGAAAATATATCCATCATTAAACTTAAAACTCCAATGGCACATATTTATGGAAATAATGTTTGTATACCCACTTCATTTATTATTGTAAAAGATCTTTAGCATGTCATGCTATTAGGTACTCCATTTTTACAAATAATTTAACTATTTTTTGTCACTACAGTAAGAATAAATACTTTTCAAGAGCATTTAGTCAACAAAATTAATGAAAACCACATTCCTACAAAAGCAAATCGATCTCAAATGAGTGATAGACTATTAAATCTACGCGATCAAGAAATACAAGATCTTTTGCAAAAGAAGTTGATAACTCCATCCCGATCTCCTTGGAGTTGTACCACTTTTTATGTAAAAAATGCTACAAAATTAGAACATGGATCAACTAGATTAGTAATAAATTATTATCCATTAAATAAAGTATTACAAATAATTAGATATCCATTACCAAACAAAAATGATTTAATAAAACCAATAACTAATTGAATTATTTTTTCTAAATTTAATGTTAAATCTGGTTTTTGGCAAATACAGATTAAGAAAGAAGACAAATATAAAACTGCATTTAATACTTCTTTTAGTCAATATCAATGGAATGTTATGTCATTCAGACAAAAAAAATGCTCCATCTGAATTGTAAAAGATAATGAATGAAAATGTTCATCCTTATCATTAATATATTATAGTATATATTGATGATATACTTATTTTTTCTAAATCGCTGGATCAACATTGGAAACATCTAAATACATTTCAACGAATTATAATAACTAATAGTTTAGTATTATCTCAAAGAAAAATAAAGCTTTTTCCAACTTAAATAAATTTTTTAGGTTTTAAGATTACAAATCAAACCATATTCAGAAAAATTCCCAGATCAACTCAGAGATAAAAATCATCTACAAAGATTTTGAGGATGTCTTAACTATTTAACAGATTTTTATAAAGATGCAGCTAAAGATAGAAAAGTATTATGAGATCTTCTAAAAAAAGATGTAAAATCTCAATTGACTTTAGATCATATTAAAGCCATTCAACTCATCAAGTCAAAAGTTAAGTCACTCCCATGTCTTCATCTATCTAATCTTGTTTATCCAAAAAATTATCCAAACTGATGCCTCTAATTTAAGTTATGGTGGCATTTTATTACAAAAACTTCCTCATGGAAATGAACAATTAGTCTATTATACCTTAAAATTATGGAATAACACCTAGAAAAGCTACACAATGGTCAAGAAAGAGATATTAGCAATAGTTTTATGTGTTCAAAAATTTCAGTCTAATATTTTGAATCAAAAGTTTTCGATAAGTGGTAATTGCAAATCCGCAAAAGAAATACTTTTAAGAGATATAAAAAATCTAGTTTTTAAACAAATATTTGCCAGATGGCAAGCTATTTTAAGTATTTTTGATTTTAATATTGAATATATTAAGGGAGCAAATAATTCTCTTACAAACTTTTTATCTCGAGAACTTCTCCTAAATCCTCAAATTCATTCTAAACAGATTATGGCAGATAAAGGAAAAACCCTCCTTACATATCAAAAATCATATTTTTCTAATAAATTCTCTCCTCCGTTCAATCAATTCAATAAACCTGATGACTGTTCTATCTATCAACAAAGTAATCACCATATAGTCATACTTCTAGAACATTCTCTTATAGAACAATCTCTAGAAATCAAGTCAAAATCCTTATGCCTCCCACTTATCATTTTATCCCAAATCGACCTCAAGTCTCAATGAAGTTCTATGAAGCTTTACTTTATCAAACGCATTATTTAATCTTTGAATATTTCAAGAAAATAGGGACAAAAGAAATAACATATTCAAAAATAAAGACTTATAAGGCTCTTACCATGGAAGAATGGGCTCAACAGAGTCTTATCAAGAAATCACTTTTCACTTATCAATCAATGACAATTTTAACCACTCATCCTCCTCTGTATATCAGTTACAATGATTATATAGATGCATGAAAATTTATCCTCTTCTACAAAGATCCCGCATAAGGCCATTCATGGTATATAACATTTCAAATAATCATTGTGAATTAACTTACCAGCTTGCTTCCTCCATGAATGGTGGCCAAAACTTGGCCCAATAGAACAAATTTTACCATATAAAGTTAAGACTTTATATGAAAAGGAAAAACTTTCATTCTTCCAATTTATTTAGAAATATACTATTCCGTGGATCCCCAACTGAAACTATAATACCTATAAGATCACCCATACAAACAAAAGAACTTTCCATTATTTAATCCAAGAAATCCATGAAAAGTGATGGTATAAATAGGTTCACTTACTCCCATCCAAGGTGAATTAATCCCAATAACACCAGCATATTTGGTTTTCTAACAACCATCCACTCCTAAAACTTATAAAGAAGCCAATATCCAGAAGGAAGAAACACCTGAAAACCAATTCAACCATCCTCCACTGACCAATTATCTCTAGACCTTGCTATAACAATCCTTCAACATCTTCAATGAATGGAAAAATGAGTGAAGAGAGTCGAAGAACTTCAATCAGCGACATCAAGAATTAACTCTGAAGAAGAGGCTAGTTCTTCGGTTCCTGATTTCTTTGAACTTTAAATTATGCCTATGCCAACGTTAAAACTTCAGGCCCACGTCGTCATCACTCAATTAGGCCCATGCTAAAATCAATAATTTAGGCCCATGCCTCAAGGCTCATGCCTTCCTTCAGGCCCATGCCATAAATCATAGTCAGGCCCATGCCTCTAGGCTCATCAGCCTACCTCTTGGACTACAACATTCATTCAGCTCAATAATTTATACAGGACCACCAATAATTTAGCTTACATCAACATTACTCATCTGGCTCAATATATTCTCTATAAGTGGTAAACGTGGGTATTGCATCATTATATAGCCAAGCATCCTTTAGCCATTTTAGATCATACAGCTGTCCATCAATTCATACATAAAGTATTTGCTATCTACTTTTCATTCTAATTTACTTTATTAAAGTAGATGTATCGTGATTTGTGTGGAAGATCCTTCACGCTAAGGGTTAGTTGGGCTTCACTCCTTGTTAATAGTCAGTTTATAATCATCTTTTCAAGATGATGTGTCTTTTTTTTTCTTTTTCTTTTATCAAAGCATACGTGAGTTAGTTGAATTATATTTTCATGATAGTGCGTCATTTGTCTTTTACTTTTGTATGTATTTTCCAGCACATTAAGTGTAGTATTTTAATTATAAACCATTCCTTTAGCATATTTGTTAATGACCACAATTTTCTTATCTGTTTGGTTATAAATACAAGCTTTTTTTTAGGAACTCCTCATTCGAAAGTTTAAGCTTCATATTTCTTCTTTTATGAGCGTTTCTCTTGAAACTACTAATCTTTATTTTAATTTCAGTCTTTTGAGACTATTCTCTGGGTGGTGTATGGTGTGTTAGTGAATGCGATTTAAGGTTGAATGTTGCCTTAGGAAATGAAAAATGCTCATAGGCATGTCCGATAAATTTATTCTTGAGAAAATAAATGAGATATATATATATATATATATATATATATTTGATATATAAATATATATATTGAAAACTATAAAGTTTTGGTTGAAACATATGGATCATTTAATCAGCCTTGAGAAAAGCGTAACTGTTTAATGTTGTTAAAATTTATGTCACTTTTTGGAGTGTCATTTTAACGCATCAATCACTAGATCAGTTTCGAGATAGCATAATGCGTATCTTAAGAAAAATCCATATATTTAAATAAAAATTGAATTTTATCCTTACAATTTGATCATTCGAGAGATAGAGACAATGTGATGAGACGAGGGTTTCATATGGGACAAGGAGAGTGATTTCTAGAAACAATTGAGAAGCTTAAACAACTGTGGGATCATAAATCATCATCTTGATGAGTTTAGTTTTTGAGTTTCGAGATGAACTAAAAAGTAGGTGATGATATCTCTGCTAATGGTTGTTGTTAATGATAGAAAAGTGGTTTATAATTCACTAGAGGTGTTCCCTATGACTTGGGAGAGTGTTTATGGGTGTTTTGGAGATTTGGTAATGGAACATTGGCTGTTGCCCTGTTCACCGTCGAGGCAGTGCAGGGTGGAGCATGCTCCATCGAGCAGAGGAGCGTGTTCCTTCATCAATTGGGACGAACCCAGTTGGTGGAGCGCACCCTACCCACTAAGGTAGCTCGCTCCCACTTGGAAAAAACAACTATGTTGTGTTTTACATAAAATTTTCTAAGGACTTAAGGATTGACTTAGGGGTTCCAAACACAAGGAATTAGACCTACAATGCTCATAAATGGTATGTGATAGGTTGAGGAACACCAGGGAAATGTGAGATAACTGAAAAGTTGGGGAGTTTGGAAATGAAGACTTAACCCGAGGTGAGTACATATTTGATTATTTATCAATGTTGTCTGGCTACTTTAATATATGTAGTTCATGTAGTGCATGGACTGGAATGGGTGACTATGTACACTGCGATGGTCTTAACAAACAAAAAACTATGTTTAATGTGATTCACGACTATAACTCCTAGTTTTGAGAATAGGTTTCTAAGAGATGGGTTCCTTTCCCGACATATACATAACTCCTGCTTAATTCGATAGGTTGCATGGATTACACATTCACTAGAGTGTTTCGGATATAACCATTGGGCATTAATGGATGGGCTAGACAACATATCAGCCAATATGTTCATCCAACAAACACATTAATGGCACCAGTAAGTAATCGACCCTAGTTTTATAAATATAATGGGAATCGCATTGTAATATTCCGTGATAATTCGCTTTGTATCTAATATATATTGATTTAATTCTTTCCATATCCTTGTTAGTTAACATTGGTGCATATCGTTATTGCATAATGTTCTTGATTGATATATGGAAAATTGATGACTATGTGAATCCCTACTCACTGAGCAAGTTGGAGCGCTCATCTAAAATAACTTTTCAAGAAATTTGAAGAGCACTATGACTACGGGAAAGAGAAGATTTAGGAGTCTTGATTTCTCTTCGATGTAATGAGTCTTCCCTTGTCTTATATACTCGTATTGAATTATAATTTTGTAATATCACAAGGGATGGGGAACTCATATAATCGAGGTTTATTCTAGTTTGATTTGATATTATATATTGTATTTAAATTATTGAAATTTTTTTAAATTTCCGTTGCATTTATTATTTGTTTTATATCGATATTCAATATATAATGGTGTTTATCAGGTGTAATAGGAAAGGCTGCTAGCTCTATTAAAGTCTGGATAGATAATCTGGGCTTAATTAGTGTTTCAGGCTGGGTATCGCCCTGATCGAGTTAGGGAATGCTACAACTACCAATGCCAATTTATACAAGGAAGAAGAAGATCATGATAAGTATTAAGGAGGATGATGATGTAGAGAAGATAGTATTTATTAATGGAGAAGAATTACATTGAAATGGGAACGATATAAATATCTTCAATATACAATTGGAGTATCTCGATTTAGACTCGGACTGAATGAACGAAAAGGTGTTGGCCTATTGATGTTAAACTAAGCGCTACTGGGAGCCAGCCCATGGGTTTTTAAATATCTAGTTTTAAATTTTGGTTAGTTAGTCAGTTAGTTTAATAAGTACAAGTCACATGTAATTGTTTTCTAAGTCTCAAAAATTTGTGTTAAATGTGCAGGTAAGGCCATTTCCAATGTAACGATTCATCGAAATGGAATTGTCTCGAAACTCATTAAAGAGTGTAAAAGAACGTAAAAGAGCGAAGGAGTTCAAGTGGCAAAGGTGAGGTACAAGGAAGAATTATAGGTAAGTTTTTATGGAATCTTTATATTTACATGGATTTCACGCGATCATGACATATAGTGTTGTAATTTCACAAAGTCGCGGAGATGCCAAATAGGAATAAATGAAAAATTTATACGAAAATATGGACTAAAAAGGTCGATGCTGAGTTTGTAACACACGACGCCATGGGAAGTGAGCACGATGCCATAGGTAGTGAGCAGGACGTAGTGTGTGTAACACACAAAAAATACATTCAAGAGTGTCGACGCCATCGTGGTGCAGTCATGGCGCCGTGCCTTTTAAGGCATGACGCTAATGTCGTGCTGAGGGGTTTAATGATGGGGCATGTCCTCTAGGTCAATCCACAAACGTTGTTTATCTTATAATTTTAATTATTTATTGATGGTGAGATTAAGGCTGCTATATTATCAAAGGATTAAGGTAATCTAAGCCAGTTGGATGCCCTAATTAGGTGTTATCAAAGCATTGGGCTCGATCATTATATTAGGCATCTGACACGGCGCCTTAGGCAGTAAGCACGACATCGCGTATGTAACGCAAAAAAAATACATACTGGAGTGTTGACGCCGTCGAGGCCCATTCACGGCGCTGTGCCTATTAAGGCACGATGCCAATATCATGCTTAGGGGATTATGATGGCGCATGTGCCCTAGGTCAATCTATAAATATTATTTATCTTATAATTTTACTAATAAAATTGAGGTTTTCATTTGTTGTTTTATTATAAGTGATTGCATGTTTACTTTATAATAAGATCCATGGGCATTTGTTGTAATATCCTAAATTTTCCTAGTTGGTCATTATACTTGGAACAATAATGAATTAATACTAGTGTGAATCTTGATTGATGGTCATGTGATGATCATGCGTATAGGGATATGAATCAAGATCAAGAATACTTGTTAGGGAAAAAGTACTGGGCCGACTCGCTATAGGAGCACCATATGGATTAAGTCATAGGTGTTACTCATGATAGGTATATCATTTAGTCATTCGACTTGATATCACCATATAATTCAATATTAGGAGCATGCTAATTTGACACAATCAAATGTTATCTTTAACCGGACGATTATAAAGATTGTGATTGGTTACCTTGTTAATAATATTGAAGGTGTGTAATAAAGATAAAATTTATTTCTTTCATATAGAGAGATATTAGTGGATCACTTGATATGTTAGACTATTAAATGGCGAAGTCCAAGTGAATTGATATGATAAGTATCACTTAGCATTTTTATTCTACCTAAAGATCCAGACCAGTACGATTGAACATTAAATGTGACTTTCCATAGATTATGTATAATCAAAGGATATAGCGCAACAAAATGATATGATAGATGTTATTAATTAGGTTGTATCGATTTTATTCATGCTACTTGGGTAGTAATAATACCTTGTTAGAGACCGCTTATGACTTGTGTACCAAAATAGTTTTGATTCATTGCCAACGTCGCATGAACCTATTAGGTCACGTACAAAGAATTACTTTGCACAATTTCAATTGGTCAAGAGTAATGAGTTTTATATGATATAATTCATGACGTAAAAGCCCTTACAATTCGTTATATGATAACTTATTAATAGTGGTGTATATGTTATTTGCTTAAACTGCCTAAATATAATAGTCGTATTACGAATAAGATTTTAAGTGAGGGATTATCTACACATATAAATAGAGGTTGAAACCCTAAAATGAAATAAGATTTTCGTTTTTACTATTTTTGAGTTTTCTGGATCTTGGGAGAAAAAGAAAAACATTTTCAATCTTTCTTAGGGCTAGCACTCCAAATTGTGGTTACCATTCGTGTGTGGATTCTTGATAGAGGACACATACTTGAACGACTTGGAGATCAAACAATTAAAGAAAGAAATCACGGATTAAGGTATGGTTTACTTTTGTAGATCTAGCTGCCTTAATCTCATCATCAATAAATAATTAAATTATGTTTGAAGTAATAATCAATTATTATACTTTATCAACCATAAAGGACTCTAAGAGTAAATCTCTAACCTTTAAGTTATGTTAGATTGATTACATTATCCCTAAAATTTCGTAAAAATGTTTCGACAACGCCTCCTCTATTTTTAAGCCTACATCGGAAAAGACAACTTTTAAAAACTTTTAACCAAAAACTGCTTAGTGCCCAAGGACTTACAATTTGTTTCACAATCTCAAAGTGTCCTATAAATTTGACAGAGATTTTTCCTTTTTAGTTCGAATCTGTAATGGCTTTTGCAAGGGGGAACTTTTAAATAAAGCCAATCTCCTTCATTATATTCAACAACACGATGATAGAGATCATAATAATTTTTATAGCTTCCCGAATTGTTTTTAATTTTAGATGAATCTGTGGGACAACCTCAATATGATCTCGAACCATTTGTGGCCCCAACTCTGTCAAATCCTCTGGTTCAACCTAATCGACAGGAGAACAACATGGTCTCCCATACCATGCTTCAAACGGAGCCATCTAGATACTTGATTAAACTGTTATTATAAGAAGACTCACACAAAGAAATGTATTATTCCCATGAACCTCTAAATTCTAGAACATAAGCCTTGAGCATGCCCTCCAACACATGAACCAACCTTTCAGTCTGAACATCTACCTACAGATGAAATGCACTACTGAAATGAAACTAAGTGCCGAGCTATTACTGTAGGCTCTACTACAACCTTGGTGTGTATCGAGCATCATGATTAGAAACTATTATCAATAACGCTCCAAACAAGCAAACCACCTCTCACTAAAATAATATGCTCAGTTGTGTAAAAGTATCTGAAATGGACATAAGAGGAAAATGAGCAGACTTCTTTAGTCCATTAACAATAACCCAGATTGCATCATGTTTTTCTTGAGAAGTAGGTAGGCGAGTAATAAAATCCATCGTAATATGTTCCCATTTCCATTTTGGTATGGGAATTAGCTGTAATGTATCTCCAGGATTCCACCATTCGGCCTTAACTTGTTGGCAAATTTCATATCTCCACACCACATCATCTTTCATCCCTGACCGCCAATATAATGCTTCGTATCATGATACATTTTGGTCATGCCAGGATTAATGTTATATCTGAACTGATGATATTCTCTTAATATCTCATCCCATCGATGGAGTCCAAAGATGGCTGCTAAGCCTTAAATTTTGATATACATGCTCAACCTTATCTAGATTATTACTGTCATTAGAAAAACCGTTCAACTTCCAATAATTCTCATCACTTAGCTGACACTCTATCACTTTCTGAATAAATACCATTTGTACTCTAAGCTGAGCACAAACTGGTTCATCATCAGCCTTAGGAATCTCCGATAAAGTCATAATGATGAATTTTATGAGCAAGTCATACTCGTAAATCAAACGACTAGCTGCACGTAATGTTTCAATACTCCTCCTACTCAAAGCTTCAGTAAGAACATTGCTTTACTTAGATGGTTCAAGACAAAAATCGAAGTCCTTAGAGTGTTTAAAACATCAGCTTTGCCTTATATTAAGCTCTTTGTGAGAGAACAAATACTTTAGATTTTTATGATATGAAAATAACATGAAGGTTTCCCTATACCAATAGTGTCTCCATACCTTCAAAGAAAACATAATCGCACTAAATCTAAATCGTGAACAAGATAATTCTTCTCATAAATCTTTAATTGCTGAGAAGCATAAACAACCCCCTGCCATACTTAAACTAACTTTTGATGCATTAGTATAAACTGTTAGACCTTTCCCTGGTTGCAGCAATAAAAGAATGGGCATTGAAGTCAAACGCTTCTTCGATTCCTAAAATACCGCATCACATCCTTTTGACAAGAAATGGAATATTTTTCTGAGTTAATTTAGTAATTGGCGCAGCTATCTTAGAAAAATCTTTCATAAATCTACGATCATAGCAAGCTAAACCCAAAAAAATCTATATCTCCGTCACTGTAGTAGCTTCTGGCCAACCAATGATAAACTCAATTTTGGTTGGATCCACCAAAACTTTCTCTATAACAATCGCTTGACCCAAAAACTTCACTTTAGACAACCAACACTCGCATTTGCTAAATTTTGCATGAAAGCCTATAATATCTCAAATTTTGGAGAACTATGAGATGTTGCTCATGTTCCTTGCAAGTCTTATAGTAGAACAAGATATCATCAATGAAAGTTATAACAAAATGATCCAAATACGACCTCAACACTCTCTGCATCAAATTCATAAACATCGCTAGAGCATTAGTCAACCCAAATAACATAATAACAAACTCAAAATGACCTAATTTGGTACTGAATGCAGTGTTCTGCACATCATCTTCCCGAACTTTCAAATGATGGTAGCCTTAGCAAAGATCAATTTTAGAAAAAGAATTCGGGACCGCTCAATTAATCAAATAATATCAATTCGAGGAAGTGGATATTTGTTTCAAACGTTGACCTTGTTCAACTATCTAAAAGCAATGCAATGCCTCAAACTATAATTTTTCTTTTTCATAAAAAAACGATTGGTGCGCCCAACAGGGACATGCTATGTCGAATAAACCTTTTATCAAGAAACTTGCCTACTATTTTTGCAACTCCTGCAATTCATTTTGAGCCATTCTTTACGGATGAATAGATATTAGTTTAGTTCCATGAACTAAATCAATCTTAGAATCAATCTTTCTCGGAGCTAAAATTTTAGGTAATTCATCTGGAAACACCTCTAGGAATTCATAAACAACAAGAATTTCCTCTAGTTTAATTTCAGGTCTTGCCTTTGTACTAACAGTTCTGGTAAGAATCTCTATTTTATCCTTAGTGGCTCACCTACCTCTAGTCAAAGGCAATCTAGATGATGTTTTGGTGTATATAAAACTGAAGAACCCAAAATACAAAAAAAACACCATCTTATGAAAGTAATCCAACTGTGCATGATAAGGCGATAGCCAATCCATTTCCAACAATACATCAAACTCTATAAATTCCAACACATATAGATCAATGATCATCTCGTGTTCGAACATCTCAACTATACACTTCTTGCCCATAAAGTTAGGATACACCTAATCCCCACTAATTATGTTGAGTACAAGATGAATATGGATTTGCACTAGAGTTAACCCTATCTCAATCACCATACTACCATAAACTGAAATCATACTCTCAATAAGATTATGATTTACATCTAAATCTCATTTAGTCACTACCTGAACAAGTACCTTGATATGTTTTTTAGGCTGTGACATACAAGAAAATTCTCATAAGAATTGTAAACATGTGATCTTGTAATGTCATTTCTTTCCATACCCCAAAACACATAAAAACACTCAAATTCTAAAGACAATCTCAGCTAATGTGACCTTGTTTCTCACACCCAAAATATGTAACTGTAAGTCTAATACCTATAAAGAAATGCCCAACTAGTTGTCAATCGCTAACTTGAGGCATGTCCTTGAGATCCTCGACCCTAAACTCCACTCATCTGCGACTAAGTTGCCTCTTTAACTTAAAGGATAAAAAGACACTGATTGAGTCCAACTTGACCAAATTTGCATCAAATTCGAGGGCCTAATAGCTATGCATTGAAAACAAATCATGATGCATATATCATAGGATGACATGTGTTGTTGGTGAAACCGATGGTCTTCCACTCTTCTATTTCTTTTGAGACTTTAGGTCAGACCTAAATCTGAAGCTTTTCTTTCCCTCAAAATCTAAGCCCTATTATGACTCCATGATGCCTCGATATCACCGTGATTCACATTGAAAAAATTGTGTATTCACATAATCTAAAGCTCTATCTCGAATATCTTGCATTGTGTTTAGTTTAGTTGTCGATATAATGGTACCAAACATTTCCTACCCTTCCTCCCAAGACATTCCAATAACAACGGTTGGATTAGCCTGAACCACAACTGCAATAATCGGTTCAACTATAAGATGAACTGCAGAGGTAGCCTGCTCCTCTTGAGCAACTAAATTGGTAATAGGAAGTTCCTGAGCATTATGTACCGTAGGTGCCAGGGCTGCTACCTGTACTCATAAAATATTTAGCAACTCTGACATTAGCACAACCAAGTCTTAAATGTAATAGAATCCTAACTTGTGGATCCCTATTACCCTCGCTAGATCCCTGACCCTGCTTTTGCTGTAATATATCTATTGATATCTTAATAATATTAAACACACATAATACATTCATAAATGTTTTAAACTTTTTAATCCCATTTCGTCTCGTTACTTCCCAACTAATGACTCACTCAACCTCAAACAACAAGATTCTGTTAGAACCCTGGGCTCTAATACCAACATTTTCAAACTCCAACTAATTAAGACATTTGACCGACCTAGATTACCTTAATCCCCTGATTATCTAGTAGCCTAAATCTCACCTTCAATAAACAATTAAAATTATGTTCACAGTAATCATCAATTATAATACTTTATCAACCATAAATGATTCTAAAAGTAATTCTCTAACCTCAAAGTTCTGTTAGATTGATTACATTATATTTAAAATTCCATAAAAATGTTTCGACAACACTTCATTTGTCTAAGCCTATACCGAAAAACTTGGCCCTTAAAAAACTTCAAGAAAAACCCGCTCAGCTTGGTGGAAATGCCCAAGGACTCACAAGCCACTAACAATGATATAAATTGCATTAACAAAAATTATTTATTTATTTTTTTCTAATTTAATAGACTAAAAACCTTAAACTAACAATACCTGAACTTCAAAACTATCTCAATTCATCCCAAAACTATTTCGAGCAATCCCAAGGATATCCTAACCACACACGAACCTAAACACTCATTTATATAATATAATATATAAAAATAATACATACATAAAGAGAATAGAATTAATAAAGTCATAAACAATCGAAAAGCTTTCTCTTTCCCTTGTCAGATGAGTAAATCCCATACTATCTAGTACACCTACATTAATAAAATGCATCATAATCAAAGACATTAAATTTACAATATAATCCTAAGAATTTAAATACAATCGTAAATCCTTCTCGTTTCTGTTATTCGACCACAACTATTTGATATCCTCGAGTCTATCGGAGTATGATTTGGTTCAACGTGATCTCATGATAACCATGTGATATAAAGTATCAGTGACTTTAGCCCCTTAAGTATAATATAGTTCTACCTTGTATAAACAATTAGGTAGACACTATATAGTTCTACCTTATATACACAATCAGGTAGACACTATATAGTTTTACTTTGTACACACAGTCAGGTAGACACTATAGGGAGACTCGAATAAACCTTATCCTCCCCACCCGTGTATGCATGTACAAAAAATAATGCAATATCAATGATCAATGCAATATATATAAAATTATAATTATACAACGTAAAGATTAATATGTGATTTACTTAACTTTACAAATAGCAAACTTCGAGCTTAATTCTTAGGGTTCCCGAAGCATTGGATCACCTTGAAAATGCTTCTAATAGCTTCCTTGCATACCAATAGCTAGACCATAGCTATCTGTTCACGGACCCCGCTTACCGGCTAGCTAGACCATAGATAACTGTTCATAGTGTAAGGAAATTCATATAATAGTCAACATTAGTAAAATTTCCTAACTTGTTTAGTGATTATTCATGCATCGTAATATATGATATTTATCTTGTTTAAATTATGATCACTAAAATAAATAATTCCAAATTTTAAATCAAGTGTCATCCATTCTTAAACACTTGTCAAGGCTTCGATCACATCAATATGGGTTTGCCTCCGCAGATTGTATTGTGTTATCTTGGTGAGGCAAGTTGAGTAATGATTACTTTATTATTTGAAATGTTTAGACTTGTTATAGCCATGAAAACGATTTTCGGCTTTAGGAACTAGATGAAATAAAACATGCAAAGACATAATATGTCATAATCTCATAAAAATAACTAAAAATTACATATGATATAATTGGTAAATGATACATACATAAATAAACTAATTCAAAGTTTCACGCCTTTAGCTATTTTGGAATTAGATGAAACATGTATTTTAGTCCCTTAAATTAATATAAGATTTTCAAGAGGGTTGTTAATTTAGTAAGAGTCTATTCCTTTATACTAAAATGAAATTTTGCATAATCTTTGTTGTAGATCTATGTCCTTTTTAAATCACACTAATCCCTTGTTATTGCGATCTATCCTTGAGAAGGATAAGTTGTATGAGAAAAACTTTCCTGACTGGTTCAGAAACTTGAGAATTATTCTCAAGCATGAACACAAGTGGTACGCCCTGGAGGATCTTATTCCCGAGGAGTCACCAACTAATGCTTTAGAGTCGTGAAAGATGCACATATTAAGCATGTCAATGACTCAACTGATGTTGCATGCAATATGTTGGCAACTCCGATCCTAAACTTTAGAAGGACATGGAACACATGAAAGCTTACGACATGGCTACAATGCCGAAGAAAATGTTCCAATAGTAGGCTAGGCAAGAAAGGTTCAAGAATATCAAGAACCTTCATTCTTACAAAATGGTTGAGGGTGTGCCAGTTAGTCCCTATGTTCTGAAAATGAAAGGCTGTGTTGACTGTCTTGATAGACTTGGATTTCTTATAAGCCTAGAGTTGGCTACGGATTTGATCCTGAATTCATTGATTAATAGTTATTCACAATTTGTTATGAACTATAACATGAGTAACATGGAGAAGTTTATCTCGGAGTTGCATTTGATGCTTAAAACTACTGAGCAGAATGTCAAGAAACCCATTGCTAATATGTTGATGGTTCAGAAAGGAAAAGATCTAAAGGAAAATGGCAAAGGCATGGCTAAATTTTGCCAAAGCTATTGTGACTGTTATAAAGCCTGTGGAACAAGTTAAGCCTAAGGCTACTTCTACTTCACAGTCCTAGAAGGAAAAAAGAAGAAGGAAAGTTTCATTTTAGTCATGCACCTAGGCACTACTTTAGAAATTGCAAGTTTTATCTTGAAAATCCAAAGAAAAAGAAGAGTAGTGCAAATACTGCTTTAGGTATTTACATTATTGAAGTTAACTTAATTACTAGTGATTCTTAGGTATTAGATATCAGATGTAGATACCATTTATCTATTAATGTGTAGGGTCTCACCAAAAGTAGAAAGCTAAAGAAAGGAGAAGTCATCCTAAAAGTTGGAAATGGAGCAAAGGTTGTTGCATTGGCTGTAGGATGCTATGAGTTAATTTTACCTAGTTGATTTGTTTAGTTTTTAATAATTGTTATTATGTCTCAGTCTTGAGCAGAAACATCATTTCGATTTCATGTTTGGATTTGGATGGTTTTAATTTCATTATGGCGAATAATAAATGCTCCATTTCTCGTAAAGACGTTTTCTATGTGAATGCTGATTTATGTGATGTTCTTTATATTCTAGACTTGAAAAGTTCCACATATATTCTTATGCTTAACATAAATACATGGATGTTCAAATAAAATAATTTGAGTTAAACCTACCATTGGCATTGTCATCTTAGCCACATAAATGAGAAACACATTTGTAAACCCCATAAACATGGACTTTTAGATTAATTTTATTTTGAATCATATGAAACATATGTATCTTGTTTACTAGGCAAGATGACAAAGAGTCCCTTTACTAGACAAAATGAAAGGCAAGTGATTTTTTGGGTTTAATATATATTGATGTGTATGGTCCCATAAACACAATGGCTAGAGGTGGTTATCAATACTTCATTAATTTCACTTATGATTTCAGCAGATATTTTTATTTGTATCTCATGAAATATAAAGTTGAATCTTTTGAGATGTTTCGAACATTCAGAATGAAGTGCAAAACCAACTTGGTAAACCTATTAAAGCACTTCGATCAGATCGAGGTGGTGAATATTTGAGCCAAGAGTTTGATGATTATCTTAGAAACTGTAGGATTGTCTCACAACAAACTCCTCTAACAACTCCATAATGGAATGGTGTTTTTGAGAGGAGAAGTAAAACTTTATTAGATATGGTTTGATCTATGATGAGTTATGCAGATCTTCTTATTTCTTTTCGGGGTTATGCCTTAGAAACTATTGCCTTTAAACCGAGTCGTGTTCTTTCTAAAGCAATTGATAAAATACTATATGAGATGTGGTTTAGGAAAATTTCAAGTTTGCCTTTCCTTAAGATTTAGGGCTATGAGGCTTTTGTACAATGACAAATCTCAAGAAAATTATTAGCCAAATCTATCAAGTGTGTATTTATTGATTACCCTAAAGAAACTCGAGGATACGACTTTTATAATCCTACAGAGAGCAAAGTGTTTGTTGCTCTGAATGGTGTTTTAATGGAAAAATAGTTTATTTGAAAAGTCGATAATAGGAATAAAGTAGGTCTTCAAGAAGTTCAAGAACCACAAATAAAAACTCAATCGCCACTGGGTGATCAACAAAGTCTTAAACTAGTTGAACATCCATAGGTATCACAAGGCCCACGTAGGTCTGATAGGGTAAGACATCATCCTAAGAGATTTGAATTTCTTATTACTGATAATAGTGAGGTGTGCTTATGGATCGAAATGAGCTTAATACTTATCAAAAGGCTATGTTTAGCCCGGAGGCAGATAAATCGATTAGTGCAATGAGTTCTGAGATGCAATCCATGATTGATAACCAAGTTTGGAACCTAGTTGATTTACTTAAAAGTGGTAAGACCATTGGATGTTAATAGGTTTTGAAGAATAAAACTGACAAGGATGGAAATGTGTATACTTATAAAGTACGACTAGTAGCAAAAGATTTCAGACAAACTCAAGGTGTTGATTATGATGAGAGTTTTTTCCCATAGCTATGCTAAAACCCATTAGAATTCTAATTGAAATAGCTGCATGTTATGACAATGAGATATGGCAAATGGATGTCAAAACAACTTTTCTAAATGGAAAGTTACTTGAGGACGTGTATATGATACATCCTAAAGGGTTTGTTCATCCTGAGGTGTGCAAGTTTCAAAGATCTATTTATAGATTAAAGTAAACTTCTCGGAGTTGAAATCTTCGTTTTGATGAAGCAATGAAAGAATTAGTCTTCATTAAAAGCGAAGATGAGCATTGTGTAGACAAGAAGGTCAGTGGGAGCGTGGTTATTTTCCTAGTACTATATGTTGATGATATATAAATCATTGGAAATGACATTCTAACCTTACAGAGTGTCAAGTATTTGTTAGGGAGTGGTTTCTTAATGAAGAACTTAGAAGATGCAGCCTACATCCTTGGGATTGAGATCTATATGGATAGATTTAAAAGGCTGATCAATTTAAGTAAGAGTGCTTATATAGATAAGGTACTGAGTAGGTTTAGTATGCAAGACTTTAAAAGAGGGTAATTGCCAATGTCTCATCGTATAAGTCTGAGCAAGACTCAATGTCTGAAGACTAATGATAAGGGGGAGCGTATGAATACGATTCCACATGCATCATCTATTAGATTTATCATGTATGCCATGTTATGCACCAGACAAGATATATGATATGCTTTGAGTGCAACATGCAAATATTAGTCTAATACTGGTAAGAATCACTGGATAGAAGTAAATAACATTCTTAAGTACTTGAGAAGGACTAAAGAAGTGTTCTTGGTCTATGAAAGTTTGGAAGACGAGCTTGTTGTAAATGGTTACACATATGCAAGTTTTCAAACTGATATAAATGACTTTAGATCACAACCTAGATATGTGTTTACTTTGAATGCAAGCGTAGTGAGCCGAAAAAGCTTAAAGCAAGAAACTATGGTAGATTCTACAATAAAAGCTGAGTATATTGCAGTATCCGATGCTGCTAAGGAGGCAATTTGGATAAAAAAGTTCATCTCTGAATTTGGTTTGGTTATGAGTATAGCTAACCCCGTTTGCTTACATTGTGATAGCAACAGGGCGATAACCGATCCAAACATGTACTTAGAGATTTTCATCTTATTCGACAAATCATTGAGAGGGGAGATGTGAGGATTTGCAGAGTTCCTACATATTGCAATGGTACAGATCCTTTGACAAAGGCTCTTTCAAAAGCGAAACATGATGGTCATGTTAGGTCATTAGTTATTAGATACATGAACGATTGTGCCTAATGCAAGTAGGAAATGTCAGGGCATGTGGTGTAGGTCATCCTACAAACATCATTTATCTTATAATTTTGGTTAATAATATTGAGGTTTTCATGTGCTATTTTATTATAAGTGATCGCATGTTTACTTTAAAGTATGATCTATAGGTATTTGTTAAAATATCCTAAATATTCCTAGTCGATCATTATACTAGGAATTATAATGAATTAAGACTTTTATGAATCTTGATTGATGGTCATGTGATAATCATGTGTATAGGGATACGAATCGAGATCATGAGTACTTGTTAGGGAACGAGGTACTGGACCGACCCACTATAAGAACACTACATGGATTAAGTCATAAGTGTTACTCATAATAGGTATATCATTTAGTCCTTCGACTTGAGATTACCATAGACTTCAATATTAGGAGCATGGTAATTTTACACAATCAAACATTGTCTTTAACCGAACGATTATAAAGATTGTGATTGGTTACCAATTGAATAATTTGTGAAGGTGAGTAATAAAGATAGAATTTGTCCTTCTTATATAGAGAGATATCAGTGAATCCCTCGATATGTGGGACTATTAAATGGCCAAGTCCAAATGAATTAATATGATCAATATCACTTAGGTGTTTTCAGTCTACTTAAAGATAGAGACCT
Source organism: Stephania yunnanensis (assembly GCA_039657365.1). Taxonomy (NCBI): domain Eukaryota; kingdom Viridiplantae; phylum Streptophyta; class Magnoliopsida; order Ranunculales; family Menispermaceae; genus Stephania; species Stephania yunnanensis. The sequence continues at coordinate 35,924,689 of CM077590.1, read as the reverse complement.
GTACAATTGAACATTGAAGGTCACTTTTTATGCCTTATGTTTAATCAAAGGACATCTGTCACGACCCAAATCTCTAACCCCATTTTAATTCCTTAATCAGGATCACCGACCCTTGATGTGGGACCTACACTGTGATACGTGCACCAACCGAGGCACGTGACCAAGGTATATCGTATTTTTGTATTGATGCGTGCCTAGTGTTATGTATTGTGTTGACTTACTAAGTCTGTTTGTACAGTTGTAGGCGTCGAGACGAGAGTGGGGACACACCTCGATATGCGTGTTGATGCGAGTACCGGGTAGTTGACGAGACCGAATATTAGGTCGGGGAAACAAAAACACACAAATTGAATAAGAATTTGTCAAGTAACTCATATGGAATAGATATTGAGTGACTAACGACGCGACGGTATGCAGATATCACGGTTCGAACGCGAAATCGGGCGTTGAAACGCCCGAAAACACAGACAAGTGTCTTAGTTGTGTCGTAGTTAGGGGTCACTTGTACACACACACAACAACACACTTGTTAAAAAATACACCACACTTGTCCACAACAACACCACGTGTCGACCACCCACTCCCACCTACACCAACACACCACACATACACAACACACACACGAACGATCGGGCTGAAAGAGGAAGAAAAACCATGAGAGGAAGAAGAAGAAAATGAGAGGAGGAAGAGGAGAAGGGATGCGCTGGGAAGGAGAGACGAGATCTCAATCGCGGTGAGTCCTCGTTGTTGTTGTAGATCCGGTCGTTGGCGGTGGGGTGGCCATGTCGGGTCTGACCCGTTTGGGTCGACTCGACCCAAACATAAATTAAAAAAAAAAAGAAAGAAGAGAAAAGGGAAGAAAAATGAAAGAAAATTTGGAAAAACTCTGAAAAAATTGGGAAAAATAAGGGAAAATTATATGTCGATAAAATAAATAGAAATTGGGGAAAATTATAGGTCGGCGATGTTTAAATTGAGCTTATACCCACTATATTTGAACTAATGAGACACCAAACTCAGGAACCTAGGAAAAAGGGTACGGGAGAGTGAATACAAGATTTGGAGTTACGGGAGGCCAGTAAAGCTAGGACTTTACTTTGTTGTTGTGAGTATACCCAATTACAATTTTACTTGCCATTTCATTCCTATTAATTGTTGTTCTTGCATAGTCCTTTTGACTATTTTTCCTTTGTATTCTTATATCATGTGTTCTTTGTGTCTATGCTCACTTGATGAGTCTAGTTTGCATGATATCCATTCATTTGATTTGATTCATTGATTATATCCCGTGCTATGTCTATTCTTGTTGTTTCAAATGTGAATTGAATGATAAATAGCATGCTATTAGGCTAGTGAATATCTTGTAAATGTTTAAGATGACTTGTATTCTTTATTTGTTTAGGCGTGTAGATGTGCCTATGCCTTGATAATCCATACTTGGTATTTCTTGAAATTTAAAAAGTAGTTTTTGCATTTAGGTCCTGTACTCGATCGAGGTGTGAGCGACACGGGGTTAGAAGTAGTTTTTGCATTTAGGTCCCGTACTCGATCGAGGTGTGCGCGAATCACGGGGTTAGAGTCCCTGGGGATGTCGGCACATGTAACTTGACACTGTATGACACTCGGGGTTAGAGTCCCTGAGGTGGTCTACACACCGAGGTTAGAGTCCCTGGTAATACTTGGGTTAGAGTCCCTTGTGGTATATGATTATTGGGTCGGAGTGACACGTTTCACTGCCGACCGGACCTAAATCACCACTACTTAGCCTAGCGTCAGTATCACTTGTTTAACTCTGGTATTTACTCGCATATGGTTCAGTTTCCAGTTTTCCCATTTATATGCTTTTAAAATACCATTTGAATATTTGGAAATGCAAATTCAACTTTTCATCGGGGATTACTATTTTATTCTTGTACTCACCGTCCTTTTTATGATGGTGGGTGCATAGTCGTCTACCAACAGGTCGGGCAAGGAGAAGATCAGCAATTATTCCTGATCCCGCGCCGCGTCACTGCACTGATTGTAGGTCTTATTTTGATATTTAGATTGTATATGTTATATATGTCTTTCAGATACTGTTTGGGGTTGTATATTAAGTCGAGCGTTAGTTCCCCGACTTGGCTTAAACTATTTTGCTATTTCACTGCCTTTCGAGGACTTTATATATATGATGTCATTTCCTGGTTTTCCACACTAAGGATTTTATAAATGGCTTCTGCATAATCAATAAGACTTTCGCTAATTAATTAATGTAATAAAAAGTTTGAATTAACTTTAAATTTTATAAATCGGTACATGAACTCGAGAAAAGAGGTGTCTAGATTGTAAAGGCTGACTAATACGTAGTTAAGTCCTACGTGGATATGATTAGGGCTTAATTCGGGATTAGGTCTGACGGTGCCCTAGATTAGGAGAGGGGCCGTCACAACCTCGCATGATAAAAGGATGTAATATATGTTATTAATTAGGTTGCATCAATTTTGATATTCAAGCTACTTGGGTAGTCACAATTCCTTGTTAGAGACCGCTTATGACTTACTTACCAAAATGGTTTTGGTTCATTGCCAATGTCACATGAACACATTGGGTCGCACACCAATAATAGCTTTGCACAATTTCAATTAGTCAAGAGTAATGAATTTTATATGATAAAATTCATGACATAAAAGCTGTTACAATTTCTTATATGATAACTTATTAATAGGGGCGTATGTGTAATATACTTAAACTGCCTAAATACAATAGTTGTATTACAAATAGGATTTTCAGCGAGAGCTAATCTACACATATAAATAGAGGTTTCGACCCTAAAATGAAATAAGATTTTCATTTTTACGATTTTCGAGTTCTCTTGATCAAAGGAGAGAAAGAAAAACATTTTCAATCCCTCTTAGGGCTAACACTCCAAATTGTGGTCATCATTCGTATGTGGATTTTTGATAGAGGACGCCCACTTGAGTGTCTTGGAGATTAAACAATTAGAGAAGGAAATTATGGATTAAGGTATGGTTTAGTTTTGTACATCTAATTTAATGGAAATTATTTTTGATCCTATTGGGGTTTTTCAAAAATTGTTTTGAGGTTTGGCCGTGTTTGAACCTTAAAAACCTAACATCTAAAACCCATTTTCATCACTTCATTTACACTTGCATTCAAACCCAACTACAACCACCAAGTATACATCCCTTTAGAGCCTAAGATTGATCATTTCTAAGTGAGAAAAGAGAGTTTCTAATGATTGAGAGTGAAAGGGGAATATGCATTGTGGATTCGCACAAGGAGGAAAACTAGGGCTTGAATTAGGGAATTTGATTTCAAGGAAAACTTGGGTTCTAAGTTGTTAGTGAAACAAGAGGGCTTTGATTGATAAAGACTTAGAGGAGTGTTCTACACCGAAAAGTAGTCCGACATTGAGGTAGAATTTACAATTTCATTAGTTATGCTTTGAATTTTGATGAAATTGAATGAATAATGGATTTGAGGTTGTTGGATAGGATTTTTAAGTTGTGTGAATATTGATCATTAATGAGACTCGTGGAGACCTAGTTTATTTTTTTTTGCATTATTTGGCACGCGAATGATCAGTGTGATATAAATTTTGATTTTAAAGTGATTTCAAGACCTGAATTGCTAGTTGCAATTGTTGTGTAGTTGTTTGAATTTGGAAAAATGCCGAGGACGAGGAGATAAGTAATTTAAGCGAGCGCAAATGATTTTGAGGCATCGACCTCACTAAATACCAATGAAGAGGAGCCTAGGTCATTTAAGCCCAAATACTTTATTAGTAGAGAGGCCACAGAAAGATATGAGGATATTCGACATATGGAGTTCATTTTTAAGAGAGGTATAACTTTGGTGGCTAAGTATGAAAAACGAGTAAATAACTTCATTAGGCAACAAAATAAGGAACATTTCACTCAAGATTATAGAAAGAATGAAATTAGAGGAGTAAGTGAGATGGTATATGAATTCTATGCCAATATGAAGTTCATTAGGAAGAATGAACTAGTAAAGGTGAGAGGGATATTTCAGTTGGGTTTTGGGGTTCATACGCACTGAGAAATCCAAAACTTTTTTTGAAAGACCCTAGAAAGATAAAAAATAAGCTACATTAAACTAGATCTAAAAAAATGAACCATACCTTAATATTTGATTTCCTTCTCTGATTGGTCGATTTCCAAAATGTTCAATTACTTGTCTTCTGTCAAATATCTACATACAAATAGTGACCACAATTTGGAATGCTAGCCCCAAAAGAGATAGAAAACTTTTTTCTCTCTCCCAAAATCCATAGAACTCAAAAATAGCAAAAATAAAAATCTTAATTCATTTTAGGGTTTAAGCTTCTATTTATTTGTGTAGATAATCCTACCTAAAAACCTATTTGTAATACAAAAATTATATTTAGGCAATTCAAACAAATCACATATACGCACCTAATAATAAGTTATCATATAACGAGTTGTAAGGGCTTTTATATCATGAATCTTATCATATAAAAATCATAACTCTAGACCAATTGAAATTGCAAAAAACAATTCTTTGTGTGCGACCCAATATGTTCATGCAATGTTAGCAGTGAACCAAAACTATTTTGGTACACAAGTCACAAGCCGTCTCTAGCAAGGCATTATGAATATCCAAGTAGCATGAATATCAAAACCGATAGAACCTAATGAATAACATATATCATATCCTTTTGCCATGCGATATCCGTTTCTTAAACTTAAGGCATGAAAGTAACCTTTCATGTTCAATCGTACTTGTTTCAATTTTTAGGTAGACTTAAAAATCCAAATGACATTGATCATATCAATTCACTTGGACTTGGCCATTTAATAGTTTAACATATTGAGGGATCCACTGATATCTCTCTTTATACGAGAAGGAAAAATTCTTTCTCAATTACATACATTCACATATTATTCACATGGTAACCAATCACAATCTTTAAAATTGTTTGGTTAAAGACAACGTTTGATTGTGTGAAATTACCATGCTCATAAATTCATAATATTGAAGTCTATGGTAATCTCAAGTGGAAGGACTAAATGATATACTTACCATGAGTGACACCTATAACTTAATCCATGTGATGTTCTCGTAGCGGATCAGTCCTGTACCTTATTCCCTAACAATTACTCATGATCTCAATTCGTATCCCTATATGCATGATCATCACATGACTATCAATCTAGATCATACTAGTCTTAACTCATTAAAGCTCCCTATATAATGATCGACTAGGGACATTTAGGATATTTCAAAAAATAGCTGTAGATCTTATTATAGGGTAAACATGCAATCACTTATAATAAAACAACAAACTTAAACTGATATTTTATTTACTAAAATTATACAATAAACAATGTTTGTAGATTTACCTGTGGCACATGCCCCAATAGTTTGTACCCTTTAATGATCATGAAACTAATAACATCTATGGATTGGAGCATTTGAATATGGTAGGAGACAAACAAGTTTCCCAGATGATCTAAATGAGAAACCCTATAACCTATACAGTTTTAGAACCATATAGAGAGTATTGGTTGTCTAAGGACAACCCACCTGGTAATGGGAGTTGAGGATGTGCCGAAGCATATCAAGAAGGGCAGTTTTAGGAAAGTCTATTGAATGTGGCAATATTTCTTTGTTGCTTCTATATACCCCACCACTCAATAGGGCGAGATTAACAAGCATAAAATAGCTTATTGATATGAGATTAATGTTGGTGAGATCATCTACAACAATCAGTGGGAGTCCATATGTCAGAGCGAGACAACACATTATTGTTTCCTATATTGATCACTCAGTAATGCTTGAAGTTTAGAGTTAGAATGCTTAGAGATAAAGAATTTGATATTGAGGCCCAAGTAACCATGGACAAGGCTTTTATGCTTTCACTGAAATCACCGCATGGTTATTAAGACTTTGAGGATGAAAGAGAAAAAACCGAGGGAGCTAGACTTGAGGCTGAGTTGTTGGCCAAGCAATATAAGGATAATGTAACAACATCAGTAGCAACAACAAAATTAGCTCGGGAGTTGGAAGAAGAATGATATGGAGAAGAGGATGAGCAATAACAGAGATATGGTTAGGCTACGAGTTTGTAGACCCACTTATTGTAGAGTAAGACTTGGATGGTCCTGAGGTTTTTCCAACACCTCCTTCACCACAGTTACTAGTACCACCAGCAGAGGACCTGACTCCATGGCAGTAACGGCTGTGGATTTTCAAGATGAGGAGACATTACCAAGAGGACAAGGCTCAATATCGTGAAGCCTTAAGGAGATATGACCAAGAAAGATGGAATAGGTCCTGGAACTTCATGTTGTTTACCAATCATTAAGGGGCATAGCTAGATATGAGAGGAGCTAAAGGATGAGACCAACTGATAGGTCTTTTAGGTTTATAACAACACCGGCTTATGTATTTGATCAATATGTGGTGTAGAGCAGGAGGGTGGATCTTTCATTGACACCATCCTACACTGGAGCTAATGATGCAAATGATGATGATGAAACGCAGTCCAGATATCAGTGTTTTAGGAATTCTTTAGACATGGGAGATGAGAGATATATTGATACCATTTCAATTTAAATTTGGGATATTTTGTTTACTATTTACTTGTTTAAATTTATGTTTATATATCTTATATTATATATATGTTTGTATGTTTTATTGTTTTCATGATTTCAAGCTTATTTTTAAACCTTGAAGATAAGGTTTCGTTTAAGTTTAGGGGCAACAACCCTAAACAACACTATGGGAAATGGTAAGAAAGGTTGAAATAAGGATAAACACTGTAGGTATGATCATTTAAGTTTTATTTTTAAAGAAGTTAAAGAGGAAAACATGGTAGTGTATTATTTGGTTCATTTACTTATTGTTTGAATGTTTAGTTAGTATAGATTAGGTTATATATAATAGTATGTAATGAATAAGCAATTCATTTGCATGTTCATGCCTTTAATTAAAGATGAGTAAAACGCAAGTGTTTTGTTGATATGAAATTCAATTATGTTTTTAATTTTTGAAACAAATAATGAAATGTAGCAAACAAATGTATAATTTCATGATTAGAAACCTAGAGTTAGGAAAGATCATAAACTTGAAACAAAAGCAAGAAATTACTAGAACACTTGTTATGGAAAAAGTAAGATCTTTAAGGAATTCTATAGTAATAATGAATCTTACTTGAATTAAAAGCAATTAAAGACATAGCGCAAAGAAGGGAAGAAATAGGCATATTGAATAAAAATTTGGAGTTAACTTTCTTGATTAAGTAAAAGTGAGAAGTGCTAACAAAAGTTTTAGAATAGAAAAATAGAGAGTCCCACAAGTTCTATAGAAAATGGAGTAGAGAATTTGATGGTTGAAAAAATGAGAAAAAATGAAATCCCTAGGAAAATGAGTAGGGACTGTGAAATAAAAATAGAAAGGAGAAAAAGAAAAGAAAAGAGAGATAAAAATAAAGAAAAAAAGGCAAAATTTAAATTAAAACTCTTCAAACAAAAAATTTAGCTCTAGTACTAATAGCTTTATTGAGTAAATTTTTCTTTCCAACTATCAACTACGTTAAGTCCTATAGACTTTTGAAGTGCTAAAGTGTACTAAAATTAGTTTGATCTATGCTTATTTGTGAATTCCTGAGCTTAATGAGAAATCATGAGATTGTAGACTAGCTACTTGAGTGTCGATGTGAAACAAACTCGTAAGTAGTGATGGTTTTGGTTATGATCTACTTTGGTGTTTTGAAAGTGAGTTATATGTGTTGTTAAAGCGAAAAATTTAGAAAAATATAAGTTTTTGCAAAAAAAAACTCTTGAGTGGATTACTAATTTAAAACTTAATGAATTAAAGGACACTTCATGAACAATGTAAAACAAATGTGAACTAGGTAATAAAGTAGTTAGGGGACTTACTAAAATACATTTTTGTTCGGGATGTGAAAAATCTTAAGTTTTGGGGTATTTGATAAGTGATTATTTAGACTTATATGTAGGGTCAATTTAGTAGTGTATTTAGCATAAATGTCCCTAAATGAGCTATAATTGATGGTGTTTATGCATTTTCAAGTATATAAGACATAAATGAAGGAAATGAGCAAATTCAAAGAGAAACGAAGCAAAAACACCACTAAGGATGTTTGGCACTATGGCTATATAAGTTGTCGCTTTGGGGCTTCAAGGCATAGTGTGGGACATCAATGCATGACGTGGGAGAGCACGTGGAGATTAGTGATTAGGAGGCTCGACACAGTGGCGGTGTCGTGGAGGTCAAAGGACATAGCTAGGGAGTCTAAGGGACAGTGCCGAGGCCACTGAAGAGAGGAAATGCACACATATTGACCAGTAAAGTGCCGGTGCCATTCGAATGTACACACAGCACCAGGGCTTAAGTGACAATGCCAAGAAGAGAAAAAATAAAAAGTAGAGTTCTATTTTGTGTTAAATTATAAAGTAAGGTTTCTAATTGTTTGTAAACGTAATTAGGGAGTATAAAAAGATAGAAAAACATGGTAAACAAAGAGCATACAAGAGATTAGCCACCATTAGCAATAGTTTAGCACAAGGTTACTTATTATTGAGTATTAAGATAATTTGTAGGGAGAATGAATTGAAGACTCACGCGTGGTGATTCGAGTACTCTGTTATTTGATTTAATTGAAGTTATTCTTTTATATCTTTGATCGCAATGAATACCACTATATGCTTGTTTATTTCAATGAAGTGCGAGTAGTCTATTAATCTTAGGGATCAATGATCCTATAGTATAAATGCTATGCTATAAACATGAATATATTAGAAATATAAAAAGTGCAATGGTTAGAATTTGTACTGATTCTTAGTGTAATGCTACAGACATCTTGATCGCATGTTTGTTGATATTAGGTTTTAGAAGTTATCATGGCCATTAAAGTTGTTAAGTCAGGCATAGATAATACAACCGTGCAATACACAACATCAAGCGATAGTTGTTGATTGGGGAGGCACATATAGTAAACTTAATTAATTATGAATCTAGAGATTTGGAACATTAAATCAATGTGGAGCTTATGTTATTAACACTGATAAGTGGAGTTCTACTTTGCACATTAAAATTTTTTTCTGTCACCACAGTGGGTTGAAGCGGATTTGAAAGAAATTTGTATATTCTAATTAGGCATTGCATATGAATAATAAAGATGATAAAGTGAGTTGAAAAGCATAGTATTTCATAAACTAGGTGAAGTTGTGAACTAAGATAGTGTTATTATAAGAGTTAAAGTAATTTGCATTGATTTGTTAGTATATATTAGTTTAGTTTAGTAATGAAACCAATTAAAAAGACTTCTTTATCAATATAGTAAGTGTAGCTACGTACGTAGTGAGTGCATACACTTTTCCTTGAGGATGATATTCGTAGTGAAAGTAAGTTGGTTAAATTATTACTACAAGCAAGCTGTTATACTTGTGACACACGCATCAAACCCCAAAACCCAACAATTATAAGAATGATAAAAAAATCTTAATATAAAATCCCTCTTCAAAATCATGAATTAATTGCCATCCATTTTCAAACACTCGTCAAGGCCTCGATCACATCAATATGGGTCTACCTCCGCAGGGTTTATTGTGTTAACTTGGTGAGGCAAGTCGGGTAACATTTACTTTATTTTTGAAATGGTAAGACTTAATGAAGCTATCAAAATGGTTTTAGGCTTTAGGCACAAGATGAGATAAAACATAAGATGTAATTGGTAACAAATACCTACCAAAATAACCTAGTTCAAAGTCTCATACCTTAGCTGTCTTGGAATTATGTGAAATTTGAATTTTAGTCCCCTAAATTAACATTGTATTTTAGGAGGGTTGTCGATTTAGTGGGAGTCTATCCTTTTATACTAAAATGAACTTTGCATAATCTTATTATATATTTATGGTCTCTTCAAATCACACCAATCCCTTGTCCCTATGACCCATCCTTAAAAATGATAAGTTTTCTTGGAAAAACTCTTTTGGCTGAAGAAGACAAGGAAATGCAGGCTAAAGTTACCAAAGCTGTTGTGCTTGTCACAAAACCCGTGGAACAAGTGAAGCCTAAAGCAAATCCCACTTTAAAGCCACTAAAGAAAATGAGAAAGAACGAAATTGCCATTTCTATCATGCACCTGATCATTGGTTCAAAAATCGTGATCTATATCTAGATAATTGAAAGAAGTAAAAAGAAGGGTAGTGCGACGCCTACTTCAGATATTTACGTTATTGAATGTAACTTATCTACCAATGATTCCTAGGTATTAAATACCTTATATTGATCTTACATTTGTATTAATGTGCATAGGCTCACAAGGACGAGAAAACGTAAGAAAGGAGAAGTTATCATACGAGTTAGAAGTGGAGCAAAGGTTGTTTCATTGACTGTACGATGTTATGAGTTGTAGCATCCCCTATCCCGATTAGGGAAATAATCGACCTGAAACCCTAATTAAGCCCTGGTTCACCAACCAGACTTAAATAGAACCAACAGCCTCACCTTTCAACTAAATAATTACAACATGTATACCTCCAATTATCGAATATAAGAAATGGAATACGTAGTGAAATTTAAACTTTTTATGACAAATCCAAACAATGTGCAAATATAAAAAATCACTTAAATAAACCTCAGTTATAATATTGTATCCTAACCCTGTTATAATACATAAAATATAGTTCAAACATTATAAAGATACAAAAGAACTCATTACATCGAAGAGAAGAAGCAAAACTTCTATATAATCTCTTTGCCCTTTTGTGAAGCACCCTGCGATGTACCTAAAATGTTTAAAGGGGGTGAGCGCACTAGCTTGCTTAGTAAGTAATGCTTGTATACTTATCAACTATCTACTAATAGTCAATAAAAAAAATGAATAGGAATATGAATCAATAATAGTTATTTAGTTTAACTAAAACGATAAACATAATACATTATCAGATTGAAGTCATTGAGTGCATTGCATTAGTACTGTGACCCTTTTATTTCAATTTAAGTTTAAGCAAGAGTCTTTTCCTCTTCTATATAAAAATACAAATTATGGATTCTACACATCCGCAGTAGTGAGATCCCATAAAGTTCATTTAAATATAACTGAGATTCCAACTCTAATAGGATAATGAATGAACAATATTCTAGTTAGTTCTTTCCTTGGAGGTTGGTATTTATCCGCCTTCATCTTTTAACTTATTCGTCTTCCACATTATTTCAACAGAGGTTGGTACTTATCTGCCTTTCTCATTATTTAAAAAAGAGTTTGGTACTTATTTACCTTCCTTGTTGTATTCAACAGAGATAATTATTTATCCACCTATATTATGATATTTTTCATTATGAAACCCTTTCCATTTCACTTCCGAGATTTAATTTGAACGACTGGAAATAACATAAGTCACAGTACAGTGCCCAAAACCTAGTCATATGCTACATGAGCTATTAATACTAAATTATAAAACATAATTGATAAATAAAGTTCACAGTCAAAATTTCTAAACCAAGTTTAATTCATTAATCAGGATTATCGACCCATGACGTGGGACGTGCATCGAGATATGTGCACTGATTAAGCCATGTGGCCGAGGTATATGTTAGTTTTTAGTGATGTGTTACTATTGTATTGTATATGTGTAGATTAATAAGTCACACCTACTTGTGTAAAGATATTGAGACGTTAGCGGGAATGCATCTCGAGATGCGTGCTAACATGGGACCAGGGTATAAAGTGATGTGGTAATTCTTAATTTAAGTTCATATGGCTTAAATAGCCAATTTATTGTGGCTATATTTAAATTGATATTAATGTAACCTAAATTAGAAAAATAAAATAATAGGCATTGATGTTCCTCAAGATACATGTGGATACCATTACTAGAAAAAATGATTTAAGTCTCGTGTTAGTAGAGGTGAGTTAATGGATGGATATGGATTATGGGGTCATATTATAAGCGATGAGATTGAATTAGAGATGACTGTATACATAAAGATCAAGGGCTCCAAATTACTTCATTTATATATAAGAAGGTTAGATGATATTTAATGGAAATCATTTTTATTTGTAACCAAAAGAGAAGAGAAAGATCTAGAGAGAAAGAGAGAGAGAGAGAGAGAGAGAGAGAGAGAGAGAGAGAGAGAGAGAGAGAGATTAGTAAATTGTTAAGAAATTCTAGTGAATTGGAGGTGGAGATCAAGGATTAGGAGGATCTATAACTAGGTAAGCTAATCTACACCTTTAATTTGTGCAATTAAAAATAATTGTGGGTTTTGGCTCAAAATGATTTTCAGCAATTTCAATAGGTAAATGACTTTGTTTTCAAAATCTAATTCCAAATTTCCATTCCTTGTGAAATTCCACTTATTCTACTATAAATAAGTTTTGGATTTGAATTTAATTTCATAAAATTATGAATTTTTGAAATTGTAAGACTAAATTTGAAATTCAGGATGTTTTATTATATATGAACCAGCTTTTGTAATTTGGTAATAACTTCCTCTTTTCAAATCGAAATGGACCTATTCAGGTGCTATTGAAAAGCTAACTCAAAGGAGAAAAACTTTTGCATATTGAAATATTTCAAAAAATCAAAAGTCTTCATGTCTTAAAATCCTCTGCAACTTTAATAGGTTCATAGTTTTTTTAATGTCCTGTTGTTTTGAGCATAACTCCCTAATTTCTTATTGAATCGAGCTCATATTTTAATATGATATTATAGCATATATTAGTAAGCTTCCATAAAAAAATCATGAGTTTCGAAGCTATGGTTTAAGAGAAATGGATTTTTCAAAGTTGTCTGTTGAAACCCAAAACTGTTATGAGTCATTGTGGTAAAATTTTCATATCTGCTACGATTCTCATTGAAATTCCACAAACCTCATATTTTAAAAAGCTTAGACATAAATTTAAAAAGTTCTCTTTATGTTACAACACATAATATTAACATTTTGGTAATTGAAATCAACTCACAAATTGTTGTAGCAAAACAATTTTTTTAATGAAGTTGATTTAGACATATTCAACTTATTAATGGGACTGATTTGAAAATTTTGAATTTACAACCACTTAAACCTACTATAATAACTTGCACAAGTCCTAATGCATCATAATTAACCTCTAGAACTTAGAGGAAAGTTTCAGGTGTTTGGGTAAGCATTTTTGGGGTGTTGAGAGGCTAGTTAATCTAAGAAATTTGTGTGACTTATAAGTAAAATGATTGAGATATTTCTATCCACTTTATTTCCTATTTGTGCATTTATTTATTGTTATTTGGACTGATATACTTATCGTACGCTTGATGTCATGACTTTGTTGTCCAATCTTATATCTTATATCTTAAGTTTGTTATAGCATTATTGGTGTTTGAATGGTTTTCCATGATTCAAATCATTTGCTATGTATTTTTTAGTGGTTAAGGAATTTAATCAAGTGAAATAGCATGTTATTAGGTAGATGGCTTGTGGTATTACGAATATGTTTCCTTTGTTCTTTACTTAAGCAATTCCATTCTTAAAATCTTAAACTGAGTTAATTCTTGATTTATGAAAGAAGTTCTTTTATGTAGGACCATTTTGTGACAGAGATGGACGACACACAGGGTCATGGGATTTCGAGGCTGTCGGCATCTCGCCACTAGCTTGTTCGGTACATGGGGTGTGAGACCCTGCCGACAAGTATATATATATATATGTAATGGGTATTTATGAGTATATCTATGCTCTAAATAGTGGAATAAGGTTGATGTGATGTAGTTTATAGTCAATTGGCCCTTAGATCATTACTGCTCAGCAGAGTGTCAGTTTCATTTTGTTTAAATAAAGTGTATTATAACGATATATTTTTCAGCATACTTGCTATTATTATGCTTTTAGATACTTGCTGTATTTTTGGAAATATGGATAAATGTCTCTCAATGTTACTTTCTATATTCCTATACTCACCATCCTTTTTATGATGGTGGGTGTAGATCCATGGAGTAACAAGCCGGGAAAGGAGAAGATTGGGGACTATTTCTGAGCCATTGGAGTGGTGCTACTTTAGATTTTGAAGGTTTTTGATATTTTATTATATGACTTATCTATGTCTTTTACTTACTTTTGGGTTGTATATTTTGGGTTTAGCGATTGTTTCTTGACAATACACATGTTTGTTATACTATTATCGTTGTTTTATCCTATATGTACATGTGATTGTCGTTACCTAGTTTCCACAAATACATAGGATTTATATTAATGATTTTCGCAAGTTTATTAAGACTTTCGCTGAATAATGAATAAGTTTAAATTATAAAATTTTAATTAACTCCGAAATGTTAAATAACATAACCATGGTGTAATGATAATTTGATCTCAATATCCACAAAAGGTTTTTTGAAATTTCTTTACAAACGAAAAAATTGTACAAACTAAGTAAAATACCTTACTCTCATCTCTCCGCTCATGGATGTCTCAATCATCATCATCATTGTGTTGCTGCTCCTATAAACAAGCCGGATCTATCTCAACTTGTTGGTGATGCTCCTGAGGTGGTGGTGGTGGTGGCTGCAATGGTGTTTGAGAAGTGCTCATTCTGAAGTCCATGAGCATTCCCAACTTGCTCTGAACGAATGCCTCAAATTGCATGAGCCTCTGAACGACCGCATCAAATTTCGAACCCTACACTATTGGCTCAAGGGATGTACTGGCACCGGGATCTCCGTATCTCCTCTTCCTTTAGCATAGCGACTCGAGCCCATAGACACACCCCTTTCGGTATTCCCTTACCACATCATAGTAGAGTTGCTCCTCATCTACTAGTTAGTCTAGAGTAGCCTAAGTGTGCTCTTTATACCTCCTCACGATCTCTGCCTATACGAAAACAAAATCGTGAAAACTTGAAAATTGAATATATATATATATATATAATTAAGTCGATGCGTTTTATTTAGAACTTACATGTGCATTTTGATTGGTTAATGTTAATTGGTTTTTAAGGTTTCAAGTCCAAAAATAAAACTGGGGCATTGATAAATCATTGATTCATTGCTTACATGATGATTCAAGCCATAAAAACAAAAAATTTATGGTTGTGCATTCAACTAATAAAATGCCTAAATCGATTGTATGATATAGCGAAACATCGGATAACTAACAATTTTAATAGAGATTTCATTAATACTCAACATCATATTCATGACATAGTAAAAATCACATAAGTTTGATTTCACGTTAGACTAATTAAATCATAGTAGAATTATTTCATTCTATATCAATTAAATTGCTTTGCTTGATCAAGAAAATAAAATAGGGGCATTGATTAATCATTGATTCATTGCAATTACCACAAATGTAGGATATTAGAACTATAAAGGCGTGGTTCCACAAACATTTATTATACTTTTTAGACTCACGCTTAGCATCTAACCGAGCAAATACAACAAAACGCAGGCCAAATATCCAAAATCGCAAACATAAACAACAAGAATTGTCTACCATCAGTGAAAGGAAAGTTTCAAATCCTAAACACAACAAAAATCAAGATAATAATATTTTTCATCGAAAGAACATACAAATGTTTCACTTCAATGTTCTCAAAACACTTTTCCAAAATTAGTAAACCAATACAAAGACAATAACTACATGTTCATATCACAACATCATAGATGAGATTAAACCCTAACTATACAATCATGAAACAATTCATGAAAACCATAAGAACAAGTGATTTGAGACAAAAATCACTCGAAACACATATCAAGATAGCAAACCCTAACTTCTCCATGAAAGAATCAAGAGATTCCAAAAAAATAAATTGTATTGCTAATAAATAAGACACTTATATGAAATAGTGCTGATGTAGAAGTGATTGCTAATAAACAAGACACTTACATAAAATTGCGCAAATCTACCTTTAATAAATGTCACCATCATGAACTTTCATGTGGACACGAAAGAAGACATAATTAGGAGTAACATCCTCATTATCTTTAACGTACACATAAAAGATCAAAATTTACAAAATATTAGTCATATAAAAACTTATAAGCTTTAAGGAAACGTTAAATAACCATGACACTTACCAATATGTCTCCATGTGTCTAAAAAGACCGTAACCCACCTGCGTGCTTCAAAACACCAGTATCAGGGCCGTCCTTCTTACTCTTTCTATTTCTTAAAGTTTTCTCAAACCAGGCCTTGAAATCTTTGCTCGTCCAATACTCATGGTATCTAGTCCATGCCTTAATGGTCATTAAATTCAACCTTACACTAAGGGAAAAGAGCTCGTGCATCAAAACACTGTACCTTAGACATGCCTTAGCATAGTAGGCTACTATCATAATTGCCTCATCATTCAATAGGTCCCAGCTAAAGTATGTTTAAAAATGATGAATATAGTTAATTATAGATTAACAACATATCCCGGGTATATGACACAAGATCGTATGTGACCAATTTCAAGATGACGAAGTGTCTCATATGTGATGTTATGTCGTGCCTGCTTACGAACACACAACATTTATAAGACATGTTTTGTGATAAACGAAATCTTTCAAAATAGTAAAATTTAATATTACATATGTTTGAAACCACGTAGTGAAATTATGCTCGAGATTATAATCGACCTCTATCTTTTCTTCGTACAATATATGTACTTTATCGATGAAGATGCTATATTTCTTACTTCAGACGTTAGAAGAAAAATAACTAGATCCATTCAAGTATAAACATAATAAATTGATATTTCAGAGTGACTTACGAGATGTATGGCTCGACTTTAGGACAATTAAGTAAGATGTAAGTGTGAGCAGTATCGTACTTTTATTCCATCAATAACCTTTCTTTTTCGAGACTAACAGTATAACTTAGGTGAGTAAAAATGGAGAATTTGCCAACGAAATGAGGATTGGGACCTACGCCATCATCGTTATTGCGTTGACCTTGATTATACTAGGTGGCAACACAATGTTCAAAATAATAAGAACAAAACCAAGTTTTTTCGTCTACTAAATATGCATTGCATGTCGATCCATTGACATTCGCTTTGTTCTGCCCATTGTTTTTGAAGTGGTTAAGGTACCTTAGGACTTCATGTTGATGATAAATGACGCATGTCGTGCATGCCAAATATAACCCGTAAAAGAGTTACCAACCACAAGGGTGTAGTAGTGGTAAATACGGGGTCCAATCCGCAGGACTTGAGTTACTCTAAGTTAACTAAATATGGGGGTTTTCAAGAAAATCAATAAAACAATTAATTAAACAAGCAATAACAAAAAGTTCACAAAAATCAATATCAAGAATGAAAAGTTCACCCAAATCTCCAGTTCCACAAATCAGAATCAAGATTCAATAACAATCATGGTCTTCAATCTTTCCCAAAAAATTATTAATTTAATTCTCCTCGATTAGCTATAGAAAATCGACAACCGCCAGAAATTCCTAGTTCCCCTAATCTCGATAGCCAGGACGTCCGCCACTAGCTACTTCCCTAATTAATGTATAACCCTAGCCATCCGCTAATCAGGTTTAACACACTAACCGCAGTAATATAGATCTATGGAAACACTAATCCTAGATAACCGGATCGCGTCCGCTCCCGATTTAACCTAGATTCAATTGTTGCACATTCAAACACCGAAAGGGTTTTACGGAAAACGGGTGAATGTTTGTTACTTTATTTGGTCTAAAAGTACAATTACACGGATACTAATATTCCAAATAACTATAGATTGTCAATCTAAAAGCATGCATTGATCACATACATACCATAGATCTAAATCATAACCATTAAATCAACAACAATGAAATAGGAGAAATTCAATTAAATTAAATAATAAAATAAAATATCTCACATAATATGCTTTGAATCCATGATCCCGACTTGCTTCCCCTTCGACTTAGGCAAGAAATTGATTAGCCGGACATCATCTTTAAAAGTCTATACTAAAAACTAATCTAAAATTATACTAATTAATTCATTGTCTAATAATACCTAGGTTCCTAATATATAAAAATACTCCAAATTTTTCTCGGATACTAATTTTAGGGGTAAGGTACGTGACTCGTGCGTCGAGGAGCATCGTATGGCTGTTTTTAGATCAAAACTCGGACTCTGCCATATGTCACAGCGTGATTCGCTGAATTTCTACGTTTGGCTAACGTGTTAGCACCGGATTGGACCGCCTCAGTCACCGCCGCTGATTTGGCGCCGCGTAACTCGCGCTTTCTATTTTTTGTGTGCTGACTCATCTCCACGTGGCGCTACCGGATTGGCAGAACCATTGTTGATGACGCGTCTGGACCTGTGAAATGACGCCACGTGTCGTCCACGTGGCTCGGAGAATCGCGCAGGAGTCGATCGAAAAACTGGGAGCTTGTGTTGTCTCGCATCTCGAGGCATTTCGACGAAGGCTGAAACGTGAAGAAATAAGGCGGTGATGACATGGCTGCGCTAGGTGACGTGGCGGTGCCTCGTTTGGGTAACGTGGCTGCGGTAGATTGGTGGAAATCCGACGTGTTTTTTCTTGGACGTCCACACGTCAACGTCTGATTGGTCCAGATGAGCTTTTTCTCGCTGATGTGGCATGCTTTGATTGGCTGGAACGCCCTGTTTGCTATTTGACACACCGCGCAATACATATTTCGAGGCAAACTGTCCGGCATCCGATCACTGCAAGTAAATACTCCATTTTGAGTATTTTCGCGCCACGAATTCAACCGTGCACTCCGTTTCACCTAAAAATGACCGAAAAATATAATTAAATATATATTTTAAATACTTTTAATAATTAAATATACTAAAATAGACTATTAAATATATATAAATATCGACTTATCAAATACCCCCAAACTTAGGACTTTGCACGTCCCGAGCAAAGGTGTAAATGACAACACAACTAAACTAGACTCCTAATATAATAACGCTTTGACTCAACTAATCCTATACCCGACCCAAATTCATGGAGTTCCTTTGATTTAAATAGTCACCAAATTAACAAGTAACTCAGAAAATTTCAGAGTTATGATATGGTAAGACTCGCAACCCAAACACAATTGAGATCCCACTTTCAAAATATAGACTAGGTTAAAACAAATGTCATCAACTAATCATAAGTTTATTGGTCTGTACAATTAAACCACGCAAGTTCAAAATCTTACTTAATATAATGAAAGCACTCGAACTAAATCTTTTATTTGAGGAGTTTCACAACTTCCGCCTTTAATCATTTTTTTTTCATTTTTATTTTATTTTATTCTCCATTTTTTTTTTTCAATTTAATACGGTCCCTGCTCCATTTCTTATGGACCGATTTTCTCACTTTTTTCCCACCACAAGTTTCCCTGCTCCATTTCCTGTGGAAACTTGTAGGACACTCTACACTAAGAATACTCCTGTTAGTACTTCTCACTTTCACTATAATCAAGCAAATCCTCCAAATATGGATTAAATAATATAACTTGCACAAATTAGACCTTTTACTCATTTTCGTTATTTAGCACTAAGTTTAACCATCATCTAAGTCTCTAATCATGAAATCGTAAAAATGCAGAGCTACGAACTTGATTAAGTGTTTCTCATAATTTTCTCTAAGTTTCAAGTTAAAAAGGTAACTGTAATTTACTCATCCACAACCAAAGGCATGAACAAAGTCTCGGGTGACTCTAAATAATATAAAACATACTAAATATATACATGAAAGTGTATCAATTCCTAATGATATGAGAATGAAATGTGAATGGATAAGAAATGAAAGAAATGAAATAAATGATATAAAACACCACCATTACCATCCAACATCCACATATAACCGCATAAAAAAAAAATTAAACGATCTCACCTGCGGTCTTTCGCAAAAAATCCATCCAAAACAATCCACAATCCCTAAAACACCCCCAAACTTATTCCGAACCTTGTCCTCAAGGTTCAAAACAAGTCAAGGAGTCCACACATAGAAAACAAACAAGATGGTGAAAGAAGAACATGGATTAGAAAGTGATACAAGTTCATGAATAACAAGAAATTTCTAAAAACTAGCAGTGAACGCATTAAATCGCATATGTGAATGACTAAGGATACTAAAAAAAAATAATAATCATAAAAAGAGCAAGGACTAGCAAATATAGGAATTAACTCAAAAAAAAAATTCCAATCAAGTCTTGCGAGCCCGAAGTTATTCAACTAAGGGTGAAATCAACAAGATGATGGAATGAGATTTAGGGTTTTGGGTTTTCTAAAAAAAACCCGCCACTAATGCGGCGACTTAAGTTAGGTATGTCCCAACCAAGTCTCAAAACACCTAAAATCTTAAAAACATGTTAAGTCCTAAAAAGAAATGCTCAAATTATGCTAAAAGAATAATCCAAAGTCAAACCTACAAAATTCAGCTCTCCAACCCTCTATTACCTGTAAAAAAAATAAAGAAACCAAATTAGAGTGCTATAATAATAATATTAACTAAAATTTAATTAAAACTAAAATAAATGCAAGAAATAAAAAATAAAAATAAAGCTGGGCTGCCTCCCAACGAGCCGCCTTTCTTTTAAGTCTTTGGCTAGACTTAGGATGATTGATCACGTGATGCCCTCTCCTTTAGAGATGTCGACAACGAATGGCGCATCTACGTAATTGGGCAATGAAGCATGCACGCCCTCTTTCAGATTTAGAGCTCATCCGAAACTTTCAACACGAATGAATCAATCGTATCAGGATCGTCCAACACAAAGGTGTCGGTAGTGTAGAAGATCTGCAAACGCTCCCTTACTTCCACCCCTTTATAATGTGTACCAAATGTGCATGGGAGGGTGGGTGGTTGCACCAACACCAGAAGTTGGTCTTCCTCTCTCTCTATATGCGGCTTCTCCGACATGTCTGAATTGACATCGATTTCCATCTCATCTTCTCCCTCATTTAAGGCAATGACAATCTCTGGCTCAATTTGAAAGACGTCACATTCTTCGGATGTTTCAATCAAATAGTCTCCCCCCTGTGTAACGTCATTCACCTCAAGATTTGTCAATGTATCATCACTCACATCCATCACTGGGCTAAAAGTTGGTTGTGTACTACACAACTCTGCTTCATCACTTGTTCTGTGAAGAGTGGCACTATTTTGATCTAAGTCTGCTATCAAGTCCTTCGAGCCTGGGCAACTAAAATCAAGTTGTCGTATGTTATGACTAGCTCGTCGAAGGTCTTGCGCACTTTCTCTCATTCGATATATCATTTGCATCATCATATCTTCCAATGAGAGGCTTTGATGAAACTGTTGATTTATTTCATGTTGAGGAACTTGTGGGTGTGATATGAATCCAGAGAAGTCGGGTTATGGCTGTGCATAGCTAGAATAGTGGTAATTCTCGTACTGTGGATGATATGGACAATTATGTGCGGAATGAGAATAATCTCCACAAATTTCGCAAACCTCGACCTGTTGCACAAAAGAATTCATGTTAATATTTTGATATCTATTTTGTGACATACCTACCCCATTCACATTATAATAATGTGAATCTTCGTATCGACCATAATTATGGAGGTAGAAGGAGTTCATGTCGGGGTTGACTTGCACTTTACAAGAGGAGAAGAAGTGTTCTATTACGGAGAGTAGTCGGTCAAGTTTCTGGTCGGTGGAACTCGACATATTGCCTGCATACATGTTAAGAGCAAGGGACTAGACAGACAAAATAAAATAAGAAAAATAAATAAATAAATAAATAAATAAACAAAGTAAACTAATAAAGAAAAGAAAAGAAAATAGTTACTAATCGAACTAACAAAGTAAAATAGTAAAGTAATAAAAAAAATAAAAAAATAAAAAAAAAAAAAAAAGTAAATAAACTAGCAGAATAGAAAAGGAAACTAAAAACGTAAATAAAAAAAAGTAAATAGAACAATAAATAAAAAAATAAAAAATAAAAAATAAACTTAAAAAGTTAAAAAAAGAAACTAAAAACGTAAAAAAAAAAACAGAATAAAAAAATAAACGTAAAAAGTAAAAAAAAAAACTAAAAACGAAAGAAAAAAATAAACGTAATAAAAAAAACGTAAAAACTACTAATCTACCTAAAACAAACTAATCAAGATAAATAGATTAACTAAACTAATATAACTAACTAACACCTAAACTCAGAGTAAAGACAAAGTCCCCGGCAACGGCGCCAAAATTTGACGCGTGTCGTGCGTGCCAAATATAACCCGTAAAAGAGTTACCAATCACAAGGGTGTAGTAGTGGTAAATACGGGGTCGAACCCGCAGGACTTGAGTTACTCTAAGTTAACTAAATATGGGGGTTTTCAAGAAAATCAATAAAACAATTAATTAAACAAGCAATAACAAAAAGTTCACAAAAATTAATATCAAGAATGAAAAGTTCACCCAAATCCCTAGTTCCACAAATCAGAATCAAGATTCAATAACAATCATGGTCTTCAATCTTTCCCAAAAAATTATTAATTTAATTCTCCTAGATTAGCTATAGAAAATCGACGACCGTCAGAAATTCCTAGTTCCCCTAATCTCGATAGCCAGGACGTCCGCCATTAACTACTTCCCTAATTAATGTATAACCCTAGACATCCGCCAATCCGGTTTAACACACTAACCGCAGTAATATAGATCTATGGAAACACTAATCCTAGATAACCGGATCGCGTCCGCTCCCGATTTAACCTAGATTCAATTGTTGCACATTCAAACACCAAAAGGGTTTTACGGCAAACGGGTGCATGTTTGTTACTTTATTTGGTCTAAAAGAACAATTACACGGATACTAATATTCCAAATAACTATAGATTGTCAATCTAAAAGCATGCATTGTTCATATACATACCATAGATCTAAATCATAACCATTAAATCAACAACAATGAAATAAGAGAAATTAAATTAAATTAAATAATAAAATAAAAGATCTCACATAATATGCTTTGAATCCATGATCCCGACTTGCTTCCCCTTCGACTTAGGCAAGAAATTGATTAGCCGGACATCATCTTCAAAAATCTATACTAAAAACTAATCTAAAATTATACTAATTAATTCATTGTCTAATAATACCTAGGTTCCTAATATATAAAAATACTCCAAATTGGTCTCGGATACAAATTTTAGGGGTTAGGTACGTGACTCGTGCGTCGAGGAGCATCGTATGGCTGTTTTTAGATCAAAATTCGAACTCTGCCATGTGTCACAGCGTGATTCGCTGAATTTCTGCGTTTGGCTGACGTGTCAGCATCGGATTGGACCGCCTTTGTCACCGCCGCTGATTTGGTGCCGCGTTACTCGCGCTTTCTATTTTTTGTGTGCTTACTCATCTCCAAGTGGCGCTACCGGATTGGCAGAACCACCGTTGATGACGCGTCTGGACCTGTGAAATGACGCCACGTGTCGTCCACGTGGCTCGGAAAATCGCGCAGGAGTCGATCGAAAAACTGGGAGTTTGTGTTGTCTCACATCTCGAGGCATATCGACGAAGGCTGAAACGTGAAGAAATAAGGAGTTGTATGACGTGGCTGCGCTAGGTGACGTGGCGGTGCATCATCTGGGTGACGTGGCTGCGGTAGATTGGTGGAAATCCGATGTGCTTTTTCTTGGATGTCCACATGTCAGCGTTTGATTGGTCTAGAGGAGTTTTTTCTCGCTGATGTGGCATGCTTTGATTGGCTGGAACGCCCTATTTGCTATTCGACACACCGCGCAATACGTATTTTGAGGCAAACTGTCCGGCATTTGATCACTGCAAGTAAATACTCCATTTCGAGTATTTTTCCGCCTCGAATTCAACCGTGCACTCCGTTTCACCTAAAAATGACCGAAAAATATAATTACATATATATTTTAAATATTTTAAATAATTAAATATACTAAAATAGACTATTAAATATATATAAATACAGACTTATCAAAAAACAATAGTTTGATTATTATTGAATGACATAATTGGTTAATTTGTAATTAAGAATGAGTAAATTACCTTTAAAATAGTTACATCTAGGGAAATTATACTGGGCTAGTAAGTTAACCCTCGAAAGGCAAGTGGGTTGGCAAGTGTTCCATTGAGTCAAAGAAACTTAAAGGAAATATCTTCTCCAGTTTACAAATTATTTGAGGTATTTAAGACTCTATATGAGCCATATCCTGGACTATTACACTTTTAGTCGTCAGTGATTGAAAAAACAGACTTAAATCACTAATGGCGACCCAAACAACATTTGGAAAAAGTTCTTGGAATGCATTTGGAATCAATATTTGCATGAAAACATGACAATCGTGACTCTTTATCCAGAACAACTTTTAGACTTTTAGGTCTACACAACGCCCGAAATTAAAAACATACTAGTCAAGAAAAAGCAATGATCACATCCACTTGCATAATTTTAGTTTTTAGGGTTATCAAGAGTGTTAATGCTTGAGGATAGTTCTTTGACACTTCATCAATTTGCATATAAGGTCAGTGACAAAGTTCACGCACATCTTATCTCAACTTCACATTGTCTTTAATCTTTCATGACGCACTCATAATAATGGTGAATATGTTTTCGAACAACTTTTTCTCTGTGTGCATTATGTCCAAGTTTTGTCAGATCAAGCTCGTCTTTTAATACGGTAAGTCCAAAAAGATGCACAATTTCTTCCATCCCGAACCTGTATTAATCATTGCATTTTTCGACTCGGTTCCTATTTCTGTCATTTTCATTAATCCAAGGATTCTATTTCCATCGAAATTTCTTCACCAGAACGTATCAGTGGAGGTTCTTCATCTATTACTATTTTGCTTTTCAAATACCATTTTTTGTCTTTCATAAGTTTAGAGTTTTGAGGCAAAAATTGACAATGACAGTTGAACCATGAAGTTTTCCTACCATGGCAAAGTTGAAATACTTTTGTATCAACCATGTAGTATGGACAAGCCATTTCATCGTGTGTGCTCCAATTCGACAACATTCTATATGTGGGGTAATCACTTACTGTCTATAATAGGGCCGTTCACATCTGGAAACTCATTTTGTTGCAACATCGTACGTCATTATACCATTGCGTCATTAATTTTATAACTTTTTCATGAGTGGTTGTAGGAAAACATCAATTTTCTAGCTAGGGTTGGTTGGTCAGGGAACAATTACTATCAAGAACATAAATTTTTCTTTCATGCACATCGATGGTGGAAGGTTGCTTAGAGTCAAAATCATGGGCCACGAAGAGTAAGGCCTCCCATTTAACCCAAACTATAGAAACCATTGATGTCGTGTCGTACATCACCAATAATAGTCTTGATTTACCGACTACTTAGATACGTAATTAGGTAAGTACAAGGTCAATTTCATAAAGACTAACAAGTATTAATAGGCTACAACTAAAAAGAAATAGGGGTTTGGGTTTCTAATTAACCTTATCTTGAAGAGATAAACTAAACAACTCACAATAAAAAATAGAAAAACACATAAATGACTTAAAACAATAATTCAAAAAATATAATAAAAATAGGATTGAGAGATCTTTCGCAATTGACAAGTAAGTGACTTAATCATTGGTTACCAAAAAATGTCCAAGTTATTAGATTCTCATAGGTAAATTCGAGTTTTGTCACTATATTTTCCATGGTCAATGGTAGAAATGAGAGACACTACCATGTACTAACTAGACTCGCAAAATCACAAGAAATGTTGTAGGCTTTCAACGGGTTAGCAGCCTTAATGTTATATGAAAGCAGTTAGTTACCTTAAGTGATAACTAGCATGAATTGTTGTCCAGCTTATACTTCGAATGTACTAGAGTACACCGATTCCAAATAGACAAGGCTTTATTTTTCACCTAATGTGAATCCCCATACTTAGCGGTAGTAGATTCATTGACCTAGATGTCCCACACCTACCTATGCATTGGCTACAACATAAGCAAAGCATAATCAATCTAGCTTAATGAAAAACCAATAGATTTATGATCAATACAATCAAAGTTACAAGATTCCAATGAAAGGAAATTCACTTTAAAGAACAAAACCTCATGTCATTAATACTTGCAATTGTAGAAATCTCTCAATCCAGTAAAGACTTAACAGTAATTATAGCTGTAAAATGAATTAAACAATACCTTAACGGAAAAAAAGATGAGCACCAAAAATCCAAAGAGCTCATCTTTTCGAAATTTAAGAACTAGTGATTGAATAATAATGAGATCTCCCTTTTGCACTTCTAACCCTAAGTATTTATATGGGTTGAAAATATAACATAATAGGTTTCACTAAATCCAACAAATCAACCGAATTCGTGATTTAAAATCATTATATTCGTTTAGCGCCATACGTGTATAAGGCATATCTATGAGAATAACTAGTCCATCGCTACGATGCTCTATTTTTTCCTAAATTGTTCTTAATTGAGTCAAGTGATGTACATTAACCCTATATACATACAGAAATTATTGCTAAGGAGCTGGATATATTTTTACACTTTGTCTTTTGATTTTCTCCTGGGTCTTTGTAAATCTTTTCTTGGACCAAGTTTAGTGTCCAAACCTTTAATACATATAACTAAAGCCTTGCGATTCCATGGCAATGTCTAAATAACTAGAGTGTGAAGGCCATGAGCTTTCTTTTAGCTTTTTCATTGATTCTTCTGGGGAATCTCTCTTTTTCGTCCCATAGCCTATTTTAACCCTGAAATCATAAAACAATAATTTATTAGTATAATGACAATAAAAGTGTTGGAATTCATAGTAAAATTTTACAAAAACATAACATGTTTGACGACTTATCAAATACTCCCAAACATAGACAATATCTCATCCTGAGCAATGGAGTATAAGATAATCAACTTGTATACACAAATTACAATTTAGCTCCTCTAAAGCCCAACTCCAATTTAAATGGTTTCATCTAATTTGGTTTGCTAAATGGAAGCAAGAACACTCAAACAAAGCTGGTTACTATGAGTCTAGATATTTTGGCTACTTTCCAGAGGAATACTCGATCAAACACTAGGCTTTGTTAAGACTATGAGTCCAGATATGAGTCTAGGTAAAAGGATTATAAGGTTTCGGTTATGGATTTCATGATAGGCGATGAAGGAATCAAGTCGGGTTGGGTCAACTGAGCTAACTAGGGATGAATTATAGGTGGGCTAAGGCTAAGTTATAATCAAACATTGCCTACGCCTTTCCCAAAACTTATTCTCAATTTATACTCTGTTTTAAATGGATGTAAACCTATTATGGAATATGTAGATATTAAGTCGACTCTTGTCCTATTACAACCTTCTACCTACTTTCATATCTAGCGTAGAGTCTCGACTCTGCACTAGCACTCTTTGGTGTAAACTCAGTTAGTAGACCAATCACAAGAACATGATGTTTCTTTTATGCTCTTCCTAAGATCTTGTCCATTTTATGACATTCATCAATCCACATTGAGTTCTCAAATTGTCAACCACTATTCTAAGCTAAAATTGGGCATTAATTTTAGCACAAAACCAATGAAAAAACAAAAAGATGAAATAATTCACAAGTTATGGAAATGTGTTCAACCCATCAATCATCAACCTATGAAATAAATGAAATCGAATTACTTGTATTTCGCTATAAATTCTGAAAAATATAAAACTCAAAAAAATTTACCAAAAATAATTATGGTTCATCCATGCATTCCATCCAACTACATACCTGCATACACCTGAAGTTATCTTGAACCTTGTCCCCAAAGTTTAAGAAAGTCAGACAACTATACACAATCCAAAAGAACAAGTGAAATCGAAATAGAAAGTAAAAGATGAAATGGAATGAAGTGATAAAAGAAGGAGCAGACAACATGCAAATGATATAAAACAAAAACATGAATTATTCATTTAAAAAATTAAAAAAAATCATTATTACTATACTCTGATGAATAGTCATCCGACAAGTGAGTATGTCGAATTTCTTAAACCTAATCTAATTATTTTCCAAATGTGGCATTCACCACTTATTTAAAGTAGTAAACAACTATTCTTGATCCTAACCTATATCGCTAAGCCGCTTTGTTAGGGTATGTGCCCTAGGTAAATTATAAACATTGTTTATGTTATAATTTTAGTTAATAAAATAGAGGTTTAATTTGCTA
Organism: Stephania yunnanensis; assembly: GCA_039657365.1. Lineage (NCBI taxonomy): Eukaryota > Viridiplantae > Streptophyta > Magnoliopsida > Ranunculales > Menispermaceae > Stephania > Stephania yunnanensis. Next base: position 35,896,610 of record CM077590.1, on the reverse strand, counting down.
TTTTATTATAAATGATTGCATGATTACCTTATAATAAGATCCATAGGGATTTGTCGAAATATCCTAAATGTCCCTAGTCGGTCATTATACTGGGAACTCTAATGAATTAAGACTAGTATGAATCTTTAATGATTGTCATATGATGATCATGCGTATAGGGAAATGAATCAAGATCATGAGTACTTATTAGGGAATAAAATACTAGACCAACCCGCTATGAGAACACCACAGGGATTAAGTCTAGGTGTTACTCATGATAGGTATATCATTTAGTAAAATCAACTTGAGATTACCATAGACTTCCATATGATTAGCATGATAATTTGACACAATCAAATATTGTCTTTAACTGAACAATTATAAAGATTGTAATTGGTTACCGTGCGAATAATGTGTGAAGGTGTGTAATCAAGATAGAATTTTTCACTTTCATATAGAGAGATATCAGTGGATCCCTTGATAAAATAGACTGATAATAGCTAAGTCCATGTGAATTGATAGGATCAATGTCACTTGAATGTTTTTCAGTTTACCTAAAGATCGAGACTAGTAAAATTGAACATTATGGATGACTTTCCATGCCTTATATTTAATCAAAGGATATCATACGAAAAAAGGATATGATATGCGTTATTAATTAGGTTGTATCGATGTTGATATTCATGATACTTGGGTAGTCATAATGCCTTGCTAGAGACCGCTTAGGACTTGTGTACCAAAATGGTTTTTGGTTAACTACCAATGTCTCATTAACCCATTGGGTTGCACATAAAGAATGGCTTTACACAATTTCAATTGGTCAAGAGTAATGAATTTTGTATGATAAAATTCATGATATAAAAGCCCATACGATTTGTTATATGATAACTTATTAATATGTGCGTATGTGTAATTTGCAAAAATTGCATAAATACAATAGTTGTATTATGAATATAATTTTGAGTGAGGGCTTATCTACACACATAAATAAAGGGTGGATCCCTAAAACCAACACAATATTTTCGTTTTACAATTTTCAACTTCTCTGTAATTGGGGAAAGAAAGAAAAATCATTTTCAATCTCTCTTGGGGCTTGCACTCCGAATTGTGGTCGTCGTTTGTGTGTAAATTTCTGATAGAGGGCGCTCACTTGAACATCTTAAAAATCGAACAATTAAAAGGGAAATCATGGAATAAGGTATGACGTACTTCCACCGCCCGTTGACCAGCTAGCAAGACTGCCATTAAATGTTCGTAGTGTCTAAAAGTTCATACAATAGTCAATATTTATATGATTTCCTAACGTTTTAGTGATTATTCATGCATTAAAATATATGATATTTATGTTATTTAATTACAATCACTAAAACAAACACAAATCCCTCTTTCGAATTTTAAGTCAAGTGCCATTCTTTCTTAAAAACTTGTCAAGGTTTCGATCACATTATTATGGGTTTGCCTTCGTAAAGTGTATTGTGTTATCTTGGTGAGGCAAGTTAAAGTAATGGTTACTCTATTGTTTGAAATGGTTAGACTTGATAAAGCTATCAAAACGATTTTGGGCATTAGGCACTAAATAAGATAAAACATGCTAAGACATAAGATGTCATAATCTCGTAAAATAACTAAAAGTTAGATATGATGCAATTGGTAATTGGTACCTACCTAAATAACCTAATTCGAAGTTTCATGCCTTAGCTATCTTTGAATTAGGTGAAACATTGATTTTAGTCCTTAAATTAACAAAGTATTTTTAAGGATGGTTTTTAATTTAGTGGGAGTTTATTCCTCTATACTAAAATGAACTTATGCATAATCTTTATTGTATATCTATGGCCTATTCAAATAACACTAATGCCTTGTCATTGTGATACATCCGTGAGAATGATAAGTTGTTTGGGACAAACTTTCTTGACCGATTTAGAAACTTGAGAATTGTTCTCAATCATTAACGCAAGTTGTATGTCCTGGATGATCCTACTCCTAAAGAACCACCAGCAAATGCTTTAAGAGCCGGGAAGGATGCACATGCTAAGCATGTCAACGACTCAACTGATGTTGCATGCTTATATTGGCAACTATGGTTCCTGAACTTTTGAAGGACATAGAACACATAGAAGCTTACGACATGGCTACGACGCTGAAAGAAATGTTCCAACAACAGGGTAGGCAAGAAATGTTCAAGATAGTCAAGAACCTTCATTCTTGCAAAATGGTTGAGTATGCATTAGTTAGTCCTCATGTTCTAAAAATGAAGGGCTATATTGGCCATTTTGATAGACTTGGATTTCCCATAAGCCAAGAGTTGACTACGGATTTGATCCTGAATTCAATGCCTAATAGTTATTCACAAATCGTAATGAATTATAACATGAATAACATGGGGAATACTATCTCAGAGTTGCATTTGATGCATAAAACTGTTGAACAAAATGTTAGGAAACCCATTGCTAGTGTGTTGATGGTTCAAAAAGGAAAGGCTTTAAAGAAAAATGGCAAATGCAAGGCTAAAGTTACCAATGCTATTGTGACTGTCACAAAGCCTATGGAACAAGTCAAACCCCATGCGCTGCTTCTACTTCACTGTCCCAGAAGGAAAAAGAAAAAAAGAAGAAAATTTTCATTTCTACCATGTACTTGGACATTGGTTCAACAATTTCAAGCTCTATCTCGAAGATCTAAAAAAAATGAGTAGTGCGAATACTGCTTAAGGTATTTATGTTATTGAAATCGACTTGTCTACTACTGATTCCTAGATATTGGATACCGGATGTAGATCTCACATTTGTATTAATGTGCGGGGTCTCTCTAAAAGTAGAAAGCTGAAGAAAGGAGAAGTCATCCTACGAGTTGGAAATGAAGCAAAGGTTGCTGCGTTGGCTGTAGGATGTTATGAGGTAATTTTACCTAGTGGATTTATTTTAGTTTTAAATAATTGTTATTATCTCCATGCCTTGAGCAGAAACATCATTTTAGTTTCATGTTTGGATTTGGATGGTTTTAATTTCATTACTGCGAATAATAAATGCTCCATTTCTCATAAAGACATTTTATATGCGAATGCTAATTTGTGGGATGGTCTTTATATTCTAAACATGAAAATGTCCGTAGACACTCCTGTTCTTAACGTAAATACAAAAAGATTCACGTCAAATGATTTGAATCAAACTTACCTTTGACATTGTTTCCTTGGCCAAATTAATGAGAAACACATTTCTAAACTCCATAAAGATGGACTTTTAGATTCATTTGATTTCGAATCATATGAAAATGTGTATCTTGTTTACTGGGAAATATGAAAAAGGTCCCTTTGCTGGACACAGTGAAAGGGCAAGTGATTTATTAGGTCTGATACATACTAATGTATGCAGTCCTATAAACACAACGACTAGAAGGTGGTAATCAATACTTCATTACATTCACCGATAATTTCAGTAGATGTGGTTACGTATATCTCGTGAAACATAAAGGTGACTCTTTTGAGATGTTTCGAACATTTCCGAATGAAGTGCAAAATCAACTTGGTAAAACTATTAAAGCACTTCGATCAGATGGAGGCGATGAATATTTGAGCCAAGAATTTGATGATCATTTTTGAAACTGTGGAATTGTCTCATAGTTAAGTCCCCCAACAACTCCATAATGGAATGATGTTTGTTGATAGGAGAAATCGAACTTTATTGTATATGGTTCGATCTATGATGAGTCATGTAGATCTTGTTATTTCCTTTTGGGGTTATGCCTTAGAAGCTGCTGCGTTTACACTAAATTGTGTTCCTTCTAAAGCTATTGATAAAATACCACATGAGATGTGGTTTAGGGAAAAAGACCAAGTTTGTATTTCCTTAAGCTTTGGGGGTGTAGGTTTTTCGTACGATGAAAAATCTCAGAAAAATTATCAACCAAATCTACAAAGTGTGTATTCGTTGGTTATCTTAAAGAAACTATAGGATACTACTTTTATAATCCTGCTGAGAACAAAGTGTTTGTTGCTCGGAATGGTGTCTTTATGGAAAAAGAGTTTATTTCAAAAGCCGACAGTGGGAATAAAATAAGCCTTGAAGAAATTCAAAAACCACAAATAAACACTCAACTACCAGTAGGAGATCAATTAAGTCTTGAACTAATTGATCTTCCACAGGTGTCACAAGGCCCTCGTAGGTCAGATAGTGTAAGACATCAGCCTAAGGGATTTGGATTTCTTATTACTGATAGTAGTGAGGTATTGCTTATGGATCAAAATGAACATACTACTAATTAAGAGGCTGTTTCTAGCCTTGAGGCTGATAAATGGCTTAGTGCCATGAATTATGAGATGCAATCCATGTATGATAACCAAGTTTGGAACTTGGTTAATTTACCTAAAGGTGTTTAGACCATTGGAAGTAAATGGGTTTACAAGAACAAAATTGACAAAGATGGCAATGTGCATACTTATAAAGCATGGCTAGTAGCAAAGGTTTTCAAACAAACTCAAGGTGCTGATTATGATGAAACTTTTTCTCCTATCGCCATACTTAAATCCATTAGAATTTTAATTGTCGTAGTCGCATATTATGACTATGAGATATGGCAAATGGATGTCAAAATAGCTTTTCTAAATGGAACGTTACTTGAGGATGTTTATATGATATAGCCTGAAGGGTTTGTTCATCCTGAGACTTCTAGGAAGGTGTGCAAGCTTCAAAAATCTATTTATGGATTAAGGCAAGCTTCTCGGAGTTGGAATCTTTGTTTTGATGAAGCAATTAAGGAATTTGGTTTCATTAAAAATGAAGATGAGCCTTGTGTATACAAGAAGGTCAGTGGGAGCATGGTCGTTTTTCGCGTGTTGTATGTTGATGATGTATTACTCATTGGAAATGACATCCTAACCTTACAGAGTGTCAAGCCTTGGTCAGGGAAGTATTTCTCAATGAAGGACTTACGAGAAGCAACCTACATCCTTACGATTAATATCTATAGGGTTAGATCTAAAAGTTTGATCGTTCTAAGTCGAATTGCTTATATTGATAAGCTACTGAATAGGTTCAATATGCAAGACTCTAAAAGAAGGTCATTGCAATGTCTCATGGTATAAATCACAGCAAAACTCGATGTCCAAAAACTAATGATGAGCGAGAGCGCATGAATACGATTCCAAATGCATCAACTATTGGATATATCATATATAATATTTTATGCACTCGACCTGAAGTATCTTATGCTTTGAGCGCAATGAGTAGATATCAGTTTGATCCCAGTGAGAGTCACTGAATAGAAGTAAAGAACATTCTTAAGTACTTGAGAAGGACTAAAGAAGTGTTCTTACTTTTTGGAAGTTTGGAAGATGAGCTTGTTGTAAGTGGTTACACAGATGCGAGATTTCAAACTGATATAGATGAATTCAGATCATAGTCTAGATTTGTGTTTACTTTGAATGGATGCGCAGTGAGCTGGAAAAGTTCGAAGCAAGAAACTATCGTAGATTCTACAACAAAAGCTAAATATATTGCAACGTCCGATGCGGTTAAGTAGGCAATTTGGACAAAAAGGTTCATCTCAGAACTTGGAATGGTTCAGAGTATAGCTAACTCCATTTGATTGTATTGTGACAACAACACGGTGATCGCACATGCCAAGCAACCAAAATCACACCACCGAGTTCTCATTCGAGAAATCATAAAGAAAGATTTGCGAAATGTCGCAAATCCTTTGACGAAGACTCGCCTACAAGCGAAACATGATGGTCATGTTAGGTCATTAGATATTAGATACATGAATGATTGGCCTTAATGCAAGTGGGACATTTTAGGCATGTACCCTAGGTCAATCTACAAAAATTATTTATTTTATAATTTTAATTAATAAAATAGAGGTTTTATTTGTTGTTTTATCATAAGTTATTACATGTTTACCTTATAGTAAGATCCATGAGTATTTGTTGAAATATCCTAAATGTCTATAGTCGGTTATTATACTGGGAACTATGAAGAATTAAGACTAGTGTGAATCTTGATTAATGGTCATGTGATGATCATGCGTATATCGATATAAATCAAGATCATGAGTACTTGTTAGGGAATAAGATACTTGACCGACCCACTATGAGAACACCACATGGATTAAGTCATAGGTGTTACTCATGATGGGTATATCATTTAGTCCTTCGACTTGAGATTACCATAGACTTCAATATTATGGGCATGATAACTTGACACAATCAAATGTTGTCTTTAACCGGACAATTATAAAGATTGTGATTGGTTACCGTGTGAATAATATGTAATGGTGTGTAATCAAGATACAATTTGTCACTCTCGTATAAAGAGAGATCAGTGGATCCCTTAATAAGATAGACTGTTAATGGCCAAGTCCTTGTGAATTGATACGATCAATGTCACTTGGATGGTTTTAAATTTACCTAAAGATCGAGACAAGTACCATTGAACATTAATGGTGGCTTTCCATGCCTTATGTTTAATCAAATGAAATCACACGACAAAAGGATATGATATATGTTATTAATTTGGTTCTGTCGATGTTGATATTCATGCTATTTGGGTACTCAGAATGCCTTACTAGAGATCGCTTATGACTTTTGTACCAAAATGGTTTTTGGTTCACTGCCAATGGCATGAACCTATTAGGTCGTCTACAAAGAATGACTTTGCATAATCTTAATTAGTCCAGAGTAATGAATTTTATACGATAAAATTCATGACATAAAAGCCCTTACGATTTGTTATATGATAACTTATTAATAGGTGCGTATGTGTAATTTGCATAAGCTTAGTAAATTAGGATTTAAGTGTGGGCTTATCTACACATATAAATAAAGGGTGGATCCCTAAAAATGACACAAGATTTTCATTTTACAATTTGCGAGTTCTCTTGATTTAGAGAGAGAAAGCAAAATCATTTTCAATCTCTCTTTGGCTAGCACTCCAAATTGTGATCACCATTCGTGTGTGGATTTCTGATAGAGGGCGCACACTTGAATGTCTTAAAGATCGAACAATGAAAAGGAAATCATGGAATAATGTATGATTTACTTTCATAGATTTAGTTTAATTGAACTAGTTTTCGATCCTGTTGTGGTTTTTCAAAATTTGTTTTGAATTTTTCGCTGCGTATGAACCCAAAAAACCCAACATGGCTCCCAGGAGCTTTAGTGTTTAACGTCAATGGCCTGACTTTTTCAACCACTAGTCCCAATTGGGTGAAATATCAGAACATAAGAACTAGATCATTAGGAACCTCAAGTTATCAAAATATGGCACTAGGGGTGTCGGCTTGAAGTCATATTCTTTAAGAAGGGCAAAAACTTTCCTATATCTCGTTAGAGCGATATCCTCATGCCATCTCATCTAGATCGCCTTACTTTCCATATCAATCGATATCTTAGCAGGATGCATGAAAGGCCTCCTAAGTATCGTAGTATGCTTCATCGATTTTAAAATTTTAAGATTGTAGAAATCCACCTCATAAACGAATCGAGTCACATACTTGCGGACATTCTTCTTCATCCCGACTGCGGTGATAGTCTTACCATTTCCCAAGGTGATCTCTACCTTTTTAGTGTTCATGAGTGGAATATTAGCTCTCTTGAAGAATGATAAAGGCATTACATTTATTTCAGTTCCAGTGTTAGGAAGTGCATCTTGAAAATTCTCTCCATTGATTCTTACTGGATTCTTTATGGGGCTCGGATCCTCTATTTTCTTGGCCTGTAATAGCACTACTTTCTTCATCGGCATCGATATCTCTTTCTTTTTCTGCTTGTTTTTCACCTTGGCCTTTCGTGCTTTTGTTCTAAAGGAATTCACGCTTTCCATACTCTGTATTTAGAAAACAATGAAAAAGTTATTAGTAACAAGAAATGGACCCACCCATCTTTACCTAAGCTTACCCATGAAGATTTTAACCTAGAATTGAGGAGGAAGACTTTTTGACCTATTACAAAGGATTTCCTTGTTAGATGATGATCATGATAAGCTTTTGTATTATCCTTGTAAATCTTTGCATTCTCGTATGTATCATTCCTAATCACTTCTAGTTTACGAATTTCCAATTCTTGCTCAAAACTAATTTGTTGTAATTCAAAATTACAGCTTTTGACTGCCCAATATGCTCCATGTTCTAACTCTACAGGAAGATGACATGCTTTTCCAAAAACCAACCAATAGAGAGACATTCCAATAGGTGTTTTGAAAGCTGTCCTATATGCCCATAATGCATCATTAAGGCATAAAATCCATTCTTTACTTGATGGGTGAACAATTATCTCAAGGATTGATTTGATGTCTCTATTAGAGACTTCAGCTTGACCATTGGCTTGGAGATGATAGGCTATAGATGTCTTATGGGTGACATTATATTTCTTAAACAAAGACTCTACAATCTTATAGAGGAAGTGAGTTCCTTTGCTATTGATGATCGAGTGTAGAGCTCCAAATCTTGAATTTTAGGAACTTGACTACCATTTACGAGTCATCACTTATGGTGGCTTTAGTTTTCACCCATTTCGAGACATAAACCACTGCTAACAAGATGTAAGTATTCCCATTAGAAGGTTGGAATGGACCCAAGAAATCAATAGCCCAGATGTCGAAGATCTCACAGAAAAGGATCTTAATCATTAGCATTTGATCTATTAGTCATAGTGACCCATACTTTTGGCTATTAAGAGATGTTTTGGTGAAGGCATAAGCATCATGGCATAGTGTGGGCTGATCAAATCTATATTCCAAAACTTTCCTAGCTGTACGTCGTCGGCCGAAATGACTGCCACATGCGTATGAATGAAAGTGAGATAAGATAGAATGCGTTTTCTGCTGAGGAATGCATCTTCTAATGATTTGATCTGCATAAAACTTCCCTAAATATAGATCGTCCCATAGATAATGCTTCAAATCCTACACAAGCCTTTGTTTATCGGTACGTGAGTAGTCCAATGGTACTCGCTTGGTGGCTAGATAGTTAACAAGGTCAATATACCATGGAACTTCAAAAGATAATATATAAGCACATTCATCAGGGAACTTGTCATTAAGAGCGGTAAGTGGTTCTCCATTCTTTGAGCAACTAAGGTGGTCTACCACTAGATTCTCGGAACCTATCTTGTCTTTGACTATGAGATTGAACTCTTAAAGTAAGAGTATCCATCTTATTAGTCTAGGCTTAAACTCCTTTTTAGAAATTAGATACTACAAATCTGCAAGGTTTGAATACACAATGACTTTGGTAACCAACATATAAGGCTTGAACTTTTAGAGTGCAAAGACAACTACAAGGAGTTCTTTCTCACTGGTGGTGTAAATCATTCGAGCAACATCTAAAGTTCTAGATGCATAATAAATCACATGAGACTCTATCCTTGCTTTTTTCTCCTAACACGACTCTTACAACATAATTGCTCGCATCACACATAATCTCAAAAGCAATCGACTAATTAGGCACTTTGATAATTTGGTTTAAGATGAGTGCCATCTTTAGTGTTGAAGAGAATTTTTTACATTCATTATCAAAGATAAATGGAACATCTTTACGAAGTAATCGACACATAGGTTAGGCCATCTTCGAAAAGTCTTTGATAAATTGCTTATGGAAGCCTACATGATCTAGAAATGCATGTATCTCTCTCAATGTGGAAGGATATGGCAAGGTAAAAATGATATCCAACTTGGTAGATCCACTTCCAGACCTCTAGATGAAACAATATGACTTAAAATGATCTATTAGTCTACCATAAAACGACATTTCTCGTAATTAAGAATAAGGTTTTTGTTAATGCATTAGGAAAACACTTTGGTCAAATTGTGAAGAAAACTGTCAAAAACATCTCTACAAATAGTGAAATCATCCATGAAGACTTCAAAGTTGCAGGTGCATTGAATAGCCCAAACGACGTGCGTTCGTAAGCAAATGTTCCAAAACAAAATATGAAGGTAGTCTTCTCTTGATTTTTTGGTGCAACGGAAATCTGATGAAACCCTGAATACACATCTAAACTACAGAAGTGAGATTTACTAACCAGGTGCTTAAGCATTTGATATATGAATGACAAGGGGAAATGATCTTTCTTTGTGGATGCATTGAGTTTTTCATAGTCAATGCAAACTCGACATCCGCTTTAGATATGGGTAGGTACTAACTATCCTTGGGCATTGGTTATAATGGTTACTCAAGTCGTTTTGGGTAGGACTTGAACTAGACCAACCCACTTGCTTTCTGAAATGGGATAAATCATCCCTACAATAAGAAGTTTCAAAGTATCCTTCTTGACTACTTCCATCATAGGCAGGTTTAATCACCTTTGAGCTTGCCTTGATGGTTTGAAGTCATCCTCTAGATGTATTCTGTATGTGGATATTAAAGGTGCGATTCCTTAATATCAACTAGTGTCCAGACTATCGCTTCCGTGTAGTCTCGTAGGGTGCGCATTATTATTTCCTCTTCCAGTTTCAAGAGCTTGCTGGAAATAATTACTGGAAGTGATTCATTCTCACCTAAATAGACATATTTCAGGTGATCAGGAAGCTCTTTCAAATCATTAGGGATAGGGTTTTCAGATCGGAGTTCATAACACTCCAACACCTTATTGACATATTCGACATATTTGTGGAGTGAACATATGTTCTTCACATCATCATAGGTCGGTCCTAGATAGACGACAATGTATCTCATATAGGATAGTCAATACTTGCTTGTACTAGTGGAATAATTGCATCCAAAATACACATAGATGATACGTCAGTAGGATATTTCATGAAATCGTAAATGTTGAATTTCACAACATTTCCATCAAACTACACAGTCAAAGATCCATTTACAACATCAATCTTAGCTTGTGAAATTTTCATGAAAGGATGTCCTAATATGATGGAAGAGGAATTGGGGAATGATTTCTCTTTCATGTTTCGGATGAAGAAGTTTGTAGGAAAGTATAATGATCCTACATTGACAATGACTTTGATGGCCCCTTCTTTAAAGCAGGGCACCACTTGGCCTAATCCCGTAATTAAGCTTTAATTTCAGCCATGTAGGACTTGAATATGTATTAGTAAGCCTTTTCTCATATTCTCCTCATGAAATGCGTTTAGGATAAGTGATAAGTTGTTAATTATCCAATATTATTTAGATTATTTATATATATTTTTATGGTGGAGTCTCCAAAATATTATCCTAATTGTCTTTATTTATTATTTTCAGGTTTAAAGAAGTGCGAGGAACCGCGTATGTTACCTGGTCTGTAGCAACATTAGGACACTTTTGATTTATACAATTTGCATAGATTGAAGACTAAATTTAATATGTTATCGCACTGAACTTGTATGTCTTGACCTAGGTATTATTTTTAATAATTGATTTCAAAACCATTAAATTTAGTTCCTTGCTATTTAGATTGGTAACTTTGTTTATTCTCTCAAAACCCTATTTTCCCTTTCTTTAAGAACCTTATAAATATTACCATTCTCTGCGGGATGGATCCTTTTTCTGCTATCTACAAAATAATTGGTTTAGGTTATATACTTTATTCACGTGTTCAACACGTGCCAATCAGTAATACACATGTCAATTATTATTGAAACTCAGAGTTAATTAAAACTTTTTCTTTTAGTTAATAATGCCTAGCAAAACTCTTAACAGTTATGCAAAAGCAATTATTAAAAATCCTAAGTGTAGAAACCGGGAAACTACATCTCATGCATATAAATATCAAAAGGATGATAAACAGTGTGATAACCAAGTCTCAAGTCGAGGAACTATAATCTTAACCCAATTTACAACCCAAAATGTATAGAAAAGACATAAAGTAGATAATAAATCAAAAGTCGAGACCAACAAGATTGGAAGTAGAAAATCACCGAATGCTCAAAGATAGTCGACGATCTTCTCCTTGTCCGGCCTGCTGCTCGATGGATCTACACCCACCATTATAAAAAGAAAAGTGATTAGAATATCGCAAAATCCTAGAATTTCATAAACTTGATTAGGTGAATAATTAAGTATTTTTTTAATTTAATTAGAGTTTAAATATTCGAGGTGGGGCCCATGCTTTACGGACCGAAGATCATAATTTAAAATGTTATTTTTTCGATGATGAATGCCTAGTGTATATATTATATGTTATTTTGTCACAAAGTCATGGTGTGTTGAGGTGTATCCTCAACGTTTTATAATCAGGTTTGTAAGTGTGTGTCAGAAGGGCATAAGTGCAATAAAAATTATTGGTGACTCGAAAACTAGTAAACAAATGTTAAGTATAATGTGAACATTTTGCCTTGATTTACATGCAAGTCAAGAGCTGTAGCAGTGTAAAATGAGAATGAAGTTGGTTCAAGACCTTGCCTTGAGTTTCAATTTAGTTAGCAACGGTTGAGGTTGAGATTGGGTCAAAATTAGTTTAAATTTGGCTAAGTATAAAAAACTGCTTGGAAACAATCAAGGAAGGTCGATAAATTGTGATATCAAACGTTATCCAAATAACATGAGGTTAACCTTAATTTACCGAATGATTCAAATGCCTTGTTGATGTACAAAATACTTATGAATATGTTTGTTTGAACTTGGTATATTCTATTTAAATGGATAACAAGGTTTGTAGTGAAACTCATTAGTTTAAATGTCAATATTTAATGTGGAACATAGGGTATCGCTATTGAAAAATATCCACTACGTATAATTTGACTAAGTGTTGAAGGCTTCTTTTGGGGTAGTTTTGACTAGAAATATTAATGAGAGACTCCTATAAACATTGCATTGCAATGCTTAGATGTTTCAGCAAAGGAATGGACCCCAAAAGTTGATGAAACCAATAAATTGGGCTTGTTGAAGTTTTAAACTTGAAATTTGGAACTGGCAAGATTAAAATTGCTAATTGAATTCAAATCTAAAGTTATTATTCATAGTAGATTTGTAAATTATTTTTAAAACCAAATAAGTAGGTTTATGATCGAGATTGGAGACAAGAATTAAGTTTAGAGACTTAAGATGAAGTTATTGGAGTTTAGAGTGGTTTGAACTCCGTTATAAATTGAAAATGGATTTTAAATCCCATTATGAGTTAAAAATGATTCGTAAATGTTAGGATTGAGTTATGACTCTCAAATAATGATTTTTATGCTTAATAGGATTTCTGAAAGACAAGTGAAACTCAGGGATTCGAGTGTGAGGTTTCGTGACCAACCGGTTAACTATAAGTAAACCCTACAGTAGTCTTCACTATTTATGGAATGTTATGTACTTGCATTTGTGTTTAGTCTACATTGCATTATGCATCATTCTTGGTCATGCATACACGACATACAGATAGAGTTGCCCCTGATTCCAATGTAAAAGTGTGAGATGCTCCACTACCGACCAGACTTAGTGCATCTATCGAAGGCGGGTAATGTAAACTTTGGGCTAGCATGCATTGAACTCATAGGAGTGTTCTAGGTTCATCTTGAGTGGGCCCGCTTATTATGAGCTTAGAACAGGAAATAATGGATCCACGTTTTTATATAAATTTTTTGTTATTTAAAAATTCAATTACATGTCTCCATGCATTCAGACTAAGATTTGCAGGAGTACATATAAGTGTAGGATTTTACTTATTTGACATATTCGAGTTGTTTTTGATGATCTCAAATTCTTGGTGAAAACTAGAAAGAATGGACAAGACTCGAAGATCTTGGTGATATGTTTTAAGTTTTTAAGTTTTAACTCTTTTTGTAATCAAGTTTTAAAAAATTGTTTTGGCTTTCACGGTGAGTGTAGGTCATAAAATACTTTCAAATAGGTTATGTGAGTCTCCTAAATTATTGTCAAGTAAGTTGAATAGTTTTTTATTCAGTTTCAGCTTATTTTTGGTTTGTAAAGTTGCAAATAAGGTATCAGAGACTTTAAGTTAGTTTAATTGTTTTAAAATATATACATCGTAAACTATCTATTAGGTAATTTTTCTGGCAGGGCACTTTTAGTGGAGGTGCTTCTGAAATTTTTATAAAATATGGATATTTGCTCCAATTAAACGAATCATGAATTGAGTTTGATGATATAAATTTAGTTTAGGAGCATTATCAATAATTGAAATAAAAATTTTTTGAGGTTGAAATTAATTGAGTGGATTAGATACCTAATTAGGGGAATTAGGCTAAGTCAGGACTTAGGGAGATGGGCCCTGAAAGACTTGGTATCAGAGCTTGGATTTGGCTCGATTAAGGAAAACTTGGGTTGGGAATCAAAGAGTGATTAAGTGCAATTAGTTGGGAAGTGACTGTGACTGAAGATATTTTGTTATTGTGATATATCTATTGTATATTATGTATTACAGTTAGATATACTATGTGAAATTTACTCTCATTGTCTGTTCGATACTTAACTCGCGAGATATGACGAGTGAAATTACGAATAGACAATTAATATGAGAATTGACTTGTGAAATAATTACTGAGCATGATGAGACGTGAAATAGACTCAGGAAGTCTAAATTCACAATGGTGTTGTAAGTAAGTCAATACTAATATAATTGATCGGACTTACAAATTACAAAACCAATGAGAAATTGGTTGAAAGGGAAGTTCAAGTGATTCAGGAATGTATGTACCGAACTATTACAATTTATAAAACGCCCTGGAAAGTGTGCAAATGGAACTATTATAATCAAATGACTTTTAAAAGAAGTACTGAATTATTTTTTGACTGTTTCTCACTCAAGTTGCTTAATCTTAAGCGACATTAAGTATTTTGCTTCTATGAGTCTAATAAGGAAATGATAAAATAAATGGAAACACGAGTTAGAAGTAATATTTGTTAACAACGGATTATGTGTCGTTACAAAACAAAGGTCAATGAAATTTCTAACTAAAAAATGAAAGATGTAGTGGTAAGAACAACATGTTAAAAGTTGAAATTTTGAAAAAAGGTATGAAAATAACAAGGATTAGATATTAAAAAAACCTACAAGTAGTTGTGTTCTGAAATTCAAAGTATTAATAGTCACTTCTAACCAAATTAAGTTATGATGCCTAGCACAATTACTTAAAATATTACTAATGAAAAGATAGATGTACTGATGGAGAATAAGTAAATGATTTGTATCGAAGTCAATATGAAATTCCATAGATCGAGAATTTCTATTGATATAAAATAAAATATTGAAACAATATCCTTCAAAAGTTTGATTAGATGTTAAGTTAATCAAAATAGATTGAAAATTCAAATTCTGCAATCTCTTTAGTTGAACAACAAAGGATAAATGAAATCATAAAAAAATTGAATTGATGATATCAAAATACATTGATATCTTACATAGTCTCTCGAAAAGCGGAGAAAATTGGAGACAATTGGAAATAATATAAGGCTACAATAAACATTAAAACTGTTTGGTTGTAAAGTTACTATGTTTCGAAAAAATATTAGTTAAGGAAGACTTCAAGTAATCAAAGGTTGTAAGAAGTCGCATCATCCTTATCTATGTATTTAAAAAATAGAGGAATAAATTGTTTTTGTAACTTTAGACTAACAAGCTTTAAGTGGTCTAAATTTTGAACTATGGTTTAATAAGTCTAAAAAAAGGGCCAATAAGTGAGATCAATATGAGAATAGATGAGATTGACCAAAATTAAACGAAATAGACTTTGTATATAAAATAAAATGAGACGTTGAGATGACTTGTGATTATTGGAAATGACACGAATGGATTCCTTTAGTTAAGGTAAGACATTGAAGTAGTTGTGCATGACTAAAAGTCTAAGTAACTCCATATCATAATCATGATTCATTCACAACATAAAAACCGGTGTGGTGACACCTATCTACGAATAATCGAATGAGTTGATGATAGTCAGAACTAAAGAGTTTATAAAGTTTTATTGGAGTCAATTAGAAACTAAATATAGGAATATAAATGGTCGAGAAATTCTTACGTGCAAATTAAAAAGTAAAATTTTAGGTCAACGACTCGCCATCCAATTAGGATGTCAAACTATAAGTTTGATAAAACCTATTATATTTTCACAAAGATCTTACTACAAGTCAAACTCCAAATGTTGAATGTTTGAACCAAAGTATACAACTGATATAAGTGAATATGTTGTATATTGGTTCAAATGTGTGCTACACTATATAATCAATCCGTCGTGAAAATCTGAATAACTATATTATTGTAAATTGGTGTTGCTCTAAGATGCCTTTATTGACGGTGAAGTTACAAATAAGAAAAATGAAAAAAGATGCATAACTTATAGCTTAGTTACTAAGTATTATTTGTATTGGTTAAAAATACTGAATATAGTACAACGTATCTTGTTAAGATATGTTTAAGGAATTCAATATTCTTCCACTCTAAACTAAAAAAAGTCAGAAGTATGCATGAAGTAGAGATGGAAAAGAGACAACATATTCAAAAAATTATATGAAATACAAGTTAAAAGTTATACTATTAGAGTATAATCAAGAAATATGTTAATCTCTGTTAAAATGTGTATATACTCAAGATAAGGATAACTATCTCTCTTCAAGTAAGGAAAGAACTCTAGCGAATATTTAGTGATTGAGATCGAGATAATGAGAAATCTCATAAATAAAAGAAATGATAAAAACCAATGTGAGTACATTGGTAATGTGAAAATGTGGAAACTAGAGTGGTGATGAAAGCAATCAGGAAGAGATTAGTTATTAAGCGAATGAATGAGATTTATTATGAAGTAGTAAATAGAAAATGATTTGATGTAGTTAAAGAAGTCATTAACATTCTAACCAGTCAAAAGAAAAGTTAAGTGAAATGAATGACGAGTTAGAATTGGTAATTTTTTTCTAGTCCACAAATCTAAATGATATTTTCAGTAGACATTTAGTGAATAATTAAGAGTTACATGACATTTCAGGTTGCATTTTCTGATCAAATTGAAATTTAAGATCCCTTCTCAAAGGATGACAAATGTAATTACAGACTTATAGCTATGGGATGACTTGTGCAATTTCGGGTTTCTGTTAAGAAATGCTAAAATGGTAATGGATAAGATAGACACACAACTCTACTTTATATCTAATGTTGTGCTCAAATATTATATGTATTACTATGTAATTTTAAATACATGATAGTGTAAATATTGATTGGTTGACAATTCTGATGAAATAATTATAAGTGATGAGAAAGTAAACTAGGATGTATATACCTGAGTTTGGCGGATAGGGAAAGAATTATCAACAGTTTGTGAAACTGTATTTAGTTGATAATGAAAATGGTTTTATTGAACAACAAGATAGGCTAGATCTTGGTAAATATTAATGTTTGAATGAGATTCAAGACACAAAGTAGTAAAGA
Organism: Stephania yunnanensis; assembly: GCA_039657365.1. Lineage (NCBI taxonomy): Eukaryota > Viridiplantae > Streptophyta > Magnoliopsida > Ranunculales > Menispermaceae > Stephania > Stephania yunnanensis. Next base: position 35,879,338 of record CM077590.1, on the reverse strand, counting down.
AAAGTAAGGTTATTGGATATTCCATAGAGTTGATTGTTTAACTTATCAAAAACTCACAAAATGCTAAGATTAGCAGAGAAGTTTTTATGAATTCTTAGTAGACAAATAAGATGAAAATGAAAAGTTGAAACGTTTATGATCTCCACCACTAAGTTGTTTATTACAATGAATATGATTGGGTCCACTTAACGGTTTCACCTTGGGAATGGTTTTTACAAGTTCTAATTGAAAGAGTCATATATGAAGGATCATATTCCTATATCTCTTTTGGTACAATAACGTATGATTTTAAATTTTGAGGAAAAATTTGTTAATTAGTTGGGAAGAATTATGAAATCCAAGAATTTGATAAACTTGATAAGGTGAATACTCAAGTATTTGTGGATTTAATAGGATTTTAGATATCCGAGTTGGGACCCACGCATTACGGATTGGAGATCCTAATGTAAAATGTTATTTTTTTATGATGAATGCGTAGTGTGTGTATGAAATGGTATTTTGCTGCAAAATCGACGTGTGTAGAGGTGTATCCTCAATATTTCATAATCGGGGTTGTAAGTGTGTGTCTAAAGGGCATAAGAGCAATGAAAATTATTGGTCCCTCAAAAATTAGTAAACAAGTGTTAAGTATCACGTGAACATTTTGCATCAGTTTACATGCAAGTCAAGATCAGTCGTGGTGTAAAATAAGAATGAAGTTGGTGCTAGAGTTTCCTTTATATTTGTATTATTTGACGGTGGTCAAGGTTTAGATTGGGTCTGAATTGGTATAAGTTTGGATAAGTATGGCAGAGTGGAAAAGTACATACTTAGAATCATTTATTTTGGAAGTGAAAAAGCGGTGCAAAGGTAGCCTGTAAGTCACTATCAAAACCGTAAATAATTTTAACAGTTGCGACTAACCAAATTACATGAGGTTAAGCTTATTGTAACCTTTGTCTATTTTACATAATGGAAAGGTACAGATATAGAGTCATTTTTTTGGTGGTGAAAAAGTGGTGCAAAGGTAGCCTACAAGCCACTGTCAAAATTGTAAACAATTTTGATAGTTGCAACTAGCCATCTTTGACGAATGATTCTAAGGCCTTATTGATGTCCAAAATACATGCGAATATGTTTGTTTGAATCTTATCCTATGTAAATGGTTAATAAGGTAAGTAGTGAAGTTCATTAGTTAAGATGTCAATATTTAGTATGGAACATAGGGTATCACTATTGAAAAATCTACACTAACTTCAATTTGACTAAGTGTTGACGGCCTATTTCAGGGTAGTTTTGACTTTGAAAGTTAATGAGAGACTCCAATAAACATTTCGTTACAATGTTTAGATGTTTTAGCAAAGGAAAGAACTCCAAAAGTTGATTAAATTAGTAAATTGGGGTTTGTTGAATTTTAAAGTTGAAATTTGGAATTAGCAAAATTAAAATTGCCAATTGAGTTCAAATCTAAGTTTAAGATTCATAGTAGATTTGTAAATTTTTTTTGAAACTAATTAAGTAGGTTTATGACCAAAATTGGAGACAAGAATTAGTTTTTGAGACTTAAGATGAAGGTGTTCGAGTCTAAAGAGGTTTAAACATCGTTATAAATTGAAAGTGGATTTTGAATCCCATTATGAGTTAAAAATGATTTATAAGTGTTAGGATTAAGATATAATTCTTAAATAATTATTTTTATGTTTAATAGGATTTGTGGAAGACATGTGAAACTCGGGTATTCGAGTGCGAGGTTTCATGACCAACAAAGAGTTGGTTTAATTGTAAGTTAACCTCACAGTTGTCTAAACTATTTATGGAATTTTATCTTTTTACCTGCATTTGTGTTTAGTGTCCGTTGCATTTTGCATCATTCTTGGTCCTACATACATGACATCTAAATAGAGTTGCCACTCCTTCTGTCATAAGAGTGTGAGGTACTCCACGCTAAATTAGATGTACTGCAGGCATCTAAGGCGGGTAATGTTGACTCTCGGATAGCATCCATTGAACTCATAGCACTGTTCTAGATTCATCATGAGGGGGTTCACTTGTTCTGAGATTAGAATAGGAAATGAGGGATCTACGTTGTTATATAAATTTGATGTTATTTAAAAATATAATTACATGTCTCCATGTATTCAGACTTACATTTGCAGGAGTACAAAGCAGTGTAGGAGTCTATTTACTTGACATCTTCGAGTTGTTTTTGATGATGTCTGATTCTCGGTGAAGACAAGAAACAATTGACAAGACTCATAGATCTTGGTGATATGTTTTACGCTTTTAAAGTTTAATTCTTGTTGTAATCATGTAATAAATAATTGTTTCAGGTTCTAGGGTGAGCGTAGGTCATAAAATACTTTCAAATAGAGGCTTTAAGTTAGTTTAATTGTTTAAAATTAATATATATTTGGGAACTGCGGGGAATTGTGAGTCTTTCCAGGCTTATCCCCATTATGTTATCTATTAGGTAAATTTTTTGGCTGGGCACTTTTAGGAGAGGTGCTGCTGAAACTTTTACAAAATATAGATATTTGCTCCAATTAAACGAATCATGAATTGAGTTTGATTGAGAATATAAATTTAATTTTTAAGCATTATCAAGGATTGAAATAAATTTTTTTGAGGTTTAAATTAGTTGAATGGATTAGATGCTTAATTAGGGGAATTAAACCAAGACTTGAGGAGATGGGTCTTGATAAATATGTAATAAAGTAAATCTTTGAGATTCTTAAGTAAATTTCCAAAAATAATCGATTAATATTTAAAAGCATAAATATAGCGAAGGAGGGCTGAAATGGAAATATGCTATAAAATAATATTGTTATGCAAACTAAGACTGACATAGGCATAAATAATGTTGTGAGTCCTATCACAAAGGCCTTTATTACATTATTTCAGGGTGGAGCTATGCTCTACACCTCTATCGAAGGTCAGAGGTAAGCTTTACACCTCCATAATCATCTATATCTCAATCCTCAAAAGCGGAGCTGAGCTTTACGCATAAATAAATCATCCATATATATACTTACCGACTACCTTGGGTCGGATACTCTATGTTACGCGCAAGTGTAATGGTAAGTACTGATATCCCTGGTAGTCTAGTGACCTCGTTTGATGCACATCTTGTAATTGTGCAATGGACCCTACATTCTACTACTACTTTTTAATTTTAAGGAACACTTGCATTAGGGATTCCAAGACAAGGCAATATGCTTCAAAGCCAAATATCATAGAATACAAGTCCATGTACCTTCCAATTTCATTATTCTAATCTTAATAGCATGCTATTCTCGATAACAATTTCGTCAGAACAATAAGAAAGACATAGGATACGAAAATAGAGTCAATGATTCCTTTGACAAAGGATATCATGATAAAACCACCTATATAATGAGTAGAATATGAAACAAATTCATGGTATCTAAATACAAGACAATACATAGTCAAAATACTATAAAAAAGAGCACAATATGAATGAAATGTAAACAAGAACCTTAACTAGATTGCTTACAATTCACGCAACGTATTTCCTAGCTTAACTGGTCTCTTAATACCATAAAACGCGTAGCTTGACTCCCAAAACTACTCCTTATGCTCTCAGTATCATTTAGTTTATATTAGAGTGTGTTCAGGCCATTAGTTTAGGTTTTAGGCTAGATTAGATAGGTTAAGTGTGTTTTGAAAAAATGTAGATTTTGGTGCTGTCAGAGCACCTAGTGCACTAGTGTATGCTAGGTGTTTTCTCTAGCGTGCTAGAGCTGCTAAATGCATTACGCGCTATAAAACCCAAATTTTGCCACCAAGGAATAGCCTCTTCCAAACCCACGAATCCCTGTTCACCGCCACCAAGGATTTGTAACATCCTTCTCCGTCAAACATACACTAAGCACTTTGTATAATTCATCAAATTCATCAAATTAAACATGCATTTTGCTGAAAAGCTCAAGAACATCCAAAACTTGTAAAAATCATAACTTTGTCAAAACAAAACTAATATTTGAAATGCTTGATTGTTGGAATATTAGAAAATCTCAATGAATTCAAAAATGCAAATTAATTTTGAAAATAACACCTCTTGGACACTGATTTTTAAGAAATTGACTTTCATTAAAGTGAATCCCAATTTTAAACAAAACTTGAAATCTGAAAAATTGAGCTTAAAAACTTAAACCAAAGCTTCCATTTGAACCCATTTATCACTTAAAATGCTTTGAAAACTGATTAAATGAAAAACCCCTTGATTTCATTCTTAAATTGAAAGTATAAATGACTAGATACATTACTTAAGGTTGTATGTTATCATCTACACTTGAGTTCTTTTCTTGATGATGAGATTCCCCTTTTGAACACCTCAATTCTAGCAATTAATCACATCATAATTTCTTTTAATGAATCTAGATGGTTTTACATGGCCATCATAAACACTTATATAAGTGTAGGTAAGATTGATTTATAATCATTAATTTTAATATACAGACACATCTCGAGACTAATCGAATGGCTTTCATTTTGTTTCAAATCCAGTAACTCTCCACTAAATTACCCATGCTAACACCAAATCATACTCATTAGTCTCTTGATGTGTCCACATGTATCTCAAGAAACATCGTGTGGCAGCCTCAAATAATGACGCAACATTGGGCACCGCCATATTGCTTCACATATCAACAAACCTCGCCAAGTAGTCGCCTTCTATCTATGCAGATGTGACCTCTTCCCGCGCGATCCGAGTTTGAGTCATAGCATTATCCCAGGATCTCTTATGCGCTTCTATACTATCTACCACCTGAACGTAAGAATTCATGACCCGCAACCTAATTGATTTTTACACATTTTACATTAAACTCTAACTTAGTTAATTAATCTCCATATAATTATTAGTGATTTAAATTTATCGTTTAATAAGTTTATCAAGTATTAATACAATTTTCCAGCGGAAGTATTTAAGTAAATAAATTATGCAATATTTAATAATCCTAAGTAGTGGAAAACTCGACGAAAAGATATCACGTATATATCAAAGGTGAAATAAGTTCAACAAAAGATCCATATATATGTATTTAGTGTTCTATAGTCCCCAAAACCTAACGAAAAGTAAATACATAAATAATGTAATCAAACACGAGCTAGTGTCACTATCTCAAAGCTAGTCGCCTAATACCTTATTGCCATAGCCCTGGCTCATCCAAAGGCTTTGCACACTCGATCACCTAATAAATATAATGACGAGTCCAATAAGTAAAACCCCAAGAGAAGTCTACACAATATTCATGAAATAAAACTGGTAAACTACAAGACATGAAAATATAACATCTGATAATAGTAAGTCATATTCTAATGAATGTAGGCGGCATATGAAAAGAGAAAACAACAACAAATAATTGTAACAACACATAATAATAAAACTAGGCTAAAAAATAAAGCAAAATGAATAAATAAACAATCAAAAAATCCATTGAAACCCAACCTAAACAAACCAGTAATCGATAAAATAAGACAAGAACCACGTATATACTCGCAGGCGTACAATGACTAAAACCCAATAACAGTTAACAGATGAACCCCTCCAGATGTTATTTTAAGAGAAGGGAACATCTTACATCCATCCCAATGGTTTTAGATACATTTTATTGTCGTCAATGTGAGCACTAAAAATAAGCAAACCTGTGTAAGTGATTTAGCCACAACCAATATATACAAAACCAAATTAGATTTAAACCCGTGTATGCCCACCAGCAGTAACACATGTATATTCGATGTAAATAAAATAAAACAATAAATTATGTGAAGCATTCTAACGGGTTTACATAGTTCAAATAGGTCGAATCCTTGCCCACAAAGCCCCTAAAACAACCCCGAAAGTGTACTTGATACCCAACTATAAATTCCCTAGGTCCCTAGTATCAAACTAATCCAAATAAATTGGGTTTGGGTTAGGCCAAATGGGTTTAGGAACCTTAACCGAAAATAACCACTTAAGACCAAACAACATTCAAAATTTAGCCTTATATTGTAGCGCGATTTTAGGCATGCAATTGTCCAAATCTCAAAATCTTCCCTTGGCGCAAAGTTTTTGATCTCTGTCTTAGCATTTTGAAAAGGTTTGGTTTGCGAAATCCTAATTTATAACAAAAAAGATATTGCAATTCTAAAACAAAATAGCTCAAATTGGAAACTAATTGGACTAGTAGACTCAGAAAATTTATTTCTCTAAAACATTGTTTCATAAATCATGATTTTTTGTAACAAGGCAGCTAACATACCCAATAACAACATACTAATAGATCAACTCATTTGGATAAGTAATAAGGAAGTTATGTCTTCTAAAATTTAGTTTCAAAAATCTTGTAAGGCATTCAATTACCTATTTGCAGAGCACTTTTAGAAAAGAAAACATTCGAAGTATAAAATTATCAGTAGGAAAAAGTTGTTCCCCTTTCAGTTAGCTTTCAAATGCCATCAAATTGGGTCCATTGTAATTTAAAATGAGGAAGTTATGACCAAATTACAGAGGCTGGTTCATAATAGAAAAGGCAAAATTTCAATTTTGGTCTTACAACTTAAAAAATTCATATATTTTTTTTTATTTCAAAGCCCAATTAATAACTTCTTAATAATTAGACTATCAACTTGAAATGAGGAATCCAAATACATAAACTAATTTCAACAACTCAATCATCTACTATCAGAAAATGACTAAAAACCAGAACTAGTTTCAAACTTGCAATATGAAGATGTGTACCTAGGGTTGATGAAACTTTGATTTGAGCTCCAAATCTACTTGATCTTCCTAAATTTTAAGCCAAGACCCTCCTCAATTCCTTTAATTTTTTAGATTAAATGTATATGTTGAGCTCCTCCATTAAGTATGGGCCTTACATACTTATATTAATAAGTGGATTAATTAGCTAAATCTTTGATTTACTATTAATTACTTGCATGGATATGTGTCTTCCGTTAATGCCACTTATCCCACATGAAAGTCACTCATCTTGCCTTGTCTTATGTATCTTGGGATCATCATTAGGTTGATCAAGGGTTCAATTAATTCCTATACAACTATAAAACTTTATTTTATCTTAAATCAAAATAATTCATCTTGGCACATAATTATATATGATTAGTGTGTTTAGTCGTGTATTTAACATATTTATGGTCAAACTAACCCTTAATTTCATTGGCATCCGATGCCCCGCACCCCGACACACATATCGAGGTATGCCATATTTTATTTTATTAAATGAGCTAACTTAGGTTGGTGTTTTAATTAGACACCATATCCAACTACTTGGATTAGTCCAACATCCTTGGGTAACTCCTACTTGACACCCGCATCGTTGCTAGCACGAGGGCATGAACCGATTATGTCTCCTCATACTCGAACTGATTGCCTTAGTGATCATCCCTGTGGCCCCTATCCCGTTTGTTATCCCTCTAACCTCTATCTTGATGATCCCTTTGTGACTTTGGCTTCCGATCCGGTCGAGAACTATGCCCTATCTGTATCTCAGTCCCACACAAATGTCTGCCATCCCCTACGTCAAGTAGGTCTTATACACCAAAGCTCTATCAAATGTGTCTTGTAGAGTGGGAGCACTAGACGATACTACTATCGAAGCAATCTTATCCTCAACTCCTCTGGTGAAATAATATATCTATAGAAGCTCCGTCCCAGTTATGTCCATCGAGAATTGGAGTAAGTACCGGAATCTCTCTAAATACTGCAACAAATTCTGGTTACCCTGTCTCACGGTTAGGAACTCCTCTCTTAGCTGCAACCTCACTTTTATAGGTATGTACTGATTATTGAAAAACTCTTTGAACTCAACCCATGTCGTTGGCTCTGGATAGGTATTTATGGTCCATCATACTGTTGCAGGCCTCTCGAGCATTCCCAGATAACCGTGCCTGAACACTTTCATAATTCCTCATCAGCCTTTGGAGACACTGATGAAACACAATCCACTTCTCCGCACCCTTGGGGTCACCACCTCTATAAAAGAAGCTTGGCTGAAACTTTAGAAAATCTTTTAACATCTTCGCATTTTGAGCCAAGACGAATCCCGATGTAGTAGAGGTAGTAGTGGTAGCAGCCATCTGATCAATGATCGTGGGTGCAAGCGTAGAAGTCGACATCTTTAGTGGAACAACAATTATGGTGACTCTCTCTGTTTGTGTCTCTGCTTCTACCCTCTCAATAGGTTTTTAGGGAACAACCTAGGCGACGACTGTCTAAGTAGGTATACTAACTGCTACTGGCTATCTAGGAACAATAACCGTAGTAGCAAGTGTCGTCAGTGCAGCAGTCTGATCCGGTAACAAATTTACTACGTCGACCATCTAAGTCTCATAAGTTGAGATTCGATCCGCCACCTAGCTATAACCGCGGAATCACTAAGTGCATCACTAGTCTGAACAGTCTCATGAGGTGTAGTCGACTCTCCGTCAATAATTTGCATTAAAAAGCGTGTGTATATACGTATATCATATAAATATATAAAACAAAAATTTAACATGTATATAAATCCTATCTCTACCTGCCTCACATCACATCCCAACTATACTTCTAAATCAATAACTTCGGGTTTCCAAAACTAAATCTTATTTATTAGATTTTATGCTTTTTCATTTTTACATTTCCAAGTTCCTAAAACTCCTACTTTGATACCAACTGTGGTGGCCCTGCTACTCAAGGGTAACATGTCTCCGTATGTTCCTTGCTCGGTGGCCCCAACTATATGTGTCCGATACCTGCTCGTCAACCTTTTATCTCGAGACTCGTGTCCATATGTGTCGTAACAAATTAGTTAGTTGATTATTCATATTTTCTTAACTTATTCTCTTTAAGAATTTAAAATTTTATTAAGTTCAATAATTTGCAGTTTATTCTAATGCCTAACCATACTTGTGGGTTATATCTTACAAGTTAACATAAATAAGCAGAAGCCTTAATTGATACAATTCGAATAAGTAACTAGCATGGTAAACATTATTCATAATAGAAAATCCAACAGTGGAAAACCCAAAAAAGTACTCTGTATATAAGCGATAATACCATAAACAAGGTATATATACATGTATCGTGTCATCTCAAGTACGCCAATACCCAAAATAATACAAAATATCAAAATAAGAATGTACTCGTAGGTCCTCGATGGCGAGTAATCAGATGAATTCGCCTAGGATTCCTTATTGGTACTGGGATCTGCACTCAATCATTATTTTTCAGCGAGTTTGTGTGATTGTCATAATGCACAGCCAAGCGACACGTGGTGACCTCCACTAATCCAACACGTCATAAAGCAGCTGCTTCACCATTCACATCGTGACACATGCTGTGCAATAGCTCTCTCATACAATTATACATTGGCACGCGACAAACCCCAATTTTCAAGCAAAAAATGGCCCCTATTTGCTCCTCAGTACACGAGTTACTAGACCAACCCTAAAAATTAGTTTCAATCACCTCCAAAGAGAATTTTTTAGTTATTTTTCATATTAGGGACTAGGTTATTTGTCCAAGGAGTCCATATTGGAGCTGCCACACACAACTTTTCATACTTGGTGATTGTACAGACCACGTCCGACTAAACCAATCTTCGCATAGGTCGGATGTGAAACAAGTGGGTTAGAGAGAACATTGCATTAGTGGATTAAAGAGACCCAACTTAGGCAACAATAAGGCCAAAATCCTTTTAACATGGCTGAAAATCGCCAAATCACTATGGGGCACACCAATCAAGAGCTTTATGCTCTTTTGGCGCAACAACCCTACTGCATTAAAAATCTGGATAATGCCAAAGATTTTGAGTTAAGGTCCAAGTTTATTCATCTCCTACCATCCATTCATGGTGGCGAGAATGAATACCCCATTACTTTCTTGAAGGAGTTTCAGACTAACTGAAAGTTAATGAAACCTTCCAATGCGGATAAGGACACAGTTAAGCTTAGATCTTTTTTGTTTTTCCTTAAGGACGAAGCTAACAAATAGCTTTTCAACTTTTTGTTTGGCTGCATTAACTCCTGTAATGAGATGACAGCTGCATTTTTAAATGAATACTTTCCTGAGGATAGAGTTTCTCAGCTCATCAAGGATATATGCATTATCAAAATGAAGTTGAGTGAATCATTTTGTGCATATTGGGATCACTATAAGTGATTAATTGCTAGCTGCCCGCTACATGGCCAGTTTAAGAATGCCATAGCCCGTTTCTTCTATGTTGGCATGTTGCCCATAGAATGACGCATGATTAATAATGCGCGTAGGGGTCACAATCGAGATAAAACTCGAGCCTAAATGAAGCAATTGTATGAGGACATTGCATAATAGTCATGCCTTTATGTTGCTCTTGATGCTATTGCTAAGAGAAATCTGATTGTAGGGAGTGTCTCGAGTTCTATTGACTAGAAGATTGACCAACCGACCTCCTTGATGGAGCATCTCCTCTCATTTAGCAAAGTGCAAGTAAAAGCTTTTGGCATTTATACTGCCACAAATCATGCAACTAATGAATATCCTACTCTCTTTGAAGACAATCATCAGGCTAATGCCATGGGTAATCAGTTTTATAGACTACCTAGAGTCCCATTTGGGAATTCATACAATCACGTAATAGTGAGGAACAACCAAAACTTCAGTTACGGACCTCAAAATTAGAACTACCAAACCTTTATCTTGAGAGGTCAACCATTGCCTACACCCTCCAATAATTCCTCTTCACTTGAGGATATATTCAAAGTTCTTATAGCTCAACAGGGCTAATTTATGAGTGAGATGGTCCAATTCAAGGCTACCATTGGGAAATCCATCAGTGAAACCAAATTGGTTATCTGGACTCTTCAAGTTCAAATGGACCAAATGACACAACAAAGTGGACGTCTCAAGAATAAGGGAAATTTGCTTTCGCTACCTTACCCGAATTCTAACATGAGTCCTAATGCAGTTACACTTTGAAGCGGTGAAGAGCTGGAAGGACCCAACAGGAAAAATGGTTCATTAGATGCCAAAAACCATGCAAATGAGGAAGAACACGAGTTAGTAGTGAAGCCGTCTATCCTTAAATAGATTGTGACTACTCTAAAGGAAGCACCGCCCACATTCAAGGTTAAACCTCATTTTCAATAACGACACATCCTAGATAAGAAAAGAGAGGAAGAGAATGAAATTCTTGAGACCTTTTGGCGACTGGAAATCAATATTCCACTCCTCGAGCTCTGAAGCAAGTCCTTAGGTATGCAAAGTTTCTTAAGGTACTATACACTAATAAAGGGAAACTAAAAGGCAATGAAAAAGTACAAATGGGAGAAATTGTTATGGCTATCCTAAAGAAGAAGTTGCCTCCTAAATGTAAGGATCATGAGATGTTCTCAGTGCCTTGTGTTATACGTAATGTAAGCATTTAGAGGGCTATATGCGAACATGGCACTTCCATTAATGTCATGCCATTGTTTATTTATGGGACAATGAATGCAGGCGATTTAGAGGTGACTAGTATTGCCATTCATTTGGAAGACCGTTCAATTATCAAAGCCGTTGGTGGTCTTGAGGACGTTCTAGTCTAAGTGAACGAATTTGCGATCATGCCGAATTCTAAGTGGAAGATACGAAGGAGGAACCATTCCCTAATGTTACATCAATGCTCCTTGGACGTCCGTTCTTGAAAACGGCGAAAACAAAGATAGATGTGATGATGGATCTCATACCATGGAGTTTGATGGTGAAGTCATAAAATTTAACATCTATGACGTGAGGCAATATCTTAGTGATGTATACCATGGACTGTGTGTATCCATTCATTGAGTAGACCTTGTTTAGAAGTTGCGATGATGAAGTTAAAGTAGTGTTAAAGAATCATTTCGACACTACTCATATCCACCAGAGCATTCAGACTCTCGATAATGATGTCGAGGATGTTATTTTAGAGTTGGATTCATTCCAAACCTTACCCATAAATGTTTATTATTTGGAGTTGCCTACTACTGACTCAAAACTTTTATCATTGTGCATGAACTAGTATCATTTCCTTCTTCTTATATCTATCATGTTCTTTCACCTTCTTTTTTCTTTTGTATGCGTGGACCTCTTAACTCTTTTTAAACGTTTGGGACAAGGTTCAAATACGTTTGGGGTTATTTTAGGGGTTGTGGATTGTGTTTTATGGAATTTCTTGCTAAGTGCTGCAGGTACGATCATTAAACTTTTTGAAATTGTGCGATTATCGTATGGTGGTGGTGGTGTTATTCTCACTATCGTATCTTTCCATTCCACTTTTCTTATCGTTAATACTTTTATCATCCATTTTACTAGGATATGATACATTTTCATGGATGCATTTAGTATAGTTTTTTTTATTATTAGTAGTAGACATGGGTCTATCTAAGTTTGTTCTTGCATTTACACCTTACATAGTGTCATATGTTGTATATGTTGCATTTAGAGTCACTCGAGACTTTGTTTCATGCCTTTGATTGCGGACGAGTACACTATAGTTGCCTTTTTTTTTACTAGAAACTTAGAAAAAACTATGATAAACACTCAATCGAGTCCGTAGTTAAACATTTTATGATTCATGATTAGGGACTTAGTTGATGGTCGGACTTTGTGCTAGATACCAATGGGATTAGATGGTCAAACTTGTGCAAGTGTTAATATTTTAACCCATATTAAGGGATTTGATTGATCATAATAGAAGTGAGAAGGATTAACTTGAGTTTTTTCAAAAAAATAGAACGTCCAATAGGTTTCCAAAGGAATTGGAGCAGGGAGTCTTGTGGTGGAAAAAGTGAGAAAAACGGTTTGCAGGAAATGTAGCAGGGATCGAATTACTTAAAAGAAAAATTGTGGAAAAAAGAGAAAATAAGATGAATAAAGGTGGAAGTTATGAAAAATCCTCAAATAAAATATTTTGCTTGAGTGCTTTCACTTGATTAAGTGAAATTTTAAACTTGCGTGCTTGAATGTAGAGAGAAAGAAAACTTATTAGCAGTTGATGGCCTTTGTCTTGACCGAATCTATGTCTTTAAAGTGTGATCTTAATTATGTTTAAGTTACGAGTCTTGACATATCAGAACTCTAAAATTTTTTGAGTTACTTGTTAATTTAGTGGCTATGTAAATCAAAGGGACTCCATAAATTTTGAATCGGGTATAAGTTTACTTTAGTTTGTTTTGTTATTTACACCTTTGCTCGGGATGTGTAAAGTCTTAAGTTTGGGGTATTTGATAAGTTGGTTTTTATAGGTTTTTAGTAGTTTATTTAATGTGTTTAATGTTGAAAATCTCTAAAATATATGTTTAATTATATTTATTTGTTGTTTTCAGGTGAAATAGAGTGAGCTGTTGAATTCGGGGCAGAAAATACTCAAAATGGAGTATTTACATGCAGTGATCAAATGCCATACGATTTGCCTAGAGTTACATGCTACGCAATGGGTAAAATAGGAGACAACAGAACAAGTAAAGCCCTAGGGTAACACGCTTAAGACCGCATTCTTCAGAGTTGTTAGATGTCCTCAAGATGCGTGCATTATTCTCTCCCATAAATTCGGTTACAAATTCGTATGATTTCTCTTCACTTCCTATCTACCACGCATCTGCTCTCCATTGGCCACCAGCTGCCATGTGTCAGCCTTCCATTTATGCAGATCACTTGCAAGCATCATAACAATTCATTTCCTCTCACCTCAACTACCTCTCGATTCTCCTTAGGATTCGTGTTGCCACACTCTCCCATTTCTTTGACAACTTCGTGTGATTGTCACAATGCAAAGCCGAGCGACATGAGGCGACCTCTACCAATCCATCACATGATGAATCAATTACTTCTCCATTCATCGCGACACATGTCGTGCGATAGCTCTCTCATCCAATTACACATTGACACATGGCTTTCAAGCAAAAAATAGCCCTAGATGTTCCTTGGCGCATGTGTTATGAGACCAACCCCCAAAATTAGTTTATTTCACCTCCAGAGAGCAATTTTCAGTGGTTTTTTCATATTAGGAACTAGAGTATTCTTCCGAGGAGTTGACATTGGAAATGCCACACACAATTTTTTATACTTGGTAATTGTAAAATCCATGTCCGGCTAAACCAATCTTTACCTAGGTCGGAGGGAAAACAAGTGGGATTCTTGATTCATGGCATGAAATTGTGAGATCTATAATTTTTATTTAATTTAATTTATTTTCTCCTATTTCATTATTGTTGATTTTAAGGATTATGGTTCAGATCTAAGGTGTGTATATGGCCTCAGCATGCTTTTAGGTGGACAATATATAGTTAATTGGACCATTTGTATCAATAATTGTACTTTTGGACCAATAAAGTGATGAATACTCACCCGTTTGCCGTAAAACCATTTCGATTCTTGAGTGTGCAATAGTTGAATCTAGGTTAAATCGAAAGCGGACGCGATTCGGTTATTTAGAATTAGTATTCCCACGGATCTTTATTATTGTAGTTAGTATGTTAAACCTAATTGGCGGATGTCTAGGGTTTTGCATTAATTAGGGAAGTAGTTAGTGGCTGAATTCCTATCTATCGAGATTAGAGGAATTAGGAATTTTTTGCGGACATAGATTTTCTATAGCTAATGTAAGAGAACTTGAATTAATAACTTTTCAGAAAGATTGAGGACCATGATATGCCATAGAATCTTGATTCTTCATTGTGGAACCGTAGACCCCACATGTTTTCTCTCATTGAAATTATATTTTGTGAACTTTTTATTTTTGCTAGTTTAGTTAATTGTTTCCTTGAAATTTCTAAAAACCCCCAATTTTTAGTTAATTTAGAGTAAAACTCTAGTCTTGTGGATTCAACCCCGTATTTACCACTACTACACCCTTGTGATTGGTAACTCCATTGCAAGTTATATTTGGAACACACGACACGTGATCACAATTCATATTAACAATTAAATATATTCAACTAGGAGTGAACCATGCAAGTTGCAAGCAAAATGAAAGCATTAACCAATTATAAAACTATATACAATTCAAAATAAACATATGGGTATGTCTGTTCAAGGTATATAGTAATTTGCAACTTTGATTTACACTGGCCTTTAAAGCTAATAATGCCATTGAGTTGCCTTTTAAACTGTTAAATTCTTATAGAAAGCTGGAGGATTCTACTTGTTGGAGCCTATTCATATTTTAATTTCTGAGAGACATGGGCATAGAAGGCTGTGTGTTCTCTTTTGTAACACTTCCTTAAGTGCTCTAAATGTATATAAATATTAATTAGTGCATGAGTGCACTTTCATTTGCAATTTGTTTTCCTTTTTGTGAGTAATATATGTAATTATGTTCTAAAAGAGAATCTCTTGTCCAATACATGTGTGACAATGCAAAAAAACATCATCAATTTTTTGCCTTCTTCGATTCTTCTTCATGAAAGTAGTGCTACCATTAGTAATGCCTTTAATTGCTTCACAATTTGGATGGTCAAGTCTATAAAAATTGGTACTAAAAGAATTATGTTACATAAAATCTACTTCTCATTCTTTTTTTTTTCAATTGCTTAAGTGGGAGTCGAACTCGAATATAGTCACGTCAATTCTTAAGGAAACCTATGGACGTGTCAATTCAAAGTATATAGTAATTTTAAATAAAATTCACTTGTTATAAAGAAAGTTATTTATAACAAATATAACACATATACTTCCCATGTCAATGGAATTATAATTAGAACTAAACCATATAATTGTGCATATTACGAATGAAAGCTTAATTGACAAAAATGAAAAAAAAAACAAAAAAAACTACAAAAAAATATTCATTTAAAATGATTCATGTAAACCAATTAAATTTGGAGGTAAAGTTTAGATCAATTCTTTAAAAGCATATAGTTGCTTCATTAGTTAAAAGTAATAAAATAATGTTAGCTATAAGATAAGACAATTCCACTAGTGCTTATGTCTACTTTCTTTCATTAACTGTGTTTATATTCTTTACTTATCCATTTTTCCCTTGCAAACCCCTGCATTTGATCGTCTATTGCATAAGTAATCAGCCTACTTTAATTGGTTCCCTCTCATTTTTATTTCAACTAGAGACTAGTCTTGAAAATATTTGATGTGAAAAGGTAAATAATAGTTACATTTGGTTCTAAACAATAGTTATATTTGATTCATTAGTTAAAAGTAATAAAATAATGTTAGCTATAAGAAAATACAATTCCATTAGTGCTTATGTCTACTTTTTTCATTAATTGTGGTTATATTCTTTACTTATCAATTTTTCCCTTGCAAACCCCTGCATTTGACCGTCTATTGCATAAGTAATCAGCGAACCTTAATTGGTTCCCTCTCATTTTTATTTAAACTAGAGACTAGTCTTGAAAATATTTGAAGTCAAAAGGTAAATAATAGTTACATTTGGTTCTAAACAATAGTTATATTTCGTTCTACAGATTGATTAACCTTTAGAACTAAATAATTGGCATTAAATTCAACATTATTAATATATAAATTAGGAGGCAGGCTGCAGGAGTGATTACAAACAACAATTGAAAGAATTGTAACAAAAGTCTAGACACCCCTTCACAATTCTGTTCCTAGAGCACAAATAGCATTGAAGACATCATATCAATAGGTTTGCATATTCCAAAAAAAATTAATAGAGTTTCCTTTATAAAATATACTGTCAAAAATATCAAAATCGAATAAACATCAGTGGGAGAATTCCTTAAGGTCTATCATCTCCCAACATTTCATAATATCATAAAAACATGAATTAAAACTCCAAATCTAAGTCATATATTTAATTTCCAAAATATTCGAAAAGGATTGCAATCGCGATTTGTAACCAAAATAAATGCTTTGAGCAATTGCAAAACCAACTTGAATTTTGTTTATTGGCACAATTTCAACTCTTGCTTATATGTAAAAGTTTCTGCTAATCCTTCATCAATCAAGTCTAAATTAAAGAACAATACATTTCAAACATATGCAACAAATGGAGAAACAAGAGGA
Organism: Stephania yunnanensis; assembly: GCA_039657365.1. Classification (NCBI taxonomy): domain Eukaryota; kingdom Viridiplantae; phylum Streptophyta; class Magnoliopsida; order Ranunculales; family Menispermaceae; genus Stephania; species Stephania yunnanensis. The sequence goes on along the minus strand of CM077590.1, from coordinate 35,862,378 downwards.
AAATGGCAAAGGTATAAAATAGAAATTATAGAATAATAATTTACTCAATAAATATTATGCATATGTTTGGAGGGAAGGCAATGTTGGGCATGTGCCCCATGACAATTTACAAACATTGTTTATTTTATTGTTTTAGTTAATAAAATAGAGGTTTTCGTTTGTTGTTTTATTATAAGTGATTGCATGTTTACCTTACAATAAGATCTATAAGTGTTGGTTGAAATATCTTAAATTTCCCTAGTTAGTCATTATACTAGGAATTATAATAAATTAAGACTAGTGTCAATCTTGATTGATGGTCATGCGATGACCATGCATATAGGGATACGAATCGAGATCATGAGTACTTGTGAGGGAATAAGGTTCTAGATCAAACCGTTATGAGAACACCACATGGATTAAGCCAGAGGTGTTACTCATGATAGGTATATCAATTAGTATTTTGGCTTGTGATTACTATAGACTTCAATATTAGAAGCATTGTGCTTTGACATAATTAAACATTGTCTTTAGCTGGACGATTATAAAGATTTTGATTGGTTACAATATGAATAATATGTGAAGGTGTGTAATCAAGACAAAACTTCTCCCTTTAGTGTAGAAAGATATGTGGATCCCTCGATATGATAGACTGATAATGGCCAAGTCCATGTGTATTGATATAATCAATGTCACTTGGATGTTTTCAATTTAGCTAAAGATCCATACAAGTAACATTGACCATTAAGGATGACTATCCATAAGTTATGTTTAATCAAAGGATATCGCACGATAAAAGGATATGATGTATGTTATTCATTATGTTGTATCGATTTCGATATTCATGCTACCTGGGTAGTCATAATGCCTTGCTAGAGACAACTTATGACTTGTGTACCAAATGGTTTTGGGTCACATATGAAGAATTGCTTTGCGTAATTTCAATTGGTCCAGAGTAATGAATTTTATATGGAAAACTTCATGACATAAAAGCCTTACGATTTGTTATATGATGCCTTATTAATAGGGGCATATCTATAATTTTCTTGAATTGCCTAAATACTATAGTTGTATTACAAATAGGTATTTTAAGTAAGTATATCTACAAATATAAATTGTAGTTGAAACCCTAAAATGAAATAAGATTTTTTTTTTACTATTTTCAAGTTCTTTTTATTTTGGGAGAGAAAAAAAATCGTTTTCAATCATTCTTGAAGCTAGCACTCCAAATTGTGGTCACTGTTCGTGTGTGGATTTTTGATAGAGGTTGCACACTTGAATGTCTTTAAAATTGAAAAATCAGATAAGGAAATCACGGATTAATGTATAGTTTACTTTTATAGATCTAGTTTAATGGAACTTATTTTCAATCATGTTAGAGTTTTTTAAAATTGTTTTAAATTTTCCACTATGTATGAACCCCAAAAATCCAACAGGCTTTGCCAAAAAAACATGCGAGTTCGAATGAAATATACTTACAGATCTAACAAGAGTTGCCTAGAGGATGTTTTTTAGTTATGCGTAAGAATCTTAGGCACATAATGAACTAAATAGTTAACCTATAACTATGCCTCCTAATGTGATTAGGCAATGCCTTTGTACATAAGCATGTGTATGTAGTATTATTCTTTAAATCACTAGTTCTACTTTTCATGTCTTTATTTAATTCCAATTACCTCACTTCATTCCAACCCAAAAAATCCATTAAAACACACAATTTAATTTAACTGTTAGCTTCATTAAATTAATCGAATCCGATATTAGAAACCAAGGGATTGACGAGGTATATGAAAAAAATCTAGGATGGACTATTTCCATTATTTTTTTGAATATACTCGTTAAGTAAAATGTATGCTTCAGTTTGAAATATTTCCGATAGAAAAAACTAAAGCATATGAAAAATGTAGTATCAAAAAATAGTATTGACTACAAAATTAAATTTGAAGCCACTAGGAATTTGTACATTAACATCTTCAGAGATTCTCTTTAATCAAAAGAATGCAGTGTGTAAATGAGATTGTTCTATACATGAGAAGCATTCATCATAAAGAGTGTAATTTTTTATACAATTAAAGCATCAGGTTAGAACCAAAAAGCAACTTCGTATTAGAGAAAGAAGTTCCTCTACAAGGAGAAAAAGCCATCGTTGAGTGAGATAATTATATTTTTAATACATAATGTTTTGTTTGGAAACTCGGATCTTTTCATTTCATAGAGAAAAAATACAAATGATAGAAAGAAGATTCGCTAGAGAGGCCATACAAATATGAGAATCTCCATACTCATAGAAAGCATGAAAACAAACAAACTCAAAACTATAGAAGAAGACCTCTCAAGAATAGAGAAGCAATTGCTCCATCCTTTTCTAACTCAAAACTACTTTACCAACACATTAAGCCTAAGAGAAAAATAAAGTTAACTACACCATCCTTAAGCAGGTGACAAGTAAGCATTGTAAGTAATGTAGAGATTCAAAATGAAATATCCATCTATAAAAGTTCTTAAGGCTAGTCTATCTTAAAGATGATCCTCAAAAGCCAAAATTATGTGGCATCTACTGATGTCATTATTTATGGCTTAATTATCAATAGACAAGATGTTGCTCTATATCTTTAAGCATTTTAGAATCCAAACTTGATAAGCAATTTGGCATAGTAATATTTATTACTTAAAATATACAAAAGTGGATCAACTATCAAAGACTCTCATAGAAACGACCATGAATCTTTTGAGAGCACAATCAAGTTTTATAGCCCTTAGAAAGTAGAAACCAAGAAATCAAAGTAACAACAATGAAGTCCTTATTAGGGTAACTTTCTTGTAGAGGAATCACAGATTACTCATAGGGATTTTTGAACCACTAAAACCTTGGGAAGGCAATGAATTTAATCAATTAAGCTCTTACTAATTAGATGGCATTGTGATCGGTGCAGGAAAGCTTAGACGGTGATGGATTGAGGGAATAATGAAAAGGTTGAATTTGAGAAAAATTAGATTGAATTTTTTTTTCTTTTTGATTATTAAAAACATTCATCGGAATAGACTACAAGTTCACAATACAAGGAACAAAGTCTTGGTTAAAACTTTCGCTCTCAAAACATCGATCAAAACACCATTGTGAACCACTTGAAATTATTATATTTTACCTTTTTAACTAGACTACTTTGACTAACTTTTTAACCATGCAAATGACAAGATTTGTTATGCTATTCATTATGAAATTATACACCTCATTTCTAATTATTCACACTCTGAGAATGCATCAATCGAAAAATAAATGAATGACTTAGAATATCCAAGGCCTCTCCCATCGCCTTCTCGATGTATGTCTAGTTTTTCTAATGTTTTTTTTTAAATATAATGTTGTTGTTGCACTAACTTCTCACCCCATTTTTTACCCTCTAGACCTCCAATTCTCGCTTAAGCCTATTCAATGTGTTCATAATTTACTTGATAAATAAACCTAACTTCTTATCCACTAAAAGCTCGCTCTCAAAAATTCCAAAATTGAACCCAATAAACAATTAATTTTAAAGCAAATTTAAAATGAACAAGAACTTAAACTATCAAACATTTCGACCATAAAATAAGCTAATTTCATCTAAATTTTGATTAAATCTCGACCTAACACCTTACCTTAATACTGAACAATAGACTAAAAGGAAAACCTTACCAATTTACCTTGACTTTTTGTTCAAGAATTTAGCCAAATAGTGACTTTTCCACAACCAACATTCAACACAAGAAGACCAAATTAAGAGGGGAATTAAAATAGAAAGAAGAAGGAAAAATGAGTGAGGAGAGTGTGAGGCTAAGATGAAAAGAATCAATCACAAGCAATAATGAAGAAAAAATCAAAGGAAAAGAATCACAGATCGATTAGTAGACTTAATTGTCTTTGACTTACAATAAAAAGACAGTGATGGAGAGCGATAAGGCAAAGCCCGAAGTCGTAGTAGAATGTGCATTTATAGAACAAATTACTTCAGTTGGTCGTTTAGCCTTAACTTGATGGTGGCGTTAGCAGAGAAGGAGTGATGGACTTGGTAGTGGTATTGGTGCAGTTGTAAAGGTTTGGTGGTGGTGTTGGTAAGGTTAAGGAGGTTCGGTGGTGGTGTTTGTGTAGTCATGGATGTGCATGGTGGTGTTGTTCTAGTGGTGGAGATGAGATAGTGGTGTTTTTGCGGTGATAAAGGGTGCCGTGGTGGTTGTGGAAGCTCGGTGGTGGTGTACGGTGTTGATTATGCGGGTTTAATGGTGGTGTTAGCGGTGGGTCATGGGGGGCTCGGTGGTGGTTGTGGATCTTCGGTAGTGGTGTTAGTGGTGGTGTGGGGCTCGGTGGTGGTTGTGGATCTTCGGTAGTGGTGTTAGTGGTGGTGGGGAGCCACAAAGAGTTGTGGAGACTCGGAGGTGGTGTTGGTGGTGGTTGTGGAGGTTGGGTGATAGTTGTGGAGGCTCGGTACTAACGAATTGGAGGCTCGGTGGTAGTTTTCTTGTTAGATAAAAAAGGTTATAGAGGAGTGTGAATGTTAGGGCATTCAAATCGAAAAGGAATGTTAGGGTTCTCTACCTTTTTTAATTTCCATTTCCAATTTACTAACAGAACACCAAGGGATAAAAGTTACTAATAGAATTGAATCAGACTATAAAGTTTATGTTGCTAATCCATAGCAATTTACCAAAAAATTAGCAGAGGATTGTATTTTCCAATGGAATAAAAATGGACACTACGGTTTCTATTGCTAATCCATTGTAATTTAAAGTTTGTAATGGATTAGCAACGACCAATGTTTACATCCGTTGCTAATCCATAGCAAACAATAAATAATAATGAATTAGCAACAAAAACCCTAATATCCATTTCTATTCTATTGGGAAATTATATTCTATTGCTAATCCATTGGAAACAATAAATTGCAATAGATTAGCAATGAAATATTTGACGATTTTTTTGTGCAAATTTACAAAGCGATTAGCAACAGAATATTAAGCGAGACATTTTGGCGGGACGTTATTACTAATGAAATTTATTTTGGTTACTAAATTCCATCTATAATCTATTGTTAATCCATTTTGACTACTCAAATAGTTTCCCAACCATATTCCGTTGCCAATTGGAAACAAAATAAGTGTATGTTGCTATTTATTTCTACAAATCACTATTTTCATATAGTGTAGTGAGTTGGTGATGAGCTATAGAGATAGATATGGATATCTAAGACAATTTGCCGGGGATTTGGTGAGAGATGACTCCGACGATGTATATTACTTTAGAAATGGACTAAGGCCAGATATTAGGTATCAAGTAGTCATTTCGGGCGTTAAGACACTAAGTGAGATTTATGTGCGGGCACTTTCCCACAATAATTATTATCTAGGTAGACTAGTTGATGAGACACCTTTAGGACCAGCATTGTCATCTGACTAGGCCGTACAACTTAAGACGAGGAGACAAAGGGGAAAGGGAGAGAGGAAATGTGATAGAGGTTCTCGGGGATCGAGGGTAGCCGTATATTACCTACCAACTGTGCCCTATGCATCTTACCCTGCTCCAGTTCATAGTTTTGTAAGTAGACGTCCTTCGCTACCTATAGTTGGACCTGCATTACTAGTTCGTACTATGTTAGCTTTTGCAGTATTACCAGTTCCACAACAACAACTGGGTAACAGAGGCCAAGGACAAAGTAGAGATAAAGGCCGAGAAAGTTCCTTACAGGGACAAAGAAAAACAAAAGCACAGGCCCAGGATTAGATGCAGGGTTGTGTAGGCATTAGTATACCCACAATAGAGCTATGGAGGGGTTCGTATGATAGCTCAACTTGATGCAAATGCCACATGAGGTCTTATTGAGGGTATGATTTCTATTTGCGATAGAAACTTATACAACTCATTCACTTTGGGTTGTACTGTATCTTTTATTGTTATTCCAATGATAGGCATTCTAGGGTTCACAGTAGTGAAGGTTAGCATACATTTAATATTGAGTAGTGTAGCTAGGGATAAGGTTTACCTTAATAGTCTATTCAAAGAATGTCCTATAGAGATAGACGGATTAGAGTTACCTGTAAACTTCAGTGTTATAAAGTTTTTAGACGTTGACGCATTGTTAGGGATGGATTGGCTAGTAATGTATCACGCTCATATCGACTGTTTGAGTAAGACAATGATATTTCTGATCCAAAGGCATTTGATTTTCACATATAATAGTAGTATACTAAGAGCCAATAGTGTGAGAGGTGGATTTGTGAATAGTGAAGAGATGGAGACTCTAGTTTCATTGTATGCAATAGCAAAAAATCAAAAACTCGAACTCGAAGACATTCTGGTAGTGTGCAAGATTCCATACGCATTTCTAGAGGACTTACTTAGATTACCATCATCGAGAGAGATAAACGCATCATTGAGTTGGTACCAGGCACCAGGCACCAGGCGGATATTTATACCACCGTACTGCTTGGCTTTTAGAGAGTTGAAGGAGTTAAGGAGTATGCTCTAGGATTTGGGTCAGAAGGGATTCATCACCCCTTCCATGTTGCTATGGTGAGCAACCGTCCCATTTGTGAAGAAGAAGGACGACACTTTGACACTATGTATCGACTACACTTAGTTAAATAAGGTCGAGGTCAAGAATAAATATCCACTGCTACGTATTGATGACTTATTTGTTTAGTTAAGAGGAGTGTAGTTTTCTCCAAGATAGATATGCAATCAGGGTATCATCAGCTTAGGATCAGGGATGAGGATAGGTCCAAAAAACGTTCAACACGAGATAAGGACACTATAAGTTTATGGTCATGCCATTTATGCTGACCAATGCCCCCACCATGTTTATGGATTTGATACATCCATTGATGAGATCGTTTGTTAATAGGTTCGTGATAGTTTTCATCGATGATATATTGATATATTCGAGGACTCGAGAGGATCACGAATAGCACCTAAGGGAGACGTTGCAGACTTTAAGGGAGCATAACCTCTATGCCAAGTTCAACAAGTGTAAATTTTGGCTTTCAGAGATCAAGTTTTTTTGGTCACATTGCTGGGGTAATGGGAATCATAATAGATTACGCTAAAATTCAGGCTAATGTGGATTGGCTGGCATCGATGTCAGTTATTGAGATCAGGATTTCTTTGGGGTCGCAGGATATTTTCGCAGATTCATGAAGGATATCTTGAAGATCGATTGATTAACTTAGAAGGACATTCTGGTTGATTGGCTTAAGGAGTACGAGAAGGCATTTGGTCATTTAAAAAGGTTATTGACTAGCACACTAGTATTAGTGTTGCCAATGGCTGGATAAGGGTTTTTTAGTGTACTCTGATGCTCCTCATATGGGTTTAAGCTATGTATTGATACATGAAAGAGGTACAAGGACTTATGCCTCAAAACGGTTGAAGATATATGAGAAAAACTAACCCAGTCATGATTTATAGTTTGCAGTGGTTATGGTCGCTCTGAAGATATAGAAACATAATCTATTTAGAAAGAGATCTACACTCTACTCTGAGCACAAAAGTCTGAAGTATTTCTTCATATAAAAGAGCTGAGTATGTGACAATGCAGAAGGTTAGAGTTCCTGAAGGACTTCAATTTTTCGCTAGAGCACCATCTAGGAAATGCTAACGTAGTTGCAAATGCGTTAAGAAAGATTTTGACTAGAGATGATGTGATTGTTAGATGCCATATGACGCATGACTATAGATTACTCAAGGCAGAGGTTTATATTGACACACAGGTGATGATTTGTGGATAAATGAGGATCCAGATAATCTCTATATAAAGAGTGTTTGAAAGTCGGAGTGCCTACATTTTGTACCCGAGGTTCAGCAAGTCAACCCAGAGTACTGATTCGACAGAGATGATGGATCACTGTTTGAGATTCAAAGGCAGATTACAGATATTATCAATGGCAAAGCTGAGAGATGAGATTTTTCAAGATCGACACCGTTCCTCATTCATCGTTCAGGATTGACACCATTCCTCGTTCATTATTCATTCGAATGCAGCGACAGCAGAAGGCGATAGCTTCAGAGGCGCGACGACATATGGCGAGGGATACGGAGGCAGTGACGGCAGACGACATGACCTCTGGCAAACACCATAAAAACTCACAGTCTCAATCGCACCAACGGTAGAGGCCCCAACCTTCAGCATACAGTCCAAAGATTTCAGGGTTTGCGAGAGAGATTTCGATGAGAGAGAGAGTTGACGGTGTAGGGAATCTATTGAGAGAGAGTTGAACGGATAAAAAGATTCGACGAGGAAGAGAGAGTGCGAGACGGAGAGAATCGGTTCAGAGAGGGAGTTAACATCTGTTCCCATTTTTCGATCGTTTGCATCAAAGCACGCACGAATCTCGAGGCGTAATGGACGGTTATAAAAAACTAAACTTTTGGTGGGAATGTTGGCTCCATTTTTTTGAGACAAAATTTAATTTTATTTTTATTCTTTCTCTTTATCCTTCTCTGATCTCTCTCCATTCCATTTTTGAATTATTCAGTTTCAATTTCGTCTCAAACCATTTATTCTTAGAATCAGAATTAAATTATGTTGCTAATTCTGTTTCTAAATAACCATTTTTTTATAGTGGCTTAATGGGCCCAATAGAGGCAAAAAAACTATGCAGACACATATCGTCGCGATCGCATATACATCAAGCGAGCTTTTATGTATTTAAAGGCTTCTCCTTGAAAGGGTCTTCGCATAATTGGGTTGAAAGGCAGGTCCGCATTGAGATTTATTAGGTCTTTCAAGATCAGGAGACTGGTCGAGGATGTCAGGGGTTCATCTAGTTTTTATATCTCTATGCTTTGACTAACCAAGTTGAAGGCAGTCATGCGATTAACTATTGACTTAAGCCAGATCGACCTAACAAAGGATGTTTCATATGAGGAGTAGCTAGTAGAAATCCTAGACCAAAAGGTAAAATATTTAAAAGTGTAGCCTACCCTAAGGTTCTAGTCAAGTGGCAGTTCCATGGTGACTCGGAACTCACTTGGGAGTGGAAAGACTATATGCGAGATAGATTTTCATACTTTTTGAGTAAATTATACCATTATTTTGTATTTTAATTTATAGGACAAAATTTCCATTAGTTAGGAAGATTCGTCGCAGCCCTAATTCCTAATCCTAGTTTAATTCATTAGTCAAGATCATCGACCTATGACGCGAGACCTGCCTCGAGATACATGCACTGACCAAGGCATGAGGCCGAGGTATATTTTAGTTTTATGATGATGTGTTCCTAGTGTATTGTATATGTGTAGATTATTAAGTCACACCTACTTTTGTATATAGGATGAAATGTGAGTGGGGATGCTCCTTAAAATACATGCTGGTAAGGGACCGAGGTGGAGATGATGTGGTAAGTCTTAATTTAAGTTAGTGTTACTTAAATCGCTAATTTGATGTAGCTATATTTGAATTTATATTAATGTAACCTAAGTAGGAAAATACAACAATAGCCCTTGATGTTCCTCTAGATACGTATGGATATCATCACTAGACAAATTTAGTTAAGTTTGGTGTTATTAGATGTCAGTTTGTGGATGGATAATGGATTGTAGGGTAACATTATAAGCCATGAGATTGAACTAGAGATGGGTGTATACATGAAGATCACGTAGGGTTTTGGAGTTCATACGGAGCGTCAAATTCAAAATGATCGAAAATAAGTTCCATTAAATATACGAAAGTAAACCATACATTAATCCATTATTTCCTTATCAGATTGTTTAGTCTCCAAAAAATCCAAGCACTCCACATATAAATGGTGACCACAATCAGAAGTGCTAGCCCCAAGAGAGATAGAAAATATTTTTATTTCTCTCCTAAAATCAAGAGACTCAAAAATAGCAAAAATGAAGAATCTTATTTCATTTTATGGTTTCATTCTCTATTTATACATGTAGATAAGCCTTTACTTAAAATCTAATTCATAATACAATTATTGTATTTGGGCAGTTTAGGCAAATTACACATAAATCCCTATTAATAAGTTATCTTATAACATATCTTAAGGGCTTTCTATGTCATGAATTTTATCATATAAAATTCATTATTCGAGACTAATTTAAATTTCGCAGAGCCATTCTTTGTATGCAGCCCAATAGATTCATACGATATTAGAAGTGAACCAAAAACCATTCTGGTACACAAGTCATAAGCGATCTCTAGAAACGCATTATGACTACCCAACTAGCATGAATATCAAAATCAATACAACCGAATGAATAACATATATCATATCCTTTTGTCATGCAATATCCATTGATTAAACATAAAGCATGTAAAGTCAACATTAATGTTCAATCATATTAGTCTCAATCATTAGGTAAACCGAAAACTTTTAAGTGACATTGATCATATCAATTCATATGGAGTTTGCCATTAACAATCTATCATATCGAGGGATCCACTGATATCTCTCTATATGAGAGTGATAAATTATATCTTAAATACACACCTTCATATATTATTTACAAGGTAACCAATAACATTTTTTATAAGCTTTCAGTTAAAGGAAACATTTAAATGTGTCAAATTACCATGATCGTAATATTAAAGTCTATGGTAATCTCGAGTCAAAGGACTAAATGATATACCTATTATGAGCACCTATGACTTAATCCATGTGGTGTTCTCATAGCTGGTTAGTCCAATACCTTATTCCCTAACAAGTATTCATGATCTCAATTTGCATCCCTATACGCATGATCCTCACACGACCATCAACGAAGATTCACACTAGTCTTAATTCATTATAGTTCCTAGTATAATTATCGATTAGGGACATTTAGTATATTTCAACAAGTACCCATGGATCTTACTATAAGGTAAACATGCAATCACGTATAAGAAAACATCAAATGAAAACCCCAATATCATTAGCTAAAATAATAAGATAACCAATGTTTGTAGATTGGCCTAGGGCACATCCCCCAACAGATCAAGGGCTTTAAATTAACTTAACTTATATATATAAGAAGGTTAGATGAGATTTCATGCAAATCACTTTCATTTGTAACCAAAAAATGAGAGAAAGATTTGGAGAGAGATTAGTGAATTGTGAAGAAGTTTTGGTGAATTGGAAGTGGAGATCAAGGATGGGGGGATCTAAAACTAGGTAAGCTAATCTCCACCTCTAATTTAAGAAATTCAAACGAAAATTGTAGGTTTTGGTTCTATTATGGTTTTCAACAATTTCATTGGGCAAATGACTATATTTTTAAAATCTAATTTCATATTTGGATTCCATGTGAAATTCAAACAATTCTACTATGATAAAGTTATGGATTTGGATTTATTTTCATAAAGCTATGAATTTTTGAAGTTGTAAGACCAAATTTTAAATGTTGTATTATGAATCGACCTCTGTAATTTATTCATAACTTCTTCATTTTAAATTAAAATGGACCCATTCTAGTTGTTGCATATAAAAGCTAACTCCATGGGGAACATCTTTTGCCTACTAAAATATTTTGAGATTTAAATGTTTTCACGACTTAAAAACCTCTACAACTTTGATAAAGAATATGAAATCTCTTGGTTCATAGTTTTTCTAATGTCCTGTGGTTTAGAGCATAACTCCCTTATTTCTTAATAAATCGAGCTCATATTTTAGTATGATGTTCTAGGATATATTAGTAAGCTTTAGTAAAAATAATCATGAGAAGCTATGGTTTAGGAGAAATGAATTTTTCAAAATTGTTGGTTGAAACCAAAAATCGTTTTAAGCCATTGTGGTAGAATTTTAATATCTCATTCGATTCTTATCGAAATTGCATGAACCATATAATTTTGGAAATCTAAGACAGCTATAAAAACTTCTTTTTGTGCTACAATGCATAATTTTAACATTTTAGTAATTGAATTCAACTCACAAATTGTTGTACAAAAACTATTTTTTTTAATAAAGTGGACTTGGACATCAACAACTTATTAATGGGGATGATTTGAAAATTGGAGTTTGCAACCACTTAAACTAACTAAAATAAATTGTAAAATTCATAAAGCACCCTAATTAACCATAGGAACTTAGAGGAGAGTTTTCGAGTTCAGTTATGCATTTTTGAAGTGTCGGGTGGCCGCTTAAAATAGGAAATTTGCGTGACTTGTATGTAAACTAATTGAGATATTTCTCAACATCTTATTTCCTATTTGTGCATTTACCTATAGTCATTTAGACGGATATACCTATCGTACTCTTGATGCCATGATTTTGTTTTCCTATCTCATATATTGAGTTTGTTTTCAAGGCATTATTGGTGTTTGAATGGTTTTCATTGTTTCAAAACCACGTGCTGTCTTTTTTTATTTTTAAGAAATTTAATCAAGCGAAATAACATGCTAATAGGTAGACGATTTATGCTATTGTGAATCTGTTTCCTTTGTGCTTTACTTAAGCATTTCCATTTTCAAAATCCTAAACCGAGTCAATTCTTGATTTATGAAAGTAGTTCTTGTATCTAGGATCATTATGTTACAAAGATGGGCGTCACACGAGGTCATTAGATTTCAGGTTATCGGCATCTCACCACTAGCTTGAGGTAGGAGGCTCCGGGTTATCGATAAGTATAAATATGTGTAATGGGCATTTGTGAGTATATCTACCGCTAAATAGTGGAATAAAGTTGATGCAATGTAGTTCAATGTCAAACAATTCAAGATTATTACTACTTAGCGGAATGTCAGTTTCATTTTAATTAAATGAAGTGTCTTATAGCTTGATATCCTTTTAAGCATACATGTTATAGTCATGATTTTAGATACTTGTTGTATTTTTGGAAATGTGGATAAATGCTCTCAGTATTAGTTTCTTTATTCTTATACTCATCGACCGTTTTATGATTGTGGATGCACATCCATCAAGTAGCAGGGCGTGCAAGGAGAAGATTGACAACTTCCTTTCAGCCACTGAAGTGCTGCTACTTTAAATTTTATAGGTTCTGAGATTTTGTTGTATAAATCACCTACGTCTTTTATTTACTTTGTGTTGTATATTTTGGGTTGAGTGATAGTTCCCAAACCAAAAACATGTTTGTTATACTATTATCGTTGTTTTATCCTCTATGTACATGTGATCATCGTTACTTAGTTTGCACATATACATAGGATTTATATTAATGGCATTCATTTATTTATTAAGAGTTTTGCTAAGTAATGAATAAGGTTAAATTATAAATCTTTAATTAACTATGAATTGTTAAATAATATAAGAAGGGTGTAATGCTTATTGTAAAAAAACCTTATGAGGAGATAAGATTGAAAAGGTTGACTAATATACTGTTAAGACCTACGTGGTCGAGATTAGGGCTTAATGATGAGATTAGGTTGAGCGATGCCTTAGCTTAAGGAAGGGGTCATCATAATAAACGAGTCTTACTTGCCTTAATTTGAGTTTCCCTAAAGTTTGTTGGACTAAATTCACCTTCAGAACACCTCAAATCATTCCTCGTTAATCAAACACCTAAACTAGACCAATGGTAATCAATTTTGGGTCCATTACAATAGGTTTAGTAACCCTAAACAAGTCCATAAACCTTTGTCAAAACTTGGATAATTTTCACCAACATTGTTGGTTTTAGAACGTGGAGCATGCTCCACCAAATGTGTTCATCAATATTCATTAGGGATTATGCGTCCCTGTAATTGGCAGCAACCTTATTCATCCCATAAATCCTCTCCAGGCCTTGCCAACACAATGGGGAGGGCCTCAAGTATGGTCTTACATCACTAACAACCAGAAACAATAATAATTAACATAAATTTGTTCAACTTTCATCAAAAATTCAATTAAGAACTTCATGAACATCAACAATCAACATGGATAGATATCACTAATCTATTCTGCAACTAAATCCTCAACATAACCGTGATTTAGTGATAGACTCGGTAAACTCGAACATGAGAACTGAAGGAATACATTATTTTATGGATGATAGTTGTTTATGTGAGTGTATAAAATCATTATATTATTATATTGCATGGCATGTGTGTTATATTGTCATCGGGAAAGCATGTGTGAGGAGTGTTTGCCTCGATATGCACGCAAGAGTGCGGATACATGGTATCGAGTAATCGGGAGTTAGTGGGACCACTAATGTATCAACAATAAGACAAAATACACTAACCACATGTATTTAAGTGTCTAAGTTTGTAAATTTAATTAATATGAATTAATGGGATTATACTTTGGACAAACAAATTGGAGACCATTAATTTATATGGAGATGATGAAGATGTGTAAGAATATTAAGATAAATAGTAACTAATGAATAGAAACATGCATTCTTCATGTGGGATAAATGGCTTTGAGTAAGGACATATGTCCTAGTAATAAACTTAGTCAAATTAAGGAATTACTTGATTTTTTAAGTTGTTAATCTAAGTATGTAAAAGATAAACATTGATTTTCATGCAAATAAGAGAAGGAAAATCCATAATTTTTTAGAGCAAAAAGAGTTAGAATGTGTTGCATCTTTAGGACTTCAAGGGTACCTAAGTTTGGACAATCAAACTATAAAGGATTAAATAATATGTAACAATTTTTGCTCCTTTGTTTCGATTTCGATAAAATGTTTCCTTGCATGACCAAGAGTTAAAGAATGGTTTTGGTTTGCTGAATTCATGTTTTTCTAAGGTTGAAGATGAATCATATACATGTCATATAACTTTGGTTTTAAAAGAATTAAGCAAAAGTTGCTAGTATAACATGTTATATTCATGAAAGATTACCGAAAATTTGAAAAGGCATAACTCCCCTAATACTTATCGGATTGTGCTGATCTCTTAGCATGATGTTGTTAGATATGTTAGTTGATTTGTTATTGGGTATGTTAAATGTAGCTGGTCAGATTTGTTTCATAATTGAGTTGTTTTGGTAATATTGGATATCTTTTTTGTTTTATATCGAAACATTGCAAACCAAATCTTGTTGGAAAGCTAAGACCAAGACACATAACTTTTCTCTAGGTAATTTTTTGAGATTTGAATGTTTTATGGCAAAAAATGCACTACAACACATAACTGTATTTGAAACTTTATTAGTCTTTAGGTGGTTGTTTTGTAGACTTGACCAACACACTTAACTTTAAATACCTATAATCGATCTAAAACAAATTAAATTGATTCTAGTGGACTTGGGGACTATAGTGTGATAGTCGGGAGCATATAGGGTCGAATCAGGTATTTTTGGGACTTCGAAGTGCGATTTAATGTGCGTAAATCCCTAAAGAAACACATCTTGAGTATTTAACTATTTAAATTATTCTATTTACCTTTTCTTGCTTTTCAATTTCATGATTTATCACTATTTTGGTTTAGTTTAAAGGTCAGTAGTTTTGCTCTCTTCTGAGTTTTATCCGTTATTGTGTTGTATGTGCTATAGAACGTTAGACTATAGCACGTGTATTAGGAGTCTTCGATTAATGAATACTTGAGTTTTTTTTCGGTACAAGTATCGGTGCATCATAGGTCTACACGGGTTAGATGACAAGGAAATGGGTAAGTTGGGTGCGCCTCTTGGAGGGATCTTAAGGAGGAAATCCAAAGTATAGTTAGTCTGCTACATGGGACACAACCATTTGGATTACATTAGTGTTATTTACGCATGTGATGATCTTACAGTTGCCTATTTATTTCTGCATGTTTATTTAACATTATTATTAGCTTCTTTATTAATTGAATGCTTAATGGTTTTTTTTAGGTGTTTTCTCACTGGACTCATCATCTATTTTTATTTGGATGATATAGTGCAGATCTTTTGACAAGCAAGGAAAATGAGGCTTCACCAAATTACCTCTGAGAATTGTTTCTACGCCAGCTTGTGTTTGACTATAGTACATATATATATTTACTTTTGTTGGGTCTTGAGGATGTTAAAACACTGAATACATGTATTTGGATCTCTTATTGTACTTATTTCGCCTTTGTTATAAACTTGGTATCATTTTGTCAAGTTTTCCACGACTTAAGACTGTTAAACCGCATAACTTACTCAATCTTAAAGACTTCCTTTGTAAAATTGTATTATAACTTGATAAATTGACTAACTGGCGAATTAAATCACTGATACATAAAAAATAATTAGCTAATCTAGGTTTTTATTGTAAAACATGTAAGAAATTTGTTAGGTTGGGGCGACATCTGAGATAAGATGGCCATGACATGGCAGGGCAAGGTGACGTGTGATGCAACATGGCGGTGACAAGGGTTACCTCAAAATTTGGGGCCACCACAGTTTGGTATCAGAGAAAGGTCGATATGACCTGGGAGAAGTTTTAATGAAATCAGACAAAATTTAAAAAACAAACATTAGATGTGGCAGCTCGACGATCCTGAATTGGAATCCAAGTTAGGAAGCAACTTGAGTTAGGTATCATTATGGCTTATGTTCATGTTGTGTTTTGATTGTATATATATTATATACACATATTCGAGAGATTATCAGAAAGCGCTATTTGATTAAGATGGATAGATGATTAGGTCTTATCAAAGGTTTTGACGACTCCCTGGATGTGGTAAACTACGACGAAGAATAATTGTTTTAGAATTACGAGTCATGTTATTTAAGAGGGCTCTACATATAAGAGTATTTTGACTTGTGCAATGTCACACATACTTTCAATAGAGCAATGCCAATTTAGTGGAGTACGAGGATTGAAGGGAAAGGTACATCGGAGCAGAGTGCAAGTAAGTTTTTTATGAAAAGTACATTTCGATCAAGATTCAACTGAGGCTGAGGGAGGACTTATTACACTTGAGACAAGGTAGTCGCAAAGTGGTGCAATACATGAAGTGGTTTAGGTACATATTAACTACCAGCTCTATAGTGTTGACAAAGGCCTACACACTTCAAAAGATCTATGGCAGGGGCCTCGACGCATGAGACCAATCTGCTGACCAACGCCAGTACACATCTATAGTTACTGAGGGACTATCAAAACTGAGCTCTAAGCCAAAAAAGATAGAGAGGATACACAGCACAGTCGAGACTGTAAAGGATGATGACAAGACAGATAAAGCTTGTGCAATACAAGCACATTAAGTGCCATAACAAGGACATACTCATGATAAGAGAGGGTAAACATATTAAAGCTAAGGGTCAGGTAGTGGTCAGGTAGGACCAAGTTGTAGGGATAGCTATTTTCGATTTGGACCGGAGGGATTATCCGCTTCGAATGATTACATTAGAGGTAGTGACAGCGAGAGTCGGTGCACGTTGTAACTGAGTTAAGCTGGGTGAAGGCCAACAATACACTTACGGTACATAGATTGTTAATTCCAGTTAAAGTTATCCGTCACATTTTTTCAGTTAATATCTTTCAATTATGTCTACACGTATTTTGATTCCTAGCTAGACATATGAACACATAATTGTTGTGCGATACACTGGGCATTACCTCGTGGCATGGGCACTTTCAGTAAGTTGTGACCTGTGCTATTCGTCTTTGGTGCACTTATCGGTGTGTCATAGGTCCATGCCGACCACCGTGATGGCTATTGGGTGATAGACCAGTCGAGGGGGTTGGAGAAGCCCAAAGGAGGTATCCAAGCATACTGAAGTATAGTCTAGTGGGGTTTGAGGAAAAGTTGGCAATGTTTGCTATTCCGTCACAGTTTCATTTCGCGAAGAGGTGAACTAGAAGTTCTTTGAGATCTAAATTTGGAGGACAAAACTAACCCTAGTTGGGAAGAATTGCAACAAAAAAAATAATTAAACTAGGATGAGCATTAAACTTGAGGATTAACAGTTGTAATTTGGGGCTTAAATGGACAACTCGGTTGACTCAGACCTGAGAACAGAGATAATATGTTATTTGTAGATTATAGTTGTTTATGTGTTGTGTTTAAAATTATTATAAGATTATAATGCATCGCGTGTGTGTTATATTGTCATCAGGCGAGTATGTTTGACGGGAGTTAGTAGGATCATTAATGTGTTAACAATAAGACTTAATACACTAATCACATGAATTTAAGTTTTTAATTTTGTAAATTTAATTCATATCGATTAATGGGACTATAGTTTGGACAAACAAATTAGAGACCATTTGACTTGTACGTAGATGATAAAGATATGTAAGAATCCCATGATAAATTGTAACTAGTGAATTTTTGAGTTAGGACACATGTCCTAGTAATTAACTTAGTTAAATTAAATATTTACTTAATTTATTAGGTTGATAATCTAAGTATGTAAAAGAAAAACTTTGGTTTTCATGCAAACAAGAGAAGGAAAATCTCAAATTTTTGAAAGGAAAATGAGTTAGAATGTGCTAAATTTTTAGGACTTCAAGGGTTCTAAGCTTGAAGGATCAAACAACAAAGGATTAAACAATAGGTTACAACGTGTACTCCTCATTTGTTTCGATTCTGATAAAAATGTTTCCATGCATGAACCAAAGGTATTGAATGCTTTTAGCTTGCTGATTTCATTTTTTTCTAACGTTGAAGATGAATCATATGGATGTCATATAACTTTGGTTTCAAATGAAATAAGCCAAACTTCCTAGTAGAATCAATTATATTCTTGAAAAGTCATGCAAAGTTTGAGAGCCCTCAATACTTATCGGATTGGGCTGATATTTTAGTATGTTGTTTTTGGGTATGTTAGATGATTTGTGACAAAATAACACAACGTTTTGAGTTGTATATTAGGAGAAATGATTCTTACAATCATGCTGGTCAGGTTTGTTTCAAAATTGAGTTGTTTTGGTAGAAGAAAGATATTTTGTCATTTTAAATTGGAATATTGCAATCCAAACCTTTTTAGAAAGCTATGACAGAGACAAACAACTTTTCTCTAAGTGGTTTTTTAGAGATTCAAATGCTTCATAACCAATCATAAGTTGCAATGCACGACCAAAATAAAAACTTTATTAGTTTTAGGGTGCTATTTTGAAGACTTGACCTACACACGTAACTTTAAATACCTATAATCAATATAAAACAATCTAAATTGATCCCAATGGAATTAGGGACTATAGTGCGATAGTCGAGGGCATATCGGGGTCAGATCGAGTATTTTCGGTACTTCAAATTATGATTTTATCTGCGTAAATCCCTTAAGAAACACATCTTAAGAATTTAAATATCTCAATTATTCTATCTACCGTTTCTTTGCTATTCAATTTCATATTTTATCATTCCTTGGTTTGCTTTAACGGTTGGTAATTTTCCTCGCCACCGAGATTTATCCGTCATTATATTGTACGTGCTCTATTATATTAGACTATAGCATGTGTATTAGGAGTGCTTCATGAATGACAACTCGAGCTACTTTATCAGTACATGGGTATATGTCGGCCACTGAGAGGACCAAGAGATGGTAAAGTAAAGTGTGCCCACTGGAGGGATCCTGGAGAGGAAATTTGAAGTATAGTTAGTCTTCTATGAGTGAAATAACCATTTGGTTAATATTGGTGTTATTTACGCATGCGATGATCTTACAATTGCCTATTTATTTCTAAATGTTTATTTAATAATATTAATAGCTTTACTATTAATCGAATGCTAGTTGGTTTTCTTTTCGTTAGTTTACTCACTGCACTTATCATCTATTTTTTGTTGGGAGAATCGAGTGAAGATCCGTTGACGAGCAAGGCAAATGAGGTTTAGGTTATTAGGTCGAAGCATTGTTTTTATGCCAACTTGTGTTTAACTACAGTATGTATATATTTAGTTTTGTTGGATTTAGGGGACGATAGAACACTGAATACATGTATATGGATCTCTTGTACTTATTTCGCCTTTGTTATATGCATGGTGTCATTTTGTCGGTTCTTCCCTACTTAAGGATTATTAAAATGCATAATTTACTTAATCTTAAAGACTTCCACTGTAAAAATGTATTATAACTGATAGATTGACTAACAGACTAATTAAATCACTAATAATTACGTAACAAATAATTGGCTATGCTAAGATTTACCGTAAAACGTGTAAGAAATCGGTAAGGTCCATGGGCGTCATAGATAAGTAGGCCATAACATGGCAGGGCCGGGTGACATGTGATGCGACATGGCAGTGCCCAGGGTTGCATCAGAATTCTCATCCGCCTCGTAATTCATCTTCCATTTCCCTTGATCGTCCCAGAAAACCAAAACTTTCATTAGCAACTCTCTTTCTTAATTTCGATTTATTATTGAGATAAGAATGGCATTAGCTTTAGTTTATATATTTTTTCCCTTCAGATTCGTATTGAAAAAATCTTGAGGAATATCAGATGGGTCAACGCCCAAAGTGATGTCAGTAACTAAAGTGACATATCAGAACTTAATCTTGACCATGCACGGATCTCGAAGCATTCTAATGGTTTTAATAATTCAAACTCAAACTATATGTTATCTAGATATTTATATATATCAATTATATAAATATATATATATATATATATATACTTGTGTATTTTCAAACCTATAAATTTATCAGGTGCACTAATGAGTACCCTCTAGCATGCACACTTATTCCACAACCTCCACGTCAAACTAGATGTAGCATCCCCTAACCCGATTAGGGCGATACTCGGCATAAATCCGAAGTAAGCCCTAATAATCTCACTAGACTTAACTAGAGCTAACAGACTCTCCTTCTATCTCTTGATAAAGATGATTGTATATTGAATATCAATGTAAAACAAGTATTAAATGAAATGGAAAATCAAACTTTTTCCATATTTAAATATGATATACAAAAGCAATTGAAACAAGAATAAATCTTCGGTTACACAAAACATTACCATCCCTTTGATACTAAAAAACCGTAATTCAATACAGTTATATAAGATAAGGGAAGATTCATTATATCAAAGAGTAGATTAGAACTCCTAAATCTTTTATTTCCCGTAGTTGTAGTGCTCGTCAATTTTTTTGAAATGTCAACTGGGGTGAGCGCTCCAACTTGCTCAATAATGAAGGATTCACAAAGCTATCCACATTCCATGAGATAATTAAGAACAATATGCAATAACAATATGCAACATAAATAGCTAACAACATTATGAACAACATATAATCCAATAAATATTAGAGGCAGGTCAAACCGTCAATTACTATTACGTTGTGATTCCCATTTTAATTAAAATCTAGGGTCGATTACGCACTAACACTATTAATGTGATTATTAGACCAACACATTGGCGATGTGTTGTCTAACCAATCCATTAATGTGTAATGGTTCTATCACAAACCCTCTAGTAAGTATGTAATCTACGCAATCGATCTAAATGAGTAGGATGTTACATATATGCTAGGAAGTAAACCATCTCCTATACAACCTATTCTCATTTCCAGGAGTTACTCTCATTAATCACATTAAACACTATTTTCCATTTAGTAAAAACATCATAGTGTACATAGTCCCTCATTCATTTCATAGACTATATGAATTACCTATATTAACGACATTGACAAATAATTGAGAATCCATACTTACCTTGGTATAGGTAACCATTTCTAAACTTCCTAATTTTGAGGTCGCTCACGTTTTCCCTGTGTTCCAACACCTATCATAAACCATTTATGATTAGTATTCGTCTAACACACTATGTTTAGAACCCCTAAGCAACGCACGAAGACCTCATGAAATTTTTAATAATTTGTAGCAGAGTTGTTATTTTCTGGGTTGGGTACATGCTCCCTCACTTGATGGAGCACACTCTACCACTTGGGCTCGTCCAAATTGATGGAACACATAATGTATCTCCATAGTAAACAGGCCAGCAGCCACTGTTCCATCTACAAATCATCACAACACTAGTCGACACTCCTAAAATACATAAGGGAGGACCTCTAGTGAGGTATAAACCTATTTATAATCAATAACAACAACAATTCATAGAGAAATCATCACTAACCATTGAATTCTTCTTGAAACTCAAAACTTCACTTACCAAGATGATGATCTCTGATCCAATATTGGTTTGATCACTCTTAATAAGTTTATGTTCCTATCATGATCAACCCTTACGGGATCAAACTTAGCTGCTTGGTTCCTCTCACTCTCTCAATGAATCGATGAAACAACGAGCATAAGTTTAAGGCCTTTTATTTAAATATACAAATTTCATCGAGATACGTATTGCACTATCTCGAGGTCGATCAAGAGATTGATGTGTTAACATGAGATCTGCTAAAGTGATATACATTTTGACACCATCAACACTTATGCTTTTCTCGAGGCAATCCAACTATCCATATAATACAAACCAAACTTATAGTTTTAATAAATATATTTATATATCAAATATGTATAAATATATGTACACTTTGTGTATTTTCTCGCTAAAAAATTCATCGAACATGCCTACGAGTGTTATTGGGTGTGTACAATCATATTATGATCCTGTTGTCGAACTTGGTGTACAGACTATTTATTATTTAATTACTTATTTTTCGATTATAGGCTTGTTTATAAATTCTCTTTTATACTAAAACTTATAAAATTCATTAAGCATTCCAAATAAACATAAAACATCACACAAACCCATAAACACGCTAATCGAGGTACATCAAACATAACCAGGAGCCCAATTTAGGTTAATTAGGATTTGAATTAACACTAATCACCAGCTTAAAATAATGAGTCATTACATTCTCCTTAATTTAAAACAATTTTGTCCTCAAAATTTAATTAAACATAAAATTACCGATAGTTTCGATGAGAAATAAAACCGTTCCTTAATATAAAACTCTCGCTTCGAAGTTCATTCCATATCTTCGTGAAATTGCCATTCACCTTATCCAAAGTAATCTCTTTATTTCTCACCTTCTAAATCTTATAATCAAGTATATGAATTGGTTTCTCGTCCTAGGATAAATGTTCTTGAAGATCAAATTCGTTCCAATCAATCTTTAGAGTAAACTAAGTTTGTTTTGTGAAGCACAAAAAAGTGAAAGATATTATGATCTTCAGCTAGCTAAGGAGGCAAGTCTATCTTATAAGCAATAGGACCAATCCTTTCTTATACTCTAAATGGACCAATGTATCTCGGGGTCGCAATCTAAATCTGTATAGCTATTTTATAGGTAAGACTTTCAATGGAACAAAATCATCCTTTGAAAACATCAACAAGCTAAGATGTTTCTTAACTTATCTCTTCTATGTTAGCTGTGTCGTAGTCAAATGCTAGCTAATTTATTGAATTCTCTCTTTGTTATTCTGAATCAACTCTAGCTCCAACAAAATTGAATCTCAACCTCAGCCTAAAAACTCCAGTGAACGACAAGGTTGACCATATAGAGCTTCAAAAGGAGCATTCCAATACTAGCCTAAATTCTATTATTAAAAAAGAATTCACTCAGAGGAATATATTTCTTCTAGTTACTACTAAACTCCAAGATATAATCTCAAAGCATATCCTCTAGCACCGAAATCCATAGCTCATATTACCGATGAGTCTACAGATGGTATACCATACTGAGGTTAAAAATAGTTTCCAGTTATCTCTACAATTTAGCCCAAAGTGTGGACTTCAATCTCAAATCTCTAACAGAAGTAATCGACATTGGAACTTCACGAATTCTCAAGACATCACATACATACACCTCACATAATCTTAAGAGGATTTCGCATGGAAGCTATCAAGAAATACATAGACTTCATCAACCTGTTAACTACAACCTATATAATGTCATGCTTACGTTGACTTAAAAGTAGACCAAAAATAAAATCTATCGATATATGCTCCCATTTCCATTCAGGAATAGGAAGTGAATGCAATAATCTTTTAGGTTTACTATGCTCAGCCTCAACTCGTAGGCATATATTATATCTTTTTATGAACTCAGTAATATTAGTCTTCATCCTAGGCCACTAATAAACATGCCTCATATTGCGATACATCAAATTGTACCTGGATGAATGAAGAAAAGAGATCTACGATATTCCCATAAAAACTCTTACCTCAATTGATCATGAGCTGAAATCCACAATCTATCCCTAAATCGTAACGTACTCTCATAAGAAATTGACCAATCAGGATGATCTATACTAGTTGCTAACCTTTAACACACTATAAAATCCTGGTTAGTTTTATGACTACCAATCACCCATTGAATCATCTCCATTTTAACTCCAATTTGAGCTTAAAAAAATAGATTAGTAGCTCTAGAATTAGCTCTCTCAGTTGATGATGTGTCAGCTAAATTTTCACAAATCATCATCATAAATGCTTCCTCAAGAAGTTTAAACTAAGAAATTCTGGCTGTAGCTGCATTCCCTATGCCTGTCATTCTCCTACTCAAGGCATCTGCAACCGTATTTGCCTTCCTTAGGTGACACTCTAGAACGAAGTCCTAGTTCTTGAGAAACTCAAGCCATCTATGATTCCTCATATATCTTTCCATTTATTTAAGTTGTAACTACATACTGATAGTCTGTTAACATCTTTTTGTGTAGTACTAAATTACCTAGGCTCAAAATGACTTATATCATTACTTATCGTCCCACACTAATTTACTACGAAGTAAAGTAATAAATCTTTCAAGGAAAACACCTCAACGTTTAGAGCTTAATGATATTAATTCCAAAGAACTCACACAGTAAAATATTAAGCTTAGAAATTACATTCTTTGGAACTAAGATTAACTCCAGATATATTGGGTTAAGATTGAGAAAGTCCCACCGAACTATCGTACATTTATTTCCCACAGGGAAACAAATTTCAGTTCTTCACCAAAATAATAATTGTGGTTCTCCATAGACTCTTAACTCTTTCTACATACATATATCTCGCTTAATGTTCTTTAAGAATTAAACCAAGATATTGACAAAAACTTTACAGTCTCTATTGGTCCTAGAATAAGACTATCAACAACCTTCAGTCGTTAATACAACTTATGTTAATCCATCATAAATCTCTGAGCATGAAATTTCATTCATATAGGGCAAGAATAATATAAACTTCCAGGTTAATGACATTTAGCTTCCACTTGTTGATATGTTTCATGTTTCTTTATAAAATTGACACCGTCAACATTCATTCCAGGTCACCAATAACTCATTCTTTTCACAATGATTTTAAATTTAGCCTAAATGAATATTTTAAAGAAATCTATGAGATTCTTATAACGTTTTTGGCTTACATTTTCTACGATTTTCAAGAACTTCTTTACATGCTCAATATTCTGATATGAGATTACCCATAAAAAATACTAATAACTAGTAATCAAATATTGACCTAGTAAATAATCTCAATCAATTTCAATAAATCACTACTCAATTAACCATGATTAGCTCATCTCCAATATGAGCTCTAAAGAATAGATTTGTCGTTATCGATCTAGATAACTCAGTTGATAATGTACTTGTGCATGACTTTAATTATTCATCAGTATACATCTCTTTCAATACATATTACTTAGTAGCTTTTATCATAACTACATCCTTTGTCCTTTTTCTATTCAAGTCATTGTCAACATAGTCACCTTAATGAGTAATGTTTCAGAGTGAATTCCTAACATTTATAAAATTCAAGGTATCTATCTTACTTTCAATTTCTGCCACCCTAACAATTATCGTCTTCAAACTTCAATAGTTTGAAATTCACTTTTTTTTTTCCTTCTAGGTTTTCTTTTAATGGTTCTTCTAATATTTTCCATAATCTCAAAGAATGATTAAAAGACTTTTAACAACCTTTCCTCTTATTTACAAGTGATGCATTTCATATTTGTACAACTACTAAAATAGTTATCTATAGATTATCAATCTCCAATAGTTTTCCTTGATATCTTGAACTGTATATATAGATAAAAGTTTAAGCAGCAATTATGCTTTATTATGTCAACACACATTCCTACCAAAATAAGAATTCTTAGGATTAACCGCTGACGTTTTCCACCATTTAGGTATCAGCATCACTCCAAGGCATCCTTGTATTTATTTTTAACTTACAACAATCCACATACTTGAGTTAACTGAATAAATTACAAAATTATACTAGTGATTCCAAGTTCGATCATTTTTAATATTCAATGATTTCAAGATTACATTTCTTTTCTTCCTTTGTGTTGAATATAAGATAATCCCAAACTATCTTAGTCCAAGTCAAATCCCCTGATTTGCTATAAATATTCAACATTAATACCAGTAATTAACCTTTGAGACATAGAAATGACACTTACAAAATCTGGCATGAACCAATGTACCGTCACGATTAACAATTTTGTACGGTGATGTTTGTACATCTTTTAAGTCTTCAACGATTCCAACTTGTTATTATTAATAACTCAATAAAAACTTAATTAAAATAGGATTTCTGTACTCAACACCCTTAAACCATGAACATAACATTAGTTCTAGTAAGTTCTAATGGTTTCCACCATCTACTTAAAATGATCTAGCAATCATTTGAAATAATATTTAAGTATCTCAATAACTCGGATCATACCACTGTGAAAACCAGATCCCAACTAACTTTTGTCAACAACTAATTTCACCTTATTATCAATATGACTTTTCAATCTTGAGTAAGGAATATTCATTGATAACTCATTCTCCCAAATTTAGACTATACCAGTCTGAAACATCAGATTGGGATATCTTACCGACTTATTGCCATGTTCTGAATTAACTATCTTTCTATTTCACTAGTTTAAATTCTTGACTTTATCTTTCATTATCTGACAAATTGCTTCTCAATCCAATAAAGATTTACACCATATATAGAATTTTTACTTCATAGCAACTTATGATGTATAAGTACATTAGTGGTTTCCTAACCTCAAATAGGATTTTCTCATTAACCACTAATTTATTTGCTAAATAACTTCCATTATTTCTCAACTCGTTTCCATACTAGTATTAAATCATATCTCTAAGTGGCTACCCATTTTTGAGTTCAACCCTAAGTAATTTAGTATTTCATTACTTTATAATTTCCATTCTCTTAATACATATCCTAAGGTCTAGATCTAATATATACTTCTTCACTGACTGTTATTTATATAATAATATCAGCAAGAACAAAAACCATTGATAATAGTTAAGAGGAGAAGAGTTTAATTTCATCTTTGTAGATTTTCCTTATGTCTTTCCTTTTTCAAAGTCCTCGAGGTTAAGATTCTTTTGAACTCTTACTTTCTGCACTTTCTCATATCATTGGAAATCGATAATGGACGTGAACCATCTTATCATCATTCATGAAAGACATAACTTTCATATTTACCACATCAATATAATAAAGCACGACAAATAACATATATCAATCTTTAATCTTTTGGTTACCCTCAAAATCATGATAAAAGTCGTTTATTATGTCCTAAGCTTCTTTGTAACTCGAGAAGACTTTCAGAGTTGGTAAAATTAGAGTTTCTGAGTTAGTAAAATTAGGTTTTATTATTAAGGTATATCAAAGTTAATAACTTAAAACTTCGATACCCAACTGTACCCAAGTTATCACTTGTTTCCAAGTAATTAAGTTATACTCTAAAGTAAACTAAAATATCACACTATATCAGAGTTAATCACCTTAAGCTTTGAAGTAGGCTCTGGCCAATCTCTGATGCAAAGTTGTATCAAAGTTTTTAAATGTAACAAAACCATTAAACTTAGGCTTTGATACTAAGCTGTAACACCCCCTAACTTGATTAGCGCGATACTCGGCCTGAAACCCTAATTAAGCGCAGTTAATCCCATTAAACTGAACTAGAGCCAACAACTCTCCTATCTCCTGATAAACATGATTGTATACCGAATACCGACGTAAAACAAATATTAAACGCAGCAAAAATTAAAAGTTTTTCAATATTTAAATACGATATACAAAATCAATTGAAACTAGAATAAATCTTCCGTTATACAAAACCTCCCATCCTTTATGATATTACAAAACTGTAATTCAATAAAAATATATAAGACAAGGAAAGACTCATTACATTGAAGAGAAAATGAAGACTCATAAATCTTGTCTATCCAATATTTGTAGCGCTAGTCGATTTTCCTAAAATGTTAATTAGACGAGTGCTCCAACTTGGTAAGTAACCAGGGATTCACAAATCCATCAACATTCCATGTAATAATCAAGAACAATATGCAATAAAAATATGCCTCATGGATAGCTAATGGGATTATGATCAACATAAAATCCAATAAATCATGGATGCATGCCAAACCGTTAATGACTATTACACTGTGATTCACATTTTAATAAAAACCTAGGGTCGATTACTTACTGACATTATTAATGCGATTGCTTGACAAATATATTTGTTGATGTTTTGTCAAGACAATCTATTGATGTCTAATTGTTTTATCCCTTACACTATAGTAAGTATGGAAAGCATGCAACCTATCTAACTTAGTAGGAAGTTAATATAAGCCGAGAAGATAACCTATCTCCAATGTAATCTATTCTCAGTTCCAGGAGTTACCCTCGTGAATCACATTAAACACCATTCTCCATTAACTAAAAATATTACAGTGTACATAGCCTCTATTAAATTCATAAACAACATGAACTACATGTACTAACATATTCAGGCAACATTGATAAATAAGCGAAACAATACTTACCTCGGTTTAGGTCTCTATTTCCAAACTTCCTAAGTTTACACGTCACTCATTCTTTCTCTGTGTTCCAACAGCTATCACAAAACCATTTGTGATTAATATAAGTCTAACACCCTATGTTAAGAACCATTAAGTCAGCCTTTAAGACCTCAGGAAATTGTAAGTTATTGTAGAGTTGTTGTTTTCTAGGGTGGGAGTGTGCTATCTCACTCAATTGATGAAGGGAGCGCACTCCTCTGCTAGGTGGAGCGCTCTACCCTGTACTGTCTGAAAAATAAAAGGGCAGTTGCCACTGTTCCATCCACAAATCATCACAACAATAGTCAACACTCCCAAAATACATTCGGGAGAGCCTCTAAAAAGGTACAAACCCATTCGGGAGCGCGCTCTACCATGTACTGTCTCAAAGTCAAACTCAAAACATCACTAACCAAGATGATGATCTCTACTCCAATAGTGGTTTGATCACTGTTAATTAGTTTATGTTCCTCTCTTGATCAACTAACACATGATTAAACCCTCAGATGCTTGGTTCCTCTCACTCTCTCGATGAATCGATGAAACTCTGAGGATAAGTTTAAGGTCTTTGATTTAAAGATACAGAGTTTTTTCAAGATACGCGTCACGCAATCTCGAGGCTAATCAAGTTATTGATGTGTTAATATTACACCTCTTAAAGTTACACACATTTCGACATCATCAATAGTTACGCTCATCTTGAGGCGATCTAACGATCCATGTAATTCGAACCAAACTTATAGTTTTAATATGTATATATATACACTTCGTGTATTTTCTTGCCAATAAATTCACTGAACATGCCAACGAGTGTTCTCGAGTGTGCACATTCATTTCACGACCCACTTGTCGCACTTGTTCTACCAACCATTTATTGTTGAATTACTTATTTTTCTGACAATAGGCTTGTATATAAATTTGTTTTATAGTACCACCTATAAAAATCATTAAGCATTTCAAACAAACATTAACCATCATACAAACCCTATGCACATGCTAATCGAGGTATGTCAAACTTAACAACGAGCCCAACTTAGGTTAATTGGGATTTGATTTAATACTAATCAACAGTTTGAGGTAATAGGCCATTACACTAGGCGTATCGACAACTTATTAACTTACAATAATATATGGTAGTATTTTTTATTCATTATCAAATCAACCAACCACAATACTAACACAAACGCACCAACATACTAATCGAAACACCTAAGACTTAACCACGAGCCTAACTAGAGTTAATTAGTTTCAGATTATGGGTAATTACATGTTAAAAGATACATGTCATTAAAATTTCCCAATTTTAAAAAATTTCATCCTCGAAATTAATAGTATATCACAAACTATTTTGAAATTCAAAGATATAGAGGAAATTGGTTCTTATATAAGCAAAACCTTCATTGCATGATTATTAACTATCATAACCATAAATGTTTCTTTTTACTTTCATCAATCTTTCTAGAAATTATTCTCTTAATTTTTGCATCTTTAACTTAACTACTTATCCGCTAGAGATATTCATTCTTTTACTCAACTACTTATCTGGCTGATTAAATCATATCGTGTTGAGATTAAGATCTTTATCTTGAAATAATGAATAAGTTAAACACATACACAACTTATAGGGGTAAAGATTGGAACCGATTCTAACTTTCTCTTTTATCGCTCCTATAATTGCACCATCTCTATTTGTTTTCTCGAAATAATCCTCAAGTCCCTCTACGCAATTATCTCTTGTTAAGGGAATAATGAATCAACACGATAGTAACACACAGACTTGATTAATCCATTCATTACATCTCATAACATATCCTACTAGTTCATCTCCAATCTAAGCTCCAAAAGAACATTCTACTACTACTATACTATACAACTCAGTTAATGATGCACATGTAAGCTTCATAAATCATCACTAGTCTTCTATCCAAGAAGACAATACAAAGAAGCTATCATACTATTAATAGTTTCGTGCTGTTGTTTTTCAATCACAATGTATTTCTGAATTTTCTTTCTTCTTAAAACTTTAGTCTCCCCAATTTATGATTGCAAGTCACTCACAATCAATACATACATTCATATCAGCCACATTACTAGAATAATAAAATTATAGTGTAGTATTTCATATATTATGCACATTTTAAATCAAAAGTTTGAATTACTTTTCACATGCCTTTCAGTACTCTCAGGATCATCCTCTGCAACGACATGAACCTACCCTTGACATGTGCCAAAAGAGTAGAATAAAATTTCCTCATTTATTATACTTTTAATATTTTGTAGTAGTGATAAGTGGGAATCGCCTCCATCAGGATTTATCAAACTTCTTTAAGAAAAAGGTATTTTAGTTGTTTTTATTATTTTTACTTTACTTTAATTAATTTAATTAAAACATTAATTAAAATCACTAATTCAACATATAATATTATAGTAACTAAGTAAACTAATTATTCTTACTTAACTAACTAATTAACTTAAATATCACAATTCAAATTCACTAACATTCAAATAAATTCAATTCGATAATATAAATAAATATCTAAATAAATATCCAAAACAATGAAACATCAATCTGTTTTGCATCCAAAAATGTTACTTCAATTATATAGTTATGAAAATACTTTATAAAGTACAAATCATTAAACTCTAATCATAAGTAAGTAAACAGAATTTAGCCAACCATTTATTCTCCTCTTACCAATGCACAAGTCACGTTCTAATTTTATTGAGCTAACCTTTTCGAATATACAAAGACATTAACTTCATGTTATAAAACTGCATTACACTCTATGAAAACTTCCAACTAATAAATATTACACCTTCGTAAAAGCCACATCAACATTAAATCTAGATTTCCAATTCACCTGGGACTACCAAACAATAACACCTTTCGAACAATCCTAGTTACTATTTTCAATTAGATAATGAATCTATATATCACAATACACATTCTAGACTACACATGAAATATAAAGTTCATGATTAAAATACGCAAATAATAATCTATTAAATGAGTGAATCCAAGAATACAATTGGTGTAAAACATCAAGCACATAATCATCTCATCATAATCACATTGCAAAATAGATCTAGTTATGTTTGAACTTTATTTAGATTAATAAACTACTCACACATATTCATAAATAACATCACAATAATGCAAATAAAAGGCATAGTTAAATACTTCTAGAATAAATACTTTGAATCTTCAATTCTTCTACAAAATTAATGAACAATAAAGCAATAAAATAAAATAATACACAATAAAAATAAACTATGGCTCCTAGTGCAATGGTGTTTTCATCTAAGTACTCAAGGGCAACTGATCTCCTAACCTTATGGTTGTATTTATAGTATTATAGGTATTAAAATTGCAAACTAACTCAAATGTCTTGTTGTTACCTAAATCTTTGAAATTGAAACCATTGATTCCACATTTATTCTAGCAAACTGTTGCAAAAATCCTTGGAAAATTAGTCTTTGTTTCTATTAATTTGAGTAGCATTTTTTGGTACATAAGAAATCGATTAGGAATAATGGGACATGAGTTCCAATTTTTTCCTTCACTTATTGATGATTATTTCCATACTTTTTTCACCTGATCAATTCCTTCATAATCTTCCCTTTTTACTTCATTTCTTTATATATTCCATTTATTACCTGAAATAAAGAAAATAAGAGAAAAACCATATGTAATGTAATCTTCTACATCTAAAATCACCTTAAAATGTACTACAAAATATGTCTAATTATTGACTTATCAGCCCACTAGCCGGTTACACAACACTGCCCCTAACTCTGATTAGAGCATACGATAATATCGCTGAACATGCCCTTGTTGTTCATACTGGTAACATATAACCATATGTCTTTACGGAGCAACACTACCCTGTGAAAATTGCCCTTTAGCAATTGATTGAGAATTTTACTAACCTCTTCCTCTACCACCAACATACATTGATGGAAGGATATGTCTGGCAACTGAACCATGCCTTGCTAAAGGAACTGGTGCACTAACATATGTAGTTTCCATCAAAATTGGCTGAATTATAGAAGATGATCCACCTAAAAATGTATTCTTCGCTTTCTCTTGAAAAAATCCTCGAGAGCGATTCATTCCTAAAGATTGTGGGTACTGAATATGTACAAATTCCTGAGTCGTCTGACTACTAGGAAACTAAGAAAATAGTGGTCGAATAGGCATACTTTCAAATTGCTTATCTAACATAATTGCTTCCTCTCCCATTACACTTCCAAATATGAATGTGCAAGTGATACGAGGATGAGAGTAAACAATAACTCGAATTTCACTAAACTCAAAAAATCGTTGCTTATTCAGCCTTAAAGTTATATCTTCGTAAGTCAAGTTCATAATCTTACTTCCATTTATATATATCTCCATTTCTTTCTTCTTCAATTATATATTCATTTTCTTCTTTATTTTGTATTCATACGGTTCATTCCTCTTTTTCCTTAAAATCCGTTGTCTTTATTTTTTTATAGAAATTCTTCATCTTATTTTTCCCACCACTAGATTCCCTGCTCCATTTATTTTGGAATCTATGTTTCTCTTTATTTTTTTCATTTAAAACTCTTGTTAGATGTTCTACTTTCACTATAGTCAATGAAACATTCTTTTAAACTAAGTAAAGTTTACTAGCTAATTCCTATTTTTCTTTTCAATTGTGGCATAAACTCTTTTCAATACGGATATAAAATACTTGATTAATAATCTTTGTATAACAATATTTTAAGACATCCATCTTGTTTATCTTGCACAATTATTATGATTTTCTACCTATAATAAATTTCTAACACAAAGTAATCAATCCCTATTCATTCCTATAGTATATATACAATATTGGTTAAGTCAAATAGGGTATAACAATTCATTTCCATCATAAACTTTATTTTTAAGGGTAAGAAAAATATATCACTTCCATTTAAATCCATACAATATTCAATTCCATATTCCCAACTAAATAAAGTAAAATGAAAAGGAAAAATATTATCTGTATTGTGGATAATTTTGAAAAATTCACAATGTTTAATGTTCAAATAAATTGTACCCCTCATTTCTTCCATACTTTGTCTCTTCATACTTCAATTCACCTAAATACCCCTAAACTTATTCAAACCTTTTCCTCAAGGTTTAAAAATAAAGTCAGGTATCCGACAAAAATAAAAATACCTCATGAAGCATAAACAAATAAATTAAATAAATAACTAACATAAGAATTAATTTCATAAGTAAAGAAAACATAAAATAGTTGCCTTGCAATTTACAATTTCATAGAATTGCAAACTTGGTTGTAGGCACGCATTAATGGAAAAGCTCCAAGATTTTGTAGTTTTCCTTAATTATTTGGTTTGTATGTGTTTAGTGTAACTATCCTTGTTAAAAAGAAATCCATCCCCCGGAATTGCTTCTATACCATTTCCAATGGTTTCGTAGGGAAATCCGTATCTATACCCATATTTAGGTTTAGGGTACTCATCATTTTGTCACCTATGAATTTCCGGTAAACCATAATACCAATTTACTATTTCGAGTGAGTAGTCCACTATTCTTCCTTGGACTATGGCTACTATCATAATGTGATATCCGTGCCCATTTGCATAAAAATCTTTAACTAATATCTCACAACTCATTTCTATCGAAGACCCTGCATTATTATCGACGTAATGGTCCCTAGTTAACAATTTCCAGTTCCTCTCCCTTATTATGTTCAAAATCCTAGGCACATACTTCGCTTCGTTCTTAATATTGACCCCTCTCTGGTATTATTTTACTATTTTTACTAATATCGCTCTTTATCCTTTCAAAAGCTTTGACATTAGAATTTGATTCTAGGTGCCTTCTTAATCTTTTCCTCTCCCTCCGGCTCATCAGTAAAGCTTAAAGGTGGAGAAGGTTCATTTGGTCCTTTAGTTCGAGGGTTACTTATCTAAATCCTTATTTGCCTAATTGGTGTGGGTGGAACTTTGAATTTTCGTTTAGGTTTTCCAACTAATAGTGCCTTCCCCTTCTCCTCTCCTGTGCTCCTCCATCCATTATCTTAATTTTGGAAAACTCACAAGTCCGAAAATTAATTGAACCAGTGGGTCAGAAAAATAACGTTTCTAATAGATAATTCAGTAAAATTTGAGACTTAATTTCAAAGGGAGAAATACATCTTGAAAGCTAGCTTGAAAATCAATAAAATTGTAAAATAAAGTTGGAATCGAAGTGTTAACTCAATTATAATTTGTAAAATCAATTTTCTAAATATCAAAAAGCAATTGTGTAATAATTATGAAGTATTTTCCAAAATAAAGAAAATTAAAGTAAAGCAAAACCATAACCAAACCTCCAAACTCAATTTAAACTCATTTTTCAAACCATTTGCAAATATGTATAAATACACCAAAATTTTTGAAATAGTAGAATTTGTAAATGGATGATCATTGTTATCGCCATGCATAATCTATTAGATTTTATGAAACCATTAGTTCAAGACAATTGACTAAATCCCAACAAAACAATTTCGCAAAACAATGGCAAATTTGTGAAAATCCTTCAAATAAAAAATTGTTAAAGTAAAGAGCTAGGGTTGTTGTAATTATCTTATTGAGAGTGAATCTCTTAAGATTTAAGTTATTGAACACCTCTAGAGCATTCTTCCAAGCTCTAGACCGAATTCTCTAAGACCCTAGTTTGGTTCTACACTTCCAAAATAAAAAATGTTAGTTTTAATGTGACTAGATTGAGGTGAGAATCATTTAAATACTATGAAATTGTGCTTAGGTTACTTGAATCTAGGCGAAAAATTGAGATTTGTGCGAAATGGTGCAACTATTTTATGTGTGAATGACTAGGTGTTTATGGAGATCTGGAGTTTTTTTTTTAAAAAAATAAAAGATCGTGCCCAGCGATTTCTCTATAAGTGAAATCGCTTGGTGGATCGCTGGTTCGTAGGGTGCAATGACCCAACGATCTAAGCAGTGATTTGTTTGTAAGGCGAATAACTGAAGGTTCATTATACTCCAAATTTCACTAAATATACTTGTTATTTCTACTGATTTTACCAGTGATTCCTAGTGTTATTCTGATTCGCAAAGGAATCGCCAAGCCTAAGTTACTATTTTTGCAATTTATTCCGTAATTAACTCATATATCGTTCATAAAAACTTATTTTAAGGTAAAATAAACTGAAAATTTGAAAGTTTTATTTGGATGTGTGACTAACTAAATTATTTTATTAATTGAATAAATAAACACATAAATAAGCAAGTGAATAATGCAAACATGCATAAAGGCCATATAAGTAAAAACACCTCTATCATTCCCCTTTAATTGAAATTACCTCGGTGTTTAAGTTTGGAAAATGCTTCTAATACAAGAGAAAAACTAATGGAGTAAAAAAAACATACTAAAATTAAACTAAACTAAATTCCCAAGAAAATTAAATGAACATAGAATAATCATAAAATATTGGCTACCTCCACTAGAGCGCTTTATTTATTGTCGTTGGCTTAACTGAACCCTTCTTGAATTAGGTTAGATATTTAAACTAAATTTAAAATTATCCACTCTATTGCCAATCCAAAAAGTAAGCATTCAGTTGTTAATCGTCAGAGTAATTATTTTGTATAGAGTATCCATGACAGCATGTGTAGTGGTTAAGTGATCACTTGTCACGTGTGCTTAATATAACCCATACGTGGTTACCAATCCTACTGGAATATAGTTGTGGAAAGCATGGGGTCCAATCCACAGGATTGATTCAAATTGGGTCTAACGAACAGAAAAGTAAATATAGGGGATTTTTTAAAGATTATTATCCTAAATGTTTACTAAACAAGAAGGTAAAAAAGTTGTAAATCTAAGAATAGAAATACACATAATTCTAAGAATCCACAATCTAGCGCTATTTTGTTTCCATGTCTTGTATCATAAATTTTAGAAAGATAAGTTTTAATATAGTTTCCCTAGATCTGCTATAGGTGTTGGGGTCACTGACACGCGTCGTAAGTATAGCGACTTATTTGTAGTAATAGTGTAATCAACTTATTTTGATCACGGATATCGTCTTTAGTGAAAGGTTTGTGCACAAGTTTTATATCATCTACTTAATTTGAACTATTGCTAAGGAATTCTCTTGTAATTGATTTTATATCTAAACTAAACTATTATAACAAACCATTTTAAACCTTAGTTGAACTCTTATATTAAGAATATCTTAGATCATAACTTCAACTAGGTAATTTAATACCATGCTTTATATTCATGTTCACATCTCAATATGGTTTGTGCAATGCATAATTAGAATCAATAGATTCCCTTGAAATCCACTTTAGCCCACTATTGTGACAAAGAAGATTCTAATGTGTAACCTAGAACTCCAACAATCGGTGTGAATAAGGTAAGTTCCATGCTGTTTTAAGTCTCAAATCATTGGATTCATAACCAACTAAGTTTACTATCCGCATTTCCCTAATCAATAACTATCTTTCGATGTTGTGTATTTGACAGTTGTACCGTTCATGTCCGGATTGGAAGCTTCAATGGCCATGATAAATCCTAAAGCCTAAGTTCATATAACAGGCGATTAAGATGTCTAAAGCATTACACTCAAAATCAATTCAAATTCTAACCATTACACTTTCCATTATCACTTTTTATTCCTATTTCATAGCATAGCCTTCATATCATAAGTCCATTGATATCTCAGATAAATAGACAACTAGCAGATCATTGAAACACACACATCATGATTCAATATAGAATTCATTGCAAAATAGAGATTAATATAAATATTACCTTGAATTACTCAATGAAACAAAATATTGATTGCAAACGTGGAGTCTTCAACGTTTCTCCACTAAAAATTCCTTAATATTCAAACTCAATGTTAAATTACTCTAATGGAGGCTAATCACCTTCTTCGTGCTTGGCTCTCTTTTAGTTTACTACATCCTAATACCTATTTATACTCCCTTACAACAATTAGGAACCCTAAATTATAATTTAATCCAAATTAGAGTGTCACTTTTTAATTTATGCGAAGTTTGTCTTGTCACAATGCCCCAATGCTATGTGTGTTAATTCACGGTGCTGCCATAGCTTCATTATGTGATTTTGAGGTCCTAGAGCCTCGTTGTCGTCCACATTTTGTCCCAGCGCTATCCCTTGTTAGCCGCGGCAATGCAATCCACCGGACAACCAGAGTTAATTTTCTTCATTTTTTTTCTCTCCCATATCATGCCTTTCATCCCAATGCCATGCCTTGCCTTCCAACAACGTCAATACATGCTCCCATTATGCCTACACTATTTTTATGGGTCTTTGCTCTTTTTCTTCTCTTTTTTACTTGATTTCTTCCAATACACCTTAATTCCTTGAAAATGCAATAGTGCCATGAATTAGCACTCATATGAGGATATACTACTAAATTAACTATATATAAAGAATAACTTATAAAAAACACCCAAACTTAAGGTTTTATGCATCCCGAGCAAAGGTATTCTACTAAGGCTCCTAATAACTAATCCTTATTCGATTCACATTGTTCATGGAGTTTTCTTTAATTTAATAAGTCTCAAGTTAACAGTCCACTCAAGAGTTTTTCTTTGCAAAAACTTATATTTTTTGGATATCTAGCTTCAACAACAAATATATCTTCACTTTCAAAACATTAAAGTAGATATCAACCAAAAAATATCACTACTCACAAGTTCGTTTAGTCTCAACACTCAAGTAGCAAGTATACAATCTCATGATTTCTTATTAAGCTCAGAAACTCACAAATAAGCACAGATCAAATTCATCTTTAGTAGACTTTAGCACTTCAAGAGACTATAAGACTTTTACATGGTTGAAATGGAAACTTAACTTAATTATCTACCCATACTCGAGTTAAATCTTTATTTCAAGAGTCTCAATTTACTTCTTCCTTCTTTATTTTTAATTTTTCTCACATTTATTTCCTTCTTTTCATTTTTAGATAACAGTCCCTACTCCTTTTCCTATAGACTTTATTCTTCCTCAATTTTTCCCACCATCAAGTTCTCTGCTACATTTCCTATATAACTTATGGGATTCTCTTACTTTTTTCTTTTTTTTTAAAATTCTTGGTAGCACTTCTCACTTTCAATTAATCAAGTAAGTTGACTCCAACTTTTACTATACAATGCCTATTTCTTCCCTTATTTGCACTAAGTCTTTCTTCACTTTGTATTTTCAAAAATCTCACACTTTTTATATAATCCTTAGAGATCTAACTTTTTCCACCATAAGTTTTCTAATTTCTTTCTTTTGTTTCAAGTTCAAGGTCTTCCCTAACTATAGGTTTCTAGTCCTGAAATCATACTATTGTTTGCTACATTTTATTGTTTATTTTTCTTAAAAGTTTAAAACATTCTCTTGAGTTTCATATCAACAAGATACTTATAATATATTTATCCACAATTAAAGGCATGAACACGCAAATGAACTACTTATTCATTACATATTACTATACATAACCTAATCTATATTACTTAAACATTCATATAGTAAGTAAAATAAAAAAATTTATACACTGCTATACTTTCCTTCTTAACTGCTTCAAACTAAAAATTGAAATGATCATACCTACATTATTTATCCTTAGTTCTAAGCCTATCTTACCACTTCCCATAATGTGGTGTAATGTCAATGCCCCAAAACTTACACCAAACCTTATCCTTATGGTTTAAAAGTGAGCCTGACTTTAAAATATTGAAACACACAAACTTATGTAAATGCGCAAGTTATTATAAACTAGAATTTAACATTAAAATTGAAATAACTACATAGTTTACAAAATACCCAAATATGAAATATGTTTCAATGGTATTAAAAGCAATCTTAACTCCCAAAGTCTAACAAAATCTTTAAACACGGACTGCAGGACTACACGTTACATCATCATCATCATCATCATCATATACATCATTAACTTTAGCCTGTGACGGTGTCCTGGACACTCCAGCGTCCTGCTTGTAGTAAATCTTGATCAAACATGTATGCTGATGCTGCTAGAAAGCCGAATACCTATTAGTAGGTCTCAATCATTTGCTCCTCTCATATCTAGCAATAGCTCCATGATGATAAACAAACAACATGAAATTGCACTTCTCGTTTCATCTGTGTTGCTCTCTTCTCTTCATATTTTGCTCATATCTTCGCATGGATGTCTAGCGTTACGTCATATCTTCCTAGTAATCTTTATTTTATCTATCCACATCCTTAATAATCGTGAAGCTAAATCCTCAGGTGGTGGTGTATGTGCCTATGGTGGAAGAGGTGGTGGAAAGCTTTCAAGGCCTCTAAGTCCTGCCACCCTATCGCTAGGTCTAGAAACTCGTAGCCCTCAGCAAATCCTTGCCGCATTTATGCCTCATATTCTTCATTCTCTTCATTTTCTAGCTCTTGGGCTAGTTTTATTATTGTTGCTGCTTATGTTGTTTATTAATCTTCTTCCCTCTTGGCCAATGACTCAGCCTCACGTCTAGCTCCCTCCGCCTTTTCTCTCTTTCCTCCTCCGAGTCTTGGTAACCAAGTAACGGTTTCAACGTGAGCGTGAAAGCTTCATCCATGTTTTATCCAGCGTCTATGTTAAATTTTGCGCCATCACATATTCCCACACTGACTCGTAAGCACATATGAGTAATCAAAATAGGAAACAACATTTTATTGTCTTTTTCTGACATGATAGACTCCCTCAGACAACCGTGTATGATCTCCACAATATTGATCTCCCTGAACTTCATAATCTCCTTAAGACAAGCGACTTTCAACATGTTAATTTCACCCTGCTCAGAAGTAGGTTACAGCGATGCAACAAGAAAATGTTGCCCCAATCTGTAAACCTTTCTAATAATCCCTTTATTAATATGCTTTGGTGCATTCTCAACGCTAAGCACCCATACTTATTTTCCTAGGATAACCAATAATCTCTCTACTGCTCTAAAAGGGTATAGGTTATAGGGTTACTTATTTATGCTAGTCAAAAAATTCGGTCGCAATTCTATTAAATTCGAGCTTTCAAGTTCATAGCAGTTATTGATCTTACGTACATTAAATGGAACAAAAATTCCTCTCACCTTTACTGGCTCCTCTTCTATCGTGAATTTGCATTAGCATAATATTTATAAACTATCTCACTCACTCCTTTACTTTGTTCTTTCTATAATCATGGATAAAAAGCTCCTATTTTCGGTGCCTAATGAAATTGTTCCCTCTTTTATCACAATTTACTGGCAAAATCATTCGACTTTCGTGAATGAACTCCCTATATAAAATTTTCTTGTATCGGTCCTTAACTTCTTTACAAATGAAATATTTGGATTTAAAATGTTTAGGCTCTTCATCATTGGGGTTCCTAAAGGTAGATGCATCAAAGTTATTTGCTCTCGTTTAGCTAACTTGTTTCCTTGTTTTTGCCATTTCCTTCAAAATTCAAGCTACTAAAAAAAATTCAACGCAACTTGGTCTTCAAATTACCTAGAAAAATTCAAATTCATATAACATGGGTCATGCATATGCCAAATAAGTGGAAAGATGCCAACTAAGGATGTGTTTGATAGCAAAGGAGTTTTCAATGAGAAAAAAGTATTTACTTTAACAAGTTTTTTGTAGAAAACTTTCATAAAAAAACTTCTCATTGTTATTTTATTGCACTTGAGAAAATCTTCTTTTTCAATTTTTTGGCGTTTGATAAGTAACAGATTTTTTTATCATTTTTCTACCATTTTTTTGCGGTCCTATGAATTTGGACTAAAATTAAATTAAGAGGACAATTAATCAACGTTAGGCACTAAATTGAATTGACAATGAATATTTTGACAACCATTAATGAAGTCAAAAGAATCATAAGTTAATTAATTGATAACTACCATAAATGAAAGAAAATAAATAATGCTTCGTCATTACTAAAAAAATGATGTTTTAGCATATAAAAGCGATCTAAGATTTCCTTTGCAAATATAAAATCATCCAATCCTTCTTCAAGTCTTCATCAAAATGAAAAAATATATTTGCATCCTTAACTTCACCTCCCAACAAAAGCATGGCACACATTCCTTCTTCTCTTCATAGTTCAAGAATACTACAAAGCTCTTTCTAAAACGTGCACAGTCTATGTGGGCAAATGCATTTGCTAGTCTATTGGCAGTTGCAATTAGTCTTTGCTCTGTAGTATCTATGTTACTACTCTTTTTCCTTTTGATTTTTCGACCAGTTTATGCCATGCTAGTTGAACTAGATGACGAGTGATTCACCTC
The DNA here is from genome assembly GCA_039657365.1 of Stephania yunnanensis. Classification (NCBI taxonomy): domain Eukaryota; kingdom Viridiplantae; phylum Streptophyta; class Magnoliopsida; order Ranunculales; family Menispermaceae; genus Stephania; species Stephania yunnanensis. The sequence continues at coordinate 35,820,586 of CM077590.1, read as the reverse complement.
ATTTTTTTTCTTTAGTTTGGAGTGACTTCTACATTGCCTACAAAAATAATAATAGTTGAGTTTCTAATATTATATTTTGTTCAAATAAGACCTAATTTGTTACAACAAACTCTACTAGAGAATTAATCAATAAAAGTCAATAATTGATATTTACAATGAAAAAGTGTAATATTAAATAAGAAACTACTTATTTTACAAAATTTACTCACTAATTTCATCCATAGAAGGAAATCCTATGTTCACCTCATTTTTTGTCATTGCATTCCCGCCATTAGCATGGTTAACTTCAAATATGACAAATAGCTCATCGTAATATAACACACATTTCCAACTATACGATTCTTTTTCTGGATGTTTCTATTACAAACAAACTTATACACCAACACACAAAGAAATATAATAAGTTAATATACATCACAAATACAATTGTATATTCCAACAAAACCTAAAATGTACCTGAAGATAATCTTTCCATGTCAATGCTTCTTACGTGCCAATCTATGTATCTAGATCCCATCGAAACCAACTTTAAGATATTACCTCCCTTGTAGAGAAGTAATTGGCTTTCAATGATTTGATTCTAGCATTCACATTAGCTGGGTGTACTTGTTGTTTTAATTGCATTAGTAACTCTACGAAAACACGAGTGTACACATCAGGTTTCCATTACTTACCTAAAGCGTTGACAAATCTATACCGTTCCAAAATAATTTCAAGCCGGATTTTATCCATGTGGTCATTCCATCTCACTTGCCCCTTTGGCACTACTTTCACACTCCTAAATGATTCTTCCATTTTTGTTTTTATATGATACTATAGTTGTATATACTTTTAAAGAAAAATGGCAAACTATATATGATGCTATAATATAAGACTACATATGAAAATCTACTAATTGAGAAAAGATTAAAAGAAATCAAATTTAAAGTAACAAAAACATTTCATACAAACTGTGCTACCAACTCATATGCTCAATATTATATATCATTTCATCTAAAACTAGTTAGTAAGCTTGTCTAAGCTAGTGGCACTTATTCTGCATTAACTAGGCCAATGCATCTTATTTAGCTATCCAAATTGGAGATTGATGTATGGAATTATTATCTTCTTGTGCACTATCATCATCTTCTTCATCTTTATAAATATCATCATCTTCACAAAGATCTTCTAGATCTTCTTCTCTCAAAAATTGTGTACTACGCAACATGCTAAAATGACATATGATTGAGTTTTAACGTCATAAAATGGTTCATGCAACAGAAATGAAAATCATTTTTTTAGAAACCCTATTGTTCTTTCTACTACGTTACGCAAGGATGGATGTTGAATGTTGAACAACTCCCTTCTATTTCTAGGTATACGACCGACTTGATCTTTTTAAGTGAAACTTTGTATTGCAATAACGTGCTAAAATTCCAGGAACATTAAGGAACCCAACATCAACCAAATAATATTTTCCTATAGTAAAATGATATAATAATAGTTGTAATTAGTTGAAAGTATCACGACTACAAAAATAACAATAGTGCTTATTCAATATTATACAAAATGTATTTATCCTTGTGGTATAGTTTGTCTATCCACTCAAGTTGGCCTAACAACATCTATTAATATACGACCATCATGAGTCGAGCCTTCCTAACTAGTAAGTAAGTATGTAAATCTCATATCAAATATGCCTGCCACCAAGAAATTCTGGGAAGTAAAACCTTTTCTATTTTGATACTTTCATTGTTCTTCAATGAGTACCGTGCATGGAAATGTGTTCCATCTATTACTCCGACTGCATCCTAATATTTGATATTTATTTATTTCATGTCTTAATGAAATTCGTTACTTCAAAATAGTGAAACTAAGTACTTGGGCTCGATTCTTTTTCTTGTGGAGAATTATTTATATTTGCAGTCTCGACTACACCTTTGTACATAATATGAGAGCACTTGTAATGATGTGGAAGTAGTAGCTAACTATCTCACTAGATTGAATAAATTCAAAATTTGTTTATACATTTTGATTATCATGTCCAATTATCAATAAAAACATAGCTACTTGTTCTTTTACTTTTACACTTCATTTGTCAACTAGCCCATGTGTAAGAAGAATTTTGCAAAGCTTTTCGAATGGACCTTGTGTCAATCTCAATTGATCTTTACAATTTTTGTCGGACTCTTTGTAAAAATGTTTTAATATTAGTTTCCTTTCTTCATCTCTGTTCACTCGAGATTGTATGTTCAACATTTACGACGCCATATGTAATCGAGTATAAACATTATCATCATTATAGTTGCCACTTTTTTCTATCTTTTCCATTAGGCATCTGAATAAATGTAAACTTAATCAATAAGGGCATGACAGAAAATCAACCCATATAACAAACTATAAACTATTAGTTCCCTAACAAGGATTAAGCATCATTTCAATGAGTTATGTAGTAACTTGGTAGGAGCTTGGATAGTTAATATATTTTTTGTGACATTCGAGAAATCTATAAACTCGATTAGGTGGTTAAATAACTATTTTTAAGTTTATTTGCGATTTAGGTATCCGAGGTAGGACCCATGCGTTACGAATTGGAGAAGAATAGTTTTTAATATTATTTTTGTGTTTGATGTGCCTATTTGATATGTTATACAATGTTTTGACACGAAATGGGGTAAAATGGAGTATGTACGTAGTGTCAATGAGTTTTGAAGTGCATTGAGGAATTTTCTACAATTTTTGATAATTTTTGGGTATTTTTCAAAAATTAATTTGGAGTTCAAAATAAGAGATAATGATTAAATTAAATAAAGTAATTAATAAATTGATGGGCACCTAGTGTCGAGTGTGACACGCGTAGAATGTACAATAATGTACAAGCCTGAGGTTGGTCGTTGGTGTGCGTGGCAAATTTATAGCTGCAAAAATATATAGGTGTGCATTTATATATAAATGTATCCTATAGTTTGAAATAAATATAAATTATATCTTGGATTCGCCTCGAGATACACAGCATGATCATCGAGGAGTTGAAATAGTTGAACATGCTATTGTTGAGGTGTATACAAGCCTCAAGAAGCGTGTTGTCCAATCTGAAGGACAATCATGTGGTGTACGTTTATAAATATAAACTCTACATGAGATAAGGGATATATATCTCGAGGAGAACAATACACTTGATCTAAGTTAAGGCAGTTATGAGATAATGATCTTTTTAATAGCCACCAAGATTGACCTCAAGATAAGCAGCATGTATCTCAAAGAAGATCAACATATATAATGAGATTTGAAATGGTTATTAATCTTTAGTTTTGCTTCGAGATTTGTGCAATTAAAATCTCAAGGAAGTCTTATATTTATCCAAAAATACACCACCTCATTCAATTTTGTTTTTGAGACAATGATTGTCCTCGAGATACATAGTACTACCTTTACAAAGATCAATTTTTTTATTATTATTGAACAATTAAATTTGTCTCATGATTCATGTGATCTAAACCTCGAGGAAATCTAACAAATATTTGTAGCTAACACACCATTTTTTCTCTGTAAATTGACTCAAAAGAAATGATATGAGATTAAAAATGTGTATTTTTGGAGATGCTCAGACGGGGAGGGAGACAAGGGGGTCATCTCCTCTGCCTTAACGAGCATAGGGTTAGTTGAACCAAACCCTAAATGAAAAAAATATTTTCGTCGAAACAAAGAAGAGCATGATGAGAAGAGGAAGATGGGGGTTCAATCCCCTAGACTGGAACGGACCGGGTCAGGTTCAACTGAATTGGACAGGTCCCGTTCAAGGTCTAATCCGCATTTGAAAAATAGTTTTATAATTAGAAAAAAATAAAAAAAAATCCTTGAAAATTAAAGAAATTATGAAAAATAGATTTTTTGGATAAATTAATGGAAATTGTGGATATATATATATATATAATGAGGATTTATACTTGGTTTGATGTCTGGACATTCAAGGGGTTGCTTTGGAGGGATTTTGAAGTTTTCGATTTGTCGAAAGACCAATAAAATATAATAAATTGGAAAAATTATATTTCAGCCTAGACAAAGTAATTTTCGATGTCAAACAATAATTTTTAGTCAAAAAATAATTCCGACATCGGAGATTTTGTTTTCAAAGTATTTTAGGGATTTTGAGATACGATTAGGTCAATTGAACTGCAAATAAATGGAAGAAATTGTGGAATTGTTATACAAACTTACAGGAAGTATAAATGAATTATATGACCGCGATTGGAGCACGTGTGGACTAGTTTGCTGACTCGGAGCACAAAGGAGTTGCGATATCGCATTTGTAAGGTTAAGTAAATCCTATAGTAACTTTTACATTGTATGATTATAATTTAGGTATAAATTGCATTGATTCTTTGTATTCCATTTTTGTTGTATATGCATACATGGGTAGAGAGGATAAGTCAATTTGAGTCTCCTTATAGTGTCTACCAGACTAAATGTATAGGGTATAACTATATAGTGTCAACCTGACTGTGTGCACGTGGTATATTAAGCTACCTAAATGTGTATATAGAGTATAACTAGATAATGGTTACTTGACTGTATGTAAAGTGTAGAACTGTATTATGCTTGTAGGGCAAGAGTAACTGATATTTTGCATCACGTGATTATCGTGAAATGACGTTGAACTAGATTTTACTTTAATAGACTCGAGGAACGAGACTCGTTTGGTTATCGTTTCCAAGCATGAGTCCTTATTATTGTTTACTTGCCACTTTCGGAGAACATTATTTGATTGTGGAGGGATAACAAAAATGAGATGGATTAATCATTGTATTTAAATTCTTTGGATTATATTCTTCGTTTAATCTCTTGAACTGTTATGCATTTGATTACTACAGGTGTACTAGATAGTGTGGGATTTACTTATCTAACATTATCGAATGTTTATAATTAGATAATGATAGGTTCTAGAAGTGATAAGAGAAAAGGAAAAATTTTCGATTGTTTTTAATTGGCTTAGTCCTTTTCTCTATTTATGTAATGTTTTTGAATATATTATACTGTATAAATGGGTTTTAGGGTTCGAGTGTGATTACGATTTCTGTTGCAATGGCTAAAATTGTTTTTTTTTACGAATTGACATAAATTTTAAATTAAGGTAATGATAGTTTAAAGTTTTTAATACTTCAGATCTGGTTTGAATGAATATATAGTTATGTTGGTATAATATATATTGCTATGTATTGTGGGTCCATTGGCATTTCCACTAAAACTGAGGAGATTTTGTTGAAGATTTTTGAACGCTGGGTATTTCGATGTAGGCTTAAAAATAGAGGAGGTGAAGTCGAAAAATTTTATGCAATTTTGATGAAAATGTAATCAATATAAATGAAATTTGAAGATTATATAACAAATTTTTACAAAACTTTGAGGTTAAAGATTTAGTTTAGAATCCTTTGTGGTTAATAAAGTTTTATAATTAGTAAGTACAAGATCTTAATATTAATTGTTTATTGATGGACGGGTAAAGGCTGCTAGATTATCAAAGGATTAATGTAATCTAGGCTGGTCAAATGCCCTAAGTAGATGGAGTCTAACATGTTGGTATTAGAGCCTATTATTTTAGAGAAATGTTGTTTATTGAGGATAAATGTGTAATTAGTTAGGAAGTAACGCGATGGAACAAGGTTAAAAAGTTTAAAATTTTTATTATTATGTTATATGTTTGTCTCATATATGTATGTTTTATCTTTAAATATTCAACATAAAGTTTATTGTTCATGTATGTTTGATACTTAACTCATAAGATAGAACAAGTAAAATTAGAAACGGATAATTGAAAGAGACAATAAGTAGGTGAAACAAAACTTAGAGTAAATGGATGTGAAATGGACTTATGAAATCTAAATTCACAATGGCATTGTAAGTAGTTAGGTACTAATATAACTGATAAAAGTATCTGTTATGAAACAAATAAGAAATTGATTGGAAAGGAAGTCCAAATGATTCATTTACATAAATACTGAACATTAATTTCTTGGAAATCAAAAGTATCGAAATATTACATTTTTTAAATGCTCAGGAAAATATTAAAATAAACTTGAGTTAAGTCCTAAATGATTGAGAATCGTTTGGAAAATGTAATATGAAATTGGCACTTTTGGGAAGCACAAGATATGGATAATCTTGAGTTTTGGAATAAGGTTAGTACTAGTAGCATGGTTAACTCAGGATGAACTATTCAATGAAATATTGGTTTGATTCATAATCAATCGAGAGTTGCTTTCGAAAGAGTCTCAATTAAAAGAAAAAAGACACAAAAGGATTTCAAAAATAGAAATTGATTAGACGATCACAACGAGATTTGTATAGAAATAGTCAAGTTTTCTATATCGGTCTCTACGAAAATAAAATATTTTAAAGCAAACTATTGTCTCCTTTCAAAAATAAAACATAAACTGAAATGTAGAATAGAACAATTGTTTAAAAAAATTAATCAACTTCTATATAGAAGTAATGGAAACTTTGATTGTTTATTACTCAAGTTACTTATCTATAAGTGAAGTTGAGTAGTGGTTATATGAATTAAATAAAAGAAATGAGAAAATGAATAGAAATACATGAGTTAAAAAGTAATCATTATTAATTCTAGATTAGGTGTTGTTATGAAACAAAAATCAGCGAAAAATCTAATTTGAAAATGAAAAATTTAGTGATAAGATCAACGTGTTAGAAGTTAAGGTGTTGGGGAAGTGGTCTAATAGTAGCATGATTAGCTATTAAACATCAATACAAGTGATTGTGTTTTGAGATTCGAAGTACCCCATAGTCACTTCTAATAAAATTAAGTAAAAATCTTTATCACTATGAGTCAAAATATAACCAATAAAGAGATAGATGTACAGATTGATTAACAGTAAGTGAGTTGTATATGATGCCAGTACGAGTTCATATATTACGAGAATTTCCATTCGTCAGACTTAAAAGATTGAAATAACATCATTTACAAATTTGATTATTCATTAAACTAATAAAGAGTTTTGCAATTCAAATTCTTGTATCTCTTTAGTTGAATAATAATGTAAAGGTTAATTCATCAAAAGAAATTTGATGAACAATAAGATACAAAGTTATCTTGCATAGTCTCTTGAAAATTACCAATTTTTTTTGGATAAAAATAAGAGTTGGGATATTTGAGACTAATGGAAATAACGTAAGGCATTAAATAATAGGTTAAGTATTTGAGTCAGAAAATTTTTCTGTTTCGAATTAAGATTAACTAGGGAATACTTTGAACCATTAAATGATAATAAAAAGTCCCACCTTTTTTAGCTATATTTTCCAAAAAATCAGAGATATAAACTGTCCTTCTAAGTCAAGATTAAGGAGTTGTAAGTGACTTGGTTGTTGAGTGAAAGTCATGGCAAGTTTGTAAAAGGACTAAGAGCAAAATCAATGTGAGAATAGTTAAGCTTGAGTAAAATTGAATGGAATACACTTAATGTGCAAAATAAAACGAGATGTTGAGATTACTTGTGACTGCTGGAAGTGACACGAACTTACTCCTTTAGTCAAGATAAGGAACTGGAGTAGTTGTGCATAACCAAAAGTCTAAGTAACTCCGTTTTATAATCACGATTCATTCACAGCGTGGAAGATCGGTGTGACGCATCCACACATCTTTGAATTATCCAATGAATTGATGACAGTCAGAATAAAAAAATCAATGAAATTTCATTGGAGTCAATTGGAGGCTGAAGTATAGGAAATTAAATGGTCCATATATTTTCATATTAGTATGAAAATTAAAATTTTACATTAATGAGTCCCGATAAAATTAAAATATCAAGCTACAAGTTTGATAAAACTTAATATATCATTATACGGATCTTACATTGAGTCAAACTCCAAATGTTGAAAGTTTTGAACCAAATTAATCTACAACTAATTTTAGTAAATTCGTTGTAAATTGGTTCAATTATACTGCTACATCACTTGATTAGTTAATGGTGAAGTTTAAAGCAATAGTTATTGTAAACTAGATATGACGTAAGTTGCTTGTATGTTGCTGAAGATATAAATGAAATGAAGACAAATGTGTGACTTATAGCTTAATTAGTTTTCTATTTTTATATGTATAGGTTAGGAATATTGAATAGAAGATAGTATATATGACTGGATATATTGCAAGAATTGAGTAGTCTTCTATTACACTAAAGGGAAGACAAGAATTAATGGAGCAGAGGCATATATAGATATCATATTTATAACTCGTATGAAATACAAGTTCAAAGTTACACTATGAGAGTATAATCATCGAATTTGTTGATATCCTTTTTTAGAAACGTATTTCTATCAAGTTAAGGATAACTGACTCTACTCAAACAATCAGAGAAGTTGATGAAGGGTAAGTGATTAAGACGTGAATATGTGGGAGATCTTAGTAAAGTGAAAGGAATGAGGTTCTTGATTAACTCATCATTAGAAAATTAATCACAGAAGTTAGAAAAGTCGATAATTTTTAATTAATCAAAGAAGAAGTTAAGTGAATTGGCTGACGAATTGGAATTGATAATTGCTTTCTAGACCATAATCTAAATAATATTGTAAGTAGATATTTAGAGAATAAGTAAGAGTTGCACGATGTATCAGGTTTCTATTTCTGATCGGATTGGGAATTCGAGTTCTCTTATTTTGGGATGACAAATTTTTTATAAGATCTATAGTCATGCGATGACTTATGTAATTCCAGTTTTCGGGTAAGGAATACTGGAATGGTGATGGATTAGATAAAAATGCATTTTTGCCTAGTATCTAATGTTGTGCTCAAAATTACTTGCATCTATATGTAATTTTGGACTGATTATAGTCTAAAAATTAATTAGCTGATAATTGAAATAAAAAGGGTTGGTTGGTTATGAGAAAATAAGTTGGAATGTGTACTAGAATTTAAGTGGATATAGAAAGAATTATTAACAGTTTGATGAATAGTATTCACATTAGAATGAGAATTGTGTTATCAAAAGAAAGATAGGCTAGTTTTCGCTATGTATTAATACTTGAAAGTGATTCACGATATGAGATGAGAAATAAAGTAAAATTATCGAGTATTCTACAAAGTTGATTGTTTAACTCATCAGAAATTCCCAAATTGTCAAGATTGACAAAGTAATAGAGATAAATTTTCACTAAGCCAAAATGTTAGAAAATGGAAACTTAAAATGATTATGATATCAACTATCGAGTTGTTAATACAATAAAGTGATTGGATCCACTTAACGTTTTACTTTTTAAATGGTTTTTTTTTCATGTTTAAATTAAAAGAGTTGTATATAAAGGATCATTTTCTTTATCTCTTTTGTTTCAGTAACCTGTAATTTTAAATTTTGAGTATTTTAACTTGTTGGGAAGATAGTGACATCTCAAAATTTTATGAACTTGATTAGGTGGCCAATTAAGTAGTTTCGTATTTGATTTGGGATTTAGGTAATTGACGTGGGACCCACACGTTACGGATTCGAGATCATAATTTTTAATATTTTTTATGTCGTGTGCTTATTTGATGTATTATACTCTATTCCGAGGAGAAATAGGGTCAATTGGAGTATATACGCGGTGTCCTTGTGTTTTGAAACGCATTGAGTGATTTTCTCCAATTTTCAATAATTTAGAGGTATTTTTCAGAATTTAATTTGGAGTTAAAATAAGAGATAATCATGAAATTAAATAAAACAATTAATAAATTGATGGTCGCCTAGTGACAAATGGAGTCAAAGGTTATACGTGTGGGATATACAATAGTGTACACACCCGAGGTTGGTCGTTGGCGCGCGTGGCGAATTTATAGCCGCAAAAATATACATGTATGTGTATATATATAAAGGAATCATATATTTTGAATTTAAAAAAAAGTATACATTTGATTCAAGGAGAATCAAGTGGCGTATGTTTATAAACATAAGATCTACCTTGATATACGTGTTACGTTACTCGAGGAGACCGAAACGATTAATCTAACTTAAGGTGGTTAGGTGATGATGATTGTTTATAGCCACAAAGATTGAACTCGAGATATGCATCACTTATCTTGAGAATGATTAACATAAATAATGAGATTAGCAAATGGTTGTTAATTTTTAGATTTGCCACGAGATTCATGCAATACAAATGTCGAAGAAATCTTATATTTATCAAAACAATACACTGCCTCAATTAGGTTTGTTTTGGAGATAACATTTGAGCTCGAGATAAGTAAGGAAGATCAAATTGTTTTATGATTATAAAACTAATAGATTTGTTTGGGATTCGCATGATTTGAATCTCGAGAAAATCTAATATATGTTTGCAAGTAACGCACAATTCTTTTCTCTACAAATTGGCTAAGAAGAAGAGAGATGAAATTGAAATTGTAAATTGATCGAGAGGCTCGAACGAATTGCAAAGCAGTTCAACCGATGAGGTAGACAACAGGGGTCGTCTCTCCTCCCAAGCAAACCCAGGGGTTGGGTTGAAACCAACCCTAAATAAAAAAAATTGTGTCAAAATAGAGAAGAACAACATGAAAGGAAAAAGATGGGGGGTTTGGACCCCTAGATCGGATTGAAACAGGTCCGGTTCAACTGACCTAGATCGGTCTGATTCAAAGGCCAAACCCTCCTCATTTAAAAAAAATGGTTTTATAATTAGAAAAAAATGAAATAAAATCTCTGGAAATTAGGGAAATTATGAAAAGTAGAATTTTTGGATAATCAATACAAATTTGGAATTTTTATGAAAAATGAGGTTTTTAAAATTTTATTGAGGATTTAAACCTAGTATTTTCCTCGTAATGGATGCTACGATACTCGAAAATGCCCAAAATTTTAAAAATCATTCAAAAGCTTAGTCAAGGGTAATTTTTTATTCTAAACTACAATTTGGAGTTGAAATCGGGATCCAAAAACTCGAGGAGTTGATTAGATGGATCTCGACGTTTTTGAGTTATCGAAAGACCAATAAAATATAATAAATTGGAAAAATTATATTTAAGCCTAGACAAAGCCCGTTTTGTTGTCGATCTTTAATTTTTGGTCAAAAATGAAATTCGGGCATCGGTGATTTTATTTTAGAAGTTTTTTAAGAGTTTTGGGATGCGATTAGGTCTATTAAATCGCAAGTAAATGGAAGAAATTGTGAAATTTTAATAGAAAATTATAGGACATACAAATGAATTGTAGGACTACGATTGGAGCACGTATGGATTAGTTTACCGACTCGAAGCACAAAGGAATTTCGATATCACATTTGTATAGTTAAGTAAATCCAATTGTAACCTTTACATTGTATGATTATAATATCATATAAGTTGCATTGATTCTTGATATTGCATTTTTGTTGTAAATGCATACACAGGTAGAGAGGATAAGTCGATTCGAGTCTCCTTATAGTGTCTACTTTGTTGTATGTACAAGGTAGAGCTATATAGTGTCTACCTAACTGTATGCATAGGGTATATTAAGCTACCTGACTTTGTATATAAGGTGGAAATAGATAGTGTCTACCTTACTGTGTGTACATGGCAGAACTATATTATGCTTGAGGAGCTAGAGTCATTGATACCTTGCATCATGTGATTAATATGGGATCATGTTGAACCAAATCTTATTTTGATAGACTCGAGGAACGAGACTCATTTGGTTGTCCTCTCTAAGCATGAGTCCTTATTATTGTTCACTTACCACTTTCTAATAACGATATCCGATTTTGGTCGGATAACAAAAATGGGATGGATTCATGATTATATTTAAATTCCTTGGATTATAAGTTTTGTTTAATCTCTTGGATTATTATGGATTTGATTATTACAAGTGTACTGAATAGTGTGGGATTTACGTATTTGACATTATTGAATGTTTATGATTGGATAATGACGGGTTCTAGTAGTGCAACAAAAAAAAAAAAAAAAAAGCATTCTGATTGTTCGTGATTGGCTTAGTTCTTTTCTCTATGTATGTATTGTTTTTAATTATATTATATAAAATAAATGGGGTTTTCGGTTTGAGTGTGATTAAGATTTCCTTTGCAATGGCTGGAACGGTTTTGGGATGAATTGAGATAACTTTAGAATTAAGGTAATGATAGTTTAGAGTTTTTAATACTTTTGATCAGGTTAGAATGAATATATTATTTTGTTAATGGAATATATATTGTTATGGAAGGATTATGAGTCCTTCAGCATTTCCAACAAAGCTGAGTAGGATTTGTTGAAGATTTTTGAAAACCGAGTTATTTGGTGTGCGCTTAAAAATAAATGAGGTGCTGTCAAAAAGTTATACGAAATTTGAGGATAACATAATCAATATAAAAGAACTTTGAATATTACATAAATAATCTTTTTGAAACTTTGATGTTTAAGATTCAATTTACAATCGTTTATGGTTAATAATGTTTTATATTTAATGATTACAAGATCTTAATATTAATTGTTTATTAATAGACACGTGAAGGCTGCTAGATTATCAATGGAAGGTAATTTAGGATTGTCAGATGCCCTAATTAGGTGGGGTCTGATATTTCTAACAATACTTAATTTGGTCATTATAGTGTGAACATCACAAGATAAAGTTGTATAGGAACACAACTTGTCGGTTAGGAAACTCGTAAACGTAAAATTTGTAGAAAAATGAATATACAAAAGAATCATGTGCGATTGTTGTCGACCAAGTGCCCCCTGATTATAAAGTCATATAAAATGCAAAACTTTCATCATGGGTAAAATCTTTTTTTCTTCAAAAGAATAATGGGCTTGTTGTTGATCAAGTGCCCATTTGGATGTTTTTCACAAATATACTCTTATCAAAAAAATGGACTTTATTTCAATTAGTATAAGAAGCATTTAATCAGACACTTTAAAGTGATTGAGATGCTTTAGAAGTAGAATTGCTACTATATGTTACTTCATTGTGAAACTAAGGACTACCATCTAATTCTTAAAGAAGCATTCAAAGTTCAATGGTTGTATTGATGCATGTAAATGAATTTCTAACTAACGAGCGTTATCTGATTTCAAGTTTCACTGGCAAACAAAATCTCTGAAATCCAATGGTGCCAACCATGCTTCTTTTCCAATTCTATATTAATCTATCTACTCTCTTTATTAATATATGTTCTTGAAGCCTTCCTTAGTTTATGAAAATAAAATAAAATATAGCCATCATTAGATGAATTATTTCTTCCGCATAAATACAACAATTTATGCCTTAAAAGACTAAAACATTATTTGAAGCACACCTTACAAATTAATTCACTAAGTACCCAAAAAATTCCTAAAACTTATAAATTGGTCGAGATGCACCGTTTAATCTATTAAATAATCCTAGTTAGCTAACATAATTTTAAGCTTTTTAACATGCATATTTGGTGTATCGTTTGTTGGCCATACATTTATTCGATTCTATTACATCATGCATCCACATTAGGTTGCGCTAATCCCAGTGTTCATCTTATAGATAGGCAATGTTTTTATGAAAAGTATGTTGCCCAATAACTAGTTTGTAGTATCATCATTATTGGCCACACATTTTTTACCCATTTAGGTATGTAATTTTAATTTACAGACAAAAATCTTAAGACAACCTACTTTAAGAACACTTCACTTTATTGCCATCGTCCCAATTAAGAAAAGAGAACCACTGATGATCTACACTATGGCCTACATTTTGTCTACACATAAGGCATATCAATCCCATGTCGAGACGTAACTATCTAAGAACAAATTACATGCCCACACCACTCTTTATCCCTCGACTTAAGGGCTCGGATGTCGAGTTCAAGGGCATTTATATCTCTTCCTTCCATCATATTAAGAGGTAACCTACAGCTTTTAAAATATTCTACTTCACAGGACATCTTACAACAAAAGATTTGAATGCTTCCTTATGAGTGAAAACAACAGGTATATGAAGCATTCGATCAAAGACTTTAAGAGTGAACACAATAGAAATGGACTCTATTTCGAATCTCGTTTGTGAAACAAAGGACTGCCTTCATGTTACTCCATTTTTATCTGATTTTAATTGCTACTACAATTTTTTAGAATTAGGTACCAGTTGAGATGAAATAAACAAAGCTTTTAATTGAACACGTTATGGACAAGAATCTTACATAAGCATATAATCAAACACTTTCTAAGCAAGGCCTCAAACGAAGTGATGGAAAAGATTTTGTTTTGCTATGCATCTTATAAACAAAAGAAAAGAATTGAGAAACCACATTAAAATTGAGATTGTGCTATGGAACATACCTTTATGTCTATTCAAAGTCTTCCAAAAAAAATCTCAAATCCAATAAGTCGTTAGCGGCAGTAGCATCTAAAAAGCAAAACTTAGAATCAAGTTCTTAAGTTGGGAGAAGAATGTTTGGAAGATAGTGAGAAATTCAAATTCTTAAGATGGATGGAGATCGCATAGGCAAAAGGAAGATTGTTAGGAAGAAAGTGTGATTTGAGAAAAAAACTGTTGGAGTTTATAAAGGAAGAGATTAAAGAGATATAGTTGCAGGAAGAGATTTAAGAGAATATGGTTGCAACCAAGAGTAGAGTCATTTTTATAGAAGAAGGAGACAGAGTTTGGATATGGGATTCGTTCCATAGAAAATGTCAAATTTCCATGCTGAAATAAAAGAAAATATGGGAAAAATATAAATGTGGGTTTTTTTCCATGCGGCTATATGTCTATCAAACACCAAACAAAACGGTTACATTGAAAAACCACACAATTTTTCATGATTATTTGAATTTTTTTTTCCTATCGAACACACCCTAAGTCTCCATTGGTAATATTAGTGCTCACATCATACAATCTTGCAAAACCTATCCTACAACCTCAAATCCAATATTTCATTCAATACCATCCAAATTTAAAAAATTCAATGCATAACTAAATGAAATCATAAATGCACCTTAATGTCGAATTAGTTTTTAGTAGATCACTCCTCCAAGTCTTTATTAATCCAAGCCCTCTAACCTTTCTCACCAACTAGAACACTATCTATCTTTGGAATGAAATTCTAAAACATAGAGCCCTAGCTCTTCCACTTGTGCAAATCCAAAATGTGCTTGTCTGTTCACTCTAAATCATAAGGAACTCACTAATCTCACTTGAAAATGATAAAGCTTTAGCTCTAGAAGGGTGTATGCTAAGGGGTTTCAGAAGCGTTTAAGCGTAAGTGGGGAGAATAGTCTGAAAATGGGTTTATAATCCGTGTTTCGACCTCGGAACCATGCCCCGTAGGGCAATTTTATTTATTTTTAACATGTTGCCACTTAAGAGTTGTGGCTTGTACCCGTAGTGTCATTGGAAATACCCACGACTTTGTCTCATTTGCTCGCATCTTCTCGTATTATTTTTCTCTAATTCTCCTCCAACTTTTTGTAGAACTCGCATAAGGTGTCGTGAGCGCATAAAATCCATGAAGATATCAAAATTAATAAATTTTACATATCATTTTGCCCACGCACCTTACCTTCACCGCTTTGAACTCCTCGCTCTTTTTTCCTATTTTAATGACTTTTCGAGACATTTCCATTTCATTGAATCTTCACTCAGTGAATGGTTTTGTCTAGACGGTTGAAAAATAGAACTCAAACTCGTGAATTGTAATTCTTAAACCAAATAACAAAACTACAAATTTAAATTCAAAAAATTGAAATTTTAAAACCCTTGTGCTAACTCCAAGTGGTGCTTAATTTAATGTCATTAGCTTGATGCCTTTTACATTTTTTAATCCGAGTCTAAATCAAAAAACTCCATTTGCAAATCATAGATTATAATATTATATACGTTCAAATGTATCTCATCACCATCAATAAAGACAACCTTCTCAGCATCGTTGCCCTCATCGATACGCATTGTGATTTTGCTTTATCTCATGTCCAAACTTATTTTAGTCGTGTTCAAGAATGACCGCCCAAGTATCATAAATACATCATTATTCATGTTATAGTTCATAAACATGAAATCTGCAATGAATGTGAATCTACTTCCTGTCATATGCACGTTAAAAGCTCTTCCAATAGTAGGTATCAAATTATCGTCTGGTACTTGCAAATTTGTGGTATTCAAAAAATTGAACTTCAAGTATGCATGAATAATATCTATTAGTGGCATGATATTGACCGAGGCTCCTATATCACATAAAACATTTCCAAAACAGTGCTCGTCAATGTTTATCGATATGCTTATCTATTCATAATCTCTCATTTTGATCGATTGAAGTCACGAGAT
This sequence comes from Stephania yunnanensis, assembly GCA_039657365.1. Taxonomy (NCBI): domain Eukaryota; kingdom Viridiplantae; phylum Streptophyta; class Magnoliopsida; order Ranunculales; family Menispermaceae; genus Stephania; species Stephania yunnanensis. The sequence continues at coordinate 35,804,372 of CM077590.1, read as the reverse complement.
GAACTTGAGCTTTAGTTTCAATTTCTTAGTAACCAAATTGATGTCATTACCTTATGGGTCTTCGAGGAAAAGTCCAACTTTATTCTTGGTCTTCTATTGTTGCTTCTTCTTCCTTTTCTTCAAGGCATTAATTCTTTGCTTCTTGAAACCATCCAGTTCATCTTACCTTACTTCCATTCCGTGCTCATGCATCTTTTCATGCTTGCACATTAATTGTTCTCGTCTCGGCTCCTTTGTTGCCATAATGCTCATCATGTGAATAACACTTACACACTCATTGGGATTGGTAATTGTGTTTCTAGGAATCTATCCTTATTTCCTTTAGTTAAAGCCTATTACAAGTTGAATAATTTGCCACTCTAGATTCTTGATGGGTTGTGATTGATCATTATCCATCTTTTTAGGTGTGTCGTATTCCTTCCAACTATTTATCGTGATTTTCATGGCGCTCCCTATATCTAACTTCCATTGCTTGCAAGTACTTCTCAATTGACTTTAGTGAAATCATTTTTTCACTTTATCCTAACTTCCTTTGTTGTACTGGTTATTCGAAGCCTCGAGGTAACTTCGGTGCATTATTATGATCTCTGTAATAAAATTTAGGATTGCTATTGTTGTATCCTAGATAAAACTATTGAATAACCACTCATCTCGGCCTGAAGTTGTTCTCATACCCTTGGTTGTTCCTAAAGTTTGTCTTTACTCTCCATTCCTTGTTGTATGTGCATTTAGCATCCCATTTGAAGTTTTGGCATTTGATTTCTTTGATTTGCTAGCTATGCCACAATTGCAACTTGCGAATAAATCTAGTAGAAACTTGTTGATTTCATGCCTTTGGAACAATAACTAGTGGTAGAATTCTGACGCAAAAGATCTAAGAGATCCAATATTCCATTGTCATCCTTGGTAAACAGAGAGCCGCCTGATGAAGCATCTACTCGCGTTCTTTTGTTATGGTTCATCCCATAACAGAGAATTTGGAGTTATGCCCATTTCATGTATCCATGTCCCGAACTTCTCCTCAGCATCTCTAAAACTATTTCCCAAGCCCCGCCAAATGACTTAGTGTCTTCAAGCTTGAATTGATTAATCTATAGTTTATTTTCGATGACCATCTATAGCGGAAGAGTTTATCGAGAAATCTTTTATTGATTTTCGCCTATTAAGTCATACTACTTGCATTTAGCCCTTGGAACCACGATTTAACTTTTCCACCCAGTGAGAATGGGTAATTCGGATGATGTGCAAAAGGTCGCACTTCTCCAAGAAATTCTTAAAATTTGCAATTGGATCTTCATAGGATAGCAAGTTAAATAGACTATTTTGTACCATGTTTATTAGAAACGGTCGTACCTCATACTCAATTGTATTTGATGGAAGCCTCATCACTTCGCTATATGTCTCTTGAACTTCTAGCTTGAAGTAGTCACGAAGGCATATCTATCGTTGCACTCTTTTTTGCACTACCTAATCACCCATGAGTTTGTTATTCCCACAGCCTTATTGATTTCTAGCTTACTCCTCAGCCATCTTAACTTCTTTCTTTTTCTTTCCTTTAGTTGTTCTCTTAGTCTCCGGATCATAAGGCATTAGGTCTTTCTCTTCCTTGCTACGTATGCACTAAGTATCCCTCAAACGAAAACACAAAAAGATCAAGCGTAAGCTGACATTTAAACCTATATTTATTTTTATTTTTTTTATCAACTGAAAATTAACATATTGAAAATAAAAATTAGCAACTATTCAAACTAACTAAGTAATAGTAATAGCTATCTATCCCCGATAACAACTCCAAACATTTGAAACACACTGTAAGTTTAACGGCTTGTTTGTCGTAATATTGCAATCAACTTATGTTGATCACGGATATTGTCCTAAAGGAAAGGTTTTTGCACTAGTTGTATATCACCTACTTAACCTGAACTATTGCTAAGGGATTCTCTTTTAATTGGTTTTATATCTAGACTAAACTATTCTAACAAATAACTTTAAACCTTAGTTGAACTCTTATATAAAGGATATTTTAGTTCTCAACTTCACCTAAGCAATTTAATACTATGCTTTGTATTAATGTGTACATCTCAATATATTTTTCTGCAATGCCTAATTAGAATAGAATATTCCCTTCCAATGCACTTCAACAAACTATCGTGACGAAGTAGATTCCAATGTGCAAACTAGAACTCCACCTATCGTTGTGAATAACTTAAGTTCAACATTTCTTTAAGACTCAAATCATTGGATTCATAACCAACCAAATTTACTATTTGCGCCTCCCTAATCAACAACTATCCCTCAATGTTGTGTATTTTACGATTGTAACGTTCATGTATTGATTAGAAGCTTTAATAGCCATGATAACTTCTAAATCCTAAGTTCATTATGCACGTGATAAAGATGTCTAAAGCATTACTCTTACAATCAATACAAATTCTAACTATTACACTTTTATAATCACTTTTATTCCTATTTCAAAGCGTAGCACTCATACCGTATGATCCTTTGACCCCTAAAATAAATAGACTAGTCATACATATTTAAAACACATAAATCAAAATTAAATATATAATTCATTTCTAAACATAGATTAATATAAATACTATATTGAATTACTCAATTAAGCCAAATATTGAGTGCAAACACGGAGTCTTTAACATTTCTCCAATAGAAAATCTTAATATTCAAACTCAATGCTAAATTACTATAATGGAGGCTAATCTCGTTTTATGTTCTAATACTTATTTGTACTCTCTAATAATGATTAGATATCCTAAATTACAATTTAACTCGAATTAGAGCTTTGCTTCCTGATTTTTGCGAGAATGGCGTCGTCACTAATGCCCAAGTGCAGTGTGTATTAAGTCATGGCGCCCCCACTATGCTACAACTTCATGATGTGATTTTAATTTCGTGGAGCCTCGGTGCCGTCCCCTTTGTATCCCGACGATGTCCCTTATTAGCCATGGTGTCGCCATCGCATCGGACCTTCAAAGTGAGTTCTCTTCATTTCTTCTTCTCTCACATGTCGTGCCTTTCATCTTCATATTGTACCTTGTCTTTCCAGAACATCAATACATGCTCCCACGACGCCACTCTATTTTTTTGGGTTTTTGATTCATTTCTTCTAGTTTTTCCTTTATTTCTCCCAATACACATTAATTCCCTAAAAAATGTAATAACGTCATGAATTAGTACTCATTTTATGATATTTATGTTAGGGAATGTACCCTAGGTCAATCTACAAACATTGTTTATTTTATAATTTTAGTTAATAAAATAGAGGTTTTATTTGTTGTTTTATTATAAGTGATTGCATGTTTACCTTATACTAAGATCCATGGGTATTTGTTGAAATATCATAAATGTCCCTAGTGTCTCTAAATGCCTACCTACTTGAAATATCCTAGTTTATTCTAGCAATGTTCCCCCCATACATATATCCCATCTGATCCTAGGTCATCCTTGTGATTGAGTATTATGTTCCATACCTAGATTAATTAAGTCAGCCTTGTTGACCTAGTATATCTTGACAAGGCCGAGGCGTACCAAACCAACAACACTCTTCATTCTCGTGCTTGTCAAGTAAAGTATCACGTTTGGGATGAACTTGCCCAATTCTGGAACCCGTGAATAGCTAGTTTCAATTGCAATTACTGAAGCTTGAGTAAGATCGAACTACTTTATCTATGGTGTAGAAAGAATGAAAGGAGTAGAGCCACTCGCTTACAAATCAAGCCCTTGATCCGAACCCTCGGAGTGAAAGTTCGGATTCACACACACAGCCCTATCATATGAGTTTGCCTATGCTACGCACCTTTATAGAGCCTTTCTGCTCGCTCCCTTCGTTGGCATCATTGAACCTCATTAGCATTTTGAAAAGAATAAAAGGCTCAAAACGAATGGTCAAAGGAATTAATGATTCGTGTTTAGTCTTCGATCTTCGATCATTATACTATGAACTATAATGCATTAAGACTAGTGTGAATTTAAATTGATGGTCATATGCTGATCATGTGTATAGGGATACAAATCAAGATCATGAGTACTTATTAGGGAATAAGATAATGGATTGACCCTCTATGAGAACACCTCATGGAGTAAGTCATAGGTGTTACTCCTGATAGATATATCATTTAGTCTTTCGACTTGAGATTACCATAGACTTCAATATTGGGAGCATGATATTTTCACACAATCAAATGCCATCTTAACCGGACAATTATAAAGATTGTGATTGTTTACAGTGTAAATAATATGTGAAGGTGTGTAATCAAGATAGAGTTTGTCACTCTCGTATAGAGAGATATTAGTGGATCCCATGATAAGATAGACTAATAATGGCCAAGTCCTTGTGAATTGATATGATCAATGTCACTTGGATGTTTTTTGGTTTACCTAAAGATCGAGACTAGTACGATTGAACATTAGGGGTGACACTATGCCTTGTGTTTAATCAAGGGATATCGCACGACAAAAGGATTTGATATACGTTATTAATTACATTATATCAATATCTATATTCATGCTACTTGGGTAGTCATAATGCCTTATTAGAGATAGCTTATGACTTGCGTACCAAAATGGTTTTTAATTCACTGCCAATGTCGCATCAACCTATTGGGTTGCATACAAAGAATGGTTTTGCACGATTTCAATTGGTCCAGAGTAATGAATCTTATATAATAAAATTCATGACATAAAAGCCCTTATGATTTGTTATATAACACCTTATTAATAGGGGCCCGTGTCTAATTTTCTTAAACTGCCTAAATACAATAGTTGTATTATGAATAGGATTTTAAAGTGAGCGCTTATCTACACATATAAAGGAAATGTAAAACCCTAAAAATGAAATAATATTTTTCATTCTTACAATTCTTCGAGTTCTCTGGATTTAGGGAGAGAAAGAAAAAGTCGTTTTCAATCTCTCTTAGGGCTAGCACTCCAAATTGTGGTCACCGTTCGTGTGTTCTTTTCTGATAAAGGACGCGCACTAGAACGTTTTGAATATCGGACAATCAAAAAGGAAATCACGGAATAAGGTATGATTTACTTTCATAGATTTTGTTTAATGGAACTTATTTTTTATCTTGTTGAGGTTTTTCAAATTTTGTTTTGAATTTTCGCAGTGTATCAACCCCAAAACCCAACAATGTAGACTAACTATACTACTTAATTAGCCTTATAGATATTTATAAATAATCATTTATCAGTCACTAATGGCCTAGTTCCCCTATTTGCGATAGATATGGCAACCGCTCTCTTCATCCTTACCTTACTCCCCTTACAGTCTTAGGCAACAACTTTCAAGATTTAGCACGTGAGCAATAGTCACCGAAACATAGATAACCATGAGCAACCGCTCGTAAGATTTATCAAGTTCTTGATGATACTCAAATAAAACAATTGGTATGTCTGGTCTCTTGCTATAAGTGATATCCAATTCTCAACCCGATTAGTATCATGGACTCAGCCTGATTGATAACATGTCAATAGGTTTATGTCTAGAGATTTCCAATGAATATAAAAGCTTTAAAATATTATTGAGACATCATGAAAAATAGTAACATAAAAATAAAGAATTAAATCAAAACACTATTATAATAGAAAATCTCATCGAGTAATAGAAAACAACTAACTATTTGATAGAGAGCTTCATCCCCAACCTAGGTATTAAAGAACCTAGCTGAAAGTGGCTACTCAATTATCTCTACTCCTAAGTCACATTGAATACAATTTGTTTTTGCACAAAGAGGTCCCAACTTTATATAGTTGAGTCAAGGTATAATAATAAGAAAGTCTAGGAAATAAGAACCTTCTAAAAACTGAAAAACTTCTATTATATAAGTTTGGGCTGCTGATGATGCTGCCATTATGTGGGAATGGCGCTGAATCATGACGTGGCACATTATAGCAAGTCTTAAACCATCGCCTACTTACCGGCCAACGGGACCGCTGTTAACTATTTATCGCATTGGAGATTTGTACAATAGTCAATATTTGTATGATTTCCTAACTTTTTAGTGATTATTCATGCATTGTAATATATAATATTTATGTTGTTATATTATGATGACTAAAACAAAAAAATCCTTCTTTCAAATTTTAAGTCAAGTGCCATCCATTCTTAAACACTTGTTAAGGATTCGATCACATAAAAATGGGGCTGCCTCCACAGAGTGTATTATGTTATCTTGGTGAGGCAAGTTGGGTTACGGTTACTCTATTGTTTGAAATGGTTAGACTTGATAAAGTTATCAAAACGGTTTTGGGCTTTGGGCATTAGATGAGATAAAACATGCTAAGTACATAAGATGTCATAATCTCATAAAATATCTAAAAATTACATATGATGTAATTGGTAATTGATACCTATATAAATAACCTAATTCAAAGTGTGATACCTTAGCTGTCTTGGAATTAAATGAAACATGGATTTTAGTCCCTTAAATTAACATAACATTTTTAAGGAGGGTTGTTAATTTAGTGGGAGTTTATTCCTCTATACTGAAATGAACTTTTACATAATCTTTGTTATAGATCTATGGCCTCTTCAAATCACATTAATCCTTTGTCACTGCGATCCGTCCTTCAGAAGGATAAGTTGTCTGGGACAAACTTTCTCGACTGGTTCACGAACTTGAGAATTTCTCTTAAGCATGAACGCAAGTTGTATGTGCTAGATGATCCAATTCCTGAGGAACCTCCTGCCAATGCTTTAAGAGCCGTGAAGGATGCACATACTAAGCATATTAACAACTCAACTGATGTTGCATGCATTGTGTTGGCAACCATGGTTCCCGAACTTTAGAAAGACATGAAACACATGGAAGCTTACGACATGGCTACGATGCTGAAGGAAATTTTCCAATAGCAGGCTAAGCAAGAAAGGTTCGAGATGGTCAAGAACCTTCATTCTCGCAAAATGGCTGAGGGTGCCTCAGTTATTCCTCATGTTCTAAAAATAAAAGGCTATATTGACCATCTTAACAGACTTGGATTTCCCATAAGCTAAGAGTTGGCTACGGAATCCTGAATTCATTGCTAGATAGTAATTCTCAATTTATGATGAACTATAACATGAAAAAGATGGAGTGGTCTATCTCATAGTTGTATTTGATGCTTAAAACTGCTGAGCAGAATGTCAAGAAACCTATTTCTATTTTGCTGATGGTTCATAAAGGAAAGGCTTTGAAGAAAAAGGGCATAGTAAAGGCTAAAGTTACCAAGGCTATTGTGACTATCACAAAGCCTATGGAACAAGTCAAGCCCAATGCTGCTTCTATTTCACAATCCTAGAAGGAAAAGGATAAAGAAGGAAATTTTCATTTCTACCACGCACTTGGACATTTGTTCGAAAACTGCAAACTCTATCTTGAAGATGTAACGAAAAAGAAGAGTAGTGCAACTACTACTTCAGATATTTATGTTTTTGAAGTTAACACGTCTGCTAATGATTCCTGGTATTGGATACCGGATGTGGATCTCACATTTGTAATAATGTCCAGGGTCTCACCAAAAGTAGAAAATAAAAGAAATGAGAGGTCATCCTACAAGAATGGAGCAAAGGTTTATGTGTTGGCTATATGATGCTATGAGTTAATTTTACCTAGTGGACTTGTTTTAGTTTTAAATAATTATTATTATGTCCCTACCTTAGTAGAAACATCATTTCAGTTTCATTTTTAGATTTCGATGGTTTTCATTTCATTATTGTGAATAATAAATGCTACATTTCCCGTGAAGACATTTTCTATGCGAATGTTAATTTGTGTGATGGTCTTTATATTCTAAACATGAAAAGATCCACAGATATTCCCGTTCTTAACATAAATACAAAGAGATTCAAGTCAAATGATTTGAATCAAACCTACTTTATGCATTATCGTATTGGCCACATTAATGAGAAACGTATTTCTAAACTCCATAAAGATGGACTTTTAGATACATTTGATTTTGAATCATATGAAACATGTGTATCTTATTTACTAGGCAAGATGACAAAGAGTCCCTTTACTGCACACAGTGAAAGGGCAAGTAATTTATTGGGTCTAATACATACTGATGTATGCAGTCCTATAAACACAATGGCTGGAGGTGGTGACCAGTACTTCATTACATTTACCGATGATTTCAGTAGATATGGTTACGTGTATCTCATGAAACATAAAGGTGAATCTTTTGAGATGTTTCACGAATTTCAAAACGAAGTGCAAAATCAACTCAGTAAAACTATTGAAGCAATTCAATCACAACGAGGTAGTGAATATTTGAGCCAAGAGTTTGATGATCATCTTAGAAACTGTGGGATTGTCTCACAGTTAACTCCCCTAGCAACTCCACAATGGAATGGTGTTTCTGATAGGAGAAATCGCATTTTATTAGATATGGTTCGATTATGATGAGTCATGCCGATCTTCCTATTTCCTTTTGGGGTTTTGCCTTAGAAATTGCTGCATTTACACTAAATTATGTTCCTTCTAAAGTGGTTGATAAAACACCACATGAAATGTGGTCGGGGAAAAGACCAAGTTTGTATTTCCTTATAATTTAGTGGAGTGAGGTTTTCGTACCACAACAAATCTTAGAAAATTATCAGCCAAATCTACCAAATGTGTATTCGTTAGTTATCCTACAAAAATCGGAGGATACTACTATTATAATCCCGTTGAGAACAAAGTGTTTGTTGCTTGGAATGGTATCTTTATGAAAAAAAAAGTTCATTTCAAAAGACAATAGTGGGAATAAAGTAAGTCTTGAATAAATTCAAGAACCATAAATAAACTAAGTCTTGAACTAATTGATCCTCCACAGGTATCATAAGGCCCTCGTAGGTCTGATAGGGTAAGACATCAGCCTAGGAGATTTTGATTTTTTATTACTAATAGTAATAAGGTGTTGCTTATGGATCAAAATGAACCTATTACTTATCAAGAGGCTGTTTCTGGCCCTTAGGGCGATAAATGGCTTAGTACCATGAATTACGAGATGCAATCCATGTTTGATAACCAAGTTTGAAACCAGGTTGATTTACCTGAAGACGGTAAGAGCATAGGATGTAAATTGGTTTTCAAGAAGAAAACCAACATGGATGGCAATGTACATAATTATAAAGCAGGGCTAGTAGCAAAAGGTTTCAGACATACTAAAAGTGTTGATTATGATGATACTTTTTTTCCTGTAGCTATGCCTAAATCCATTAGAATTCTAATTGCCATAGCCGCATATTATGACTATAAGGTATGGCAAATGGATGTCAAAACAGCTTTTCCAAATGGAAAGTTACTTAAGGACGTGTATACGATACATCCTGAAAGGTTTGTTCATCCTGAGACTTATAGGAAGGTGTGCAAGCTTCAAAGATCTATTTATGGATTAAAGCAAGCTTCTCGGAATTGGAATCTTTGTTTTGATGATGCGATTAAGGAAATTGGTTTCAGTACAAATAAACATGAGCCTTGTATATACAAGAAGGTCAGTGGGAGCGTGGTTATTTTCTGTGTGCTATATGATGATTATATATTACTCATTGAAAATGACATCCCAATATTGCAGAGTGTCAAGTCTTGGTTAGGGAAGTGATTCTCAATGAAGGACTTAGGAGATGCAACCTACATCCTTGGAATTAAGATATATAAGGATAGATCTAAAAGGCTAATCGTTCTAAGTCATATTGTTTATATTGATAAGGTATTGAATAGCTTCAATATGCAAAAATCTTAAAGAGGGTCATTGCTAATGTCTCATGGTATGAATCTGAGCAAGACTCAATGTCTGAAGACTAATGATGATAAAGAGTGCATGAATACGATTTTATATGCATTAGCTATTGCATCTATCTTGTATGCCATCTTATGCACTCGACCTGATGTATCATATGCTTTGAGTGTAACAAGCAGATATAAGTCCGATCCCGGTGAGAGTCATTAGATAGTAGTAAAAAACATTCTTAGGAACTTGAGAGGGACTAAAGAAGTGTTCTTATTATATGGAAGTTTGGAAGATGAGCTTATCGTAAGTGGTTACACAGATGCAAGTTTTCAAACTGATATAGATGACTTCAAATTGCAATCTGGATATGTATTTACATTGAATAGAGGCACAACAAGCTGGAAAAGTTCGAAGCAAGAAACTATCGCAGATTCTACAACAGAAGCTCAATATATTGCTGCGTTCAATGCAGCTAAGGATGCAATTTGGATCAAGAAGTTCAACTCAGAACTTGGTGTGGTTCTGAGTATAGCTAACATCATTTGCTTGTATTCTGACAACAATGGGGCTACAGGCCAAGGAACCAAAATCACACCACTGATCCAAACATATACTCAACCGTTTTCATCTCATTTGAGAAATCATTGAGAGAGGAGACGTGAAGATTTGCAAAGTTCTCACATAAGGCAATGTTGCAGATCCTTCGACGAAGACTCTTCCACAAGTGAAACATGACGGTCATGTTAGATCATTAGGTATTAGAAGCTTGAACAATTGGCCCTACTGCTAGTGGGATATGTTAGGGCATGTGCCCAAGGTCAATCTATAAACATTATTTATCTTATTATTCTAATTAGTAAAATTGAGGTTTTATTTGTTTTTTTATTATAAGTGATTGCTTGTTTACCTTATAGTAAGATCCAATGATATTTATTGAAATATCTTAAATGTCCCAAGTCGATCATTATACTGGGAACTATAATGAATTAAGACTAATATGAATCTTGATTGATGGTCATGTAATGATCATGCGTATTAGGATATGAATCAAGATCATGAGTACATATTAGGGAATAAGATACTAGATTAACCCGCTTTGAGAACACCACATGGATTAAGTCGTAAGTGTTACTCATAATAAGTATATCATTCAGTCCTTCGACTTGAGATTGCCATAGACTTGAATATTAGGAGCATGATAATTTGACATAATCAAATGATGTCTTTGTCCAGACAATTATAACAATTGTGATCGGTTACCATGTGAATAATATGTGAAGGTGTGTAATTAAGATATAATTTGTCGCTCTTGTATAGAGAGAGATATCAGTGGATCCCTCGATAAGATAAACTGATAATGGCCAAGTCCATTTGAATTGATATGATTGATGTTACTTGGATGTTTTTCAATTTACTTAATGATCGAGACTAGTACGATTGAACTTTAAAGGTGACTTTCAATGCCTTATGTTTAATCAAAGGATATCGCACGACAAAATGATATGATATAAATTATTAATTAGGTTCTATCGATGTTTATATTAATGCTACTTGGGTAGTCGTAATGCCTTACTAGAGACAACTTATGACTTGTGTACCAAAATGATTTTTGGTTCATTGCCTTTGTAGCATAAACCTATTGGGTCGCGCACAAAGAATGGCTGTCCAATATTTCAATCGGTCCAGAGTAAGGATTTTTATATGATAATATTCATGACATAAAAGCCCTTACAATTTGTTATATGATAACTTATAAATAGGGGAGTATGTGTAATTTGCTTAAACTGCCTAAATACAGTAGTTGTATTACGAATATGATTTTAAATTAAGGGCTTATCTACACATATTAATAAAGGGTATAACCCTAAAAACTAAATAAGATTTTTGTTTTTACAATTTTCCAGTTTCGTGGATTTAGGGAGAGAAAGAAAAATCATTTTCAATCTCTCTTAGGGCTAGCACTCCAAATTGTGGTCACTGTTTGTGTGTGGATTTTTGATAGAGGATGCATACTAGAACGTCTTGAAAATTGAACAATCAAAAAGGAAATCATGGAACAATGTATGATTTACTTTCGTATATTTAGTTTAATGGAATTTGTTTTCAATCCTGTTGGTGTTTTTCAAATTTTTTTAAAATTTTTCGCTGCATATGAACCCCGAAACCCAACAATTTAGACTAACTATACTACTTAATTAGCCCTATATATATTTATAAAAAATCATTTTTCAGTCACCAACACCCTAGTTCCCTATTTGCATTTGATATGGCAATCGCTCTCAAAATAATTCCCTTACTCCCCTATACAGTCTTAGGCAACCGCTTTCAAGAATTAAGATATGAGCAACAATTAACATTTTGTAGGAAAATCAACACCTAGATAACCTTGGGCAACCGCTCGTAAGATTTACCGAGTTCTTGATGATGCTCACATAAAGCAATAGGTATGTTAGGTATCTTGCTATAAGTGATCGTCGATTCTCAACCCAGTTGGTATCATGGACTTAGCTTGATTGATAGCATGTCAATGGGTTTACATCTAAAGATTTTTAATGAATATACAAACTTTGAACTACTATTAAGACATCGAGATAAATAGTAACATAAAGATAAAGAATTAAATCGGAACACCATTATAATTGAAAATCTCATCGAGAAATAGAAGACAACTAACTAATGGCTAGAGAGCTTCATCCCCAACCTATGTATTAAATAACCTAGTTGAAGATGGCTACTCAATTATTTCTACTCCTAAATCATTATGAATACAATGTGTTACCATCCATAGAGGTCCCAACTTTATATAGGTGAGTCAGGGTACAAGAATAGGAAAGCCTAGGAAATAAGAACCTTCTATGAATTGCAAAACGTCTATTATGCGAGTTTGGGGCTGCTTGTGACGCTACCATTATATGGGAATGGCGATAAATTAGGACGTGGCATAATATAACAAGTCTTGAACAACAGGTTGATCCGGTATTTTTACTCGTGGACTTGACACCGTAGGTGACGACGTTTAATGTAAATTTAACGACCTCTATTAATTTTTGACACCATTCCTCATTCGACCTTGACACCCTGCTTGGTGTCATAGCTTCTCCACGGCACAGTCAATTCATTCTAGTGGTGTTAAGCTTGCCGCTTTTTTTACCAAACTTTGACTTATTTCTTGAATTTGTCTAATTCATGTACAAAAAATTAAATACCTTGTAAATCTCCAAATTAAATATATAGAACCATAAAATACCACTTTGGACTTTATTTACATAGCTAAACACATATATAAATGTGCATATGTAATGAGTTGACACTAAGAAAGGCTGCCCTAAAAGTAAAGAAGGATTTTCACTAATAAAGTGTGGCATGACCAAAAAGTCCGTCGGTATAGTGTAGTTGTTCACTTGAACTGGCACATTCATGACCTCTCTATTTGGTTGAATTGAAGTTCCATCTAGTAAAGAGAATCATTTAGAAGTAAGTGATTTGAACTCCAATTGAGTATATAGAAAGAAATGTATGGGTATGAGATTTGCTTCAAAACGCCTATCACGCTGAGCTCTGAAATACCAAACCCATTTGATTTTGATTTGCAAGTGTATATCTCTAGGATCATTAAGCTTTATAAGTCTTAAATCTAGCTTTTTCTTTTTCTTATTGTACTTGGGTCGAAATGTTTTTTCTTGCTAATACTTTTTCCATTCTCTGGTTGCTTAACTCTCCTTTCTTGAGTTACTTTCTTTTCTTTTAAAGTGTCTTCCACTTGTTCTTTCATTGAAATCTCTTTATTAGTTTCCATTGTTCCTACTTTAATTGCATACATTTCAACGTTCAAGTTATCATAATAGTTTAAGTATAGTAAATCATTATCATCAATTTCGTTATCTAATAAATCATCATATTCTTCATAGGTGTCATAGTTGTATTCGTTATTAATTTTGAATTTACCAATTTTATTGTCAAGTTCCATAGTCATTGTTCCTTCAAAAATATATAAGTTAGTTCTAGTTGTCTTTGGAAAAGGTCTACCTAAGATTATATGCGAAAGATTGGGTGATTCTGAATCTTCCATTTCCATGACTTTAAATTTAGTTAGAAATACTGAGTCACGGCTTATACTTAGATGTCTTATAATAATCCATATGGTTTAACAATTGTATTGTTTGCTGAAGTGAGATTGACAGTCATATTAGTTAACGATCCTATTTTAGATGATTCATAAAATTCAAGTGACATAACATTAGTTGATGCTATGAGATTATACATAGCAAGGTTTGACAAACATTCCTAGTTCATAATATTTTTTGACCATTCTCTTTAATGATGGCATATTTTGTCCTAAAGCTTCATTAAAGTCTTCTTCATAGTTTGATTATTTCAAGGTCGATTCTATTAAAAGGTTTATTGATTTCTATTTTCTTAAATGAATTGGATATGACTTCTCCAATTTCTTCCTCTCTAATGAATTCGGGCCCACACCACATTTGTGGGTAATTTCTCAATTTTCACTTATCCTGGTCGACTCTTGGGCAAGTTAAAGTAGTGGTACTTAACAGAGCAGGAGTAGAATGCTGCTCATTTGTACATACTGCTCAATTGTCCAGAGATCACTCCTTACATCCAGTATGTCTATCACTTTCATTCAATAATGTTGTACATTCATTATTCAACTTTTACCAAGACATGATATTTACATGTTCGTTTCTTGTAGGATCTTTATCGATGAAATCACTCAAGCAATGGGGAAGTCGGAAGTCGATACCAATCTAGAGTGCAACTTCCCCATTTGGTTTCAAACATATGTAATGTATTACTATTGTATGTTATCGCTTCGTTTATTTCTTCCATTAGTGATGTGTCTTAACTTTCTTAATTTTAATGAATAGGCTCAGAACTCTATCATAGATGTGACGCTTGTTGATCTTTCGTTTGGTCCTAGTTGATCTTGTAATGTGTTCCCAAGTTACCTAGTGAATGGGTATAAGTTCCACTTTGCAACATATGACGTCAATAGATTGACATAGAACGACGGTGTTTTGGTGAAGGGGTTATAATTATGCCAATGTTTCCCACGACCCTATAGAGTACTAAAAGAGGTTGTAGAGATTGAATATACTGGCCTCAAGCCTGTGGTGTTGTTCAAGTGTGAATGGTATGACCCTACATCGAATCATGGTGTAAGGACTCACCCAACACTTAAAATGGTAGAGGTTCATTGAAGTCGAAGATATAATAACTATGATTTTATCTGCGTAAATCCCTTAAGAAACACATCTTAAGTATTTAAATATTTCAATAATTCTATCTACCATTTCTTCGCTATTCAATTTCACATTTTATCATTCCTTTGGTTTGCTTTAATGGTTGGTAATTTTCCTTGCCACCGAGATTTATGCGTTGTTATATTGTACGCACTCTTAGGCAAGGGTTCCCACACAAAGGACGGGTGTGGGCAAAGAAGCTAGCTCAAAACAAAAACAAAACAAAAACAAGAACGAAAACAAAAACAAAATCATAGATACGAACACTAGATGTTTTAGACAAAATGGAAATAGAAAAGAAAAACAAATACAAATGGGAGAAAAAATTCGTTTAGGAACATGGAACATAGGAACACTTATGGGGAAGTCAATAGAACTAGTAGATACCATGATTAGAAGGAGAGTCAATATTGCTTGCCTCCAAGAGACAAAATGGGTAGGAGAAAAGAGTAGAGAAATAGGAAGCACAGGGTTTAAATTGTGGTACACTGGTATAGATAGAAAATGCAATGGAGTAGGAATTGTGGTGGATAAAGTTTATAAGGATAAGGTCGTAGAGGTTAAAAGAATGGGGGATAGATTGATTCTAGTTAAATTAATTATTGGAGATGAAAAACTTAACATACTTAGCGCATATGCACCACAAGTAGGATTAAGCGAGAGCATTAAACGCAAGTTTTGGGATGACATGGATGGATTTATGCAGAGTATACCATTAGATGAAAAGGTTTTTATTGGAGGAGATTCAACTGGGCATGTCGGGGTAAGTAACGATGGGTTTGAGAGAGTTCATGGAGGTTTTGGTTACGGTAATAGAAATAAAGAAGGAGAATCAATTTTAGAATTTGCTTCAGCATATGATCTTGTCTTAGCAAATACTAGTTTTAGGAAGAGGGAGTCACATATAATTACTTTTAGTAGTGGTCATAACAAGACAAGAGTCAAATAGATTTTCTTTTAACAAGAAAAATAGATAGAAAATTATTTAGAGACTACAAAGTAACACTTGGTGAAGCACTTACTACCCAACATAAGTTAGTAGTACTTGATATTAAGCTAACACACCAGAATAATATGAAGAAAAGAGTTAGCGACCCTAGAATAAAGTGGTGGAACCTAAAACATAGTAAATAAGTAGAGTTTAGAGAAAAACTACTAAAGGAAAATATTTGGAATCTTGACTTAGATGCTAATACATTGTGGCTAGAAATGAGTAGTTGCATAAGGAGGGTGGGATGAAACATATTAGGTATATTTAAGGGATTGGGACCTCTAAAGAAGGAAACATGGTGGTGGAACGAGGATGTCCAACGAGCATTTAAGACTAAAAGAGAGATGTATTGGAAAATACCTAAGGGTCAAGATGAAGATGCATATAATCAATATAGATAAGCTAGAAAACAAGCTAAAAAGTAGTTAGTCAAGCTAAAACAAATTTCATGGAAGATCTATATACAAGGTTAGGTAATAGAGATGGCGAAATATATATATATATAGGTTAGCCAAATTAAGAGATAAAAAGAAATAAGACCTAAGTCATGTAAGATGTATTAAGGACGAAAATCAAAATGTTTTAACGCTCGAGGAGGATATTAAGGAGAGATGGAGAAGTTACTTCGATAGTTTATTTAATGATGGCCAAGTTGATACTATAATAGATCAAAACCCACACCAAGAAAGAGATGTAAACTATACACGCAATATTAGAATTGTAGAAGTTAAAGAGGCATTGAAAAGAATGAAAATAGGGAAAGCATGTGGCCTAGATGAAATACCTATAGAGGTTTGGAAATGCTTAGGAGAAATCGGATTGACTTGGTTAACAAAACTTTTCAATAAAATTTTAAAATCAAAACGGATGCCAATGGATTGGAGAAGAAGCACGCTTGTGCCAATCTTCAAAAACAAAGGAGACATTCAAAGTTGCTCAAACTACCGGGGAATTAAACTTATGAGTCACACTATGAAACTGTGGGAGAGAATAATTGACAATAGGCTAATGAGAGAAACAACAATATCAGAGAACCACTTTGGTTTCATGCCTGGGAGGTCAACTATGGAGGCGATTTTCCTTGTAAGACGATTGTTAGAAAAATATAGAGAAAAGAAAAAATATCTTCTTATGATATTCGTAGATTTAGAAAAAGCATATGATAGGGTCCCTAGAGATGTTCTTTGGTGGGTTCTAGAAAGAAAAAGAGTGCATGCTAGATACATAGACACTATTAAGGATATGTATGATGGAGTAGTAACGAGTATAAAGACATTTGGAGGAACTACAAAAGAATTTCCCATTACGATAGGACTACATCAAGGATCGGCTTTAAGCCCATATCTATTTACTTTAGTTGTGGATGAACTAACTAGATATATTCAAGAGGATATATCATGGTGTATGTTATTTGCAGATGATATTGTCTTAGTGGATGAAACCAAAGATGGAGTGAATAGGAAATTAAAACTCTAGAGGAATACATTAGAATCTAAAGGTTTTAAGTTGAGTAGGACGAAAACTGAATTTATGCACTGTGAGTTTGGAAACACTAGACATCGAGATGACGGAGTGGTAAAATTAGGAGAAGTAGAAGTTCCTAAAGTAAATCACTTTAGATACCTAGAATCAATCATACAAAATGATGGTAACATTAAAAATGATGTCACACATAGAATTCAAGCTGGATGGAAGAAATGGCGGAATGCAACAGGGGTGATTTGTGATCGACATGTTCCTACTAAGTTAAAAGGAAAATTTTATAGGACCGCAATTAGGCAAGCTATGCTCTATGGAAGTGAATGTTGGGCGGTAAAGCAACAACAATTACATAAAGTGAACGTAGCAGAACTGAGGATGCTTAGGTGGATGTGTGGTAAAACTCGTAAAGATAGAATAAGAAATATAGAAATTCAAAGACAAGTAGGAGTAGCACCAATTGATACAAAGATTAGGGAAGGGCGGTTGCGATGGTTTGGTCACCTGCAAAGACGGCCTACAAATGCCCCAACAAGAAAACTTGACTCAATAGAAACTGTAGAAATTCGACGAGGTAGGGGCAGACCAAAGTTAACATGGGATGCATTAATTAAAAGGGATTTGAATGCTTTACGAAGCTCACCATCAATTGCACTTAATCGAGCACAATGGAAAAGTTTGATCCATGTAGCCGACCCCAGTTAATTTGGGACTGAGGCTATGTTGTTGTTATTGTTGTTGTTGTATATTGTACGCACTCTATTATGCTAGACTATAACATGTGTATTAGGAGTGCTTCGTGAATGAAAACTCGACCTACTTTGTCAGTACATGGGTTAGTGCGTCGTGGGTATATGTTGACCACTGAGAGGACCAAGAGATGGTAAAGTAAGGTGTGCCCACTGGAGGGATCCTAAGGAGGAAATCTGCAGTATAGTTAGTAAGCTATGCGTTAAATAACCATTTGGTTAACATTGGTGTTATTTACGCATGCGATGATCTTACAATTGCTTATTTTATTTCTGCATGTTTATTTAATAATACTAATGGCTTCACTATTAATTGAATGCTAGTTGGTTTTCTTTTGTTAGTTTACTCACTGGACTTAAAGACTTCCACTGTAAAAATGTATTATAACTTGAAAGATTGACTAACAGACTAATTAAATCACTAACAATTACATAAAAAATAATTGTCTATGCTAAGGTTTATCGTAAAACGTGTAAGAAATAAGTAAGGTCCATGGGTGTCATAAATAAGTAGGCCTTAACATGGCATGGATGGATGACATGGGATGCGACATGGCAGTGCCCAGGGTTGCATCGGAATTCGTGGCCGCCTCGTAATTCATCTTCCACTTCCCTTGATCGTCCCAGCAAACCAAAACTCTCATTCGCAGCTCTCCTTCTTAATTTCGATTTATTATCGAGATAAGAATGGCATTAGTTTTAATTTATGTATTTTTCCCTTGAGATTCGTATCGAACAAATCTTGAGGAAGATCAGATGGGTCGGCGCCCAAAGTGACACCAGTAACTAAAGTGACATATCATAACTCAATCTTGACCATGCACGGATCTCGAAGCAATCTAATGGTTCCAATAATTCAAATTCAAACTATATGTTATCTAGATATTTATATATATCAATTATATAAATAGATATATATATATATATATATACATACTTATGTATTTTCAAACCTATAAATTTATCAAGTGCACTAATGAATACCCTCTAGGATGCACACTAATTCCACGACCTCCACGTCATACTAGATGTTGCATCCCCTAACCCGATTAGGGCGATACTCGGCCTAAAACCTAATTAAGCCCCTATAATCTGACTAGACTTAACTAGAGCCAGCAGACTCTCATTCTATCTCTTGATAAACATAATTGTATATTGAATATCAATGTAAGCAAATATTAAATAAAGTAGAAAATTAAGCTTTTTCGATATTTAAATATGATATACAAAAGCAATTGAAACCAGAATAAATCTTCGGTTACATAAAACATTTCCATCCCTTGTGATACTAAAAAACTGTAATTCAATACAATTATATAAGATAAGGGAAGATTCATTATATCAAAGAGTAAATTAGAACTCCTAAATCATTTATTTCCCGTAGTTGCAGTGCTCGTCAATTTTTTTGAAATGTTAACCAGGGTGAGCGCTCCAACTTGCTCAATAATTAAGGATTCACAAAGCCATCCATATTCCATGAGATAATCAAGAACAATATGCAATAACAATATGCAACATAAATAGCTAATAACATTATGAACAACATATAATCCAATAAATAATAGATGCAGGTCAAACCGTTAATGACTATTGCATTGCAATTCCCATTTTAATTAAAATCTAGGGTCGATTACGCACTGACACCATTAATGTGATTGTTAGACCAACACATTGTCGATGTGTAGTCTAGCCAATCCAATAATGTGTAATGGTTCTATCCAAAACCCTCTAGTGAGTATGTAATCCATGCAATCGATCTAAATGAGTAAGATGTTACATATATGCTGGGAAGGTAAACCATCTCCTATACAACCTATTCTCATTTCCAAGAGTTACTCTCATTAATCACATTAAACAGTATTTTCCATTTAGTAAAAACATCATAGTGTACATAGTCCCTCATTCATTTCATAAACTACATCAATTACATATATTAACATATCCAGGCGACATTGACAAATAATTGAATCCATACTTACCTCGGTTTAGGTTGCCATTTCTAAACTTTCTAATTTTGAGGCCGCTCACGCTTTCCCTGTGTTCCAACACCTATCATAAACCATTTATGATTAATATAGGTCTAACACCCTATGTTTAGAACCCCTAAGTAACTCACGAAGACCTCATGAAATTTTAATAATTTGTAGCAGAGTTGGTGTTTTCAGGGTTGGGTACATGCTCCCTCACTTGATGGAGCACACTCTACCAATCGGGCTAGTCCAGATTGATGAAAGGAGCGTGCTCCTCGGCTAAGTGGAGCAGCACACTCCACCCTATTGTATCTCCATAGTAAAAAGGGCAGCAATTGTTCCATCTACAAATCATCACAACATTATTCCACACTCCTAAAATACATCAGGGATGACCTCTAGTGAGGTATAAACCTATTTATAATCAATAACAACAACAATTCATAGAGAAATCATCACTAACCATTGAATTCATCTTGAGACTCAAAACTTCACTTACCAAGATGATGATCTCTGATCCAATAGTGGTTTGAACACTCTTAATAAGTTTACGTTCCTATCCTGATCAACCCTTATTAGATCAAACCCTTAGTTGTTTGGTTCCTCTCACTCGCTCAATGAATCGATGAAACAACGAGCATTAGTTTAAGGTCTTTTATTTACATGTACATAATTCCATCGAGATACGTATTGCATTATCTCAAGGCTGATCAAGAGATTGATGTGTCAACATGAGACCTCCTAAAGTGACACACATGTTGACACCATCAACACTTACGCTTATCTTGAGGCAATCCAACTATCCATATAATACAAATCAAACTTATTGTTTTAATAAATATATTTATAAATCAAATATGTATAAATATATGTACACTTTGAGTATTTTCTCGCTAATAAATTCACCGGACATGCATACGAGTGTTATTGGGTGTGTACAATCATATTATGATCCCCTTGTCGAACTTGGTGAACCGACTATTTATTGTTTAATTACTTATTTTTCGATTATAGGCTGGTTTATAAATTCTCTTTTATACTAAAACTTATAAAATTCATTAGGCATTCTAAATAAACATAACACATCACACTACACACACGTTAATCGAGGTACGCCAAACATAACCATGAGCCTAACTTAGATTAATTAGGATTTGAATTAACACTAATCACTAGCTTAAAATAATGAGTCATTACATTCTCCTTAATTTAAAACAATTTCGTCCTCAAAATTTAAGTAAACATAAAATCACCTATAGTTTCGATGAGAAATAGAAATCTTCCTTCATATAAAACTCTCCCTTCGAAGTTAGTTCCATATCTTCGTGAAATTGCCATTTCACCTTATCCGAAGTAATCTCTTTAGTTCTCACCATCTAAATCTTACGATCAAGTATCTGAATTGGTTTCTAGTCCTAAGATAAGTTTTCTTGAAGATCAAATTCATTCCAATCAATCTTTAGAGTAAACTAAGTTTCTTTTGTGAACCACAAACAAGTGAAAGACATTATGATCTTCAGCTAGCTGAGGAGGCAAGTCTAACTTATAAGCAATTGGAACAATCCTTTCTTATACTCTAAATGGACCAATGTACCTTAGGGCTAGCTTACCTCGCAATCCAAATCTGTATAGGTGTTTTATAGGTAAGACTTTCAATGGAACAAAATCATCCTTTGAAAACATCAACAAACTATGATGTTTCTTAACTTATCTCTTCTATGTTAGCTGTGTCATAATCAAATGCTGGCAAATCTATTGAATTCTCTTTTTGTTATTTTGAATAACCTCTAGCTCCAACAAAATTGTATCTCTACCTCAGCCAAAACACTCTAGCGAACGACAAGGTTGATCATACAGAGCTTCAAAAGGAGCATTCTAATACTAGCTTAAAAGCTATTATTACAAAAGAATTCACACAGAGGAATGTATTTCTTCTAGTTACTACTAAACTCCAAGATATAATCTCGAAGCGTATCCTCTAGCAACGAAATCCATAGCTCATATTACTGATGAGTCTACAGATTGTATACCATACGGAAGTTAAAAATAGTTCCCAGTTATCTCTACAATTCAGCCCAAAGTCTGGACTTGAATCTCAAGTCTCTAATAGAAGTAATCGACATTGGAACTTCATGAATTCTCAACACATAACATACATACACCTTACATAATTGTAAGAGGATTTCGCATGGAAGCTATTAAGAAATGCATAGACTTCATCAACCTGTTAACTACAACCTATATAACGTCATGCTTCCGTTGACTTAAAGGTAGACCAAAATTAAAATATATCAATATAAGCTCCCATTTCCATTTAGGAATAGAAACTGAATGCAATAATATTATGGGCTTCTTATGCTCAGCCTCAACTTCCTGGCACATATCATATCTTTTTATCAACTCAGTAATATTAGTCTTCATCCTAGGCCACCAATAAACGTGCCTCATATTGCGATACATCTTATTGTTACCTGGATGAATAGAGAAAAGAGATCTATGAGATTCCCAAAGCAACTCTTGCCTCAATTGCTCCTAAGCCGAAATCCACAATTTATCCCTGAATCGTAACATACTTTCATAAGAAATTGACCAATCAGGATGATCCATACTAGTCACTAACCTATAACATACTATAAAATCTTAATTAGTTTTTTGACTACCAATCACCCATTGAATCATCTCCATTTTAATTCCAATACGAGCTTATAAAAATTTATTAGTAGCTCTCGAATTATCTCTCTCAGTTGATGATGTGTCAGCTAAACTTTCACAAATCATCATCGTAAATGCTTCCTCAATAAGTTTAAACTAAGAAATTCTGGCAGTAGCTGCATTCCTTATGCCTGTCATTCTCCTACTCAAGGCATATGCAACCGTATTTGCCTTCCTTAGGTGACACTTTAGAATGAAGTCCTAGTTCTTGAGAGCCTCAAGCCATCTATGTTTCCTCATATATCTTTCCATTTATTTGAGTTGTAATTGCATATTGATAGTCTATTAACATCTTTTTGTGTAGTACTAAATTACTTAGGCTCAAAATGACTTATATCATTACTTCTCGTCCCACACTAATTGACGACGAAGTAAAATAAAAATTTTTTAAGGAAAACACCTTAACGTTTAGAGCCTAACAATATTAATTCCAAAAAACTCACATAGTAAAGTATTAAGATCAGAAATTACATTCTTTGGAACTAAGATTAACTGCAGATATATTGGGTTAACATTGAGAAAGTCCCTCCAAACTATCATACATTTATTCCCCATTGGGAAGCAAAATTTCAGTTCTTCACCAAAATAATAATTATGGTTCTCCATAGACTCTCAACTCTTTCTACATACATATATCTCGCTTAATCTTCTATAAAAATTAAACTACGTTACTGACAAAAACTTTATAGTCTCTATTGGTCCTACAATAACAACATCAACAACCTTCAGTTGTTATTACAACTTAGGTTGATCCATCATAAATCTCTTACCATAAAATTCCATTCATATAGGGCAAAAATAATATAAACTTCCAGGTTAATAACATTTAGCTTCCACTTGTTAATATGTTTCATATTTCTTTATAAAATTGACACCGTCAACTTTCATTCCAGGTCACAAATAACTCATTGTTTTCACAATGATTTTAGGTTTAGCCTAGATATTTTAAAGAAATATATGAGATTCTTGTAACATTCTTTGCTCACATTTTTATACGAGTTTCAAGAACTTTTTTACACGCTCGATATTCTGATATGAGATTACCCATAAAAAATACCAATAACTAGTAATCAAATATTGACCTAGTAAATAATCTCAATCAATCTCAATAAATCACTACTCAATTAACCCAGATTAGCTCAGCTCTAATATGAGCTCTAAAGAATAGATTTATAGTTACCGATCTAGACACCTCATTTGATGATGTACTTGTGCATGACTTTAATTATTCATCAGTATACATCTCATTCAATAGATATTACTTAGTAGTTTTTATCATAACTACATCCTCTGTCATTTTTCTATTCAAGGCATTGTCAACATAGTAACCTTAATGAGTAATGTTTCAGAGTGAATTCCTAACATTTATAAAATTCAAGGTATATATTTTACTTTCAATTTTTGCCATCCTAATAATTACCTTCTTTAAACTTCAATAGTTTGAAATTCGTTTTTTTCTTCTTCTAAGTTTTCTATTAATGGCTCTTCTAAGATTTTCCATAATCTCAAAGAATGATTAAATGACTCTTAACAACCATTCCACTTATTTACAAGTGATGCATTTCATATTTGGTACAACTACTAAAATAGCTATCTATAGATTATCAATCTCCAATAGTTTTCCTCAAAATCTTGAACTATATATATAGATAAAAGTTTAAGCAGCAATTATGCTTTATTATGTCGACACACATTCCTACCCAAATAAAAATTCTTAGGATTAACCTTTGATGTCTTCCACCATGTAGGTATCAGCATCGCTCCAAGGCATCCTTGTATTTATTTTTAACTTACAACAATCTACATACTTGAGTTAACTGAATAAATTACAAAATTATACTAGTGATTCCTGGATCAATCATTTTTAATATTTAATTATTTCAAGATTACATTTCTTTTCTGCCTTTGTGTTGAATATATGACAATCCCAAACTGTCTTAGTCCATGTCAAATCCCCTGATTTGCTATAATTATTCAACATTAACAGAAGTAATTAACCTTTGAGACTTAGTAATGACACTTACAAAATCTGGCATGAACCAATGTACCGTCACAATTAACAATTTTGTATGGTAATGTTTGTGCATCTTTTAAGTCTTCAAAGATTCCCTCTTGTTATTATTAATAACTGAATAAAAACTTAATTAAAATAGGATTTCTATACTCAACACCCTCAAACCATGAACATAACATTAGTTCTAGTAAGTTCTAATGGTTTCCACCATCCACTTAAAATGATCTAGCAATCATCTGAAATCATTTTTAAGTATATCATTAACTCTAATCATACCACTGTGAAAACCAGATCTCAACTAACTTTTGTGAACAACTAATTTCCCCTTATTATCAATATGACTTTTCAATCTTGAGTAATGAATATTCATTGATAACTCATTCTCCCAAATTTAGACTATACCAGTCTAAAACATGAGACTGGGATATCTTACCGACTTATTGCTATGTTCTACATTAACTATCTTTCTATTTCACTAGTTTAAATTCTCAACTTTATCTTTCATTATCTGACAAATTGCTTCTCGATCCAATATAGATTTACACCATATATAGAATATTTACTTCATAACAACTTATGATGTATAAGTACATTAGTGGTTTCCTAACCTCAAATAGGATTTTATAATTAACCACTAATTTATTTGCCAAATAACTTCCCTTATTTCAAAACTTGTTTCCATACTAGTATTAAATCATATCTCTAAGTGGCTACCCATTTTTGAGTTCAACCCTAAGTAATTCAGTATTTCATTACTTCATAAATTCCATTCTCTTAATACTTATCCCAAGGTCTAGATCTAATATTTACCACTTCACTGACTATTATTTGTTTAATAATATCAGCAAGAACAAAGACCATTGATAATCGTTAATAGGAGAAGAGTTTAATATCATCTTTGTAGATTTTTCTTATGTCTTTCCTTTTTCAAAGTCATCGAGGTTATGATTCCTTTGAACTCTTACTTTCAGCACTTTAGATATCATTAGAAATCGATGGACGTGAAGCATCTTATCATCATTCATGAAAGACATAACTCTTATATTTACCATATCAATTTAATAAAGCACGACAAATAACATATATCAATCTTTTATTTTTGGGTACCTCAAAATCATGATAAAAGTCGTTTATTATGTCCTAAGTTTCTTTATAACTCGAGACGAATTTCAGAGTTGGTAAAATTGGGTTGTAGTATTAAGGTATATCAGAGTCAATAACTTAAAACTTCGATACCCAACTATAGCCGAGTTATCACTTGTTTCCAAGTAATAAAGTTATACTCTAAAGTAAACTGAAATATCACACTATATCATAGTTAATCACTTTAAGCTTTGGAGTAGGCTCTGACCAATCTCTGAACCAAGTTGTATTAGAGTTTTTAGATGTAACAAAGCCATTAAACGTAGGCTTTGATACCAAGTTGTAACACCCCATAACTCGATTAGCGCGATACAAGGCCTGAAACCTTAATTAAGTGCTGATAATCCCACTAAACTGAACTAGAGCCAACAAACTCTCCTATCTCCTGATAAACATGATTATATACCGAATATTGACATAAAACAATTATTAAACGTATAAAAAATTCAAACTTTTTCTATATTTAAATACGATGTACAAAATCAATTGAAATTTGAATAAATCTTCCATTATACAAAACCTCTCATCCGTTATGATATTACAAAACTATAATTCAATAAAAATATATACTACAAGGAAAGACTCATTACATTGAAGAGAATATGAAGAATCATAAATCTTATCTATTCAGTATTTGTAGCGCTAGTCGATTTTCCTAAAATGTTAATTGGGTGAGCGCTCCATCTCGGTAAGTAAGCAGGGATTCACAAATCCATCAACATTCCATGTAATAATCAAGAACGATATGCAATAAAAATATGCCTCATAGAAAGCTAATGGGATTATGAACAACATAAAATCCAATAAATCATGGATGCATGTCAAACCGTTAATGACTATTACACTGTGATTCACATTTTAATTAAATATTAGGGTCGATTACTAACTGACACAATAAATGCGATTGCTTGACCAATGCATTTGTCGATGTTTTGTCATGCCAGTCTATTGATATCTAATGGTTTTATCCCTTACCCCATAGTAAGTATGCAAAACCATGCAACCTATATAACTTAGTAGGAAGTTAATATAGGCCGGGAAGATAACCCATCTCCAATGTAATCCATTCTCAGTTCCAGGAAATACCCTCGTGAATCACATTAAACACCATTTTCCATTAACTAAAAACATAACAGTGTACATAGCCTTCATTAAGTTAATAAACTACATAAACTACATATACTAACATATTCAGGCAACATTGATAAATAAGCGAAACCATACTTACCTCGGTTTAGGTCTCTCTTTCCAAACTTCCTGAGTTTTCGCTTCACTTATTCTTTCTCTCGTGTTCCAACACCTATCACAAAACCATTTGTGATTCATAAAAGTCTAACACCCTATGTTAAGAAATGCTAAGTCAGCCCTTAAGACATCATGAAATATTAACTTACTGAAGAGTTGTTGTTTTCGGGGGTGGGAGTGTGCTATCTCACTTGATGGAGCGCGCTCCACAAACTGGGTTCATCCCAATTAATAGAAGGAGCGCCCTTCTCAGCTAGGTGGAGCGCGCTCTACCCTATACTACTCAAAAATAAAAGGGCAGCTACCACTGTTCCATCTACAAATCATCACAACAATAGTCAACACTCCTAAAATACATTAGGGAGTGCCTCTAATCAGGTATAAACCCATTTATAATTAATAACAATAATAATTCATACAGAAATCATCACTTACCATTGAATTCAACTTTAAACTCAAAACATCACTAACTAAGATAATGATCTCTACTCCAATAGTGGTTTGATCACTCTTAATTAGTTTATGTTCCTCTCTTAATCAACCAGCACAGGATTAAACCCTCAGCTACTTGGTTCCTCTCAATCTCTCGATGAATCGATGAAATCGTGAGGATAAGTTTAAGGTCTTTGATTTAAAGATATAGATTTTTTTTCAAGATACGCGTCACGCTATCTCGAGGCTAATCAAGTTATTGATATGCTAATATAACACATCTTAAAGTTACACACATTTCGACATCATCAATAATTACGCTCATCTTTAGGCGATCTAATGATCCATGTAACTCGAACCAAACTTATGGTTTTAATATGTATATATACACTTCGTGTATTTTCTCGCCAATAAATTCACCGAACATGCCTACGAGTGTTCTCGAGTGTGCACATTCATTTCACGACCCACTTGCCGTACTTGTTCTACCAACCATTTATTGTTGAATTACTTATTTTCTGATAATAGGCTTGTATATAAATTTGTTTTATAGTACCACCTATAAAATTCATTAAGCATTCCAAACAAACATTAACCATCATACAAACCCTACGCACATGCTAATCGAGGTATGTCAGACTTAACAACGAGCCTAACTTAGGTTAATTAGGATTTCAATTAATACCAATCACCAGGTTGAGGTAATAGCCCACTATACTGGGCATATCGACAACTTATTAACTTATAATAATAGATGGTAGTATTTTTTATTCATTATCAAATCAACCAACCATAATACTTACACAAACGCACCAACACAATAATTGAAACACGTAAAACTTAACTACAGGCCTAACTAGAGTTAATTAGTTTCAGATTTGGGTAATTACCCGTTTAAAGATACATGTCATTAAAATTTCCCCAATTTAATGAAACTTCATCCTCGAAATTAATAGTATATCACAAACTATTTTGAAATTGAAAGATATAGAGGAAATTGGTTCTTATATAAGCAAAAGCTTCATTGTATGATTATGAACTATCATAACCATAGTTGTTTCTTTTTACTTTCATCAATCTTTTTAGAAATTATTCTCTTAACTTTTGCGTTTTTTACTTAACTACTTATCCGCTATAGATATGCATTCTTTTACTCAACTACTTATCCAGCTGATTAAATCATATTTTGTTGAGATTAAGATCTTTATCTTAAACAATGAATAAGTTAAACACATACACAACTTATAGGGGTAAAGATTGGAACCGATTCCAACTTTCTTTTTTATCTCTCCTACAATTGTACCATCTCTATTTGCTTTCTCGAAATAATCCTCAAATCCCTCTACACAATTATCTCTTGTTAAGAGAATAATGAATCAACAATGATAGTAACACACAGACTTGATTAATCCATTCATTACATCTCATAACATATCCTACTAGTTCATCTCCAATCTGAGCTCCAAAAGAACATTCTACTACTACTATACTATACAACTCAGTTAATGATGCAGATGTAAGCTTCATAAATCATCACTAGTCTTCTATCAAAGAAGACAATACAAAGAAGCTCTCATACTATTAATAGTTTCATGCTGTTCTTTTTCAATTCTAACGTATTTCTGAATTTCGCTTTTCTACTTAAAAGTTTAGTCTCCCTAATTTTAGATTGCATGTCACTCACAATCAATACATACATTCATATCAGCCACATTCCTAAAATAATAAAATTATAGTGTAGTATTTCATATATTATGCACATTTTTAATCAAAAATTTGAATTACCTTTTACATGCCTTTCAGTAGTCTCAAGATCATCTTCTGCAACGACATGAGCCTACCCTTGACACGTGCCAAAAGAGTAGAATAAGTTTTCCTCCTTTATTATACTTTTAATATTTTGTAGTAGTGATAAGTGAGAATCATCTCCATTGGGATTTATCAAACTTCTCTAAGAAAAAGGCCTTTTAGTTGTTTTTATTATTTTTACTTTACTTTAAATAACTTAATTAAAATAGTAATTAAAATCACTAATTCAACATATAATATTATAGTAACTAAGTAAACTAATTATTCTTACTTAACTAACTAATTAACTTAACTATCACAATTCAAATTCACTAACATTCAAATAAATTCAATTCAACAATATAAATAAATATCTAAATAAATATCCAAAACAATGAAACATCAATCTGTTTTGCATCCAAAAATGTTACTTCAATCATATAGTTATGAAAATACTTTATAAAGTACAAAAGGTCATTAAACTCTAATCATAAGTAAGTAAACACCATTTAGCCAACCATTTGTTCTCTTATACCAATGGACAAGTCACGTTCTAATTTTATTGAGTTAACCTTTTTGAATGCACAAAGACATTAACTTCATGTTATAAAACCGCATCACACTTTATGAAAACTTCAAACTACTATATCTAACACCTTCACAAAAGCCACTTCAACACGAAATTTAGATCTCAAATTCACCTAGGACTACCAAACAATAACACCTTCGAATAAACCTAGTTACTATTTTCAATTAGATAATGAATCTATATATCACAATGCACATTCTAGACTATGCATGAAATATAAAGTTCATGATTAAAATCCGCAAATAATAATCAATTAAATGAGTGAATCAAAGAATACAATTGGTTTAAAACATCAAGCACATAATCATCTCATCATAACCACACTGCAAAATGGATCTAGTTGTGTTTGAACTTTATTTAGATTAATAAACTACTCACTCATATTCATAAATAACATCACAATAATGCAAATAAAAGACATAGATAAATACCTCTAAAATAAATACTTTGAATCTTCAATTCCTCTCCAAAATCGATGAACAATAAAATAATAAAATAAAACAATAAACAATAAAAATAAACTATGGCTCATAGTGCAATGGTGTTTCCATCTAAGTACTCAAGGGCAACCGATCTCCTAACCCTAGGGTCGTTTTTATAGTTTTCTAGGTAGTAAAATTGGAAACTAACTGAAATGTCTCATTTGTTATCTAAAATCTTTGAAATCGAACCCATCGATTCCACATCTATTCTGGCAAATTGTTGCTAAAATATTTGGAAAATTAGTCTCTGTTTCCATTAATCTTAGTAGCGTTTTTTGGTACATAAGAAATCGGTTAGGAATAATGGGACTTGAGCTCCAATTTTTCCCTTCACTTATCGATGATTATTTGCATACATTTTCCACTTGATCAATTCCTTCATAATCTTCCCTTTTTACTTCATTTCTTCATATACTCCATTTATTACCAGAAATAATGAAAATAAGAGAAAACCCTATGTAATGTAATCTTTTACATCTAAAATCACCTTAAAATGTACTACAAAACATGTCTAATTATTAACTTATCAGCCCACTAGCTGGTTACACAACACTAGCCCTTAACTCTGATTAGAGCATATAATAATATCGTTGCACATGCCCTCGTTGTACATACTGGTAACATATAACCACATGTCTTTACGGAGATACACTAGCCTGTGAAAATTGCCTTTAATCAATTGATTAAGAACTTTACTAACCTCTTCCTCTACCACCGACCTATATCGATGGAAGGATATTTCTGCTAACTGAA
The DNA here is from genome assembly GCA_039657365.1 of Stephania yunnanensis. Classification (NCBI taxonomy): domain Eukaryota; kingdom Viridiplantae; phylum Streptophyta; class Magnoliopsida; order Ranunculales; family Menispermaceae; genus Stephania; species Stephania yunnanensis. The sequence continues at coordinate 35,773,056 of CM077590.1, read as the reverse complement.
GCGTGTATAGCTAAAGAAACTGTTGCACTAACATATGTAGTTTTTATCGGAATTGGCTAAATTATAGAAGATGATCCACCTGAAAAAATATTCTTCGCTTTCTCTTGAAGAAACGCCTCGAGAGTGATTCATTCCTAAAGACTGTGGGGACTGAATATGTATAAATTCATGAGTCATCGGACTACTAGGAAACTAAGAAAATAGTAGTGGAATAGGCACATTTTCAAATTGCTTATCTAACATAACTGCTTCCTCTCCTATTACACTTTCAAATATGAATGTGTAGATGATACGAAGATGAAAGGAAACGATAACTCGAATTTCACTCAACTCCGTAAATCGTTGCTTATTCAGCCTCAAAGTTATATCTTCGTAAGTCAAATTCATAAACTTCCTTCCATTTATATATATCTCCATTTCTTTCTTCTTCAATTATATATTCATTTTCTTCTTTATTTTGTATTCCTACGGTTCATTCCTCATTTTCCTTTGAAATCCGTTATCATTATTTTTTATAGAAATTCTTCATCTTATTTTTCCCACCACTAGATTCCCTGCTCCATTTCTTTTGGAATTTATACGTCTCTCTATTTATTCATTTAAAACTCTTGTTAGATGTTCTCACTTTCACTATAGTCAATGAAGCATTCTTTTAAACTAAGTAAAGTTTATTAGCTAATTCCTATTTTCTTTTCAATTGTGGCATAAACTCTTTTCAATACAGATATAAAATACTTGATTAATAATCTTTGTATAATAATATTCTAAGAAATTTGTCTTGTTTATCTTGCACAATTACTTTGATTTTCTACCTATAATAAATTTCTAACACATAGTAATCAATCCCCTATTAATTCCTCTAGTATATATACAATCTTGGTTAAGTCAAATAGGGTATAACAATTCATTTCCATCATAAACTTTTTATTTTTAAGGGTAAGAAAAATATATCACTTCCATTTAAATCCATACTATATTCAATTCCGTATTCCTAACAAAATAAAGTAAAATGAAATGGAAAAATATTATCTGTATTGTGGATAATTTTGAAAAATTCACAATGTTTAATGTACAAATAAATTGTACCTCTCATTTCTTCCATACTTTGTCTCTTCATACTTCAATTTACCTAAATACTCCTAAACTTATTCAAACCTTGTCCTCAAGCTTTAAAAATAAAGTTAGGTTTCCAACAAAAAATAAAAATACCTCGTGAAGGATAAACAAATAAATTAAATAAATAAATAACTAACACGAGAATTAATTTCATAAGTAAAGAAAACATAAAATAGCCGCCTTGCAATTCACAATTTCATAGTGTTGCAAACTTGGTTGTAATCTCTCATTAATGGAAAAGCTCCAAGATTTTGTAGTTTTCTTTAAGTATTTAGTTTATATGTGTTTTGGGTACCCATCCTTGTCAAAAAGAAATCCATCCCCCGAATTGCTTCTAAACCATTTGCAATGGTTTCGTAGGGAAATCCGTATCTATACCCATATTCAGGTTTAGGTTACTCATCATTTTGTCTCCTATGAATTTCAAGGAAACCATAATACGAATTTACTATTTCAAGTGAGTAGTCAACTATTCTTCCTTGGACTATGGCTACTATCGTAATGTGATTTTTGTGCCCATTTGCATAAAAATCTTCTACAAATATTTCACAACCCATTTCTATCGAGGACCCCGTGTTCTTAATATTGACCCCTCAGGTATTATTTTACTATTTTTACTAATTTCGCTCTTTATCCTTTAAAAAGTTTCGGCATTTATGAGGTTGTAGGGTGAGAATTTGATTCTAGGTGCCTTCTTAATATTTTCCTCTCTCTTTGGCTCATCAGTAAAACTTAAAGGTGGAAAAGGTTCATTTGGTCCTCTAGTTCAAGGGTTACTTATCTAAATCCTTATTTACCTAATTGGTATGGATGGAACTTTGAATTTTTGTTTAGGTTTTTCAACTAATAGTGCCTTCCCCTTCTCCTTTCTTGTGCTGCTAACTCTACCTCCTCCAGCCATTATCTTAATTTCAAAGAACTCACAAGTCAGAAAATTAAATGAACCTATAGGTCAGAAAAACAACGTTACTAATAAATAATTCAGTAAAATTTAAGACTTAATTTCAAAGGGAGAAATACATCTTGAAAGCTAGCTTGAAATTCAATAAAATTGTAAAATAAAATTGGAATCGAAGTGTTAACTTAATTATAATTTGTAAAATCAATTTTCTAAATAACTTAAAGCAATTGTGTAATAATTCTTAAGTATTTTCCAAAATAAAGAAAACTAAAGTAAAGCAAAACCATAAGCAAACCTCTAAACTCATTTTAAACTTGTTTTTCAAACCATTTGCAAATACATATAAATATAACAAATTTTTTGAAATTGTAGAATTTGTAAATCGATGATCATTGTTATTGCCATGCCTAATCTATTAGATTTTATGAATACATTTGTTCAAGACAATTGAATGAATCCCAACAAAATAATTTCACAAAACAATGGCAAATTTGTGAAAATCCTTCAAATAAAAAAATTGTTAGTAAAGAGCTAGGGTTGTTGTAATTATCTTATTGAGAGTGAATCTCTTAAGATTTAAGCTATTGAACACCTCTAGACCATTCTTCCAAGCTCTATACCGAATTCTCTAAAACCCAAGTTTGGTTCTACACTTCCAAAATAAAAAAATCTTGCTTTGAATGTGACTAGATTGAGGTGAGAATCACTTAAATACTATGAAATTAAGCTTAGGTTACTTGAATCTAGGCCAAAAATTGAGATTTGTGTGAAGTGCAGCAACTATTTTATGTGTGAATGACTTGGTGTTAGTGGAGATCTGGAGTTTTTTTTTAAATAAAAGATCATGTCCATCGATTTATGTGTAAGTGAAATCGCTTGGTGTATCGCTGGTTCGTAGGGTGTAATGACCCACTGATCTGAGCAGTGATTTGTTTGTAAGGCAAATAATTGAAGGTTCATTAGACTCCAAATTTCACTAAATATACTTTTTATTGCTACTGATTTTACCAGTGATTCCTTGTGTTATTCTGATTCGCAAGGGAATCGCCAGGTCTAAGTTACTATTTTTGCAATTTATTCCGTAATTAACTCATATATCCTTCATAAAAACTTATTTTAAGGTAAAAATGACTGAAAATTTATAAGTTTTTTTTGGATGTGTGACTAACTAAATTATTTTACTAATTGAATCAATAAACACATAAATAAGCAAGTGAATAATGCAAACATGCATAAAGGCCATATAAGTAAAAACACCTCCATCATTCCCCCTTAATTGAAATTACCTCGATGTTTAAGTATGGAAAATCCTTCTAATACAAGAGTAAAAAATTAAGAGAGTAAGAAAACATATTAAACTTAAACTAAACTAAATTCCCAATAAAATTAAATGAACATAAAATAAACATAAAATATTGGCTACCTCCAATAGAGCGTTTTATGTACTAACGTTGGCTCAACAGGACCCTTTTTGAATTAGGTTAGATCTCTAAACTTAATTTATAATTATCCACTCTATTGCTAATCCAAAAAGTAAGCATTCACTTGTTAATCGTCAGAGTAATTATTTTGTATAGAGTATCCATGAAAGCATGTGTAGTTGCTCAGTGATCACTTGTCACGTGTGCTTAATATAACCCATACAAGGTTACCAATCCTACTGGAATATAGTAGTGGAAAGCATGGGGTATAATCCACAGGATTGAGTCGAATTGGGTCTAACGAACAGAAAGGTAAATAAGGGGGATTTTTTAAAGAGTTTTATCCTAAATGTATACTAAACAACAAGGTAAATAAGTTGTAAATCTAAGAATAGAAATACACCTAAGTCTAAGAATCCACAATCTAGTGCTATTTTTTTTCCATGTCTTATATCATAAACTTTATAAAGATAGGTTTTAATATAGTTTCCCTAGATCGACTATAGGTGTTGGGGTCACTCACACGCGTCGTAAGTATAACGACTTGCTTGTAGTAATAGTGCAATCAACTTATTTTGATCAAGGATATCGTCCTCAGTGAAGGGTTTGTGCACAAGTTGTGTATCATCTACTTAATTAGAAATATTGCTAAGAGATTCTCTTTTAATTGATTTTATAACTAAACTAAACTATTATAACAAACCACTTTAAACCTTAGTTGAAATCTTATATTAAGAATATCTTAGTTCACAACTTCACCTAGGTAGTTTAATACCATGCATTATATTCATGTTTACATCTCAATATGTTTTGTGCAATGCCTAATTAGAATAGATAGATTCCCTTGAAATCCACTGTAGCCCACTATTATGAAGAAGAAGATTCTAATGTGTAACCTAGAACTCCACCTATCGGTGTGAAGAAGGTAAGTTCCATACTGCTTTAAGTCTCAAATCATTGGATTCAGAACCAACTAAGTTTACTATCCGCACTTCCCTAATCAACAACTATCTCTCAATGTTTGTACTTGACGGTTGTACCGTTCATGTCCCGATTGGAAACTTCAATGGCCATGATAAATCTTAAAGCCTAAGTTCATTTAACACGTGATTAAGATGTCTAAAGCATTACACTCATAATCAATACAAATTCTAACCATTACACTTTTCATTATCACTTTTTATCCATATTTCATAGCATAGCCTTCATACCATATGTCTATTGATATCTCAGATAAATAGACAACTAGCACATCATTGAAACACACACATCGTGATTCAATATAGAATTCATTGAAAAACGGAGATTAATATGAATATTACCTTGAATTACTTAGTGAAATGAAATATTGATTGCAAACGTAGAGTCTTCAACGTTTCTCCACTAAAAACTCCTTAATACTCAAAGTCAATGTTAAATTACTCTAATGGAGGCTAATCACCTTCTTTGTGCGTGGCTCTATTTTCGTTTACTACATCCTAATACCTATCTATACTCCATTACAACAATTAGGAACCCTAAATTATAATTTAATCCAAATTAGAGCGTCACTTTATAATTTAAACGAAGTTGGTCTTGTCACTAATGCTCCAATGCTATGTGTGTTAACTCACAGTGCTGCCATAGATTCATTATGTGATTTTGAGCTCTTGGAGCCTCGTTGTTATCCACATTGTGTCCCGGCGCTGTCCCTTGTTAGCCACGGCACCGCATTGCGCCGGACAACCAGAGTTAGTTTTTTTCATTTCTTCTTCTCTCATATATCGTGCCTTTCATCCCAATGCCATGCCTTGTCTTCCAACAACGTTAATACAAGCTCCCATTATGCCAACACTATTTTGTGGTTTTTTGCACTTTTTCTTCTATTTTTTCCTTGATTTCTTCTAATACACCTTAATTCCTTGAAAATGTAATAGTGCCATAAATTAGCACTTATATGACAATATACTACTAAATTAACCCTATATATAAATAATAACTTATCCAAAACACCTAAACTTAAGGTTTTGTGCATCCCGAGCAAAAGTATTCTACTAAGGCTCCTAATAACTAATCCTTATTAGATTCATATCGTTCATGGAGTATTCTCTAATTTAATAAGTCTCAAGTTAAAAGTCCACTCAAGAGTTTTTCTTTGCAAAAACTTTTATTTTTTGGATATCTAGCTTCAACAACAAATATAACTTCACTTTCAAAACATTAAAGTAGATCTCAACCAAAAACCATCACTACTCACAAGTTCGTTTAGTCTCAACACTCAAGTAGCAAGTATACAATCTCATGATTTCTTATTAAGCTCAAAAATTCACAAGTAAGCATAGATCAAATTCATCTTTAGTAGACTTTAGCACTTCAAGAGTCTATAAGACTTTTACATAGTTGAAATGGAAACTTAACTTAACTATCTACCCAAACTCGAACTAAATCTTTATTTGAAAAGTCTTAATTTACTTCTTCCTTCTTTCTCTTTAATTTTTCTCACATTTATTTTCTTTTTTACATTTTTAGATAACATTCCCTACTCCTTTTCCTATAGACTTTATTCTTCCTCACTTTTTCCCACCATCAAGTTCTCTACTACATTTCCTATAGAACTTATGGGATTCTCTTACTTTTTTCTTTTTTTCTAAAATTCTTGGTAGCATTTCTCACTTTCAATTAATCAAGTAAGTTAACTCCAACTTTTACTATACAATGCCTATTTCTTCCCTTCTTTGCACTAAGTCTCTTTTCACTTTGTATTTGCAAAACATTCACACTTTTTATATAATCCTTAGAGATCTAACTGTTTCCACAAGAATTGTTCTAATTTCTTACTTTTGTTTCAAGTTCAATGTCTTCCCTAACTATAGGTTTCTAATCCTGAAATCACACTATTGTTTGCTACATTTTATTGTTTATTTTCTTTAAATGTTTAAAACATTCTCTTGAGTTTCATATCAACAAGATACTTATAATATACTCATCGACAATTAAAGTCATGAACATGCAAATGAACTACTTATTCATTACATATTACTATACATAATCCTAATCTATATTACTTAAACATTCATATAGAAAGTAAAATGAAAAACTTATACACTCTATACTTTCCTTCTCAACTGCTTCAATCCAAAAATTTAAATGATGACACCTACATTATTTATCCTCAGTACTAAGCCTATCCTACCATTTCCCATAATGTGGTGTAACGGTAATTCCCCCAAACTTACACTAAACCTTGTCCTCAGGTTTTAAAAGTAAGCCTGACTTTAAAATATTGAAACACACAAACTTATGTAAATGCACAAGTTATAATAAACTAAATTTTGACATTAAAATTGAAATAACTACATAATTTACAAAATATCCAAATGTGAAAAATGTATAAATGGTATTAAAAGCACTCTCAACTTCCTAAGACTAACATAATCTTTAAACACGCACTTTAGGACTACACGTTACATCATCATCATCATCTGCATCATTAACTCTAGCTTGTGATGGTGTCTTGGACGCTCCAACATCCTGCTTATAGCAAATCTTGATCAAACATGTATGGTAATGCTGCTAGAAAGCCGAATACCTATTAGTAGGTCTCAATCGTTTACTCCTCTCATAAATACCAATAGCTCCATGATGATCAACAAACAACATGAAATTGCGTTGCTCAATAAATCTATGTTTCTCTATCCTCTTCATATTCTGCTCATATCTTAGCATGGATGTCTAGTATTGCATCATATCTCCCTAGTACTATATCTTTACTTTATCTATACACATCCTTAATAATCGTGAAGCTAAATCCTTAGGTGGTGGTGTAGGTGCCTATGGGGGAAGAGGTGGTGGAAAGCTTTCAAGGCCTTCCAAGTCCAGTTATCCTATCTCTAGGTCTAGAAACTCGTAGCCCTCAGCAAATCCTTGCTGCATTTATGCCTCATATTCTTCATTCTCTTCATTTTCTAGCTCTTGGGTTAGTTTGTTGTTGTTGCTTATGTTGCTGCTTAATCTTCTTCCCTCGTGGTCAATGACTCAGCCTCACATCTAGCTCCCTCTGCCTTTTCTCTCTCTTCTCCTCCAAGTCTTGGTAACCAAGTGATGATTTCAACGTGAGCATGAAAGCTTCATCCATGTTTTATCAAGCGTCTATCTTAAATATTGCACCATCACATATTCTCACACCAACTCGTAAGCACATCTGAGTAATCAAAATAGGAAACAACATTTTGTTGTCCTTTCCTGACATGATAGACTCCCGCAAACAAGTGTGTATGATCTCCTCGATATTGATCTCCCTGAACTTCGTAATCTCCTTAAGATAAGCCACTTTCAACATGTTAATTTCACCCTACTCAGAGGTAGGCTACAGCGATGCAATAAGAAAATGTTGCCCTATTCTGTAAACCTTTCTAATACTCCCCTTCTTAATATGCTTTGGTACATTCTCAACACTCATCACCCATACTTATTTTCCTAGGACAACCAATGATCTCTCTATTGCTCTAAAAGGGTATAGGTTATAGGGTTTCTTATATATGCTAGGTAAAAAACTCGGTCACAATTCAATTAAATTCAAGCTCTCGAATTCATAGCAGTTATTGATCTTACATACATTAAATGGAACAAAAATTCCTCTCACCCTTGCTAGCTCCTATTTTGTCTTGAATCTTGCATTAGCATAATATTTATAAACTATCTCACTCACTCCTTTTACTTTGTTCTTTCAATAATCATGAATAAGACGCGCCTATTCTCGGTGCCTAATGAAATTGTTCCCTCTTTTATCACATTTTACTGGCAAAATCATTCATCTTTCGTGAATGAACTCCCTATATAAAATTTTCTTGTATCAGTCCTTAGCCTCTTTACAAATGAGATATTTGGATTTAAAATGTTTAGGCTCTTCATCATTGGGGTTCCCAATTGTAGATGCATCAAAGTTATTTGCTCTCGTTTAGCTAACTCGTTTCCTTGTTTTTGCCATTTCCTTCAAAATTCAAGCTACTAACAAAAATTCAACACAACTTGGTCTTCAAATTACCTAGAAAAATTTAAATTCATATAACATGGATCATGCATATGCCAAATAAGTGGAAAGATGCCAACTAAGGGTGTGTTTGATAGCGAAGGAGTTTTCAATGAGAAAAAAATATTTACTTTAACAAGTTTTTTGTAGAGAATTTTCATAAAACAACTTCTCATTGTTATTTTATTGCACTTAAGAAAATTTTCTTTTTCAATTTTCTGGTGTTTGATAAGTAATGAATTTTTTTTTCTCATTTTTCTACCATTTTTTTTGAAGTCCCACGAATTTGGACTGAAATTAAATTAAGAGGACAATTAATCAACGTTGTGCACTAAAATTGAATTGACAATGAATATCTTGACAACCATTAATGAAGTCAAAAGAATCATAAGTTAATTAATTGATAACAACAATAAATGAAAGAAAATAAATAATGTTTCATCATTATTCAAAAAAAAAATTATGTTTTAGAATATAAAAGCAATCTAAGTTTGCTCTGCAAATATGAAATCATCCAATCCTTCTTCAAGTCTTCATCAAAATGAAAAAATATATTTGCATCCTTAACTTCACCTCCCAATAAAAGCATGGCACACATTACTTCTTCTCTTCATAGTTCAGGAATACTACAAAGCTCTTTCTGAAAAAGTGCATAGTCTGTATGGGCAAATGCATTTGCTAGTCTATTGGCAGCTTTAGTTAGTCTTTGCTCTGTAGTATCAATGTTACTACTCTTTTTCCTTTTGATTCTCCGAACATTTTATGCCATGCAAGTTGAACTAGATGACGAGTGATTCACCTCATATTTTTCTTCTTTAGTTGGGAGTGCCTTCTCTACATTGCTCACAAAAATAATAATAGTTGAGTTTCTCATATTGTATTTTGTTCAAATTGGACCTAATCGTTTACATCAAACTCTGTTAGAGAATTAATCAATAAAAGTCAATAACGGAGATTTACAATGAAAAAGTGTAATATTAAATAAGCAATTACTTATTTTACGAAAGTTACTCACCCATTTCATCCATAGAAGGAAGTCATATGTTCGCCTAATTTTTTTGTCATTGCATTCTCTCCAGTAGCTTGATCAACTTCAAATATGACAAATAGCTTATCGTAATATAGCACACATTTCCTGCTATATGATTCTTTTTCTGGATGTTTCTATTACATGCAAACTTATAGACCAACACACAAAGATATATAATAAGTTAATAGACATCACTAATACAATTCTATATTCCAACAAAACCTAAAATGTACCTGAAGATAATCTTTCAACGTCAATACTTCTTACGTGGCAATCTATGTATCTAGATCTCATCGAAACCAACTTTAAGATATTACCTCCCTTGTAAAGAAGTAATCGGCTTTCAATGATTTGATTCTAGCATTCACATTAGCTGGGTGTACTTGTTGTTTTAATTGCATTAGTAACTCTAAGCAAACACGAGTGTACACATCAGGTTTCCATTAATTACCTAAAGAGTTGACAAATCTATACTGCTCCAAAATAATTTCAAGCATGATTTTATCCATGTGGTCATTCCATCTCACTTGCCTCTTTGGCACTACTTTCACATTCCTAAATGATTCTTCCATTTTTGTTTTTATATGATACTATAGCTGTATAAAATTTTAAAGAAAAATGGTAAACTATATATGATGCTATAACATAAGACTTCATATGACAATCTACTAATGCAGAAAAGTTTAAAAGAAATCAAATTTAAAGTAATAAAAAAAATTCACACAAACTATGCTACCAACTCATATGCTCAATATTATTTATCATTTAATCTAAAACTAGTCAGTAAGCTTGTCTGAGCTAGTGGCACTTATTCCGCATTAACTCGGCCAATGCATCTTGTTTAGCTATCCAAATTGGAGATTGATGTACGAAAATATTATCTTCTTGTGCACTATCATCATCTTTTCATCTTCATAAATATCATCATCATCTTCACAAAGATCTTCTAGATCTTCTTCTCTCAAAAAATTGTGCACTGCGCAACATGCTAAAATGACATATGATTGAGTTTTAACGTCATAAAATGGTTCATGCAACAAAAATGAAAATCATTTTTTGAGAAACCCTATTGTTCTTTCTACTACGTTACGCAAGGATGGATCTTGAATGTTGAACAACTCCCTTCTATTTCTAGGTATACGACCAACTTGATCTTTTTAAGTGAAACTTTGTATTACAATAAGGTGCTAAAAATCCAGGAACATTAAGAAACCCAACATCAACTAAATAATATTTTCCTACAGTAAAATGACATTATAATAGTTGTAACTAGTTGAAAGTATCACGACAACCAAAAATAACAATAGTGCTTATTCAAATATTATACAAAATATGTTTAACCTGGTGGTATAGTTAGTCTATCCACTTGAGTTGGCCTAACAACATCTCTTAATATACGACCATCATGAGTCGAGCCTTCCCAACTGGCAAGTGCGTATGTAAATCCCATATCAAATGTGCATGCCACTAAGACATTTTTGGAAGTAAAACCTTTTCTATTGTGATACTTTCATTGCTCTTCAATGAGTACCGTGCATGGAAATGTGTTCCATCTATTGCTCCGACTGCATCCTAATATTTGATATTTATTTAATTTATGTCTTAATGAAGTTTGTTACTTTAAAATAGTGATACTATGCACTTGGGTTCGATTCTTTGTCTTATGGAGAATTATTTATATTTGTAGTCTTGACTACGCCTTTGTACATACTAATGAGAGCACTTGTAACGATGTGGAAGTAGCAGCTAGCTATCTCACTAGATTGAATAAATTCAACATTTTTCTTTACATTTCGATTATCATGTCCAATTATCAATAATAACATAGCTACTTGTTCTTTTACATTTACACTGCATCCGTTAACTAGCCCACGTGTGAGAAGAATTCCGCAAAGCTTTTCGAATGGACAATGTGTCAATCGCAATTAGTTTTTACAATTTTTGTCGGACACTGTGTCACTCGAGGTTGTATGTTCAACATTTACGACACCATACGTAATCGAGTATAAACATTATCATCATTATAGTTGCCACTTTTTCTATCTTTTCCATTAGGCGTCTGAGTAAATGTAAACTTAATCAATAAGGGCATGACAGTACATCAATCCATATAGCAAACTCTAAACTATTAGTTCCCTAACAAGGATTAAGCATCATTTCAATGAGTTATGTAGTAACATGGTAGGAGCTTGGATAGTTAATATATTTTTTGTGACATACGAGAATTCTATAAACTTGATTAGGCGATTAATTAACTATTTTCAAATTTAATTTGCGATTTAGGTATCCGAGGTAGGACCCATGCGTTACGGATTGGAGAAGAATAATTTTTAATATTATTTTTGTGTGCAATGTGCCTATTTGATATATTATACAATGTTTTGTCACGAAATAGCATAAAATGGAGTATGTACGCAGTGTTAATGAGTTTCAAAGCGCATCGAGGAGTTTTCTACAATTTTTGATAATTTTTGGGTATTTTTGAAATTTTAATTTGGAGTTCAAAATAAGAGATAATCATTAAATTAAATAAAATAATTAATAAATTGATGGGCGCCTAGTGACACGTGGGGTTGAGGGTGACACGCGTAGAATGTACAATAATGTACACGCCTGAGGTTGGTCATTGGTGTGCGTGGCAAATTTATAGCTGCAAAAATATATAGTTGTGTATTTATATATAAATGTATCCTATAGTTTGAAATAAATAAAAGTATATATTGGATTCGCCTCGAGATACACAGCGTGATCATCGAGGAGTTGAAATAGTTGAACATGTTATCGTTGAGGTGTATACAAGCCTCAAGAAGCATGTCGTCCAATCTGAAGGACAATCAAGTAGTGTACGTTTATAAATATAAGCTCTACATGAGGTAAGGGATATATATCTCGAGAAGAACAATACACTTGATCTAACGTAAGGCAGTTATGAGATAATGATCTTTTTTATGGCCATCAAGATTGATCTCAAGATAAGTAGCATGTATCTCAAAGAAGATCAACATATGTAATGAGATTTGGAAATGGTTATTAATCTTTAGATTTGCTTAGAGATTTGTGCAGTAAAAATCTCAAGGAAGTCTTATATTTATTCAAAAATACACCGCCTCATTCAATTTTGTTTTTAAGACAATCATTGCCCTCGAGATACATAGTAGTACCTTTACAAAGATCAAATTTTTTATTATTATTGAACAATTAAATTTGTGTCGTGATTCATGTGATCTGAATCTCGAGGAAATCTAGCAAATATTTGCAATTAACACACCAGTTTCTCTCTGTAAATCGACTCAAAAGAAAAGATATGAGATTGAAAATGTGTATTTATGGAGATGCTCGTACGAGGAGGGAGACGACCGGGGGTCGTCTCCTCTGCCCAAGCAAGCATAAGGTTAGGTTGAACCAAACCCTAAATGAAAAAACATTTCTGTCGAAACAAAGAAGAACATGATGAGAAGAGGAAGATGGGGGTTCGATCCCCTAGACCGGAACGAACCGGGTCTGGTTCAACTAAATTGAACGGGTCCCGTTCAAGGTCCAAACCCTCACATTTGGAAAAATAGTTTTATAATTAGAAAGAAATTAAATAAAATATTGAAAATTAGAGAAATTATGAAAAATAGGATTTTTGAATAAATTAATGGAAATTGTGGATATATATATAAAAATGAGGATTTTAAGATTTTATTGAGGATTCAAACTTGGTTTGATGTCTAGACATTCAAGGAGTTGCTTTGGAGGGATTCCAAAGTTTTCGATTTGTCGAAAGACCAATAAAATATAATAAATTGAAAAAAAAAATATTTAAGCCTAAACAATGTAATTCTCGTTGTCAAACAATGATTTTCAGTCAAAAATGAAATCTGAGCATCGGAGATTTTGTTTTCAAAGTATTTTAAGGGTTTCGGGATACGATTAGGTCAATTGAACTGCAAATAAATGGAAGAAATTATGGAATTGTAATAGAAACTTACAGGATGTATAAATGAATTATAGGACCGCAATTAGAGCACGTGTGGACTAGTTTACCGACTCGAAGCACAAAGGATTCGCGATATCGTATTTGTAAGGTTATGTAAATCCTATAGTAACTTTTACATTGTATGATTATAATTTAGGTATAAATTGCATTGATTCTTTGTATTCCATTTTTATTGTATATGCATACACTAGTAGAGAGGATAAGTCAATTTGAGTCTCCTTATAGTGTGTGCCTGACTAAATGTACAGGGTAGAACTATATAGTGTCAACCTGACTGTGTGCACATGATATATTGAGCTACCTAAATGTGTTTATAGAGTAGAACTAGATAATGGTTACTTGACTGTATGTACAGTGTAGAACTATATTATGTTTGTAGGGCCAGAGTCACTGATACTTTGCATCACGTGATTATTGTGAAATCATGTTGAACTAGATTTTACTTTGATAGACTAGAGGAACGAGACTCGCTTGGTTATCCTTTCCAAGCATGAGTCCTTATTTTTGTTTGCTTACCACTTTCGGAGAACATTATTTGATTGTGGAGGGATAACAAAAATGAGATGGGTTAGTGATTGTATTTAAATTCTTTGGATTATAGTATTCGTTTAATCTCTTGAACTATTATGCATTTGATTACTACAAGAGTACTCGATAGTGTGGGATTTACTTATCTAACATTACCGAATGTTTATAATTAGATAATGATAGGTTCTAGAAGTGACAAGAGAAAAGGAAAACTTTTCGATTGTTTTTAATTGGCTTAGTCCTTTTCTTTATTTATGTAATGTTTTTGAATATATTATACTGTATAAATGGGTTTTAGGGTTCGAGTGTGATTGCAGTTTCTGTTGCAATGGCTAGAACTATTTTATTTTTACGAATTGACATAACTTTTGAATTAAGGTAATGATAGTTTAAAGTTTTTAATACTTCATATCAGGATTGAATGAATATATAGTCATGTTAGTATAATATATATTGCTATGTATTGTGAGTCCTTTGGCATTTCCACTGAAATTGAGGAGATTTTGTTGAAGATTTTCGAACGATGGGTATTTCGATGTAGGCTTAAAAATATAGGAGGTGAAGTCCAAAACTTTTATGAAATTTTGACGATAATGTAATCAATATAAATGAAATTTGAATATTATATATTTAATTTTTACGAAACTTTGAGGTTAAAGATTCAATTTAGAATCCTTTGTGGTTAATAAAGTTTTATAATTAAGGAGTACAATATCTTAATATTAATTGTTTATTGATGTATAGGTAAAGGCTGCTAGATTGTCAAAGGATTAAGGTAATCGAGGCTGGTCAAATGCCCTAAGTAGATGTAGTCTAACATGTTGGTATTAGAGCCTAGGATTCTAGAGAAATGTTGTTTATTGAGGATAAGTGTTTAATTAGTTAGGAAGTAACACGATGGAACAAGGTTAAAAAGTTTAAAATTTTTATTATTATGTTATATTTTTGTCTTATATATGTATGTTTTATCTTTAAATATTCGATAGAAAGTTTATTCTTCATGTCTGTTTGATACTTAACTCATAAGATAGGACAAATAAAATTAGAAACAGATAATTGAAAGAGACAGTAAGTAGGCGAAACAAAACTTAGCATAAATGGATATGAAATGGACTTATGAAATCTAAATTCACGAAGGTATTGTAAGTAGTTCGGTACTAATACAATTAATAAAAGTATTAGTTATGAAACAAATAAGAAATTGGTTGGAAAGGAAGTCCAAATGATTCATTTACATAAACACTAAACATGAATTTCTTGGAAATCAAAAGTATCAAACTATTACAATTCTTAAATGCCCAGGAAAATATTAAAATAGACTTAAGTTAAGTCTTAAACGATTGAGAATCGTTTGAAAAATGTAATATGAAATTGGCACTTTTGTGAAGCACAAGATATGCACAATCTTGAGTTTAGGAATAAGGTTAGTATTAGTAGCATGGTTAACTCGGGACGAACTATTCAACGAAATACTGGTTTGATTCAAACCCAATCGAGAGTCGCTTTCGAAAGAGTCTCAATGAAAAGAAAAAGGAGATAAAAGGATTTCAAAAATAAAAATTGATTAGACGATCACAACGAGATTGCTGTAGAACTTGTCAACTTTTCTATATCGGTCTCTACGAAAATAGAATACTTTGAAGCAAATTATTGCCTCCTTTCAGAAACAAAACATAAACTGAAATGTAGAATAGAACAATTGTTTAAAAAAACCAATCAACTTCTATATAGAAGTAATGAAAACTTTGATTGTTTATTACTCAAGTTACTTATCTATAAGTTACTTATCTATAAGTGAAGTTTAGTGATAAGATCAACGTGTTAGAAGTTAAGGTGTTGGGGAAGTGGTCTAATAGTAGCATGATTAGCTATTAAACATCAATACAAGTGATTGTGTTTTGAGATTCAAAGTACCCCATAGTCACTTCTAATAAAATTAAGTAAAGACGTTTATCACTATGAGTCAAAATATAACCAATAAAGAGATAGATGTACTGATTGATTAACGGTAAGTGAGTTGTATATGATGCCAGTACGAGCTCATATATTATGAGAATTTCCATTTGTCAGACTTAAAAGATTGAAATAGCATCTTTTACGAATTTGATTATTTATTAAACTAATAGGGGTTTTGAAATCCAAATTCTTATATCTCTTTAGTTGAATAATAATGTAAACGTGAATTCGTCAAAAGAAATTTGATGAATAATAAGATACAAAGTTATCTTGCATAGACTCTTTAAAATTACCAAAAAAATTTTGGATAAAAATAAAAGTTGGGATATTTGAGACTAATGGAAATAACGTAAGGCATTAAAAAATAGTTTAACTGTTTGAGTCGGAAAATCTTTCTATTTCGAATTAAGATTAACTAGGGAATAGTTTGAACCATTAAATGATAATAAGAAGTCCCACCATCGTTAGCTATATTTTCAAAAAAATAGAGATATAAATTGTCTTTCCAAGTCAAGATTAAGGAGTTGTAAGTGACTTGGTTGTTTAGTGAAAGTCATGGCAAGTTTGGAAAGGGAATAAGTGCAAAATCAATGTGTGAATAGGTAAGCTTGACAAAAATTGAATGGAATACACTTAATGTGTAAAATAAAATGAGATGTTGAGATTACTTGTTACTGCTGGAAGTGACACGAACTTACTTCTTTAGTCAAGATAAGGCACTTGAGTAGTTGTGCATAACCAAAAGTCTTAGTAACTCCGTTTCATAATCACGATTCATTCAAAGCGTGGAAGATTGGTGTGACGCATTCACCCATCTTTGAATTATCTAATGAATTGATGACAGTCGGTATAAAAAAGTCTATGAAGTTTAATTGAAGTCAATTGGACGCTGAAGTATAGGCAATTAAATGGTCAATATATTCTCATATTAGTATGAAAATTAAAATTTTACATTAACGAGTCCCGATCAAATTAAAATATCAAGCTACAAGTTTGATAAATTATAATATATCCTTATATGGATCTTACATGGAGTCAAACTCCAAATGTTGAAAGTTTTGAACCAAATTAATATACAACTAATTTTAGTAAATTTGTCGTAAATTGGTTCAATTGTACTGCTACATCACTTGATTAGTTAATGGTGAAGTTTAAAGCACTAGTTATTGTAAACTAGAGATGATGTAAGTTGCTTGTATGTTGCTGAAGATATAAATGAAATAAAGAGAAATGTGTGACTTATAGCTTAATAAGTATTCTATTTTTATCTGTATAGGTTGGGAATATTGAATAGAGGATAGTATATATGACTGGATATATTGAAAGAATTGAGTAGTCTTTTATTGTACCTAACAACAACAACAACAACAACATAGCCTCAGTCCCAAATTAACTGGTGTCGGCTACATGGATCAAGCTTTTCCATTGTGCTCGATTAAGTTCAATTGATGGTGAGCTTTGCGAACCATTCTTCTATTGTACTTAAGGGAAGACGAAAATTAATTGAGTTGAGGCATAGATAGATATCATATTTATAACTTGTATTAAATACAAGTTCAAAGTTACATTGTGAGAGTATAATCATCGAATATGTTGATATCTCTTTTTAGAAACATCTTCATATCAAGTTAAGGATAACTGACTCTACTCAGACAATGAGAGAAGTTGGTGAATGGTAAGTGATTAAGAGGTGAGTATGTAGGAGATCTTAGTAAAGTGAAAGAAAAGAGGTTCTTGATTAACTCGTCATTAGAGAATGAATCACAGAAGTTAAAAAAGTCAAAAAATTTTAACTAATCAAAGAAGAAGTTAAGTGAATTGGCTGACGAGTTGGAATTGATAATTGCTTTCTAGACTATAATCTAAATAATATTGTAAGTAGATATTTAGCGAATAAGTAAGAATTGCACGATGTGTCAAGTTTCTATTTCTGATTGGATTGAGAATCCGAGTTCTCTCGTTATGGGATGACAAATGTGTTACGAGATCTATAGTGATGGGATGACTTATGTAATTCCAATTTTCGGGTAAGGAATGCTGGAATGGTGGTGGATTAGATAAACAAGCAACTTTACCTGGTATCTTATATTGTGCTCAAATATTACTTGCATCAATATGTAATTTTAGACTGATTATAGTCTAACAATTAATTAGCTGATAATTGAAATAAAAAGGGTTAGTTGGTTACGAGAAAATAAGTTGGGATGTGTACTAGAATTTAATTGGATATAGAAAGAATTATTAACAGATTGACGAATAGTATTCACATTAGAATGAGAATTGTGTTATCAAAAGAAAGATAGGCTAGGTTTCACTATGTATTAATACTTGAAAGTGATTCAAGGTATGAGATGAGAAATAAAGTAAAATTATTGAATATTCTACAAAGTCGATTGTTTAATTCCTCAAAATTCACAGATTGCCAAGATTGACAAAGTAATAGAGATAAATTTTCATTAAGCCAAAATGTTAGAAAATGGAAACTTAAAATGATTATGATATCTACTATCGAGTTCTTAATACAACGAAAGTGATTGGATCCACTTAACATTTTACTTTTTAAATGTTTTTTTTTCATGTTTAGATTAAATGAGTTGTATATAAAAGATCATTTTCTTTATCTCTTTTGTTTCGGTAACCTATAAGTTCAAATTTTAAGTATTTTAACTTGTTGGGAAGATAGTGACATCTCAAAATCTTATGAACTTGATTAGGTGGCCAATTTAGTAGTTTCATATTTGATTTGGATTTAGGTATTTTACGTGGGACCCACACGTTACGGATCGGAGATCATAATTTTTAATATTTTTGTATGTCATGTGCCTATTTGATGTATTATACACTATTCTAACGATAAATAGGAACAACTGGAGTATATACGCGGTGTCCCTGAGTTTTGAAATGCATTGAGGGATTTTCTCTAATTTTCGATAATTTTTGGGTATTTTTTGGAATTTAATTTGGAGTTAAAAATAGAAGATAATCATGAAATTAAATAAAATAATTAATAAATTGATGGTCGCCTAGTGACACATGGAGTCAAGGGTGATACGCGTGGGATATACAATAGTGTACACGCCCGAGGTTGGTCGTTGGTGCGCGTGGCAAATTTATAGCCGCGAAAATATATAGGTGTGTGTGTATATACAAAAGAATCCTATATTTTGAATTTAAAAAAAAAGTATACATTGGATTCAAGGAGAATCAAGTGGTGTATGTTTATAAACATAAGATCTACCTTGGTATACGTGCTACGTTACTCGAGGAGACCAATACGATTAATCTAACTTAAGGTGGTTAGGTGATGATTTTTTTTATAGCCACAAAGATCGACCTCAAGAAATGTAGTACCTATCTTGAGAATGATTAACATACATAATGAGATTAGCAAATGGTTGTTAATTTTTAGATTTGCCTCGAGATTCGTGCAATACAAATGTCGAAGAAATCTTATATTTATCTAAACAATACACTGTCTCATTTAGCTTTGTTTTGGAGATAACATTTGAGCTTGAGATAAGTAAGGAAGATCAAATTGTTTTATGATTATAAAACTAATAAATTTATCTCGGGATTAGCATGTTGCGATTCTCGAGAAAATCTAATATATATTTGCGACTAACACACAATTCTTTTCGCTGCAAAATGGCTAAGAAGAAAAGAGATGAAATTTAAACTGCATATTGATTGAGAGGCTCGAACGAACTGCAAGGCAGTTCATCCGATGAGGTAGACGGCAGGGTCGTCTCTCCTCCCAAAGCAAACCCAGGGGTTGGGTTGAAACCAAGCCCAAATAAAAAAAAATTTTATGACAAAATAGAGAAGAACAACATGAAGGGAAATAGATGGGGGGGTTTGGTCCCCTAGATCGGATTGAAACAGGTCCGGTTCAACTGACCTGGATCGGTCTAATTCAAGGGCAAAACCCTCCTCATTTAAAAAAATGGTTTATAATTAGAGAAAAATTAAATAAAATCACATGAAATTAGGGAAATTATGAAAAGTAGAGTTTTTGGATAAATCAATACAATTTTTGAATTTTTATGAAAGATAAGGATTTAAAGATTTTATTAAGGTTTTATACCTAGTATTTTCCTTATAATGGATGCTACAATACACGAAAATGCCCAAAATTTGAAAAATTATTCAAAAGCTTAGTCAAAGATAATTTTTTATTCTAAACTACAATCTGGAGTTGAAATTGGGATCAAAAAATTCAAAGAGTTGATTTGGAGGGATTTCGAGGTTTTTGAGTTGTCGAAAGACCAATAAAATATAATAAATTGGAAAAATTATATTTAAGCCTAGACAAAGCAGGTTTTGGTGTCGATCATTAATTTTTAGTCATTAAGAGTTTCGAGATGCGATTAGGTCTATTAAACCGCAAGTAAATGGAAGAAATTGTGAAATTGTTATAGAAAATTACAGGACGTATAAACGAATTGTAGGACCGCGATTGGAGCTCGTATGGACTGGTTTACCGATTGCACAAAGGAATTTCGATATTACATTTGTATAGTTAAGTAAATCATATTGTAACCTTTACATTGTATGATTATAATATCATATAAATTGCATTGATTCTTGATATTGCATTTTTGTTGTAAATGCTTACACGGGTAGAGAGGATAAGCGGATTCGAGTCTCCTTATAGTGTCTACTTGATTGTAGGTACAAAGTAGAGCTATATAGTGTCTACCTAACTATATGCATAGGGTATATTAAGCTACCTGACTTTGTATATAGGGAAGAAATAGTCTACCTGATTGTGTGTACATGTAGAACTATATTATGCTTCAGGAGCTAGAGTCATTGATATCGTGCATCACGTGATTATCATGGGATCATGTTGAACCAAATCTTACTTTGATAGACCCAAGGAACGAGACTCATTTGGTTATCCTCTTTAAGCATGAGTCATTATTATTGTTTACTTACCACTTTCTAATAATGATACCCGATTTTGGTCGGATAACAAAAATGGGATGGATTCACGATTATATTTAAATTCCTTGGATTATATGCTTTGTTTAATCTCTTGGATTATTATGGATTTAATTATTACAGGTGTAAAGAATAGTGTGGGATTTACTTATTTGACATTATTGAATGTTTATGATTGGATAATGACAGGTTCTAGTAGTGCAACGGAAAAAAAAAAAGCATTCCGATTGTTTGTGATTGGCTTAGTTCTTTTCTCTATGTATGTATTGTTTTTTATTATATTATATATAATAAATGTGGTTTTTGGTTTGAGTGTGATTAAGATTTCCTTTGCAATGGCTGGAATGGTTTTGGGATGAATTGAGATAACTTTAGAATTAAGGTAATGATAGTTTAAAGTTTTTAATATTTTTGATCAGGTTAGAATGAACATATTGTTTTGTTAATGGAATATACATTATTATGGGAGGATTATGAGTCCTTCAGCATTTCCAACAAAGCTGAGCAGGTTTTGTTGAAGATTTTTGAAGTCGAGTTCTTTGGTGTACACTTAAAAATAGAGGAGGTGCTGTCTAGAATTTTTACGAAATTTCGAGGATGACGTAATCTATATAAAAGAACTTTGAATATTACATAAATAATGTTTTTGGAACTTTGAGGTTTAAGATTCAATTTACAATCATTTCTGGTTAATAAAGTATTATATTTAATGATTACAAGATCTTAATATTAATTGTTTATTGATGGACACGTGAAGGTTGCTAGATTATCTAGGGAAGGTAATTTAGGCTGGTCAGATGCCCTAATTAAGTAGAGTCTGATATTTTTAACAAGACTTAATTTAGTCATTGTAGTGTGAACATCACATGATAAAGTTATATAGGCACACAACTTGTCAGTTAGCAAAATAAAAAATGTAAAATTTATAGAAAAGTGAATATATAAAGAATCATGTGCAGTTATTGTTGATCAAGTGCCCCCTGATTGTAAAGTTAAATAAAATGCATAATTTTCATTATGGGTAAAACCTTTTTTTCTTCAAAAGAATAATGCGCTTGTTGTTGATCAAGTGCCCATTTGGGTGTTTTTCACAAATATACTCAGACAAATAACTTATTCGAATATCAATTGAAAAAAAAAGTAATTAATCTCTTATCAGAAAAATGGACTTTATTCCAATTAGTATAAGAAGCATTTAAACAAAAACTTTATAATGTGATTGAGATGCTCTAGATGTAGAATTGCTACTATATGTTACTCCATTGTGAAACTAAGGACTGCCTTCTAATTCTTAAAGAAGCATTCAAAATTCGATTGTTGTATTGATGCATGTAAATGAACTTCTAACTAGCAAGCGTTATCTGATTTCAAGTTTCAATGGCAAACAAAATCTTTGAAATCCAATGGTGCCAACCATGCATATTTTCCATCTCTATAGTAATCTATGTACTCTCTTTATTAATATATGTTCTTGAAGCCTTCCTTAGTTTATGAAAATAAAATAAACTAAAGCCATCATTAGTTGAATTATTTCTTCCGCATAAATACAACAATTTATGCCTTAAAAGACTACAAAAGTATTTGAAGCACACCTTACAAATTAATTCACCAAGTACCCCAAAAACTCCAGAAACCTATAAATTGGTCGAGATGCACCATTTAATCTATTAAATAATCCTAGTTACCTAACATACTTTCGAGCTTTTTAACATGCATATTTGGTGTATCGTTTGTTGGCCATACATTTATTCGATTCTATTGCATCATGCATCAACATTAGTTTGCGCCAATCCTAGTGTTCATCTTATAGATAGGCAATGTTTTTATGAAAAGTATGTTGCCCAATCACTAGCTTGTAGTATCATCATTGTTGGCCACACATTTTTTAACCATTTAGGTATGTAATTTGAATTTATAAACAAAGGTCTTAAGACGGCCTACTTTACGAACACTTCACTTTATTGCCATCGTCCCTATTAAGAAAAGAGAACCACTGATGATCTACACTATGGCTTACATTTTGTCTACACATAAGGCATATCAATCCCATGTCGAGACATAACTATCTAAGCTCAAATTACATGCCCACACCACACTTTATCCCTCGACTTAAGGGCTCGGATGTCAAGTCTATGGGCATCTATATCTCTTCCTTCCATCACATTAAGAGGTAACCTACAACTTTTAAAATATTCTACTTCATAGGACATCTTACAACAATGCAATGTGCCTACTTCTAAAGCATTGAACATCAATAATCTCGAAAGAGTGAACACAACTATCTTTGAAATTGAAACCAAGGATTGCCTTAATGTTACAAAAGATTTGAATGCTTCCTTATGAGTGAAAACAACAGGTATATGAAGCATTCAATCAAACACTTTAAGAGTGAACACAATAGAAATGGACTCTATTTTGAATCTCGTTTGTGAAACAAAGAACTGCCTTCATGTTGCTTCATTTTTATCTGATTTGAATTGCTACTACAATTTTTTAGAATTAGGTACCAGTTGAGATGAAATAAATAAAGTCTTTAATTGAACACGTTACGGACAAGAATCTTACATAGGCATATAATCAAACACTTTCTAAGCAAGGTATCAAACAAAGTGATGAAAAAGATTTTGCTTCGCTATGCATCTTATAAACAAAAGAAAAGAATTGAGAAACCACATTAAAATTAAGATTGTTCCGTGGAACATACCTCTATGTCCATTCAAAGTCTTCCAAAAAATTATCAAATCCAATAAACCGTTAGCTGCAGTAGCATCTAAAAGGCAAAACTTAGAATTAAGTTCTTGAGTTGGGAGAATAATGTTTAGAAGATAGTGAGAAATTCAAATTCTTAAGATGGATGGAGATCGCATAGGCGAAAGGAAGATTGTTGAGAAGAAAGTGTGATTTGAGAAAGAAATTATTGGAGTTCATAGAGGACGAGATTAAAGAGATATTGTTGCAGGAAGAGATTTAAGAGAAGATGGTTGCAACCAATAGTAGACTCCTTTTTATAGAACAAGGAGACAGAGTTTGGATATTGGATTCGTTCTATAGAAAATGCCGAATTTCCATGTTGAAATAAGAGAAAATATGAGAAAAATAATAAATGTGGGTTTTTTTCCATGCGGTTATATGTCTATCAAACACCAAATAAAATGGTTACATTGAAAAACCACACAATTTTCCATGATTATTTTCATTTTTTCTTGCTATCGAACACACCCTAAGTCTCCATTGGTAATATTAGTGCTCACATCATACAATCTTGCAAAACCTATCCTACAACCTCAAATCCAATATTTCATAAAATACCATCCGAACTTTAAAAATATAATGCATAACTAGATGAAATCATAAATGCACCTTAATGTCAAATTAGTTTTTGGTATAGATCACTCCTCCAAGTCTTTATAAATCCAAGCCCTCTAACTTTTCTCACCAACTAGAATACAATCTATCTTCTGAATGAAATTCTAAAACACATAGCCCTAGCACTTCCACTTGTGCGAATCCAAAATGTGTTTTTCTATTCACTCTAAATCATAAGGAACACACTAATCTAACTTGAAAATGAAAAAAAGATTAGCTCTAGAGGGGTGTATGCTTGGGGGTTTCATAAGTGTTTAAGTGCGAGTAGGGAGAATAGTCTTAAAATGGATTTAAAATCCAATTTTCGACCTTGGAACCATGCCCCATAAGGCAATTTTATTTTTTTTAGCATGTTGCCACCTCAGAACTGTGGCTTGTACCCACAGTATCGTAGGTAATACCCACAACTTTATCTTATCTACTCGCATCTTCTCATATGATTTTTCTCTAATTCTCCTCCAACTTTGTGTAGAACTCACAAAATGTGTCGTGAGCGCATAAAATCCATGAAGATATCAAAATTATGAAAATTTACCTTTCGTTTTGCCCATGCACCTTACCTTAACGGCTTTGAACTCATTCTCTCTTTTTTCCTCTTTTAATGACTTCTCGAGACATTTCCATTTCATTGAATCCTCACTCAGCGAATGGGTTTTTCTAGGCGATTGAAAGATAGAACTCAAACTCGTGAATTGTAATTCTTACATTAAATAACTAACTACAAATTTAAATTCAAAAAATTGAAATTTTAAAACCTTGTGCTAACTCCAAGTGGCACTTAACTTAATGTCATTAGCTTGATGCATTTTATGTTGTTTAATCCAAATCTAAATCAAGAAACTCCATCTGCAAATTAAGATTATAATATTATATACGTTCAAATGTATTTCATCACCATCAATAAAGACAACCTTCTCAGCATCGTTGCCCTCATCGATACACATTGTGATATTCCTTTCTTTCACGTCCAAACTTATTTTAGTCGTGTTCAAGAATGGCCACTCAAGTATCATAGATACATCATTATCCATGTTATAGTTCATAAACATGAAATTCGCAATAAGTGTGAATCTACTTCCTGGCACATGGACATTAAAAACTCTTCCAACAGTAGGTATCAAATTATCGTCTGCTACTTGCAAATTTGTGGTATTCGAAAAATCAAATTCAAGTATGCATGAATAATAACTATTAGTGGCATGACATTGACCGAGGCACCTATATCACATAAGACATTTCAAAAATAGTGCTCGTCAATGTTTATCGATATGTTTATCTCTTCATAATCTCTCATTTTGATCGATTGAAGTCGCGAGATGAACTTGAGCTTTAGTTTCAATTTCTTAGCAACCAAATTGATGTCGTTACCTTATCGGTCTTCGACGAAAAGTCCAACTTTCTTCTTGCTCTTCTATTGTTGCTTCTCCTTCTTTTTCTTCAAGGCATTAATTATTTGCTTCTTGAAACCATCCAGTTCATCTTGCCTTACTTCCATTCCGTGCTCATGCATCTCTTCATGCTTGCACATTAATTGTTCTTATCTTAGCTCCTTTGTTGCCATAATGCTCATCATGTGAATAACACTTACACTCTCCTTGGGATTGGTAATGATGTTGCTAGGAAATTATCCTTATTTCCTTTAGTTAAAGCCTATTACAAGTTGAATAATTTGCCACTCTAGATTCTTGATGGATTGTGATTGATCTTTGTCCATCCTTTTATGGAGTACCTTATTCCTTCCAACTCTTTCTCATGATTCTCATGGCGCTCCCTATCTCTAACTTCCATGGCTTGCAAGTACTTCTCAATTGACTTTAGCGAAATCATTTTTTCACTTTATCCCAACTTTCTTTGTTGTACTTGTTATTCGAAGCCTTGAGGTAACTTCGGTGCATTATTAGGATCTCCGTAAGAAAATTTTGGATTGTTATTTTCGTATCCTCGATAAAACTGTTGAAGAACCACTCATATCGGCCTGAAGTTGTTCTCGTACCCTTAGTTGTTCCTAAAGTTTGTCTTTATTCTCCATTCCTTGTTGTATGTCCATTTAGCATTCCATTTAAAGTTTTGGCATTTGATTGCTTAGATTTGCTAGCTACGCCACAATTGCAACTTGCGAGTAAATCTAGTTGACACTTGTTGATTTCATGCCTTTGAAACAATAACTAGTGGTAGAATTCTGATGCAAAAATCTAAGAGATCCAATATTCCATTGTCATTCTTGGTAAGTATAGAGCCGCCTGATGCGTCATCTACTCGAGTTCTTTTGTTGTGGTTCATCCCATAAAAGAGAATTTGGAGTTATGCCCATTTCATATATCTGTGTCCCGAACTTCTCCTCAGCATCTCTAAAAATATTACCCAAGCCTCCCCAAGTGACTTAGTGTTTTCTAGCTTGAATTGATTAATCTCAAGTTTCCTTTCGATGACCATCACTACAGGGAAGAATTTGTCGAGAAATCTTTCTTTGATTTTCGCCTATTAAGTCATACTATTTGCATTTAGCCCTTGGAACTAAGATTTAACTTTTCCACCCAGTGAGAATGGGTAACTCGGATGATGTCACCAAGGTCGCACTTCTCCAAGAAATTCTTAAAATTTGCAATTGGATCTTCATAGGATAGCAAGTTGAACATACTATTTTGTACCATGTTTATTAGAGACGGTCGTAGCTCAAACTCGATTGTGTTGGATGGAAGCATTATCACTCCGTTATATGTCTCTTGAACATCTAGCTTGAAGTAGTCACGAAGACATCTCTATCCTTGCACTCTTTTTTGCACTACCTAATCACCCACGAGTTTGTTATTCCCACAGCCTTGTTGATTTCTAGCTTACTCCTCAGCCATCTTGACTTCTTTCTCTTTCTTTCCTTTAGTTGTTCTCTTAATCTCCGGATCATAAGGAATTAGGTCCTTCTCTTCCTAGCTACGTATGCACTTAGTATCCCTCAAATGAAAACACAAAAAGATCAAGCGTACGTTGAAACTTAAACCCATGTTTATTTTTAATTTTTTTATCAACTGAGAATTAACATATTGAAAATAAAAATTAGCAACCATTCAAACTAACTAAGTAATAGTAATGGCTATATATCCCTGATAACAGCTCCAAACACTTGAAACACACTGTAAGTTTAACGGCTTGCTTGTAGTAATAGTGCAATCAACTTATGTTGATCATGGATAGTGTCCTCAAGGAAAGGTTTTTGCGCTAGTAATATATCACCTATTTAACCTGAACTATTTCTAAGGGATTCGCTTTTAATTGATTTTATATCTAAACTAAACTATTCTAACAAATAACTTTAAATCTTAGTTGAACTCTTATATTAGGGATATCTTAGTTCTCAACTTCACCTAGGCAATTTAATACTATGCTTTGTATTAATGTGTACATCTCAATATATTTTGTGCAATGCCTAATTAGAATAGAAAAATCCCCTTCCAATGCACATCAACAAACTATCGTGATGAAGAAGATTCCAATGTGCAAATTAGAACTACACCTATCGTTGTGAATAACTTAAGTTTAACATTGCTTTAAGACTCAAATCATTGAATTCATAACAAATCAAATTTACTATTTGCGCCTCCCTAATCAACAACTATCCCTCAACGTTATGTATTTTACGATTGTAACGTTCATGTCTTGATTAGAAGCTTCAATAGCCATGATAACTTCTAAAGCCTAAGTTCATTAAACACGTGATCAAGATGTCTAAAGCATTACTCTAAGAATCAATACAAATTCTAACTATTACACTTTTATTATCACTTTTTATTCCTATTTCAAAGCGTAGCACTCATACCATATGATCCATTGACCCCTAAAAAAATAGACTAGTCATACATCATTAAAACACATAAATCAAAATTAAATATAGAATTGATTTCTAAACATAGATTAATATAAATACTAAATAGAATTACTCAATGAAACGAATTATTGATTGCAAACATCGAGTCTTTAACGTTTCTCCAAAAGAAAATCTTAATATACAAACTTAATCCTAAATAACTCTAATGGAGGCTAATCTGTTTTTATGTTCCAATACCTATTTGTACTCTCTAATAACAATTAGATATCCTAAATTGCAATTTAACTCGAATTAGAGCTTTACTTCCTAATTTTTGCGAGAATGGCGTTGCACTAATGCCCCAGTGCGGTGTGTGTTAAATCATGACGCCCCCAATGCGCCACAACTTCATGATGTAGTTTTTATTTCATGGAGCCTCGGTACCGTCCCTTTCGTATCCTGATGATGTCCTTTATTAGCCACGGCGTCTCTATTGCATCGGACCTTCAAAGTTGGTTCTATTCATTTCTTCTTCTCTTACATGACGTGCCTTTCATCTTCATATTGTACCTTGTCTTTTTAGAACATCAATACATGCTCCCATGGCGTCACTCTATTATTTTGGGTTTTTGATTCATTTCTTCTAATTTTTCCTTTATTTTTCCCAATACACATTAATTCCCTAAAAAATGCAATAATGTCTTGAATTAGTACTCATTTGAGGATATTTATGTTAGGGAATGTACCCTAGGTCAATCTATAAACATTGTTTATCTTGTAATTTTAGTTAATAAAATAGAGGTTTTATTTGTTGTTTTATTATAAGTGATTGCATGTTTCTCTTATAGTAAGATCCATGGGTATTTGTTAAAATATCATAAATGTCTATAGTGTCTCTAAATGTCTACATACTTGAAATATCCTAGTTTATTCCAGCGATGTTCCCTCCATACTTATATCCCACCTGATCCTAGGTCATCCTTCACATTGAGTATTTTGTTCCATACCTAGATTGATTAAGTCAGCCTCATTGACCTAGTATATCAGGACAAGGCCGGAGCGTACCAAACCAACAACACTCTTCCTCATCACGGTTGTAGAGCAAGGTATCGTGTTGGGATGAACTTTCCCAGTTCTGGAACCCGCGAATAGCTAATTTAATCCCAATTTCAAGAGCTTTAGTAAGGGCGAACTATTTTATATATGGTGTAGACGGAATGAAAGGAGCGAGCCACTCGCTTACAAATCAAGCCCTTTATCCGAACCCTCGGAGTGAAAGTTGGGATTCACACACACAGCCTTATCCTATGAGTCTACCTATGCTACGCACCTTTATAGAGCCTTTCCGTTGTCTCCTTTCGTTTGCGTCATTGAATCTCATTAGCTTTTCGAAAAGAATAAAAGGCTCAAAACGAATGTTGAAAGGAATTGATGATTCGTGTTTAATCTCCATTCTTCAATCATTATACTAGGAACTATTATGCATTAAGACTCGTATGAATCTAGATTGATGTTCATGTGATGATCATGCGTATAGGGATACAAATCAAGATCATGAGTACTTATTAGGGAATAAGATAATGGACCGACCCGCTATGAGAACACCACATGGAGTAAGTCATATGTGTTACTCATGATAGATATATCATTTAGTCTTTCAACTTGAGATTACCATAGACTTCAATATTAGGAGCATGATATTTTTATGCAATCAAATGTCATCTTTAACCGGACAATTATAAAGATTGTGATTGTTTACAATATAAATAATATATGAAGGTTTGTAATCAAGATGGAATTTGCCACTCTTGTATAGAGATATATTAGTGGATCTCATGATAAGATAGACTAATAATGGCCAAGTCCATGTGAATTGATATGAGCAATGTCACTTGGATGTTTTTTTGATTTACCTAAATATCAAGACTAGTACGATTGAACATTAAGGATGACTTTCTATGCCTTATGATTAATCAAAGGATATCGCACGACAAAAAGATATGATATATGTTATTAATTAGGTTGTATTTTTGTCTATATTCATGCTACTTGGGTAGTCATAATGCCTTGCTAGAGATTTCTTATGACTTGCGTACCAAAATGGTTTTTAATTCACTACAAACGTTGCATGAAACTATTGGGTAGCATACAAAGAATGGTTTTGCACAATTTCAATTGGTCCAGAGTAATGAGTTTTATATGATAAAACTCATGACATAAAAGCCCTTATGATTAGTTATATGATAACTTATTAATAGGGGCCTATGTCTGATTTTCTTAAACTGCCTAAATACAATAGTTGTATTATGAATAGGATTTTAAAGTGAGGGTTTATCTACACATATAAATAAAATGTAAAAGCCTAAAAATGAAATAATATTTTAGTTTTTACAATTTTTCGAGTTCTCCAGATTATGGGAGAGAAAAAAAAATTGTTTTCAATCTCTCTTAGGGCTGGCACTCTAAATCGTGGTCACCGTTCGTATGTGGGTTTCTTATAGAGTAGGCGCACTAGAACGTCTTGAATATCGAACAATCAAAAAGGAAATCACGGAATAAGGTATGATTTACTTTCATAGATTTTGTTTAATGGGACTCATTTTCAATCCTGTTGAGGTTTTTCAAAATTTGTTTTGAATTTTCGCTGCGTATGAACCCCAAACCCCAACAATTTAGACTAACTTTATTACTTAATTAGCCTTATAGATATTTATAAATAATCATTTATCAGTAACCAACGGCCTAGTTCCCCTATTCACGATAGATATGGCAACCGCTCTCTTAATCCTTACCTTACTCCCCTTACAATCTTACGCAACCACTTTCAAGATTTAGCACGTGGGCAACCACTCGTAAGATTTACCAAGTTCTTGATGATACTCATATAAAACAATTGGTATGTTTTGTCTCTTTCTATAAGTGATGGCCAATTCTCAACCCGATTAGTATCATGGACTCAGCCTGATTGATAGCATGTCAATAAGTTTATGTCTAGAAATTTCCAATGAAAAGCTTTAAAATATTATTGAGACACCGTGAAAAATAGTAACATAAAAATAAAGAATTATATCAAAACACTATTATAATAGAAAATCTCATCGAGTAATAGAAAAAAACTAACTATTTGCTAGAGAGCTTCATCCCCAACCTAGTATTAAAGAACCTAGCTGAAAGTGGGTACTCAAATTATCTTTACTCCTAAATCACTTTGAATACAATGTGTTTTCACACAAAGAGGTCCCAACTTTATACAGTTGAGTCAAGGTACAATAATAGGAAAGTCTAGGAAATAAGAACCTTTTAAAAATTGCAAAACTTCTATACTACGAGTCTGGGGCTGCTGATGATGCTTCCATTGCGTGGGAATGGCGCTGAATCATGACGTGGCACCTTATAGCAACTCTTAAACCATTGCATGCTGGCCAGCCAGTGGGACCGCTGTTAACTATTCATTGCATTGGAAATTTGTACAATAGTCAATATTTGTATGATTTCCTAACTTTTTAGTGATTATTCTTGCATTGTAATATGTAATATTTATCTTGTTTAATTATGATCACTAAAACGAAAAAATTCCCTCTTTCAAATTTTAAGTCAAATGTCATCCATTCTCAAACACTTGTTAAGGATTCGATCACATTAAAATGGGCTGCCTCCACAGAGTGTATTATGTTATCTTGGTGAGGCAAGTTGGGTTACAGTTACTCTATTGTTTGAAATGGTTAGACTTGATAAAGCTATCAAAACGGTTTTGGGCTTTAGGCATTAGATGAGATAAAACATGGTAAGAACATAAGATGTCATAATCTCATAGAATATCTAAAAATTACATATAATGTAATTGGTAATTAATACCTACCTAAATAACCTAATTCGAAGTGTGATGCCTTAACTGTCTTGGAATTAAGTGAAACATGGATTTTCGTCCCTTAAATTAAAGTAGCATTTTTAAATAGGGTTATTAATATAGTGGGAGTTTATTCATCTATACTAAAATTAACTTTTACATAATCTTTGTTGTAGATCTATGGCCTCTTCAAATCACACTAATCTTTTGTCCACTACAAGAAAAAAAGTAAACAGCAACAAACTAATCTGTTGCTGAATTGGTACGGATTTGTTGCTAATGGACTCAGCAACAGATCAGAGGTGTTGCTAAACTTTTTGTCGCAGATTGAAGTTAGCAACAGATTTTGGTTCTTTTTTTCAAGAATGATTTGTGACAAAAATCTGTTGCTAAACAAAGAATGAAAAAATCATTGCATTGAAAAAAATGTTCATTGCAAATCAAGAATGACAGACAAAATATGTTGTTGATTTGCACTGATCAAGACAAGCGCGCGATTCTTGATCTTTTGCAAATCAATGACAGATCAACAATAGAAACCTTTTTGTTGATCATGCAAATCAAAGAATGACCAAGTCCATTCTTGATTTGCACAATCAAGAAAACATTATCTATTCTTGATCTGTTGCAAAACAATGACATATCAAGAATCGACAGACATGACGACTTTTTTTGATCGTGAAAATCAAGAACATGACTTGGTCTTCTTGATTTGGAATTGTATTACAGTTAACTGTAAATGGTAAATGTAATTCGTGCAGCGGTAAAATCTGAAAAAATAATAATAATTTTTCCTGCTGCAATTAAAACTAAAATTGAAAAATTGTTTATATATTATCAAAATTTGATAAAAAAAAATATCTACAAAATGTGGAGATTAACATTTCATAATTAACTAGTAGTGTATAGTATACTACTAGATGAACAATATCCAACAAAATACAAAATACTACATAAATTAAAATGGCAACACAAATTAATTTACATATATATCTACAATGTCGATCCCACACCCTTACCCAATCGTGTCACCGATACAAGATAGACACTATACAATTTATGGGGCTAGGAGTGCGTGTCCCATCTAAATCCTGAAAATAAAAAGGAATAACTTGAACAATATTCGAAAAGCAATCAAAATATTCAAACACAAATGAAAAAATCATAAAATTAAACCTTGCTGATCGACCTCATACATAAAAGATCGTCCACAGTGACACACAAAAAAAATTCAAACTCAAAAGGGAATGAAAGAATGTCCATACATGACATCCCATGCATTTTTTCAATTTCTTTCCTCTTGTACATTCATTCATATAAATAAGAAAGCTAAAAATATAAAAGAAGACACCATGCAGCCCACAAATGAACCATTCTAAAAACTCAAAACAGCAAAAAATGAAAAAATTCAACGACATGAGAACAAATCTAAGATAATTGAGCAAATCTCAAAATATGTCACTATTAATTGAAAAAAGTCAATGACATGAAAAAATTCATATTCTTCTTTTATAATACAAATCGAATTCATATTTTCTAATTCACCACTCTATTGCAATTGATATATACTCTGAAATAAATTAATTAAGAGGACAACAATATATTATATATGGTTCCAATTTCTTTTGTTCTTGTAGCGTTGCAAATATACTAGAATGATATCGTTATACCTTGCAAGACAAAGTTAATCTTATTATACAAATATTTGACCTCCTATTAAATATATCATATATGGTTCCAATTTAGACTTCAATATTTTCATCCACCAACTAACATGCATTTAGACACCTATTGGTTATATACAAACATTTTACCTCATATTAAAGCAAATGAGTAGGAAGAAATTAGATCAATGTTTAAACATAGACAACAACAACAGAAAAACCAAGCCAAGTTAATTTATATTATGTATATAGAAGCATGAGAAAAAATCTCAAAATATGTCACTAGGTTATGTGTTGGGTTGCATGGAGACACTCACAAATTAATAAAAGGGTTGCTAAGTAGAGATTAGTGGGTAACATATAAGGAGGACAAATCTCTTAATTTATGCATGTAAGGGAATTTGACTAAAAATTTGAAAATACGTGCATGTACACATATCATATAAAAGTCACTCAATAATCCATATAGCTCATGTATGTGATTGTAACTCTGAAAATTATGAAACTATTATCAAACCATAGATATATAAATTTCGGTAGTCATATAAAATCAAATATCAACAAAAATAGCAAAATAGTTTTTCAAGAAAATGCAAATCGCAGATGATACCCAAAACTCAGTCAAGGAGGAGCCGATCGAGGGCGACCAGCGGCTGCGGAGGAGTCATGTCGAGCAGCGGCGGCGGCGGAGGCGGGCCCAACCAGCGGCGGAGTTCGAGCTGCAACCGAGCAGCATAGGCGACCAAGCGGCGTATGGGGGCGGCGCGAAGTTCGAGCTGCAACGGCGCGTAATCCTCGGTCTAGCGGCGCTTACCAACCGAGCAATGCGCGCTTAACCGAACAGCAATGCGGCAGCAAAGCAACCAGCAATGCGGCGCAAGGTCCGAGCAGCGCGCTCGCGCGAAGTCCAAGCAGCGCGTAGTGCACGTAGAGGCGAGCAGTGACGGTGCGGCTGGTGTACGCAGAGGCGGATCCCGTCTTCACAGGGAGCAGCGGAGCCGGCGGATTGGAGAAGGAGGAAGCGACGCGACTGCGGCGACGAACAGCACAGCGGTGGTGGCGCGCCTCGCGGTCGATCGGGCAGGCATCCTTGAGCGCCGCAATGGTGCGGCGACGGCTCACGGACAAAGCGGCGATGGTGCTAGCGGCGATGAGGATGGCGACCGTGCTGGCGGTGAGTCTCTGGCGAATGTGCAGCGCGAAATGGTTTTGCAGTGACGATCGAAATGGTTTGTTAAAACCATTTAGAAATTAGTGACAAATCAGCAACAGATTAGTCTGTTGCTGACGTATTTGTTGATATTTTGTTGTTGATAAGCAACAGATCAAAATCTGTTGTTGATCGGCCTACGTGGCATTTGTTGCTATTTTGTTGATGATCAACAACAGATCAAAATATGTTGCTGATCAGCCTACGTGGACAGCTTACGTGGCATTTGTTGCTATTTTGTTGCTGATCAGCAACTGATCAAAATCAGTCGTTGATCAGCCTTTACGTGGACACTAGCAATCTGTTGTTGATTTTTCGCTGCTAAGCGACAGATCAGCAATAAACTATATGTATATAATGCATTTGACTTGCATTTGCATTATATTTCGTCACTCCCACAGGCCGCCACCACCGTCATCATCGCCATAATCGTCGTCGCCGCCACCGTCGTCGCACAGTCCATTGGGTGGGCTCATACAGGGTCTATTTTTAAAATCCTTCTAAGGTAATCTTAGCTGTGAGACCTCGACAAAAAAAAAATTAAGACAAACTAGAGGATTTGGTAAGGTTAACTAATTAAGACAACTTCGACAAAAAAAAATCAAGACAAACTTAATTAGAGGGAAATTAGCTTCATTTGAAAATTAAAACAAATTGTTTCCCTCTTTACACATATTACTTTTGCTGGCTATATAAAATAAAATCTCATTCATATCAAAACTAAAACAAAAAAAAAATTCTTCAAGTGCTCTTAGAATTCGCACAAATGCGCAATATGATGAAGTCAATATATCAATTGAAATTGAGAGATATCTTCAAATTAATTCAAACTATACACTATATATATAATGAGAATTGAAACTGCTATACTTACCTCTAGCCGCAGCAACAATACTAATGATCATGAAGAGATTTAAAAGGAAACATCACAGCAAAACGTCCTCCGGACCCTTTAAGCCTGAAAGTTGTCATGTATATGCGTAATGATATGATATATACGTGAAGCAAGGTACTTTTGATATCCACTCTATTTCTTCGTTAATTACTTATTAATTAATTGAATCTATATATATTTTGTATAAATGTTAGACATACATATATGTAAGATAATTATGTGGACATCATGTTTTTATTAGTTCCCTACGTTGCATTGACTTAACGCTATCTAATTAAAAATGAGTAAGTCTCACAGCTAAGATTACCTTAAATACTCCTAAAAAAAGATTAACTTAAATATGATATATACGTTCATTCTATTCCATAAGAAAGGTAATTTCTAAAATCAAATTAATAATCGTTTCTTGACTTAAATAAAGTCATCTTTTTTGAAAAAGTTTGATATGACTGATTGATTGAGACAAAATTAATATCTCTCAAAATACCTTGAAGTTAAAAGGTGTCAATTTTTTGTTTGGCTCATTGGCTCGATTTATCCCGCACAATAAACATATTTTGAATAGTAATTTTTAAAATTCAAATTGAAACTGGGCAAGACTGTGATATTCAAATTGAAGTTTGGCCAGATCTAAACAAGACCCTCTAATTAAACCTCATACCTAGCCCAGATTTCAAAAGATTTTACTTTGAAAATATGTCGTTATACATTGTATAATTTATAAAAATAAAACAACAATAAAAATAATAAAGTAGATAGCACATATAGAAATGTATTATATGTGAGTTAATTATTTCTTGCGAGTTAATTATTTCTTGGTCACTACATACAATATATATATATATATATATATATTATGGTTGTAAGCGTTAAAATAACTAAGACTTCTTTAATGAATATATTAATTAAACTTGTTGCTTCATTTTACCACCCCGCTGAGTGACAAGCTCGTTTTTGTTCTCTCACATTTGCAAGTAAACAAGTCGGATAAAATAATGATTACATTCAGAGTACGTGCAAATTTTAAGGAAATAATCTTTTATTATGTTATGTCAATTTTTTTTTAATTTTCAAAAAAATCTTAGAAGTCAAAATTCATGACAATATTTTACTTTGAATAAGAGGCAAATATCGCGCAGCGGCGGCGACGCCTTGCGGTCGATCGTGACGACGGTGGTGGCGGCGAATACGACGGCGACTGTGGTGGCGGCGGATTTTCGGCGACGATGCGGTGGTAAATGGAGTTTGCAAGGACGAAGAGGAGATCCCCTGG
This sequence comes from Stephania yunnanensis, assembly GCA_039657365.1. Lineage (NCBI taxonomy): Eukaryota > Viridiplantae > Streptophyta > Magnoliopsida > Ranunculales > Menispermaceae > Stephania > Stephania yunnanensis. Next base: position 35,736,116 of record CM077590.1, on the reverse strand, counting down.
TTTGAAAAAATCATTTAAAAATTAGTGACATATCAGCAACAGACTAGTCTATTGCTGATTTTTTTGTTGCTAATTTGTCGCTGATCAACGACAGATCAACAACAGATTAGTCTGGTGCTGACAATCTATTGTTGATTTGTCGTTGATCTGTAGCAGATTTGTCACAGATTTAGCTACAGATCAGCGACAAACTAGGTTCTGTAGGTGATATGTCGCAGATCTGTCAAAAATAAGGCGAGAAATTAATGGCGGGAGAAATCAGCAATAGATCAGTGACAAAAAATAATTTGTCACAAATTTTGTCACAAATCAGTCACTGATTTGTTGTTTTTTGGTCAACCGAGTCAAACGCTTTATCTGATGCAGAACCGTTGCTGATTTGTTGTTGTTTAGCAACAGATTCAGTCTGTTGCAATGTTTTGATGCTATTCCACATTTTTCTTGTAGTGGTCACTGCGATCCGTCCTTCAGAAGGATAAGTCGTTTGGGATAAACTTTCTTGACTGGTTCACAAACTTGAGAATTGCTCTTAAGCATGAATGCAAGTTGTATGTGCTAGATGATCCTATTCCTGAGGAACCACCTACCAATGCTTTAAGAGCTGTGAAGAATGCACATACTAAGCTTGTTAAGGACAAAACTGATGTTGCATGCATTATGTTGGCAACCACGGTTCCTGAACTTCAGAAAGACATGGAACAGATGGAAGCTTACGACATGGCTACGATGCTGAAGGAAATGTTCCAATAGCAGGCTAGGCAAGAAAGGCTCGAGATGGTCAAGAACCTTCATTCTTGCAAAATTGCTGAGGGTGCCTCAGTTAGTCCTCATGTTCAAAAAATAAAGGGCTATATTAACCATCTTGACAGACTTGGATTTCCCATAAGCCAACAGTTGGCTATGGATTTAATCATGAATTCATCGTCATATAGTAATTCTCAATTTATGATGAACTATAACATGAAAAAGATGGAGAAGTATATCTTAAAATTGCATTTGATGCTTAAAACTGCTGAGCAGAATGTCAAGAAACCTATTCCTATTGTGTTGATGGTTCACAAAAGAAAGGCTTTGAAGAAAAAGGGCATAGTCAAGGCTAAAGTTACCAAGGCTATTCTGACTATCACAAAGCCTATGGAACAAGTCAAGCCCCATGCTGCTTCTACTTTACAATCCTAGAAGGAAAAGGATGAAGAAGGAAATTGTCATTTCTACCACGACCGAGACATTTGTTCGAAAAACTGCAAGCTCTATCTAGAAGATTTAACTAAAAAGAATAGTGTGACTATTACTTAAGGTATTTATGTTTTTTAAGTTAACTTGTCTACTAATGATGGATACCGAATGTGGATCTCACATTTGTAATAATGTGCAGGGTCTCACCAAAAGTAGAAAGCTAAAGAAATAAGAAGTCCTCCTACAAGATTGGAGCAAAGGTTGTTGCATTGGCTGTAGGATGCTATGAGTTAATTTTACCTATTGGACTTTTTTTAGTTTTAAATAATTGTTATTATGTCCCTGCCTTAACAGAAACATCATTTCAGTTTAATTTTTGGATTTGGATGGTTTTCATTTCATTATTGTGAATAATAGATGCTCCATTTTCCGTAAAGACATTTTCTATACGAATGTTAATTTGTGTAATGGTCTTTATATTCTAAACATAAAAAGATCTACAGATACTCTCGTTCTTAACGCAAATACAAAGAGACTCAAGTCAAATGATTTGAATCAAACCTACTTTATGCATTATCGTCTTAGCCACATTAATGAGAAATGCATTTCTAAACTCCATAAAGATGGACTTTTAGATACATTTGATTTTGAATCATATGAAACATGTGTATCTTGTTTACTAGGCAAGATGACAAATAGTCCCTTTACTGCACACAGTGAAAGAGCAAGTGATTTATTGGGTCTAATACATACTAATGTATGCAGTCCTATAAACACAAGGGCTATAGGTGGTTAGTTTGTGGTGGTTAGGCACATTCCCTCCATTTTCATGAAGAGAATAAGGTGGCATAATCACTATAAGCCTGCCTATAAGACTTGATGAAAAAAAATCTTTTTGAATGGATAAATAAATCATACTTACCTTGGTCTAAGTGTCTCCTTGATTTGGAATTATTATAGTTTATTAATTTAGTGGTATTCATATTTATTTGTTCTCGTATTTATTTTCTAGCTTGTTAGTTTTTAGTAATTTGTTTAGTTTAGTATAAATAGCTCAAAACCCATTTTGTACCTTAATAGTTATCACCTGTCTCTATGGATTCGACACTGCTTACTGCTACTGCAAATTAATAGTAGCCCGATAATTGCGATTATAAGCGTGACACCAATTCTAGAACTGTTGCAGGGGACTAGTGCGAATTAATATTAGGTTACTTAAGAAAAGGAAAATTTTGTCATCCCTGTATCTTTGCTTTTGCAGGTTCACTTTATGGCTGACTACTCCTACAATCATGATTCAAATTAAGATTCACACTATTACAATGTGAATGGGGTAGAAATGTCACTTTATGAACAAAATTTTGTTAATCAACATTTTTTTATGCAACGGATTAATGCTTCTGAATTTTGTGGAGATTACTCTCATTCTGCTAAAGCTTGCTAAGAACTTAATGATTTGCATGGCAATTGATCCAATTTGGTGGAAATATGATATGATTATTAGGGATCTACCATACTTGATGCAAAAAGATGAGAGAATGAAGTTATATTTAGAAACCTTTCCTAGCATCAAACTTGAGAAACCCAAGCTTCTTGAACCTCTAAAGGAGCCATACATAACTATTATGACTCCATGTCAAGTCAACCGACTCCTCAATAGAAAAACTGTCTCTGAATGATATAATGAGGATCATTTTAGAGGAGCAACAGATATATAAGACTGAGGAATAACTCGATCGGTGGATTGAAGGAGAAACTTGACGAGTAGTGCATGAATGCAAGGAAGCCATAATACTACATGAGTGAAAGAAAAGATTATTTCCATTCATGCCACAAGAAATCGAAGAGGAAGAGTTGCCCATGCAACAAATTTTTATGAATGACCTTAATCAATTGTTGACTATCTAAGTGAAAAGGAAGAGTAATTCGGTGAAGAACTTGAGTTGGTCTTCATGAACATTTCTCATGATTGCATAACCTCTTATGAAAAGAAAGGCAAGTAGGAAGTTGAAGTCACTTTTGAAAGGTCAATTGAGTCGCGTAAAGAGAGTGAGTAGGAATAACTCCAGTGTTGGCAAAATTACCCACCTTAGTATGCATACGAAGTGAATTCTACACAGAGGTGGAAGAAAAGTAGCACTTAGAGATTTTTTACACTTTCGACACTTTCATTTTATATGGTCCAAATGAGTCAGAAAGTTATGTGTTAGAGGTCCTTAATGAGCTCTGAATTCTAAATGAGGGCGTGTCAATTTTATTGACCAAAACCACTGTGAAACCATTTGTTTGAGATTACTCCTAAGTTGTGGGCGTCACGTGATCATTCACGTAAAGTCTAGAAAAATACTTTAAAGAAAGGCACTAGGTTTGGAGGCAACACAACTTTATTTTATTTATTTCATGCATGTAATTTTAGTTTAGTTCATTTTTTAGTTTCTTACATGTCTAATAAACTCTGTGACTCTCTAGACTTTTTAGGTATATGGAAATATAGGAGCATCGAAAGAAGGAGAAAGTAACTTGTATTTAATGTCGGGTTTGATTTTAGATATCCTCTTTTTGAAAGATAAAATGTTTTTAGGATATTGATTGCCAATTTAGATTTAGCGTTTTAACACTTGGTTGGAATTTAAAAACAAACTTAAGTCATCACTTTAGTGGCAGGTCTTTAAGTAGAACCTAAAATCGTAAAGTCTATTCCCTCATCTTATTAATTTTACCCTTGGTTGGAAAACTTCGGGCTTGCAAGTTTTGGTTGGAATATTTTTAGTCAACTCCTTCATTTAACCGTTCTTGCTCTTATAATGTTATTGCTTTGAAGTTTTCTTCCTAAGTCAATTTAATTGGAGAGAGATTGTATGTGCTTTTGAAACATATTAGAGATAATGTCATAATTTTGTGTTGTAATTTTGACATACTACCTTGCACATTACTCATTTTGCATAATTCACATCTTTTTATATAAATATCTTTCACTCCATTCATTTCATTAATATTCTTCCATTTCTATTTTCACTTGTTCTTTTGCTATGTGTATTGCTTGTCTTACTTTTTTGAACATTGAAGAAAAGATTTAAGATAAGTTTGGGTGTATGGAAGTATGTTGGTTGGATAAAATGTAATGGATAAACTATGAATGCAAGTTCGATATAATGTAATTTATGATTCGTAAAAGATTTTGATAAAACGTTTGTGAATTTTCCACTTTATTCACAATTTTTGGTGAAATGCATGTAATACGATTTCATTTTATTTTAAAGATTTATGTTTTGGTAGGTTGTGTAGACACTTCCATACATGTGAATTCTTTTTACGTCAGTTATTTTGAGCTTAAATGAATACCCAATTTTAGCTTAAGATGATGGTAGACAATTTGAGAATACAAATTTCGATTGATGTAGCCACGAATGGAAAATACCTTAAGTAGAGTTTAGGTGGAAATCCTATATCTTGGGATTAATCTACTGCACTGAGTCTACACCAAAGAGCACTAGTGTAGAGTCAATGAAAAGGGTAAACTAAGTCTCTACAAATTTCAAGATTGGTTGACAATCAGTTTACAATTGATAAATAACTTAAGAATAAGTTGGGGGACAATATATACCTTGTTTATTAAAAGCTCTTAGCTTTTAACCTGCGGATTAAGTTATCCCAAGTAAACCCAGTTAAGCCAATACAACTTAATTCTTTCATCGACTATCATGAAACCCATAAACCATTTGCCTATAATCTTCTACTTAGTTGGAAGCTATTATTAGAATCGAAATTATTAAAAACAGATATGCAAAAAAGGAGGAATGAAAAAATTAAAATAGCAAAATATTGTTTACAGAAGCAAAATAAAAGGAAATTGATGATGATGAAAAATAATCAATCACGTCATGATTAGAGAGTTCCACCTAAAAATGATATCCACAAGAAATGGAGCAGGGAGACGTATGGTTAGAAAAATGAGTGTCCCATCTAAAACGGTATCAACATGAAATGCGGCAAGATGCCAGATGGTTGGAAAAATGTGAGGATGACACAATGGGAAGAAAAACTAAGTAAGGTGTAGTGTAAATCATTTCACGTTCTCAAAAAATTGCTTGACAAGTCTAAGTTCAATGTTTTCCAACATTTTGAATCCATTAATTACTTTTCTTTTTCAACCAACCCAACCATTATAAACCCAAAAGAAAGTCTTTTTTAATCTAAACAATGTTTGGAATGTGTCAATGAAATGGATGTATAAGTTCTATTTGTGGAATCTTAGTATTCAAAGCTTTATTTAGAGATTGTAAGTTTTTGGCTTGTTAAAAGTTTCGAGAGAACTCATGATTAATTGATGATTTTAGTCTTGACAAAACCTAGTGTTTGATATAGTATTTTATGGGAAACTAGCCAAAATATTTTAATTTTAAGTAATCGTCTTTGATTAAGTATTTTTGTTTTTATTTGGCGAATTTGTAAGAAATCGGACGAAACAATTTAAGTTAGAGTTTGGAATTAGTGAAGCTAGATCGTATGTTATGTGACACATGTCGAGCGTGTACAATAACTTTCCCACATATCCTTATTAGTTAAAGTATTGATAATAGGAATCATCTCCACAAGGATTTATTGAACTCCTTTAGGAAAAAATCTTTCAATGATTATTATTATTATTATTATTATTATTACTTTAATTTAATTAATTTAATTAAAACATGAATTAAATATCTCTAATTCAATTTATAATATTATAACAATTAACTAAACTAACTAAACTAACTTACTAAAATAATTAACTTAACTAAGACAATCAAATTCACTGACATTCAGCTAAATTCAATTCAATAATAAATAAGCATCTAAACAAACATACAGAACAATGAAACATCAAATCCTTTTGTATCTGAACATGTTACTTTAATCATATAGTGATGAACATACTTTATAAAGTACTATAGATCATTAAACTCTAATCATAAGTAAGTAAATAACCCTTATAAAGCCATTTTTTCTCCTTATACAATTTGAAAAGTCGCGTTCCAATTTTATTGAACTAACCACTTTGAATACATAAAGACATTAACTTCACACAATAAAACTACATTACACTTTATGAATACTTTGAACTACTAAATGTAATATCTTCATAAAGCCACTTGAATACTAGACTTAGATCTCAAATTTATCTAGGACATATAAATGGTAATAGTCATTTCAAACGGTCCTAGTTACTACTTTAAAATAGATAATGAATCCAAATATCACAATACACATTCTAAACTATGCATATAATACAAAGTTCATAACTAAAATCCACAAATAATAATTTATTAAATCAATGAATCAAAGAATATGATTTGTTTAAAGCATTAAGCACATAATCATCTCATTGTAACTACATTGAAAAATTAATCTAATTCATATTTGGACTTTGCTTAGATTAATAAACTAGTCGCTCATATTCAAAAATAACATCGCAATGATGTAAATAAAAGATATAGATAAATACCTCCAGAATAAATACTTTGAATCCTCAAATTTTCTCCAAAAGCAATGAACAATAAAATAATAAAATAAAATAATAAATAATGGCTCCTAGAGCAAAATATTGATCTAAGTGTGACGACCCAAAATTTTAGGCCGCCTTGTTACCTGCCACGTTGCATCCCATGTCAACTAGCCTTGCCACGTATTGGCCCGTTTGTCCTTGACGCCTCACAACCTAACGAGTTGCTTACACTTTTCTAGCTAACTCTAGTTACACTAACTAATCTTTACATAAGAATTAATAATTCAGTTAGCCAGCTACGCAATTTATCTAGTTATATTATAATTTTACAACTGAAGTCTTTTAATGAGTAACTTATGCGATATTTAACAATCCTAAGTAGTGGAAAACTCGGCAAAAGATACCAAGTATATATCAAGGCAAGATAAGTATAACAAAATTTCCATATACATGTAATTAGTGTTTTATAGTCCCCAAAACCCAATAAAAATAAATGAATATATACTGATATCACGCATGAGCTGGCGTCGCTATCTCAGAGGTAGTCGCCTAATACCACTTTTCCCTTGACCTTGCTCATTGAAGGATCTGCACTCGCTCACCCAATAAATACTACGACGAGACTAATGAGTAAAATCCCAAGAGAAGTCCACACAATATTCATGAAATAAAACTAATAAACTACGAGACATACGAATATAACACTTGACAAAAATACGTCATATTCCCATGAATATAGGCAGTACACGACAAGTAAAAGCAGTAGTGTGAAATGAATAAACCACATATACCAACTCAACCAGTTAAGAAATAAAGCATAATTTCGTAAACATCTATATATTCATGAGAAAACCCTGACCTACACCAGTTATTAATCAATAAATCAAATAGGAACCACGTATACACTTGCAGGCTTATAGTGACTGTTTACTAGATGAACCCCTTTAGAGGCTATTTCTAGTAAAGGGAACACCCTAAATCCCACCTGAAAGTTGTAGTTATATTTTACTTCCATCGACATATGCACTAAACATAACTAACCTGTGCAAACAATTTAGCAGCAACCAATATATATGTAAACAAAAATAGGAGAGAAACCCCTTGTGTACCCACTACCAATCACACATGAAGTGCGATATCGATAAATCAAAATCATGAGTTTTGTGAAGCATTCTGAATGGTTTTATGCACCTCAATCCATGCTCTAACGTCCCCGGACTCCTGTATTTAACTCGACTAGCTCCTGGAACCCGAGCTATTGTCCCTAAGTCCCTAAAGTCCAATTTTATATGTTTAGTATGTTTATAGGTGTTTGGGAAATGTTTTAGGTCAAGAATCCCAAAACACCCTTGAAATTCAATTTTTGTCTGTCGTTAGTGTGATGTTGGAATGGTGTAGCGCACCATGGAAATTATGTAGCGCGTTACTGATCTTCGTCCTAAGGAACAGTTTGAAGCCCAGAATGATTAGGGCGCTAATCGTTCCAAGTAGCGCGTTATCTATCATTGGGGACTAAATTCTCAAGTCGAGAATTCTTTATTTCCCCTCCAATTTGGCTATCTAAACTATCTAACACACTTTCCACATGAATTTAATTAAAATGACACCCAAAAACCAGAGACCGGCCCTTCCAATTCAAAATTTAACAAAAAACACTCAAAATTGGGTTTATTGAAAAGAGTAGAAGATTGAGATGATGATTACCTTGGTTTGAGTCCTCAAATTGGCCTCTAAAGTGTTGAATTCGTATTCCTAATTCACCTTTCTATCTCTCTAAACTCCATAATGAAATTTGATTTCATTTGCATGTATTAATAAAACCATCCTTATATATTAATGTGGGATTGATTTCTAGCCCTTGATCTTAATGTGTTTAAGTATCTCAAAGTTTGTTTAATGGTTCACCTCTAGCTACTTATCCCACTTACTCAAACTCAATTAGTCTATTGAACACAAATTTTGTACTCTCATAACTCTTAGATGTGCTAATGTGCATCTTTAGAAAAATCTTATAGTTCCTAATTAATTAACTAAACTATAAGCCTTGATTTGAGTTTACTTAGCCTATGGTCACATTATCCATTTTAATTGATTAACTACTCATCTTGACGTAGATTAGTCAAGTTTCTTAGCATACCCAAAGTTTGCCTACACAACACCTGCATTGACATGCCTCTCGAAGTGAACACTCGTCAGACCAACTCGCCTGATAGTAGCACATGCGATGCAATATAATAATAATAATTTTAAACCACATATATACAATCACCATCCATAAATAACATATTTCCTCGGTTCTCATGTTTTAGTCAATCGAGTTGTCCACGTAACGCCCGAATTATGACTGTTAATCTCCGAGATTAAAATTAATCCAAGTTTAATTAATTTTAATCGTTACTTAATTACTCAAAGACAATTGATTCTGTAACCATAGAGTCGTATTCATAGTATGTTAGGTAGTACACATCCTAAACTATCTCAAACGTCTCATTCTTGTCTAAAATCATCAAATTCAAACTTAGCGATTCCTTAACGATTCGAGTCTTAAGTGCAATAACTGGAAATATCCTTAGAAAGCAGCCTCAAAGTTCCACCGATCTGAGTAGCACCTAAGTAGAAATGGTCTAGAACAGTTGGCCATAAATCTAGTTCATCCTTGATTTGTTGATGATTTTTTGCATACTCTTCCAACTTGACCAAATCTTTCATATTATTCATTTTTTAATCAATTTCTACATATATTCCAATTATCACCTTAAATATCAAGAAAAAGAGAAAATCATGTGTAAATATGGTCTTTTACAACTAAAATCACCTTAAAATGCACTATAAAATATTCCTAATTATTGACTTATCTTTATGAATCCAACTTGAATATCTTATACTCCATTGCTCGGGAAGAGCAATTTTTTAAGTTTGGGGTTATTTGATAAGTCACCAAATGGGCTATATTTTATTGTGATATTACTATAAATTCTAAGACTTTTATCTCTATTTATACTCTAAAACCTTTTTTGTATTTTCAAGCTAAATAAAGGCTATTGGACAAAAAATGGTGATTTCCCACAAAAACCTATTCAAAAAGCTAGACATAGGCTTAACACCTTTCCAGTGCCTCCAGGTGAATTTAGGTCGCCAAGGAATCATTTGACAAAACTTGACCGGATTAGAGGAAACTCATTAGAGACATTGTGTATGAATCCTTGTGATAACCTACGTGAAAAACAATGCTCAAATTCTTAGGGGAAGGCCAGCACCTTCATAGTGCCTTAGGATGTACATACAATGCTGAATACGTCGAGGCACAAATCAAGATGGAATCGAAAGAAAAATTGAGTTTCTTAATAACTTTCAGGGCTTTGGAGATTAGCACGTAAGTTGATGGAAAGATTAGAAGATTGGTACTTTCGTATTTTGCGGATTTGCAAGATTCAGAATTGATTACCTATTATCACACTTATACTATAAATAGGAAACCCTAGAAAGACTATAGGTGCCTCGCTCCATTCTTCTCCTCTCCCATCGGCCTCTCTATTCTCCCCTTTTTTTCCTCACCTTTTTTCTCTTATATTTTTATTTGCATGGTCGCACTCGCTTAACTATTGTCTAGATCAAATAGACTTGTGAGTGATTTATGAGATTCATATATTAAATTCCATAATTTTCATTATTGTCTTATGTTTTTTATTGCATTGGTTATGGTTGATTAGAATAATAACATTCATTATATCTAATGGCCGACGCATGTGTGAGTGTAGGAGATCTTTTCCAATTATCCTACCACCGCTCGGTAAAAGGGATCACATTAGATTGCAAGTGGGGCCTTGTCTATTAGAAATCGTTGTGCCCTTGTGCTATTGGGATACGAGAAGGGTAGCAACATCGTAATTTCAACTTGAGAAGTGGGAGGATTTGATGCTCGTTACCACTCATGATAGGTGTTCTCATAAAGCGTTAATACTGCTAGTTCGTTGAAAATTGACATCATATCCATGGGTTTTGTGGGCCTAGTTAGTATATGGTTGTGTCACACGTTCTCTCCACTAATATATGGAGAATGAGGTGGATTGAGTCACTACAAGCCAACCTTTAATACTTGATAAAAAATAATCTTTTGGATCAGCGATTGAATCATACTTACGTTTGTCTAAATGTCTCTTTAATTTGGAATTACTATAGTATTGTTAATTTAGTAGTATTCATAGTTATATATTCTCGTATTTATTTCCTAGCTTGTTAGTTATTTAGTAATTTTTTTATTATTATGATTAGTTCAAAACCTATTTTTCGTAGCCTAAAGTTATCCTCATGTCACGACCTAAATTCCTAATCCTAGTTTCATTTTTTTAATTAGGATCATTCACCCGTTATGTGGAACCTGCATCGAGATACATGCATTGAGTAAGGTATATGTTAGATTTACTATGATGTATATGTGTCGAATACAAAGTCACTCCTACTTGTGTATAGATGTCGAGACGTGAGCAAAGATGCACCTCGAGATGCATGCCAGGGTGGAATAGGGTAGAGAGTGATATGATAAGTTTAATTTAAGTTAATATGGTGTAGATAGCTCATTTGATGTAGCTTTAGTTTGATTTACATTAATGAAGCTTATTTTAGAAAATAAAACATTAGTCATTGATGGTCTTCGAGATACATGCGAACATCATTAGACCAATTATGTTACATTATTGTTATCAAGGAATAGTTAGTTGAAAGGTAATGGATTGTTGGGTCACAATTAAGGCCATTAGATTTGTCTAGAAATAGGTGAAGTACATAAGATCAAGGGCTGAAAATCTAACTTAACTTAATATATATAAGATTTAATGGGATAAACATGCAAACATCTAATTTGATATAACGGGGATAGGAAAATATCAAGAGAAGGAAATCAAAGAATTGTGAGGAGAATTTGGTGAATTTAAAAGGGATTGATCATGTTGCTAATGTTTTACAATTAGGTAAGCTAGTGTATATTATCATTTTGTTAAATTTCGTTAAAAAAAAAATTAGATTTTTATTTCAGTTTTGGTTTTTCCATAATTGCAGAGTTTAAACGAAATCATTTTTGGAGTTGGTTTATAGATTCAGATTCCTCATAAATAACCAATAAATTTGCTATCAAGAAAATCTGAATTTCGATTTTGAATTGAAAAGGTTATGGCATTTTGAAGTTTTACGTGTTCTCAGTGGAATTTTTAGCAAAATCTATGAGTTTAAGGTTTTTAAAATAGATTTAATACAATTTCGATTGTTTGTATCAGTCCTAAAACACCCTAATTAACCTTAAGAATCAAAGGAAGAGTCTCGAGAGGTTGTTAGCAAGATACAGGGTGTTGGGAGAATGAATTTGCCTAGGAGCTTTGCGTGGATTGTATGTAAACTTATTGAGATATTAATTTCAATTTGTTTCCTATTATGCATTTCATTTACAATTATTTGGACTAATTTACCTATTGTACTTTACTTTCCATGACTTTGTTTTTCTACCTCACTTTGTGAATTTCTTATCATGGCATTGTTTGTTGTTTAAGTGGTTTCATTGATTCCAAATCATGTGCTATGTCTTTCTTGTTTGTTGAGGAATTTGGTATAAGGAAATAGCATGCTTTTGGTAGGTAATTTATGCTATAGAAAATCCTTTTTTATTCGAGCATTAGTTATGCAATTACATCGTTGGATTTTTAAACTATGTCATTCCTTAAACTATGAAAGCAGTTCTTGTGTCTGAGACCATGATATGATAGAGATGAGCGCGATAAATGGGATCGAAAACTTCCACGGTTATCGGGATATCACCACTAGCTTGTGCAATGCACGGGGCATGGGAACCTGGGTTGTTGGCAAGTATACTACACATTTAAGGGGCTATTGTGAGTATGTATGCATGTGTAATGGAAATTTGTAATGATGTGAAGGCATCTATAAGATAGATTATACCCAAAATACTTGCCATATATTTTGAAATGTGTATAAATCTCTGTAAGTGTTACTTTCTACTTTCCTATACTCACCGTCCTTTTTATGATAGTGGGTGCATATCCATTGAGTAGCAGACTGGGCAAAGAAAAAATCGTCGACTACATCTGAGTCACTGGAGTGCTGCTACATCTGATATTGTAGGCTTTTTATTTTGTTTTGTGAATTATATAAGTCTCTTATATATACTTTTGGGGTTTTATATATATAGGTTGAGAGATAGTTTTTTTTTCGGACTAGACACGTTTGATATATTCTTATCATTATTTTGTTATGTATATGCATGCGATTTATGTTCATAGTTTCTCACATATTTAGGATTTATATTAATTACTTGAGCTAATTTATAAGGACTTCCAGAAGATAAGGCTAAGTTATAAAAATTTTAAGACTCTAAAAAATTTATTGACAAGATAACGATAAGTTGTTTATTTAAAAACTAGCTAATTTGAAGAAAATGTTGAAAAGGCTAACTAATTTGTTATTAAGTCTTATGTTGCTGAGATTGAGGCTTAATGACATGATTAAGTCGGGTTGTGCCCTAATTTGAGAAACAGTTTATATCAGAGCCAACTTTAAAAATATTCAACCTATGAATTTTCATAAAATACAAATTTTAGTTGTGGAAACCAAATGATCCTTGCTTATCAACCATTAGTTTGGAAGCGAGTGAAAGTAAGATGGGGATTTCTTATATGTACATGTTAGTTTATATATGTATATACAAGCGCGTTATCCTATAGTAGCTAGTGTCACGTACATGGTTAGCTTATGGAGTAGAGATGTCAGATTGATAAAATATCAGAGGTCGCAGTGGCTTCGACGGTAAAGACCATTATGGTTGTGACAATACCAGCCACAAATATAGTTTATACATCATATCTCACTCCTACATCATGTAGTATGTCAATAGAGGTTCAGTTTATGAAGGATTTCATCAGACTAAAGCCATTTTATTTTGATGGATAGCTAGACTTTAAGAGGGTAAAGAAGTGGATATTGTCTCACGAGAAGCCGTATATATTTTTGAGGATTAAAGATAGACTTCAGGTTGAGATTTCATAGTATACACTAGAAAGAGATGCTAATGTTTAGTGGCGTGCAACGATAGCTTCTAATGTAGATTTTGGGTTATGGGATGCATTCAAGAAGGTTTTTTATCAGCAATACTTCTCACCTGTACTAATGAAGAGTTAATGAAGGAGTTTACGAACCTCAGACAGGGAGTTGATGAGCCGGGGACGAGATATAGAGACAGATATGGTTATTGGAGGCAATTTAGTTGGGATTTAGTGAGAGATGACTCTAAGGATTTGTATCATTTCGGAGATGGACCGAGGCTAGATATATGACTTTATGTGATTAGTTCAAGTGCCACGATATATGAGCGTGCACTTTCTTACATGACTTATTATTTGACTAAAGTTACAGATAGGACATTGTTGGGACTAGAGTTGTCATTTCATCAGGTCGTGGAGTTCTAGAGGATGGGATAGAAGGGTAGGGGACAAAGGAGATGGGAGAGATGTTCTCGTAGATCATGGGCTACCATATTGATTGTACCATATGTATCATACCCCACTCCAATATAGAGTATAGTTGATAGACCCCCTTGCTACCTCCACTCAGACCAGCTTTGCAAGCTCCTACTACTTTACCATCACTTTCAGCACCACCAACGCCATGTCAGCAGCAGCAGGGTGGTAAAATCTGAGGCAGTGCTAGAAGTAGAGGTCGAGATGGTTCCCCAAAGGGATAGAGACTGGTATAGGATCAAGATCAAGCATAGGCCTAGGATCGAGCACAGGGTTAGCGCAGGCCAATTAATCATTATAGATGTAGGTATGTTGGGCACGTGTTGAGATATTATCTAAGCCACAGCAGCAGTATTTCCACAGTAAAGGTGAGAAGGAGTACACATGATAGTACGACCAGATGCCGATGCTATACGAGGACTTATTGATGGTTTAGTTTCTATTTGTGTTAGAGATTTATATGTGTTATTTGATTCAGGTTGTACAATATCTTTCATTTTTGGTCGCATGATTGGCATCTTAGGGTTGCCACTGGTTAAAATTAGTATACAGTTGATTTTCGGTAGTGCAGCCGAGGATAGGGTTTAACATAATTGTGTTGTTGAAGGATGTCCAGTAAAGATAGGTAAGGTAGATTTACCTATAGACTTCAGAGTGCCTAAGTTTTTAGATCTTTACGTATTGTTAGGGATATAAAGGTTAGCAATATTCATGCTCATATCGACTATTTCAGTATGGCAGTGATATTTTATATCCTAGGGCATTCGATGTTCCCATATAGTGGTAGTAAACCAAGATTCCAGGGCACGAGAGGTCGACATGTGTCTACTGGATTGATAGAGACTCCGGTACCATTATATATAGTAGTAGGCTGTCGAGGACCTAAACTTAAGGAGATTCCTATTGTGTGCGAGTTTTTATATGTGTTTCTAGAGGACTTACATGGTTTACCACCATCGAGAAAGATTGATTTCATCATTAAGTTGGTACCAGGCACTAGAATTATTTATGTATTGTCGTATCGCATGGCTCCGAGAGAGTTGGAGGAGTTATGGAGTCAGCTTCAATACTTATTATTAGACCTTTTATATCATAATGGTGAGTTATTATTCTATTTGCAAAGAAGAATGACAGTACTTTGAGACGTAGATAAGATCACCAAACTACATGGAGTCTAAGTGTCTATTGTATCTGATTGCAATCCAAGATTCACATCTCAGTTTTTGAGTAGGTTTATGCACAAGATGAGGACTCAGCTCAATCTCAGCATGACCTTTCACCTTATGACAGATGGGCAAATCGAGAGATTGATCCAGATATTTAAGGATATGCTTCGAGCCTATGTATTGGGTTTTTGTGGAAGTTGGGAGAAATGCATTCTACTGTGTGAGTTTGCAATAATAACAATTTTTAAGCAAGCATTGGCATGGCGCCATTTGAGGCACTTTATAAGAGACCGTGTAGATCTTCAATTTGTTGGATTGAGGTCGGGGATATCATGTTGATCGGGCCAGAGCTTGTGCATGACCAGACAGAGAGGATTAAGCTAATTAGGTAATGATTAGAGACCGTCCAAAACCACCAGAAGAAGTATGCTGACAAGGACTATCGAGAGGTTGGGTTCAAGGAAAAGGGAATTTGTATTATTGAAAGTGTCACCAATGAAAGGGCATTACTGATTCAGATTGAAGGGAAAGTTATCTCCCAGGTTTATCGGACCATTCGAGATCAAGAAACAAATAGGCCCAGGTAGCTTTCCGCATCGAGTTACCACCACAATTAGCTGGAGTTGATGTCTTTCATTTTTCTATATTGAGGTTGGCACATAACAAACATGCACCGATGATCGATTTGAGGTAAGTTAATTTTAAGGAGGACGTGTCCTACGATGAGCAACTGATTCAAATCATGGATAGGAAAGTGCATAAAATTCGGAAGAAAGAAATCCTATTGACGCAAGTCCGGTGGCAATTCCATAAAGAAAAGTAGTTGACTTGGGGCATGAGGACTATATGATGGAGAATTTTCTATTCTTTTTCGAACCATAAGGTATGATTTTATTTTATTTTTTAGGATGAAAATTCTTTAAAATTTGGGGATGTTACGGCCCAAAACCTAAAAAACTCGCCTTATGGGGAAATTTGTAAATTTCACAAACCCTACACTAAATTGGTCCTAATATAAAAATCAAATTGTAAACCTTAGCCCCTTTTTGTTTGAAAATTAAACCCACCACCGGCGCCCAGATAGGGACCCCCCCGAGCATACGCACCAGGGGCTAAACATGCCCTTGGCCTGCTCAAAAAGGATTGTCCAGCCCTTGGTTAAGGGCTGGATCAACCCTTATTGGTCTACAGGGGCCGAGCTGGCTCTTGTACCGGTCAATAGGGGCCAGACTGGCCCCTGGACCTTAAAATTAATAACATAAATAAATAATGAAAATGATAAAAATGAAAATAAAATAATATATATAAACACACACACATACATATGTATAAATTGAAAACAAATCATTCTTGTTAAACGGAGTGCGCTACCGCATCCCCGAGGGAGACCGACCGGGTCCCACACCACGACCCTTGCATTAGGCGTTGGGGGACTCGCAAGTTCCACATGAATGAGACTCTAAAGTAAATTTAATGGTAAATTAGAATTTAAAAAGTGACTTGTCATTAATGTGACATGTCTTAAATTGTTTAGATTCGCGAAATAGTTCACAAAGAGTGTGCGCTCAAGGACCAGGAGTGGATATCGTAGTAAGTAGGGGACTTTGCTCACGCATTAAATATGGCTTGAGATTAGATAATTAAGTATCATGTTTTAAATGAAAGACTTGGGTTATGGGTTGCATCGAGGTATTGGCTTGAATTTTCCTATTTATGGAATGTGAATGCACTTGTTTCCCTATTTATGTTATCCATTGCCCTATGATGTTTATGGAGTCCCCACCGAGGGCTTAATTAGCAAGTTATCATATATAAATGCCCCAGAGTATTTGTGTTGCCACTGAAGGCCTTACTACTTAATGCCCCATGATGTTTTGTAGAATTTCTCACCAAGGGCTTTACTTGTCTAATTGAATGCACAAATGCATCATTTCAGTATATTAGTTGTAGTTCCGACTTGTGTAACTTAGTGATAGCGGGACATGTATCGGTGGCGGCTTTGGATGAACTCATTTTTGTTTGACGCAACGACCATTGCATCCACTAATAGTTTGCATTAAATCAAAAATGAGGGATTTAGTCACCGGATTTCTACCAATACCTAGCATGCATTGAATGAGCAATTGACTTATAATTATTATTATCTCTTATGGTATATCTCTTGTTGACCCCTTACATGAATGATTTGAATTCAATCGTGGTTTAAATGAATCATGTAATTTTCTTTAAAAGTTATGAATGTATGATTTTTCTCTTGTTTATGAATATGAACCACATTTCAATGTTTCTACATGTTTTTAAATCCTATCTACATGCTTAAGTTTTAATTTGAAAAATGATCCCATACTTTCTAAGCAATGCTTGAGATTTGATTTCAATTTCATGTTAGATCTTGCATAATTAGTAGTTAGTACTTGTGTATTTGATATTTGAGTAAAGTTTTCCTCTTATTAAGCTCTGTTGTCCATTTTAGCTCACCCCGCTTATTCTCTAGGTAAATCCACATCGGGATTAGTTCGTGACAAGGAAAAGGCACCCGCTTGAAGTGTTTCCTTGCATTGTGAGCATTACATGCTCTTATTATTTAGTTATTTGATTTTGAGAAAAATAAGTCTTAGGTTGTAACCTAAAGTAGGTCATTTGCTAGTTTGGAACCCTCTTTATCTATTTTGGACTATTTGGAAGCTTTGCGGTAGTGTTGGAAGTTTTCCTTTTGCAATAATTGAACTTACTTACACTTTTGGATATTTATCACATAATTATATGGTTCATGGAATTCTAGTTTCGATTTTAGTTTCGCATATATTATTCCATATGGTTAGTATGTTATTTTACAAGTTGAAATAGGCATGTCAGGGTGTTATTTGGGTCTGGTTCAGGTATCGGGCATGAGTAACGGTTTGGGTTGGTCGACCGGTGAGGATCGTCACAACATAGGGCACATAAATCACAATTAAGTGTATTTGAATTCTTTTCTAAGTTAATAAAGGGTTGTTTCAATGCATTTAATCTCCGTTTCGAATCTTTCACCATCCCTTTGGTTACTGCAGTATCATTTATAAAAATCATTAGTCATCTCTTTTTATATAGATCATAGGCTCACAAGTACTGCATGTCTAGCAACATCCAAGTACATGTCTCAAAGTTCTTCACATATGAATGCAATGTTTGTGGCGATTGTTGAGCTGTATTACACTCCAAAACGTAGCAGAGATCTTGCAGTGCAATCGACAACTTCACATCTCTACGTTAGTTGTTGTGAAGATTGTTCAAGATGTTCGTTATGAGTGTGATTTATAACTAAATATTTTTTACCTTCTAATGTATATTTTTTGTCATAATTGTAATTTTAATTGTAATAAATATTATAGTATATTTATGTAAATTAATTTATTAACTTTCTCTTAAAGTTTTATCAACTTCTGCGCATAGCGTAGGAAATCGACTAGTTGGTAACTATAGCTAGTATAATAACCCTTTCTATTTTATAATAACCCTTTCTATTTTGAATAACAACGTAATAACTAATACCACAATTTCTTTGGCTTCCAAAAAATTACAATTTCCTTCTTTCTTTTTCTTTTTCTTTTTTTCTTTTTTTTTTTTTTTTTTTTTTTTTTTTGGCTTTCAACACTAACTAAAAGAATAGCCAAAAAAAACAAAAACAAAACAAAAAAACAAAACAAAAACAAAAACAAAACAAAACAAAGAAACTTTGTGTAAGGAACACTAAGGCCTCGTTTGGTTCGTTTTTGCTAACTTACAATGTTAGTTCGGAGTTATATCCTTCAAGTTATCCCTTTGGAGTTGATATTTTCATGTTTGGTCCAACTTTAATCTTGTAAGGAAGTTTAAAATTTTTAAACAATAAAAAATATTAATTGACATAAAAAGCCTTCAAACAAGAGAGAAATGAGTAATTAAAAGGTCATTAATAAAAGGTAGTTGTGTCTACAACTCCTGGAAGACCAACTCTTTAAAGGGCGTGGTGGAGAGAAATCTCACACCCTAGAGTGTAAGTTGGGAGATAACTTGTAGACAAGTTGGGCAACCAAACAAGATTAGTTCCTAACTCCCTGTAAATTATTTCTCGGGAGATAACTCTACCCCTAACCAAACAAGGCCTACAAGAATATCCTTCATATATTGATTTATATTATACTTAAGGAGTCGTCTAACATGGTTGTAAGGATTGATTTTCTCGACTTCTGAGACATGTTATCCCTCAATTACCATCTCCCATTCTCCATACAAGATGCCGAGTGAGAGAGTTGTTCTATATCGCAATCACCCAACGACCAACGATCTCAGTATATCAGTACCATAGATGATATTGTCAGAATCTATGATCATGGATCAGGTTTTAGCCTTTCGGGAATACAAGATCAGTAACGCTTACAAAGATCATGACAAAAGGAGGGAGTAAGAAAATATACTAACTCTTGAAAAGCAGTCTTCCTTTCCAAAGGAGAAAAGAATAGCAGTACCTAAAATGTTTTGAAATGTTAAGAAGAATTTCTGATTTTTTAGTATGAACTATCAACAACAACAAAGCAAGGCTAAGTAATAGGCTAGTAGCCCCGAAAATTGTTTACAAGAGGAGCATCTGCCCGTATTTATCATAAGGTCTTTCAAACAAAAAAGAAAATCATGCAGTCATACAGGCCGCATCATAAAATCAGGATTACTTTCTCAATTTAAATCGAGCAGGTCTTACAAGAAGAAGACTTTTCTCGAGAGGCCGATAGAGACAGTTGAACAAGGTTCGGAATCATTTATTCACTCATTGCATTTTGAAGTAGCATCGCCAACAAATCCCTAAGTTGATCTGCTTCAAATGTTTCACTATCCACCATCTGCAACAAACACCTACCAACAATCATTATACTTTCAATTGAATGAACCTTGCGAAGTTCAATTATAGCATTGAGATCTTACTTCTACTTGGAGTACATTTGAAACAAGGCCCTTGCAGGTGGTGATGTTTGCATTTGCTATTTCAAGGCCTAGAGAATTCATGACCTCCATTAACCTCAAAAATCCATGTCGATTGTGCTCGCAGAGAACATTAAAGAAGAATTTATTCGCATCAATTTGGGTGACTTCCACCGTAACCTATAAAATTATCGTGTGAAAAGGCAAAAAAGAAAGAACTTCTTTATGAGTCAGGACACAGAAAATTTACCAGTAAAGAAACAAGAACTTACCACAATTTTCCGTTTTATCTTATCCTCCATAGAAGAGTAGTCAGGGACTTCATTTGATTCAAAAGAGCGTCGAATCCCTATTCCCATGCCGTCAAGAGAGTCACTTTTTTCCTTTTTAGCTTCTCTGCAAACTACATTTTGAAGAGGTAACTCCACTTGGACGTTGCTGATACTACTTTTAGCAATATTCATCTCACCCTCTAATTCAAGTGCTTCGAGCTCATTCTGAAGTTCCTTCACTTGGTTTTGCAACTCTGCCACGAAGTCAATTGCGTCTCCAATAATGGCAGCTCTATCCATCTGATAATTGAAAATGATGGAATACATATCAGATTCTGCAATATCAAAGAATTAGAATATCGACGAATTGATGCCTTCTAGAAAGCACACAATGCGGAACCAACTGAACTAATAATTCTCCTCATTACTAATGCTTCTAAAATTATGAAAACAATGGCATGGTTGCTTAGTATACAAGAACAAGAACAACAACATATAGCTTCAATTCTTCCATTGCACTCGATTTAGTGCAATTGATGGTTGCTAAGTGTAAAGGAGCAAGTATAATTATTACCTTTGTGATCTTAGGAACAAGTGCTCTTAATGCATAGAGACTCTCCTTGAGCTTAGTTCTTCTCTTCCTCTCTGCATCAATGTTCCTTGATGTGCATCTCCTCTCGGGTTTTCTGACAACTTCCCGACTACCATCCTCCTCCATCTGACAATTGAACTCTGCCTTGGAGCGAGCATAGGTGCTTTTCTTCTTTACTGAACTCAGTTTTCTGACGATTTTCTCACTATCATCATCCTCCATTTGACCATTGAACCCTGTCCTGCGGCGAGCATAAATGACCTTCTTTACTGAATTCTTTTCCTGCTCTAGTTCTTCAGTTGCAGATGAGTCCACCATAGAGTGCCAGTTAGAACTAGTTCCCACATATAAATGATTGACTAAACCAAAACCTGAATTCCCACACTCCATAGAAGATTCCAAACCTCTCACATGCCCGTCATACATGATCGATTCGCTTGGGTCCTCAAATGTCTTAATTTTCTTTTGCGGATTTTCCTGGAACACATTACTTTGCACCCGGAGCTTACCATAGACATTCATTGAAGAGAGGTCCACCCGACGATTTAAATTGACTAATGAACTCGAAGGAGTAATGCATGAAGTATTCGAGATAACCGCTCTTTCGGCAGAGAAGCTCACTTCCAGATTGAACTCAGATTTGGGCTCAACCACAGGCCCTTTCCCCTTTCGGCTAAACTTGCTCCTAGTGCCTCTGCATGCCTTCTGTTGAGCCATGAAAAACTCCTCAACTAACTTTAGTAGATATTAACCAACAAAGTCATTGTTCGGGATCATCGACGGCAAAACCCTACATAATCTGCTAGAAGGGCATCACAGAATCAGATCTGTATTGGCCACATTTTGCCAAAAACATTGAAAAAGACTAGATGAAGAGAAAAAACAATACGAACAAACATAAGAGATTCCACATCTGAAATAGCTGAATCAGCACACCCAAATGGATTTCTCCATCTGGGTTGCTTGGATTTCACGTTCTGAAAAACTCCTTTCGAAGAACTAACGATTAAGCGATTTTAATGCATTCAATCCACAAATCACATCAAACAATGAGACAGAAGAAGCGCATATATATTAAAAGGGTTTGAGGTGGATCAGTAGTGTTTAGTACCTTACGTGCCATCGATCAATAGCACTTGCTCTCTCGCTATTCTTAATTCGATGAGAGAGTAGAGACACAGCGAGCTTAAAAGAGTAGGAAAACGAAAGGACAGAAATGCCCTTCTTCGACAGCAACATACAACCAACCGCAGCATCATCGAGAACAGACCAATCATGATCACGAAAATGAAAGAGGACCACTAAGGGCACCCCACCTTTTCATGAGGGCACCCAACTTATTTGTAAAAATTCCAGCAAAAATGGAAAAGACCATTTTGCCCCTGTATATATAATGGTTCAAACCCCTCAAACCATTTTGACAAGGAGTTAGGGCACCCCACCACCAAGCTTGAACCACAAAGCCACATTGCGTTTGGCGAAGAGTTGATCGATTCTTGCGGATTGACATTATCTGACAGCGAGGTAACAATGTTTGACAATCATATTCGGGTTTTTTAGAACTGTTTAGTTGTGTATAACTGTGAAAATGATGATTTGTTTGTCAACGTAGGGTTTGGTAATTTCTTCAAATCCGAAGTTGTTTCCACTATATAATGGAGGATTGTAATGCTTCGGTGCTAGAGGAGGTCGTCCTTGAGGTAATTTTGCAAATTTTTTGTGTTTTTTATGCGGTTGGGAGAAGTTTTTGTCTGGGTGCGCGATTGTTTCGGCCTCGCAGGACCGAGATGTATAGTAATGTCTCGGTCATAGAGGATCGAGAGGTTTCACGTAGGTCACGGACTGGTACGACCGAGAGTACTGAGTAACTCTCGGTAGTACATGAGCAGACTCTGAAGAAAGTTTCGGACCTATACAATCGAGAACTTATTTTTTTGGGTTTTTTTGTGCTCGTGCTATACATTTTGGTTGATTATAATGTTACACTGTTTGTATTGCAGGTAATGACGTTCTCTAGTAATTTTCCAAACTACAAGGACACTTTTACACCTTCTAAGCCATTCCCCTCTCGAGAAGTGGTTATTTCATGGCTTCAAATGATTGATGGTGAGAACAAGTTTGTGTTAGTAACGAAGCGCTCGGATGCCGGGGGCATTAAGCGCAGGGGAATGGTGAGAATTGCATGTGAGAGGTCTGGGACATATAGGGGACTGGCTCAGAGAGTAGGGAAGGGGAAAGCGGCAAAAATTTTAAAGAAATCAAGGAATGATGAAAAGGCGAGGACTCACACTGGTACGAAGAAATGTGGATGCCCTTTCCAAATTAACGTCAAGGAAAATGCTGACTCCTTATGGTATGTCACTGTGATTTGTGGGAGGCACAATCACGACACCGCAGGAAGATTGGATAAGGGGGAGGAGGAAGTTGAGGATGCGGGGAGGAGGACTGAAAGTGAGCAGCTCAGGGAGATTAGTCCACCTTCGTCTTTTGTGGAGTGCGAGCAGGAAGTTGAGGATGCGGGTGGGAGGACACCGGGGTCTCCAATCGGAGGCACCCCAATGTCGAAGAGAAAACACGATGATGACGATTCTTCGACGAGACGGGTGGAGAGCGGATTTGAGTCCTCCCACTCCACAAAAGAGGCCTCCACTTCTAGGCAGAAGAAAGGCAAGGTTGTTCCACAAATGCGTCGTGCCAGTCGACGCACGCAAAGTGGATCTAACATGGCTTATGGTCATTGCTTAGAACCGGATTGGTTGCCACATGTTGAGGCCATTATCGATGTGGTTTCCGATGGAAATTGTGGATATCGGTGTATAGCCTCTGGGCTTGGACTAGCCGACGTAGACGGGTGGAGAATTGTGCGTAGAAGGATGTACGATGAGATTATCGGGTATGAAGACCTTTGGCGGGAAGTGCTTGGCTCGAGTTTCGAGACTGTCAAGAATGCGGTGCATTTCCCAGAAAAGCAAGATGGGGCATCTTTCAAAGAATGGTTGACACTTCCAGACATGGGATTGTTAGTATCCACCGCATTCAATGTCATTCTCGTCAACCTCTCGCATGGGAGTGCCTCCACATTCCTACCTCTACGTAGTACTCCACCGTCGTCATTGCACAACAGACTTATCATTGCTATGGCAAATGAAAGGAATATCCATTGGGTTAGGGTAAGTTCTATGATTTTTTGTGAATTGGTTTGTTTCCCCCTTAATCGGGTTTGTGACAATATCTTCTATGTTCTACTGTTCACTTTGACAGGTGCAGTTGCGTGTGAATGCACCGCTGCCATCCTTATATCCATCGTGGGATAGGTTTCTTTAGGACTGCGCCTAAAGTTGGCGAAATGGATTCGTTTTTCGAGACATCGCGCCCATTGCAACTGCTGATGATGAAGCCACCATACCTATTGTAGATTTAGATACACCATAGGTTAAAGCTTATACCTAGAAACCTTGATGGCTAAACATTTAGAAATTTTGCCAATTCCTCTGAATGTTCTATGTATATGCAAATGTTGTGCTGTATTTTGATTGTTGTTTACTTATGGATTGACCCTTTTTAGAGTCAGTTTGAATGTTACGAGATTTATAATTAATTAAGTTTCGGTGCAAATTGTCGTGCTTGGATTTTCAATCTTGTATTGTTAGTTTGACATACCACAAATTTTTTTTACAAAATGTAATGTTCAAATTCATCCATTTCTGATGTCTCGGTCAAGCAGGTTCGTGAAACAACCCATATTTTCGGTCACCGATAACCGACAAGTAATCCAATATATCGGCCGTTTAGAACCGAGTCCAATAGCAAGTTATCGGTTATACACCACCAGATGGATTGACCATTTCAATTCGCCTTACTCTCGTCCTATGACGACCGAGCCTCCTGAGACCCTCTCGGAAGCGGACAACCGAGTGTAGGACAAAATTCTCGGTTGTACACCACCGACGCCACATTACCTATCACTAATTGTAGCTCTCGTCATGTCACGGCCGAGATAACGACAGTATTCTCGGACATGCGTAACCGATACGCTGTCAACTCTACCGATCTACGTGGCCGAGACTGCGAGTTCCCAAAAATATTAGCTTTTGTCTCGGCCATGCTTGGCCGAGACAGTTGACACCGTCTCTGGCCTGTGTGGCTGAGAACCGCGATTTCTCAATTTTTTTACAATTGAACAAACCGCCACACACACATTACAGCTACTCTACCAAATGTAACTTAATTCGACGATCTTCAACCGAGCCCTAATTTGGAGATGAAATCGGCTCACACACCGGACCCTACAAAATGCGGAAAACTCGAACAACGAAGGAGAAACACACGGCGAGGGACGGAGAACACGATTTCGGGGATTCCACTCACTGGTCGGTTCAAAACAAATGGATTCTTCCACAAGGAGTTCGGTGAAGGTGGTGGTGGGGGTGGTGGGGTGCTCAGGGGTTTGCACGAGGGTGGTGGGGTGTAGATGGATTTCCACGAGGGGTAGTTTAGGTATTTCGGGTCTAATTTTTGGGTGCCCCAAGTAAATCGGTTTGTGCCCACATTAACAGGGGGCCTTCATTAAATGGTGGGGTGTCGCGGCCCTCAAACGAAAGAAAACAAAAAGGGCGATACGCCTTTTTTTTTGGAAAAAGGAGGGAAAAATGATTCGGTAGTGGAGTTTCTATACACGAATTTTCTGCAACGATGATGCGCGCCTTTGGATGTTTAAAAGATGTGTATACACACATCTCGATGCCTCAAATATTCATCAGGATTTTGCAAACACGGATCTCGAGCCCTAATTTGATGAAAGTTGGTGATCCATGTAGGGCCCATATTTCTTACTCATTTGTCGGGTTTGTGGTGACAGGATTCAAATTAACAAGCAAAAACCTTTTTAAATGCCCCCCGCAGACACGTTTCCTATAAGTACCATTAAAAAATTACTTTAGGGAGCTGTTAAACCATTTTTTTTCTTAAGGACGCCATTACTTCAACGTATTTTATTTTTGATTTTTTTTTATTTAATGGACGTAACTTTTTTTTCCGAAATCCCCAGAATGCTCTTGTCTTCAATAAACTAAAAACCACTCACCTCAACACGTTTCTAACATTCATACTTAAAATCAAAACTTTCACAAAACTAAAAAAAAAATTATCTTCTTAGTCTTTCACAGTCCCTGAGGTCCT
This sequence comes from Stephania yunnanensis, assembly GCA_039657365.1. Taxonomy (NCBI): domain Eukaryota; kingdom Viridiplantae; phylum Streptophyta; class Magnoliopsida; order Ranunculales; family Menispermaceae; genus Stephania; species Stephania yunnanensis. The sequence continues at coordinate 35,709,795 of CM077590.1, read as the reverse complement.
GAGAGGGTCTATTTTAGTCAAACTCCAGCGGATCTGTCGTCCATGTATTAAAATTCGAAGATACAGTCTAACAGGGGCCAGTGTAGTAATTTGGTGGGTATATAAGTAAGATTGCGGTCTAGAAAAATTGAAACTTTAGCAGACGTTACGGTCTTTGTTAACCGATATTACCAGTAATATCGTGGACTTGTAACTCTGACAGCTACCCAAGATCTCAATATACAATCATGTGCGGTCCTCAGAGTAAACTGGTTTGGGCATAGTTATCATTACAGTGTATACTAACCGAAAGCTTTACAAGTCTTATGGTCTTTAGTAGACGATAATGCCAGTAATATTGCGGACAATTGCGCCCGACACTTGAGTAAAAAATCTGAATATCCAATTGAGTGGGTTCCAAGTAGCAATTACGTGGGGTATGTACAACATATCAGCTAAACAAAGCCGATATGTAACTATGTGTATCGACTTACAGGCGCCAAAACCATAACAACAGTGTCGGTTCAAGTAAACCGATACTTACCCATAGATATCAGCGTCTCTTTGCCGAAATGTGTATACATGTCTCTGCTTTGTTACTCCGCACAACACGAGGAGAACAACCAAATACAAATGTTTTTCCTCAATGAAAAATCCAATAAAAAAAATCATAAAAATGACTCATCATTGTTAAGGTGGTATTATTTTGATGACTCATTTGACATTTCGTACCAAAAACTGTTGAAATAATCAACAGATCAAAAACCCTACAAACCAAACAACAACCAATATCAATAAAAGAATTATGGCCAAAAACTCGAATAAGCCTACCAAATGAGCGAAAAAGGAGAGAACAGACTTACCAAGTCGATTCCGCATGGATTTCACACGTTTTTTGTCGGCCTGAAATGATATTATGGAGTCGGTTTCGAGGTTTTGAATGTGACAAGTCAATGAAGGAAAATTGAGGGTGAGGTTTGGGGAAGAAAAGAATTTTTATATCAAGGGCAACTTGGTAATTTCCTCTATGGGCAGACTTGGAACTCATCAAGAAAATTAAAATGGAGTCCTCTAAGATTCACATGTTTTTGGTCTGCCGAAGATGATAGTGTATAGTCGATTTTGAGATTTCAGATGTGACATGTCGATGAAGGAAAAAAATGGATGGGGATTGGGGGAAGAAAATGTAACGGCCCATTTTATAAATGTCTTTTCAATTTAAAGACGTGGACGTCAGCTCGACTCTACGTGGACGCCGCGGTAGGCTAGGACACACGGTGACTTAGGTATGGTAGTTATGGTGTGTTGGTTGCTTATTTACGGTGTAAATTTATTAAAATAGATTGCATGGGTGTATGTTGCATCAAAATACGTGCGAGATTGAGAGAATTGTATTCGCCTCGATATGCGTGTCGACGTGGGTACCCGGTAGTTGACGGGACCGAATATTAGGTCGGGAAAACTAAAACACACAAATTAAATAAAAATGGCCAAGTAACTAACACGGAATGGGTATTAGGCGGCTAGTGACGCGACAGTACGCGTATATCGCGGTTCGAACGCGAAATCAAGCGTTGAAACGCCCGAAAAATGGGAGAGTGTCCCAAGTGTGTCACATTTTGGTGTCAAGATAAAAAGTGAACAATCCTTATCTATACACTCCATCACATTTTCTCTCACCTCTCACACACACACACCCTACTCTCACACCCGTACACACCCCACACACAAAATCGGGAGGCCGAGAGGAAATAAGGAACCGGAAATGAGGAGGAGGAGGAGGAGGAAGAGGAAGGAGAGAAGAGAAGGTGGAGACGCCACGATCGAGGTGAGTCTTAGTAGTTTTTGGTTGTGGATTTCGGTGGTTGGCCGAGGTGGCCGAGACAAGGGTTCGCCCGTGGAGGCCGAACCGGGACGTGGTGGTGATGGCAAGGGTGTCTCCCCTGCCATCGAGTCCACCAAGGGTTGGGGTAGAGAGCAACCCCAACCCTAAATCACAAAAAAAAATGTTTCTTCTCCCGATCGAATCAATGGTTCGATCGGGGAAGAAGGAGCACACGCGCGCTGGGCCAGGCCCAGAACGGGCCACCTCGGCCCATGGACCGCGACTGGACCTGTTCCTAAAAAATTGGAAAAATTTCGAAAAAAATATATTTCGATAAAATAAGTAGGAATTGAAAAAGTTATATGAAAAGAAAATATTTGGATATTTCAAAAATGAATTTTTACGGGAGTTTGCCTCGAAAAACGCGAAATAGGCAATTTGACTTAAAAATTTCAGAAATTTGTTGAAAGTTGTCATGCTTAATTAAATTATTGATAAATGGACATGTGTTGACACGAGTGATCAATTGGCGACCAAAGACCTAGTGGACTTGGACCTGGGGATTGATTACGGGGTAGCAGAGCGCGTTGTGAGGTTTGCAAAACCCAATGGAAAAACTTTCGAGTATTTATTTTGCTTTGTAATTCCATTCAATTCCAGTATTTCCTTGTAGTTTTTTATATATCTTATCTTGTCGTTGTTTGCACGGTTGGTTAGTTACTCCCACCGGATTTTTCGTTGTGTGTCTATGCATTCTAGACCATAACATGTGCATCAGGAGTTCTCGGCGGATAACGACCCGAGCTAAGGAACTGCTACATGTGTCGGTGCTTCGTAGGTCTACGCCGGCCACCGAGAGGGATCAGGTGATACCTAGTTGGGTACACCCACTAATGGGATCCTGGAAGGAAATCCCTAAATATGGCTTAGTCTGACTGGAACAAACACACATATTTGCACTTTATTGTTATTTACGGATGCGATGCCCTATTTACAGTTGTCTGTTTACATTCCGCATATTTATTTTACAGTATTTATTGAATTTCATTTATTTATTTCAAAGCTCGGAGGGGTTCCTTGGGATTTTACTATCTGGACTCGTCATCCATTTTCTTTTGCGATGATTGAGTGCAGATCCTAGTACAAGTAAGGGCAAGGGGATCTTACATGACCACCTCTGACTTCCTACCATTGAGAATTACTTGTACGAGTGTTTTTATTTTGATATTTTAATTCTTTTGGGAACTGTGGAGTATACCTCATATGGTACGGTTGTTTAGTTATACATAATATTTTTCAGGGTTTTTTCCACAATAGGATTTGTTGAATTAATTAATATTTCTTGCATTTACGTATAACTTCCGCTGCACATGTCATTTATACGTTGTATACACAAGTGGATGTAAAATTCGAGACAGAAAAAGGATGGGCAGGTTTCGTACACGTGTAGTAGGGCCAGTTGGCAAAGAGTACACGAAAACACGTCACCCCGGGGCGGCGAGGGCCGTCACGGTTGGTATTAGAGCCAGGTTAAAGATCTAAGACAATAAAACTTAGTCAACAAACTTAGATGTGGAAAACCCGACGTTAGTGCCTTAGAACTTTAGTTGGGAAGTGATGTGAGGCGGGTAGAGTTATAACTTATATATGTGTTATATTTTCATGTTACTATATGATATACGTATATACCTCGAGACTCATTCGGAGCGCATTCTCGATGAAGATCATGAACGGACAGTCAGGTATGACTTTTGAGACTGGAAAAATTAGTGATGCGGATAGGGATGTTCCGGTCACGGCGAGTGTTGAGGATAGACTCTCGGCACAGGAGACACAAATGGCCGAGGTATTACGGTTATTACGAGAGCAGACAGTAGTACTAGCGGCACTCTCTTCAGCTAGAGAGCTAGTAGCTGTGACTATACCTGTAGGGACAGCTGTTGTTCCGGTGGTACCCCAAACGCCAGTTCAGGGGGTAGCGGTAGAGGCACAAATAGAGAGGGCTACCGCAGTTGTCGTTCCTTTAGAGACGTCAACTCTTACGCCTCCACCCATGACGACAGACCAGGTTACTGCCACCCCCACTACTGATACTCCTACTACATCAACATACGTCTTGGCACCAGAGGCGAAGCTATTGAGGGAGTTTTTGAAGGTCTAGCCTAGATTCTTTTATGGAAGCGGTGACCCCGAGGCTGCAGGGAGATGGATAGTGTCTCATCAGCATTTCCATAAGCTGATGAGGAACGATGAGACGGTACAAGCATGACTTTCGAGAACTTGTTTGAGAGGGCATGCGGTAGTCTAACGGACGACATATACGGATACTCATCTGGAACTGACAACATGGACTGAGTTTAGGGAGCTATTCTACGATCGGTACATAACTATGGAGGTTAGGTTGAGGGTGAGGGAGGAGTTCTTGGCCCTACGATAGGGAAATTGGACTTGGATGCAGTATATAGGGAAGTTCTGACATTTGCTGCAGTTTTCTCTGGATGTCGCCGGGACAGAGCGCTTACAGATTTATTATTTCACCAGAGGGGTTGATGACAGGATTACATCAGAAGTTATCTCGACCGGAGCCACGACATTGTAGGAGATCTTTGACAGACATTGGCTCATGAGACATACCTACTATAGAGGGCTGGCAAACGTGTGACTGGTAGGGAGGTACAATCAGGGAAGAGTTCTCAGCCTATTCAGAGGCAGAAGAGACTGATGGATCGTTCGGATAGAGGCCGAAGAGATGATAGACGAGAGAGGGGCCGTCGAGACGAGTTTCAGGGCAGTCAGTTCTGATATGAGGAGCTACAGCCAGTTCATGCTATCTTTTCAGCACCAGTGGATCGACAGAGGGCACAACCACAGGAGTACCGTGAGGGTCGAGAGCAGAGGGGACATGACATGGGTCTGGAAGACCAGGGTCAGGGTCCGAGATTTAGAGACGGACAAATGGGTAGACTGGAGAGCCATAGATGCCACCAGTATGGGCAGAAGGAATATTTGAGGGCTGACTGTCAGACACCACCATCGTCACGGCGAGCATCACACCAGACCAGAAATAGAGTACATGCGTTAACACAACTAGATAGCGGGGCGGCAAGGCAACTCGTTGAAGGTACATTACTTATATTTGGTCGCCATATGCATGCTATGTTTAATTCTGGTAGTACTTTATTATTTCTTGTTGAACATATTGTTGGATTGTTAGGTTTAGTTACACAGACACTAGAGCCACATCTTGTTCTTAGTACGACTGCTGGGGATAAGATTTACCCTAACCGAATATGTCGAGACGTGATGATAGAGGTGGATGGACATCGACTACTAGCGGATCTTTGAGTATTGGAGTATTTAGAGTTTGACACACTGCTCGGGATGGATTTGTTAGCATCCTATCATGCATGGATAGATTGTTACGGCAAGACGATAGAGTTTCATATTCTTGAAATACCAGAGTTCATATTATTTGGATCGGTAATTGACTTACCCATCACGAGAGGCCGACTAGCCACAAAGCAGGAGATGGAGGAGTTTGCGGTGATAGTTGAGCTAGATGTTCGAACGGAGGTCCGGATTGAAGAAGTTTTGGTGGTTTATGATTTTATCGATTTATTTATCCAGTGCACGACTTAGAGCTTGCAGCGATCGTCTTTGCACTGAAGGCTTGGAGGCACGATCCCTATAGAGAGCGATTCGTGTTGTATACAGATCACCAGAGTTTACGATACATTTTCACTCAAAGGGATCTGAATATGCGCCAGCGGAAATGACTGGAGTTGCTGAAGGACTACGACTTCTCTATTGAGTATCACCCTAGCAAAGCGAACGTCGTAGCAGACGCATTGAGCCGGAGCAGACTCGACAGTTAGACTATTTAGCAGCAGATGACACGTGAGCATGGTTTTTACATGCAACATTAGTTATGTCTATGGCCGAGTTGTCGACTACGGCGGAACATCACATTTGTTGTCAGACGAGGATACCGACCGTATCGATTGAACGGGTTGCTGAGTGTCAGAGGGCTGATGGCTCTATGAGTGGGTCAGTGGCCTGTCCCGGAATCCGGACCGATTGGGCAGAAACCACAGATTGATGTTTGAGATACATAGATTGTGGATACCTGCATATCAGGATATGCGAGACGGGATTCAGGAAGATGCACACTGGTCTCGGGACACAAATAGGGCTTGAGATAGTTGTTGATCACACATGAAAATGCGACAAATTCTTCGGAAGCTGCGAGCTGCATAAGATAGACATAAAACATACGCGGATAGGTATCACGAGGATCTGAGCTACGACGAAGGTGAAATGGCACCGAAATACATTGGGCCATACCGGATTACACAAAGAGTAGGCACTATTGCATATCGGTTGGAGTTACCTGCCGAATTAGCTGGGGTGCATCCGACATTTCACATTTCCATGTTAAGACTCGCTAGGACATGGCCGAGACTGACGATTGAGTTGGGACAGGTGGAGATACAGCCTGACGTGACCTATGAGGAGAGACTGTGACGGCCCCAAATTCCCAATGCATTTGGGTACGCCCGGCCTAGACCCGTGCAGGTCCCGAGTCGGGCTCAATGAACTGGACGAGCCTAGTCACCTCAACTTATCAAAATTTTAAGGTTTTTAAGGTTTATGAAAGAGTTATTGCGCTTTAATACAAATGCGGAAGCAAAAATCATATTCTAATCAAATAATGGGAAATAACTCAATCAAGGGAAATTAGGAATCTATATAAATGTGGAAACCCCAAGACAAATATCCAAGTCAACAAAATGAAATTATGGAAATCACCTCAAACCTAGTTCCCGATTCCAAAACAACCATATATGTATATACATAAACGTCATACAAAAAGGATAGGTACGAGCCTACATCTCGGTACCTCACGTCCGGCTGCTCACAAAAAGTCTCCTAGACACGGTCCCTTGCCCCTACTGCTCTCCGTCTTATCTGCACCCACCGTCACAAACTAGACGGTGAGCAACTGAGATAAATTGAAAGTAAAGCGAGAAGAATATAACAAGAATTCATGAAACGACAAACAAGACAAGCCTAAATATCATGCGGTACCGAAATGCAGAATATAAATAAGCAAGAATGCATGATAGACAGACTGGAAATATTTGCAATCGAAACATGCGTGTCCTCCGAGTCAAGAGAGGCAATAAGCAGTCCATATTCCACAACAATACCACAACAATCCACAACCATCCACAACAATCCAGTACATGGTATCACACAATCACTAAGGGTGGTCAAACACTCGTGCGCTCGAGTGTCCGCGTTTTATCCCTCTAAAGTGCAGCCGCATGTACCTTCGAGACGTACTTATGCCAAGAACACACATACAAGAACATAGAATGGAATGCCAATGATGGGATAATAACGAACACAAGAAAAGTGAAAATGAATCACATGATATCTTCTTAGCTGGCTTACTAACGTACAAATGCTTTTTAAGGCAAGTGTACTTACCTGAGATTATCGTAATCCACGTAAAACTCCCGCGACTCCTAACGCGTATCCTCAAGTTTCCCGTTACCTGACAAGGTCGGAAACTCGTGTTATTAGGTCGAGTCATTCACTAACACTTAGGTTTAAACATTATTCCCAACGTACACGACATTAGCGCGCTAATACTGTTTGTTAGCGCGCTAATTCCTCTCTGAAATTTTTGGTCGCAGGGTTGTTAGCGCGCTAATTCTCGCTGTTAGCGCGCTAATTCCTCTCTGGAATTTTCGGTCGCAGGGCTGTTAGCGCGCTAATTTGCGCTATTAGCGCGCTAATTCCATCACATGAAATATCGGGGGGGTTGTTCCGGGACGTCTTGGACTCCGGTGGGTCTCCGGAGGTCGTCCACGGCCGGTCTTTGTCACGGCAACCACATGCACACGTAACAAGTGTGACGAACAAACAACAAAAACAAAGAGACAATGAAGAGAAACCGTGAGCCGAGGGAGAGCAAACCGTGAGGAGAGGGAGAGTGTCCGAGTGCTCACGGGAGAGAGAGAGTGTGAGACCTCCGACGACCTTCCTCGCCACCACGGGACCTCCGACGACGACTTGGTCTCGGCCAAGCGAATGATGAGCGAACCTCCGGTTGGCGGCTTCCTCCGGCGTCCCTGATCCGGTCACCGGCGAGAGTAGAGGCGGCGGTGAGCTGAGGGAGAGAGAGGCCGTGAGTGAGAGAGATGAAGCCGAGAGGGAGAGAACAATCGGGAGGAGAGAGAGAGTGAGGGGAGTGAGAGAGAGACCGTGAGTGATTGAGAGTGGGAGAGAAAAGAAAAACATTGAGAGGGGAGAGAATGAGTGGTGGGAGTGTGGTGTGGAGAGAAGAAAAATCGGGAAGAGAGAGAATGAGTGGTGGGGTTAGGTGTGAGTGGAAGTGTGAGGTGTGAATGATGGGAGTGGGTGGGGTGGTTGGCTTTTTGTTTGAAATTTCAAACCATGTTTGAAATTTAAACCAATATGGGGAGGTGTGTCCTAGGTGTGCCTTACCCACCCACAAGTCCCCAACCTAAACCCCTGGGTTCCCGAACTCACCTTACCTCATCGACCCGTATTTTCTCCGTCACGTGCACACCTTTACTGTATTTCCTCCCCCGGTTACCTTGGCGAGAACTCACGCATAAACAAAAAGGAAATTGTTCAAGTGGCTCGTGACACTTATTCAATCCATAATGCTATTACACATATCAAAAATCGTAAAATTACTTCGGTGTCGACTCCCAAGGTTCGAAATACCGTCCAGTATTGCGTGGCCGGGTCACGATCCTGACACGTGTCACATAAGTCGTGTTAGAAATCGAGAGATGTTACAGTCTCCCCCACTTATTAGAATTTCGACCCCGAAATTTACTAATAAGTAAACTAAACTTCGTCTCACCGGAATCAAATAGATAGGGGAAGTGCTCTCGCATGTATGACTCTAGTTCCCAAGTTAACTCCTCGTCCCCGTGGAATTGCCATTTCACGAGAACGGAAGGGATTTCCTTGTTCCTCAATATCTTGACTTTACGGTCGACAATTTGAATTGGCTGTTCCTCGTACGTGGCATCGTCTTGCAATTCGATCGACTCAGTCCACGGTAGGTCGTCGCCTCCGCCCGACTTATCTAGTCGAAGCATTGAAATGTGAAATACTGGGTGAACACCGACGAGCGCTGGCGGTAGCTCTAACCGGTAAGCAACCTTACCGACCCTCTTCACAACTTTGAAGGGACCGATAAATCTAGGAGCAAGCTTCCCTTTGATTCCGAATCGTTTGTGACCCTTCAGAGGCGAAACTTTCAGGTATACATAATCCCCCACGTCGTATTGAAGCTCATCGTGATACTGATCATAGTATTTCTTTTGCCGCTCTTGAGCACTCTTAAGCTTTTGACGTATCTGCCGTACCTTCTCAGTGTGATCAACAACAGTCTCAGGACCAACAGTCACAACATCCTCTGGCTCAGCCCAGCAAGAAGGTGATCTACAAGGCCTGGCCATAGAGTGCCTCAAACGGTGCCATACCGATACTTGCCGATAACTGTTGTTATAAGCAAACTCGCACAAATGAAGATATTCTTCCCACGACCCGCCGTATTCCAAAACACACATCCTGAGCATGTCTTCCAACACCTGTATCAACCTCTCGGACTGTCCGTCTGTCTGTGGATGGAACGCCGTACTCAACTCTAGTCTAGTGCCGAACTGAGCCTGCATGCTCTGCCACAATAACGAAGTAAACTGCGCTCCTCGATCTGACACGATCGACAACGGAACTCCGTGTAGTCTGACAATCTCACGCTCGTAAAGAACGCTCAGTCTGTCAACTCGGTGTGTAGTGGATACGGGTATGAAATGAGCAGATTTCGTCAATCGATCCACAATTACCCAGATGCTATCATGACCACGAGGAGATCGGGGCAAGCCACTGACAAAATCCATAGCAATGTGCTCCCACTTCCATTGAGGAATAGGTAGGGGCAAAGAATCCTCCAGCCGTCGATGCTCGCCTTTCACACGCCGGCATATCTCACACGCTCTAATGAATTCGACACATCGATTTCATCCCCGGCCACCAAAAGAGACGTCGCATATCAAGATACATCTTGGTTCGACCCGGATGCACGAAAATCGAGAACGGTGAGCCTCCCGGAGTATCTCGGTGCGTAAGTCACCGCCAATGGAATCCACAACGCCCCGATACCTCAAACAAGAGTCCTGTCGACCGACTCCAATCTGGATGTTCTGAATCGTCACCATCTTGCCGAATTGTTGGTACGACTCATCGCCTTGTTGTCCCTCGAGAACAATCGAGAGTGAAACGGTCTCGCAACCTCATCGACCACAAATCCGTATCCTGGTAGTCTCGGTACGTCCGCCGAACTCCTCAACTCTACGCCTCAAGAAGACCATACTCGTGAGTCATCCGACATACGACCACCTCAAAGATCGATCCCCTACGGCTCAAAGCATCAAGAACCACGTTAGCTTTCCCCGGATGATACTCTAACGAGAAATCATAGTCCTTCAAGAACTCTAGCCAACGTCTCTGTCTCAGTTCGCTCTCGAGTGAATAAGTACTTCAAGCTCTTGTGATCTCGTGAATAACTCGAAACGTACGCCATACAAGTGGTGCCTCCATATTTTTAATGCGAACACTATTGCGTGCCAACTCTAAGTCGTGCGTCGGTAGTTCCTCTCGTGTACTTTCACCGTCGAGATGCATAGGCGATAACTTTGCCCTCTTGCATCAATACACAACCCAAGCCAACCTTCGACGCGTCGTTGTACACCACTAAGTCTTTCCCAATCCCGGCAACGCTAACACAAAGCGCGTAGTCAATTTCTCGCTTCAAAGTGTTGAATGCATGTTCACACTCCTCATCCCAATCAAAATTTGCATTCTTCTTAGTCAATTTTGTCATCGGAGCAAAGAATCTTGGAGAAGTCTTGCTTGCACAAATCGGCGATAGTATCCCGCCAATCCCGTAAAACTGCGAATTTGTGTAACGGTAGTCGGCGTAGGCCACTCAATCACCGCTCTAACCTTCTCTCGGGTCAACAAAGAACACCGGCTCCAACAACATGCCCAAGAAATCGGACTTCCGACAACCAAAACTCGCACTTCTTGCCGAACTTGGCAAACAGTCGATGATCTCTCAAAGTCTGCAACACTGTTCGTAGATGCCCCTCGTGCTCCTCACGAGTCCTGGAATAGATGAGGATGTCGTCTATGAACACGATCACGAACCGATCAAGGTATTCCCTCATCACACGATGCATGAGATCCATGAACATTGCCGGTGCATTAGTCAAACCAAACGGCATGACTGTAAACTGAAAATGACCGTATCTCGTGCTGAACGCCGTCTTTTCTCGATCTTCATCCCTAATCCTGAAATGGTGATAGCCTCGATCGCAGGTCTATTTTTGAGAACCACTGCGCTCCTGTCAACTGATCAAACAAATCATCAATGCGCGGCAACGGATATTTGTTCTTCACTGTGATTCGGTTCAGTTGACGATAATCTATGCATAGCCTCAAGCTTCCATCCTTCTTCTTCACAAATAGAACTGGTGCTCCCCAAGGCGACATACTCGGACTGATGAAGCCCAGCTCTAACAAGTCATCTAGCTGTCTCCTTAGCGCCCTGCTTCAACGTCATGAACTCATTCCTCTTTGCTCGAAGTACAATCGGTGGAAAGTATTTCTGATTAAACTGGGTCTTGAAGTCGATCCAGTCTCTCGGAATACCCCTGGTAGTAATGATCGTCGTCCACCAATCATTTGCCTCTCCATGTAACATCGACGAAGAGATAATCGCTCGCATGTGGTCCTCCGTGGCGATGATCGAGTGAATCTTCTCATGATTCTTCAGAAACAACTCTGCTGTCTTAACATCTGTGCCGCCATAAAACTTCATGGGATCATGTCTCTTAAATTCCCTCCACTGCTTCGCCTCGCAAGGTGGCTCCTGGACTCTTCGATGGAGTCGTAATCGGAGTGACCTCGCATTAGTTATTCGGCGCACTGGTGCCTCTGTCGCTCGAGCTATCACTTGTCACTTAAGGGTGTGCCTCCGCCTCGTTCGCATGTCCGGCGCAACAACAACTCCTCAGTACGCCTCTAACGGAGTCGGAGACGTCCCGGAACAAACCCCCGCATGGCCCATGCAAAGTATTTGTTGTATACATACAACAAACTCGGTTTTTGCTAGGTGTTGACCCTCTCGCCGGAAACGGCCCTCATCCGGCGCCACCGCCGACCACCGAACCGGAACGTGTCGGGGACCCCACCAAAACTCGTATGTGGGTCCCACAACCCTAAAAGTGGCCAAAAACAGTTTTATAGGTGCAAAGGAATCGAAATTCCAGAGAGGAATTAGCGCGCTAACAGCGAGAATTAGCGCGCTAACAACCCCCGCGACCAAAAATTTCGAGAGAGGAATTAGCGCGCTAACAAACGAAAGATATTAGCGCGCTAATGTCGTGTACGTTGGGAATAATGTTTAAACCTAAGTGTTAGTGAATGACTCGACCTAATAACACGAGTTTCCGACCTTGTCAGGTAACGGGAAACTTGAGGATACGCGTTAGGAGTCGCGGGAGTTTTACGTGGATTACGATAATCTCGTGTAAGTACATTTGCCTTAAAAAGCATTTGTACGTTAGTAAGCCAGCTAAGAAGATATCATGTGATTCATTTTCACTTTTCTTGTGTTTGTTATTATCCCATCATTGGCATTCCATTCTATGTTCTTGTATGTGTGTTCTTGGCATAAGTACGTCTCGAAGGTACATGCGGCCTGCACTAGAGGGATAAAACGCGGGCACTCGAGCGCACGAGTGTTTGACCACCCTTAGTGATTGTGTGATACCATGTACTGGATTGTTGTGGATGGTTGTGGATTGTTGTGGTATTGTTGTGGAATATGGAGTGCTTATTGCCTCTCTTGACTCGGAGGACACGCATGTTTCGATTGCTATCATTTCCAGTCTGTCTATCATGCATTCTTGCTTATTTATATTCCTGCATTTCGCATACCGCATGATATTTAGACTGTCTTGTTTGTCGTTTCATGAATTGCTGTTATATTCTTCTGGCTTTACTTTCAATTTATCTCAGTTGCTCACCGTCTAGTTTGTGACGGTGGGTGCAGATAAGACAGAGAGCAGTAAGGGCAAGGGACCGTGTCTAAGAGACTTTTGTGAGCAAATGACGTGAGCTACTGAGATGTAGGCTCGTACCTATCCTTTTTGTATGATGTTTATGTATATACATATATGGTTGTTTTGGAACCGGGAACTAGGTTTGGGGTGATTTCCATAATTTCATTTTTGTTGATTTGGATATAACTGTCTTGGGGGTTTCCACATTTATATAGATTCCTAATTTCCCTTGATTGAGTTATTTCCCATTATTTGATTAGAATATGATTTTTGCTTCCGCTGTATTATAACTGCAATAACTCTTTCATAAACCTTAAAAACCTTAAAATGATGATAAGTTGAGGCTGACTAGGCTCGTCCAGTTCGCTGAGAAACTGACTCGGGACCTGCACGGGTCTAGGCCGGGCGTACCCAAATGCATTGGGAATTTGGGGCCGTCACAGAGACCGATATAGATCGTCGATCGTCGAGTACAGATTCTCCAGAATAGGGAACTCACGAAGGTCCTGGTTCGTTGGCAGCATCATAGGACGGAAGGACTCACCTGGGAGCTCGAGTCGATGATGAGGACACGATACCCTCATCTATTCTTTAGTATGGGACTTTAGTTACAGTGAAATCTCGGGACATAATTTTATTTAGTTGAGAAGAACTGTAACGGCCCATTTTATAAATGTCCCTTCAATTTACAGACGTGGACGCCGGCTCGACTCTACGTGGACGCCGAGGTAGGCTAGGACACACAGTGACTTAGGTATGGTAGTTATGGTGTGTTGGTTGCTTATTTGGGGTGTAAATTTATTGAAATACATCGCATGTGCGTATGTTGCATCAAAATACGTGCGAGATTGTGAGAATTGCATTTGCCTCGATATGCGTGTCGACGCGGGTACCGGGTAGTTGACGGGACTGAATATTAAGTCGGGAAAGCTAAAACACACAAATTAAAAACAAATGGCCAAGTAACTAATATGGAATGCGTATTAGGCGGCTAGTGACGTGGCGGTACGCGTATATGGCGGTTCGGACGCAAAATTGGGCGTCGAAATGCCCGAAAAATCCGGTGAGTGTCCCAGTTGTGTCACATTTTGGTGTCAAGATAAACAGTCAACAATCCTTATCTACACACTCCATAACCTTTTCTCTCACTTCACACACACACACACACCTTACTCTACACCCGCACACACCCCACACACAAAATCGAGAGGCCGAGAGGGAAGAAGGAACCAGAGAAGAGGAGGAGGAAGAAGAGGAAAGAGAGAAGAGAAGGTGGAGACTCCACGATTGAGGTGAGTCTTAGTAGTTTTTGGTTTGGATTTCGGTGGTTAGCCTAGGTGGCCAGACAAGGGTTTGGCCATGGAGGCCAAATCGGGTCGTGGTGGTGATGGCAGGGGTGTCTCCCCTGCCATCGAGTCCACCGGGGGTTGGGGTAGAGAGCAACCCCAACCCCAAATCACCAAAAAAAATGTTTCTTCTCCTATCGAACTAGTGGTTCTATCGGGGAAGAAAGTGCACACGCGCGGGGCCGGGGCCAGAACGGGCCAGGCTCGACCCATGGGTCGAGCCTGGACCTATTCTGGTCCAAAGACGGGCCGGGTCCGACCCGGTGGGGTCGACCCGACCCGACCCAAAATAAAATAAAAAAAAAAAGAGAAAAAGAGAAAAAGAGAAGAAAATGAAAGAAAAATTTGGGAAAATTATGAAAAAAACATATTTTGATTAAATAAGTAGAAATTGAAAAAGTTCTACGAAAAGAAAATATTTGGATATTTCGGACGCGACTTTTGCGGGGTTTTGCCTCGAAAAGCGCGAAATAGGCAATTTGACCTAAAAATTTCAGAAATTTGTTGAGAATCGTCATGCTAAATTAAATTATTGATAAATGGACATAGGTTGACACGGGTGATCAATTGGCAACCAAGGACCCAATGGACTTGGACCCAGGGATTGATTACGGGGTAGTAGAGTGCGTTGTGAGGTTTGTAAAACCCAATGAAAAAACTCTTGAGTATTTATTTTGCTTTGTAATTTCATTCAATTCCAGTATTTCCTTGTGATTTCTCATATATCATATCTTGTCGTTGTTTGCACGGTTGGTTAGTTACTCCCACCGGATTTTCCGTTGTGTGCTATGCATTTTAGACCATAGCATGTGTATCAGGAGTTCTCGGTGGATAACGACCCGAGCTAAGGAACTGCTACATGTGTTAGTGCGTCGTAGGTCTACGTCTGCCACCGAGAGGATCAGGTGATAGCTAGTTGGGTGCGCCCACTAGTGGGATCTCGGAAGGAAATCCCGAAGTATGGTTTAGTCTAACCGGAACAGACACACACATTTACACTTTATTGTTATTTACAGATGCGATGCCTTACTTACAGTTGTCTGTTTACTTTCCGCATGTTTATTTAACAATATTTATTGAATTCAATTTATTTATTTGAATGCTTGGAGGAGTTCCTTGGGATTCTACTGATTGGACTCGTCATCCATTTTCTTCCGTGATGATTGAATGCAGATCCTAGTACAAGTAAGGGCAAGGGGATCTTACGTGACCACCTCTGACTGCCTACGTTGAGAATTACTCATACGTGTGTTTTTATTTTGATATTTTGATTCTTTTGGGAACTGGGGAGCATACCTCATAGGGTACAGTTTTATACTTATACATAATACTTTTTAGGGTAGTATGATTTGTTGAATTAATTAATATTTCTTGCATTTACGTATAACTTCCGCTGCATGTCATTTATACACTGTATACACAAGTGGATGCGAAATTTGAGACATAAAAAAGACGGGCAGATGTTGTACACGTGTAGTAGGGCCGGTTGGCAAGGAGTACACGGAGACACGTCACCCCGAGGAGGCGAGGGCCGTCACATAAAATACCATTTTATATGAGGGGTAACTTAGTCATTTTCTCTATGGACATAATTGGAACTCATAAAAAAAATTAAAATGGGCTCCTCTAAGCAATGACTGGGGTACGCTTACCCGCTCCCTTACTTTATTTATATTGTGACAACCCATGTTGATATGTTCACCTACTGTTCTTTTAAAAAGTAAATATACCCATTAGCACAATCTTTCCAAATTACTTTAACACTTGGTTTAGAGTGGCCTCGCAACGTCAATGCCAACTTTAAGAAACCACAATGGCAATGCTGCAACAAAGGGGATGAAATGGTGGTAGTGACAAACCCGATATAGAGGCCGTGAAAATGATGATAGGAGATAGAAATAAACTATTAGAGCTAAGCGACAAAGTGCATTAAACAAATAATGTGATAGCGAAGGATAATTTTTTTTAAAAACAGCATTAGATTTTTTTAAAAAAAAAACAGGTGGGTTAACTTACAATAAGGGTTGTTACAACCTGAATAGAGTTTTATGTAACCGAATTCTTCCTATAAAACTTGATTTTCTTTCATCTCATAATAAAACTAGTCGACATCCATGCTTCATGCGCAAAACAATCCTAAGTGTTAGTGTGCATGACAGATTGAGTATTAGTTTTATATAAAAACTAGTCAATTTCCCTGCGCTTCGAGCAGAAGTTATTAAACCTTTAAGAAAAAGTTAATAAATTAATTTACATGATTATACCATAATATTTTTAACAATTAAAATTACAATTCACAATGATCAACCATATTTCCTAGAAAAAATATACAATAGAAGGTAACAAATATTTAGTCATAAATTACGTTCATCCCGAACATCCTATACAATCCTCACAACAACGAATACATAGATGTGAAGTTGTTGATCGTACTGCAAGATCTCTGTTACGTTGTGGAGTGTCACACAGCCCAACAATCGCAACAATATTGCATTCGTGTGTGAGAACTCTGAGAGAGGTATACTATGATCTATATTTAAAGATAAGATTAATGATCTGTATAAATGATGTTGTATTAATCAAATGGATGGTGTAAAATTCAAAACAGAGATTGAATACATTGAAACAACCCTTCATTAACCATTAAAAGAATTCAAATACACTTAATTGTGATTTCGGTGCCCTAAACAGTGTAAATTATGTTGTGGTAACTAAAGGGATGAGTAAGAATCGAAATAGATACTTCATGCATTGAAGTAACCCTTCATTAACAAAAAAAGAATCAAATGCACTTAATTGTTATTTCAGTCAAATCCAAACTATAAATAAATCCAATAAATGGGGGAATGAATATATCCTTTGAAACAACTAATAAAACGAATAAATAAATACCTTAAAATAGAAAAAAATTAAAAATTAGAAAATTAAATAGCTGAAACAAGGATGCATGTAAACTTTCTCTCAGCTCCAACTTATATATATATATATATATATATATATATATATATATACATCAAGGATATAAATTAGTTAATAATCCACATCAAATTTAATAAGAAAAATTGAACTAAAAATATAAAATATCACTGTAGAACGAGCTAATTAACATAAAAATATAAAAGAAATTTATAGATTCAGACAAAAGTTGCAGGCTTGCACATTTCGTAATCGAAAATGATTATTCACAAAACACATATTCCACACAAAAATTAGCTAATAAGATAAATTCGATTTAAATAAATTATTTCAACTTAAAATAAAAATATAAAACCTTTTTAAAAGGAAATATGACTGCAAACTTGTATATTCTATGGTCGAAGAGAAAATACGATGGAAAGATATCTTGATAAAAAAATATATTAAATGGTGAGCAAGTTTTCTTGGTGAAATAATCTTTATATAATCAATCATTTAGAGCTTAATCAAAGAATGCAATTTAATGTAATCCCTAATTCGGCAGACTATCAGTTTGTTTTTCAAATTTAAAGGGCATTTCGAATTTTGAACGTTTTGAATTTCGAAAACTTATTCTAACTAGAGTTAATTAGAGCAAATAAATTAATACAATGTAATAAGAGTTTTTTTTAATTCAAAGATGACGGCGTGGTGGAAGGAAGCTTGAGAAAAAGCCACGTGGCAAGTTAAGATCTTCCTTAATATGCTAATATATAAACTATTTTTTTCATAACGTGCTTCGTACGTGCAACACGCAAGTGCTATATACCTAAATTAAAATGATTTTAATAATATTGAACAAATTCTATTAATATGAATTTAATATTAATATTTCTTAAATGTTTTAAATATTAAAACATAGCTGAGATTTGATAATGAACGTATTAATATTTGATGACCATAAAAAACTAGTATTATAATGAACTACAACCCTTTAACAGATGAACAAACCTCAAAAGGGGGGATATAACACTAACAAGGAAAAAACAACAAACAAAATATACCAAAAATAAAAATAAAATTTAGCGGGTCCAAACCTTAACTTCTTATAATAAAAATACCCCAACTGTGTTGATCCTTTTCAAAAGTTCAACTATTTTCTTTTGTTCAGTTAATCATGTATAGGATAACAAACTTGGCGGTGTCAAGGATCTAAATCTTATCTAAAAGCATCATTTAGTTGTCTGCATGCATTCTATAAATATAAACTTAATACTAAATCATGAAAAATGCTACAATTATTGCAAACATAAATTTCATTATGAATTCATATTGTTTAAAATAATTAAATGAAAGGAAAGGAAAGGAAAAACCCACATCTCAGGCATAAAATTGCGAAACATCTATTATAAAATCATACTCCTAATTAGGGGTGTGCATAGTCCGATTTAGATTATGTTTGCTCTCAAATCAAACCGCATAGCAATAATATCAAAACTATCCATCAAATTGAACCAAACAAAGTAAAGATTCACTTTAAAGACGTTAAAAGACGAGAACAAAAAATGACACCTAAAAGATGATTAACAACAACTAGTAAAACCTCTATCTCAAATTAGTTGGAGTATATATGTGTGACGACCCTAGTCCCCACGAACTGGGCGCCGCTCGGTCTAAGCCTACATGAGCCCCCCGAGTCGGACCACATAAGGTCAACGCATCCCTAGTCAGCCTCTTTTTTCATTATTATAAGTTATTAAGTGATTTAAGATTGAATTGTTGTAATTTGCAAGTTTAATAATTTAATAGCCGAAGCAAAACTTAAACTAATTTAAGCAATTCAAAGATATATAATGTCAGACATTCTAATGGTGTGGAACTCTATAGTTTATAGATAACATGCATATATATATATGGAGATAGTAAGAGGGAAATCATGAATATACATGTATCAGTGTCACTCAAATCCCAAAAAGATCCCCAAGTATTATAAAAATAATATATATATATATATATTTATAATACAAAAGCGCAAAAACCTACAAGTAAGTAAGAAGAGAAGCCGCTCTGAGAGTCCTGAGAGGAAGTCACCAATCACCGGCCCCTTGCCCTTGCTCGTCTGTAGATCTGTAGCTATCATTGAAGGAGACAAATCCAGTGAGCAAAGCCGGTAGAGTTTCAATCACAATTTAGGATTTTAAATAATTAAGTCTAAGAATCATGCAGGAATTTAGAAAATAGAAAAGTAAATGAAATCACATGATAAATGGACTAGAAAGTAATGACTACGATACAGAGTGTCTAAGAGTTAAGGGAAGGCATTTAAGTGGTCTAAATCCTTCGAGAGCGGGTGCCACTACTCGACTTTCTAGAACTTCGACCATTCAAGTCGACAAGTTGAGTTCAGTGTAGTGTGGGGCATCAACGGTGCCCAAAACACATCGCCCACGTCTACTACCTATGATCCAATACTCGGGTTAAGTTCATGTTTACCCATCTATGACCAAACGCACGAGTACCTTCCTGACACACTCAAGCCTTAGACACTCAAGAATATGGAATAGAGTCTAGGTTAATAGAACTATCAAGAAATAATTCAAGATTATGTAATGAATTGGAATTGATCATCTAGCTAGTTTACTTACGTCAAACTACATGGAAAATATGCCCTCGTGGCTATTAACATGCTCCCAAACTAGCTCCCTATGCCAGACTCTATCCACTTAGTTCTTGACATCCATTTTAGTTGGTCTAAGTGTGTTAGAGTCCATTTAGTTCATTTCAGTCCATATTTAGTTTCTAGTTATTCATCACCTTTTAACTAATCTAATTGACTCTACAAATGACTCTAACATCCTAAAATGACTTTGAAAGACTGAATCTCAGTTCCAGTGTTAGTAAACATAAACTAGTAATTAAAACTCAATTATGAGTTGAGTAATCACGCTGGAGATCCATTTACAAAATATTATACTAGAGGATTCACAATGACTTCAAAGCATGTAACTGTGCTACTTTCCTAAAGAGAATTTTGCTCTCTATACTGCAAGAGTCGGCGAAAATCCTAGAAGATATGATGAAGTAAAAACGAGCTTGCACTTGCAGTGGTGAAAGTTAGAACACAAGCAATTGCTATAAATTTCGAGATGTTCTTCTTCTTCCTAAACATCTCCTCTTATAGCTCTCTGGTCAAAACCAATTGGAGAAGAAATGGAATAGCGGGAAGTTTCAACTGCCTTGGCAGTTGAAACTTCTCTACTCAGTTAACATTGAATGAGTTTCCCCAGCTACCCATTTAATGTTGAGTGAATCAATTAGCTAATAACCCATATAATCAATCAGAAATTGGTATAAAAAATTGATGGTAAAAAGTTTTAACTATGGTTAGCTCACACACACGCGCGTACGTGCCACTTGCAAAGTGCACAGTGCACCTATAAAAGCGCCTGAGATGCACCATATGCACTGCATAATGCGCTTATGTGGCTCACTTTGCATAGCACTTATGGTTTTTCTTTTACACTTAAAGTATGGCAATAATATATCTACTCTTTAAAGTAAAATCTTCTAACCAATTTAAGACTAAAACATTTCCTTTTTGAAAATGTCCAACAATCCCTCGACATTTTCAAAATAAGCAGATCATTGATCCAAGAACATTTTAAACATTATATGCATAAATAATGGTATTTGTGATTTGAACCACTAATTTGTAAAAAGTTCATTACATTATATTCGAATTACATGGTAGATAAACTTTGAACCAATGATTCTATTTGATATATAGCATAAACAAATCAAGCATATAACTTACACTAGAAAATAGCCATAAATATCCTGACACATTTAACATTGGCCTTATGTCTTGTATCTTCTCGTGAATGTCATTAGAGCCAAGCCCTCGAACTCCTTGAAGCGGCTACACTTCACATTAATATAGGTAATCTCCATTCTAGTACCCTGCGATTTAAGCACTTTTAGAAAACTATTAAGAAGTCATCTCAACCTCCTCTCTTTTTATGCATGTACTAAGCATTAATTACCTTGGGATATTGAGATTTAGTCCTCACAGTCACACTGATAATGTACTTTGACTGCATTGAACATAAAAACTAACATAATGTTAAGCATCAAGTTGAGTTTCCACTATTGGTGACTTTAATTCATGGGCTTAACACTCATCCCTCTTGATGTTTTATATACCAAGTCTCTTGACAATCATTTAGTAAGTAGATCTTCCAAACTTTGACTAGATCTTATATAGTCAATTATGATAACTCCATTTGTTATCAATTCTTTGATACAACTGTGTCTCAATCCAATATGTCTGAATTTACCATTGTACATTTAACTATAAGCCCTTGCCAATGTGGCCTCATTATCAAAATGGATAGAACTTGGAGCTATAGGTTTAGACCATAATGGTATCTCATGTAATAATTCATGTAATCATTCAACTTCTCTTGAAATTGAGGCTAGCACAATAAACTCTAATTCCATGGTGGAACCAACCATTACAGTTTGCTTCTTTGAAGCCCATGAGATTGCACTTCCAGCAAATATGAAAATCCACCCACTTGAAGAAGCATGATTTTGAACTTTCATAATCCAACTTGCATATGAAAATCCATCTAAGACCGAAGGATATCCACTATAGCATAAACCATAGTTAATTGTTTTCTTCATATATTTCAAAACTCTTTGAATTGCAAATCAATACAACTCGCTTGGATTAATTGTGAATCTACTCAACTTGCATACTGCCAAGGCAATATCTGGCCTAGTGTATGTCATTGCATACATTAAGCATGTAATTAATCTAAAATACTTAAGCTGTGAAACTAGATTCCCTATATTTTCACTAGCTTAATATTTAGGTCTAGTGGGGTAGAAATAGGGGCAAAATTCAAATGATTGAATCTATTGAGAATTTTCTTAATATATTGAGATTGAGTTAGAGTAATATTCCCCTCATCTCTTACAATTTAAATCTCGAGAATAATATCAGCTTGCCCTGTATCTTTCATTTCAAACTTGCTTGAAAGAACATTTTTGGTCAAATGAATTTGTTCCAAGTTAGTTCCAAAAATTAGCATGTCATCTACGTAAACATATAATGAAACCATAAACAGATAATGAAACCATTTCCTTTTTCATCAAACTTGCTATATACGGATTTATTAGATTCATTTATTCTAAATCCATCAGCAAATACAACCTGGTAAAATTTGTGGTGCCACTACTTTGGTGCTTGCTTTAATCCATAAAATGATTTTCGTAATCTATACACTTTATTTTTCATCTTTTGGTATTATGAACCCTTTAGGTTATTCCATGAACGCTGTTTTGACGTTCATTTGGTGGATGACTATCTTATTAATAGTTGTAATTGCAATAAGTAATCTGATTGTAGCAGTTCTAGCTATTGGTGAATAAGTATCGAAATAGTCTTTTCCATGCCTTTAGGTGAATCCCTTGTTAGATCAAGTGGTTAGTCACTTATACTTCACTCAAGACTTTGATGACAACAAACAAAGTGAAATGATTCTAATAAGTTTACTAATTGTTTTCATAATACCAAAATTTGGCTAGGAATCATAAGTTTAAATGGAAGATTGATTTCCCACAAGTTTAAGTCAAATGTAGCCCGTAAATTCCAAGATTCATCTCACACAAAGAAACAAGAAATGAAAAACTTACACTACAATTTGTACAAATCATGTAAGGTATATGTGTCCAATTATACAAGCCAAATGCATTAGATTCTTGCATATCATGTTTTTTCACGTTTTCCAAAGTTTCAAGTTTCGGGTTTAGTACTAAGTTTCATACTTGAAATGGTTTTATTTTGTAAAAAATGAGTGTTTACACATGCATTGGACTTGAAAAACTATTGCGATCGATTTTGAAAAAACCAAACACAATTTCAATGGTTTTCGAAAAGAAAGCAAAATATTTGTAGAAAAGCCCCTACATGTTTCATGAAATCGAGATTTTCAATTTTTGGGGTTTGTGGAATCATTCAGGTAGTCCAAATGGGTCAAACCATTCATACTAAATATGTTCATTATGTTCACAAAGGTTTAGTTGAGTCATAAATATGTTAGAGAGTTGCTAACCAGAGACCATGACTTAATTAGTCTCTGGTCCCTGCTAGTTAGCGCGCTAATTGTAGTTAGCATGCTAAAGATGTCACCTAGCGCGTTAACCAAACTCCAAACAGTTTTTGGAAAAGCTTGCAACTTTTGCTTTAGTTTGAATCAATGATTGATTTTGGGCCCTTAGATCAAGATAATAGCCATAAATGATTAAAAAGGCTTGGAAGCTATTAGCAAACGTCAAAGAACATTCTTTTATTCTCTCAAGCTCAAAAACTCACAACTATCCAAGTTTTCACATAAAAAAGTCTTGATTTTTTTGTTCAACCATTTGAAATCTTTTGAGGCTACCGAACCATCTTTGAAACTGGAGTAACTGAGGTGTCTAAAGCTTGAAATCACTTCTTTAAAATTGATTTGACTCTCACTCATTTGGGGTTGTAAAAACGTTTGAATGCCTAGCTTGTTTGTGCTTAAACTACATCTTTTGTTGTGCTTGGTGTATGAAAATCATTTATTGTATTCTTGAACACATTTGTCTTGGGTTTTGCACTTAAACTTGATTTTATAAACCCTAAGACTGATTTGAACAAGAGTTAGGCCTTACACTTGATTTTTATCAAACTACTTATTCATTGGATTTGAAATCAGATTTATTCTCATCAATTTGGTAAAATCGATTTCTTATTTGAGATTGTTTGAAAAAATAGTGATATACTTATACATCCCATTCATATTCATACTCGCATGCACCAGAGTTGTTAGGCTCTAGGTGTCTTGCTTGTAACCGAACTTATTGTCGCAAAGTTAATTTTCATTATATTCATCTATTTCATGTAAGTGGTTGTTGTAAGACTTAGTAGGATCTAAATTAAGGGAAGACCTAGTTGAGGCTAGGCATAAGCCTTAGTTGAGGCTAGGCAAAGCCTTAGTTGAGGCTAGGTGGGAAGTCCTAATTTGTGAGTAGGCATTCTAGACTTATATGCTTAGGTTGAAATACTTATCATTAATATAAGTGGGGGTTTGAAAATCCTAATCGGGGAGGTTAGGTAGTGGATGTAGATCGCTTGGATCAAACCATTATAAATCGTGTGTCTTTTTTCCATATCTTCTACCTCCTTCACCATTGCATTGCACTTATACTTGTTAATTGTGTGTGCATTGAACATTGTTGTATATTAAAAGTTTTTAAATGGCAATAACTTCTCGGTACATCCAATTCACCCCCTTTTAGGTGTGATTTAAATTGGTATCAAAGTGGGTTATTGTTCAAAGTATTACTAGCGTATCTATGAGTGTTTTTATGCAAGGATGCAAATTCTAGATCCAGCTAGCCTTAAGGAAGGTAACTCATCGAGTAGGCCTCCTTACTTTAATGGAACAAACTATGCTCATTGGAAAGTAAGGGTGAAGTTCTATATTAGTGCACAAAGTAGGCTTCTATGGTACTTAATCAAAAATAGCTACACTTCACCATACAAGCCCGCGAAGGACTACATCGCTGAAGAGACAAGGATTTAGCTCTCAAATGATCAAGCTATGAATCATTTGTTTTGTGTACTAAGTGAGAACCAGTTCAATCGGGCTAGTGCATGCCAAACGGCCAAGGAAGTTTGGGAGAAGCATTAAGTTCACTATGAGGGTACAATTCAAGTGAAGAAGACTAAATTGACGATCATTGAGGAGCACTATGAAACTTATTGAGTTGGCTCTGACGAAGACAACCACCACCATCACTCGGTTCATAAAGCTTTTGAATGAAATTAAAAATCTTGGAAAGAACTATGACCAAGAGACTTCGGTGTACAAGTCCTTTAGAGGCTTACTTAAGAAATGGGATGCAAAGAAATATGTCGTCTAATCAGCGCAAAATCGTGGAGATGACATCTTTGATGTTCTATATGGAGAGCTAACAGTCCATAAGTATGAACTAAAGGAAAAAGCTAGATTAGAAGCACTTGGTGGAGGTAAAAAAACCTGAAGAAAAGAGATTGCTTGGAAGGTGAATCGCCTATTAACTCCATTGATTGAGATTATTGAAGATGAGAAATGTAATGATGACATTGATTTTGAGGAGGAAGTAGTTATGCTTTCAAGAAAGCTCAAATACGAAATGTACAAGCGCGACAAGTACAAAAAGAAGTTCAAAAGTGGAAGCAAAAGAAGAAAGTTAAGTGAAACCATTTGCTTCGGGTGTGGAAAATCGGGCTACATCAAGGCCGATTGCAAGTCTAAGAAGGTCATGGACAAGAGGAAAGGCAAGAAGACCTTTAAGGCAACATGGGATGACTCATCTTCATCGAGTAGGAAAATAAGAAGGCTATACTTTGTCTCATGGTACAAAGTGAGGTAAATTCTAATGCATTAAATTTCAATGATGTTGATGATTTGGATGATATGCATAATATTGATGAGCTTAAGAAAGAGTTGGAAAAAGAGGTAAAGAAGACCAAACAAGAGTAAAAAAGAGCTTGACCCTAACAATTTGTGAGATGAAGTCACAAAATAAGACTATTAGTGACTTCCAAAGTGACTTGAGTGAAATCTTAAAGGAGAGAGATGGCTTAGTCAAAGAAGTAGAGGACTTGAATAACACATTGACCAAGTTCACCAGTGGCAGAGACATGTTTGATATGATGTTAGGAGCACAAAAAAGTGCGCTCAACAAAAACGGCATAGGATATGGAGAAAAATTATTGAGCTACAATAAATTGTTAGATGATGCTTGTAGATGCTCAAAGTGAAATAGGACTCATGCGGTTGAGAAATGTGTCTTGCAAAAGACCAACATAACTAGACTAGTATGGGTAGCTAAGGACACTTATGATACTAACTTTGTTGGACCCAATAGTTTATCGGTACCAAAATATAGAGTTTTTCACATTATGTAGGATGATAGGAAGAACACCCTATGATACTTGGATAGTGGGTGCTCAAAATACATGACCGGAGATGCAAGATAATTCATTGAACTAAAGCGACATGATGTTGGAAAGGTCACATTTGGAGATGACAACAAAATAAAGGTCATAGGCCTTGGTACTATAGGTAACGATTCTCTTTTCATCTCAAATGTTTATCTTATTGATGGTTTGAAACATAACTTGCTTAGCATTAGTCAATTATGTGACAAAGGTTTTTATGTCATGTTTAAATCATCAAAATGCATTGTTAGGGTTGAAAAATATGAAATCTTGTTCATTGCATATAAAGATAAGAATGTTTATGTCATTAACTTTGATGAGATGCATATACAACATGTTTCATGTTAAAGTGTTCAAAATGAATGTGATGGAAGTTTGTGACATCATAGACTAGGACATTCTAGTATGGAAAATTTGTGAAAATTGACCAAGCATGATTTAGTGAAGGGTCTCCTCAAATGCACATACAAGAAAGACAAGGAATATGAAATTTGTATTTTGGTAAACAAGTGATATCGTCATTCAAGGTGAAAGTAGCTAGTGATGTAACTAGAGCTTTAGAACTAATCCACATGGATATTTTGGACCTACTGAAACATAAAGTCTAGGGGAGAAATCATATTGTTTTGTTATTGTTGATGATTTCATTAGATACACTTGGGTGCACTTTCTAGCATATAAGCATGAGGTCTTTGAGGTGTTTATGAAACTTTGTGCATTAGTTGAAAATGAGAAAGATATAAAATTATCATAATTAAGAGTAATAAGGGTGGTAAGTTTGCCAATATGAACTTAGAGGAGGTTTGTGCTAGACAAGGGTATACACACCAATCATCTTCTCCTAGGACACCATAACAAAATAGAGTAATTGAAAAGAAAAAAAAACTCTCCAAGAAATGACTAAGACCATGCTTAATGAGTATAACATAGCTATGCACTTTTGTACCGAAGCCATTAACACGACATGCTATGTTTTAAATAAGGTGAATGTCTAAAAGCAAGTGAAAAAAAACACCTTATGAATTATAAAAAGGCCAAAAGCCTAACATTACTTAATTTAAGGTGTTCAGTTGCAGTTGTTATGTCCTTAATAATAAGGATCATTTGGACAAGCTTGACCCAAAGTAAATTGTATGCACCTTCTTGGGTATTCCATGCATAGTAAGTCATATATAATCTTTAATAGATCAACCAAAACCATAGAAGAGTCAGTCCATGTCAAGTTTAATGGCATGGATCATAAAGTGCAAATGTTGCACACCTTGGAGAAAATGAGACTTGATGATGATGATGGTATCACTTAAGCTCAAACATCCAATGGTAAAGAAGTAGAAGTGAAAACAAAATCGAACCTAGTGTACCTAAGAACTAAGGACTTCTTTTATGATATCCTTCTCAACAAATCACAGGTGATCCAAATAAAGGGATAACCACCAAATCATCATTAAAATGAGATGAGGGGCATATGTCATTTATATCACAAACCGAGTCCATTAAGATTGATGATACCTTAGGTGATGAATTTTAGATCATGGCCTTGCGAGAGGAACTAGGATACATTGTTAGAAACAAGGTATAGACACCAGTGCCTAGACTTAAAGACCATACTATCATAGACACCAAATGAGTCTTTAAGAATAAAAAGAATGAAAAGGTGAGATAGTGATAAACAAGGCTAGGTTGGTTGACAAGGCTATAATTAAGAGGAAGTTATTGATTACGAAGAAACCATTGCACCGGTAGTGAGACTAGAAGCAATTTGAATGTTGCTTGCTTATGCTTGTTATAATGGGTTCCTACTATACCAAATGGATGTTAAAAGTGCATATTTGAATAGCTTTATCAATATGAGAGACATGCTTAAGAAACTCAAATTTGATAATTTGAAGGCATGTGACACTCCTAGTAGTTCCACCGTCAAAATAGATAAAGAATAGCTAGAAAGCCCATAGATCCTAAGCTACATCGTGGCATGATAAGTAGCATCCTTTACTTGATCGCCAATGGACCTGATATTATGTTTAGTGTGTATTTATGTGCTAGGTTCCAATCTGAACCCAAAGAATCACATTTGAAATATGTCAAGTGTATATTTCGTTATTTAAGTGGGACACGAGACTTGAGATTATAGTTCAACGAAGTCAAAATATTTGAACTTAGAAGTTTTGTTCATTTTGACTATGCAGAGAGTCTAGTTGATAGGAAAAATGCCTCTGAATTTTCACATTTGCTAGGAAATTCACTAATGTCATAGTTTAGTAAAAAGCAAAACTCTGTTACTTTGTCCACCGCTGAAGCCGAAAATGTGGCTACTGAAAGTTGTTATGCTCAAGTCTAGTACATGAAGCAACAACTTGAGGATTGTCAAATCCAAGTTGGTTGTGTTGAAATCTATTGTGATAACAATAATGCAATCTACATATAAAACAATTTGGTGTTACACTCCCATTCCAAACACAATTATATTATGCACCATTTCCTTCGAGATCGTGTTCAAAAAGGTGATGTTAAACTGATTCGTGTGACCACTGATAACCAACTAGCTATTATTTTCATTAAGCCATTGCATAGAGACCAATTTTCCAAGATTTGGTAAGAATAAGGCATGATTCATGAATTTTACCTTCTAAGCATGATCTAGCTCATCCAAACCTTTTTATAAGTTAGTAATGTGTCCATGGAGTGTGAGATGAATCCGATTTGTCCTTCAAAAACTCAAGTTTTTTTATGCAAAAATCCAAAGAGCAATTAGCGGACAAAGTGTAACTAGGTAGCGCGCTAAGGCTGTCTGGATAGCACACTAAGTCTATCTCCATAACCATCTTTCTACCTCATTAGCGCGCTAATGGACTTGCCTTCCGCGCTAATGACGCTCGGGCCAGCATGTTATAAATAGGTTTTCAAGATTGAAACCCACATTTCTTTATCTCTTTCACCTTCAACCTAGTCTCATCCTTCCCAATCGGTCTCCATTGGGTTTCCAAGGTCCTCTAAGTAATCTTTCTTCATTTATTGATCATCTCCATTGTATTTCTTTCATTGGTCTAGGTTTTCACCACTTTGTCATCAGTTTGTGCCATATTACCCATTTTTTTGATACAATGTCTATTCGTCGAACCCAGCGCCTCACTACCCGTACCGCTCCTGTGTCATCTTCCCGTCATCCCCCCACTTGTCGGGTTATCGAACCATCATCCGATAGCAACTTCAAGTCCTCGACCCGATCCTCAACCATCTCCTAATCTACCACCCATCAAGAGACTAGGTCTTCTAATCACTAAAATGACAAGTCAGCCACCGTTCAGGCTAAATGAGGGGCGTTCCAAATCAATGCCCGATGATGCTTCGGGGTCCAAGTCTGTACTTGAGATGGTTAGCTCGAGGCTAACGAACACCAAGGTCCTAAAACTCGCCATTGTCGACTTTGATCTTTTCGACAAGGCACACCTCCCATTGCATGAAGTGCTTGCCAAACTTGAGTGGGTTTCCTTTTGCTAGTATAAGGACACCTACGATGCTCCATTAGTTTGGGTCTTCTACTTGAACTTTGCCACCACCAGTGAGTATATCATTCAGTCAGTGGTTGGCGGTCATTTCATCACGATCACGCCGAAATGTCTTGCTGAACGTTTCGATCTTCCTTTACACCCTCCTAACACTACTATCGGATGTAAGATTTGTGAGTGTCTGTTTGGATGGCTTGAGGTTCTTGATTCCTTTACATTGTCTGATAGGAAGATTCCCATGTATCCATTCATTCATTGATACATATTTCAAATCGGTGCCTCATCTCTTGCATTAAACCCTTCATAAGTTCATTTTTCCTTGTAGAGATAATATAAATTACGTCACTCTCCTTGATATTTATGTCCTCAGGGCTCTTATGCACGAGGTTCCCATCAGTCTACCGCACATCATAATTGCATAAATGAAATTCACTTCAGGTTAGATTCTCACCTCCACTATGCCCACATCATTACCTCATATCTTGACTCCACACAGGTGGATCTTCGTCTAAGGGGTCGCCCACTTTCTGCGTATGACACTGTCGACATGCGACATGGTCACTTTAAAGGCCACGAAGTACCGGTACATCCTTATAAACGCGGTGGATTCATGAAGAGGATATCCATGATGGTGAGCACTATGAGGGATACGAGTCACCATATGAGAATGATCCTTTTGAAGACTTTGATGCGCGTAACTACCTGGACTACAACTTCCTATACCTGCATGGCGATGGTGGCGAAGATGAGGTTTAGTAAGACCCCTAACTTACTAGGCTCCACCACCTCTATAGCATCAGCAGCAGCTCCTATCTATCAAACTTTGTCAACGCTCCTCCTCTTGATATGTCTCCTTTGTCGGCCTACATTTCTGCATAGTTGGGTCACATACACGAGTATATAATGCAGACTTTCATGGCCATCGACACTCGTCTTGATCATTAGGGTGATCTTCTTCATTGTATAGCGGGACATCTATTGCCAGCTAGGCCAGCTAGAGACAACCGTGCTTCAGGCTCTACCTGTTGGAGTTCATCTAATTAGGAGGAGAAGCTAGGAGTAGTTTTGATAGGGGAACATTTGGCTCATTTATGTTAGTCATTTTTTTTTTCATCCATAAATGTTTAAACACATACATTTTAGTTTTTTATGCATGTGCCACAAATATATTAATCATTTTCATTTAGTATTCAATAACATGGATGTTTTTCTGTATCTCTATGTTATACTGTTCTTTATTTTATTATCATACCTGTGAATAGCTCGCTTTCATTTTCCTTGTTTGCACTTCTATATATGCATGTGTGATGGGGAGCTTTGTGCCCACTTATTGATGCTATCAAAAGGGGGAGAAATTCATGGTTTGAACTTGATATGACTTGACGTGCACTTAATATATCCTCTATTTGTCAAGTTCAAATTGTTTGTTATCATCAAAAAGGGGGCGATTGTTGGACTAAGTGGTTAGTCACTTATAGTCCGCCTAGAATCTTAATGGCAACAAACAATGTGAAAGGATTTTAACAAGTTTGCTAAGCATTTTCAGAATACAAAACTTGGTTAGGAATCACAAGTTCAAAAGGAAAATTAAGTTCCCATAAGTTCAATTCAAATATAGTTGGTAAAGTTCAAGATTCAGCACACACAAGGAAACAAGGACTGAAAAGCTTACACTATAATTTGTATAAATCATGTAAGGTACATAAGTCCAATTATACTAGCCATATGCACTAAATTTCTGCATATCGTGTTTTTCCACATTTTCCAAAGTCTCAAGTTTTGTTTTAGTACTATCTAGGTTTCATAACTTGAAATGGTTTTATTTTGCGAAAATGAGTGTTTAAACATGTATTGTATTTGGAAAAACTATTGTGATTGGTTTTAAAAGCACTAAACTCAATTTCAATAGTTTTTTGAAAGAAAGCAAAAATGGGAAACTATGCACTCAACACTATACAATTTGAAACTGTACAGTAATAATATAGCAAAAACGAGAGAGGAGAGTCGCCGAAAAGCTCAAAGGAAGTCGTCGATCTTCTCTTTCCTCGGTCTGTTATTGCTCAAGGGACCTACACCCACTGTCACAAACTAGACGATGCGTATAGTAATATTTAAGTAATAACAGGAGAGTTTTATGCCACATTTCCAAAATATAAGAATGGTATTGAAAAACATAAAATAGCGAAAGAATTGTTGAATCAAGTAATGCAAATAAATACTACAGTTAAAAATGTATAGACCGACACAGGCTAAGTCGAGATGATCTACGTCCGGTCGGTGGTGAGAACTATTACCTAACCTTTCCTACTACTATATGGAGTTGTACTTGACATATCCTCTACAAATAGCAGAGCTGCACTCTACTAATAAAAATCAACTGTCTCATTCTTGCCGACCACCCCAAGTCTCATGCCTCGTGTGCCGCACAAGTGTAGTGGTCAGTGCCAGAACCCCGATAGATCCATGTCCCCGTAAACCGTGCATCTCTCATGTAATGGACACTAGATAATCCTTACTTTAGTCTTCAAAGAACAATAGTTCCACTTCTCTAGGATCTCAAAACAAGTTATGCTACAAAGCCCAAGGAAATAATAAACAAGTCCAATCTAATCCAATATATCCCAATAGCATGTTTTTCATCAACTATTTATCAAGAATATCATCATGAGTATAAATTGGAATAACTGAAACACTTCACAAGGCATCATGTCAACAATATTCAAATATGAATAGAAATAAGAACGTCATGATGTGAGATTACGAATAACAATGTCTACAAATAGACTATAAAACAATAAGAGTCAATGAAATGAAATATAGAATTCTTACGACTTTACTTACAATTCACAATGCTTGTCCTACCCTTTTTGATCTCTCATCACTCCGAAACGCAGTCTTAAACTCTCGAGATCTCCCCTTAATTCCTTGGAGTTCTTTGATAAGTTTTAGAGTTATCTTGGATCGTTACTTAGAGTTTTAAACCCATTTATAATGTTTAAGCCATTTTTGGAAATTGTTGCTTTTTGTACTGGCAGGGGCAATTAGCGCTCTACCTTAAATCTTTAGACGATAATCAAGATTAGTGTGCTAGTTTTCAACATTAGTGCACTAGTTTGAACATTAGCTCGCTACCTCACATATCTGGCGTGCTAATTAATATTAACACACTAGATTATCTACCTAGCGCGCTATGTGCAGTAGAACCCAGAATTCTGCACTTCGAATTATAGGTTTTTGCTAATTATATGCATTGTTATCGCCTTAGGGACCCTCATACACACCACAAGAGGTCCCTCACATCCACCTTAACGCAAAACAATAACAACAACAATCATCAAATTCATGAATTCACAAAGTTAATGGAGTGGAGAAGTTACCTAGCTTGAAGAACTTCTTCTTCTTCACCAATCCTTAAATGATTTGCAACTCTTCTCCTCCACCAAATTCACACTAGCAAACTCTCTTTTCCCTCTTCCTTCCTTGCAAACTGATTTTGATAAGACAAGTAAGAAAAATGTTTACTTATATGCTTCATTTGACCATATTGATATGCTAAGACCTTAGCCTTTGATTCATTTGTGCACACGTATCTCGAGGCTCATCTAGTGGACAACCTTGTCAAACTTGTCCCTCAAGTCATGAGTGAATGACTCTAACATTTGACTCACTTAAACTTTTGATTTGGCAACACATGTCTCGATGCCCATCATGTGATTATTATTTATTTTCATTAGCTTAGGCACTTAATTGTTTATTCAAATATGACCACATTAAAGTTACTTATAAATTCATATTTAACTTAAATTAATTAAGCTTACCCTATAGGTCGCTACCTCGATCCCTCGTCGACACATAACTCGAGGTACGTCCCCGCTTATCTGATACCTATATATCCGTATAAATTGACTTAATAGTCTACATATATACAACACACTAGGCATACATCACAACAAATATAAAATATACCTTGGCCCTTGCCTCGGTTAATAGACATATCTCGATGTGGGTCCTACAGTTATAGTCGTTGATCCTGTTTAAGGAATTAAAAATAATTAGAGATTTTGGACCGTTACATCATCATTGTCATTTCCTGCATTATTTGCACGCACTTGAGGAAGCATAATGTTTCCCTTGCTTCCTCTTCCAATGATGACAATCGAACTTGAAGTGGCCATATTTCTCACAGAACTAGCAAGTGACTTTTTGCTTCTTTTTATTCTGGTTTTGGTTGTTCAATTTTTCAAAACCAACAGGCTTTTTGAAACCACCAGGCTTGTTGGGCCTATTAGGAAGGGCTTTTTTAGCTTTGCTGCTTCCACCACGTGAACCTTTGAAATCAATTAAGCATTTTGCTCTTTTTTATTTTCTTGCATGCGATAATCCTCTTCTACATGAAGATGGTTAGCAAGTTTATTAAGAGTTATGTCCACTTTTTTATGCTTCAGAGTTTGTTTAAACTCCTTTTAGGATTAAGGTAATTTATTAATAATTGAAGATACAACAATGGTTTTATCTATAACAAGATTATGTTGAGAGAAATTATTTCTAATCATCTCAACTTCATGAAATTGTTCCATAACCGATCTATCATCTACCATTTTAAAATTAATAAACTTCGATATAATGAATCTCTTACTTTCCTCAACCTCTTTATGGTACCTTGCCTCCAATTCCTCCCACAGTTCCTTGGCAGAAGGAAAGTCGTGGTAGAGGTTGAACAGGGAGTCCTTCATCGGGTTTAGAATGTAACCTCTACAAGTATGGTCATTCATTTCATATTTTTGCCTCTTCCTGATTTGCTCAACAATTTCTTCATCGGACTTCATAAGCTTTGGTGTATCCAAAACATACAATGGATGAAGCGCTACTAACAAAAAATGCACTTACTTTTGCCACCTCAGGAAATCTCATCCATTAAAGTGATCCAGCTTAACGATGTTTGTCGACAACTCTTTATTGAATCCATTGCAATAACAAAGATTTCCTTTAAATTGCTAGACCATAGGACTCAATAATGACTTCAAAGTGTGTAACTATGCCACTTTCCTAAAGGAGATTTTGCTCTATATACTGTAAGAGTCAGCAAAAATCCTAGAAGACACGATGAAGTAAAAACCAGCTTGCAGTTGCTATAGTGAAAGCTAGAACATAAGCAATTGCTTTGAATTTTGAGATGTTTTTCCTCCCACACATATTCTCTTATAGCTCTCTAGTTAAAACCCTTTGGAGAAGAAATGGTATAGTAAGGAGTTTCAACTGCCTTGGCAGTTGAAATTACTCCACTCAGTAACATTGAATAGGTTTCTCATTAACTACCTATTTAATTTTGAGTAGGTGAATTAGTTAACCACCCACATAATAAATCTAAAAATGGTAAAAAAATTAATGGTAAAATATTTTAACCATGTTTAGCCTACACACACACACGCACGTGTGTCGTGCTAAGTGCTAAGTGCACCTATAAAGTGCCTAAAATGTGCCATATGCACCGTGTCGCTCGCACACATGGCTCTCTTTGCGTAGCACTTGTAGCTTTTCTTTTACACTTAAAGTAGTGCAAGATTATATCTATTCTTTAAAGTAAAACTTTCGAACAGATGTGGGACTAAAACATCTCCTTTTTTAAAATGTTCAACAAAAAAATCTGTCCGATGTATATAAGTTTTTGAATATAACTTTAATAATTCAAAACGCATTAGGAAACACATGTTAGATAATCCAGAATGATAAGAAAATCAATGGGTAATGAAACGACATAAAGAACCTTAGATCTATAAAATTTGAACTAAATTCGATGAGTGGAAGGCTTTGGAATATTGAAACCCAAAATAAACTCAAAAAGTTACAAAGGGATATCCCCGAGGATGAACTTTTACTTTCAACCCATTTTTGATAAAATATATGACTTAATTTTGAAAACTAATGGCTTAATGATGTTCCTCTCTGTCCAAGCTTTCCAACGGTACATGAACCGTCAAAATTCGAATTAAAATGAGAAAGTTATGGTCATTTTACTAAAACATGTCAAGCTGTCCTATCTATAGAAATGGTAGTGCTATCTTTCATAGATATTGCACTATTTGCGATGCAGACTACATTTCCGCATGTCAGGATTTGGGGTTTTTGACCCCAAACCCCACCTAGGTCATTTTCATCGCCAAAAACTCCAACAATGAGGTTTCCTTCATTATACAATATCAACGACAACATCCATAACATCAATTCAATCAAATTTATAATCAATTAATCAAGATTCATACATACATGAATATATTACAAGTTCAAGTTTGGGATTCACTTGGAACCATTTGCAAAACCATTTAAGAAAATGAAATTAAGAGATAAAAGTGCATTAAAAACCAGTAGCAACTTCGGATTTAGTTAATGCATACAAAATTCCCAATACACAATCCTACCAGATTCAAGAACAAAAGAAATGCACTTACTTTAGGTTGTGTTCTTGATGGAGCTTTGATATCAAAGCTTCCTTGTCTTGATATCCCTTTTTAAACCCCCCTTGCTTTTTGAATACCTAGCCACCTTTTTTTTCTCTAACTTCTTCTTATTATATTCTTAAATGTTTTGGAATGTTTCAGGAAATGTTCTAATTTCCTTTTTTATAGTATAGTGTTCATGTCTCGTTTTAGATTTCATCTTGGGTATCTCTAGAAACATTTAAAGCTGAATTTTATTCTCCACATGCACCACTAGATTGTCACTAACCTTGCTCATTTTGCATCTCTAAACCAATCTCTATGGTTTTTAAGTAAAAAGTGTAACTTAGGTGTGTCATTCGTTCGTATTCCTCTAACTAAGGAGTTTTAGACTTTCTCTACTACTTTGTTCATTTCTATGTGCATACTATCACGACCCAAATTTTTAACCACGTTTTAATTCCTTAATCAGGATCATCGACCTTTGACGTGGGACCTACACTGTGATATGTGCACCGACTGAGGCACGTGGACGAGGTATATCATATTTTTGTATTGATGTGTGCTTAGTGTTATGTATTGTGTAAACTTACTAAGTCGGTTTGTACAGTTGTAGGCATCGAGACGAGAGTGGGGACACGCCTCGAGTAGCGTGCGAGCCGAGGAACCGGGTAGTTAGCATTTTGGTAAGTCTTTTTAATACTAATACGAAATAAGGAATTACTTATAAGCATATAGCTGTGTTTGTTAATGTAAATCAAATTAAAGGCCTATAGTTGAGTAAATTAAATGGAAAACATAAGATTGGTCTAGAGATACACATTGGCACATCAGGAACTAGGTGAGTAGTGAAATGGTGTCACTTAAGGTTGAGTTAGTGGAAGTTAGTGGGATATATGACAAAGGTTGACCATTAGATATTCCTAGGGATACATAAATCCATGAAGATTAAGGTCTAGGAAGGAACATCACCTTAATATATATTGTTAGTGATCATACAACATGCAAACCAAATCACTCATTCATTTTTGCAGGAGAAAAAACAAGGAATTGCTGGAGAGGAGTGAATCATCAAGGTGTTGAAGGAATCCATTGGAGTTGGTGAGAAATTCTCAAGCTAGGGTGCTACATCAACTAGGTACACATCTTTTTAGTTGAAATTAGAACAAGTTTTAGTTTTAGGCTGATTTCAGATAGTAGATAATTGAGTATTTGCAATTAATTTATATATCTGGATTCCTCATTTCAAGCTGATAATCTAGCTATATTGAAGCTCTTAATTTGGCTTTGAAATCATAAGGATATGAATTTTTGAAATTGGAACACCAAAACTAGAATTCTGCATGTTGTATTAGGAATCAACCCGGCTAATTTGGTCATAATCTACTTATTTTTCATCCAAATTGATCCAAATAAGTGGCATTTGAAAGCTTATTTAAAAAGGAATAACTTCTCTTAACTAAAGGTATTTTGATTCAAATGTTTCGATGTCCAAACATGCTCTACAAATAGGTGTTGGAATTAAAAAGGATAGTTTTGAAACTAAAATTGTTAAGGGCATAACTACCTAACTACTTATCCAAATGAGTGGATCTTTTAGTAAATTGTATTTGGATATATTTTCTGCCTTGTAACCAAAGATTTCATTTTTAGGAACTATATGTTGGAAGAAATAGACTTTCTAAATCCGCTGGTCGGATCAAATTCCAATTAGACATATGTCTAGTGAAATCATGATATCTCCTTCATTCAAAATCAGGATTTTGCAAACGAAACCTTTCATGAAAGCTAAGAGAGAGACCATCAATAATTGTACTGGTGGAGGATTTTGATATTTTGACCATTTCATGCCTACAAACTGCATTAAATTGTAGGTCTAAAATTTAGACTTAATTTTGTTTTTAGGGACTGATTTCGGAAGATTGATTTAAAGTCTATTGAACCAATTTAAATACACAATAAACACCACTAAATTGAGCTTAAACCCACTATATTTTAACTATTTAGATACCAAACTTAGGAACCTAGGAAAAGGGTACGGGAGAGCGAATACAAGATTTGGAGTATTGGGAGGACGATATAGCTAGGAGTTTACTTTGTTGCAGTGAGTATACCCAATGGAAACTTTACTTGGCATTTCATTTCCATTAATTGTTGTCCTTGCATAGTACTTTTGACTATTTTGCCTTTGTATTCTTATATCATGTGTTCTTTGTGTCTATGCTCACTTGATGAGTCTAGTTTGCATGATATCCATTCATTCGATTTGATTCATCGATTCTATCCCATGCTATGTCTATTCTTATTATTTTAAATGTGAATTGAATGATAAATAGCATGCTATTAGGCTAGTGAATATCTTATAAATGTTTAAGAGGACTTGTAATCCTTATTTGTTTAGGTGTGTAGATGTGCCTATGACTTGACAAATCCATACATGGTATTTCTTGAAATTTAAAAAATAGTTTTTGCATTTAGGTCTTGTACTCGATCGAGGTGTGCGCGAATCACGGGGTTACCTGACATTGTATGACACTCGGGGTTAGAGTCCCTGGTAACACTTGGGTTATAATCACTCGTGATATATGATTATTGAGTCGGAGTGACACGTTTCACCGTCGACCGGACCTAAATCACCACTACTTAGCCTAGTGTCAGTCTCACTTGTTTAACTCTGGTATTTACTCGCATATGGTTTATTTTCCGGTTTTCCCACTTATATGTTTTAAATACCATTTGAATATTTGGAAATGCAAATTAAACTTGTCATCGGGGATTACTGTTTTATTCTTGTACTCACCATCCTTTTTTATGACGATGGGTGCAGAGCCGTCTACCAACAGGCCGAGTAAGGAGAATATTGGTGACTATCCCTGAGTCCGCGACGCGTCACTACATCGATTGTAGGTATTTTTTTGTATTTCGATTGTATATTTTATATATGTTTTTCAAATACTATTTGGGTTGTATATTGGGTTGAGCGTTAGTTTCCCCGACTTGACTTAGACTATTTTACTATTTCATTGCATTTTGAGGACTTCATATATATGATGTCCTTTCTTGGTTTTCCACGCTTACGACTTTATAAATGGCTTCCGTATAATCTACTAATTGCTTCCGCATAACCAATAAGACTTCTGCTAAATAATTAATTTAATAAAAAAATTTAATTAACTCTAAATTTTATAAACTAGTAGGACTAGTGTATTACTTATCCTGAACACAAGAAAATAGGCGTTTAGGTTGTAAAGGCTGACTAATACGTAGTTGAGTCCTGCGTGGATAGGATTAGGGCTTAATTACAGGATTAGGCCGGGCGGTGCCTAGATTAGGAGAGCGGCAGTCACAGTTGGTATCGGAGCATAGGTATTATAACCTTAGGGATAAATTAGAAAAACAGAAACTCGTATGAAACACTAACTTTAGAAGTGGAAACTAGATGATCCTTGCCTAAAAACTATTTTGTTGGGAATTGAGTGAAGGTGAGATGGGGATTTCTTATATGTACGTATTAGTTTCTATATGTATATGTATGCGTTATGCCACATAGTAACTGATTCGCGTTCACTATCCACTTGAAGACTTCGATGGCGGATTCGCACGAGGCCGGAGACCACCGTATTAGTTGACAATTTTTAGAGGATGTCTGATCGGACGACTGCTCAAGAGCAACAGATCGCTGATTTTATCACTTACATATTGGCGCAGATGACTGCAATAGTTTCGACCGCCCCCGTCACCACAGCTGCTACTACAGCTCCCCCGACCACGAGACTCAGTACTACGAGAGTTCGACTTACATCTAGTGGAGAGATGGAGACTCTAGGTAGCGTTATACGTAGTACGGGATAGTTAGGGCAGACTAGAGGAGATACCAATTGTCCAAGACTTCCCAAATGTTTTCCCAAAAGATTTACATGGATTACTGCAACAGTGGGAGCTAGACTTCATCATCGACCTAGTACTAGGTACTAGGCCGATCGTAATACCGCCGTACCCCATGGCTCCGAGGGAGTTAGAGGAGTTGAGAAGTCAACTTAAGGATTTACGGGAGAAGTGGTTCATCACACCTTCGATGACACCGTGGGGAATGCCAGTTCTATTTGTAAAGAAGAAATATGGCAATCTGAGACTATGCATTGACTATAGGCAATTGAACAGAGTGACAGTCAGAAACACGTACCCACTTCCGCGGATAAATGATTTATTTGATCAACTAAGAGGAGCACAATTATTCTCTAAGACAGACCTGAGATTGGGGTATCATCAGCTTAGGATCGGAGATGAGGATAGGTCCAAGACAACATTCAGCACTAGATACAAACACTACCAGTTGACGGTCATGCCATTTGGGCTGACCAACGCCCTGCCATATTCATGGATTTGATGCACCGGGTACTTAGACCATACCTCGACCGCTTCGTGATAGTCTTCATCAATGAAATCTTGATATACTCGAGGACACATGAGGATCACAAGCAGCACCTCAAAGAGACACATGAGGATCACAAGCTCCACGTTGTTGGAGCAACAAGGATTGTAGTAGATCCGGCCAAGATTCAGACGATTATGGATTAGCTGGCACCAACATCAGTACCGGAGATCATGAGCTTTCTAGGGTCAGTAGGATACTACCGTAGATTCGTGAAGGATTTCTTAAAAATCACTTCACCGATGACGAGGTTGATACATAAGGATGTTGCTTATAAGTGGACTGAGAAGTGAGAGACTGCATTTACTCAATTAAATAGATCATTAACTATACCGCGCCAGTGTTAGTACTGCCTGAGGCTGGACATGGATTTCTAGTGGACACAGATGTTTCTCATCTATACGTGTCTAGGTTATGTGTTGATGCAGGGTTGCGGTGTTGTGGCATACGCATAAAAAAAGTTAAAGATACATGAGAAAAACTACCCCACGCACGATCTAGAGTTGGCAGCAGTTGTATTTGCGCTGAAGACTTGGAGACACCATTTGTATGGAGAGAGATTCACACTCTTCACTGATCACAGGAGTATGAAATATCTCTTCACACAGAAAGAGTTGAATATGAGCCAGCGCAGATGGTTGGAGTTCTTGAAGGACAATGACTTTTCCTTAGAGTATCACCTAAGAAAAGCGAACGTAGTCGCAGATGCGTTGAGTAGGAGACTAAGTAGAGATGTTGAGGTGGTCAAATGTCACATGATCCATGAGTCTG
Source organism: Stephania yunnanensis (assembly GCA_039657365.1). NCBI lineage: Eukaryota > Viridiplantae > Streptophyta > Magnoliopsida > Ranunculales > Menispermaceae > Stephania > Stephania yunnanensis. Next base: position 35,668,408 of record CM077590.1, on the reverse strand, counting down.
GATTACTCAGATAATGATTTGCACACAGATGATAATACAAACTGGGTCTACACAACGAGTGTCAAAGGGTCAGAGGATCGACTGATTGTACTCAAGATTCATTGAGTTAGCACAGAGTGTAGAGTGTACAAATTGGGCAAAGAAGACATATCACTATCTGAGATACCAAGGCAGGTTGTGGATACCAGAGGTGTCAGAGCTGAGAGATGAGATCCTTTAGGAGTCGCACCGTTCCAGATTTACCGTACATCCAGGCAGGACTAAGATGTACCACGACATGAGGAGACATTTATGGTGGCTTGAGATGAAGGCAGATGTGTCTAGATTCATCAGGAACTATGTTATCTGTCAGTAAGTGAAGTCCAAGAATTGCAGACCCGGGGGATTACTACAGCCGCTTCCCATTCATCGATGGAAGTGGGAAAACTTCTCTATGAATTTTGTCAGAGGACTGCAGAGGATCCCGAGGAGACACAACTCAATCTAGATGATAGTTGACAGACCGACGAAGTCTACTCATTTCCTGCCAGTGGCATTGCATTACACGTTCGATCAGCTAAGCGTACTGTTCGAGAGAGATATTATCAGGCTGCATTAGGTACCATTAACGATCATGTCAGATCGAGATGCTACGTATACATCCAAGATGTGGCGGAGTATGCAAGAGCAGTACGGTACGCACCTACCGGCTTTCCACCCTTAGATCGACGGGCATACTTAGAGTTTGATTCAGGTCCTGGAGGACATGTTGCGGGCATGCGTGTTAGAGTTCGACGGATCTTGGGTGGAGTACCTACCTTCATGTGAGTTCACTTATAACAACAGTTATCAGGCTAGCATTAAGATGGCGCCATTTGAGGCTTTGTATGGCAGACCATAACGCTCGCCATTGTGTTGGGCTGGGCTAGAGGATTAGAAGATAGTAGGGTCTGAAATTGTTGTTTACCACACGAAAAAGGTGAAACTGATCTATCAGAGACTCAAAGGAGCATAGGAGAGATAGAAGAGATATGTAGATAAGTATCGCGGTGATCTCGCAAATTTCGAGAGAGCCTTTGTCTATTTAAAGGTTTCCCTTCGGAAGGAAGAAATTTGGGGTGAAAGATAAGCTTCCACCAAGGTACATCGGGCCTTTCATGATTAAGAAATGGGTCGGGAAAGTGGCATATGAGCTTGAATTGCCTCCACAGATGTCAAGGGTCCATCGAGTGTTCCACATCTCAATGCTTCGACTAGCCGAGTCGAAGGCAGACGTGCGACCGACAGTTGACTCGAGTCAGATCGACCTGAGGGAGGACATCTCTTACGAGGAACAACTCATTCAGATCCTAGATCGGAAGGTAGAATAGTTGAGGAACAAGTCCATCTCGAAGGTACTCGTCAAGTGGCAGTTCCACGATGACATGAAACTCACATGGGACCTGGAGGACTACATGAGAGATAGATTTCTGTACCTGTTCGAGTCAGGTAGAACCGTGACTTAAACTTAATCTCGAGGACAAAATTTCATTTTGTTGGGAATATTTGTCACTACCCAAATCTTTAACCCCGTTTTAATTCCTTAATCACCTTGACGTAGGACCTACACTGTGATACGTGCACCGACAAAGGCAAGTGGCTGAGGTATATCATATTTTCGTATTGATGTGTGCCTAGTGTTATGTATTGTGTAGACTTACTAAGTCAATTTGTACAGTTGTAAGCGTCGAGACGAGAGTGGGGACATGCCTCGAGTAGCGTGCGAGCCGGGAAACCGGGTAGTTAGCATTTTGGTAAGTCTTATTCAATACTAATATGAAATAAGGAATTACTTATAAGCCTATGGTTGTGTTTCTTAATGTTAATCAAATTAAAGGCCTACAGTTGAATAAATTAAATGGAAAACATAAGATTGGTCTAGAGATACACATTGGCACATCTAGGAACTAGGTGAGTAATGAAATGGTGTCACTTGAGGTTGGTTAGTGGGAGTTAGTGGGATATATGACAAAGGTGGACTATTAGATATTCCTAGGGATACATAAATCCATGAAGATTAAGGGTTAGGAAGGAACATCACCTTAATATATATTATTAGTGATCATACAACATGCAAACCAAATCACTCATTCATTTTTGCTAGAGAAAAAAATAAGGAATTGCTGGAGAGGAGTGAATCATCAAGGTGTTGAAGGAATCCATTAGAGTAGGTGAGAAATTCTCAAGCTAGGGTGCTACATAAACTAGGTACATATCTTTTTAGTTGAAATTAGAACAAGTTCTAGTTTTAGGCTGATTTCAGATAGTAGATGATTGAGTATTTATAATTAATTTATATATCTGGATTTCTAGTTTCAAGCTGATAATCTAGCTATTTTGAAGTTCTTAATTTGGTTTTGAAATCATAATGATATGAATTTTTGAAGTTGCAACATCAAAACTAGAATTCTGCATATTGTATTAAGAATCAACCTAGGTAATTTGGTTATAATCTACCCATTTTTGATCCAAACTAGTGGCATTTGAAAGCTTATTTAAAGAGGAATAACTTTGCTTAAATAAAGGTATTTTGATTCAAATGTTTCTTTGTCCAAACATGCTCTACAAGTAGGTGCTGGAATTAAAAAAGGAAAGTTTTGAAACTAAAACTGTTAAGGGCATAACTCCCTAACTACTTATCCAAATGAGCGGATCTTTTAGTATGTTTTATTTGGATATATTTTCTGGATTTCGACCAAAAACAACATTTTCAGAGACTATAGATTGGGAGAAATAGATTTTCTAAATCCTCTGGTCGGATTAAATTCCAATTAGACCTATGTATAGTAAAATCATGATATCTCCTTCATTATAAATCAGAATTTTGCAAACGAACACTTTTTGGAAAGATAAGGGAGAGACCAACAATAATTGTATGGGTGGAGGATTTTTATATTTTGAACATTTCATGCCTAAAAACTGCATTAACATGTACGACCGAAATTGAGACTTAATTTAGTCTTTAGGGACTGATATAGGAAGATTGAGTTAAAGTCTATTGAACCAATTTAAATACACAATAAACACCACTAAATTGAGCTTAAACCCACTATATTTGAACTAATGAGATACCAAACTCAAGAACCTAGGAAAAGGGTACAGGAGAGCGAATATAAGATTTGGAGTATCAGGAGGCCGGTAAAGCTAGGACTTTACTTTGTTGCAGTGAGTATACCCAATGGAAACTTTACTTGCCATTTCATCTCTATTACTTGCTATCCTTTCATAGTACTTTTAACTATTTTGCCTTTTTATTCTTATATCATGTGTTCTTTGTGTCTATGCTCACTTGATGAGTCTAGTTTGCATGATATCTATTCATTTGATTTGATTCATTGATTCTATCCCATGCTATATCTATTCTTGTTGTTTTAAATGCGAATTGAATGATAAATAGCATGCTATTAGGCTAGTGAATATCTTATAAATTTTTAAGAGGACTTGTATTCCTTATTTTTTTTAGGTGTGTAGATTTGCCTATGCCTTGACAAATCCATACTTGGTATTTCATGAATTTTAAAAAGTAGTTTTTGCATTTAGGTCACGTTCTCGATCGAGGTGTGTGCGAATCACGGGGTTAGAGTCCCTGAGGATGTCGACACACATTACCTGACATTGTATGACACTCGGGGTTAGAGTCCCTGCGGGTTGTCTACACACCAGGATTAGAATCCCTGGTAACACTTGAGTTAGAGTCCTTTATGCTATATGATTATTAGGTCGAAGTGACACGTTTCATTGCCGACTGGACCTAAATCACCACTGCTTAGCCTAGTGTTCGTATCACTTGTTTAACTCTAGTATTTACTCTCGTATAGTTTATTTTCCAGTTTTCCCATTTATATGATTTTAAATACCATTTAAATATTTGGAAATGCAAATTAAACTTTTCATCGGAGATTACTGTTTTATTCTCGTACTCACTGTCCTTTTTATGACGGTGCGTACAAAGCCGTCTACCAACAGGCCGAGCGAGGAGAAGATCGGCGATTACCCTTGAGCCCGCGGTGCGTCGCTGCATCGATTGTAGGTCTTCTTTTTGTATTTCGATTGTATATGTTATATATGTCTTTCAAATACTATTTGGGTTGTGTATTGGGTTGGGCATTAGTTTTCCCGACCTGACTTAGACTATTTTACCGTTTCATTGCATTTTGAGGACTTCATATATATGATGTCATTTCCCGGTTTTCCACACTTAGGACTTTATAAATGGCTTCCGCATAATTATAAATGGCTTCCGCATAATCTACTAATTGCTTCCGCAAAACCAATAAGACTTCTGCTAAATAATTAATTTAATAAAAGTTTTAATTAACTCTAAGCTTTATAAACTAGTAGGACTAGTGTATTACTTATCCTGAACACGAGAAAATAGGTGTTTAGGTTGTAAAGGCTGACTAATACGTAGTTGAGTCCTGCGTGGATATGATTAGGGCTTAATTATGGGATTAGACCGGGCGGTGCCCTAGATTAGGAGAGGGCCCGTCAAACATACTTTTTATTTGATTCCATAACCAAATTAAGTAACTATCCTAAGCTTCCCATTCACATCGACACATTTTGTAAACCTAACGTGCCCCGCATGCTTTAGGACACCAAATACTCTTAAACGTCAATGATTCCTCTCAGTTTAGCTAAGACTATTCCCAGATGTCGACCATGGTTCTCTGTCACGCTACACTCGTGTCTAAATTCGACTTATCATTGACTTATTTTCACGCGAATTTCCTTATTCTTGTCCTTTATTTAGATTGCATGAATTGTAGCCGTTTTATTGGATTTCGTGAATATTAGCTAACGTTCTCTAGAATTTACTCACCTGGGATTTGTTATTGTTATTTGTGACAAATCAAAGATCCAGCAACGAGCGGAGGCAAGGGTGTCTTAGGCGACTTCGTATGAGTAGGAGAGTTGTGACGGCCCCAATTTTCACAAATTGGACACCGCCTGGCCCGAGCCCACGTGGACCCCCGAGCCATTCTCGCAAGGTCAACGCAGACTCAATCAGCCTTCCAATCCCTCATTATACATAAATTAACAATTTTAAGTTGAGTGATTAGTATTTTGCAAGTTTTACAATTTAGCGGAAGCAATTACTATAAATAAATAACTCAACAATAATTGAAAACGAGTTAGGCAACCTAAATGTGGAACTCGATAAATATGTTATCATCAAGAGGAGAGTAATACAAGATATACAAAAATTCACCTAGCTACGGAGCCCTATCCTTACTGGATCGTAGATCTGCACTCAGTCAAAACCAAAATGACGAGCCCAGGTAAGTAAAGCCAGTAGGACATATACAACATTTCAAAATAACCAGAACAGTCGAATTCATGCAATTAGAAAGAAATGAACAAGTAACGCATGAATATAAAAGACTGGAAACAAATTAATCTATGAGCGAGGCCAAAAACAAGGAGTCCCGACCAAAAGATTGTTGAGTCGCGGCAAAAGCCCAATAGCCCTAACCCTTGCGACAATGAGATATCCACAGACCCGGATCTAAGACGAGACACCTGCCTCCCAGCCCTAGCCCACGCGACTATGATATATCCACAGACCCGGATAAGAGCCCCCAACGTACACTTAATTGGGAGATATCGACGGCATCCAGATAAGAGCTCATATCGCAGAAAAATAATACCATCACTCACTTGCAAGTGGACCACTCCATGCAATAGCACTTTCAAGGATAATATCAAAGCAATGAACAACAATATCAAGGAATTGAAATTACTGTACGGTTCCTCACTAGTTTACTTACCTCGAGAAATCGCGAATCGTCCTCTAAACATCTCACTCGAGTCTTGATATGCGCACTTGACACCTGACTATAGCATCCTAAGTCCCTCCATCGCATCGTCGAAATTCACCTAATCTAACCCCTCGTCGAGGAGCGATCGGTCCGACAACGCGCCACCGCGCCGTTGTCGTTGCCGCTGCCAAGCCGACGTCGCTGTCGTTGCCACGCGCCGGCGCCGCTCTGGCGTCGCTGCGCCGCTGCCAGAGCCACACCACCGCCTCAGTTTCTCGTCATCGCTGCGTCGCCCGTCGCCATCCAGCTTTTGCCGATCACGCCTTCCTCTGTTGGCCGCCTTCGTCGCGCTGCTACCGGTACCCGCAATGTTGGCCATCTCGCCATCCGTAGCTGGCCATCACCGAGCCGCTGCGGGTCCGCGTCCCGCTCATAGAGCCGCGCCACCGCACGCGTCGCCGCTGCTGGTCGTCACTGCGTCACCCACCACTGCGCGTCACCGAGCGTTACCGCACCGTTACGTCACCGCGCTAGCATCGCGAGCGTCCGTGCCACCGTTGGAGCCCCGCTGCTCAGCCTTCGCGTCGCCGGTCCGCTCCTCCCCGGCCGGAGCTCCTTCCCCTCACCTCTCTCTCTCTCTCTCTCACTTCACAATCTCTCTCTCTCTTTTTTTTTTTTTTTTTTTCTCTCCTTATCCAATCATCTCTTTTTTTATTTCTTTCTCATTAAGTAAACCATTGTCATCGAGATCCGTGCGGAGCGAAACTTGAGGCGCATCAAAAACATACTTTTTATGATTCATTATAAATTGAGCAGGGCGCATCTCGAGGCACTAATTCGCTTCATTTTACAATCTCGATACTCGCGCCATTCGCATCACGAGGCGTATCCAATGTATATGGTTTTAATGTGACCACATTAAAACCACTATAGCCACATTAAGCCACTATCTCGGTCCCATATCGGCACGCGACTCGAGGCATGTCCCCGTTTGTTTTTCGGCTCACCAAATTCCTCGCTTATACTAATTTGGAAAACAATTAGCATTCAAATCTTAACTTGAAGATTCTCGGTGTCTCCACTCGAGATTCGGACATACGCATTTCGATGAGTGGATCCCACATACGACCCTGACCTGACACGTGGCACAAGTCAAATTTTTGGGCCATTACAGTCTTCCCAACGAATTAGAATTTTGTCATCGAAATTGATGCAATTCTCGAAGGAAAATGGTGTTTTATGAATGAAGACCTAAGGCCGTACCCGCCCAATGTCATACTCGCCCAAGGCCATACCCTCATCTTACTCTGTAGGGCTGGGCTCCTCCGTGACAAGCTGGGCTCCTCCGAGACCTCCAAGCAAAGAACACACCATCTGTCTCCTCCCATCAATATATGCCAGGGCAACATCCTCACAACATATATTGGAATACAAATGAACATTTTAATCTCATGATCCACCATCACTAACATACGTATATCTGTTGTATGCCCGCGAGAATGTAGATCAGTCTCTCTGACTGTCCATTAGTCTCTCCGATCGAGTGAGTCTCAACGCAACTCGTACCCTCTATCAGGTTACGATGGACAATAGTCGGACATGACATAGCAGTAGCATGAATTTGTTCCTGGCTGTCCACACGCCCATACAGATACGTTGAAATCTCCATCCAACTGGAACATGTCCATGTCTTTGTCCCTGTGCATGACTAGATCGATGTCCCTGTCTGTGCACTCGACTGGATCTTAAACCCTGTCTCTGGCCACTGCCTTTGCCATCAACCCTATGATGGTACTTATGCTAAGGATTTGACGATGCTAGCTGCTGTAATACACTAGCGTAACTCTTCGTTGGACCATCTAACACTGGTGCCATATACACCGCATATGGTGGAAATGCAATGTGTTTGAGGTTGATCTCTTTGCCACGACTGTCTAACCCTCATTTTCCTCCGATCAACTCCAGACCGTCGCACTGAATGTGACGATGTCGAGAATGCGACAGGTACTCCGATGCGTGTGCTCCCACACTCTCACTGACCATAACCTTCTCATAAGCCTCCTGTAGACCGTGTACAAAGTAGTAAACCTGGTCGGCGTCAGTATCGACTGCACCCCATAGCGTCCACATCGACGCCACCATAGTGCACAACTAGACATCGGCCTCGCCGAACAACGAAGCTGCTGCGATGCTCGACGTCGTATGATCTAGTGTGGCCAAGACGTCAAGAATGTCTACTGCTCCGCGATCCGTACCACCGTGAAACTTTTCGGGTGATGCCATTGAAACTCGAGAGACTGCCTCGCCTTAGCCGTTACTTTAACTCCCGTATCAACCGGCTAGCACAACATCTCCTCATGTAGTGTCTCATATGTAGGAAGTACGAGATCAATCCGAACCTACGCCTCCTCGGCCACTATATACCCTACCTAAACTGGAGATGTTTCAGGTGGGTTGTGACCTGTAAAAGCACACACGGCCTGAATAGACCCCCATCTCTTCAAATTCTCTCTCGAGTAACCCGTTCATTCTCACGCACTTGTTTGTTTTTTTTACAACATGTACTCCTTGCAGTACATTTTAGCAGGTGCAAATTCTTGAGATGTACAATCTCGTAGGATTTATACTTAGGTGACAACTAACGTTTAGAATGATTTGCAGACTCTACATCAACACGTAATTCATTTACAAGTCCCTAAAGGTGGTGGTCGACTTCACCAACCCTGAGACTATAAATGCTTAGTGTCACTACAGTGGATTTACTTGGGCTTCTAATCCAATACTACTACTCCAAAACTTTCGTCAAAGCTAAGGAGTCCGTACATGATGTAATCGTTAGCTCTCAAGTCATCTCAACACTCTGATCCCTTAGAGAATGCTCTTCGTCCTTTTTCCTTTTTCTTCTTTTAAAACTTTACTTTCCTATTAAGTCAATACAATTCAACTCTTGATATTTGAACTCCAATTCAATATTCAAAATCAGTTTTGCATACTTTACAAATCCACTTTAGCATTTACATTCCAAGGTCAACGCAGACTTAGTCAGCCTTCCAATCCCTAATTATACGTAAATTGACAATTTTAAGTTGAGTGATTAGTATTTTGCAAGTTTTACAATTTAGCGGAAGCAATTACTATAAATAAATAACTCAACTGTAATTGAAAATGAGTTAGGCAACCTAAATGTGGAACCCAGTAAATATGTTATCATCAAAGGAGAGTAATACAAGATACACAAAAATTCACCTAGCTATGGAGCCCTCTCCTTGCTGGACCGTTGATCTGCACTCAGTCAAAACCAAAATGACGAGCCCAGGTAAGTAAAGCCAGTAGGACATATACAACATTTCAAAATAAACAAAATAGTTGAATTCATGCAATTAGAAAGAAATGAACAAGTAACTCATGAATATAAAAGACTAGAAACAAATCAATCGATGAGCGAGGCCAAATAACAAGGAGTCCCGACCAAAAGGTTGTTGAGTCGCGGCAAAAGCCCAGCAGACTCGGGTTTAGGACGAGACCCCAACCTTCCAGCCCTAACCCTTGTGACTATGAGATATCCACAGACTCGGATCTAGGACGAGACACCTGCCTCCCAGCCCTAACCCGTGCGACTGTGATATATCCATAGACCTGGATAAGAGCCCCCAACGTACACTCAATTGGGAGATATCGACGACGCGTCCAGGTAAGAGCTCATATCGCAGAAAAATAGTACCATCACTCACTTGCCAATGGACCACTCCATGCAATAGCACTTTCAAGGATAATATCAAAGCAATGAATAACAATATCAAGGAAATGAAATTACTGTACAGTTCCTCACTGGTTTACTTACCTCGAGAAATCGCGAATCGTCCTCAAAACATCTCGCTCGCGTCTCGATATGTGCACCCGACACCTGACTATAACATCCTAAGTCCCTCCATCACGTCGTCAAAATTCGTCGAATCTCACCCCTCGTCGAGGAGCGATCGATCCAATAAAGCGCCACCGCGTCGTTCACCACGCCGTTGACGCTGCCGAGCCGATGTCTCTGCCTCGCCAACTCCGTTGTCGCTGCTACTTACCGGCGCCGCCGCTGGCGTCGCTGCCGGAGCCACACCGCCGCCTCATCTGCTCGTCCTCTCTGCGTCGCCCGTCGCGGTCCAGCTGCTGCCGATCATGCTGTCCTCCGTTAGCCGCCGTCGTCGCGCAGCTGCCGGTACCCGCGCTGCTGGCCATCTCGCCATCCGCAGTCGACCGTTACCGAGCCGTAGTGGGTCCACGTCCCGCTCCTAGAGCCGCGGCACTGCACGCGTCGCCGCTGCTGGCCGTCACCGCGTCACCCACCAACGCGCGTCACGAGCGTTCCTGCTCCGTTGCGTCACCTCGAGGGCGTCGCTGGCGTCGCGGCCGTTCGTGCCGCCGTTGGAGCCCAGCTGCTCGGCCTCCGCGTCGTCGGTCCGCTCTTCACCGGCCGGAGCTCCTTCCCCTCACCTCTCTTTCTCTTTCTCTCTCTCTCTCTCTCTCTCTCTCTCTCTCCTTTTCTCTCCTTATCCAATCATCTCTTTTTTTATTAGTTTTTGATTTCTTCCTCATTAAGTAAACTTGTGTCCTCGAGATCCGTGCAGAGCGAAACTCGAGGCACATAAAAACATACTTTTTATGCTTTCCATATAAATTGAGCAGCGCGCATCTCAAGGCACCAACCCGCCTCATTTCACAATCTCGATACTCGCGTCACTTGCATCACGAGACGTATCCAATGTATACATTAAAACCACTATAGCCATTATAGCCGCATTAAGCCTTTATCTCGATCCCACGTCGGCACGCGACTCGAGGCGTGTCCCCGTTTGTTTTTGCTCACCAAATTCCTCACATATACTAATTCGTAAAACAATTAGCATTAAAATCTTAACTTGAAGATTCTCAGTGTCTCCACTCGAGACTCGAACATACACATCTCGACGAGTGGATCCCACATACGACCCTGACCTAACACGTGGCACAAGTCAAATTTTTGGGGCATTACAAGAGCCGTCGGTCACTTTTTTCGTGGGCGTCTGTATGTATCTATTTACTATTTTTATGAAATTTTATTGAAGTACTTGTATACCTGATACATGTATATGCTCACATTTTGTACTTTTGTCGCTCTTGATATACATAGTATCTAATGCCAAGTTTCCACACTATATAGTTATTTAAACTATGCAACTTTGTATTTCTACCGTGTTTGCATGCTTCGAAGACTTCCGCTTGATGTTTAATTTATAATAATTTAATAAATCATGAACAACTTACTTAGTCAACTTAATGTAAATATTCATAAAATATCCATAAATACTAAGTTAAGGCGAATAAGATACGTATAAAAGATTAGGTCACGGATAGTTAAAAGTAAGTATGCGATGACGTGACATACTTGGTGACGTGTTTGGCGACGTGGTGGTACCCGGTTTGCCTCGGAGTTTGAGGTCGTCACATTTGCGTTGGGAGAGATTTTATGCTACTATGAAAAAGTGCTCATTTGTGACGCCCTAAGTTCTGTTTTTGGGTTATATGTCATATCGGGGGATGGTTTGTAAGTGGATGAGTCAAAAGTGGAAGCCATCCAAAATTAGCCTAGACCTAGTACCGTCACCGAAGTTCGCAATTTTCATGGATTGGCCTCTTTCTACTGGTGGTTCATTCAGCATTTCAGAAGTATTATGGCACCTGTAACATATTGCATGAAGGTGTGAAGTTTGTGTGGAACGATGAGACAGAGAAGGCGTTTAAGCTCATTAAAGTGTGGCTCACTACTGCACCAATATTGTGTTACCAGACTTTCATCTCCCTTTTGAGTTAGATTGTGACGCGTCTAAGGCGAGCATCGAGGTTGTTCTAAGTCAGAATATAAGGCATGTGACATATTTCAATGACAAGTTTCAGGGGCTAAGCCGCGACACAGTACTTACTATGTAAAGTCTTATGTCATGGTCCAAGCAGTTAAACATTGGCGCCACTACTTGTTCCATCAAGAGTTCATGTTGTTTACTGATCATGATGCCTTGAAACATTTGCATGGGCAAGATAAGGTATCGGCTAGGCATGCTTCCTGGGTGGCATACTTGTAGCGTTTTACTTTTGTTGTAAAACACAAATCTAGTGTGACAAATAGGGTGGCTGATACTTTAAGCAAAAGAAAAAAAATCTTGAGTCGAATAACTATGGAAGTACCTGGCTTTTCATCTTTTTTTGACTTATTTGATACTGATCCTTTCTTTGATGGTGTTTTGGCCAAAGTGCGCAGTGGTGAATGTATAAATTATGCACTACCCGATGGGTTCCTATTCAGAGGCAACCAACTTTGTGTTCCTGATTGTAGTTTGAGATTGCAAATCATTAAGAAGTTACATGGTGAGGAACATGTAGGTCACGACGAACTTTGTAGTTGGTTCGATCTTCATATTATTAGACTAACATTTACAAAGAAGTGGAGAGATATGTGCAGCATTGCCGGACATGTCAAGTTTCATAAGGTACATCGACTAATGTTGGTATTTATATGTCGCTACCAGTTCTAGAGCAGCCATGGGCTAATCTTAACATGGATTTCGTGTTAGAATTGCACAGAACATAGCGGGGTCATGATTCTATTTATGTGGTGGTCGATCTTTTTCTAAGATGATTTGTTTTTTTTCATTGCAAGAAAACCATGAATGCTGCGAAGGTGGCTTAGTTGTTCTTTCGGGAAGTTTATAGATTGCATGAATTACCTACGTCGATTATGTCAGATCGAAATACTCCGTTCCTTAGTCATTTTTGGCGAAATTTGTGGAAAATGATGAACACCCAATTGAAGTTTAGTAGTGCTTATCATCCACAAACAGATGGGCAGACCGAAGTTGACAACCATTATTTGGGAAACCTTTTGAGGTGTTTGGTGGATGATAATCTCCGGAGTTAAGATGTGAAGTTGAGTTAGGCAGAATTTGTGCATAACCATGCTCTGGAGTACTGGATTTAATCCTTTTCAAATTGTTTATTTTGTGCTTCCTTGTGGTCCCTTTTATTTGATGTCATTGCCAAGTAAGACGAGGTTGATTGGAAAAGCAGAGAACTTTTTGAATGGATTACCGAAAGTTCATCAAGCTGCCAGAGATAATTTGCATGAGGCTATGAAAAGTACAAGAGATTTGCAGATAAGAAGAGACATCATGTGAAGTTCGATGTTGGTGACTTCGTCTGGGCACTCCTTACAAAGGATCATTTTTCCGTTGGTGATTACAACGAGCTTTCGGCAAGAAAGATTCGTCCAGTGGAGATTATTGAGAAGAGTAGTCCTAATGCCTACCGATTGAAGTTACAGAGTCATATTCGTACTGCCGACGTATTTAATGTCAAACATTTAGTTCCTTTTTATGGAGATAAATCAGAGGATGAAGAGTCGAGGGCGAGTCCTGTCCACCCTGGGGAGAATGATGCAATCCAAAAAATGGCGAACACTTTCTTAGAAAAGTTTGACCTGAATTGACTTTTGTTGACTTTTAGAAGGTCCGAACATGGAAATTTGGAGTTGCGATGACATGGGTTTATGGGAAACGACAAGTTGATCAATACGCTATGATAACAATGTTTTTTGCCCAAATTCCTTCGTTTACACCTCTGAAATCGCATTTTTTTATTTTTTGTATATTTTGGTTTAGCTACAACTCTTAGTAAGAGTTTACGCTTTGGATGTCGTTTGGGATGTTTGGTTTCTTAATTTGTCTAATATAGGGTTTAGAGCTTTTTAGACATTTACTATTTTTGGCAAAAATTAGTGTTTTGTTATATAAGGTACCTTTTTATATGTAATTCACTGATTTTTTGAGAAATTTATTAAATTTCGAACTTTGATTAAGTTCTTGCCCTAAATTGTTTGTTCGTGATTTTTCGAACAATTCAATATGGAAGATCCTCGCTTCGTTAATGTCAGGCTACAAACTCAAAACCTTTTTTCAATCGAGCTAGATATATATGTAGCTCGGTCGACCTATACATAGCTTATATCCACGGATCGATATGGATTTATTGTACACTAAGTCACCATATACACTAACATCGTACGTGAAATGTAAAACGGGGTAAAATTAATTAACGTGGTAGATTCGATCTCATAAACAAACTCAACTCTGTTCAAGTCTTCCAGACTGAAGTAATTTATATTTTTGAGAAAACTTTTGTACCTCCTTATGAAGTTACTCTTAATCGAACGTGCGACCATATTTCAGTCCATAAATCTTCAATAGTTCATTTTTTTTTATGAAATTAAATAGATAAAGCATAACTTGGATCAAATTAGCTAGTAATGATCAAATTAAATAGATAAAACATAACTTGGAGCCGTGTAGTATGCATCACTTGTTCTTGAAGAGAACATGTGATGCCATCCATTCTTCACCATTTCCATACCCGAAGAGCTCCATTCCTGATAAGGCAAATCCTCTCCAGTAGTTCATCTGCTTCTCTGCAGACCTCCTCGCCGCTTGTAAATGACACCATTATTTCTTTAATGGTCTTTGCATTGTCATACAAGTTCTTCAGCCACATTTCGCTGTGACAGATGAAATTTAATTATGTTAGAAACAAACATGCATATCGTAATCCATATTGTAATCCCTGCGTGCATGTAAGGGAAGACCCGAAAAAAGAAGTAACTCAATATATATTGGGTGTTCGTAGATCCTTACTGTGTACGCGAATAATGTTTTCCATTTACAAGCCAATGGTTAATAACGGTAACGTCATCCTGCAAAACGTATATATGCATCAAATTTATAATCAAATGTTTTATCCTACTCCATTAATCAAAGCAAGGGGCATGGTCACCTGAAAATATAGTAAGAGATTCGTAGATGGTATGATCATAGTCCCTGCAGGAAAAACATATTTTGTGTACCAATCATCTTCGTCGATAGGCTGCATATATATAGAGACAGAGAAAAGAAAAATCAGCTCACCATATACTATATACTCCCTCTAGTAATTTTTTTTAGGTACAAAATCTAGCTTTGCCAAAAAAATATAAGTCAAGTTTTCTGAATTTTAGAGAACTTTTGTACCTATTTGCTCTTTTTACCCCTCAACATTTAATTGCAATTAAACTCATATTCTCTTTTTTTTTTGTATATATCCAGGCAAACCTGACTATTCCCACGAGGCCCTAACATAATCGGCCATCACTACAACAAAGTGGGTCTATAGCAACACTTTTTTGCCAACACTAATAAAAAATGTCTTCAAATTTTAATTTTAGAGACGCATGATATATAAGTGTTGTCAAGTTTAAAATCTTGAGACGCTTAACATACAAGTGTCTCCAAATTAAGGACACTTGATATTAAAATGTCGTCAAATTTAAAATCTCGAGACGTATAATGTACAAGTGTCTCAAAATTAAGGACACTTGTTAAAAAAATGTTGCCAAATTTAAAATTTGGAGACACTAATTTAAAAGTGTTGTCAAGTTTTAATTCTAAAGACACATAGTTTATAAGTGTTGCTAAAATTAAAAATGAGGACACAAACAATAAGTGTTGTCAATTTCAATATTTAAAGACACATAATTTAGTAGTGTTGTTAAGTTTTAAATTTAAAGACACATAATTTATGAGTGTTGTTAAATTTCAAATCTAAGGACACATAATTTACAAGTGTTGTTAGACTTTAAATATAAAGACACATAATTTAGAAGTGTTGTTAGACTTTAAATTTAAGGACATATAATTTACTAGTGTTGTTAAGTTTTAAATTTAAAGACACATAATTTACAAGTGTTGTTAAGTTTCAAATTTAAGGACACATAATTTACAAGTGTTGTTAGACTTTAAATATAAAGACACATAATTTATAAGTGTTGTTAGACTTTAAATTTAAAGACATATAATTTACTAGTGTTGTTAAGTTTTAAATTTAAAGACACATAATTTACAAGTGTTGTTAAATTTTAAATCTAAGGACACATAATTTACAAGTGTTGTTAGACTTTAAATATAAAGACACATAATTTAGAAGTGTTGTTAGACTTTAAATTTAAGGACATATAATTTACTAGTGTTGTTAAGTTTTAAATTTAAAGACACATAATTTACAAGTGTTGTTAAATTTCAAATTTAAGGACACATAATTTATAAGTGTTGTTAGACTTTAAATATAAAGACACATAATTTATAAATGTTGTTAGACTTTAAATTTAAAGACATATAATTTACTAGTGTTGTTAAGTTTTAAATTTAAAGACACATAATTTACAAGTGTTGTTAAATTTCAAATCTAAGGACACATAATTTACAAGTGTTGTTAGACTTTAAATATAAAGACACATAATTTAGAAGTGTTGTTAGACTTTAAATTTAAAGACATATAATTTACTAGTGTTGTTAAGTTTTAAATTTAAAGACACATAATTTACAAGTGTTGTTAAATTTCAAATTTAAGGACACATAATTTACAAGTGTTGTTAGACTTTAAATATAAAGACACATAATTTAGAAGTGTTGTTAGACTTTAAATTTAAAGACATATAATTTACTAGTGTTGTTAAATTTTAAATTTAAAGACACATAATTTACAAGTGTTGTTAAATTTCAAATCTAAGGACACATAATTTACAAGTGTTGTTAGACTTTAAATATAAAGACACATAATTTATAAGTGTTGTTAGACTTTAAATTTAAGGACATATAATTTACTAGTGTTGTTAAGTTTTAAATTTAAAGACACATAATTTACAAGTGTTGTTAAATTTCAAATTTAAGGACACATAATTTACAAGTGTTGTTAGACTTTAAATATAAAGACACATAATTTAGAAGTGTTGGTGAATTTTAAATCTAAAGACACATAACTTACAAGTGTTGTTAGATTTTAAATCTAAAGACACATAATTTACAAAGTGTTGTTAGACTTTAAATTTAAAAACACATAATTTACAAGTGTTGTTAAATTTCAAAAATAAAAAAATAAAAAAAAGTTAATTTAGTGTTAAGTGTATAACTAAAACAATTAGATTAACTTTTTTCAAAAAAAGTTATTAAACAAAAAAATTAATTAGATATTAATTTTTAGTTATTACTTTAAAAACTAAGTGAGAAAATAATTTATCATTGCTTTAGGTAAGCAACAACAAGAAAAATAAGAATTTTATTACAACCTAACATTAAGCCAAAAAAAAAGTGTAAATACTAAAAATTGACCAACACTCGCCCTCGCATTGAAACAATAAAAAGGGGAGCCAAATTTGGATCATTCAAGTCCAAATCCAACAACCCATACAACCGCATGTACTCCGCACAGTACTCAGGAGGCTCAATCGCTTGGGTGCGCATCCGTGAATCCTCTCCAGGTATCATGAGCAGGTTGAGGGCCACCATTTCAAGATCATTAATTTCTTATGTATTATATAAATGTTTTATGCTCTAGGTTTAAATTATATGTTAATGCGATGTATTATATGCATGTCTTACTAATTATATGTTGTATAATATATGGTTTAATTAAGGATCCATTCAGTGCTCAAACACCCCCCCCCCCCCTCACATTGATACCCTAGGGTTTAATTAAGGAGGGTCGTCACACACCTGATTAAGGAGGGTCGTCACACCTGCAAATCTCGCCCCTGCAAGTCTCGCCTCCCCCTCAATATCGCCTTCGCCTCCGACGTCTGGCTCTTCTTCTCCGACGGCGTCCGCCTCCACGTCTGGCTCTTCTTCTCCGACGTCTGGCTCTTCGACTCTGGTCAGTCACGCTTGTCTCGTCTTCTCTTTATTTTCTTGAGTTTGCTCTTCCTTCCTCTCGACAGCTTGTCTCGTTATCCCTCTCACAGTCACGCTTCCTGCAAATCTCGCCTCCCCCTCAATATAGCGCAAGACATTCCTGTCCTCACATTGCTGATCACGCTTGTCTCGTCTTCTCTTTATTTTCTTGAGGGAGGTACGAATTTCTTGTATGATTGGTTGTTGTTGTTGTTGCTTACGTTGAGAATTGATGGAAACGAAGAGGATGTTGTTGTTATTGTGAGAAATTTACACTTGTTCAGCTAATTGTTGATTTTTCAATTAGTTTTGTTGATTTGAAAATTGTTGAGTTTTGTTATTACCTGAGATTCAATTTGGGAAAGAAGAAAGGAGGCACTGTTAGATAGATTTTGATGTTCATAGATTTTTGTTATTACCTGAGATTCCATTTGATGATTGGGTGGCTGTAAATTGTGGAAATTAATAGGCCTTAGATAGATTTTGATGTTCATAGATCCTATTTGAATTGTTTTAGGATTCCAAGAGGTTTCATCAAGTTTATTGATGATTTGAATCGAGTTGCAGTGCTTTTGATCGAATTCAATCGGTATGAAGCATGTTTTAAAATTAAGTTGGGATTTTTGCAGTTTTATTATTGTCATGGTTTGTGAACAAATTTGGGGACTCTAGGCTATGAATCATGATTTAAACATTTCAAATCAATATTTGTATATCAATTTAAATATGTTCATTTCTATTTGGAACTTTAGAAAAGTTTTTGAGGGATTCGGGAAGGTTTAGAAAAGTCAGTTCATATGTTTTTTGAAAATTAGTTTTTATTCACACTAACTGGAGTGTGATTCAAACTACATTAATGATTCACACTAATTGATAATTACATACTGAATCCTACTGTGTATCATGATTAAGTTTTGCTGGAAAAAATATGTAATTTATTTGAAGCGTTCTTTTTTTAAGTTTTTGGTCTAATTGATTATGATATTTTATTAAGCAGAAAAGAAATGGATAAAAGTTGGATGAATGAGTCAAGGTCAAGCAGAGCTTATTTAGACGGAGTATCCAAGTTCATACAATTTGCTATTGAGAAAACATCCGTTAATGGAGCAATCTATTGCCTGTGTAAAAAATGTTATAATAGACATTTATTGGATTCTAAAAAAGGGCTTATCGGCCAAACCGAGCTAACAAACGAATTGAACAAAAGTGGCTATTAGAGAGATTTCCAGAGTGGTTTTGCAACCAAGTGAGTAGTGGACAAACATTATTGCTTTCTTTATAAAAGAGTTGCATGTTTTGAAAGAAAACATTCTTAAATATTTTATGTATGATGTTTTAGGTCCCGCGAATGACAAAGAGCAATGCTTCAAAGGAATTAATTTCTATTGCTAAAGGCCCAAACAATATTGCCAAAAGATTTAGTGGGTTCATTATAAATGGCTTTAGATTTCATACCAAAAGTCGAGAACGATTCGAAAAACCCGAGATAGTGGAGTGGTTGTTGTGGTAGATGAGGTTTCGTATTATGGAGTTCTTACAGATATAATTGAGATAGATTACTATAGATTGTTCAAGGTTGTGATGTTTAAATGTGATTGGGTAGATATCAAGTCACCAAAGGGATTAAGAAAAGATGCTAATGGTTGCACTTTGGTTAATTTCTCTAAATTAATTCATACCGGTCTGTCATTGCAAGATGACCCCTTTGTATTCTCATCTCAAGCGAAACAAGTGTTTTATGTGCAAGACCCAAAGCTTAATGAATGGTATCAAGTGATTCATACGAAGCCAAGAGACTTATATGATATGGGGGTTAACTCACATTTTGAAGACGATGATGACACTTACACACAACGCATGCCTCACAATACAGTTGCTTATGACGTTGAGCGAAACAAGTGGGTTAGAGAAGATATTGATGAATAGTACAACTACAGTGGCTTCCACTAATGGTACTCATCTCTTGGCTTTTTTGAGTTACTTAGAATTGTATAATCTAGTCTATTTGTTTTTCCACAGTTTTGCTAAAAAAGAAATCCAATCTTAGCTTTACATCGTGCAGTGAAGAACTTACACAAGACGTTAGAAGCTGAAAAGAAGGTTTATTTCTTGTCTTTTGGGTATCCATGTAATATCTGTCTTTGGGTAAACGCTTAACTTGATGTCGTGCAATTTATTTTTATAAGTTTGAAAAGAAAGTTTATTTCTTGTCTTTGGGTTATCCATCGTGCGGTGAAGAACTATTTTAATGTTTGCTTGATTTTCTGTCTTTTCAGAAATTGCTCCACAACGTAGCTTGATTGGCGTGAATATTACTATTTGAGAGCTTGTATTTTTTGATGAGAGCTTGGATTTTTTCCCCAAATTTGTCATTGTATTCAAGTTCCATACACTTTGTTTGAATTTTACTATTTGAGGATCGGTCTACTTTACAACAATGGACTTTGTAATAGACTTTTTCCAAATTTGGAGTTTTTCTATCTCAGATTTTCCTGAAGATAGCTAGTACTGAATATTTGTAGCGGTTAAGCATTATTTGCTACTTTTAGCTTTTTGATTGTTAGCGCTGTTAATATGCTTCAGTCATCACTAACTTGAATGATTTTCCATTATGTGCAGGTACTTGGTGAGCCAAAACATTCTGAAAGTTGGAGAACATTCTTTTTCTATCTTTGTAGTGGTAAATGCTTCAGTCTGCACTGTTGTACTGGATTCAGACTTGGTGCATTCGCGAGAAGGCAGAAACGGAATGTTGATCTCTAGAAGTCTATTTTGTCTATCTTTGCTAATTTTCTTCTTTGTTGTCTGCAATGTTGTTGAGGATATGTTGAACTTAAACAGACCCATATGTTTAACCTAATTTTGTTAGGTATTGATTTGAGAAGGGGCAAGTCGGGCTGGACAATTTTCGACTCCTACGTCGACTAGGAAGCGGCGACTTAGGCAATGTTTATCTATGCCAACTTCGGAGCCCTGCTCTAGGGAATCCTAAGGAGTGCTTGTACGCCATGAAAGTCGTCGATAGGGAAGCCTTGGCCTTCGGGAATAAGTTGCGAGAGAGCGAGAGATGGAGAAGGAGATATTAGGCATGCTTGATCATCCTTTCCTTCCAACTTTATATGCGAGACTTTGATGCTTCTCACTACTCTTGCTTTGTCATCGAGTTACGCCGGCGGCGACTTACACTCCCTTCGGCTCAAGCAACCGAGCAGAAGATTCAATGTGTCATCTGCAAAGTAATTAATTAAGCCTCTTTACTTAATTAATTAATTGGTTAATGTGATCCAATCTTCTTAAATTTTAATGGTGATATGCCTTGTTAATTATTAATAATATGTGTATATGCATGTGCAGGTTCTATGCTGCTGAGACCCTTGTAGCTTTGGAGTATCTCCACATGATGGGAATTGTGTACAGAGACCTTAAGCCGGAGAATGTGCTCGTTCGCGAAGACGGGCACATCATGCTCTCCGATTTTGATCCCTTGTTATTAAAATTGGAGCGTTGGCAAAACGACCAAGTTGTGCGGTTGATTTGAGTGGTATTCTGTATTCTTGACAATTTTGCAAATTGTATTCTTGACAATTTTGCCATGTTTATGTGAATGGGTATGATAAAGTATATGGGGAAAGATAAGCATGGGATTTGAAATCACTCATTTTATTGCATTTTTAGGTTTTGTTTCTTGTTCATGGAGTTTTATTTTGTGGTTGGCTTTGACAGGAAGGGCATAAACTTTGCAATGGTAACACAAAAGTCGAGCTGCGAATAAATTTCAATAAACATTTTTTAGATGTTCCAATGATTGTCAAACTTAATTTCAAATATGAACATGACATGATTAATTTCAAAAATAAACATTTTTTAGATGTTCCAATGTTTCAATATTTGTCAAACTTAATTTCAATAGGATCATGTCATCACATTGTCTTTAAGTGGATAGGCTCTCACATACATTTAAGTGGATAGGCTCTCACATACATTCCATTTCAGTTGATCACATTGTCTGTAGTTTGGGTTACTTATATATACGCTCTCACATACATTCCATTTCAGTTGAGCAACTCAACACCAACATTTCCTCTCTCTCGCTTCGACTCTGCTGCGACTCGCTCAGTTCGTCGCTTCTTCTTCGCGTTCGCGGTCCGTCGATTCGAGATCAAGCTTCTTCGGATCTTGGTTTCTGCTCTTCGGCGAGCTTGAATTGTTGATTTGATCAGGTACGAGTTTCTGCTTGTTTGAGTAGTTCGAATTTCGTGTTCTTATGTTTCGGTTGAGGTTTTGATGGTGGAATGTGAAGTTAACAATGGAGGGTTTCGTGTCGATTCGAGATCAAGCTTCTTCGGATCTCGTTTCGGCGAGCTTGAATTGTTGATTTGATCGGTGGAATGTTTGAGTAGTTCGAATTTCGGTTTCTTATGTTTCGGTTGAGGTTTTGATGGTGGAATGTGAAGTTAACAGCGGAGGGTTTCAGTCTGTCGATTCGAGATCAAGCTTCTTCGGATCTCGGTTTCTGCTCTTCGGCGAGCTTGAATTGTTGATTTGATCAGGTACGAGTTTCTGCTTGTTTGAGTAGTTCGAATTTCGGTTTCTGCTCTTCATATTTGTTGGTTGGTGATTGCAGGACCTATTGTTGAATGTTTGTTTTATTAGAATCCTAAGCAGTTCACTTTTGATTTGTAAGGTATATTTTGCATAACTAATTCTCACTCGAACTATGTTCGAGTGAATGAACTTGCAAGTCGATTAGAATGGTGACTTGCAATTGACAATAGTTTTACATGAACATGCATTAACCGTAGTTAGTGACTGAGAACCTTAGACTTTTGCCTGAAATGATTTTGACCTTTAACTTGTTTAGACAATACAAGGAAATTACTTAAGTAAACTAAACTAAAAATTAAAATTAAAAATTAAAAAATAAACTACATATCAATTTGTATGGTACCTGGTTTAGATTCGCAGATGCACAATCATGTATAGATTTTCTTTCAGCATTTGTTCTTTCATATATGGAACTGAAACTTATATTAATTTCGTATCCGAGTTTGGTTTGCTCGCTTATCCATGTTTTAAATTGAGCTGAATAGAAATGCAGGATCCATGTAGCCAACCAAACTAATTGGAGATTGTTGTTATTCGCCATGGAATGACTTCTTTGTCACAAAAATTGGCACTGCTTGATATAAAAATTCTAGTGTGATGTTTGTCTGTATATAAGTTCTTAGTCTCTACTCAATCTTATTGTTTTCCTGTTTTTCTTGTTAATTCCATTCTACCAATTTGCTTGGATTGTAAACCGGTTTGCTCGCATAAGCATTTCGTCATTATTTATGCGGCCGCAACGATGAACATTGTTTCACCATAAAGGACTAGGTTGCAGATGGTATATATATCAATCTTGGTACTTTAGTCCTTGTGTTTGTGTATATATGTAATCTGACATACCTTCAATTTTTGATGGACAGAGCTGAGGCATTTGCAGCACCCACTTTGCTAGTAATTAAAAAAGATCAAAAAACTTTTGTGTATCATCACTGCAGTCCTTTTAGTATTGACTCCCTCGTCTCTTCAATCATTGATTGTAGAAGTAGTTATATAACATTATGATTGTGATTTGTTTGAAACATTTTCTGCCTCAGACTATGTAGCGGCACAACGTATGAGGTAAACAAACAAAAAGATCACTTTGGTTATTTATTTTGTGATTACATGATTTACTATTGTACATTTTTCCATCATATTTCTTCTATTATCTATATAATGTTGTGAGAAAGATATCTTTTACCGGTACGATCTTGTGATGGCGGAAAAGTTGAAGGACAAGAAAAGTAAATTTTATCTGGCAATGGGTTGCAAAATTAAAAATAGTAATGGAACTCTTCTAGGCTAAGATTTGCTTGCAGAAGACTTCAAATAAAAAAAAAAAATGCTTGCAGAAGGATATATTACCTTTTCTTCTCACATTGTCGAGCTGTGTTCTTGCTTACAATGTCAAAGGAATTATAATTTTTGCATTCCTTGCAGGAGAAGGATGATGAACTACCACATGGAGATCTTTAAGAAGGTTGATGTTATTTTCACAGGTTGGATGTTCATTTTAACCATTCTTTCACTTTCCAATGATGTTTGTGCATTTCTTTAATTCTATCTTAACTCTCTTTTGTGAACTATTAGGGGGTTCCTGGGTGATCTTACTTCATTGATGACAAGGTTTGTGAATTTCTTAAATTTCTTATTTTTTCTTATTAAACTTTCATGCTTATTAAAATAACCAGTAGTTTCTTTTTATCTCCTGCAATTGACTTGAACCAATTGTTAATCGAAATTGTTCTACGGTCTTTTTCAAGTATTGTTCTCTCTTTAAGCTTTGGATGCTCTATACTCTTTTTTTTATAAGACTACTTGAAAGAGTATTCAGCTAGGGAAATTAAGGGAGAGAATTGATGCTTGTAGGGAACCATGCATTATCATTCGAGGTTTTAATTCAGTTACTTCTCAAGAGGGGAAAGAGGGAGGGTTACCATGGTTTGCAGATGAAAATATGGAATTAATTGATTTCCTTAACGATATACAAGGTATCGATTGGGGGTTTGAGGGGTCGTGTTACACATGGTCTAATATGAGGGAAAATCAAAGAATAGTTGCGAGGCTAGATAGAGGAATTGCAAATCATGGCTGGTTGGAGTGCTTTCCTTCGGCATTAATGAGACACTTGAGCTTGCTAAGGTCTAACCATGTGTCATTACTCTTAGAAATGAAAAGAAAAGTGTGCAGGAAATCTACTAGATCTCATTTTGACATTCGCTAGCTAAGGATTGTGGAGTGCTCAAAATTGATTGATAGAACTTGGCAGGAGAATCAGAAGTGAGGGTTAGCAATGGCCTCATTTGGGGAGAAATTAAGAAACTATCTGGCAAAATTCTAATATGGAGGAGAAAAAATACGTTGGCTAATTC
Source organism: Stephania yunnanensis (assembly GCA_039657365.1). Taxonomy (NCBI): domain Eukaryota; kingdom Viridiplantae; phylum Streptophyta; class Magnoliopsida; order Ranunculales; family Menispermaceae; genus Stephania; species Stephania yunnanensis. The sequence goes on along the minus strand of CM077590.1, from coordinate 35,643,901 downwards.
GAAAAACTAATAGAGATGACACGGTTAAAGCTCAAAGAGGTGTATGAGAAAGGGAATCTAGATATGACAGTGATTAGGGAGTTGGGGAAGGAATTGTTTTTGTATGTTGCTTTCAAGTAAAGTAGTTGAATTGTTTTTGTTTCATACATACAATACGGTGTATTTAAGATTGGTTCTTTTGTTGGAGTCTTTGTCTCCAAGCATGATTTGTTTAATGTTCTCTCTGTATTTTGGTGTACAATTACAACGTTTGAAGATCCAGATGGTTGAGACCAAGAAGAACGAGAGCAATTGGAGAGGAATATAAGAAATAGAGATGCAGCTGCGAAGGTAAGAGTTGAATTAGGCTTCAAATGCATTCTTTTGAAGTCAATAACTTGTTACTCTTGTTACTCTTTTTGGCATATAAAATGGATTGTATTGTTTTGTTTTGTTTTTAATGATTAAATTACTCATGCATGTTAGGGGATTTCTTTTTCGAAAGTTTGAAACCCGAGTTAGAATCTTACATTAGCATTCTTTTAAATGCTTATTTTTCCATTGTTCATAAAATCTTGTTTTGTGATCTGGGTGGTGCTCAAAATTAATTGTGTTTGGGTTGATTTTGTTTGTTTTGCAGGTGTAGAAAAGTGTTGAAAAGAGGAGCATATCAATTCAAAAATATGTTCTTATACTTTTGCATAGTTAGAAGTTTCTATTTTTTTAAGTATACATGTTGATATCATTGTAAGTAAAAATATATTTTTGAGAATGTATTGTAATTCTCTTTTGAATTGAAAAATATATAAATTGTTTTCATTTGTCTTTCTTTATGTTTGTTTTTATATCTAATAATAATAATAATAATAATAATAATAATAATAATAATAATAATAATAATAATAATAATAATAATAATAATTAATAATATTGCTAATTTGGAGACATTAAGTACACAAGTGTTGTCAATTTAAGGACATTAAGTGTTTAAGGGTTGTTAATTTGGAGACATTAAATGCACAAGTGTTGTCAATTTAAGGACACTAAGTGTGTAAGAGTTGCTAATTTGGAGACATTAAGTGCACAAGTGTTGTCAATTTAAGGACACTAAGTGTTTAAGGGTTGCTAATTTGGAGACATTAAATGTACAAATGTTGTCAATTTAAGGACACTAAGTGTTTAAGGGTTGCTAATTTGGAGACATTAAGTGCACAAGTGTTGTCAATTTAAGGACATTATGTGTTTAAGGGTTGCTAATTTGGAGACATTAAATGTACAAGTGTTGTCAATTTAAGGACACTAAGTGTTTAAGTGTTGTTAATTTGGAGACATTAAATGCACAAGTGTTGTCAATTTAAGGACACTAAGTGTTTAAGGGTTGCTAATTTGGAGACATTAAGTGCACAAGTGTTGTCAATTTAAGGACACCAAGTGTTTAAGTGTTGTTAATTTGGAGACATTAAATGCACAAGTGTTGTCAATTTAAGGACACTAAGTGTTTAAGGGTTGCTAATTTGGAGACATTAAGTGCACAAGTGTTGTTAATTTAAGGACATTAAGTGTGTAAGGGTTGCTAATTGGAGACGCATAAGAAATAAATGTCCTAAAATTAAAGACACATAAATAAAAAAACGTCCCCACGTTAAAGACACTTATTTCAAAAGTGTCTTAAACAAATGTTACCAAAGCATACATTTTGCGTCGCAAAAAAATGGGGCGACATCACTTTTACCAACACATGTGGCGACACTTTATGATGCGTGGGTAAATTTTTTAAAGACACTAATTAATGTCGTTAAATGACTAAATTAATGTCGCTAAACACATAATGTTTTGTAGTGCATTGTATATCACAGTGACTCGAGCAATCATACCACACAGGGAAATTGAAACCGAGGTCGTGCACTTAACTCACACAACCCTGCCTTTACCTTACCGCTGTGGCAAATCGATGGGGTTACACATATTTTCTATTTGTTGGCTAAAAATTAAAATAGAGAGTTGGTATAGTTAACCATGCAAGTACATAATTAAAGCAAGTACAAGAATATAATTAATCCCATAATTAGTGAATTCATGTGTTTGGATAAAATGACTTATATTATTGATTGAAGGCCGGGAGTATAATACTAATCGTTTCTTACGATAATAACTAAATGGAAGATACGGACAGAAGTTCTTGGCACGCAACGAATATATAGAATGAAACAAATTATTATAACACCGTCATCGCGAAAATCATTAATTCCTTCTCGCCGAATTAATTTTTTCAACGGGAGCTATGCAACCAACTTAATTAATATCCTTTTAGTTCATGAAATTGGCAATAAAAGGAAAAAGCTAGCTAGAATAGCCTGCACATGTATACATATGTACTTACCTCATAGTGGTAGGGAAAGGTTTTTTGGGATACATGTTCAATGAAAAGAAGCCCATCTGGTGTCATCCATTTCGATATCTTTCGAAGCAGCAATTCATAGTTCTTCATGTGCTGCATGTTTTAAGCAAATTAATGAGCCCTTTTCATTAATAGCTAGCTTATTTTCTTTCTTTCTCTTAATCTTTCGTGGGAAACATAGGAAATGTTAGAATGACAATACTAAGTTATAGCAAATTGCACAATAATTGATATGGTGTATACGCCTCACTTCAAAATCCCATAAAATTAAAAGACACACCCAACACCCGTTAAACTCCATTTTGATGTGGGGCCCACACGCCACATCAGCTACGTGCAATATTGTGACTTATCGTTGTCATTCTAGTTAGCATGCATAGCATTTCCTAGGAAACATAAAATTTTAATTTACTATAATTAATAATGATAAGTGCCAAATTGTTTAATAATTAACTTAACTTTTATTTATTTTCATGTAGTATATACAAACCTCAATTAAAGCAATGGCTAATATTCGATCATATCTATCTTCGATTTCATGTTCAGTTATATCTGCTAGCATGATTTCCACATTCATCAACTTGTTGATCCTGCATTACATATATACCATGATTTAAAAGAAAAGATCAAACAAAAAAGGGAGAAAGCAAGTAAAGAATAATTAGATCGAAGTTTAGGTGTTTATTACTTGCGCTGCTCTTCAATTAACTCTTTCTGAGCTACAGAGTTAGTTAATCCAATAACATGGCAGTTCTTGTACTTCCGAGCAATGTGCATGGTGAGAGCTCCTTGGCCACACCCAAGATCGAGAACTCGATGGCCATCTTTGATCTGTGATCTATCGCAGTACAAATCCATCATTGCTATTGCAGCTTCTTCTAATGTCACTGAATCGTTTTTGAAGAAGCAACAACTGCATTGAATTAACTAACATTTGATTTTTATCAAAAAAAAAACATTTGATTGTTAATATATATTACTAATTGTTAACTAGTGCGCGGGTAGCTCAATGGTTTGATATGTGATATTATTGCAAGAGGAGGTGGGACTTGGGAGTTTGAGTCGACCCGTAAAGAGCGGGCAACAAAAGTTGGTTTCTTTCTTATAAGAAAAAACATTTGATTGTTAATATTACTTATATTATATAATTAGTACTATATTTCTAATGAGGCTAGGGGAACTTAAAATTTTAGTAATTTAATTATGGTATCATATTATATACTTTCTTCGTTCCATATTATATGTCATATTTGAGTTTGTGCACATGAATTAAAGTGATAATTGAAAGTCTGAAAAAGTTAAACTTTGAGACTAAATTACTCCTCATTAATAACCTATTTTTCATAAGTTTTTGCTTTAGTACTTCCAAATGACATTAATGACATAACTTTAATTTAAGAGTAAAATTGACAAAAAAGGACAATAAATACACCCTTGATTTCCTAATGTGACACATATTGTGGAAAAAAATCAATGTGATAGATAATTACAATGGAGGGAGTACTATGTTATTTATGTATGTTTTTTATTAAGTACACTCATGTTAGGTCGTACTGTTGAAGGGAAGTTGGGAATATCGGCTAAAAACAAACAAAAAATCTGTTTGGACTCTTTGAATCCGGATCCAAAGATTTTTTATTAATAATTTAAGATATCTATCTAACCAAAAGACCTAATTACCCTCTACCCCAAACATCAATAATGAATTTCAATTAAGGGTCTTTATGTCTTTTTGATTGTTTGAGTCCAGACTTTTTGAGTCCATCTAGCACTACCCAAAAACAAATTAAACTAGTTAGGCATTGTCGGCAATTAATAGCTTTATTTATCGATATGCACCGAGATCGATCCTCATGAAGCAATTAATACTCCCTCCCGACCATTATAAGGCTGTGTTGATAGGCTCAATCCAAGTTTAGAAGAGACAATTAATTGAGCGTAAATTTATTTACAGTTTAAGAGTGGAGGTTTTCACCATAATGTCAAGGCTGACAAGGCAAGTTGGCCCTAATCCGAATTTATAACTAATTCAATAAAGAAATGTTAAATTTTTACAAAAAAACCTATTTGGACTCTTTGAGTCTAGACTTTAACAGCTTGTACTAATAATTTAATATACCCGATTAAATGAGAAGATATAATTACCCTCACTCTAGCACCAATAACACATTTACCTATTCCACCACATAAAGGGTATTTATGTCTTTCTTGTTATTTGGGTCCCGACTCAATGAGTCCACTTAGCACTACCCAAGTTTTTATAACTAATTTTAGTACTAATCACAACTACTCCCTCCCGACCATTATAATTGTCGCTTTAAAGAAATGTTAAATTTTTATATTGTTTTTATATTATGCCTCGTTTGACAATTCCAAAACTTATTAATATCATTTTTTCCATTTATACCCTGGTGTTTATGGGAAAAAGAAAGATAATAAATACACATGAATCAATTTCAAAGCTTTCAAATGTTGTGAGAAAAAACTTGAGTGTTTTAGCCTTCATATAGTACATTCTCATCTCCAATCAAGACCTATTAATGAGACTCCTTAAAGTTTGTGAAAAACTCTAAAATATCATGTTGTTGAATTGAGTATTTATTTTTTATTAATTATGTAGGAATATTAGGACGTGCACTACAAGAAAAAAAAGGAAACAGCAACAAACTTATCTGTTGTTGAATTGGTACGGATTTGTTGCTAAGAGACTCAGCAACAGATCAACAACAGATTAGAGGTGTTGCTAAACTCTTTGTCGCAGATTGAAGTTAGCAACAGATTTTGGTTCATTTGTCTTTGTTGCGATTGGAAAATGGGGTTACATTGCAAATTGCATTTGCAAATCAAGAACATGAGATAAAGTATGTTCTTGATATGCACAATCAAGACAAGCGATTCTCTTATTGAATCTATTGCAAATCAATGACAGATCGTCTGTTGTTGATTTGCACCTGATCAATAAAAAAAAGTTGTCTCATGCTGATTTGTTGCAAAACGAGAGAGAGATCAAGAACATACACTTTTTCTTGATCAGCAAATCAAAACAAACCAAGTCTGTTGCTGATTTGGAATGGTAATTTTTTTAATAAAATTACAGTTCACTGTAAATAGTAAATTCCTGCAGCGGTAAAATCTGAAAAAAGAAAATAATTTTTCTTGCTGCAATTAAAACTAAAATTGAAAAATTGTCTGTATATTATCAAAATTAGACAAAAAAATATCTACAAAATGTGGAGATTAACATTTCGTAATAAACTAGTAGTATATTATATACTACTAGATGAACATTATCCAACAAAATACTACACAAATTAAGATGACAACACAAATTAATTTACATATATATCTACAATGTTAATCTCACACCCTTACCCAATTGTTTCACCGATACAAGATAGACACTATATAATTTATGGGGTTAGGAGTGCGTGTCCCATCCAAATCCTGAAAATGAAAAGGAATAACTTGAACAATACTCAAAATGCAATAAAAATATTCAAACAAAATGAAAAAATCATAAAATTAAGCCTTACTTATCGACCTCGTACATAAAAGATCGTCCACAGTGACACACACAAAAATTTCCAACTCAAAAGGGAATGAAAGAACTTCCATACATGACATTCCATGCAATTTTTTCAATTTCTTTCATTTTGTACATTCATTCATATATATAAGAAGTTAAAAACATAGAAGAAGACATCATGCAGCCCACAAATGAACCATTCTAAAAACATTTAGGCTTCAATATTTTCATCCATCAACTAACATGCATTTAGACACGTAATGGTTATATACAAACATTTTACCTCCTATTAAAGCAAATGAGTAGGAAGAAATTAGATCAAAGTTTGAACATAGACAACAACAACAGAAAAATAAAGCCAAGTTAATTTATATTATGTATATAAAAGCATGAGAACAAATCTCAAAATATGTCACTAGGTTATGTATTGGGTTGCATGGAGACACTCAATTTGTTAATAAAATGGTTGCTAAGTAGACTTATTGACCATAAAAGACATTACTTAATCAACCAACTAATCATAAACAAATGACGAAGACCGTGTACTTAGAAAACATGGCGTACTACGGTGTCTTGAAGGCACCGTTAAGTTACCCCATAATACTAAATAAATAATTTTTTTCATAAGAGACGTCCAACATTTTTAATTCAATGAATCACATGTAATACTAAATAAATATTCAAAATAGGGAATGGACTTTTGAATATAATCCTAAGTAGATTGTGCAAAGTCCTCTTTTATAACACTAGTGCCTACAAGAAACTTGTCTTAAACAATATATATTTGGTAGATAATCTTATATTGTTATGTTTCTTGTGAGGTGTCCCCTTACTCCAACGAACATTGAATCCCATGCCAAGTATTTTCTCATTTTTTCAACAGAATCAGAGAGACATATTAACATGTTATATTTGGGCATTGACGATACCAAATCTATGGATATATATGTGTAAGTGGAGTGTTCACTCGATATTCTAAGTTACGTATCACTATAATGCCAATATTAAACTATGTATGTCATGCACATTTATTTAAAGTACGTACAATAGTTTATGGAAAACATAACAAACTAAGCTTACAATATTAAACTATAATGTCAATATTAAACTATGTATATCATGCACATACCAAATGATTCTCTGAAACTTGCAACCCAATTGGTGAGGTAAGTTTGCCTCCTTATGCAACACCCATATCAAACGTGACCGTTGCACATACCTGCAAAATGAAGTGATCACATCGACTACATTAGAAGGGAAAAAATGTTTAGATATACATTACTCGAGAATAACAATTTACCATTGAACAAGAAAAGACATCCAGTCACTCTAGCCGTGGCGGTGGTCGCGGAGGCGGCATAACTTGCTCCATAAACTCATCATGATCATCCAAAAGATGACGTTGATCCTCAGACATCCTTCTATATGGAGAGATCAAATGCTCGCGCAGCCTATGAAAGCGCTGGCGCGCAGCAAGCCTGCGGGCTTCTCGCGCAACTTGAACGGCGGGCCGGTCGCGCGCACTGCGGCTGCTGTGTCTGAGCAGGCGAACCAGCGACGGTGCCGGCGGCGATGACGACCGCGAAGGTGGTGGCGGCGGGTCTCCGGTGATGGTGTGGCGGGCAAATGGAGGATGCAGGGGTGAGGATGAAAATGGGTTTGGAGGGAGGATGAGAGAAAATGGTTTGTTAAAACCATTTAGAAATTAGTGATAGATCATCAACAGATTAGTCTGTTGCTGAGTTGTTGTTGCTAGTTTGTTGCTGATCAGCAACAGATCACAATCTGTTGTTGATTTGCCTACGTGGCATTTGTTGCTAGTTTGTTGCTGATTTGCCTACGTGGCATTTGTTGCTGTTTTGTTGCTGTTCAGCAATAGATCAAAATCCGTTGCTGAACATCAACAAATCAGCATCAAACTATATGTATATAATTAGAAATGATTTGCATATATAATAATATAATGCATTTGACTTGCATTTGCATTAAAAAAAATAAACTTAATTAGAGGGAAATTAGCTACATTTGAAAATTAATTGATTGGATATGAAATAATTACCCTAGAGATTTCACGATTTTATCAAAATCATGATTGTTCATCATCATTAAACCAAATTTATGAAAAAGCCTAAATTACCAAATGCATACACATTATTTCTTTTCCTCAAATTATATATTCTTTATTTAAATGGTTCAAATCAATTAGAAAGAAAATATTTAAAGGAAAATATATGACTAAAAATAATATTAAAATTAGATAAAAAAATGTATTATTTTTCTATGCGCGTGAGGAATATGCATACAATATACAATATATTATGTTAAAATTAAAGTATTATGTTCAAATCATTTGTTTTTAGATGATGTTATACATACAATATACAATTAATTTTTTTATTTCATTTTCATTGTCAAACTATTTTAAATCGCTTTTTTTGAAAATGGTTTATGTTCATACATGTTATGAATCAGGATCAAGTGTAAATTAATTTTCAAAAATTAAATTAATCAAAATGATATTTATAATATTGTCTAAATAATTATCACAATAAATATTTGTATGTATATGTCATCAATACTCTAAATTTATGAGCACTGCAAATATCTAATTTTACCTAAATTGTTTAGACCCAACTAAAAATATAGATCACTTTTATTGAAATGTAATTTCGACACATTTTTTTCTCAAAATATAAATTCAATAAATGATACAAATCATTAACATAATATTTTAATATTAACTTTCACAAATGTTTCTTGATACATTTATTGTATATGCCTCACGCGCATAGGAAAAAGGTTTCATTTCATATTCAAGGGAAATTAAGTTACGATTGCAATTCTCACCATGAATCGAGTTGCCAAAAAAAAAATTACTTTTGCCCTTTTCATCACAAATACACTTTTCGTCACAAATACATCATTGTAGTTTGTAAATGTTGACTAAAAATAAAATTTGCATTTAATCTTCTTCAAAGTTCAATGCATGTTTACTCTAAAGAAACAACAATAAAAAAATGTCTACGCCCGTCCCGATACGTCCATTGACACTAGATTAAATCTAATGCCTAATTGACATTGATTCGATCATTGAACAATCATGAACATCACATACTTTCTTGTGTAACTCGCATATCATGACTTCACAATAGATCTTAATTAACCCTTTTAAGTCTTTGTTAATCAATTAACTAATCCCACCCACTATATCGAAGGCAAATTTTATGGCGTTCCTATATATTTTTAGTTTTCATGTATAATCGAGATATATCTTTTAATTAAAAATGGGGTTTTCCTAAACTACCTTCAGAGTAATTTCTTTTTGCTCTATCCTATGACGAAATTGAAAGTAGGGGCACATTAGGAAATTAAGCAATTTTGCCATTAATATTGAATAGATAGATAGATATAGTATACATATAGATATAGATCTTGAAAAATATAATGTTTGGGTTCTAAAATAAGTTTTAAACGTGGTTTTAATTTTTTTTTATGTAAAGGTGTTGTTTTCAAGTAAAAATATAATCCTTGATTTTAGGAAACCGCCTATTTATCAATGGTTCTGCACTTAATGGAAATTGTTAATTAATCAATTCGCAAGTTATTTCAAAGTGCAGTTTGCAACAAAAAGCACCAATAGAAAATGAATTTTTTTAAAATTACTACATTACCTTAAAATTAAACAATTTGGATTGGTTACTTAAGAGCACCATTGGATTTTTTTATCCAAATAGGAGAGCCCCTGGTTTGAAAAAAATCATTTCAAAATTAGTGACATATCAGCAACATAATAGTCTGTTGCTGATTTTTTGTTGCTAATTTGCCGCTAATCAGAGACAGATTAGCAACAAATTATTCTGTTTACGACAAATCTTTCTTGATCTGTTGTTGATCAATGCGATTAAATTAATCTGTCATGATTAGCAACAGATCGAAGAATGACTATGTATGTCGCTGATCTGTAGTAGATCTGTCACAGATTTAACTGCAGATCAGCGAAAAACTAGGTTCTGTAGCCGATCTGTCACAAAATGGGCGGGAAATTAATGGCGAGAGAAATCAGCGACAAATCAGTGACAAAATACAATTTGTCACAGTTTTTGTCACAAATCTATCATTAATTTGTTGCTTTTTGGTCAACGAGTGAAACGCTCTTTCTAATGCAAAATTGTTGTTGATTTGTTGTTGTTTAGCAACAAATTCAATCTGTTGCAATGTTTTGATGCAATTCCACTTTTTTCTTGTAGTGGTGGTGGTGCTAGGTTGACTCTTTGAGTCCGGACTCTCAACTTTATTTATTTGTAAATCCTCCTTCTACTTTCACTTATATCAAAGCATATTGAGAATAATTAATTACAATTTAAATTAGCATTATGTGCTCATTTATTTTCACTGACTTTCATGCAATTCTGATTAATTAGTTCATTGGCTCAAAACTATATGTAACTTTTTGATTATATTAATAAGCTACTGTTTTTTCATTTGGGCACATAACATGTTTCATATGTATACAAATTGTATGTAAACAATTGGACACTTCTTAACGGTCGCATTTTTTATTATTTAGTGTTTTTTTTTCTTTTTTTGATAGGAATTTTGTGTTTTTTTTAATCTATGTGATGATTCGATTCTAATGCTCTCTTCATTATTTGAAATTAATCTTAATCCTCATTAAATATGTGCAACTATAATCTTACCCCTAATCATTATGATTTAAAATAAATAAGTTTTAAAAGCCAATAGTTGAATCCTAAATTCACGACTGCAAATTGAAAAACAACTAATTATATCCGCTAATAATTGATAAGAAATTATTATTATTATTATTATTATTATTATTATTATTTGTATTATTATTATTATTATTATTATTATTATTATTATTATTATTATTATTATTATTATTATTATTATTATTATTATTATTATTATTATTATTATTATTATATGGGGTCCGAATGAAGGCGAATAGAGTAGTAACGTAGAGGAGTACCTCCTCTTAAATATCAGCATTAGTGATATTGATCGCATATTTTGTGAGTTCGAGTCCATGCATACTTGAGCACGCCCATTAAGAAATGTCTCGAAGAAGCCAAGGGTTCCCAAATGCTACACTAGAGTCTTCACCAATATACGTGTTAATCTTTTATTTTTGTCATCTAAGTACATATGTATATATTTATTATAATATGTTTTGGATCACTAATCAATTTTCAAAATATATTTTTTTGTTAATTTTTTTTTAAAACACCATTTAGGCTCGACCCGCGATGGGCTTAGGTGGGCTTGGGTCCGCAATACTTATAAGCGAGCTTGGGCGGGTCTGGATGTGGCTTTCAAAAAAAAGCCCGCCAAGGCCCAAGTCGAGCCCGCCCAAGCCCACCTAATGTTCATGTCTTACCCCTAATTTAATCTTAAACTCATGACCGCAAATTGAAAAATAACTAATTAAATCCACTAATAATTGAGAGGAAATTATTATTATTATTATTAGGTAATGTAGAACACAAATAAAACTCAATCAAATAAGATGCTTTGTCCAAGACTAATTTTCAAGCTCCAAGCTATTTCTGTAAGATGTTCAATCAATACATACAAAAATAAATAATTTTTTTCGTCGTTGATTCTTGTGGTTGATTAATTATTAGAAAATATTTTTTTTTGACTTTTCAAAATAAAAAAAATAATTAATTCTACTCTTCTTCTTTTTTACATCGACAAATAAGATGTCTAATCAAATACTAATTTTCAACCTCCAAGTTCTGTACGATGTTTAATCAATAAAAAGAATAATTAAACTTTTTGTTGCTATATTAAAATTTTTCGTAGTGTATTTTCACATTTTTTTGTAATGTTTTTTTTTATTATTATTATTGTATTATGCTTTGTTATTATTATTGTTATTGTTATTGTTATTATTATTATTATTATTATTATTATTATTATTATTATTATTATTATTATTATTATTATTATTATTATTATTATTATTATTATTGTTATTATTATTATTATTATTATTATATGAGTCCAAATGAAGGCGAAAAGACTAGTAGTGTACACGTATATATCTCCTCTTGGTCATTCCGTGCAAGCGCAATAATGAATATGATGTTCAACTTATACTCGCTCCTTGAAGAATAACATTAGTGATATTGATCGAATAATTTACGAGTTCGAGTCCGCACACACATGACCACGACCCATCAAGAAAAGTCTTGGAGAAGCTAAAGGTGCGGCCTCAAGAGGCGAGAGTATTTCTACACGACCCACCACGCCCTTAGACAAGACCTACGCTCGTTCGGGTCCTCTTCAAACACACTTAAGACAAACTTTGACAAGGCTTTTGGCACAACAATAGCGATGCCTAGCCACGCCTTGAGCTAGCGCTCCCTATGTACGCCTTGATCTCCTTAATTTAATCTCATCTCCACAAATGCATGGATTTCGAGACAAATCCAATCTCACCTCCACGTGTGCACTGATCTTGAGAATTAAAGAGCTTGTACGCACATACCTCGAGAATTAACTGATTAGAAGAATTAAATAGCACATATGTATAATTGCATATTCACAAATCACAAATAAAGAGAGATAATTAAGAGAGAGAGAGAGAGAGCGAGAGAGTGACTTCAAGCGACATGAGAGAGAGATAATTGAAGTGATGTAGAGAGAGAGAGAGGAATTAAAAGATCTCATTAAAGTGATGCAGAGAGAGAGAGAGGAATTAAAAGATCTTGAGAATAACACCCTTCTTCATTTAATGTTGCTTATGTCAGATGACAATTAAAATTAGTTTAACTTTATGAAATACCAATTTACCCTCATTTAATGTGATTCACTCTCCAGTTAAAAAATTATTTTAAGGCCCTCAATAATGTTTTAAATTGTGAAAACACCCTTTGAGTCTAGACTCTTTGAGTCCAAAAATAGATTTTAAAGTTTGAACAAATAATATATACCATTTCTTTTTGAAAACATATTTAGAGTCTAAGTCTTTGAGTCCATTTTTTAAAAAATCAAAATTTATAAGTAAACACATCACTTGTAAAACTCATTTGATATCCCTAAATATTTATAAAAATTTTAAAACACCTTATGAGTCCGAACTCATGAATCCATATAGACTTATTGTTATCAAATTTTAGCTTGGTGCAATATGAAAAGAAACCAACTTATTTCGTGCCCATTTAAAACTCAAACCCCTACCATCTTATACAATTAAATTCATACCAAACTATTAGGCTACCCATTTCGTTCATATATTTTTATTTTTTGGAGGTCTACAAATATACTACTCCCTCCGTTTTTATTTAAGTGTCGGTTTGGGGTTGTTCATAGTTTTTGAGAAAGTCATTTAATTATTTTGAAAGAAGAAAAGTGACAGTTAAATGACTAAATCACCCTTTATCTCTCATAATCTCACAACTTCTACATACATTAGTTATTAATGTACAATTAATATATTATCTTTTTCTATGAAAGGTATAAAAGTCAATTAAGTAATTAATGTATGTTGAAACTATCAAATAATTGAAATGACAGATATTGTGAAATATTTCAAAGTGACTAAAAAGTCACTTATAAAGAAATGGAGGGACACTATTATTATCAAATTTGACTTTTCATATTTCTCAGGTTTTCAACTTTAATTCTTATCACTAAATCAATTATTTTTCCTAATTTTCTTCTTTTTCTCTTTTATATCAAAGTTTTTTTGACCTTATGATCAAAAGTGTTATCTTTTAATTTTGTGTTATCGTCATCTCTCAAAGCTTGACATTCAGGGGTTTCAAACCTCTTCGAAGGTCTCAACCCAAATTGAAACTTTCGACGACAAGAACGAAAAAAAAAATCTTTATTTCATAGGGCTTGATTTTCAAACCACTTTATCAAATCTTATTATTGCTTATTTCATATTGGTTCACGAAACCTCTATAATATCTTCTAGATATACATTGTCCATTAGTTGGTGGTTATTTCATTTCAAAGGCATATCAATATGTATGTGATTTCATATGTCGAGTGAGATTGTGAAACCTCTATATTATCGTATTAGATAGGCGTTACATGTACACTAAGTTTCAATACCCCGAATATGTCAAAAATGTAAACTTTTAAAAAATAATAATAGATGAAAATGCCCAAAATTAATTTCCATTTCCATTTTCAATTGAAAATATACAAATCTTACATTCCAGTTAATTGTCGTACATTAATGTTCTACTTTATTTCATTCAATCAATAATGTAAAGTTTGAACAAATATTCTTGCCATTTTAAAATCAGAAATCTTTTGATTCATCTCCGTGTCTTAGCAGAACATTACTTGCTTTAAGGTCTCTATGAACAATTCTTAATCTGGAGTCTTGATGAAGATATAAAATTCCTCTAGCAATCCCAAGAATTATGTCACGACGCATCGCCCAATCCAATGTATGCTTCTACTTTGATCTGCATATAAATTTTGCTCAAGTTACTAAGTACATAATATATAGTTTGTAGCAAAAATTGAAAAGTAAATAATATTCATGGAAGCATATACCGAAGAGAAGAAAATCCAAGCATACCTGCACCACTTCCACTTATGCATGAAATTCGCAAACTAGAGCAGCTCCAGTAACAGCTTGGGGAAGAGGCAAAGCATGCTCTGGAAGTGCTACATAAAGAGGTTGCTTGTCATAGACAAGGTAACCAAGACAACGCCGAGACAATTGCCAAATTGCAAGCGAAATCGAGAAATGTGCGTTTGTAAGAACGCATCGAGAAGATGTTGTAGTTAGAGATGTTGATCCTAACAGAAGTGTAGGTGCTAATTTGAAGGAGGAGATTACTAGACTTCATTCAATAGGAATCACAATTGCAAATCTTGAGGAGCAGCTTGAAAATGTTCAGAAATCCATTGACAAGTTGGTATTGTCACTTCCTAGTAACAATGATCAGTCCAATAATGAGGAAAACGTGAAGTCAAAAACTCACTCAAGGAAGAAAAAAATGCTTCCTCTGTGATCAAGCAATAGTGCAAACATCCAAAATCTTATAAGATCTCCATGCACACCCCTATCTTCATCTCGAAAGGTCTTTGGACACCGAATCGAGAACAAGGATACAACAATAACAAATACAATAACAAAGCCTCAATCCCAAATTAGTTTGGACCAGCTACATAGATCTATCTATTCCATTGGGCTTAACTTAGCACAATTGATGTTAAAAAACTATAATTGATTTTAGATGTTTAAAGAAATTCAAACTTTTTATTCCACTTTTCAAACATGGAAACACCTTATGAAATTTTAGGTGGGCAACAGAGAACATTGTGCACATTAATGCAATCAGCGGGTACGTGCGAGGTGTGTGCAAGAGGCGATGGACACAGGAGGACACAGGAGCACAATATCATTACCTAAAGGTTCTTATCCCAACTCCCTGTACAAAGTGCGCTCCCGTCAGTTGATAAACCCAAACAGGTAACCCGCGCACTCATGGGAGTCATGCAGCGAACCCAAGTTCAGAGCTACCCGAAAGGAGGGGAGCGTAGTTACAAAGAGTTGAATAGAGTACAAGAAGCAATTTTCAGACAAGTTAGACTGTTAGAATTACAACCAAGCATTGAAAAACTAAACTTCACCTATGACCTTACACATTTAAACATATCAAAATCATCACTGTATTAGTAAATAAATAAAAAAAACTAACATAGCTAGCACTCTACTAAACATATCTAACAAGCCAATAGCTATTGACAATTAGAAAGAAAGATATATAAAGGTTTAATCTGAAATTTAAGAGGCAAATACATACTTTTACGATCAAAGTATCCTACACAAAGCAATCACCATTTAAATATCCAGCAAACATAAGCCTACCTGATATAGAGAAAGCAATGGAAGTTACAATGGGGAAATAACCATCACCACGTTGCAGCCCATAAGCTTGGAGTCGGTGCCCGATTCTCATGTCAAAGAGTCTGCATGTACCATCGTCTGAACCAGTCCCAAATCTAAGCCCATCTGGGAAGAACTTGACAGTGTTAACATCACCTTCATGGCCATGAAACGTGTGAACAGCTCGACTTACAATGCGAGTGTCCCATAGACGAGCAGTCACATCACATGAACCAGACACAAACATATTTGAATTTGTCCCATTGATTGAAACACTGGAAACACGTTAAGTTGATAAACAAGTTAGTGAGAAAGTAAGTAATGATGTGAGCGCATGGAGCCAAAAAAAAGGGATGCCCTACTCAAACTAGTATCTAAGATCGTCCAACCAAATTTAAATTTGGAAAATCTCGAACAAGTAAAGCATTAGTCGTAACGAACTCTGATCTAAGAAATTAGTATGTGGATCTGTGAATTGAATAAATTATGGCGATACTTTTAAAATTTTATTATCTAAGAAATTAGCAATTTCTTATATTGGTTAAGAATGGAGTTCTGGTCCGTAAACATTTTTCTCCACCAAACCTCGAGCACTTAATAAATTCATATCCTATTTTCGTTAAACTAATACTTTAATGATTAAAATCAGAGAAAATTAATATAAATGGATCAACATGAAGAAAACTTAAGGGTTTTACAATTGGAGATCGAAATTTGTTTAGTAGTCAAGTTAAAACTGAAAAGAACTAGCATTTCTTACTTTATGGCAAGACAGAAGGCAGCATTGGCATTCTACACTTGGTTATATGACAGAAATAACAATTGATTCACTAACAAGTGTAGATAAAATTTATTTAAAATTGAAACATAATAAGCAAACTAGATCAGGACAATTCCGGCTATATGCACAATACATATATCACTTGACATAAATTAGAGATGCAAAAGCAAAGAGTGAAGATAGTGTACCTGGCCATATGCCGAATCGTGGCATTATAACCACTGAAGAATGCATCAACTAAAGGAGAAATGCAGTCCTCGAATATTCTATAGGAAGAAGAGCTTGTGCCACTATAAACATGATCAAAAGTGAAGGCATGTGACACAATTTGAACCTGTAATTGCATATAAACCACTCATTCGACATGAAATAGAAGCAGATTTATACTTTCTGTCAATTATTACTCTAATATAGAATTGACTTCAAATTTTCAACTCTTTTTTCCCTCCAAATTGTCATAGACTTTAATTTTTTTATCTCAATTAGCCATCCATGAATAGGAGTATACATATGATTAACACACAAAGTAGCTAGTGAATATTTGGTAACAGAAAGCGCAAAACATGCGGTAGTTGCATATATTAAATTAAGTAGTAAAATAAGTCAAAATGAAAAGTTTAATTTCTTCCATCAGTTTCTCGTTAACTTTATTTAATTGATTCTCATGAAGAAACATAGTGAAATCTTAAGAGGATCATACGACGATGATTGATCAAGGAATCTTTGTGACCGACACACAATTAAAATAATAAAAAAAACCTATAAGTCTCCATAAACTGAAGAGAAAGCACAATAATAATTAATTAATAGCTAGGGTGTTGTAATGTTGAAGTAGTTGCCTAAATTAATTAAAAGAAGTGGAAAACTAACCTCATCTGCATCTTGGTGATGATGGGGAGGAGGAATTGTCTCGGAGGCCATGAGCAGACGTCGACCACGGTCATAGGAGGCTGCGCATAGGAGGAAGAGGAGGAAGTTGGAATGAATGGATGAAATTAAGAAGTAAAAGAAAAAATAAAGAAATAAAAAGAAAAGAAAAGAGGAAAGGGTGGTATCCTCAAACTTAAATGAGCTGGTTTGATAGGAAAACAAAAAAATATCTTGCGACTGTGCTGGATGGAATGATTGACAGACTGTTCAAATCAAATACCAAAAGGCAAAAGAGAAAGGCGGATCAAATCAAAGAGAAAAAGCACTAGCGGTAGAAGGTTACTACTTATTACGGGTGCGTCCTTGCCTCCTTCTATAATGTCGCGGCATAACTCAGCTCCCAAAGAAGTGTACTTATCAAGGTTCTTCAAAAAATCCATAACTTCATGTAATTCCAATTTGGTCTGATCGGTACAAGTTACTAAATAATGACTAATTATTGAAGCCATAACAGATGAGATGCATCACCTTTCCTTGAAATAAAACAAAACAAAAAATATCTTTCAATGATATGAGAAATAGCAAGGTTCATTGCTGAAAGATAAAAGAAGGGCAATATTGATTTCCTTTGAAGAACAAAGCTATACAACTTGTATTTGAACTATGCATCTAAAATAAGAGTTATGCATAAAAGGTAGCATTTAACATTGTCACTGTTTGTACAAAAGATAAGCTAGATAACTGTTGGGACAATTATTGAGCAAGAGTTGCTCAAAAGTTTGATCTTTTCATTAGATGAATTTGGAGAGGTCCATGGATCCTATTTTTCCAAATCGTTTCCATGATTTTGGAGATTCAATTCCTTACAATCAATAACTCAATTTGATCCAAAAACACAAAAAAATATAACAAAAACTTTAAAAAGTGTAACATTTTCCAACTTTCTCAAGTTCCATCAACGATCTCCTGCTGCAGATCCTTCGGATTCTTCTCATCCATCAAATAAATTGGAAGATCTCAAAAAATCTGGAAAAGAATGTATTCAACCACTATTGAGCTACTCATTGAACATCTATTTGTCAACTAAATCATACAAAATCAACAAAATCAATATTACTGTTCAAATTTTTGCACAACTAACTGAATTTTTGCAGAGGATCCACTAAACAATCGATGCGATTAGGAGAGCGAACAGAGGAGCGAATAACACAGGTTCGAATCGACCGCGCCGACCTTTCTGCAACTCCATTGCTTCTCCTCTCCATCAAAGACATTACTAATCCCACTCTCAACGCCCCATCCTCGCCAATCTCTGCATTCATCAACACTGAAACCAATTCAAATCAATCCAAAACCAATTCCCTTACATTATACACCAATTGATTGATCTATACCAACAATCGCATCTCGATTTGCAAATGAATTGTCAAATTGAAAACCAAACAAAACCTACAATAAAGATGACGGTTTGGACGAAATCGATAACCGAAGCGACGATCCGAGTAAGTGGAATGAGAATTTTGAGAGTTGATTGGAAAACGAGTACATGAGAAGCTAGGGTTTGGAGGATCTGATGAAGAGAGAAAGTCTTCGTAGTTGAAGTTGAAACCCGATTTGTGATTCCTAGGGTTCTTCAGTTGACGAGGAGAGTATAGATGAGAAAATGAGTATTGATGGGTCTTGGCATTTGGATTTCGACGATGATGGGTTGTGATTTGTGCTCCAAGTGTTTTAAGGGATGACTTGTGAGAGTTGTGTTGTTTTGATTACCTAATAGATAGGGGTTCCTTAAAACCTCTATTAATTAACTGCCATAAAAAGTCAAAATTGTTCTAGTGGGAGTACCATATTTAATACATACATGCATATTGTACTCATACTACTTACTGCCTCTGTTTCTATTTTAATATCGTTTTAAGGTTGTTTATGGTTTTTAAGAAAGTCATTTAATTACCTTGAATGAGGAGAAAGTGACAGTTAAATGACTAAATCACTCTTTATCTCTCCTAATCCCACCACTACTACAGACACTATAGTAATTAATGTGTAATTAATAAATTTTCTTTTTCTATGAAGGGTGTAAAAGTCAATTAAGTAATTAATGTGTATTGAAACTATCAAATGACATATATTGTGAAATATTTCAAAATGACTAAAAAATCACTTATAAAGAAATGGGGGATAGTTAATTAATTACCAGCAAATTAAATTATACATATATTAATTTGTTTCAAAAAGAGTACATTTATTAACTATATATATAATTAATGAGCTGATTAAGTTAAAACATACCTTGATTTGCAAATAGTGCATCCATACATGAGCTTGAAAATTGGCAGCTCATACATCTCCGAGTCCAATGCTTCCATCGCAGTAGCAATTTTCATTTTGCGTAGAGCTGTGTATGTACATATCAAGGAAGAGTAAGTAATTATAGATTGATTCCGAGTTCGCATCTAACAATTACAGAGTCCTGATAATTCACATTCACATATATTAGATGTTATTGTGTTACTAGGTTAGCCTCACCGAGATGTTGGTGCTGTGGCCATATATGGGGTCATCCCAGCTAGCTAGTTGATCGACTTCATAAATATAAAAAAATTACAAAAAAATATATATAATTTTACATTAGTACTTGTAAAAATTTCTTTCATTATTATTGTCATGGTATATAGCCCCGACTAAACTCCTATATATATGTAGAGCACTATATATACTACATAGTCAGTCACAAGTTCGAATAAAGGAGAAAGACTATGAAACCCATTTTTCAATGAAAAATAATAAAAGAAGTTTTAAACTTATTTTTCTTACCCGAAATATGGAAAAGAGGGAGGCCAAAACTCATTTTCCATTTTTGAAAAATGGAAGGTTGCAATAGATTGCACAGCCAACGTAAAATTTGTCACTCTTCATGAAACGACTCAAACACATATCGTTGTTGTATAAAGCCCTGACTAATCTCGGACTCGAGCTAGAAATGTTAGGACCACGTATAAGGGCTCTAAACTAGCTAGCGCTACAGTCATTTGGATTAAAAAAAATAGGGCAATGTTACTCCAAAGCATAAATAATGAAACGAGATGGATGTCGAGCTAGGGATGTCATGGATTCGACTAGAGTCAAGTTGTTGGTTTCTTATTAAAAAGGGGAAACTCTAAACGTGTATACATTAGAAATGAGCATCAAAACGGATATCGGGTTGGGATGCGTGTGTTATGTGTTGTCCTGAACAATAAATAATGATACTAATATATATGAATGAATAAAGTTATACAAGTAATTAATAACAGAATCAATCAACAAAATAAATTTCTAACCGGAGGCTTGCATGTAAGCAATGTCCTAAGACAGAAATTTCCTTGAATTCGGTGATTGAATTTTCTTCAAAGATCTGCCCCCAGATACAACCGGATGCTCTTTCGAACCAAAAATCACCAAGTTCAAAAGTCTGCCAAACTGTGATTTTTTCTTCTCTCTCAAAAAACGAAATTCGAAAATTATATGTATTTCCAGTGTTTTAGTTCTACTTAAATAGAACTTGAGGCACTAGTTCAAACCAATGTGTCTGTTCAAAACAATATATTCAACAGTCACACCTATTCTCAACAGTTGCACTTGTTCTCAACAAATGCACCTGTTCACAAAATAACTAAATTAACTACCAATAATTAATTTCGAAAATACAAAATAAAAGAAAATAAAATAAAATAAAATTTGATTTTACAAGGCTAACAAATGTAAGCCCAAAGCCCAAAGGCCCCAAGGCCCAAGGCCCTATCTTTGATTTTAAATATAATTATATATATATATATATATATATTTATTATATAAATATATATATATTTACACTTATTACCCAATGGGTGCCAATTTGGACTATATCCATTGGGTTTCTCTAAAGCAAATCTTTAGAGTAGATGTTTGTATATAAAGAGTTTGTACTCTTTGAAGTGAGCAATGTGGGACTAAAGAGGTTTTCTATTCAAACTCACTTGAAACATTTTTCAAGTTCTAACAATACCCCACATTTGAATAGAAATATCACTATACCCCACATTTCTGTTCAAATTTGGTTTTTTTAAAAAAATTACAACGAAAATTATAATACACGAAAGAGAGAGAAGTCTCATGTCATGTTGTCGGGAAAAGTATCTCGAAAGACTTGAACTTACCATAGTAAAACATATTGGATTTACTTTGTGACGCAAAGGATATGGAGGATCTTGAACTGTTCACGTTTTGTAGTAAACCAAGACAATATGTATTACGCATGACACGATTATCAAAATTCAACTTTATACGTTTTTGTCCATTTTGGTCCTGGACATATCCTGGTTTCATGATAGATTTAGAGAATTTAGCTGTCTCGTTCTCATAAATGCGACCCACATTTACTATCATATAGGTGACAATTTTATTTGTCATTAAATGTTTAACATATCCTTGAACTTCTTCTCAACACGCTTTTATCTTAGGAATGAACGAATATGTGTTCTTCTCGCGAGTTTCATCTAATCAGTTTGCCTATTGAACCTAGTACATGGGATCTCCAATCACCTAGGTTAGGTTTCCACCAGACTTAACTCATTTATAGGCTTTAAACCCATTCCCCTCGATAACAATACAACTTGATTTCTCGGTAAGCCCTTTGTCATAGGATCTGCAATATTCTCCTTTGACTTTACATAATCTATACTAATTACTCCACTTGAAAGTAATTGTCTTATAGTATTATGTCTGCGCCTTATATGTCTTGACTTACCATTGTATACATTATTCTTAGCATTAGCTTGTCTTTGCCATACAATCACAATGTATACATATTGCTTTGCACTGGTTTTGGCGAATGGAATATCTTCTAGAAAGTTTCTTAGCCATTCAAATTCCTCAAAGCAGCTTTATCTAAGGCTACAAATTCGATTCCATTGTCGAACGTGCTATACACGTTTGCTTAGTTGATTTCCAGGAAATCGCAGCTCCTCCCAATGTAAAAATATATCCACCGGTTGACTTTGTTTCAAGATATTGTCGAAATCCAATTGGCATCACTATACCCTTCAAGTACCGGTGGATGTTTTGTATAATGCAATCCATATTCTAAAGTATGTTTTAAATACCTTAGTATTCAGATCAATGCTTCCCAATGATAATTATTTGGATTGCTTGTATATCTACTAAGTCTGCTTCACTTTGCATAAGCAATGTCCGGTCTTGTAGAATTCATCAAATACATCAAACTTCCAATTATTTGGGAGTACTCTAATTGAGAAATTGCACTCGCAAGGTATTTTTCTTAAGTATGCAATTTGGCTCAAATGGGGTAGGAACAGGTTTACAATTAAATTGATTAAACCTCTTCAATATTTTTCTACATAATGTGATTGAGTAAGGATATATCCATTATCATTTCGTTTGATTTGAATACCCAAAATGACATCCGCTAGACCTAAGTCTTTCATGTCAAAATTAGAATTCAACATCTTCTTAGTTGAAATGATTATATCCTTATTAGTCTCAATTATCAACATATCATCAACATAGAGACATACTATGACACAAGAATTTTTCAATTCTTTGATGTAGACACATTTGTCACATTCATTAATTTTAAATCCATTTGCAAGCATAGTATGGTCAAATTTCTCATGCCATTGTTTTGGTGCTTGTTTAAGTCCATATAAAGAACTAACCAATTTGCAGACTTTATTTTCTTGACCTTGGACCACAAATCCTTCGGGTTGTTCCATATATATCTCTTCATCTAATTCTCCATTTAAAAATGCTTTTTTTACATCCATTTGATGTATTTCCATATTATAAATTGCAGCAATTGAAATTAACATCCGAATAGATGTAATTCTAGAAACTGGAGAATATGTATCAAAATAATCCAACCCTTCTTTTGTCGAAAACCTTTAGCTACTAAACGAGCTTTATATTTATCAATTGATCCATCGGCTTTTAATTTTCGTTTAAAAATCCATTTATAACCTATCGGTTTAATCCCGGGAGGTAAGTCAACCAATTCCCATGTGTGGTTAATTAAAATGGATTCTATTTCACTATTTATGGCTTCTTTCCATAAAATAGCCTCAAGTAGAAGTCATAGCTTCTTTATATGTTTGTGGTTCAGGTCAAAAAAACTTATAAAATCTCGCCCAAAACTCTTTTGAACTCTAGATCTTTTCCCCCTTCTTGGTTCTTCATCTAATGTTGGAACATTAGAAGTGGATGGTTCATCTCGAACTCTCTTGTTTGATGAACTTGATTTCTGTTCTTTATAAGGAAAAATTCCTTCAAAGAATTGTACATCCGCAGATTCTATAATTGTATTAACATGGATATCATTAATCTCGAATTTATTACCAAAAATCTATATGCAAAGACTATTGTTAGCAAACCCAATAAATACACAATCTATAGTTTTAGGCCCCAATTTTGTTCTCTTGGTGATAGGAACTTGTACCTTTGCTAAACAACCCCACACTTTTAAAATTTTAAAAGTAGGAATTCTTCCTTTCCACAATTCATAAGGAGACTTATTTGTCTTCTTAATTGGGATTCTATTTAGGATATAATTTCTTGTAGTAAGTAGTGCCTCTCCCCACATGTTATGTGGAAGTCCAACTATTTAGCATAGAATTTATCATGTCTTTAAAAGTTCTGTTTTTCCTCTCTGACACCATTCGTTGAGGTGTGTATGGTGCCGTAGTTTGATGTATAATTCCATGACTACTTTGCAAAATTCAAAAATTCGGAGGATTCATATTCTCCACCTCTATCCGTTCTTATTGCTTTGATCCTTTTATCTAATTGATTTTCAACTTCAGCTTTATATGTCTTAAACATATCAAAAGCTTCATCTTTAGTTTTAATCAAATAGACATAGCAATATTTACTACAATCATCTATAAAAGTAATGTAGTAATTTTTTCCTCCTCTTGTAGGGGTTGATTTGTAGTCACAAAGGTCACTATGTATTAATCCTAACAATTCATTTGACCTTCCTAGGACAGTTTTAAAAGATTTCCTAGCAAACTTAGATTCAGTGCAAGTTTGGCATTTGTGCTTCACATCAAAATTAAATTTAGGTAATAAATTGAGATTAATCATTCTACTAATAGACCTACTATTTACATGGCCTAATCTAGCATGCCAAATATCATAAGAATCCACGATATAAATAGAAGCATTCACTTTATTCATAACATTAGTAACCATTACATTCAGCTTTGAACATTCCATCTACTAAATACCCTCGTCCTATATAGTCTCTAGCCTTACATAGCACAAACTTATCGATTCGAACACTAGTTTGAATCCCCTTTTAGTAAGAAGAGTACCGAGACTAAGTTCTTTCGTATTTCAGAACATAAAGTACATCAATCAAAGTAAGAGTTTTTCCGTAAGTAAATTTCAAAGAACACTTTCCCTTTTCCTTTGACAGTTGAAGTAGATGAATTTCCCATGTAGAGTTTTTCATCATTAGTAACATCTTCAAAGGTTGAAAACAAAGGTTGCCTTGTCGCCACAAATATGCCTAGTTGCTCCTGTGTCAATCCACCAACCTTTAACATTGTCAATCATATTGACTTCGAAATAACAAAGAACCAAATCTTCTTCAAGATAGTTGTGACATTGACGTGATTCTTTTGAGAAGAATTTGTCTTGCAGTTGATCTTTCCTATGACGACATTCTTGAGCCTTATGGCCGCTTTTCCACACACCCAACAATTACCTTTAACTTTCTTAAAGGGCTTGCCTTTAGGTGCAAATTTGTTGGAGTGTTTCACGAAAACTTCTTTGCTTTGTTCTTCCAAATCTGGATTTTGAAGCCTCTCCTTCAACCACATTTGCTTTTGCAAAGAAAGGTAGGTACTTCAACTTTGTCTCCTTGCGATGATCTTCTTCAACTCTAAGCCTCAAAATCAAGTCCTCTATAGTCATCTCCCTCCTTTTGTGCTTTAAATAAATCTTAAAATCTTTCCACGAAGGAGGTAACTTCTCAATAATTGCACCAACTTGAAAGTGTTCATTGATAGAACATCCTTCGCATGCGCTTCATGAATCAAGACTTGGATTTCCTCTACTTGCTTAATGACAGCTTTGGAGTCCACCATGAGATATTTCGAAATTTACCAATTACGAATTTCTTCGCACCTGCATCTTCAATTTTGTATTTCTTCTCAAGATTATTCCATACTTCCTTTCTTTGTGTCATATGATGAATATATGTCATATAAATTGTCATCCAAACAATTAAGGATGTAATTGCGACAAAGAAAGTCGAATTTCTCCAATTCTCAATGGACATAATAGTCTCCTTCGATAGAGGATCCTCATCTGTCTTAGGTTCATCCTCTCTTACAATATGTGCAAGATTGAGGGTTGTCAAGTAGAACAAGAATTTTTTTGCCACCTTTTAAAATCCACTCCCGTGAATTTTTCAGTTTTTCTTCATGCCTCTTGAAATCCACTCCCTTGGACTTCTCGACTTGTCTTCGACTTTGTAGAGTTGTTCAAACTCGATTGTCCCACCATTTTCAGAATTTCTGAAATTCACAAAACAACACAAAATCTCAGAAATTTCTGAAAAATTTTCTGTCTTAGATTGTTGTCCGGAACAATAAATAATGATACTAATATATATAAATGAATAAAGTTATACAAGTAATTAATAACAGAATCAATCAACAAAATAAATTTCTAACCGGAGGCTTGCACAGAAGCAATGTCCTAAGACAGAAATTTCCTTGAATTCGGTGATTGAATTTTCTTCAAAGATCTGCCCCCAGGATACAACCGGATGCTCTTTCGAACAAAAAATCACCAAGTTCAAAAGTCTGCCAAACTGTGATTTTTTCTTCTCTCTCAAAAAACGAAATTCGAAAATTATATGTATTTCCAGTGTTTTAGTTCTACTTAAATAGAACTTGAGGCACTGGTTCAAACCAATGTGTCTGTTCAAAACAATATATTCAACAAATCACACCTATTCTCAACAGCTTGCACTTGTTCTCAACAAATCGCACTGCTCACAAAATAACTAAATTAACTACCAATAATTAATTTCGAAAATACAAAATAAAAGAAAATAAAATAAAATAAAATTTGATTTTACAAGGCTAACAAATGTAAGCCCAAAGCCCAAAGGCCCCAAGGCCCAAGGCCCTATCTTTGATTTTAAATATAATTATATATATATATATATTTATTATATAAATATATATATATTTACACCTATTACCCAACGGGTGCCAATTTGGACTATATCCATTGGGTTTCTCTAAAGCAAATCTTTAGAGTAGATGTTTGTATATAAAGAGTTTGTACTCTTTGAAGTGAGCAATGTGGGACTAAAGAGGTTTTCTATTCAAACTCACTTGAAACATTTTTCAAGTTCTAACATTATGCTCCTCATGATGCAATTCACACGCATCCCGCGATGTGCATTTTGATGTGCTTTTCTCATATACGCCTAGCACTCATCCTAAACTAAAACAATAAATCTACTTAGACTCATGAGTTCGGACTCATATGAAGGTTTTTAAAATTTTTGTAAATATTTAAGGGGTATAATATGAATTTTACAAGTGATTATGGTTGTTTCATTAATTGCTCGAAGGTATATTTGAAATTAAAAAAAGTTTTGAGTCCGGACTCACGAGTCCGTATACCCAAACTAAAAAATAAACACGTATATTATAGAGAAAAAAGTTGCGCATACATCGAGCGAAGGTAACGACATGGCGACTTGTTGTTCGCAAGTAGGCTTATACCCCCATTGAATACGCCTATCCAACTGCAGCTTTATGAGCCGTCTGATCTCATCATCACGCACCTGTCCCAACTCCAGCCTCTTCAACAGCTCCGCCACCTCTTCCTTCTTATCCTTCTTCTGCTCCACCAGGTCACGCCCTTCTTCTACTCCAGCTCCCGCGGCCATTATAGACGACACTATTCTTCACTTTGTGTAGTATACTTCTCTTAATTAATTTGTTTTAATTTCATCAACTCTCACTCTCTCTTCCTTATATTAATGTGAATTCTGGCGTGCATTTGCGAATGTTATTTTAACGTTTTCCTGAAATCAAAATAGCATTGATTTTGTGTTACATTTCGTAACATTTTTGGAAAAAACAAAATTTGCCTAGAGATGCGACAAGGGTTTTCGGAAAATTCAACCAATTGCCTCAAAAAATATGCGATTCGATTTGTATCAAGCTGAGCTTGGAGAATAATTAATTTACATACAATAAGTCTACATGGACTCATTAGTCCGGACTCATAGGGTGGTTTTTAAAATTTTTGTAAATATTTAAGGGTTATAATAGGAATTTTACAAATGATTATGGTTGTTTCATTAATTGCTCAAGGATGTATTTGAAATTAAAAAAAGTTTTGAGTCCGGACTCACGAGTCCAAATAGCATTACTCATTTACATAATGTCTAAGTCTTCACCCACGTGAATTTCAAAGCCTTCTCTAAGCCTTCTCCCACGTGAATTTCAAAGCCTTCTCTAAGTCTTCACCCACGTGGGGCAATTGATGATTTCGAAGCCTTGATCTCTAAGTCTTATTCAATTTGTAAATACAATAAATTTACTTAGATTCATGAGTCCCGATTCATAGGGAAGTTTTTTAAATTTTTACAAATATTTAAGAGGTGACAAAAGAAGTTTACAAATAGGGTAATGCTATTTGGACTCGTGAGTCCAGACTCAAAACTTTTTTTAATTTCAAATACATCCTCGAGCAATTAATGAAACAACCATAATCATTTAGAAAATTTCTATTATACCCCTTAAATATTTATAAAAATTTTAAAAACCACCTTATGAGTCCGAACTCATGAGTCCATATAGACTTATTGTTACAAATATTAGCTTGGTGCAATATGAAAAGTATGCGATGCACGTGGGGCGATTGATGATTTCAAGGCCTTCTCTAAGTCTTCACCCATGTGAGTGCAAGTGGGTAGAATTCATGGGAGAGTCCCATTTTGTTAATGTTTGGAGAGTAATTAATGTACATAATGTCTGCAAATTGCAAAACACTAGATGCATAAAAAAATAAAAATGAGGGGGCAAAAGTATAAAAGTACAACATAAATCAACACATACTAGCAATTTTTTATTACTTAGAGATTGTCAATATTACACTCTTAAACATTAACAAATCCTGTCCCATTATGTACTTCCTTCATCACAATTAAAATAAAGGAGGGGCTTTTTTGCTGATCGATCTTATCATGCATACATGTAATAAGGTTCTTATAGTGTAAAATATAGTTATAGTAGTATAAGGATACTACGGTAATTTCTATATAGAGCTTGTTAGGGTTTAGTCACTAAATAAAAATATAACCAGTCTTATGAAAGAACAAGTAAGAAATATTATTATCTTTGTCTCTCCTTCTTCTCTGACCCTAACCCTCAAATTCATATTTCTCAATCTTTTCAATTTTTCTTTAATTCTTATCACTAAATCAATTATTTTTCCTAATTTTCTTCTTTTTCTCTCGCAATCTCTTATATCCGATTTTTTTGATTAAAATTATGATCAATTACACTAGTAGCTGCATCATAGCATTGATTTTGCTTGCATTATTGATGCGGTCACCTCCCACCGTGAGATCGTGACCTTCAAATGTCTCAGTGGAATTCGACCAAACCTCTTCGAAGGTCTCAACCCCGTGTAATTGAAACTTTCAGACGACAAGAACGAAAAAAAAAATCTTTAAAACCCAAAAAACATTTACGAAAACTACAAAAAATGCTTGATTTTCTAACAACCAGTTTTATTAATGTCGTTATTATTGCTTATTTACATATTACGACACCAACACGGACCCACGTAGACGCTACAGATTGGCTAGAGGCATGCCTGACTAGGTACTAGATATACATTGTCTGATTAGTTGCTTTTATTGTGGTGTATTTCATTTCATAAGGCATAAATTATCGCATGTTTGTAAATATCATGTTATGTCGAGTGAGATGGTGTGATGGGTAATCGCCTCGTAAAGCGTATCAATACGAGTATTAGATAGGCGTAATACATGTACACTAAGTTTTATAATACTAATTTGAATAAAATGACTAAGAATCAGGGCGAATATGTCATAAAATGGAGAATCAAACTTTAGGATAACTCAAAATAATTGGGTACATCAAGGATTGGCACGCCTCGAGATGCGTGACGAGATGCAGGGCACTCGGTGTCGGATAGTCGGGGTTAGGGAGACCATAATTGAGTTAATTATGTGATCAAATACACTAACTATATTATTGTTGTACCTAAGTTGACTATTTAAAAACAATTAAATTGATTTTCCTATAATTTGATTAAATTAAATAAAAGTTATTGATGAGCATTAGGATGATCCTAGAATGTTTAATACTAGGTTGTTTAGTATCTCAATGAAGTCATTAACTTGTGTGTGACAACCTTAACAAGAACTACAAGATCATCCTCGAAATATGTGTACACAATTGATTCCATCACAAACTATAAATACCCACTTAGTGGATTTTCATTTGAAACCACTACTCATTTTCATGTTGTCAGCCCCTCGTCATTAAGATGATTGACCGGTCTAAATCTTTTTAATCCCTTGATAATCTAGTCAGCCTAATTTGTTCTTTCAACTTTGACCTCAAAATAATAATTATTTTGATCATTTACAAGCTCCAAAACTAAATTTTTATCCTCAATGAAACTCAATTCATGATTTTTTCAATTAGAGCAAACTCAAAAATCATGTCCATATTTAACAAAATTTCGACAGCACCTCCCTTAAAAGTGGTATGAAGAAAAACTCACCTAATAGATAACAGAATCGGGGAGAGACCCAGAAGGGCTCACAACTCCCCCGTAGTTCACAATATATATCAAGTTCACATTTGTAAACAAACTTAGAGTCTCTCTAATAGCCTAATTACAACTTTACGAATCTAAAATAATCAAAATTGAAACAAAAACCTTCTCAACTTATTTTAACTCAATTAGGAAACTCTCATAATCCTTCAATGAAACTTCACCTCCTACACTCACCCTAAAAACAAAAAAAAAATATATAAACAACTTAAAACAAGATTTTACTTTAAAGTTTGAAAACAATCACCACAATCTTTGAGTCTTGTCCACTCTTCTTTTGTCTTCATATAGAATTTAACATCATCAAAAATAACTAGAAGACGTCAGGTAAGTAAATTCCTACATTGATTTGTACTCTTGTAATTGTTAGTCTGATATATAGAGATATGTAATTACATTTTCAAATAAACAATAAGATTTATGCGTGAACATGACATGTAATCCACTCTGTCGTTGTCTCATAAATATAATTAGATGTCGACTTCCAAAAATAGTATAAAGACAATATTAAGAGATTACGAAATGTAGAGATAACTTATTGGCATTTGACTCTGTTAGTATTATAAGACCGCGTAGAGGCAGGATAAAAATCGAGTTTCGAGCAAACAAGACTCCGAGACAAGCTTATCCCCCTCACTCTATCTATGTAAGCATGACTAAGAATGATAAAATGCAATGTAAATTGCGATACAACTACAGGTAAAAGATAAATTTCATGAATAGTAAAGATCACTGCAGGATCAACTTACAACCAAACTAAATTTGACATTAATTTTTGAGGTTCTCAGAGCGTCAGATCACCTTGAAAATAGATTCAACACCTTCCATGCATACCCAATTATAGTATGGGTCAAGTTTCAAGTGAAATTAAATCACGAAACCCAATGAAAACCACAGTAAAAGTACGCTTGAGAACAATTTCCAAAAACATTAATTTATATAACTATTTCAACTGGCTTTCAACTAGCCAATTTGGGCTATATTTTTAACCTTGAAAACCTCAATATTTGTCATGATGACCTAAAAATAATTTGTAGCACTCATGTTCTACATTCCATAGACTCTAAGAACACTCAAATCAGATCACTAACGGAGAAGTTTATGATTTTCTAATATGGCATGTCAACTAGGTAAACTTCGTTTTATTTTGAACTGAAAAATTTCTTCAAATCAATATTCTCGCAATTAAATCTTCAAAACTTGAAAACAACCACCACGGAACCAATTAATTCCAACATCAAAATATTCCCCATAGCTCGTGGAGTCGAATTGGATCAAAAGCAATAATTATTCATCTTGAAACTCAATTTAAATCAATATCAACTATATAAAAAAATATCTCCAAAATAGTTATCAATTGAATTATATTAGTTCAATTCATGAAATCCTTAACCTCCGTCGTTGTGAATTATTGACGCACATAAAGCTAATACATCAATTTTCAATAATTCCTAATAATTTATATCAAAATCCTATAAAAAAAAATTGAAAACCGTAAGTATTCAAATTGAGTTGTGAAAAATGCATTGAGTTGAGTATTTACCAAATTGCAAGAGGAATACCTCATTTCCACCACATAAACTTAGCTCAAATTGACCTCACGATGCTTACGATTATGCAAAAAATATCGGGTGAAAATCGAACTTCAAGTGCTCGCGGAGCGAGAGACCGAGTTAAGAGGGTAAGGAACGAACGTTCTATCGTTCATTCAATTGAAATTCAATGTTTTGATTTGTTTTTTATTTTTATATATAAACCCCCATTTGCTTGTCACAGCTTCGTTTTTTTTAGTTATTAATTCCCAAAATTCTCTAATTTGACGTGTTTTGGCTTCCGGCGCTCGTTTTCGATTCCGTTTTTCACCAAATTGAATCGAACTCTTGACAAAATAGTCCATATTCATGAAAAGCCCGTAACACTAGTTTTTGGTCACGCCAAAACCCTAAAAGTCTTAATTTTGTCCGTGACATACTAAAATATTTTTAGACCAATTCTCTTACCACACTTGGCCAAAGTTAAACCAATTTGGACTCAATCTCATCCTCGACCACCGCCAACTGACATAAAGCTCGAGGTAAGTCTTGTACCAACTTCGTTTCCAATTAACATTACCATCAATCTTTACTTGCAAGTAAATCGTGGCAAAGTCTTCATGTGAAGATTAACACTTAGTTAATTAGTTTTTGAACAACTATAATTTATTTTCACTCATGCCCTTCAGACACGCACTTGCAACCCTGAGGATAATCCAATGAAGATACACCTCAACACACCTTAACTTCGCGTCGAAATAATGTACATTACATCCACTAAGCATGCAACACGCAAAAATAAAATTTAAACATATGATCTCTGGTCCGTAATACGTGGGTCCTACTTCATATACTTAAATCGCAAAATAAATCTTAAAATACTTAATTAGCATCCAAATCAAGTTTACGAAATTCTCGAATGTCACATTCTTCCTAAATAATTAACAATTTCATCCTCAAGATTTGAACTTACAGTTTACTGAACCAAAAGAGATATGAGAAAATGAATCTTCATATATTACTCTTTTAACTCAAAACTATAAAAAACATTTTCAAGGTGAATTGTTAAGTGAACCCAATCACTTTTATTGTAATTCACAACTCGATGGTAGAGATCATAACCATTTCAACTGTCCATTTTCAAATTTTTGGTTTAATGAAATTTATTCTCCGTTGCTTTGTCAATCCGGCCAATTTGTGACTTTCTGATGTGTTAAACAATCAACTTTGTGGAATATCCAATAAATTTTTGTTTTATTTCTCACCTCATACCTAGAGTCTCATTCAAACATCAATACACAACAAGATCTAGCAAATCTTGTTTTTCAAAAAAGTAAATTTCATTCTTAGTTAAATATAATTCTATAAACCATTGATAATTATTTTCCTATCCACCCAAACTCTAGTATAAATCCCAATCTGCTTTCTCATCACTGAGCATTTCTTATTAGAATTGTCGGTTGATCAATTCTTAGACTATCTATAGTTTAAAATTACATAGTGATGAAAATAAAATGTGAGCTCAATATTAGATATTGTAACGACCCGAAAATTTGACTTGTGTCACGTGTTATTTCAGGGTTGTTTGTGCGATCTATTCGTCGGAATACGTATGTCCGAATCTTAGGTGGAGACACCGAGGTATGATATTCTTGTGATGTGTGCATTATGTAATATTCAATTTGAGATTGGTATAAGCGGGGGAGCCGAAACACGAGTAGGGATGCGCCTTCAGTCGCGTGTCGACGTGAGACCGAGGTAGCGACTTATTGGGTAGAGATTGATTTAATGTTGGTTTAATAAGTGGCTATAGCTCTTTTAATGTGGTCACATTAAACTAATTAATGCAATGGCCTACAGTTTGTGCAATTAAACAAAATGCATTGGATTTGCTTCGAGATATGCATTAGGTGAGACTCGAGAAAAGTTTAGGTAAAACATAAAGGTGGTGGATGAGAAAATGAGTTTTTGGGTTTGCTTAGAGATTCGTGTTGCGAGAATATTGAGGACACATTGGTTTTGATTTTCATGGTGAGGAGGGAGAGAGAGAGAGAGAGGGAGAGAGAGAGAGAGAGAGAGAGAGAGAGAGAGAGAGAGAGAGAACGGTGGCTCACGGAGACGGCGAAGGCGAGATCGGAGCTGGACAGGCAAGCAGCCGTGGTGGTAGATGGCCCGGACAGCACTACTCCAGCAGTAGCAGTTCGGCGGGATCAGCGCGAGCAGCTTGGCGCGGTGTCGCGTTGACCAGCAGGTGGACAAACGGTTGGCAACAATGGGCGCGAGGGAGCTCACGCTCACCGGCAGCGGCTCTGGGGAGCTTTCAACGCCGATGAACCAGCAACAGCGGCGTGGATGACGTGCGACGACACGACTCCGGCGATGATGGCCGGACGACGGTACAACTCTGGTAGTAGTGCAGCTCTGGTGAGGAGGTGTTGTTCCAACAGCGACGCGGCTTCGGCAGCGGCACACTTTGACAGCGGCACGGTGAACGGTGTGGACCAACGGTGCGGTGGTGCGTTGTCGGACCGATCGATCCTCGACGAGACACAATAATAGTGGACAATGAGGTTTGACTTCAACGAGGCTCGACGACGCGATGAACTCAAATGGATTTTGGAGTTGAGATCTTCACTAAAGGCCATGGTGAGGTTTATGTTAAGTCATTTGGTTACTTAGCCTTAAAAGATATAAATGGACACCAGGGACTTAGGAGGTATAGTTGGGTGTCGATTGCGCATATCAAGGCATGAACGGGACATTCTCAAGGTAAGTAAACCAGTGAGGTACTGTACAGCTATTTCTCGAGCTTTAATTTATTGTTATTGCCCTGTTCATCATTTCTTGTGATATTTCTTTTGGTTGAGTGGTCCATTGGCAAGTGAGTCATGGTTACTATTTATCTATGATATGAGCTCTTATCTGGACGCCGCTAATATCCCACAATTGAGTGTACGTAAGGGGCCCTTATCCGAGTCTGTGGATATCTCATAGTCGCAAGGGTTAGGGCTCGTAGGCTGTGTCTCGTCCTAAACCCGAGTTAGCTGGGCTTTTGCCGTTACTCAACTACCTTTTTGTCGGGACTCCTCGCTATTCAGTTTTTGTACTTCAGACCCTCACGTATCGATTGAATTATTTACTTTTTTTATATTCATGTGTTCCCTGTTCTTTTCTTTCTATTTCACGAATTAAACTGATTTATTTCTTTCGAAATGCTGTATATATGTCCTGCTTGGTTTTACTTACCTTGGCTCGTCATTCTCTTGTTTGACTGAGTGCAGTGTCACAGACGAGTAAGGGAAATGAACCAACTTTAAGTGATTTGGTGTAAGGACATTGGAGCACCTTTCCCACTCGAATTTGTGTAGGTTTTGTATTACCTATTTATTTGTTGTTTTATATACATATGCGGAGTTTCTAAACTTTAGGTTATCCATTTGTGTCTTTGAGGATTTCAATGACTTTGAGATTGAATTGCTTCCACTATAACTTTGATAACTCACTAACTGATTAACTCAACTTTACTTGCTTAGTAAATGGTAAAGGCTGACTAAGCTTGCATTGACCTTGTGAGATTGGCTCGGGGGTCCACGTGGGCTTAGAGCGGTGCCTAAGTTGTGGGAAATTGGGGCCGTCACATATACTAAGTAGAGTCGTGTGTCTATCTGATTCGTCATCATTATAGCATTTCTCAACAAAAACTAGGAATTTCACTATTCATCCTATAACGACCCATTTTCTAAATGGACCGCCACGGGGTCCAATGCAGGCCCACAACCTGCCCTACTAGCGCCAACTGTGTCCCACGTGCCATCTTATCCACCAGTTTATCATTATTAGCCTCAATAAACAACAATTTACAGTTTAAATTGTTAATGAACTCAAATAATCTACTTATAATATCACGATAGTCCCAAATAAACCACAACGGAAGTCTTTTCTTATGACAAGCTAAAATATGAAACATTAATGTCATGCATTTAACTCTGATACCTAAAGGGGAAAACCCCTGTACCACTATAGATTAATAATGTACATCAATGTATCAAAATACCAACAATATAGAGTTTTCAGATATCTCACAATCCCAAATCCTAAAATAACACAAAATAATATGTATAATACAAACGTGAAAGCCTGGCTCAATGTCTCTGAATCACAAGTATTCCGGTAAATTGCCATTGCCATGGCTCGTACTAGGATCTGCACTCAAGTCATCACAAAAAGACAGATGACGAGTCCAAAGTAAGTATTTCCAAGGAAATTAAGTGAGCAATACTGAAAGTAAATAGTGGAATTTAATGAAAACTATTAAATAAACATGCATAAATAAATACGGGCAACTTTGATCATCGCATGCAAATATAATAGTGTAAGCTCAAATGTGTGTTCCTAGAGCCTAGGGTCATATTAGCGCCATACTTCCGACTTTTCAACAGACTACTGCTGGTGAGTAGCACTCAAGCAAAGCCAATATCTAGATCCGTTAGGTGTTCAACGTGGAACCAACGACGCACCCGCATGTGCCCTGACGTGACTCTCGGGTCAACTTATTCACCTAGATCCCTGATGCACGTGTTATGGCCTAGTGGACATACACACAAAAATGACATGGAAGGAGAGCCTCAACGCCCGTCCATTTAACCATACCAGGAATAGAGTGTTGAAATACAAAATATGAAGTCAAAAGCAAAAGTAAATACTGCTTAAGTAATTTCAGTTAGGATACTACACACCTCAAACTACACTTTGTATCCCAGTAACTAACCCCTGGTCCAGTTCCACTGATTCCCTATATCCAAATTATCGCCCAAAACAACCTATTGCCATTTATAAGTGATTTTTAGTCAATTAAATGTATTTGATATTGCTTAGCATAAATAGTGCACAACCCGCGAGATCTAGCTCGCTATGTCTGGGAAGTAGTGCACTCGATTTCTGGGCAGCTAACTGTTCTTCATAACGAAGAACAATAGCGCACTACTCCTTTTACTTAGCGCACTAATCGTCATCTAGCGCGCTAGCTAGATGACCGCATTAGCGCTAATCACTCTCTGGACAACAATTTTGCTGAACTTTATGTTTTCCACCAATACCAACCATAACGACCACTACCACAACTCCAACCACTAAAACTCAAGCACTTAAACACCACCATAACCACTACTTAACAACCATCTACACAATCCATAATGGATTCACCCCAACACCTCTAAATTGTGATCAAAAGGTAAAGAAAGTGGAGGTAGTTGTGAATCTCACCTTGCTTTTTATGATTTCCCACTCCAAGCTCCTCAAATCACCAAGTTTAAAACTCCATAACAATGGTTTCTTAGTCTCAATTTTGGATAGGAAGATAAGAGAGAGAAAAGGTGGTGAGTTTGAAGTCAATAGGACTTTTATAGTCAAATGATCATCTCTCCTCACTTGTGCATCTCAAGGCAGTCCTATGAGCCTTATTTGCTCCACTTCCAACCTCTAGTGACTCTGAAAATGACATAAATGGCACACTCGTCCTTGTCTTTAAACCAAAAAGTGGTGTTTCGGGTGTTCTTACACCCGGTTTCACGTCCCGAACCGCGACATACGTGTAATACCATGACCTTAATCACCAAATATACATTCCATTTTAATATTTAACTCATTTTATTCATTTATTGTGTGTATTTGTTTCCCCCACCTAATATTTAGTCTTTTAGACTACTCGGTACCCGCGTCGACACGCATATCGAGGTGAATACTTCACACACAGCTCACCCATAATATGGAATATAATGACACATTACGATGCCATTTGATCTATTTTAACGTATACATCATAATTTAGACAAATCAGTATGCAAAATTTATTATTTACCTAGCTCCGGGCGCGTACTAGCCTAGCTACGAGTGCCACGAGCATCTAAGCTGTCAACCACGTCTGCAACATCATTAATAATGGCGAATTACATTCATGCCATTATACATCCCATGATTATAGATCTCTAATTACATCAGTCATCCCATGACAAGAGATCTCGAGCTCCCAATCCGATCAGATAAAGAAACCTGACACATCTTATAACTCTCACTCATTCTCTAAATGTCCACTCATAATATTATTTATATTGTAGACTAGAAAGCAACTATCAATCCCATCTCGTTAGCTAATTCACTTAACTTTCTCTTTGATTGGTTATAAAATCAATGACTTTTCTAACTTCGTCAAATCATTTTCTATTTATGAGTTTACTAAGAACCTCATTCCATTCAATTACTTTGATTTCACATCTTGATAACTATTGTACATTAAACTTCTCTTATTACCTAAATAGAAACATATATCCTTAATTTGAGTAGACATACATATTTAAATAGAGATATTGACATATTTCATGATTATACTCTCATAGTGGCATATAAGTTTATAAATATGTTATCTCTTTTTTATTTCTATTCAATTACACTGAAAGAATATTTAATTCTTCAAACATAAAAAGTTAGATACACTGTCCTCTATTCAACATTTTCAACCAATACGAATAATACTAACTAACTGAGTTGTAAGTTGTGCGTCTCGTTTACCTGAAATTTCATTTTCATACGTATGTGAGAATTTCTTGACCATTCAGTTGCCTATACTTCAGCCTCCAATTGACTCATATGAAACTTCATAGACTTTTTATACCGAACAACACAAATTCAATTGATTATTCAAAGGCAAGTGAATGCATCACAATAGTCTTCTATGCTGTGAATAAAATGTGATTTTTAAATGGAGTTACTTAAGCTTTTGGTCATGCATTACTACTCCAGTGTCTGCCTTTGACTAAAGGAGTCCGTTCGTGTCAATTCCAACAGTCTCAGATCAACTCAACGTCTCATTTTATTTTATACACAGAGTCTATTCCATTTAGTTTTTGCCAATCATAGCCATTCTCGAATTGATCTCAATTTTAGTCCCTTTATAAAAAAACTACAAACTTCGCTTAGTAACCAGACCACTTACAACTTCTTAATCCCAATTGACAAAGGCAATTTATATATTTTCTCTTTTCGAAAGTTTAGCTAAGGATAATATGACTTCTTTTGATCATTCAATCAATTGAAGTCTTCCATGGCTAACCTTTATTCAAAATATAGAAATTTTGCGACTCAAACAACTCTACTATTTGTTATTGCCTTAATTTGTTTCAATTAGTTTCGGACTTCTTGACTTTTTTTTTCTCAAAAAGAAATTGGGTAGTTTTCAAGAGACTGTGTAAAATAACTTTATACAAGTTCTTCAAATTACTTTTAATGAACTCACTTGTCCGTTGTTCAACTGAAGAAATAGAATAATTTGAATTTCCAAACTTCGATTAACTTAATAACAAATCAAATTCTTAAAGGATATTATGTCAATCTTTTAAGTCTTATAAATGAAAATTCTTGCAATATAGGAGCTCATATTGACGTCTTATACAAACCACATACTGATTCTCAATCGGTACATTTGTCTCTACATTTATTATATTTTAAATTGTAGTGATGACATCATTACTTAATTTGATTAAAAGTGACTATTATATATTTTGAGTCTCAATACACAATTATTTATGTTAATGTTTAATAGCTAATCCAAGCTATTATTGGACCACTTTCCTAATAAATTAACTTCTTACAAGTTGATCTTACCATTACACTTTTCATTTTTAAGTTAGAAGTCTTTTGTTCATCTTTGCTTCATGACAACAACTAATTTGGTGTTAACAAAGATAACTTCAAAATCATGTATTTCCATTTGCTTTATTAGGTATTTATTTGACTGATAGAACCAGAATACTTAACTTTGCTTATGAATAAGGAACTTGAGTAATAAACCATCAAGATTTTCAGTACTTCTTTTTAAAAGTCGTTTGATTGTTTTAAATCATGATTCTATTCCATATTTACTTTTTGTTTTCTTTCGAAAATGAGACAATACTTTGCTTTAAAATATTTTATCCTCATAGAAACCGATTTAAAAAACTTGACTATTCTATCACAATCTCATTATGATTTCTCAGTCAAAATTAACTTTGTCTAATCAATTTCTACTTTTAAAACCACTTGTCTTTATTCTCCTTAGTGAGACAATTTTAATATTTTCCTGAGTGTTTAATAAATGCAATAGTTCGATACTTTCAATTTTTAAGAAATTCATATTCAGTACTTATATACCTGAATCATTTGGACTTCCATTTCAACAAATTTCGTATTGGTTTCATAACTGATACTTTCATCACTTATATAAGTATTGAACTACTTACAACACCTTTTGTGAATTCAGACTTCACAAGTCTATTTCTCATCTAATCACACTTAGTTATCTTTTCATAAGTCTATTCTCTCTTTTAATTATCCGTTTTAAATCTTACTCATCATATCTTACAAGTTAAGTATCGAATTGGAGGGAGGCCTAAAATGGCTTAGAATTCCCCGCAGTTTACTATACATATCAAGTTCACATTTATAAACAAACTTAGAGTCTCCAATAGCATAATTAGAACTTTATATATCAAGTTCACCACAATCTTTGAGTCTTGTCCACTCTTCCTTTGTCTTCATATAGAATTTAACATCATAAAAAATAACTCGAAGATATCAGGTAAGTAAATTCTTACATTGATCTGTACCATCGCAATTGTTAGTCTGATACAAGGAGCATGTAATCGCATTTTCAAATAAATAATAAGATTTACGCATCAACAAGACATGCAATCCACTCTGTTGTTCTCCTAACTATAATCAGACACTGACTTCCAAAAATAGTACAGAGATAATATTAAAAAAATCAAGAAATGTAGAGATAACTTGTCCGCATTAAACTTGCTAATCTCGGTAGACGGCATAGAGGCAGGATTGAAACAAGCTTATCCCCCTCACTCTCTCTATGTATGTATGACCAAGAATGATAAAATGCAATGTAGACTATGATATAATTACAGGTACAAAAATAAATTTCATAAATGGTGAAGATCATTACAGGGTTTACTTAGAACCAAACCAATTTTAAGCGTAATTTTTTGGGTTCTCGAAACGTCGGACCACCTTGAGAATAGATCCAATATCTTTTTCGCATACCCGATTATAGTATGGGTTAAGCTTCAAGTGAAACCGAACCACAAAACCCAATTAAAACTACGACCAAAGTACGCTTGAGAATCGTTTTCAAAAACATTAATTTATATAACTGTTTCAAATAGCTTTCAGCTAGCCAACTTGGGGTAACTTTTTAACCTTAAAAACCTCAATATTTATCATAATGACCTCAAAGGAACTTGTAATACTCATGTCCTACTTTCCATAGACTCTAAGAACACTCAAATTGGATCACTGACGGATAAGTTATGAATTTTTCAATATGATATGTCAACTAGGCAAACTTTATTTTATTTTGAACTAAAAAACTTCTCCAAATCAATATTTTGCAATTGAATCTACAAAACTTGACAGCAAACACCATGGAACCATTCGATTCCAACATTAAAATACTCCCACAATCCATGGAGTTGAATTAGATAGAAACCAATAATTCATTCATCCCGAAACCCAATTTCAATCAATATCAACTATAAAAAAACATTTCCAAAATAGTTATCAATTGAATTATATTAGTTGGATTCATCGAAACCTTAACCCCTCATCGATGGGATTTATTTCAAATCGGTGCACATCAACCTAATACATCAATTTTCAATAATTCCTACTAATTTCTATTAAACCCTGTCAAAAGAAATCAAAAAATCGTAAGAATTCAAATTGAATTGTGAAAAATGCCGTGAATTGAGTATTTACCAAATTACGGGCCGAATGCATCATTTCCACCGCATAAACTTAGCTCGAACTGACCATTTCGTAATGCTCTACAATTTCGCGGAAAGAAATCAAGCAAAAATCGGACGTCGATAACTCACGGAGCGATGGATCGAGTTGAAAGGGTTAGGAATGTTATGTTCGTTCGTTCAATCGTTAATAAATGTTTTGATTTTTTTTGTTTTTATATATAAACCATCAGCTGTTTGCCAGAAACTTAATTTCTTTTTATTTATTAATTCATGAAATTACTATTTTGATGTGTTTTGGCTTCTGGCGCTAGTTTTCTATCCAGTTTTTGAACAAATTGAACCAAACTCTTGACAAAATAATCCATCTTCATTGAATATCCATAACACTATTTTTTGTCATGCCAAAGTCCCAAAAGTCCTAACTTTGTTAGAACATACTAAAATCATTTTGGACCAATTCTCTTTCCACACTCAATCAAAACTGTACCAATTTAGACCCAATCTCAACTCGAACCACCGTCAATCAACATAAAGTTTGAGGTAAGTTTGTACCAACTTTGTTCCTATTTAACATTACCACTAATCTTGACTTGCACGTAAACTGATGCAAAAACTTCATACGAGGATTCACATTAAGTTAATTAGTTTTCGAACAACTATAATTTATCTCACTCGTGCCCTTCAGCGCACTTGCAACCCTAAGTATAACCAAATGAGGATACACTGCAACACACCCTAACTTCGCAACAAAATAACGTACATTACATCCACAAGGCATGCAACATGCAAAAATAATATTTAAACATATGATCTTCATGCCGTAATACGTAGGCCCCACCTCGGATACTTAAATCACAAATTAAATACGAAAATACTTAATTAGCATCCTAATCAAGTTTTCAACATTCTCGAATGTCACGCATGCAAAATTGAAAAACCATAGAAACTTTGGAGAGTAATTACAAGCTCAAATGGTAGATTTAGGCCTGGAATCTCTCAAGAATTTACCATATCAATCAAGGTAATCTACCCCCTCACAATTCACTTCATCTTCTCTGACTTGCGTTCTCATGAAAAATAAGATTTTAAAATTTGGAGTTTTAATAGTGATTTTTGTTGTTGTTGTTGTTGTTGTTGTTGGTGTTCTTAGGTTTTTGTGATGATGAGGAGGGAGAAAAAAATTATGCTGGGAGGTAGAGATGCATGGGAAGAAATGGGGGTGGCTCGTATGCACGCACTCTGGGCCAAGCCAATTGGGACGAACCGAGCCCAACCAAACCAAGTTTATTTCACTTGGGCTAAATATTAAAAATCAAATTAAATACGTAAAAAAATAAATTATAGAAAAATAGGTAAAAATTATAGAAAAGTCTAGAAAATTCAGAGAAAATATAAGAAACTGGAAAAGGTAGTTTATTGGATTTCGAGAATTTCTCAAGTGTTTAGCTCTCCGGTATAACTCAAAAAATATGCCACAACTAAAAATTGGAATAAAATTTTAATTTTTAGTTTAATATTAATAATTTAACTTAATGTGGTTATAGATCAATTAAAATGGTACATTTGGACATCGGTGGACTAAGGGAACCGTACCTCAAGTATAGAGAGCTAGGTAGCGTCGGATTCGTGGTGCGGGGAAGCCGAGGCGCGTGTTTGAGGTTCGCAAAACTCATAGGAACATCATTTGACTATTTAATTGATGTTTTATATTGCTCATGTCCATTCTTGCATATCATCCTATTCTCTACTATTTTGGAAGGTTGGTCGAGGTTACTTCCATCAGTATATTCATTGTGTGTTTATGCCACACTAGACCGCAACACGTGTGACCAAGCCCTAGCTTAGTGAATTGCGACCCGGGCTGCTGACTTGTGCACTTATCTATGAAGTGTATAGTTAGGCCAATCACGACGAGGAACTAGGTGAAAAGTAGTAGGGCATCCACTGAAAAGATCATGAGGATCCGAAGTACAGTCTAATCGTAATTGCGCAAATTTCTAATCTGAGTTTAATCTCTTAATCAGGATCAGTAACACGTGACGTGGGACCCACATCAAGATACTCGCAATGATCGAGGCAAGGTAGCCGAGGTATATGTTAAACTTGTTGTGGGGTATTCCTAGTGTATTATATATGTTTAAACAACTAAGTCACTCTTACCTGTATATAGGTGTCGAGATGCGTGTCGGCATGGTACCGGGGTAGAAAATGATGTGGTAAGTTCATTTTAAGCTTCATG
The DNA here is from genome assembly GCA_039657365.1 of Stephania yunnanensis. NCBI lineage: Eukaryota > Viridiplantae > Streptophyta > Magnoliopsida > Ranunculales > Menispermaceae > Stephania > Stephania yunnanensis. The sequence goes on along the minus strand of CM077590.1, from coordinate 35,600,017 downwards.
TAGCTTATATAGTTCATTTTTAGCTTAGTTACATGGGTAACAATACCCATATGATGATTCTTGAGATACGAGTTGGCACATCAAAAGACCAATTGAGTTTAAAATTAGTGTTAGCTAGAATGAAATAGTGGAGAGTTAGTGGGACATGTGTTAAGTTGTAGAACATTAAATAAGTCTCGAGATACTTGTGTACATTAAGATCAATGGCTAACAATAAACCTTATCTTAATATATATATATAAGACTGATTGATCAACACATGTAAACCAAACATTACATTTCGTTTTTGTTTTATGATTCAATTTCAGTCATTTTGACTGAATTGCCTATTGTACTTTATATACCATGACTTTTTTCATCTCTCATTTCTTGAGTTTACTGTCATGTTAAAGATCGTTAGTTAAATGATTTCATTGACTCTAGCTAAATCATATGCTATGTGATTTTTAGTTGTGGATACATGTAGTCAAATTAAATATTATACTATTAGGTAGATATTTAATGTTATTGTATACTCCATTTCCTTTGTGCATTAGATATGCAATCCAATTGTTGGATTCCTAAACCATATCATTTCTTGAAATATGAAAAGTAGTTCTTCTATCTAGGACCATGATATGATAGAGGTGTTGCGACACAGGTGGTTACTAGACTTTCGGGTGATCAAGATCTCTCTTCTAACTTGGGCGACATCACGGTGTATGGGTCCTGGGGTTGTTGGCAAGTATACCTCGCACGTGACTGGCAATTGGGACTAGTTATAAAGGCGTAAAGCGCAGCTCCGACCTTCACAAATATGTAAAGCTTAGCTCCATCCTTATATAGTGGAAAAGGTATTGGTGATAGGACTCCCGACCGATCGGCCATAGATCATTACTACTTAGCCGAGTGTTAGTTTCTTTTTGTTTAACTGAAGTATCTTAAAGCATCATTCTTTTTAAGCATAATTGTGGGGGGCCCGCGCCTTGAGACTGCCGAGTGATGAGCTGCTACACAGGTCCTGCGCCCATGCTAACGTCTATTGTCATAACAATGATCCTCGTTGTGTGTGCTAGTCATCACATTCTCTATATTATTTGTCAGTTATTCAAGATATTCATTTAGTTACAATTATGCCTCGTGTTTTTTAGAATTTGCAAGTAGGTAACCAATAAATTTACAACGGAAGTCTTAATGTACATAAATATTGATTTTCATTAACTTTTAAGTTTTGTAGAGCATTAGTCCTACTGTGGCAAATCCAAAATAGAGTACACTGTATATTAAGGTAAAACATATTGTTAAAAGTAAATATATACAAGTACAATGTCTATTAAGTCTCATATAACACAAAAAGTCACTAAATACCAAAATGAACATGTACTAGTAAGTCCCGAATTGTAGGTAATCAGAGATAGTCGCCTGAAACCTCATTGCCCTTACTGGTACTAGGATCCGCACTTAGTCATCACAACTAAACAGATAAGGAGTCCAGTAAGTAAAATCTCAAAAGAAAATCACTAAGTATTTAATAATAGATAAGCCAAGAATAATGTTAAATAAACATGCAAAAATAAACAAGAAACTGTAAGATAATCACATGCATACCTAACACCAATAGCAACCAACTAATTTTGTACGCGTAGCAAACTACACCATACTTCATCCATCCGGATGATCTCAGCGGCCCATACCATGTTGGCTTACATTCGGACTACTAGCGGAGGATCGATCTATATCACAACCCGCGGAACACTCGATGAGGTCAGTAGCTCAACAAAGGGCGCAAGTGACACGTGCTATATGGCCTACCGTACTAGAGCTCATACAACACAACACTCAAATAAACCCCAACAGCGAACAAAACTAAAAATCATTATACCAAACCAAGTAGTGATAGAATATGGAAAATGAATAGAAAAGAATACTGGATAGCACAATTAAAACAATTAAATATTCAAGATGTGTTTTTAAGGGATATATGCATCTCAAATCACCTTCCGAAGCACCGAGAATACCTTGGTTCGGCTTTACTACGCTCCCGTCTACTTTACCATAGTCCTTGAGTCCCATGGGATCCATTTCCTATGTTTTCGAGTGACTTAAGGAGTTTAAGTTAATTTTAGAATTATATTTCCCAAAATAGCCCCTTAAAGACTAAATAAAATTTCAACTTTCAATTTGGGATAATATATTGCAGCCCAAATTAGACCATTATAAATTTCAAATCATCAAGGACACTTAACATGAAGTCTTTGCTCTATATCTTAGCTTTCCGAAAAGGCTAAGTTTGTGAAATTCCGATTTAAAATGAAAGAGATATCAATCTTCTACAAAAAATAACTCAAATTGAAATCAAATCCGACCAGTAATCTTGTAAAAATTATTTCTCATAATTTATTGTTCCAAAAATCATAATTCTCAGTCATAAGGCAATCAACATATCCAACAACAATATACTAAAAGATGAGCTCATTCTAATAAGTATTAAGAGAGTTATTCCTTGTAAAATTTTATTTTTAAAAATCCCATATCGGCATTTAAATTGCCCGATTGCAAAGATTTTTTTGGTTAGAAGGATTTTAAATTTCAAGATTCTTCCAAAGCCTCGATCTCTGAGTGAGCTTTCCAACGACATATGATCCACCCAATTTGGAGCTTGTATGAGAGAGTCATGCTCAATTCTCAGATGCTAGGTCAAGAAATTTAACATGCATTGACGCGCGTCGAACGCGTCAATAATAAATTTTAAGAATTCCTAAACCAACTATTTTTGTAGAATAGTGGCAAAGGGTCGATCCCACAGAGACTGGTATTCTCTCTTCGGTCAAAATAACAAAAAGGGAAATCGGGGTTGGAGAGTGAATGAATTAATTACCTAATTATAAAATAATTAAAACAATTAAAATAAAATTGAAAAATAAAATAATAAATAAAAATACCTAGGACAAGACATACAAGTTCGGTTCGGTAAAAGATTGGATTTGGTCGTCGATTTATGTAAAGTATGCAAATCAAAATATCATAGTGTAGCTATAGACCCGGTGACGCACGCGGTTCCTCGCTCTTCCCTGTCTCGGTAGCCAGCCAAGGTACGACGGCAAGTGACTACTTCCCTAGTCAGACACACAACCGCATATTCAAGTGAATTGGATTTAATGTGTTGACCGCAATGGGCTTCGTGAAGGCACTACACCTAGACAACCGGATCACTCGTGTGTCCGATTTAGCCCAGATTTCTAAGGTATTTAACCGGTCCCAAAAGGGTCTAATCAATTGGTAAGGTCAATTGCCACTGGTGTGGTCTTATTGCACAAGTACGGGTGCTTACAACACACTGGCTGGTAAATTAAGAATTAAATCAGTATTTAACCTTAATTGTTAAAATAATACCAAAGAAAATAAAATATTAATGAAAAGACTGAATTTAAAATAAATAAATCTCGCAAATCCATTATTTAAGCCCGGTCAAACCTTGCTCGCAGTCTTGCCTAAGTTGGAGATTTTAGCCTCCCATAATAAAAAAAAAAAAACACAAATAAAATATAAAATATAGGACGGGGGAGTGGTAGAAAGACCCGGCCCGGAAAGGGCGGGTACAACCCCGGACGACCGCCGGTGTGCCCGACACGAACTTCGGATCAATTTTTTTCCTTCGGACTGTCCCGAATGACCCCCAATTTATAGACATACGCGATGCCACGTGTCGCGCTGTGATTGGTGGGGAGGGGACGTTCGCTGACGTGGTGGACGAGCTGGCGAGAAGAGGAAATGGAAGTGGCCACGTGGCGGCGTGTGATTGGGCGAGAGAAACGGTGGAGTGGTGAGTGCGAACCCACGTGGCACGCGCTGATTGGTGGAAGAGGCGGTGGTGGCCACGTGGCGGTACGCGATTGACCGGTCAAACGGTGCATTGTGCGCGTTGACTCGTTCGATCATCTGCCAGATTGTGCGATTCGCATCCCGAGGACGATCGGACGGCTCCTGGATCGCATGAAGAAATTGGCTTACGCGTTGTCGTGGCTTTCATGCTGACGCGGCGCTGACTTGGCGCGCTTGATTGGCCGACGCGAGATGCGCCACACATGGCGCGTGCGCCGATCGGGCCGCCTCGTCCACAACAATCTGATCGGATTGAGGTGCCACGTGGCGTCTTGTCCGATTGGTCGAGATGTGTCGTCCACTTTTCGACACATCGCGCACCAGCGCATTTCGAGGAGACTCGTCCGGTGTCCGATTTTGACATGTAAATACTCCATTTTGAGTATTTTTCGCCACGAATTCAACCGCGCAACCCATTTCACCTAAAATGACAAAAAATTATTATTTAATATATTATTTTAAATATTTTCAATAATTAATATACTAAAATTAACTATAAATTACCTATAAATTATTGACTTATCATGCATGCATCAGGAATCTTCAAGAACACAATTCATTTAAAAAATCAGTTTCAAATCCTTAAATTGGTGAGCATAATGAAATCTCCATTAATAAAGATACTCAAAAAAATCAGTGAGCAAACTAAGAAATTCACTTTTAAATCAAATCCCAAGTTTTGATCTTCCTAGCTTAATTCCTCTAGTAGATGTCCTCATTTCCTCGTTCTTGGTGAATTTTCAGCACTTAATCCCAAGAACAAACTTGGTTATTGTTGCATGAAAAGATTTTTCACTAACTTAGCTATATATAGATTATGTTAGAATCAATTGTGTTCATGTATTTCAAGGTCAATCTAATGGTCCTTGTTAACTCCTACTCAACTAACTTCCATCTTGTTGACACAAATTACCAACTCAAATCTCATAGGATTCCATTTTAATGTGAATCTCGAGGCAAATTTATGACATCAATTTTTTCATCCAACTATAGTCATTTGTAATTAATTGATTCAATTATTCTAACTTAAACACTTTTATACATATATAGGCTATTTGGGGTCTTAAATTGGTATACTACCACTTCATTAAGTACCTAATTATTCGGCACCCAGTGCCTTACATCTCGGCGTGCATATCGAAGCGCGCCAATCCTTAATGTACCTAACTATTATGACACCCCAAAGTTTGATTATCTATTTTATGCAATATTCACCTTTGTTCTAGTCATTTTATTCAAGTTAGCATTATAAGACTTAGTGTACCCATAATATGCCAACCCGGTATCCGCGTTGACACGCTTTAATAAGCATTTCCCATCGCATAGTCTCACATGGTATGAAAATATAAATACATAAATGTGATGAGTTATGAGATAAATAATAATTAACATTGCAATTATGCTACCAACAAACACAGTAACGATTTAAGCTCATTCAGGCATGTTCTAGCTTATCTGAGGCATCCACGACGTCCTAAGTTCGCGTCCAAGTCAAAAAATAATTTTTTTAACACCGTCAATATATATCGGGCCGTTACAATTCTTCCCAACTAGTAAAAATTTCATCCCAAAATATATGGCAAATGATATCTCGTATCACGGGACTATTTAAGAACTCTAACTACTTAAGTGAACATGGTGCTTGATTCTTCTCTTCGAAAATCTCAAATGGGACTTATCTCATCTATTTTTTAACTCAACAATAGCAGAGCCATCGACAACACCACTACTAGTCTCTTTTAAGGAAAATAAGTTGTGGTGAAATAACCGACAACACCACTACTTGTCGTTTCACAAACAGGAAGAAGATATGATGGAACCACGTACGACGCCACTCTCTCTTACATTCCTCTGTTCTTCTTATCGAGGTAAGGTTTAATGTAAGTGGAACTACTGATGACACCACACGTTCTTGGTCATGATCAGCAATATCCATGTGATAGTAGTATGATAAGTTGTAATTCTCCTACTATGTATTAAAAAATGCACATTAAAGCACTAACCAAATAACTCGTTAAGGCATAAGATAACATACCCTCAACATGGTGTCTGGTTGTATCTCTGTCCGGCTGAGCAATCGCATGGGCTCTCACACTCTGGCTAGAGCTGACTGTGGTGCTGGTGAAGCTCTTAGGCAATCGACGCTGATGTGACCTCTTTGTCCATACCTGAAGCATACGAGTTTATCCAGCCTCCTTACCTATCAATCCCTAGATCTCCGACACTGACCTTAGTCTCTTTGACCCCTTTAACGACCTCCTAAATCCTGGTTTTGTCTATACTGATGTCTCGGTTGCTATACCAGTACAGGTGCAATGACATGTACTACATGTCTATCATCACATCTTTACTGATAAGACGGATAGCTATCCCTGCGATAACGATCATCTATAGAGCTTCTACCATGCTTTCGATCATCAGTGCGTTCCATTTCAAACTGATTTCTCTGTAGAAGAAAAACATCGTGTGTGAGTGCTTGGTCCTACATCTCTTGTAGAGTGTGAGCCCTAATCGATACAATAGCACTGGCGATGATCTTCATCAATCCTTTGACGAAGTAGTAAATCTGCAGCCTCTCTGTACCCGCAACATTCGTGACGAATTGTGACGACCCCAGTTTCCCATAAAATTGGCCCCATCGACCTAAACCCACGTAGACCCCTGAGTCGTTCCTCACGAAGTCAAAGTAGGCCTAGTCAGCTTTCAATAGTTACTTCCTTATTAAATTTGTATTTTGACGTTAAGTTATTAGGTTGTCTTTTACATAATAGTATGCAGCAAAATTTAAACTTAAGACAAGATTAAATAACTCATATGTAAATAAATGTGGAACAACCTACAATGTGGAACCCTGAAATCAACGGATAAACAAGCATATCCTATATCATTTGATCCCAATATGTCACAATGAAATAAAAAAAACAATATTATGCAACAATTAAAAAATGCAAAACATATTGTCATGCAAATGAAGGAACCGCTCTAAAAGTCCTTAAAGGAAGTTACCAATCAACGGTCGTTCCCCTTGCTCTTCTTTGTTCGATCTGCACCCACCATTACAAACTAGACGGTGAGTACAATAAAGTAGAAAGTAATAACTAGAAGGATATAAACAATAATTTGTTAATCATTTAAAAACAGTCCAAATATCATGTAGGTATTAAAAGACAGATAAAAGATAAAAAGTGCATCATAAATAAACTGACAGATAAGCATGATGAAAAATGAGTGCCTAGGAATCAAAAGAGACATACTAAATGGTTTTAAACCCATAACAATCCAGTACTCAAGGAAAACTCACGTTTGGTTGGGTAGCTGCACCCCCGCAGGATGTGTTCACGTTTGCCCAACTAGCTATAATCCCAGGAGTACTTTCCCGACACACTTAGGCCATAGACACTCAACCAAGGAAATAAGAATGGAATTCCAAGAAAATGCATTTATCAATAGAGACAATAAATACAACATACGAATTACTATGCATTCCCTTAACTGGTTTACTTACTTATGTCGGACTCGCGTTATCCCACCTTTAAGGCTCGAACGCGCTCCCCAAAATAATCCCCTTCATTCCCAAAACCCCCCCTTAGGTTCGTGAAGACCTAAAACAAGTTTTAGATTGAATTATAGTGTTTTGGAAATTTTTGTAAAATCTCAATTGTATGTGCTGCCAGGCCAATTAGAGCGCTAATTTCCACATTAGCACGCTATTTCGAACATCTAACACGCTAATCAATATTAGCGCGCTAGTTTCTGACATTAGCACACTACCTCTAAGATCTAGCACGCTAATTAATATTAGAATGCTAGATTTCGTACCTAGCGTGCTATGTGCAGAAAACTCAAAATTCTGCATTTCGAATTATGGGTTTCTTCAACACATAGGCCATGGTGATGCCTTGGGCACCCTCATACATATTACTAGAGGTCGTTAACATCCACCACAATACAAAACAACACCCTACAATATCAAATACATGAATTAATTGAATTGACCAAGCTATGTTAATGGAGTTACCAAGCTTGGTAACTTTATCTTCTTCACCAACTTCACTAAATTCTTGAGTCTCCCCTCCTCTTAATCACTCCAGCAACCTCTCTTCTTGCTCCAAATCAATTTGATATGAAAGCTTATGTGATAAGCTTAGTTGACTCATGTGATATATATATATATATATTTGATTAGAGTTGATTTCACAATGGCCACAAATCCATTTGCATCTACGTATCCCGAGGCTTATCTTGTAGACCACTTTCACACACTTGTCCCACAAGTCATGCTTAAGTGACTCCAAATATAAACTCACTTGGTTTCTGAATAGTTAACAAGTGTCTTGATGCACACCATTTAGCCATTGATTTAAATTCACTAACTTAGGCTTACTATTTGAATTTTCAATGTGACCACATAAAAGCTATCTACACCACTATAACCATTTTAAATTACACTTACCCCATAAGCCGCTACCTCGGTCTCACATTGACATGCAACTAGAGGTACATCCCCGCTCATATCTCGACTCATCGAATGCCCTGCGTATACCTTACTCATAAATTCGGTACGACAAGAAAACATATACTTGGAACATTAGGAAATCACATTTGAGGTATAAATAATAGTACACGCGCCACAGAAAAATAAAACGTACCTCGGTGTCGACTCCAGAGATTTTGACAAGTACATCAAGTCATGACGGTCCAATCAACAGTCCTAAAATGTGACACGTTGCACATTTAAAATTGAGAGTCATTACAGGAACTGCAATAAATACCGGTATCTTTTCGTATTCTAAAGAACTAATAAGTACCCTGTCTTAGGGCTAAAAACTCCCATCTCGGCATCAGATGCACCTCTACCAGTATGTACTTATCGTAAAATAGTTGACAAAACTCTGCCCAAGTCGTCGGATCCGGATGAGTGTCACAATACGACATCCACCAAACAGTTGCATTACCTAAAAAATAAGACCCTGAAACTCGTGCATATATGCTCTCCTCAACACTCAGTAGGTTGTGTAGCCACTGATGTGATAAAAACCACCTCCCAATAGCCTTTAGGTCACCACCTTTATAGAAGAATCTAGGTTGAAATCTGATAAAATCCTTAATCAGGTTAGCCTTTGGCGATAAAGTGAACTCAAAAGTAGTAGCCTACTATTATGTGAGATAGTCGAGGTGACGATCGTCAGAGTGGGAGTTGCCATATCAACAGGTGCAATAACTGACCTAGCTGCCACTGCTTATGTTTCCTGAACAATTTCTTAAACAAGCATTTGTGGTATAATTGAGGCGATCACCGTTTGAGTGGTGGTAGTCGCTACTACAAGTACTATAGACTCTACAGTTGCTACGGTGACTGTCGCGGCCTGAGCCCTGAGTAATTGTAGAATCTTGGCCAACTGAGCATCTTAAGCCGCAAGTCGGTCCTCAACATTCGATATAGTAATATTAGTAGCGGTCCTCGTCGCACTAGTCTGATCAATCTCTGACGAAGTAATATAATGTTCGTCCATCATAATCTACACCAAGAATTGTGCCTCAGATCAGCCTCGATATATATACACATATAATGTATAACATACGGCAAAAACATAACATATATATAACCCTGACTCTACCCGCATCACTATAACTTCCCAATTAGAGTTCTCAGGCAAGTACGCCCGGTTTCCACAACTAAGACTTTATTTATTAAGTTTTATGTTATTTTCTAATTAATTCTAGAGGTTTATCGAACCATTGCACTAATACCAACTATGACGGCCCCGTGCCCCAAGGTTGCTGGATGAGCTACTACGCGGGTCCTGCAACTCTGTTGACGTCTATTACCACATCAACGTTCCTCGATGTGCATGGTAGTCATCATATTCTTTATATTATTTGTGAATTATTCAATATATTAATTTAGTTACAAGTATGCCTTGTGTTTTTCTAAGTTTACAAATAGGTAACCAATAAGTTTACAATGAAAGTCTTAAAGTACATAGACATTGATTTTCATTTAATTTTAAGTTTTATAGATCATCACTCCTACCGTGAAAAATCCAGAATTGAGTACACTGTATATCAGGCGAAAACATACTGTGAAAAGTAAATATATATATATATATATATGTATATCCGTATAGTGTCTTTAAAGCCTCCCATAACCCAAAAAAACAACTAAATATCAAAATGAACACATACTAGTAAGTCACAAACTATATGCAATCAGAGATAGTCGCCTAAGACCTCATTGCCTTTACTGGTACCAAGATCTGCACTCAGTCATCATAACAAAATAGATGACGAGTCCAGTGAGTAAGATCCCAAAAGAAAACCACCGAGCATTAATTAATAGAGAAGCTGAGAATAATGTTAAATAAATAGGCAATTGTAAGATAATCACATGCATAACTAACACCAATAGAACCTAAATAATTCGTCACATATAGCTAACTAGAACATATTTCATCAATCCGGATGATCTTATGGGCCCGTACCACACTGCCTCACATCCGAACTACTAGCGAAGGATCGGTCTGTATCACAACCCGCCGAACATGTGTACCAATGAGATAAGCAGGTCGGTTTGCATTCACCGAGGGCGTAAGTGACACGTGTTATAGTCTAGTGTACTAGAGCCCATACAATACAACACTGGAATAAACGTCGGCAATGAACAAAAATGACATCAATTATACTAAACAAAGCAATGATAGAATATAGAAAATGAACAGCAAAGAATACTAGATGGCACAATTGAAACAATTAAATACTAAAGATGTTTTTCTTAAAGGGATTTACACACCTTAAATAACACTTCGAAACCCTGAAAACACCTCGGTCTGGCTCCATTATGCTCCCGACTACTGTACCATAGTCCTCGAGTCTTCTGGGATTCATTTATAATGTTTTAGAGCGACTTAAGGTGTTGAAATTAAATTTAAAGTTATATTTCTCAACACTATCCCTTATTAACTAAATAAAGTTTCAACTTTCAATTTGGGATATATGTTACAGTGCGAATTATACCATTATAAATTTCAAATCATCGAAGACGATTACAAAGGAAAGTTTTTTCTCTTTGTCTTAGATTTTTTAAAAGGTTTGGTTTGCGAAATGCCGATTTAAAATAAAAGATATATCAAACTTCAATAAAAAATTGCTCAAATTAGAATCAAATCCAACCAGCAATCTTACAAAAATCATTTCTCCTAATTCATGGTTCCAAAAATTTTAATTTTGGTAAGGTAACCAACATAGCTAACAATAACATATTAAAAAATGAGCTCATTCTGATAAGAATTGAGAGAGTTATGCCTTGTCAAAGTTCAAACAAATCTCGTATTAGCATTTAAATTGCCTAATTGCATAGCATTTTTGAGTTAAAAGGGCTTTGAGTTTCAAATTCTCTCCAAAGAAAAAGTTATAGATCTCTGAGTAAGCTTTTTAACGATGTATAATCTGCCCCATTTGGAGCTTGTACGAGAGAGTTATGTTTAATTTACAAAGGTTATATTAAGAAATTTAACATGCATGCATCAACAAACTTCAAGAACGCAATCCATTTAATAAATCACTTTCAAATCCTTAAATTGGTCAACATAATGAACTCTCCATTCATAAAGAGACTCAAAAAATCAGTATGCAAACTAAGAAATTCATTTTTAAATCAAACAAATTCTGAAGGTCATTTTCATGGAAAAGATATAGAGAAACTAGATGATCACCTTGGTTTTGATCTTCATAGCTTACTTCCTTTAGTAGATGGCCTTCATTACTTCTTGTTCTTAATGAATTTTCCAGCTCTCTCTCCTAAAACAAACTTGGTTATTATTGCAAAAAGAGATTTCTCACTAACTTTGCTATATATAGGTTATGTTACAATCAATTGTATTTACGTATCTCGAGGTCAATTTAATGTTCTTTGTTAACTCCTACTCGACTAACTTTCTTCTTGTTGACACAAATTACCAACTCAAATCTCTTAAGATTCTATTTTAGTGTGAATCTCGGGCAAATCTATGACATCAAATTTCCATCCAACTATAGGCATTTGTAATCAATTGATTCAATTAGTTTAACTTATGCACTTTTATACATGTGTAGGCTATTTAAGGTCTTCAATTGGTATACTACCACTTCCCCTAATACCTAATTACTTGGCACCTAGTGCCCTATGTCTCGGCACGCATCTTGAGGCATGCCAATCCTTGATGTACCTGATTATAATGACTTGGCCTAAAGTTTGATTATCTATTTTATGCAATATTCACCCATATTCTAGTCATTTTATTTAAATTATCATTACAACACATAGTATACCCGCACTACGCCTACCCGGTACCCGTGTTGATACACTTTACGAGACATTTACTTGTCATACAGTCTTACATGGTATGCCAATATAAATACACACATCCAATGAATTATAAATAAATAATAATTAACATCGCAATTATGCAACAAACAAACACAAATAACGATTTAAGCCCATTCAGGTATGTTCTAGCCTATCTGAGCCGTCCACATGAGCCTGAGTTGACGTTCGAGTCTAAAAATAAATTTATTAACAGTGTCAATAAATATTAGGCCATTATAATTCATGTAAGATTGTGTGATGGGTAAATGCTTCGTAAATCGGGTCGATGCTGGTACAGGGTACACATAGTACAAGTCCACTAAATTCAAGCTAAGTCATAATAATCGGACAAATCAAGGATTGGTGCACCTCGAGATGTGTGTCAAGATGTGAGGAATTAGATGTCGAGTAATTGGGTACTAGGGGAAGTGGTAGTATACCAATTTAAGACCGTAATTAGCCTACATATGTATAAAATTGTGTAAGTTAAATTAATCGAACCAATCGAATACAAATGTCTGTAATTAGATGAGAAAAGTTCTGATGTCACAAATTTGCCTCAAGATTCGCACTAGAATTGAATCTTAAGAGATTTATGTTGGAAATTTGTGTCCAGATAAAAAAACAATCGGATATTGCTAGATGTTTGGATAACACGCGTGGTATGGTACACTATACAGAAGCAAGTTGTTTCAGAGTTACGCATTAAATATCTTCAATAAAACTTTGACATACAAGTGTATATTAGTTTGTGGAGTTACACAGACAAGTGGTGCCGAATAGAGTACGAGGACTTAAAGGAGAGGTACAGAGGAGCATAGTGCATATAAGTCTTTTACGATAAGTACATTCGATTAAGATTCAGCCGAGGCTGAGGGAGAACTTCTAAAGATCTACAATAGGACCCTATCGCATGAGACCTATCGATTGACCAACGTTGACACATATCTACAATTGATGAATGATAGTTAGAGCTAAGCTCCTAGACAAAGAGACAAAGAGAACAGGATGAAAATGAGGATAGACAACACGATTGAGGCCGTAAGTACGATGACTAGATAGATAGAGCTTGTGCAATAGTAACATCTCAAGTGCCACAACAAAGATAGACTCACGGTCAGAGAGGTTGAGATCATAGATCTCAGGTTCAAGGTTAGAACCAAGGATTAAGTAGTGGTCGAGTAGGACCAGGACATAGAGGTAGGTGTTTCCGATATGGACTGGAGGGAATGTCTGTTGATATTGGTGACATTTGTGGAAGCGATACTAGTGCACTCGAAAGCCGATGCATGTTGTAACTGAGTTAGGTCGGGTGAAGGCCATTGCGACGGCCCTTATTTCCCACAAATTGGGCACCGCCCGGCCTAAGCCCACGTGGACCCCCAAGCCAATCTCGCAAGGTCAACGCAGACCTAGTCAGCCTTCCAATCCATCATTATCAATAAATTCAAAAGTTTTAAGTTGAGTTTTTAATATTTTGCAAGTTTTATAATTTAGCGGAAGCAATTTCTACAAATTAAATAACTCAACAATAATATCAAGGAGTTAGGCAACCTAATTGTGGAACCAAGTAAAAATGTTATCATCAGAGGAGAGTAAATACAAGATATACAAAAATCACCTAGCCGTGGAGCTTTTCCTCTGCTACTCGCCTGCGGTTCTGCACTCAGTCAAACATAAGAATGACGAGCCTAGGTAAGTAAATCCAATAGGATATATACACCACATTTCACAATATCCAAAGCAGTCAAATTCATGCAAATAGAATGAAAGGAATAAAAAACGCATGAATATAAAAGACTGAAACAATTCAATCGATGAGTGATGCCCAATAACAAGGAGTCCCGACCAAAAGGTCGTTGAGTCGCGACAAAAGCCCAGCAGACTCGGGTTTAGGACGAGACCCCAGCCTCCCAGCCCTAACCCTTGCGACTATGAGACATTCACATACCCGAATCTAGGACGAGACCCCAGCCTCCAAGCCCTACCTCGTACGACTATGAAACATCCACAGACCCGGATAAAAGCCCCTAACGTATACTCAATTGGGAGATATCGACGGGTGACCATGAAAAACCTCGGGTTTAGGATGAGACCCCTGCCTCCCAGTTACTTTCTCGAAAGTTCCTTACATTAATTGGTCCATTCATTTTATATTATCCGACAACATCAATTTCCTTTATTATCAATTCAACAGCATTTAGAGACTCAAACTTCCATTTCAAGCTTCACTACTATAGGAAATCCTCAATTTCAATAATAACTAAACAACTTGAAATGAATTTAATGAACTCTTTTGAGTCCTAAATAAGATCCAAATTCCTCTAAATTGCTTGAAAACCAATTCACAAGTTTGTTTGAGTCCCATATGGCATGTTAAGTTTCAATTGGAAATCATACCATTTGTAACACCAAAGTTTCGAATTGAAAACCTTAAAAGTCCTAATTATCTCATTTTACTCAAAATGAATTGTTTCATTTTCCATTGGCTTCACCAAACCAACAATGATATTTATCTCAATTTATCAATTTCTCTAAATCCGATAAATTTATCGTCAGTCTTTTTCAGTTTTTTTACTCATCGCATCTCACTCGATACACAAGAGTGAATATCGTATATCTTTTGATAATAATATAATATAACACATCAAACATCTCATATAGTTCAAATTTTAATTTCTCCAACTCTACTCACTTCCAAACGAAGACTTCAGGCAGGATCATAGGGTTCCACTCTAAGTTCAACGATTCCTAACTTCTGTTGATTTTGTGTTTTGATTTCAAGAGTCGAGTATTTAAAACTTCAGCTCTAATACCAACTGTGAGGGCCCCATTTTCCCACAAATTGATCACCGCCCGGCCTAAGCCCATGTGGACCCCCGAGCCAGTCTCGCAAGGTCAACGCGGACCTAGTCAGCCTTCCAATCCATCGTTATCAATAAATTCAAAAGTTTTAAGTTGAGTTCTTAAAATTTTGCAAGTTTAACAATTTAGCGAAAGCAATTTCTACAAATTAAATAACTCAACAATAATATCAAGAAGTTAGGCAACCTAATTGTGGAACCCAATAAAAATGTTATCATCAGAGGAGAGTAAATACAAGATATACAAAAATCACCTAGCTATGGAGCTTTCCCTCTGCTACTCGTCTGCGGCTCTGCACTCAGTCAAACATAAGAATGACGAGCCTAGGTAAGTAAATCCAGTAGGACATACACACCACATTTCACAATATCCAAAGCAGTCAAATTCATGCAAATAGAACGAAAGGAATACAGAACGCATGAATATAAAAAACTGTAAACAATTCAATCGATGAGTGATGCCTAATAACAAGGAGTCCCGACCAAAAAGTCGTTGAGTCACGGCAAAAGCCCAACAGACTCGGGTTTAGGACGAGACCCCAGCCTCCCAGCCCCCCTAACCCTTGCGACTATGAGACATTCACGAACCCGGATCTAGCACGAGACCCCAGCCTCCCAGCCCTACCCCGTACGACTATGAAACATCCACAGACCCGGATAAGAGCCCCCAACGTACACTCAATTGGGAGAAATCGACGGGCGACCATGAAAAACTTTGGGTTTAGGACGAGACCCTTCCTCCCAGTCCTAACCCTCTCATATCACAGATAAACTTTAACCATGACTCACTTGCCAGGGACCCACTCAATCGATAACAATTCCAAAGAAAGCTATCATCACAAGCAATGAACAACAATAAAGCTATCACAAAATAGTAAAAAACAATAGCTAATTTAGAGAAATGAAATACCGTGTAATTCCCTAGCAGGTTTACTTACCTCGAGAAATCGCGAACCTTAACAAAACATTTCGCTCACGTCTCGATTTGCACACCCGACACCCGACTCTTAAGTCCGTGGTGTCCATTTATACCATTTTAGGCTAATTTACTAAAATCATTCAAATCATACTGAAATTAGGTGAAGTACACCTCACCTTCATCATGTCGCATCCCTCGTCGAGGAGCGATTCGATCCAACAACGCCATCGCGTCGTTCACCGCGCCGATGTCGAACCACGACACTGTCGCTGCCGAGCCGCGGTCGGCACCACCGTCGCGCCACCGCCGCTGCCGGCGTCGCTGCCGTACCACTGTTGCTCCTCCACCACTGCTGGTGTCGCTGAGCAGCTGCCGGCGTTGGCGTCTTGCAACCGTGCGCCATCGCCTTACTACCGTCAAGCTCATCGCCAGCGTCCACGTCGCCTACCAGCCGCTGTCTTCCACACTGCCGATCCGCCGCGACTGCTTCCTCGGCCGATCCCTTGGTTCGCCGCTTCACTAGAGCTCTGCTGCTGCACCACCGGATTCGTCCGCACGTTTGCAGCAGTTGGTCGTCCGCGACTTCGCCTCAACTGCCACCGCGACTGCTTACTGGCCGGACTTGCCGCTGCGCCTCGCCGAAGCTCTACCTTCAATCTCTCTCTCCTTTCTCTCGATTCTCCGATCTTCGATCTCTCTCTCTCCCCCTTTTTTCTCTCTCCCCTCTCCTCTCCTTCTTGTCTGATCCCTTCCAATCTTTTCTTTCTTTTTTTATTTTTGTTTTCTTCTTTAGGAAGTAAATCCTCGAGATTCGTGTGGAACAAAACTCGATGCACATTAAAAATATATATATTTTTCGTATGTGTTTCTTAAAAACTGAGTAGTACGCATCTCGAGGCACCAACCCGCCTCATTTCACAAATCTCGATACTCATGCCACTCGCATCACGATGTCTATCCAATGTATATGAATTTAACGTGACCACATTAAAACCACTATAGCCAATATAGCCACATTAAGACGTTACCTCATTCCAACGTCGACACGCGACTCGAGGTGCGTCCCCGTTCATTTTTCGTCTCACCGCATTGCGCGCATATAATTTTCTCAAAAATTAGCATCTCCACTTTGAGATTCAGACATACGCATTTCGACGAGTGGATCCCACAAACGACCCTGACTTGACATGTGGCATAAGTCAAATTTTTGGGCCGTTACAACCATCAAGGCACTCAGGGTACATAGATTACTAATTTAATTAAAGTTCATGCATGTATGGTATGTTTATATAGGTTATAGTATGGTATGTCATGGTTGGGTAGAACTATTATGTTGTGATGCATGATAGGAAAGGTTTAGAATTACTTAGTGTTAGGCAATTGAGTTAGGGAAACTTAGGCACGGAATCGAGCTAATAGTAGGTTGCAGAGGTGTCGAAGAGCGTGACAGATCATGATCACCTCGGCGGCATACGCCTATGTCACGTGCAACATTACGTCCCTTGTGATGGGTACGAGAGTGGTGTTCAAGGGACCGTATAATGGTATTATCAAAGTGTGAGACTCGCTCACATAGGGATGGGTTAGATAACAAGAGCTTCGTCGAGATCTAAATCTCGAGGACAAAATTTTTATTAGTAGGGAAGAATTGTAACAACCCAAATTAATTAAACTAGGATTAGTATTAATCTATGTCAGACCCTATTAAATTGGGGCATCTAACTGACCTAGATTACTTTAATCCCTTGATAATCTAGTAGCCTTACTTACCATAAATAATTAATTAAAAATCTATTGTCTTAACTATCAATGTAATTCTTTATCAACTGCAAAGGATTCTAAATTGAATCTTAAACCTCAAAGTTTTGTAAAAATTAACTATTTAATCCTCAAAGTTCATTTAGATTAGTTAAATAATCCTCAAAATTACGTAAAGATTTTTTACAGCACTTCTTCTGTCTCTAAACCTACACTGGAAAACCCAACCTTCAAAAATTCTTTATCAAAACCCCTTGGTGGAAATGTCGAAGGACTCATAATCTATCCATAATAATATATATCACAATTATAAAGATTATTTATTCATTCTAACCTATCTCAAGTTTTCAAAATCCTTAAACCATAATTACATTAGCTCTAGTGCATTCCAATTCGTCTAAAAACCAGTTCGACAATTTCAAAAGAGATCTTAAACTCATACGAATCTAAAAACTCATTTAAACAATATATTATATTCAAAAAATAATACATACATATAGAGAAATGGCCTGAGTAAATCACAACAAGTCGAAAAGTTTTCTCTATCCCATGTCGCCGCTATTACCTGTCATTACCCAATTATAAAAATTCAATAATGTCAGATAAGCAAATTCCACACTATCCAGTACACATATAATAACCAAACGCATAATAATCCAATAAATTAATTGAAAAATTTAATCAAAGGAATTTTAACACAACCATGAACTCATCTCATTTATGTTATCCGACCACAATCAGATGACGTCCTCCGAAAAGTGGTAAGTAAACAGTAGTAAGGACTTCTTCTTGTAAAGAATAATAAAACAAGTCTCATTCCTTTAGACAATGAGAGTATGATATGGTTCAACATGATCTCATGAAAACCACTTGATGCAAAGTATCAGTGACTCTAGCCCTTCAAGCATAATATAGTGTTCTATAACCACGAGTGCTCCAAAACTAAGTTTTTATCCTCGATGATACTAATTTCATGATTTGTTTAATTGGAGCAAATTGTGAAATCACACGAATTAACTCTATATTTTTGTAAAATTTCGGCATCACCTCCCCTAAAAGTGGACTGCCAAAACTTTTACCCAATAAACAATAGAATTGGGAGAATCTTAGAAGGACTCACAACTTCCTGCGGTCCACAATATTTATCAATTTAAATCATTCAAACTAACTTAAGGTCTATGATACCTTAATTACAACTTTACAATCCCAAAATAGATAAAAAAACCTAAACATAAATCATTCAACTTATTTTAAACTAACTTAGAAGACTTTCAAAATCTATTAGAGAGTATTTCAATCCTACACTCACCCCAAATCCGAAAACATTATATATATAATTAATTTATTTAAAACAAGAAAACTAATCTTTAAATTTGAAAAACATTCACCAAGACCTTCAACCTTTTCCATTCTTCTTTATCTTCACAGGCAACCCGACTTCACCAAAACAAATTGAAGAGGTTAGGTAAGTAACCCCTGCACCGCTCTGTCCCCTTCAAAATTTAGTCCGAAAACATGGAAACATGTAATTGCTTTTCCATGTAGCACGAAATTTATATAACAACTCGAATCCTTCTGTTCCTGTTCCCTAACTATACTCGAACATCGACCTCCAAATATAGTACATAAACAATACTAGATGTTCAAGAAATGAAAGGGCAATGTGTCGAAGTGAATTTTCGCGCCAGACAAGTAAGCTCAGTCGTCGCATCTACCACTAACTTAGGGAAATCTATGCTAAGCATGACTACTAATAGCATAGGGACATAGCCAACCATACTCCAAATAGATCATTTTCAATATGTATGCATGAACAAGAATGATATGAAATGCAATGTGAACTAAACACAAATGCAGGTATAAAGATAAATTCCATTAATAGTAAAAACCACTATAGAGTTTACTTATAACTAATAAACTTTGAGCATATTTTTTAGAGTCCCCGGAGCATCGTATCACCTTGAAAGTAGTTCCAATAGCTTCCCTCATACCTAATTATATTATAGGTCAAACTTCAAGTGAAACTAAATCACGAAACCCCAATGAAAACTATGACCAAAGTATGCTTGACAATAGTTTCAAAAAACATTAGTTTATATAACTATTTCAACTGGCTTTCAACTAGCCAATTTAGAATAACTTTTTATCTTTGAAAACCTCAATTTTTTTCATGATGACCTAAAAAGAACTGGCTCAAATCGGATCAACGACGGAGAAGTTATAAATTTTTGAATATGACCTGTATACTAGGAAAACATTATTTATTTTGAACTGAAAAACTACTCCAAATTAATATTTTCATGATTAAATCCTCAAATCTCCACAACAAAAATCACAAAATCACTCGATACCAATATCAAAATATTTTCACAGCTCGTAGAGTCAAATTGGATCAAAATTAATAATCAATTCATCGAGAAACCCAATGAAAAACAATATCAACTATAAAAACATATCCATAATAGTTATCAACTAAATCACATTAGTTCAAATCATCAAATCCCTGACCTACATCGCTGGGATTTATTCCATATTGTTGCACATCAACCCAATACATTAATTCTCAACAATTCTTAACAATTTACCAATTCGCGAGAATTCAAATTTAATTGGGGAAAATGCTCAGAATTGAGAATTTACTAAATTTAGAGCGGAATACCTCATCTTCGACACAAAAACATAGCTCGAACTGACTGAATTCCGATGCTTTACTATTTTGTAGAAAGAAACTGGCAAAAATCGGACGTCAAGAGATCGCAAAGCGAAAGTTCAAATTTAGAGGTTTTGAAATGAACATTCTATGCGTTTGTCTATTAAGGTTTCTAATTGTTTTCAAAAGTGTTTTAGGAGTATAAATAGGTATTGGAACCTAGTATACAAAAAAAACACCACACATTAGTAACCATTACAATAGATTAGCATAGGTTTACTTTATTCTAGAGTACTAAGAAGATTTGTGGAAAAGAAAACATCATTGACTCACGTGTGGTGATTCAGTGGCATTGTTTATATTGATTTAATTGAAGCTATTCATTTAATTTTTTATTGTTATAAATACCAATATGTGCATGTTTGTTTCAATAAAGTGTGAGTAGTTCAATAATCTTAGGGATCAATGGATCCTATGGTATGAATGCTTGCTATAAACATGAATAGATTTTAAAGTTAAAAGTGTAATGGTTAGAATTAGTATTGATTCGAAGCATGATGCTACGAACATCTTGATAACATGTTTGTTGATATTAGGTTTTAGAAGTTATCATTGCCATTGAAGCTTTTAAGCCAGATATGGACAATGCAATCGTAAAATACATCACATCAAGAGATAGTTATTAATTAGGGAGGCACAGATAGTAAACTTAATTGGTTATGAATCTAATGATTTGGAACTTAAACCAAGTCTGCATATTAGAATTCTTTCCTTAACGATAGTGGGTTGAATGAGATTTGAAGGAAATATTCTATTCTAATTAGGCATTACACACATATAATAAAAATGAGAAAATGAGTTGAAAAACATAGTATTTCATCACCTAGGTGAAGTTGTGAAGTAAGATATTCTTAATATAATGGTTTAAAGTTAATTAACATTGATTTGTATTATTTTGGTTTTTAAAATAATTAAAAAAGATTTCTTTAGCAATAGAGTAAATTTTGACTAGGTATTACTGAGTGCATATATCTTTCTGTAAGGACAATATCCGTAATCAACTTAATTTTGTCACACAATTAGTATAATCAAACTATTATACTTGTAGCCACGATTAAGTTTTTGGCATCGTTGCCAGGGATAGGTAGCCACTTAGAGTTAGTTAGTTTTAAAAAATTTTATGTCGTAATTTAAGTAATTTACTTCCTAGTTTATAGAAACAAAAATAAAATAAAAGGTTTTGAGTTTTCAGTTCGACTTTTGCACTTGAGCTTTTGTATTTTATTTTTAGAGAAAATTAGTGCATGCATAGGAAATGAGAGAAGGACTTAGCGCCTTATAACCCTTAGATTGATATAACCAACAAAGGAAAGAAAAAGAAAGAAATCGAGATGGCTGAGGATCAAGCACAAATCAATAATATGGCCGAGGGAATAACCAATCCAAAGGTGACTAGTTATTGCAGGACAGAGTGCAGCAATGAAGATGCCTTGGTGACTACTTTAAGCCAAAATTTCAAGAGACTTACAACGGACAACCAAAATCACTGAGTTCAAGCCAAGGTCGGCTCTAATCAGCATCATGCAAAATAGCCTATTCAATGTGCTAGCAAATGAAAATCTAATTGCACAAGTAGAGAATTTCTTGGAGAAGTGCGACACCATGCACATTACCGGAGTTACGAAAGATGTGATCAAGATGATAATTTTCTCATTCTCATTAGGTGGAAAAGCTAAATCCTAGTTCCAAGGTATAAGCGTAAGGAGTATGACCTCATAGGCGGAAATCGGTGAAAGATTTGAAGTTAAATTATTTCCCCTAGTGAATGTCAATGAAAAGAGACTATAAATCAATCAATTCAAGTAGGAAGATGCTGAGTCTTAGCGAGGCTTGGGAAAGATTCAAGGAGATCTTGAAAAGATGTCTGGGATATGGATACGTGAAATGGGCACAACTCTAAATTTTCTACTATCGGATGAACAACAACACAAGAATTCTAGTAGATGTCGTAACAGGTGGTTCTCTACTAACCAAGGATGAAGATGGATCATTGGATCTCATAGAATTTAAGTATCAGAATTGTACAACTAATAATCATTGCCTAGTAAGGAAACAAGTGGGTGCATACGAGATTGATTCACAAGTTGTGATCATGGCACAACAATCTAACCTGAGCAATCAAATGGTGAAACTTCAAATTGGATAACAAAGTACACAAGTGCAAGGTATATTACAACCCATTAATCACCAAGCCATGTTGGTTAATCAAATGCACATGCAACAATGAGTGTAATATGAAGACATCAACTTATGAACAATTAAAGCTATAGAAACAACTTCAGGACGAGAGGAATGGCTCCTCAAAGGTTTTATCAAGGATACAACAATAGCAACCCCAATTTCTTGGTAAAATATTTGACAACGCAGTGATGTTACCTTAATGCTTCAATTAACAAGTCCAACAAGGGAAGCTATGACAGAGTGAAGAGTTGACTTCTTTAAAGTAAATTGAATCGAGAAGCTTTTGTACACCATGGACATAGGCAATAGGGAACGCTATGAGAAGTATGAGAAATAGATGGAAAATGTGAAACAAATTATAAAAAGAATGAATGATGAGATATCACAATCCATCAAGAACTTGAAGAGAAAGATTGTTCAGTTAGCCACAACTTTCAACTTAAGGAAGGAAAAATAGTTTCTAAGTAATACATGCATTAATCCATTTAATAACACACATGCAGTCTAATTAAGAAGTAGAAGAATAACTAATAATCCAATGCAACAAAAAGATACAGCAAATGACACAAGGAAACAAATTGATGAGCAACACTAAAAGGATGTAGAACTCTTGGATAGTGACATAAGTACCTAAATAAAAGTTGCACTAGTAAAAGAATCAGAATCGACAAAAAGGAAAACATGAGGATATTAGTAGAAAGAAAATATGGTACTAGGGAGAGTTACATTTTCTAACAATCCACCATTAATAAATCCACATCTACCATATCCTTAACAATTCAAGAAATAGAAAGATAAAAAATAGTTTAAGAAATTTGTGGGGATTTTTAAGATGTTACAAAAAAGAGGCATTTGAAAAGATGTCAAATTGTACAAAGTTTAAGAAAGATAAAAATGCAAGAAAAGTGCGATTGGCATATTATAAAAAAGTAAATTTGACAGAACAATGCAGTGCTATTTTGCAAAGGAAGTTGCCATCGAAGTTGAATGACCAAAGAAGTTTTTCCATTCAATAAACTATAGGAGTACAATTGTTTGATAATGTCTTATTTGATTAGGAAGAAAGCATAAATTCAATGCCCTTATGATTATTCAAGAAATTAGGTTTGGGAGAAGTAAAGTTGACCAATATGATGTCGCAATTAGCAGAACAGTCAATGACATATCCTAAACAAGATGTTGAAGATGTGTTGGTAAAAGTGGATAAATTTATTTTCCCCGTTGACTTTGTACTACTAGATATGGAAGAAGGTCCGGATGTGCCATTAATGGTAAGGAGACCTTTCTTACCAACTGCATAGGCATTGATAGATGTTTAAGAAGGAGAATTAAGGTTACGAGTAAATGATGAAGAAGTCCTATTTAATATCTACAAGACCTTGAAATTTCCAAATAAGGGGTAGAATTGTAAAAGTATTGAAGTTAGAGATGTAGTTTCTAACTGTGTTTCTAAATAGTCAAGGAGTATATGCCGGATGACGCGATGGAGCAATGTCTAGTCTAAAGCATAACCACAAGTTCTACAGTTAAGAGTGAACTTCATAAGCCATTAAATGCTCTATCACCAATAGGACCCCCAAAGTTTCATAAAGGATTTGAGATATTTGAAACTGAAATGGAAAGTGTAATTATTGAACAAACAATTGAATTAAAGACTTTACTAGAGTATCCGAGATACGCGTATTTAGGAAAAAAGTCAACATATCCCGTTACCGTTCCAATAGCGCTTACAAAGTTGGAAGAAGAAAAATTGCTTAGAGTTTTGAGAGAGCATAAATTAGCATTGGGAGAGACAATCAAAGATTTAAAAGGAATTAATCTAACTATCTGCATGTATAAGATCTTAATGGAAGAAAATCATAAACAATCAACTGAAGCTTAGAGGCAATCAAGTCTAGTAATGAAAGAAGTGGTAAAGAAAGAGATTTTGAAATGGTTAAATGTCGGAATCATCTATGTTATTTCAGACAGTTCATGGGTTTCACCAATACACTTGGCACCAAAGAAAAGACAAATGACCATTCAGACTAGAGATGGGGAAACCTTATCCACTAAAATAGTAACTGATTAGAAAGTTTGCATTGATTATTGGAAGTTAAATTAGCATATAAGAAAATGATCATTTCCATTTACCATTCATTGATCAGATGTTAGAGATATAGCAGGATATGAATAACTACCATTTCCTAGATAGGTATTCATATAATCAAGTAGCTTTAACAAAAGAAGATTAGGAGAAAGTAACGTTTACCAGTCTTTATAGAATATTTGCGTTTAGACGGATGTCATTTGGATTAAGCAATGCACCAAAAACCTTTCGAAGATTTATGATGATTATTTTCTCTGATATGGTCGAGGGTATCATGGAGGTATTTATGGTTGACTTTTCTGTATTTTTAGCATCTTTTGACTTATGCTTGCAAAATCTGGCCTTAATATTAAAAAATGTCAAGATATAAACTTGGTACTTAATTGGGAATGTGTCACTCTATGGTTCGAGAAGAAATAGTTTTGGGACCTCGAGTGTCTGCTCATGGATTAGAGGTTGATAGGGCAAGAATAGCGCCAATTGGAAAACTTCGTATACTAAGAAACATTAAAGATATAAGAAGCTTTTTAGGACATGCGGGTTTCTATAAAATATTTATTAAGGACTTTTCACAAATTGCTAAACCATTGTTTGCATTGTTGGAAAAATACATTCCATTTAAAATGAGTCATGCATTGATACAAGCATTTGAGACCTTGAAAGTAAATTTGATTTTGGCACCACTAGTGGTGGTACTAGATTGGGAATATAAGTTCAAATCAATGTGCGATGCGAGTGACTATGCAGTAGAAGTAGTGTTAGGCCAACGGAGAGATGGAATGTTCAGAGCTGTATACTATAGAAGTAAAGCATTGGGTCGAGCACAATAAAATTAGATTACCACAAAAAGGAGCTATTAGTAGTAGTGTTTGTGTGTGTCAAGATTAAAACATTTATAGTGGGAACAAAAGTCACTATATATACTAACCATGTAGCAATCCATTAATTGTTTGCAAAGAAGGATGCTAAACCAAGGTTAATTGGATGAGTGTTATTATTGCTAGAGTTCAACTTCGAAATTAAAGATAAAAAAGAAGTGAAAATTTTGTTGCAGATCTATCTAGGTTACCTCATAAAGAAGGTGATACATGAAAGTCGGGAATCGATGTATTTATGGACGAGTAACTATTTCAAGCATCCAAAGTATTGGAGTATCTCAGTTTGAACTCAGACTAAATGAGTAAAAATGTGTCAAGATAATGATGTTAAACTAAGCACTACTGGGAGGCAGCCGATGGGTTTTTAAATTTATAGTTTTTGAATTGTAGTTAGTTATTTATTTAGTTTATTAAGTACAATCCAAATTATTCGGTTTTCTAAATTTTGAAAGATTTACACAAAATGTTCAGGAGAAGTCTCAGCAAATGCAGAAAATTCATAAATTATCAATGAATTATAAGGATATTATTGTTATTATATGTTTGTGTATTTAATGTTTCATGTTTCTGAATTATTTTTAAACCTTGAGGACAAGGTTTGGTTCAAGTTTTGGGGCATCAACACTACACTATAGGAAGTGGTAAGAAAAGATGAAATAAGGATAAACACTGTAGGTATAATTGTTTACATTTTATTTTTAAAGCTGTTAAAGAGGAAAGCATGGTAGTGTATTTCTATTTTATTTGCCTACTATTTGAATGTGTTTTGGTAGTATAGATTAGGTAAAATATAAGACTATATAATGAATAAGTAATTCATTTGCAAAGTTTATGCCTTTAATTAAGGAAGAGTAAGATACAAGTATCATATTGATATGAAACTCAAGTGACCGTTTTAAATTTTGGAAGAAAATATGAAATGAAGCAACAACTATACAATTTCGTAATTAAAAATCTAGAGTTAGGGAAGACCTTGAACTTGAAATAAAAGCAAGAAGAATACTAAAGCATTTTTTTTAGAAAAAGTCAGATCTGTAAGAAATTCTATAATAAGTGTCAATCTTACTTGATAATAGAAAGTAAATAACGAGTTAGTGCTAATAGGGGAAGAAATACGCATGTTTAGTGAAAAAGTTGAAGTTAACTTGCTTATAAAGTGAAAGTTAGAAGTGCTTACATGAGTTTTATTAAAAAGAAAAAAAGAGAGAAAAATAGAGATTGTCCCACAAGTTCTACATGAAATGGAGCAGAGAACTTGATGATTGGAAAAGTGAGGAAAATGAACTTGATGGTTGAAAAAAATGAGGAAAAATGGAATCCATAGGGAAAAAAGTAGGGACCATGCAATTAGAAAATATAAGGAGAAGAAGAAAAGAAAAGAAGATAAAAATAAAGAAAAGGTGGAATTTAAAATAAAACTCTTTAAATAAAAGATTTAACTTAATTACTTTGTAGCTTAATTGAGTTAAGTTTTCTTTTCAACCATGTTAAATCCTATAGACTTCTAACAAAATTAGTATGATCAATTCCTATTTGTGAATATCTAAGCTTAATGAGAAATCATGAGATTGTACACTTGCTACATGAGTGTCGAGGAGAAACAGACTTGTGAGTTATGATGGTTTTGGTTGTGATCTATTCTTGAGTTTTGAAAGTGAATTGTATGTGTTGTTAAGGCTACATGTCTTGAAAATATAAGTTTTCACAAAATAAAAACACTTGAGTGGATTATTAACTTGAACTTATTTGGATTAAAGGTTACTCTATGAACAATTTTAAATGAATGTGAACTTCAATGGCAGTAGTAGTTGGAATACTTAATAAAATACACTTTTGCTCGGGACGAGTAAAATCTTAAGTTTGAGGTTTTTGATAAGTGATTATTTAGACTAATATATAGTATTAGTTTAGTAGTATAATTAGATTAAATATCCTGAAATGAGCTCAAACTGATGATAATTATGTGTTTTCAAGTATACAAAGAGTAAAGGAGACAAATGAGGGAATTTGTGAAGAAACGAGGCTAAAAGACACAAAAGTGGGTTTGACGCCGTAGCTAAGATTGTTAACATTGTGGGAAGATGAAGACACAGTATAGGAGATGAATGCACAACATGGGAGACAAAGACAAGGGGAAAAATGACCAGGATGGCTGGTGTAGTGGCGGCACCATGCCTGATAAGGAATGGAGTCGGGACAAGATAAGTAGGACGCAAAGTACACTGAATGAGAACAAAGCACACAAAGTGGCCAAAGCTGTCAAGGCACCGTGGCTTTACACACAATCCAGATCATATGTGGTAGTGCCGAGGCTAAAGAAAATAGAAAGTTAGAGTTCTTTTTTGAGTTAAATTGTCTATTAGGGTTTCTAATTGTTTTCAAAAGTATTTTCGGAGTGTAAATAGTTATTAAAAAGTGTTAAAGAAAATCAACAAAACTAATTAGCAACTATTATCATATATTAGCATTACTTTATTCTGGAGAATTAAGAAGATTTCTGGAAGACCAAGCAATGAAGACTCACGTGTAGTGATTCGAGTATTGTTTATATTGATTTAATTGAAGTTATTCGTTTAATATTTGATTGCAATGAATACCACTATGTACATGTGTGTTTAAATGAAGTTCGAGTAGTTCATTAATCTTATAGATAAATGGATCCTATGGTATGAATGTTATGCTATACACATGAATATATTTTAAAGTTAAAAGTGCAATGGCTAGAACTTGTATTGATTCCGAGCGTTATGTTACGAGCATCCTAATCATGTATTTGTTGATATTAGGTTTTAAAATTTATCATGGCATTTGAAGCGTTTAAGCCCGATCTGAACGGTACAATCATAAAATACAAAACATCAAAAATAGTTATTGATTAAGGAAGCACAGATAGTAAACTTATTGGTTATGAATCCAAAGATTTTGAACTAAAAGCAATGTGGAGCTCACATTATTCACACCGATAAGTGGAGTTCTAGTTTGCACATTACATTTTTTTCCATCATGATAGTGGGTTGAAGCGAATTTGAAGGAAATTTGTATATGTTACTTAAGCATTGCACTCACATAATAAAAATGAAAAGTGAGCTGAAAAACATAGAATTTAATCACTTAGATGAAGTTATGAACTAAGATATTCTTAATATAAGAGTTTTAAAAAAGTTTGCATTGATTTGTTAGAATATATCAGTTTTATTTAAAAACCAATTAAAAAGGATCTCCTTAGTAATGGAGAGAATTTTAACTAGGTAATGCTGAGTGCATACACCTTTCTATGAGGACCATATCCATAATCAACGTAAGTTAGTCACACTATTGCTACAATCTAGTCGTTATACTTGCAGTTAAGATCATCTAATAGTCCATAGTGTCTGTTCAGTGCCTTATGTGAAATATCAATCTTCTTTCCTTGAATAATCACTATTTCACGATTTCCCGCGACATATCTGTTTGCATAAAATTGGCGAACTAACTTTGAGCACCCTCTTTCTAATCTACCTTCGTAATTCCTAAGAAGGTGTTGCCATATTCTTTCATGTATGATGCTCATAATTTTGTGTTCATATTTGCTCACATTTTGGATTTGGAGTACTCTTTTGAATATGATAACTGTTATATATTTTGTGCTTTAGGATTGATAAATCTCTCAAAATCACAAGGGACTTTTATGCTCAGATCTAAGTCATCTGATTCCTCACTAGAGCTATACGAGGATTGTGGTCTCAATTAAGCCCTATTGGGTCTTGATTCACTAATAGTAATTCCTGTGGGTTGGATTGATATTTGTTAGCTCAAGTAGTTCTTAAGTTTTTCTACCATAACCCCTTTTCCTTTTTCTCGCGCACTACTCCTACCTCTTCCACTACCTCGTCTCATCACGATGGTCAAATCACTACTAAGAATATGTAAACCAAAATCATATATTTAATACAAAGATGGAATTAAAGCTAATTTGTTGAAAATCAAATTTCTTTCGAGAAATTCAAATTGATTATGTATAAAAAGTAGATTTGTATAAAACATATATAAAAATTATGGGAGTCAAGAGTACGAGATCAAATCTATCGAATGGTCTTTTAAAAACTCATGAATTACACTTTCAATTTGTGGAAAATTCAATTTCAGATATTTTTTGAACACTCTTCCAAAATCTCCATATTTCTCAAAATTATGAAATTTGTAAACTAACACTCACTGCTATTGTGATACGCAATCCAAAATAATTCATTTGATATATCAAAATGGAGTTCGACAAAAAATTTCAAAATCAATTTGACGAATTTTATTAAATTTTTGAATACTACTTTGATTTTTACCTTCTTAATAGTGAATCTCTTACGATATATGCCCTTGAACTCCTCTAACCTGGTATTCCAAGAAATAAGTCTGAATTCTCTAAACCCTAGCTTCGCTCTACTCTCTTAAATTTAATGTTTTTGGTGTTGAATGAAGCTAGGTGAAGTTGTGAATCGCTTAAATAGAATAAGATTGAGCTCAAGAGGGATGAATCTTGGCAATAAATTGAAATTTTTGTTAAAGTGTGTATGATTTTGTGGTGTGAATAAGGTGGGAAGTGTGTAGCGATATTAGAGTTTTATTTTTTAACAATAAAAAAATCATGCCCAACGATTCCTGTGTTAGTGCAATTGCTAGGAATTGCTATGTGGATCGGTATAAAGTGAGTTGTTGTTTCCACCGATTTGGACAACTATTGCCATGTAAGGTGAATCGTTGAGATTCGCTGGACCCCACATTTACACTAAAGTTCTCATGTTCTGCTACTGATTTTTCCAGTGAATTCCTGTGTTATTTGGAGTCGCTGGGGTTCCCTAATCTTAAATTTTACTATTTTTGCTATTTTATTTCATAAATAACTTATATATCTTGCCTAAAGGTAAATGCAAAGGTAAGATTGACTGAAAAATTCAAAATTTTGCAAATTTGACAAGGATATGTATATAACTAATAATTTTATTAATGAAATAGATGAATAAACAAATAAGCAAGTTTATAATGCGAACTTGCAAAAAGGCCATAAAAATAAAGAAAAACAACTTGATCATCCCCCTTTTATATGAAACTACTCCAGAGCGTGGCTTCCAGAATTAATTCCAAAAGAAAGTCGAAATGAGGGAGAATAAAAGTAAATTATAGTTAAGCTAGGTGTGCTACTAAAAATTGAGATAGCTTAAGGAAATAAAGAATAGGGTTGCCTCCCTTAGAGCACTATTGTTTATAGTTGTTTGCTCGATTGATAGAGGAATCAATCGTCGTTAAGTATGAGCAAATCAATCTCTAGTTTAAGTGGTTACTCGCTGAGAATGTCTTCACTAAGGTCTGAAAACGTCTATCATCAATGATCTCATTACTGACATTAAATTGCCTTACTTCCATGTTGTTACAAAGTTCTATCCTATTTTTGAATGATACTTCTTCATCACTCATCCTCAGTGTCACTATACGCTCATGTACATCGACGATAGCTCAGAAAGTTGATAAGAACGGTCCACCCAATAATATCTAATCATCTGGGGTAGTTGTTGGCAACACTAAAAAATTTGAAATGATGGTGAGCCTACCCATTTGTACATGCACATTCTTTGATACTTCCAATGTGACTGTACAAGTGCCCTTTGGCTTTGATGGTGTAATTGGAGGTTTGCAATGAATCCTCAATTTTTCTTAAAAGAAACCAATGTTCATACATAAAATTTATATTGGCTATCCTATCGAGTTGAACTCCATAGAAGACCATCTCATTGATTTGTATGTTGAGGTAAAGTTATTATGGATCCTCTACAAAGATTTTTATAGGATTTTCATTCTTAGCAAAGTCCTTATAATCAGAGTCATCCTTATCGCACTCGTATGGTTCAATGGCGTATTGTTTCTCCTTTTGTGATCTCTTATTCTTTTTCCTTCTTGGTATTTTAACCATTAACAACTTTATTGTTTCATTGGAATTAATGGTTGCGATGTGCTCCTCCATGGTGTTCAATTCATCTAATAAGTGGCTCCCTGGATCAACGTTAATGATCTCCATGTCCTGTGATACAAAATTTTCATGGTAAGGTTTTCGTTATTGAACATTAACTTTAAAGATTCTCCCTACTTCTCTACTTTCTATCTGTACAACAACATAAGAAAATACTTGTGACTATAAATGGTCATGTCCATCTTGAACATAGTTTTTTTAGGAAATAATTTAAGATGTGAGCAAAACAGTAAAACTTTTTGTCCTACTTCAAAATTCTTAGTATTCAATTTATTGTCATGAAGAGCTTTAGTTTTGTTAAACTGTATTTCAATACACATATACAAGACAAGGGAAGAATCATTACATCAAAGAAAAGATCAAGATTCATAAACCTTATCTGTCCCCGATTGACCAAATTAACCTGATTTATCCAAACCAACTCAAGTGACTTAGATTGGGTTAAAAAGGCTATTGATTTAGGTTAGGCTCTTCAAATTTGAGAACCAATGGGGTAGGTTCAATTTTTTTGTTATTTAATAGTAGACTCGATCAAACCTGAACCAACCATGATCATACTAAGTATTTGTCTAATATATTTAAATTTTGCTTGCATTAAATGTTATTTTTATTTCAAACAAACAATGTTACTTATTTTATTTTATTTTTGAATTTTAAATAGCTTTTATAATAAGAATTTCGAAAATTTGGATTTTAGTTTTCAAATGTAAGGAACCTTATATGTGATTTAGTCATTGTGCTTGAATATTAGTTTGATAATAATGTTACATTTTTATTGGCTCAAGCTAGTGATCATATTTTTGTTTGGTTTATTTCCTTATTTCGAAAGAAAAAATAAAATTATTACCCTCTAAATTTTTTTGAACATGATTATAAAATTTACAATTTTTATGCTTAAATTTATAAAATCGACCTGAGGATTGGACCCAATCCAACCCAAATTCATAGAGTTGGAATGGTTTGATTTTGAAGAATCAATTAGTTTGGGCTGGTTCTAAAAAGATTAGACTCAAACTATTTAGTTTGGCCCATGTTTTAGGTAATCCTTAAATAATAATTTCGGTGAGCACTCCAACTTGCTCAGAAAGTACGGATTCGTGGAACTCTTAATCATTCATATAATAATCTAGAATGAAATGCAATAACAATAGGAACCAATCATAGCTACCAAGGTATGTGAATATCTTATAATCCAATATATAAACAGATGGAAGTCATACCATCAACCATTATTACACTTTGATTTCCCCCATTTTATAAAATTAGGATCGACTACCCATCAGCTACAGTGACCCCATAACCTGAATAGCACATTATGCGTATATGATGTTTTACCACTTATCACTATCTAGATGGTTTTATCTTAAATCCTCTTAGTGAATGTGTAATCTTTGTAACCTATTTAGTTGAGTAGGAATTGTATAGGCTGGGAACAAACCTATTTCTTATAAAAACCTATTCTCAACTACAGGGTTTACTCTCACTGATCACATCATACAACATTTTTCTATTTCATGAAAACATATCACAGTGTACATAGCTCCCATTTAACTCCATAAACTACATGAACTAAATATACTACATAGCCAGGCAAAGTTGATAACTAAAAGAATCCATACTTACATCGCTTTGGATCTGTTTCCAATTTCCAAACGTTTTGGGTCACTCGACCTTTCCCATTGTTCCAAAACCTAAATCATTTGTTATTTATATAGATTTAATACCCTATATGTAGAACCTCTAACTCAATCCCTAAGACCTCAAGAAATTCTAACTAAAACACAGCATAGTTGATTTTTCCTAGGTGGGAGTGCACTCCTTCATTTAGTGGGCCGCGCTCCACTAACTGGGCTCCTCAAAGTTCGTGATAGGAGCGCGCTTCCCTGCTACATGGAGCTCACTTCATCCTCTAGTGTCTGAACAAAAAATAAGGCAGCAGCCCCTGTTTAATTTCCAACTCACAACAACAACATCAAACACTCCTCCAATATATCGGGGAGGACTTCTATTAAGGTATAAACCCGTTTCCAAAAAACAACAACAAAGATCAATAGAGAATTCATCATCTCCATCTTTGTCAACAACAAAACAACATACACAACAAGAATCTCCCGTTTATCATCATCGCTACCATCGTTGATCTCACTATCTCCTTCTTTCTCTTTGGTTCGATTTTCCTCTTTGTCCTTCTATCGTTCAGTCTCACTATTTCAATTTACAACATATAAGGCGGTGGGTTGTTTGAAGATAAATATTAGATTTTCTTGAGATTTGCATGCACGAATCTCAAGAACGATTTAAATGATATGAGATTAACTTAACAATCCATAAGGTGACACCAAGTTTAACACATTCATATGCTTGCAACCTTGATCGTTCTTGAGATGAGATTGCACAAATCGTGAGGTGTGACTAACCCTTCTCACTAATGTCCACACCTCCATATCGCACAATTCAGCTCATCGAGATCATTGCTATGCATATCTTGATGTCATCTAACGGTTCAAACAATTCAAATCCAAAACTATAGACTCATTCCTCATATATTTATATATATACTTTATATATATAAACAAATAGATAACAATGTATTTACGCACCTATAAACTCACCATGCACGACAACAAGCACCCTCGGGCATGCACACTATTTTACGTCCCACGCGTGTCACCCTTGACTTTGCATGTCACAAGGTAGCCATCAATTTATTAGTTATTTTCTTTCCAACTATAGGTTTATTTATATATACTTATATATCAATATATATACATACACCAATATATTTTATGACTTATTTGTTTACCACATACACTTATAAATACATCTGAGCCTACACATTATGTACACTCATTTTATTTTTAACTTATTTTCCAACTATAGGTTTTATATCAATTCACATTAATCACCTATAGTTACATTGATTATTTCTCACACCAACCAAACATAATACATCACAACAATCGTACTCAAACGCTAATCGTGACAAGCCGGGCTTAACCACGAGCCTAACTCATGTTAATTAACCTTTGAATTAATATTAATCACCACGTTAAGAACACGAGTTGTTACAACTATTTTGTCAGTGCTATGTAGTAGATGTCCTATGTGTAACATTATATTTGTGAAGTAGAGTAGTGGTAATCTTATTACAAAAGTACGAACCTTTATCATTAATTTATGTTCTAGGTGCTCCAAAAATAGTAAAGATCTATGATTTTAGGAAATTAACTACTAATTTAGAATCATTAGATTTGGTGGTTATAGCTTCTACCCATTTAGATATAGTTTATGGTTAATAAAATGTAAATATTTCCATTAGATGGTGGAAAGTGTCCCATAAAATATATTCCTCAAACATCGAATACTTAGTAAAACAGAATTGGAAACAAGGGCATTTGGTTCAACATCCTTAGTTTTTGGTTCTTTGACAATTTGGACAAGCTTTGGTGTAAACATAACAATCATGGAATAAAGTAGGACTATAGAATCCCGAGTCTTGTATTTTACTGTTTGTAAGACATGGACCAAAATGTCTTCCTTAAGCATAAGAATGGCAATAAGCCATGAAAAATTGTATTTTCATTTATGGAATACATCTTCGAATAGTTTTGTCAGAACATGATTTACATAAGGATCATCCCATAAATAATGTTTAAAATTGTGTTTAATCTTATTTTTTTTGGCTCTCGTTAAATGAGGTGATAGCCTATTAGTAGTGAGTTAGTTGATTATATCGGCATACCATGGGCTACTAAAAGCTATCTTATATAGGTGTTCATTTGGAAATTCATCTTTCAATGGTATTGGAGGTTCACTAGTCTACTTAGATGGTCTGCTACAAAGTTTTCGACACCTTTCTAGTCTTTTGCAGTGAGATCAAATTCTTGTAACAATAAGATCCATCGTATAAATCTTGGCTTAGCATCTTTCTTTGCCATCAAATATCTCAATGCGGTATGAGCTGAGTAAACTATTACTTTCAATCCTAGTAAATATGGTATAAACTTTTTTAAGGCAAACAAAATTGCTAGGAGTCCTTTTTCTGTGGTTGTATAATTTAGTCGGTGGGATCCTTAGGATCTTGATGCATGATATATGACATGAGAATCCTTTCTAACTTTTGACCTAAAATAGCTCCTACTGCATAATTGTTTGCATCATACAATATTTCAAAAGGTTGTGACCAATCTAATGACTTTATGATGGGCATTGTGATCAGGGGCATCTTTAAACTTATTAAAAACTATCTTTCAATAAGGTTTGAACTCAAAAGTAACATCTTTTTGCAAAATTTTTTATAACGGTTATGTTATTTTCGAAAATTCTTTCACAAAATGTCTGCGGAATTGTCATGGCTAGGGAAAGATCTTAACTTCCTTATAGTAGTGGGGTACGGTAATGTTTTTATAACTTGAATTTTAATGGGGTCTACCTCTATTAATTTTGCCGACACTAAATGTCTTAACTTAAGTATGTGATTTATCATAAAATGACATTTTTTAGAGTTTAATACTAGATTTTTCTTTATACATCTTTTAAATACTTTAGTTAAGTGAAACGAGCATTCATCGAAAGAATTACCATACACGGTAAAGTCATCCATGAAAACTTCAAGAAAATGTTTAACGTAGGCTGAAAAATACTAATCAAACATCTTTAGAATGTAGTAGGTGCGTTACATAAGCTTAAAGGCATATACTTGTAAGCAAATGTACCAAAAAGGCAAGTAAAAGTGGTATATTCTTGATCTTTTGGAGCTACAAGAATCTAATGAAATCCTTAGCATCCATCCAAGCAATAGTGGTTTCATCCAGCTAACCTTTCTAACATTTGATCAATAAATGGAAATGCATTGTGATATTTTCAAGTTGCAACGTTTAGCTTCCTATAATTTATGCACACTTTCCAACCATTTTGATTCTAGTTGGTACTAGTTCTCTATGTTTGTTTGTTACAACTGTGATATCTTTCTTTTGCAACTACTTGTACTGAGCTTGCCTAATTACTATATGCTATTAGGAATATCATTAATGCATCTAGTAATTTTAATATTTTTTTCTTTACTACTTCCATCATTGGTGGATTCAATCTATGTTCAACTTGCCTAGACGGTTTTGTGTTTGTTCCAAAATTATGCATGCATGTAGCAGGACTTAGTATAGAGGGTAGAAGTTTCTAATGGTTTATCGGTAGATCCATATAGTAAAAGAGTTGAGGGTGTACATTATAAGATTTTAAGGTGTTGATTATCTCCTTTGTCTCTTCATCTATATCATAATCGTCAGTTAGATACTCTATCATTTTTTTACTTTTGTCTGACTTATCATTTCTAAAAGTTTTATCTATTATAGGATCTAACATATCTATGGTGCATATTGATGAAACATCTAAAGAATATTTCATAGCATCGAGTATGTTAAGGTTTATCATTTCATTATTTACTTCCATTGTTAGAGTTCCATTATAAACATCTATTTTGGCCTTTGCAATTTTTAAGAATGGGAGTCCTATAATAAGATAAGTTTTACTAGAGTAGTGGTTTTCTTTCATGTCTACGTCATAAAAATCTACCGGGAAAAGGTTAACCCTAACCAGTACATCCTCTAATACTCCTATAGGTTTAATGGTAGATCTATTTGCTAATTGCACAACATTACAAGTTTCTTCTAAGGGTTCACTTGTCATTTGCAAATACATTGACAAGGGTATAACGTTGATTAAAGCGCCTAGATCACGTAATGCTTTGGATATTTCAACATTTTCTATTGTGCATGGAACGAAAAATATTTCGGGGTCAGAACATTAACTGGTAATTTCTTTTGGGTTATTGCTAACATATGTTCTCATATGCTTTACTCTTTCATTATGTTTAATTTTATTAGTGCATAAGTCCTTTATAAAGTTTTGATATTTAGGTACGTTTTGTATGACTTTGAATAATGATATGTTTACTACCACTTTACTCAAAGTGTTTGAGATCCCTTTCTCTTATTACGATTTCTCGACGTTCATATTATTTTCTAAATGCTGGGGAATTGGTGGTCTTAATATACTTAGTTTATTCTTTTCAAAATCACAATCATTTTCCTTTTGGTTTTTGTTATCTTTAATTTCTATTTCTTTTTCTAATTTAGCATCTAATTCTTTTAGAGAATTAGTTATTCTAGCATCTTTAGTTCTTTCATTTGTTCATCGTTTCTCAAAGTTATCACTTTTGCATACGAAATAGAGTAAGGTTGAGACGACAATTTGCCTTGATTTACCTATAAACTCATTTGTATTTCTATTTGACTTATTTTATATTTTATTTCAAATATATAATCTTGTAAGCTTGAATCTTTTGATCTTTTGCCTTATTTAAATTTTATAATGCTATTGTGCTATTGGTTAATGCCGTTGTTCTATATATTTTAAAAATCCTAATTATCTACACCGTTATTTATATTTAGTCTTAGGTACTTAGTAATGTTACTAGTAATGTAAGTAGGTTGATTAGGATTATTGTAATGATTCATCATATTGTTATTCTTTTTAATTGGATTTTGTTGCATGATCACAGCCTCAAGTATAACAGCTTGATTTTAGTAAAAGCATGACCAACTTACGTTGATTACAGATGTTGTCTTTAGGGAAAGTTGTTTGCACTTAGTATGTACCTAGCTAAAATTACTAAATTGCTAATGAAATTAATTTTTAGTTGGTTTTATAACTAAACTAAACTAATCTAACAAATCAATGCAAATTACTTTACCTCTTATATTAAAAATATCTTAGTTCACAACTTCACCTAGGTAATTAAGTACTATGCTTTTAAACTCATTTTATTAACTTCATTATGTGTATGCAATGCCTACTTAGAATAGACATATCTCCATAAAATCCACTTCAACCCACTATCGTGACGCAAATGATTCTAATATGCAAACTAGAATTCCACCTATCGGTGTGAACAACATAAGGTCCACATTGCGTCAATGTCCCAAATCTTTAGATTCATAACCAAATAAGTTTACTATCCGTGCCTCTCTAATTAACAACTATCACTCGATGTCGTATATTTTATAGTCATACCATCCATATCCTGTTTAAAAGCTTCAATGGCCATGATAACTTCTAAAAACTAATATCAATAAACATGTGATTAAGATGTTCGCAACATTACGCTCGGAAGCAATACAAATTCTAAACATTGAGCTTTTTATCTTTCTAACCTATTCATGTTTATAGCATAACATTCATATCATAAGATCCATTGATCTCTAAGATTAATAAACTACTCACACTTCACTCAAACAAACATGCACATAGTGGTGTTTGTTGAAATCAGAGATATAATGAAATAACTTCAATTAAATCAATAAAAACAATACCCGATGCACCACATGTGAGTCTTCAATGTCTTCTCTCCATAAATCTTCTTAATACTGAAGAATAAAGTAAACTTATGCTAAACGATGTTAATGGTGGCTAATCTATGTTAATTGGCATGTTTACTAGGTTCTAATATCTATTTATACTCCCTAATCATGTTTGAAAATAATTAGAAACCCTACTTGACAATTTCACCATAAGTTCTGACGATGTGTACACTCCCGTGGTGCCGCCATTGCACCAGTCTCTTTGTGTGCAAATTTTTCATTCAATGGTCTCGACGCTATGCCTATTTGTCCCCAATATTGTCCATTGACCTCCACGGCACCATGACTGCGCCAACCATCATGACTAACTTTTCTTCCTTGTCTTGCTCTCCCGCACTGTGCATTTTTCTCCTATTTTGTGCCTATGTATCCCATATTGGCAACTCCACTCTGCCACGGTGCCAAACCTACTTTGGTGTGTTTTAGCTCCGCTTCTTCTTGAATTCCCTCGTTTTCTTCCTTTACACCTTGTGTACCTAAAAATACATAAACACCATCAATTTGACTTAATAATTACTTTTCAAATACCTCCGAACTTAAAATGGTGCATGTTTTGAGCAAAAGTGTATTTTACTAAGTATCCTAACTACTCCTATTACCTAGTTCATATTCATTTTACATCATTCATGTGGTATTCTTTAATTCAAAGAAGTTTCAAGGTAATAATAAACTCAAGAGATCCAACTTTTTCCACTAGAAGTGTTCTAATATATTTTTTTTGCTTTTACTTAAAGTTCATGGTCTTCCCAAACTTTAGGTTTGTAATCGTGAATTATACTGTTGTTTGCTACATTTCATTTTTTCTTAAAAAATTTATGAACACACTCTTGACTTTCATATCAATAAGATACTTTATTTTATTCTTCCTCAATTAAAGGCATGAACATGCAAATGAACTAATTATTCATTACATTTACTATATGTAACCTAATATATACTACCTAAATAAATATAAATATTTAGTAAATGAAATAGAAATACACTACTATACTTTCTTCTTTAATTGCTTCAAATTAAAGTTTTCACAATCAAACATGCAGTGTTTATCCTTATTTCAACCTTTCATACCACTTCCCATAGTATAGTGTAGTGGTGATGGCCCCCAAACTTAAACCTAAGCTTGCCTTAAAGGTTTAAAAATAAGTCTAAAGCATGAAAACACTAAAACACAAACATATAATAATACAAGTATTAATAATAAAAAAACATAAAATTTTAACAACTAAATATATAACAAAATGCTCCAACCATACTCAAATGCTCCAACCATAGATGCTATTTTTTCACGCACATCAAACAGGACAAACACCGTTCTCATCTTCACTAGATCACCTTTCCTAGTAAACTTAGCATTGGCATAAAATTTGCATACAATTTCACTCATTACTTTAACTTTGTTCTCCCTATAGTCTTGAGTGAGTTACACCCAATTTGGTTGCCTGGTGAAGTTGTTCACTCAATTATCGGACTTAGCCAGTAAGTTAATACCTTTTCTGCAAATGAACTCTATATGCTCAATAACCTCATATATATCGTTGGCCTCTCTACTAATAAAGTACTTCGACTTAAATGGCCTTGGTTCCTTCTCATTGGGATCTCTTGAGGTTGATACCTCAAAATCAATTGTTCTTACTTAATTCACTTGACTTGCTTACATCCTTATTCTCGGCATTTTCTTCAAAATTCAAACAACACCACAATAATTCAACTAGGTATACGGGTCTTGAAATCACCTAAAATTAAAATTTACTTTACAAAGATCATTCACACGCTAAATAATGCTAAAGTCATAAACTAGGTCTCCGTAAGTTACATTCATGCTTAATATTTACAAAAGTTGAAAAACCTATCCAAAAACCTCATATCCACAATTCATACAATTTCATCAAAACTTCTTTAAATATCAAAGCATAACTAATAAAATTGTAAATTCACCTTAATGTCAGACTATTTTTT
Source organism: Stephania yunnanensis (assembly GCA_039657365.1). Classification (NCBI taxonomy): domain Eukaryota; kingdom Viridiplantae; phylum Streptophyta; class Magnoliopsida; order Ranunculales; family Menispermaceae; genus Stephania; species Stephania yunnanensis. Next base: position 35,559,044 of record CM077590.1, on the reverse strand, counting down.
GGTGTAGAACACTCCTCCAAGCCTCTATCAATCCAGGCCCTTTCAACTTTGTTAACAAACTTAAAACCCTCGTGCTCCTTGAAATTAGGTTCCGAAACATAAGCCCAAGCTCTTCAATTCGTGCAATCGACAATGCACTCTATTTTTACTCTCTATCACTAAGAACTCTCTTTCCTCACTTAGAAATGATCAATCCCGGGTTCTATAGGGATGCATGCTTGGTTGTTTTTGTTTGGAGTTGAATACAAGTGTGAATAAAATGGTGAAAAAAGGGTTTAAAACCCATTTCACGACTCTAGTATCGTGCTGTGGCTACGCCACGTTGGTGTCAACAACTCTAAAAGGTTTTTAAGTGCACTGCATGGCGCCCTACTGGCACCGTACCTAGTACCCATGGCGCCGAGTGTTTGCACACATGGCGTCGACCTAACTGTCCACGTGATTTCCATATATTATTCATTAATTCATATTTGGTGCTTCCCCGACTTTGTGTATTACAACACAAGATGCTGTGACCGCGTGAAATATATGTATACAAAAACTCGATAAAAACTCAAACTTTATTTTCCCTTATACCTCACTTTTGCCACTCAAACTCCTTTTATCTTTTACACTTTTTACTGAGTTTATCGAGACATTTCCATTATGAAGAATCGTCACCCATCAGATGGTCTTCTTACACGTTTAGCACAAATTTTTAAATGTTAGAAACTATTAAGTGTAAATTGACCTTAACTAACTAAATAACTAACTACTACTTGACTAACTAAACGAAATTAAAAAACTTGAAATTTCAAAACATTTGGGCTGCCTCCCAGTAGCGTTTAATTTAACGTCATCGGCCTGATATTTTTTTGCTCATTTATTTCGAGATTAAATCGAGATGTACTTCTTCCTCATTAACAAACTTGAAATTTAAAAACCTTTTGGCTGTCTTCGTACTTTATCCTTCATTCCCAGATCACTTTTAAGTTGGTTAATCCCTTAGCCCTATTATTGATTTCTTGCTTGATCTTCAGCCATCTTGATTCCTTTCTATTTATTTCTTTTGTTGGTTTTGTCAATTTAAAGGTCGTAAGGCACTAAGTCTTTCTCTCCTTTTCTATGCATCCACTAATTATACCTGATAAGAAAACATAAAATATCAAGTGCAAAAAGTCAAACTTGAAACCCAAACCTTTTATTTTTTTTCTTTTTGTTTTTGTAAACTTGAAAGTAAATTACTTAAAATAAAACTAACCAATTTTGCAAACTTTATAAGTTAAAGTGGTTACCTATCCCCAACAACGGCGCAAAAAACTTGATCGCAGCCACAAGTATAATGGCTCTGTTATAGTAATAGTGTGACCAACTTACGTTGATTATGGATATCGTCCTCAGGGAAAGGTACTTTCGCTCAGTATGTACCTAGCTTAAATTACTAAATTGCTAAGGTAATCCCTTTTTAATTGGTTTTAGAACTAAACTAAACTAATGTAACAAATCAATGCAAATTACTTTAGCTCTTATATTAGGAATATCTTAGTTTACAACTTCATCTGGGTAATGCAATACTATGCTTTTCAATTCACTTTATTCATATTTATTATGTGTGTGCAATGCCTAATTACAATAGGTATACTTCCTTCAAAAACACTACAACCATTGTCATTATGGAATAGATTCTAATATGCAAACAAACATGTGAATAGTAAGGACCACATTGCTTTAATACCCTAGATCTTTAGGTTCATTATCAATTAAGTTTATTATCAAAAACTATTGCTTGATGTTGTATATTTTGTGGTTGTACTGTCCATATTGGGCTCAAAAGCTTCAATGGTCATGATAACTTCAAAACCAAATATCAAAAAATACATGATCAAGATGTTCATTGTATTATGCACAGAATCAATACAATATTAATCATTGCACTTTTTATCTTTCTAATTTATTCACGTTTATTGTGTATCATTCCTACTATAGGACCCATTAGTCCCTAAGATTAATAAAGTACTCACGCTTCATTGAAACAAACATGCACAAAATGGTATTCATTGGAATAAAAAATCAATGAAATTACTTTTAATAAATTAATAAAAATAATAAATCAATAAAAAACACTCGAATCACCACACGTGAATCTTCAATGTATTCTCTCAACAAATCTTATTAATACTAAAGAATAAAGTAAAGTAATGCTACACTATATTAATGGTGGCTAATCTATTGTAATTGGTATGTTTAGCATGTTCTAGTATCTATTTGTACTCCTTAATCAAATTTGGAAATAATTAAAACCCCTACTTAACAATTTCACTCGAAATAGAACTCTATTTTATATTTTCTTCTTAACTCAATGCTATCACGTAAGTCCCGACGCTGACTATACAATCCTACGGTACCGTAATTGCACCTGTCTCTTTGTTTGCGAATTCTTCATTTAGTGGTCTCAGTGTTGTCCCTTTACCTCTACGGCGCCGTGACTGCACCAACCATCGTGAACAACTTTTTTCTTTGCCTTACTCTCCCAATTCGTGCATTCTTCTCCCACACTCTGCCTATGTCTCCACAGCGCCAACACTGCTTAGCTATGGTGCCAAACCTACTTTGGTGTGTTTTAGCTCTGCTTCTTCTTGAATTCCCTCGTTTCCTTCCTTTAGACCTTGTGTACCTGAAAATACATAAACACCATCAATTTGACTTAATAATCACTTTTCAAATACCTCCAAACATAAAATGGTGCACGTTCTGAGCAAAAATGTATTTTACTAAGTATCCTAACTACTCCTATTACCTAGTTCGCATTCATTTTACATCATTCATGTGGTATTCTTTAATTCGAAGAAGTTTCAAGTTAATAATGAACTCAAGAGATCCAACTTTTTCCACTAGAAGTTTTCTATTTTTTTTTATTTTTTTTGCTTTTACTTCAAGTTCGTGGTCTTCCCAAACTTTAGGTTTCTAATCGTGAATTATATTGTTATTTGCTACATTTCATTTTTTCTTAAGAAATTTATGAACATACTCTTGACTTTCATATCAATAAGATACTTTATTTTACTCTTCTTCAATTAAAGGTATGAACATGCAAACTAATTAATTATTCATTATAGTTACTATATGTAACCTAATATATACTACCTAAATAAAGAGAAATATTTAGTAAATGAAATAGAAATACACTACTATACTTTCTTCTTTAATTGCTTCAAATTAAAGTTTCCACAATCAGACATGCAGTGTTTATCCTTATTTCATCCTTTCTTACCACTTCCCATAGTATAGTGTAGTGGTGATGGCCCCAAGCATAAACCAAAGCTTGCCCTAAAGGTTTAAAAATAATTCTAAAGCATGAAAACACTAAAACTCAAACATATAATAATACAAGTATTAATAATAAAAAAACATATAATTTAAACAACTAAATAAGTAACAAAATATCCCAAATTTAAAGTGAATTGGTATCAATGTATCTCTCATCTCTATAAGGTATGAAGAAATCCCAAGGCTTTGACATCAGGATTGCGCATCATCAGCTTCCGTAGAGGATGGTGTCTATAGACGCTCCACCTTCTGCTCTGCATCATATCCGGATCATATACGTAGTTCGGTGATACTTGAAATCTAAAAGAACTATTTGTAGGTCTTATCTATTTGCTCCACTCATATCAAGCTATGACCCTTTGATGATTGATAGGCAACTCAAAGTTCCGCTACCCATTCAGTCGATCTAGCATTATCCTCAGTCTATCATGCTCATATTTCAATAAGGCTTCTTGATACTGATACCTGTCCTCTTAGTACTGTCTCCTCATTTCAGAGATTTACGGCCTCTACTTTCATAGAGTTAAGCCCTCTACATGTGGTACTGGTGGCTATATTGGAGGAGGTGTTGCAAATACTTCTGGACCATTCAAGTGTTTTTCTCCAATAAGTGGGTCTAAAAACTCATACCCCTTAGAGAATCCTTGCTGGTTTGGCTCCTCCTTTTCTCCAAACCTTTCTTTTTCTAGTTCTAGGCTTAACTCCATTATTGTTGCGTGATCTTGTTGCTGCTTAACTAACAACTCTGCCGAAAGTCTATTTCCCTTGGCTCTCTCCCTCTCATCCTCGAAGCCTTGATAACCAGGTGGTGATTTTAGTGTGAGCATAAATGCCTTATCCATGGCTGCTTGGGCCTCAATATCAAATTCTTCATCTCTAATCAGGCATTCTTCGGCCTTCAAGCACATCAGATTTGTAAAAATTGGAAGCAATAATTTGTTGTCTCGCTCTGATATGATAGAATCCCTTATATAGTTTTACATGATCTTGCCGATGTTGTTCTCTACGTTTTTTGTGATCTCAAATAAACAAGCCACCTTTAGCTTATTGATCTCTCCCTACTGAGTGGTTGGGTATAGAGAAGCATCAATAAAATGTTGCCATATTTGGTAGACTTTCCTTACACTCTACTTCTTGATGTGGTTCGGCACATTCTCTACTCCATTACACAGCCTTGTTATACTTGGATAAACAATGCTTGTTTATGGCTCCAAAAGGGTATATGTTATAGGTTTCTCATATAGATTATCTGGGAAACTTGAGTCGGCTCCAACCAAACTCAAATGCTCCAACCATAGATGCTATTTATTTCATGCACATTAAAGGGGACAAACACCCTTTTCATCTTCACTAGATCACCTTTCCAGTAAACTTAGCATTGGCATGAAATTTGTATACAATTTCACTCACTTCTTTAACTTTGTTCTCCGTATAGTCTTGAGCGAGTTGCACCCAATTTGGTTGCCTAGTGAAGTTGTTCACTCGTTTATCAAACTTAGCCAGTAAATTAATACCTTTTTTGCAAATGAACTCTATATGCTCAATCCCCTCATTTATATCATTGGCCTCTCTACTGATAAAGTACTTCGACTTACATGGCCCAGGTTCCTTCTCATTGGGATCTCTTGAGGTTGATACCTAAAAATCAATTGCTCTTACTTAATTCTCTCGACTTCCTTGCATCCTTATTCTCGGCATTTTCTTCAAAATTCAAACAACACCACAATAATGCAACTAGCTATACGGGTCTTGAAATCACCTAAAATTAAAATTTACTGTACAAAGATCATTCACACGCCAAATAATGCAAAAGTCATAAACTAGGTCTCCGTAAGTTACATTCATACTTAATATTCACAAAACTTGAAAAACCTATCCAATAACCTCATATTCACAATTCATACAATTTCATCAAAACTTCTTTAAATATCAAAGCATAACTAATAAAATTGAAAATTTGCCTTAATGTCAGACTATTTTTTGGTGTAGAACACTCCTCTAAGCCTCTATCAATCCAAGCCCTCTCACTTTGCTAACAAACTTAAAACCCTCGTGCTCCTTGAAATTAAGTTCCGAAACATAAGCCCAAGCTCTTCAATTTGTGCAATCAACAATGCACTCTCTTTTCACTGTCTATCACTGGGAACTCTCTTTCCTCACTTAGAAATGATCAATCCTGGGTTCTAGAGGGATGCATGCTTGGTTGGTTTTGTTTGGAGTTGAATGCAAGTGTGAATAACGTGGTGAAGAAATGGTATGAAACCCATTCCACGACTCTAGCATCGTGCCATGGCTACGCCACATTGGTGTCAACACCTCTTAGAGGTTTTTATGTGCACTGCATGGCGCCCTACAAGCACCGTGCCAAGTACCCATGGCGTCGAGAGTTTCCCCTCATGGCGTCGACCTAACTGTCCACGTGATTTGCATATATTATTCATTAATTCATATTTGGTGCTTCCCCGACTTTGTGTATTACAACACAAGATGTCGTGACCGTGTGAAATATACGTATATAAAAACTCGATAAAAACTCACACTTTATTTTCCCTTATTCCTCACTTTTGCCACTTAAACTTCTTCGAACTTTTACACATTTTACTGAGTTTATCGAGACATTTCCATTTCGATGAATTGTCACCCTTCAAATGGTCTTTCTTGCATGTTTAGCACAAATTTTTAAATATTAGAAACTATTAAGTTTAATTGACCTTAACTAACTAAATAACTAAACACTACTTAAATAACTAACCGAAATTAAAAAACTTGAAATTTCAAAACATTTGGGCTGCCTCCCAGTAGTGTTTAATTTAACGTCATCGGCCTGACATTTTTTTGCTCATTTAGTTCGAGATTAAATCGAGATGTACATCTTCCTCATTAACAAACTTGAAATTTAAAAACCTTAGGGCTGTCTTCGTACTCTATCCTTCATTACCATATCACTTTTGAGTTAGTTAATCCTTTGGCCCTATTATTGATTTCTTGCTTGATCTTCAGCCATCTTGATTCCTTTCTTTTTATTTCTTTTGTTGGTTTTGTCAATTTAAAGGTCGTACGGCACTAAGTCCTTATCTCCTTTTCTAAACATGCACTAGTTATACCAGATAAGAAAACACAAAATATCAAGTGCAAAAAGTCAAACTTGAAACCCAAACCTATTATTTTTTTCCTTTTTGTTTTTATAAACTTGAAAGTAAATTACTTAAAATAAAACTAACCAATTTTGCAAACTTTATAAGTTAAAGTGGTTACCTATCCCCGACAACGGCGCAAAAAACTTGATCGCAACCACAAGTATAATGGCTCTGTTATAGTAATAGTGTGACCAACTTACGTTGATTATGGTTATCTTCCTCGGGAAAAGGTACTTTCTCTCAGTATGTACCTAGCTGAAATTACTAAATTGCTAAGGTAATCCCTTTTTAATTGGTTTTATAACTAAACTAAACTAATGTAACAAATCAATGCAAATTACTTTTGCTCTTATATTAGGAATATCTTAGTTCACAACTTCATCTAGGTAATGCAATACTATGCTTTTCAATTCATTTTATTCATATTTATTATGTGTGTGCAATGCCTAATTAGAATAGGCATACTTCCTTTAAACCCACTACAACCATTGTCATTATGGAATAGATTCTAATATGCAAACAAACATGTGAATAGTAAGGACCATATTGCTTTAATGCCCTAGATCTTTAGGTTGATAACAAATTAAGTTTTTTATTCGTGCCTCCCTAATAAAAAACTATTGCTTGATGTTGTATATTTTATGGTTGTACTGCCCATATTAGGCTCAAAAGCTTCAATGGTCATGATAACTTCAAAAACCTAATATCAAAAAATACATGATCGAGATGTTCGTCGCATTATGCACATAATCAATACAATTTTTAGTCATTGCACTTTTTATCTTTCTAATTTATTCATGTTTATTGTGTATCATTCATACTATAGGATCCATTAATCCCTAAGATTAATAAAGTACTCACGCTTCATTGAAACAAACATGCACAAAGTGGTATTCATAGGAATAAAAAATATAATGAAATTACTCTTATTAAATTAATAAAAATAATAAATCAATAAAAAATACCCGAATCACCACACGTGAGTCTTCAATGTATTCTCTCAATAAATCTTATTAATACAATCCTACGGTACCGTAATTGCACCTGTCTCTTTGTTTGCGAATTCTTCATTTAATGGTCTCAGTGTTGTCCCTTTACCTCTACGGCGCAATGACTGCACCAACCATCATGAACAACTTTTTTCTTTGCCTTACTCTCCCATGTCGTGCATTCTTCTCCCATGTTGTGCCTATGTCTCCATAGCACCAACACTGCTTAGCTACGGTGACAAACCTACTTTTATGAGTTTTAGCTCTATTCCTTGTCGAATTCACTTGTTCTTTCCTTTACACCTCATGTACCAAAAAATACATTAACACCACCAATTTGAGCTCATTTGGGAATATTTATACTAAATATAATATTATACTAACCCTATATATAAGTTTAAATAATCACTTATCATTGCTCCAACGGGCATACATCATATTTATGATTGACCTTATGCAAGAAACACAAATTCTACTTTGGACTGACCTAATTTTTTTTATAGTGATTCAACCATACTTTTTGGCTCATCAAATTTATTATTTGATGTCTTGATCATATTCCTATTAATTTCATAATTCATAAATTTATTTTTCTTGCAATATTGTTTTAATTATTTCGTCATTTTAGTAAGCGTATCTCTTGCTAATGTTTACATTATGTCGAATAAAGATCATTCACATACCATTTCTATGAGTCTTTGTTTTAAATTTTTTACTCGGTTGTAAAAGTATTCTGATAAAGTTTTCTTTAAAGATTCATTTTGTGGACATAATTATATTAATATTTGGTATTTATCCTAAAAATCTCTAAAAGTCTACTCGGTCTCCATCCTAGCATTGTTAATTTGTTTCCTATCCAAACTAATTTTACATGTTGGAACGTATTGATCTAAGAAGGTTTTTAACATTTCAAACCTTGTGGTTAAAGAATTTCGAGGGAGATAGAATAACATGTTTTGAGCTTGACCTTTTAAAGAAAAAAGGAAAGCCTTTAGCTTGACATAATTTAAATCTACATTTTTGGGTTTTATCACACATATATGTGTATTTCTTAATAAATTGGTTGAGGATCTTCATCACCTTTAGCTTGAAAGTGAGGTAAAGAAATGATGAATCACGCTTTTAACTCAAAATCAAGGAAATCCACGAGAAAAGTAATACACATAGGTTCATAAGGTATGATATTTATATTGGCTTGCCTAAAAGGAAGTTCTTGCTCGATGTTTGCCATGTTGTATGACATGCGACGTGAAAGATTCTGAAGAAGTTATTTTAAGACCCCCGATAACGGCTACCAAAATTGACACATGCCGAGCGTGTATAATAAAGTCCCCATCTTTATTATACTTTAAGTATTTTGTAGTAGTGGTAAGTGAGAATCGTTTTCACAGGGATTTAGCAAATTCCTTTATAAAAGAAGTTTTTTTTATAATTTAAATAAAAAACAGAATTTAGAGTAATACTTTCTAAATATAAAATCAACTAAACCAACCAAACTTAATTAAATAACATAATTCAAGGTCACTACATTAAAAACAATTCAATTAAATGAAAAACAACAATAAATAAACATCAAAACAATCCTCCTAAACTATGAAACTTCAATTTGTTTTGCATCCAAATATGTTACTTTAATCACCTAGCCATGAACATACTTTCTAAAGTATCCTAGATTATTAAAACCTAATCATAAGTAAACAACCTTTAGCAAGCCTTTTATTCTCCTTATACCGGTGGAAAAACCACTTTTTAATTTTATTAGATGTTAACTTCATGCAATAAAACCGCATTACACTTTATAAAACTTTGAACTACTAAATATAACACCTTCAAATAGCCACTTCAACATTCGATTTAGATGTCAAATTCACCTAAGATATCTAAATGGTCATGCCTTTCAAAAAATCCTAGTTACTACTTTAAATAGATAATTATTGGAGCCTATTTTATTGTGTTTAGCTTAGTCTATCCTTGTTGATGGTATATTATCAAACCATGAGTTATGTTAGTTAGGTTGATGATACAATCAAGATAGAAACCTGACTAAGCATGATATTTGAGTGCATATACAACTCGGAGAAAGACTACAATATGAATTCCAGTGAAGATTAAAGTTTATAAAAGTCAGAGTTGAAGATGAAGACATATCTAAAGTCAAAACGGGAATTAAATATGCGTTGAATATTGAAACACAACAACTGTCGCTTTTAGTCTATAACAGTGAAGAAGTTTGATAATGTAAGCAGAGAACTTCGATAAGGATTGAAACTACAAAATCTTAGAGAAAAGGTGCATAAAGGACTAAATAACTTTATGAAAATGATGAGTGGAGATTCTTCAAGGAATAGAAGACTTAGTTATTGAACATTTGATGATTCCAATAATATTTATAATTGGAGAGCGAGAAGGTTTTTTGAGTTGTATTATATTTAGGACTGAGTTTCAAGATATGGTACATAAACTAAATCTATAAATAATCTAAATCATTATTCCGTGGATCATCGTTCATCACTTGAGTTTTGTGAGAATGAGAGGTCATTATAGTGGTTGTTCACATTATCAAATTGATTAGTTAATTTTGTAGGTTGAGCCTACGCAAATGAAGACATTCAAGTCTTACTATGATATCAGTTCTTTTTTTATGTATGTTTATTATTTCATCACCGATTCATTAATCTCTACAGTTCCTCTAGTTTTTTAAAACTTTAATAGTGGTATCAGAGATCTATTACTTTTTTATTTCTACAAGTGTAGAAGAGTGAGATTCTGGAGAGTTTTATCGACAAGGGATTAATTGATAAATTATTACGATAACAAACTAGTGAAAGACGTGAAAGTAGATTGATAACTTGATTGCCATTGCTATAAGGAACTAACTATGCATAATAGAAGGTTCAGATGGTCCACTTTGTTTCTTCCATTAATGAAATTGCTGGAGAATTGCTCGAGAGAGAATACACTACTCCAACGCATCCAGATATTGTTGAAAAGCTATTCCAAAACCCGCATCTTTGTGTTAGACGCTGAGATGAAGGAGAAGGTTGGCAATCATAAGGCAATCTATTCAATCTTCAGTGTTGTTGATGCTTAACACTTCAAATTAAATGCTAATTGCATTACTACGAAGCAAGCATGGGATGTTTCAGAGATAATCTTTGAAAGTACGAATTCTGTTAAGATTTCCATGTTACAGAAACCAAGTTCTATGCTTTATCGTCCGAAGATGAAAGAGGATGAAAATATTGCCTTTTTTAATGGTCCTTTACGATACATTGCTAATCAAACTTTTCAACTTGGAGAAAAGTGTACTAACGAGCAGTTAGTACGACGCGCTCTTCATGCTCTCCCTTCACAATTTTATTTGATGATTACTACACTCGAAGAGTGTTGTGCTATTGTTAAGATATCTCTTGATGAATTAAGGGGTTCTCCATAAACATATGAGATGAATATGTTAAAAAGACTAGTTTTTCTAAGAATGCTTAACGTGTTGAGACTAATGTTTCTGTTGCCTCTGTAGGAGATGATCTTATTATGATGGTCAAAACTTCTCAAAAACTATAAGAGAAATTCTGTTGGAACTAATTACAAGAAAGATAATGATAGTAATAAGACTTTTACTAATGATAAGAAGAAAATATCTAAGAAAAAACTCAAGAACATTAAGTATCATAAATGCAAATGAGTTGGACATATTCAGATTGAATGTCCTACTTACAAGAAGAAGAAGCACTTGAATGCTTCTTGGAGTGATGTTGACTCATATGATAGTGACAAAGAATCTAATGATTCTACCACTGCACTGACTGCTATATTGATAGTGTCAAATATTGTTGATGCTTCTTCATTTACTATTAGTATTTTTGAACTTGATTCACGGTATCCAACATAGAAATGAGTAAGGAAAAGGCCAAGGATATATGTTTTGTTGTCAATGATAATGATTCCCCAAAAGATTTTCAGGCTTCTAATGATTTATTATTCGCTAAATGGACATCTATTTATGATTAGAATTTTGACTTGAGGATAAAATTCTTCTTTGTCAAATTTGAGTACAAGACTCTTGAAAGAAAACGCATGACTTATCATGCACAGTTGAAATAGCGTGAAATTGAAATCTACAAACTGAAGAACGCTCTTTATGATTTTGAGGTTGTTACTATAAAGTTCCATTTTGGTTCTTAGAAATTAAGCAAAATGCAACAAATTGGTCAACCTTCATAAGTTAAGCATAGAATTGCCTATATTGAGGAATCTAAAACTGGTCCTACCATCTTTGTCGAGGCCATTGTAATCAATGAGGGTAAATCATGTAAGACTCAAGTCAATACAACAAAGGCAAAGAAGATTATGCCACAGAAGGTTACTGCAAGTGCAAAGAAAAGTGACTATTGTTACTAATAACGAACTACCTCCTACATGTCATTATCGTAGGATTGTTGGTCATATATGACCACGATGTTATCAGATATTTGAAGATTTGAGTACACTTCAAAAGAAGAAAACTTCAAATAAGTTTTGGAGAGTCAAATCTTATAAGGCAATAATAACACATCTACAACTCTCGGCATCTACAATTGAGTTATTGTATTTGGATAGTGGTTGTTGTTGGGACATGTACCCTATGTCAATCTACAAACATTGCTTATCTTATAATGAGTTAAGACTAGTGTGAATCTTGATTGATGGTTATGTGATGATCATGCGTATAAGGGTACATATCAAGATCATGAGTACTTGTTAGGGAATAAAGTAATGGACCCACCTACTATGATAACACCATAAGGATTAAGTCATAGGTGTTACTCATTATAAGTATATCATTTAGTCCTTTGACTTTAGATTACCATAGACTTCAATACTATGAGCATGGTAGTTTGACAAAATTAAAAGTTTTCTTTAACTTGATGATTATAAAGATTGTGATTGGTTACCATGTAAATAATATGTGAAGTTGTGTAATTAAGAAAGAATTTTTCACTCTCATATCGAGGGAGATATCAGTAGATCCCTCGATGTGATAGATTGATAATGACCAAGTCCATGTGAATTGATATGACTAATGTCACTTCAATTTTTTTAGTTTACCTAAAGATCGAGACTAGTATGATTGAACATTAAGGGTGAATTTTTATGCCTTATGCTTAATCAAAAGATATCACATGATAAAAGGATATAATATATGTTATTTATTAAGTTATATCGATTTTTATATTCATGCTACTTGGGTAGTCATAATGCCTTACTAGAGACCGCTTATGACTTGCGTACCAATACGATTTTAGTTCACTACCAACGTCGCATGAACCTATTGGGTCACACACAGTGAATGGCTTCGCACAATTTAAATTAGTCCCGAATATTGAATTCTATATGATAAAATTCATGACATAAAAGCTTTACAATTTGTTATATGATAGCTTATTAATAGGGGCGTATTGTAATTTTCTTAAATTGCGTAAATACAATAATTGTATTACAAATAGGATTTTATGTTAGAGCTTATCTACACATTTAAATAGAAGTTGAAACCCTAAAATGAAATAAGATTTTTATTTTTTCTATTTTCTAGTTATTTGGATTTTGTAAGAGAAAGAAAAACGTATTCAATCTCTCATGGGGCTAGCCCTTAAAATTGTGGCGACCGTTCATGTGTTTTTTTGACAAAGGAAGCGCACTTGAACATGTTGGAGATCAATCAATAAGAGATGGAGATCATAGTTTAAGCTATGGTTTACTTTTGAAGATCAAGTTTAATGGAATTTTTTTTCAATCCTATGGTTTTTTCAAAAATTGTTATGAATTCCCCATTGCATATGAACCCCGAAACCCAACCATTGCTCCAGGCACATGACAGGTAACAAAAAGGTTTCTTAAAAATTATGAATCATTTAAAGAAGGTGTTGTTATGTTTAGTGATGAAAAGAAATGCAAGATCTTTGGCAAATGGACTCTTAATGTTGCGGGATTGCCTAATCTTAAAGGAGTTCTACATGTTGATGGATTGAAATCTAATATGATTAGCATAAGTAAGCTATGTGATTAGAAATTGTTTATCAGCTTCATTAAAGATCATTGTCAGATAATTAATGAAAAAGACAATGCATCCCGTATGGAGTCGGGACATCAGACAATTGTTATATGGTGCTTCAACATTCTGTATCACCTCACAAACAGCATATTATGTGCAACTCTATTTCTCTAACTAGTACAGTGCTTTGGCATAAGAGCCTAGGTCATCTTAATTTCAAGCAACTTTAGAAAAACTCTCTCATGATGCTGTAAGAGGTATTCCCAAATTGTCCTCTAAGTCTAATTCTATTTATGTTCCATATTAAAGGGGTAAACAACCTTCTTTTTCAGATGCTGGTCTCGATGACATACTGGCAGCATGTGTGTTAGAATTACTACGTATGGACTTGTTTGGCCCAATGCATGTTGAAAGTCTTGGGAGAAAGAATTATGTTTTTGTCACTGTTAATGTCTTATCAAAGTTTACTTAGATTCGTTTACTAAATGATAAAGCACAAACATTTGATGAGTTAAAGAAGTTAACCATTCGACTTTTGAATAAGAAAAGTGATGAGGATGTATCCATTTATCGACTTCGTAGTGATCATGGAAAAGAGTTGAGAATCGACAATTTGTTTATTATAATGCATAATTTGGTTTTAAGCATGAATTTGATGCTTCTAAGACACCATAACAGAATGATGTTGTTGAAAGGAAAAATCACACTATTCAGGAGATGACAAAGGTCATGTTACCATGAAAAATATGCCTAAGAATATTTGTGGATTAGTAGTAAATATTGCTACTTACATTATTAAAAGAGTTTATTTTAGGCCTCTGACTACAAAAATCTGTATGAAATCTAGAAAGACAGAAAACCTTCTCTTAAACATCTTCATGTTTTTGGCAGTACTTGTTTCATATTGAATGATAGAGATCACCTAGGAAAGTTTGATTCCAAAAATGACTTTGGAATTTTTATTGGATACATTCATAATAGTAAAGCTTATCGGGTCTAAAATAAGCGAACTATGACTATGATGTAATCTATAAAGGTTATAGTTGATGATAGTGAAGAAACATAATAATTATCCTTTCAAAAGGATGATGATGATAATTAGCTGCCAACACCAATTAGCTTAGCACCTACCACTCAGCCTATTGCTAAAACATTTGATTCAAATATTACTAATCCTTATGATGAAAAAGATGAAGATGTTGATGATTCAAAATCACCTACTATTACAAAACCAGGTTCTACTTCTTCTACATCCGTTATTCCACTGACAAGGATGCTTAAAGATAATCCAATTGAGCAAATTATTAGCTCAATTAATGATCCAATGTAAACTAGAGATATTCCTCTTGTTGACTAAAGGAACATGGTTCATTTTTCTTTTTGACATCTCAGACTAAGCCTAAAAAATTCAAAGATGCTCTAATGGATGAATATTGCGTAAATGCTATGCAAAAGGAACTCGATGAGTTTATCAGGCAGGATGTGTAGGAGCTTGTTCCATGACCTACTAATGTTAATTTGACGGGTACAAAGTGGATATTCTGCAATAGGACAAATGAGAATAGTATTACTATTTGTAACAAAGAAAGATTGGTTGCACAAGTATACACAAAGGTCGAAGTTATTGACTTTGATGAAATGTTTGCTTCAGTTGCCAGATTGGAATCTATTTGTCTACTATAAGCCATTGTTTGTAACAAAAGTCTCAAGTTACATTAAATATATGTTAAAAGTGCAAGGGTATATGCCAAAAAAAGTCTATTTTATACAACTAAAGGATTTGAGTTTTATGACAAACCTATTGATGTATATCATTTGGAAATGACACTTTATGATCTGCAGCAAACACCACGAGCTTGGTATGAAAGGTTAACTACTAATTTTGCTACAAAAAGGTTACAATAGAGGTTATACAGATAAGACTCTATTTCTTAAAAATCAAAATAAATAGTTTGTGGTTGGACAAATATACGTCGATGATATTATTTTCGGGCTACATTTGCAAAGCTAGCTTTAGAATTTGTCGATTTAATGAGGAAAGAGTATGAGATGAGCATGGTTGGAGATCTTGCTTACTTCTAGGGTCTACAGATAACACAGTCTCAAGATAGAATATTTATATCTCAAAATAAATATGCAAAATCTCCCATTAAGTATTTTGGCTTAGACGTTGCAAAGTCTATTCGAACACCTATGAGCTCCATTGAGAATATTTATAAGGACGACAAAGGTGTTGATGTTAATCCTACATTATACAGAGGCATGATTGGTAGCCTATTGTATCTTACTATTAGTAGACTAGATATTACTTTCAGTGTTTGAGTTTGTGCTTGATATCAGACATGTCTAAAAGAGTCTCATCTTTTGGATGTAAAAGGATTATCCGTAATGTGCACGGAACAACTAACTTTGGTACTCTATTTACTAAGGGCAATGTCAGTAACTTGATCGGGTATAATGATTTTGATTAAGTTGGAAATATTGATGATCAAAATAGTACTACAGGTGGATGTTACTACATAGGTTTTGATCTTGTTTCTTAGAAAAGCAAGAATTAGAATATCATTTCATTATCTACTACTAAAGCTGAATTTATTACTGATGACAGTTGTTGTACACAGTTAATATTGATGCAACAAATGCTCAAAGACTATGGTATTGCCTTATCCTAGTTATCAGTTTAATGTAATAATAAGAGTGCCATTGATATTTCAAATATCCAATTCAACACTACAGGACGAAGCATATTGATATTCACCATCATTATATTAGGATCTAGTTGAATAAGAATTAATTTGTATTCAGCATGTACTGAAAGAAAATTAGCTAATATATTTACAAAAGCAAATGACACTAAGACTTTTGAGAGATTGCACCATGACATTGGCATTTGTTCTCACTAGAATGGGTTCTTACTCCATATTGGCAGTTATGCTCATACATGTAGACATCTATGGGTTTGACATTTTCTTATGAGCTACTTTAGTGTTTGACTAAGAAACTGCCACTTGGGTTTCACTGCAAAACATGTCGCTCCTTTTAAGTCTTTTGTAAAAAAATCAGCCGTTACACCAAGTTTAGGGGGAGTAAATACTATTCCATTAGGCACAATGAATAATTTATTAGAGGACTTAAGGGAGATTTTGGTTTCAAGTTAGGATTATCTTTGCTAATTTCATCTGATTATCTTATTCCCTCAAATCAATATTCCCAATTTAAACTATTATATCTCACTGTGACCTTTTTTCTATCTATACCATATTCTTATCTTTCTTGCTTTGAGTTATTGCAAGAATCTCTCAAACATCTTTTTCGACCTCACACGGTGACTTTTTTCCAATGGCTGATCTTCCGAAGCTGGAGATGAAAGGCATCTACTATCATGCTCTTGTAAATAAAATCTACATCGGTACGCCGCCTAATCCTTAAAATGTTGTAGAAAATACAAGGTTGAAATCGAGGGTTATCTTAAAATGTCGATCAGTCGAGCAAAATGGCTCTTCGAAGAAAAGCATAATTGTTGCAAAAGGCAAGAATAAAGTTGATGATGAAGACAATGTTTCCTCTAACTCATTAAATAGGACTCTTAATGAAGCCGAGGTTGTCAACAAAGCCTTCGACCAAATAAAGATCATTTTCATGTCACATTACTTTGTTGTACCCGATCCATCTACATTTGGTCATATCCAGTCACTGGAATGTATGGAAAAGTTAAAAGATACGGTGAAGATAAAATACAGGTGTGATGAATCAATCAATGTGTCACATTTTCAAGAGACTAGCTCAAAATTATTACTGGTACAAACTTGGATTTATGGTCTGGTAAATCATGAAGTCTTCCACAACAACACCATTATCAAAGAATTCTACAATAATCTTCCTAAAATTTTTGGGGATGCTGCTGGGTGTAAGGTATTTGTTTGTATGTACTATAATTTATTTAGTCCTGCCTCAATCAACTGCATGCTAAGTCTTTTTGATTAGAGATGTTTGCTAACAAGTTGAGTTTGACGCTCAAGCTTGATGATGTTGTCTTTATGTTGACGAAAGGGATTCTTAGAACATGGCCTCTAATAATGCCTTTGGGCTTCTTGCTACTAAGTTAATTGCAAGGTGTACATGCTGTAGAAGGTATTCAGTATAAGTGTAGTGGCCACTTCGAAGCAGACCCACATATTTAAAGAGAGAATGATACTACTCTATGATCTTTCCTTGGGGTAGAAATTCAACCTTAGGAATGATATCTATGACTCCATGGTGCGCTAATGGAAGAAACAAAACATGTTATATCTATTTTGCTACCTAACATTGCTGGTTAGAAGATACTCTGTCATTGAGCAGAAAAATGAAAGTTGGACAAGGTGGCAAAGGAGGTTAAACTGAATCATAAAATAAAGTATGACAATAGAATTTTTGATATCGACTTCTCCAGCTTTCCAAAGAATTCTTCAGCCATTCAATTCGTTGCTACTATTAAAGCTATTGTTGATGCTCCTATTTAGACCCCTGTTAATAAGCCAATACGAAATTCAAAAAGGATTCTAAAACAAAAGATTATTGTTGCTACTAAGAATGAGGACACCAGTCCTATAAAAATGCAATCTCCAGGACAGAAAATTGAAAGAAGGGAAGATTTTCTTCATGCAGCTATAGGATAGAATGTGCTGCTACATGTTTCACCACAAGGTGCGAGTTCATCTGTCCCACTTCTTAATATATTATAGGAAGTCACCTCATCCATTGAGTTTTAGAAAAAAAAAGAGGATGAAAGTAATTTCACTGATTTATACTATTATTTATGTGTTATTACTCTTATTACTACTGCTCAGATGAGTACATTTAAGACCTTTTTGATGAATATGCTGTAACAGCAAGTGAAGTTCCTTGTGAGAATGTAACTGCGTAGGTAGAGTCTCTAGCAACATCAAAGATTCCTCCTATTGAGGACTTGACTCATGTTAACCTTAAGAGCATTTTTCTGCTTTCGATTACTACAACCATGGAACATACTGTTGAGGCTCAAGTGAATGATGCTTTGTAACTAGAGCCAAGTATGTCACTCCATCCTCCTACTCACCTTGAGCTTGATAATACTATAGTCATTTAAGCCATTCCTACCACTTCTGCCAAACCAATAACTCTAGTTAATGTTACTGCTGAACCTGTACCTTCTGTTCCTACTACTAATGCTACAACAAGATGAAAGCTGCTAAAATGATTCTGCTACAACTTGGGATGAACCTCTGAATGAACCATGTTATCCGATGGTGATGAAACATACCCGCCATTATTCAATTATTTCTTGGATCGCCTTGCCTATCTGACTGTCAACATATAAGATGTAGTTGCACAAATGCTACTAATGTAAGAAATGCTGGACATTGTTGACACCAAACTTTGCCGAATGAGTTGGCTGGTTAAAACTTAGTTGTAATCTGTTTGACGTTGTTTAGTCGAAAAAAGGAGTGAGCAAGAGAATGTAAGGTTATTTTTTTGGTATTTTGTTATTCTAAGTACATGAACTTAATGTTTTAAAACTGCATTTCATGGTTGTACTTTTTGCCGGTGACTATAACATTTTTTGGGCTACGAATTGTATGTGTTATTACTTTAATCCATTGGTAAATGTACATGTTATGAAGTTCCTCAAAAATTTGGTTATCTTGCTAAGTTACTACTTTTTACCAATCTATTCCAAATGGGGAGATTGTTAGGCACTAGTTTGTTGTGTTTCGATTGATTTATCCTTGTTGGTGGTATATATTGTCAAAATAGGATTTAAATTATTTAGGTAGATGCTGCAAAAAAGATGGAAACCTGACTAAGTAAAATGTCTGAGTGTAGATATAACTTAGAGAAAGACTACAATGCAAATTCTAGTGAAGATTGCACTATCGAAGTCAGAGTCGAAGACAAAGATAGATCTAAAGTGGAGCAGGAATTGAATATGAGTTAGATACTGAAATAAAGCAACTTTCATTATTAGTCTGAAATAGTGAAGAAGTTTGATACTCTAAACAGAGAACTTCGAGATAGATTACAACTAGAATATGCGAGAGAAAGGTGGATAAAGGAATGAAGAACTTTATGGAAACAACGAGTCAAGACTTCTTGAAGGTATAGACGCCTTAGTTATTGAACATTGGATGATTCCAATGGGATTTACAATTGGAGACAGAGGAGGTTTTCGAGTTGTATTATATTTAGGACTGAATTTCTAGATAGAGTAGATAGACTGAGTCTAAAAATACTCAAGATTTCCTTTATGTGGATCATCGTTCATTACTTGAGTTTTGTGAGAACGAGAGTTCATTATAGTGGCTATTCATATTATCGATTTGATTAATGAATTGTGTAAGCAGAGCCTACGCAGAGGAAGACATTCAAGTCTTACTTCGATTTCATTTCTTGTTTAGTTTTGATGTGTATTTATTAATTCATTACTGATTCGTTAATCTCCTCAGTTCCTCCGGTTTCCAAAACATTAACAATAATGAATCAAAACATCACATACATATTGGCCACTATGCACATAAAACTTAAATCCATAAGTGCCATCAATAAATTGCATTATAAAAACAACTAATCAAAATACATTTGGTTTAAAGCATTAAGTACACTTTCAACTCATCATGAGTACATTACAAAATGGATTTACTTCATGTTTGGAGTATTGCTTAGATTAAAAATTACTCCCTCATGATAATAAATGACAACATAACATTAGAATGAAAAAGACGTAATTAAAATACCTTAATAGTAACGTGAATCTTCAATCTTCTTCAAAAGCAAAACAATAAAGAATGGCCTCCAAACTAAAGCAAAAAGCGTGTAATAATTAAAAGACTTAATTTCATAGTCTAGAGTTTATATTTATTGTATATTGGGTAATGCAAATCCTAAATTGACTCGAAATCCTTGTTGTAACCTAAAATCCCAAAATTCGTACACAACGATTCCTCATCAATTCTTATGTAAATGGAATTGCTGGTTCAATTTGTGAAACAAAAGCCATTGTTTTCGTCATTTTATGTAGTGGTTTGGGTGTTATAAGAATCACTAGGAATCACTACGTATACAATCCAATCTTTTTCCTTGATTCCATGGTGATTTCTCATGTATTCTTTTCACTCGGCCATTCTTTCATTTTCTTCCTTTTTCCTTCATTTATTCGAATATCCCAATTATCACTTGAAATATCAAAAACAAGAGAAAACAGTATGTAATATATTCTACATCTAAAATTGTCCCAAAATGTACTATAAAATATTTATAATTATTTCCTTATCAAACATCATTGTTCTAAGAGTGAGGATATAGACTCCTTGGAAGGGTTAGGAAGTATTCCAATCTCTTACTCTACCTCATTAACTTAAGGTTTCACTTTTAATTTCCCTTGCTTTGGTGGAGTCATTTCCAACTCCTTGCCACCTCTAAGAGTGATCCCATGGACTCTCATATTAGGGTTCATGTGTGATTGGGCTGACAGCATACCCTTATAATATATCCTCCCTAATTCGGTTGCCATTTGTCCTATTTAGGCCTCTAGATTCCTAATGCTATCTCGAGTCACTTAAGTTTTCCTATCCATGTCAGATTGATGCTTCTTTACATTTTTTTGGAATTTGTCTTGGGTTGCAACCAAAGCCTTAACCATGACCTCTAAGGATGAGGTATTGGAAGTTTGTGGTGGAGGATTAGGTTAAAGCAAAGGTTGACCTCTTTGAGCAAGGGTTTAATAATTAGGATTAGAAGATCTATAGCTAAGATAGGGACTCGTAATTTCGAGTTAATATTTTTTAGTGAATTGACCATATGTTTGCGCTTGGAATTGGTTCCCTAAAACATTAGCCCCTTGCTCATTTTTTAAGAGATGTGGACGAGTGTCTCTGCGATGGGGGGTTTGGCACAAATGCGCCAAAAACTTTGGCTTTTTTCAAATTAGAGTGACCAAGCTCATAAATTAAGCAGGTGAGCCTATCAATCTTGACAACAATCCTATATGAACCAAGTTGCTTCATGGCTTGTCAATAGGTGTGATGGCCTCAGCCATAACCAGCTGAGCCCTACCCGATCACAGAGTATGGGGATCTCAGAATGACCCTTGCAAAGTCAACGTAAGCCTAGTGAGTCTTTACATATATCTATAATCATGAATTTAGTGTTTTAAGATGATTTTATGTAGATTTGCAAGTTTTACCATTGAATCCACGTAACATAACTTAATCAAATTAATAACTTAATACCGTAAGTTTGGGACATCCTATAGTGTAGAACTAGGCAAATTATATGTAGATGGCATGTATGTCTGGTGACAAGTATGAAATCAAAAGCAATATACATGCATATGTCACTCACAACCCATATAAAACCCCAGTGTGTACAAAACATCAAGTATATAAGTTAATATAGTACAAAAGAAAACCTAAAAAATGCCAAATGGGAGGACCGCTCTAATGTCATTAGAGATAGTCACCTATCACCAGTGCCTTGCCTTAGCTCATACGCAGATTTGAAATTATCATCCATGGAGATAACTCTAGTGACTAAAGCCAGAAGGATATAAATAATACTTCAAGAATAAATAAAGTAGTCATATGATCATGCAAGAAAATAAATAAACTAGAAATAAATCAAATGGATGATAGTGAGATTTTGAATAGAATAAAGATAAACGAGTGTTAACAAAGTTAAAGGAGAGGAATCCAAGTGACCCAAACTTTATCGGAGACTAAAATCTTCTCATGAAAATCTTGAGTCATGGAAAAGCTAAACAACCTATTATCATAGGAATGCAAAAAAGCCTGATGAACCTAGACGTTGTGAATGAGGGATATCGATGCTTTCTTGGATAAAACACATCTCATTCAACCCAAATCCAGTGACACACAGTGTGGTGGCGATAGCTAATCAGCCACAACAACCAAGAGTCACCTTCTTGATTCATTTTTTCCTCAAACACTCATATGAGGAGTGGAAATCCATAAAAATGTAGCTAATAAGTGAAAGAACAAAATAGACATGCATGAATTACTGTGTATTTCCTCACTTGTTTACTTACCTTGAATCATTGCTAAAACATGTTCCTGCGGCTCATAACATGCGTCCTAACTTATCCTTGATGTTCAACTCCAGCTATCTAGGTACATGGTGTTCATTTTGATTGGTTACACTTATGTTAGAATCATTGAGTTACATTTAGAATCATTGTTTCTAATATAGTTCAATTTGTAATTATCTTGACATTTATAACCTAAACACTTTATTGTGCTCTTGGTATTAGGCAACCAAGGGTTGTTATTATGTGAGTAATGTAATTTGAAATATTTGTGCTTAACATTCTCGTGAAAAGTCCTTCAAATCATTCCAAGTCAATTTAATGTCTAATGGTTCCATTTTACTATTTCTAGTTCTGATTAGGCACCTTGCTCGTCTAAAAGTGTTTAGGCTTGCTTAACATTTTTCAACACACTTTATCTGTTATTTTTATTTGTTATTGAACTAATTAGGATCATTGAAACTCATTTCAAGTTGTTGAACCACATTAGTTTGCAAAATAGTCCTCTAGAGACCTTTAAATAAATATTCAAAAAATAGTTTTTCTTTAACTTGAAAATGGCTTAAACCACAATAGAAATTTTTAAAACTCTCAAGTTTGGTTTCATGAAGTCTATTAACTTATAACCAAGATTTTGAGAGGTAAAATCTCATTAATATGATCAAATATAGTTGTAAGATATATTATGAACTTCGGCCTATTACGTCATCTATCGATCTTATACCAACCCCAAGTTGGTACCTGATTCATCAACGAATATTATTGAGTAATTTTCTCGTCATATTGGTTTCCTAACTAGTTTCGCTTTTCCTAGGGTTACTATTTATGCAAAATTCTCAACTATTAGACTCAAATCAATACGAAATTTCCTTACATGAACAATTCCAATTTAAGTCATTGGAAACATGCCAAAAATCCCATTGGGAATTGCCACGCCTTCATCTCTAAGTACTTAACAGTAAAAATCTCTTTAAGGTTTCCATTTATCCTTCTACATGTTTTTGTGATGCCTTAGAAACTAAATGATGTTTACACTTTTTAGTAAATTTCAAGTAACCTTTTTTACCTTAAACTCCATATCACAACCAATATAAGTTCATGAATCAACTTTTCCTCACTCTTAACTATGTAAATAGATAAGATTTTCATGGGTCACCTTAAAGTCTTACAATTGTAATGCTTACATAAATTATGCACATCGATTTGTATGAAAGTCAACTTTATTTTATGTTCATTACTATCATGTGAATCGAGTATTAAAACATAGATACTCACCATAACACACACAATCGTAACTGATATATTCCTAAAAATCCTTGAGACTGATGTCACTCATTTCTGACTAGAGAGATTTTTCAGGCATCTCTAATACCATCCTTCATAACCAGTAACCATCGAGGCCACAATTTAAATTATTAATTCTTAGATATTTAGAATTTTATTTTGCAGTAAATAGCAATTTCCATAATAACTAAACCTATCCATCTGACTCGAATCACTTGAGTCATATCACTTATACATCCCAGTAGACCTTGCTAGAGTAATAACTTCTTACACCACACATGGTACTTATTTTCGCTTGCCCAGTTTCTCCAGAGTCTGCGTGTCACAACTAGTCTCAAACAAATCTATAAACTCACTTCAATATGAGGTGGTTAAGGATCAAGCTTCAAAGATGACGTATTTAAAGACATTATATATAATACACAAAAACATATCATGATATGTCAACATAGAAATCAACCATATTATTTCCTAGATTTGCTTCCCAACTTAATCCTCGACTCATATTCCCACTTTTCTAAGTTCTCGTGGATCACGTTATTCAATTTATTCAATTTCCTTTGGGTCCTAGTTTTATTTGTAACATAAGCTCTCATACCAAAATTTTCTACAACTGTGCTGTGAATTGACAATTTGATCGGCTCGAACTGTCTCCTAAAGTGTTCAGTCATGTCATCGACCCCAAAAGACGTTTCGAACCCCGTTGTTATTATTCCTGTTTAAAAAAGCCATTTTCTGACATGATTTTTCAAAATATGTTATATTGTATTGACAAGCATAGTTGTTTGTCGCTCACAAGGTGTGTGAAGCAAGTGAGCATGCAAAACGATCAAAAAACTTAAAGTGGAAGCATCGATTTTGATATACAATAATTGATAAAAGCAGGGTCGACAAACGAACTCTCAAATACAAATCAAATACAAGTCTCATTAATAGATACATAACAAAAACAAATTCAACTAATATATTACCTATAATTTGTGTTACGACACTCGTCTCCATCGTCAACCACTCTAGTTCCTTGCTTTTTTCCTAACCATTGTAAGTGTTATTGATTCAACAAAAAATTAGGGTTTCAAACCCCCAGTGAGCGAACTGATAGGGTTTATAAAAGTTCAGATTTTAATAAACAATTGAGTAAAATATAATAATAAGAATCAAAGTAAACATGTTGCAATCTCATTTCTCATATGGTCAGGGTGATTTCCATGAATCCTCAATAAGTAGGACCTAACTCGTATGTCATTGGTATGGAGGCAACCCCACCAACGATTCAGAGATATCCCTTGATGTGATATGATTCCCTGATCACTACCGATATACTATAACTCCTCCCAGGATGATAAAGGTCAAAGGAGGTGCATATAATAATACTACGCTATCAAACCCATATGAAAATCAGAGTCGACTCCTATTCTATATGGATGGTTAACGGATAGTCATAGACACAATGTAACAGTGCAACATATATATGATGCATACTAAAAGTTTATAAATTCCCATTGTTCCCTTATTACTTATTTCGCACTCCGATTTCCCGACCACATGTATGTATCCTTGTACTTCGGAATGAGTCCATATCCGCATCATCAACTCCTAACACAATTATTTTACAACAACTTCAATTATATTTCAACTAGCTAATTTGTGTTAGCTTTTTAACCTTGAAAACCTTGATATTTTTCTTATTGACCAAAAAAGAACTTGTAGAGCTCACTTCATACTTTCCATAGACTCTAAGAACACTTAAATTAGATCACAAACAGAGAATTTATGAATTTTTCAATATAACAAGTTGATTAGGAAATCTTTAAAAATTTAGAACAAACTAAACTTCTCTAAATCAATATTTTCGAAATTATATCATCAAAACTCAACACCAAACACTAGGAGATCACTCAATACCATATTAAAAATATTTCCGTAGCCCGTGAAGTTAATTAGGATAAAAACCAATAATCTAATTTGTCCAAAATCCCAATATAAATCAATTTTAACTACAAAAATATCTTCAAAATAGTTATCAATTGAATTGCATCAATTTACTTCACTAAAACCCTAAACCACATTGGTGAGATTTATTTAGAACTGGCGCATATCCACCCAATACATCAATTCTCAACAATGCCTACCAATTCCTATCAAAACAAGAAATTGAGAAATTGCGAGAATTCAAATTGAATTGTGGAAAATGCAATGAATTGAGAATTTACCAAATCTTGAGCCAAATACCTCGTCTCCATCGCGAAAACTTAGCTGGAACTGACCGTCGAACATTGCACTGTTATTTTGCAGAAGGAAACTAGACAAAAATCATACGTATGGAGCTCCTCGAGCAAAAATGTCTCCGGAGCGATTTAGAAACCAATACTTAGTAAATGTTATGTTGAACTTTTCAAATGTAAATTGATTTCATTTGATTTTTTCTTTATATTTATATATAAACCCTCAGCTGCTTATCAGCAGCTTAATTTTCTTTTTATTTATTAATTCCAAAAATTTCTACTTTAAAGTCTTTCAACTTCAATCACTAACAACTAACACACAACTCGAGGCAAAGTTTTATACTAACTTCTTTCTCATTTTACATTGCCTCCAATCCAATTTATTTTATTAGCTTTTATATATATATTTATTTTATTTAAGTTATGTATTTTTGCAATATAAAATCAACAGAAACTCGATAAATAAATTTGATATCACCTAGCCTAGTATTTAGCCACGTTCTGATCCTAACAATATTACTCGCGTAGTCATTGCACATCTTGGGTCTCGCCACGTGTATTATATTATATTATTTTATTATTTAAATAATGCATGCACCCGAATAGAAAAGAATAATTAAGTTTTATAGTGCACTATGTCAAGCATGTCCCCACTACCCGATGAACAAGTTTGGGGGCCTTCGATCCAATAGAATCTAGTTGAGTCAGGTATAATGTGGTGTCTTGTCATCAAATCATCTTGTATATGGGTTTCTCTTAAAAAACTAAAACATAAGTAGGCTCTTTATCTAACAATCTCTAGTTAATCCAGTAGTTTGGACTCATTATGTTTTCCACTTATGAAACCTTTTTAAATTATATGAGCTTATTCTATATTATTGGTATTTAGACCTATCAAGTGTTATATTTACTTAGACTTAGTATGTAAACTAGTATTTAGCCTAAGTCTTCACCAACCCTTCTTATTATTTAATTGATTATATCAACTCAATTCTTAACTTGTAATATACTAGGAGGTGCAAGGGTTTAACCCAAGTCTCGACGCCGTCGTTCGTCGATCCCATACCTCTTACATGCTCATCGCACACACATATGGAGAATACACCTCACATGCAAACTCCGAGTTTTACGTAAAATAGTTGTGCATTTATGGGTATAAATAAATAGTACATACATCATGAAAATATAAAATACCTCTATTTCCACTTTCAAGGGTTGACAACGTACGTCATATCATGCCAGGTCCAAGTCATAGTCCTTAAATGCCATGTGGCACATGTTAGAGTTCTTAGGTTCGTTAAAGCCTTCCCAAATAATTAGAATTACATCCTCAAAATTAAATAAGCTTAAGGAATGAACTTATTGAAATCAAAACAAATTTGGAAAGTGCTTGCGTATGTAGGACTCTCGTTCCCAAGTCAACTCGTCATCATCGTGATGTTGCCACTTGACAAGGACTAACAAGATATCCTTATTCCTTAAGCTTTGATACCAACTGTGATGGCTCCAACCACTACTAATTAGGCTTACCCGGCTTATACCTTTGTGGACCTTCGAGTTAGCCCTCACAACGTCAACCTATATTATGGAAACCCAGAAAATATGATCTCATGCATGTATGCTGACAAATGAGGTAAATATACATGTATCAAAGTGCACTCAGTACATTTTAGCAGTTTTACAAAACATATATAACATAAATAAACAAAAAGAACCTAAGAGTAGCAAAAGTGGAAGCTAACTTTGAGGGAAGCTCAGAGGAAGTCACCAAGCACTGGCTCCTTGCCCTTACTAAATGAAGGACCTACAATTGTCACCATACACGAGAAAATTCCAATGATTAAGCCATAATAGTATTTGCATTAATTTTAGAATTCCAATAAAAGTTTAGCCAATATATCATGTAGGCAAACCTAAAGAAATTAAATAGTAAGCACATGAAAATAAAGCTAATAAGGAGATCAAAGAAAATCGAGCAAAAATATCACATAGACTTGGGTATCCAAGTGGTCCAAGTCCATCAAGCTGCAATACACAGTTACAACAAGACTATCGTGGTAGGTTGTAGATATAACTAAGTCACCAACGGGTTATATTGGTTCCACTAACCATAACGAACACCGTCACCCCTACCAGCTTGACTTTCTAATCCTAAACTAGGAACTTAGCACAATCTATGATCGTGTATTCATGGTGGTACATATGATCACACAGCACGTGTACTACACTCGTGACTACCATTGAACTTCATAGGTCTTAATCCGGTTGATGCGAGAGTAAATCAAGATGTCAAAGAATTTAAACCACATAGGTAATATATAATGTCCGAACTGATGTTCTAATGCATCCATTTCCCAAAGAATTGATAATAATCATGAAGAAGGACATGAGTCAAAAATTGCATGAATATCCAAGAAAATTGATTCATAAAGAACTAGTCATATAGAGATAGCATTCAATTCACAAATATCATGTTTAAATTTTAAGACATTGAATTCACAAAGAAAGATAATCAACCGAATGAAAAGGATTACTACTGAGGACCCCACTAGTTTACTGTTGGGTTTTGGGGTTCATACGTAGCTGAAATTACAAAACAATTTTGACAAAAACCCCAACATGATCCGAATCTAATTCCATTAAAAACGTTTAAACCATGAAAAACTTAATCATACCTCAATCGCAATATACTTTTCAGAAGGTTGATCAATCTCTAAGGCGCTGCCTACGACGAACGCCCTCTATCAGCAGTCCACACACGAACGGCGGCCGTGATTTGAAGTGCTAGCTTCGAGAGAATACCAAACCTTTTTCTTTCTCTCCAAAACGATCCAGAGCATACCAAAAACCCTAAGTCGTTTCTTAAACAAAAAAAGAGTTTTGGCCTTTTGATCTTTCGTGTGTGTATTGTAACTTAAAGCGTCTATTTATTCAACCCTTGTATATAGACGGTTAAGTAAATTACACATATACCCTTACTTAAAGAAGTATAAGTGTAATACACCACAAGGACGTTTCTGTCATGAATTTTATCACATAAAATTCGTTTTTTTGAATCATCTTAAAATCTCGCAAAACCATTCTTAGTGTGCGACCCAATAGGCTCATACAACGTTGGCAGTGTACCAAAACACATTTTGGTATACAAGTCATAAGCAGTCTCTAGCAAGACATTATGACTACCCAAGTTGTACGAATATCAAATCGATACGACCTAATCAATAGTGTATATAACATCCTTTTGTCACACGATATCCTTTTGATCAAACATAAGGCATGGAATTGTCATCCAACATGTTCAATCGTACTAGTCTCGATCTCTAGGTAGACTGAAAACATCCAAGTGACATTGATCAATATCAATTCACTTAGACTAGGCCTTTTAACAACGATCTAACACATCGAGGATCCACTGGATATCTCTCTTTATATGAGAGGGACAAATTCTATCTTGATTACACAACTTCATAACATTGCTCACACAGTAACCAATCACAACCTTTATAATCATCCGGTTAAAGACAACGTTTGATAGTGTCAAATCACTGTGTTCCTAATGTTGAAGTCTCTGGTAATCTCAAGTCATAGGACTGAGAAATATACATA
This sequence comes from Stephania yunnanensis, assembly GCA_039657365.1. Classification (NCBI taxonomy): domain Eukaryota; kingdom Viridiplantae; phylum Streptophyta; class Magnoliopsida; order Ranunculales; family Menispermaceae; genus Stephania; species Stephania yunnanensis. Next base: position 35,529,408 of record CM077590.1, on the reverse strand, counting down.
TCATGAGAAACAATTATGACTTAATCCATGTTATGTTCTCATAGCGGGTCGGTCCAGTACTTTGTTCCCTAACAAGTACTCATGATCTTGATTCATATCCCTATACGTATAATCATCATATGATCATCAATCAAGACTCACACTAGTCTTAATTCATTATAGTTCCCAGTATAATGATCGACTAGGGACATTTAGGATATTTATGTAAATACCCATGGATCTTATTATAATGCAAACATGCAAATTAATTATAATAAACAGCGCAAATGAAATCCTCTATTTTATTAACTAAAAGTATTCATAAAGACAGTAAATGGATTGACCTAGGGCACATGCCCCAACATCTCCCACTTGCACTAGGGCCAATCATACATGCATCTAATGCCTAATGATCTTACATGACCATCATGTTTTGCTTGTGGAAGAGCTTTTGTCAATGGATCCACAACGTTGTCTTCATTAGGTACTCTGCAAATCTTTACGTCTCCCCTCTCAATAATTTCTCTAATGAGATGAAAATGCCTGAGTATATGTTTGGATCTGTGATCTGATCTAGGTTCCTTGGCCTGTGTTATTGCCCCGTTATTGTCACAATACAAACAAACAGGGTTAGCAATACTTGGAACCACACCTAGTTCATAAATAAACTTTTTGATCCAAACTGCCTCCTTTGCTGCATCGGACGTTGCAATATACTCACTTCTGTTGTAGAATCTGTCACGCCTCTCTTGCTTCAAACTTTTCCACTTCGCACCCCCATTCAAAATAAACACATATCCAGATTGTGATCTAAAATCATCTATATCAGTTTGAAAACTTGCATCTCTGTAACCATTTGCAACTAGATCATTTTCAAAACCTCCATAGACCAAGAACACTTCCTTAGTCCTTCTTAAGTACTTAAGAATGTTCTTTCTTGCTATCCAAGTGACTCTCACCGGATCCGACCGATATCTGCTTGTAGTGCTCAAAGCATATGATACATCGGGTCGAGTGCATAACATGGTATACATGATAGATCCAATAGGCCGATGCATATGGAATCTTATTCATACGGTCTCGCTCATCATTTGTCTTAGGACATTGAGTCTTCTTGAGACTTATCCCATGAGACATTGGCAACAATCCTCTTTTAGAGTCTTGCAAACCGAACCTATTCAAGACCTTGTCTATGTAAGCACTCGACTTAGACCGATTAGCCTCTTAGATCTATCCCTATAGATCTTTATCCCTAGGATATAGGCGCATCTCCTAAGTCTTTCATTGAGAAACACTTCCCTAACCAAGACTTGACATTCTCGCAATGTTGGGATGTCATTTCCAATGAGTAATATATCATCAACATACATACACTTAAAAATAACTACACTCCCACCGACCTTCTTGTATACACAAGGCTCATCTTCGTTCTTAATAAAACCAAAATCCTTGATTGCTTCATCAAAACGAAGATTCCAACTCCGAGAAGCTTGTTTTAATCCATAAATGGGTTTTTGAAGCTTGCATACCTTCCTAGAATTCTCAGGATGTACAAAACCTTCAGGTTGTGTCATACACACGTCCTCAAGGAGTTTTCCATTAAGAAATGTTATTTTTACATCCATTTGCCATATTTCATAGTCATAATATGCAGCAATGGCAATTAAAATTCTTATGGGTTTAAGCATGGCTACTGGCAAAAAAGTTTCATCATAATCAACACCTTGAGTCTGCCTGAAACGTTTTGCTACAAGTCTTGCTTTAAAAGTACGCACTTTGCCATCCATGTCAGTTTTCTTCTTGAAAACCCATTTACATCCAATGGTCTTACCACCTTCAGGTAAATCAACCAAGTTCCAAACTTGGTTTATCATACATGGATTGCATCTCGGAATTCATGGCACTTAGCCATTTATCTGAGTCTGGTCCAGACATTGCCTCCTGATAAGTGGTGGGCTCATTTTGATCCATAAGCACAACATCACGACTATCAGTAATGAGAAATCTGAATCTCTCTGGCTCATGTCTTACCCTACTAGATTTACGTGGGCCTTGTGTCACTTGTGGAGGTTCAACTGGTTCGGAATGTTGTTGAACTTCTAGTAGCGGTTCAGTGTTTACTTGTGATTCTTGAACTTCTTCAAGATTTATTTCTCTCCCACTAGTGTCTTTTGAAATAAACTGTTTTTCCATAAAGGCACCATACCGAGCAACAAACACTTTGTTCTCAGTGGGATTATAAAAGTAATATCCCTTTGTTTCCTTAGGATACCCCACAAATAAACACTTGTCAGATTTAGGTGCTAGTTTTTCTGAGACTTATCGCTTTACGTAAGCCTCACAACCCCAAATCTTAAGAAAAGACAAACTAGGTCTCTTCCCGTACCATATCTCATATGTTGTTTTATCAACCGCTTTAGAAGGAACTCGATTTAGGGTGAAAGCTGTAGTTTGTAATGCATAACCTCAAAAGGATAATGGAAGATCTGCATGACTCATCATAGATCGAACCATATCTAATAAGGTTCGATTTCTCCTTTCAGAAACTCCATTCCATTGTGGAGTTGCTGGTGGAGTCAATTGAGAGACAATCCCACGATTTCTAAGATGATCATCAAATTCTTGGCTCAAATATTCACCACCTCGATCTGATCGAAGTGTTTTGATAGTTTTACCAAGTTGATTCTGCACTTCATTTTGAAATGTTCGAAACATCTCAAATGATTCAGCTTTATGCTTCATAAGATATACATAACCATATCTACTGAAATCATCAGTAAATGTAATGAAGTACTGATAACCTTTTCTAGCCATTGTGTTTATAGGACCGCATACATCAGTATGTATTAGACCGAATAAATCACTTGCCCTTTCACTGTGTCCAGTAAAGGGACTTTTAGTCATCTTGCCCAATAAACAAGATACGCACGTTTCATATGTTTCTAAATCAAATGAATCTAGAAGTCCATCTTTATGGAGCTTCGTTATGCGTTTCTCATTTATGTGCCCGAGACGATAATGCCAAAGATAGGTTTGTTTACAGAAATGACAATTTTCTTCCTTTTCTTTTGGTGTTTTGAAGTAGGAGCAGGACGGGTCTTGACTTGTTCCATAGGCTTTGCGACAGGTGCAGCAACAGCCTTGGCAACTCTAGCTTTTCTTTTGCCTTTCTTCTTCATTCCCTTTCCTATTTAGACCATCAACATATTACTAGAGGGTTTCTTGATATTTTGTTCAGCAGTTTTGAGCATCAAATGCAACTCTGAAATTGATTTCTCCATATTATTCATATTGTAGTTCATCACAAATTGTGAATAACTTTATGGTAATGAATTCAGGATCAAATCCGTGGCCAACTCTTGGCTTATGGGAAATCCAAGTCTATCAAGCTGGTCAACATAGCCCTTCATCTTCAGAACATGAGGACTAACTGACGCATCCTCAGTCATCTTGCAAGAATGTAGGTTATTGACTGTCTCGAACCATTATTGCCTAGCTAGCTTGTTGTTGGAACATTTCCTTCAGCGTTATAGCCATGTCGTAGGCTTCCATTAGTTCCATGTCCTTCCGAAGTTCAGGAACCATAGTTGCCAGCATAATACATGCAACATCAGTAGAATCATTGACATGTTTTTTATGCGCATCCTTCACACTTTCGTAGCATTGGTGGTGAGTCCTCGTGGATTGGAGCATCCAGGACATACAACTTGCGTTCATGCTTAAGAACAATTCTTAAGTTTCAACCGAGTCCAAGAAAGTTAGTCCCTGATAGCTTATCCTTCTCAAGGATGGATCGCGGTGACAGGGGATTATTGTTACTTGAAGAGGTCATTGATCTACAATAAAGATTATGCAAAGTTTATTTTAGTATAGAGGAATAGACTCCAACTAAATTAACAACCCTCCTAAAACGTACTGTTTATTTAGGGACTAAAATCCATATTTCACCTAATTTTGTGACAAATATGGCATGAAACACAGAACTAGATTATTTAGGTAGGTAACAATTACCAATTACATCTTATGTAATTTTTAGATCCTTTTATGAGATATGGGACATCTTATGTGTTAGCATGTTTTTATCTCATCATTTGCCTAAAGCTTAAAACTATTTTGATGGCTTTATTAAGTCGGGCCATTTTAAACATTAAGGTAACTCTTACCCAAGTTGTCTCACCAAGATAACACAATACACCCAGCTATGGCTGAAACTATATTAGTATGATCGAGGCCTTGACAAGTGTTTAAAATGGATGGCACGAGACTTAAAATTTAATAGAGGGATTTTATTCAGTTTTAGTGATTTTATGTAAACAATGAAATATCATATATTTTATTGATTTGTTCAATCACTAAACAATTTGGAGATTTTTATTTTTATTTTAGAAGGCGAATCTCAATTTCGAAAATTAAAATTTGCTATAGAAAATCATAATTTTCGTTGATTTTATTATCATAAATTAACCCCTTAATTTATTCGAAATTAAGTCAATTAAAACATTTTAATTAACCCGGGCCCACATCTAACTAATCATCTTATCCTAATCCAATTAGGACTAATCTTATCCTAATCCAATTAGGACTAATCTTATCCTAATTCAAATAAGACTTATCTTATCCAAATCCAATTATGACTAATCTTATCCAAATCCAATTAGGACTTATCTTATCCTAATCCTATTATATCACCAATAACAAGATTCTTGATATTTATCTCATATTCTAATTTGTTATCTATCTTTATAAAATAGAAACTTCATAACAAAATAGATATAACAAGATAAATAAATAATTTCGAAAATTAATTATTTTCAATTAAATAATTTGGAAAATTAATTATTTTCAAATAAATAATTTCGAAAATTAATTATTTATAAATAAATAATTACGAAAATTAATTATTTGCAATTTCGGTCTTCATCCAAATAATCACAAACATGTAATTGAATCATGAACTACTATCCCAATCGAACCTAATGGTATCATGGATCATAGAACACGAAACTCAATTCATTAAAATTATTCAAATTAACCTAACATGGTTACTAGCATGTACGAAACAAATTTCAATTAAATCACGAATATATGTATCATATACACAAAACATGATAATAAATCTCAAAAAAACTTATGTATATCACATATACATCAACTATCAACATGCTTTCGATCATATATCATGTATATATCAGAAGAAAACATGCAATGAATTTAATGGAATCAAACTCGAAGGCTCTGATACCACTTTTGAGTTTTGGGGTTCATATGCAGCGGAAATTACAAAACAATTTTGACAAAAACCCCAACAGGATCCGAATCTAATTCCATTAAAAACATTTAAACCATGAAAAACTTAATCATACCTCAATCGCAATATACTTTTCAGAAGGTTGATCAATCTCTAAGGCGCTGCCTACGATGAACGCCCTCTATCAGCAGTCCACACACGAACGGCGGCCGTGATTTGAAGTGCTAGCTTCGAGAGAATACCAAACCTTTTTCTTTCTCTCCAAAACGATCCAGAGCATACCAAAAACCCTAAGTCGTTTCTTAAACAAAAAAAAAGAGTTTTGGCCTTTTGATCTTTCGTGTGTGTATTGTAACTTAAAGCGTCTATTTATACAACCCTTGTATATAGACGGTTAAGTAAATTACACATATACCCTTACTTAAAGAAGTATAAGTGTAATACACCACAAGGACGTTTCTGTCATGAATTTTATCACATAAAATTCATTTTTTTGAATCATCTTAAAATCTCGCAAAACCATTCTTAGTGTGCGACCCAATAGGCTCATACAACGTTGGCAGTGTACCAAAACACATTTTGGTGTACAAGTCATAAGCAGTCTCTAGCAAGACATTATGACTACCCAAGTTGTACGAATATCAAATCGATACAACCTAATCAATAGTGTATATAACATCCTTTTGATCAAACATAAGGCATGGAATTGTCATCCAACATGTTCAATCGTACTAGTCTCGATCTCTAGGTAGACCGAAAACATCCAAGTGACATTGATCAATATCAATTCACTTAGACTAGGCCTTTTAACAGTCTAACACATCGAGGGATCCACTGGATATCTCTCTTTATATGAGAGGGACAAATTCTATCTTGATTACACAACTTCATAACATTGCTCACACAGTAACCAATCACAACCTTTATAATCATCCGGTTAAAGACAACGTTTGATAGTGTCAAATCACTGTGTTCCTAATGTTGAAGTCTCTGGTAATCTCAAGTCAGAGGACTGAGAAATATACATATCATGAGAAACAATTATGACTTAATCCATGTTATGTTCTCATAGCGGGTCGGTCCAGTACTTTGTTCCCTAACAAGTACTCGTGATCTTGATTCATATCCCTATACGTATAATCATCATATGATCATCAATCAAGACTCACACTAGTCTTAATTCATTATAGTTCCCAGTATAATGATCGACTAGGGACATTTAGGATATTTATGTAAATACCCATGGATCTTATTATAATGCAAACATGCAAATTAATTATAATAAACAGCAAATGAAATCCTCTATTTTATTAACTAAAAGTATTCATAAAGACAGTTAATGGATTGACCTAGGGCACATGCCCCAACATTTACTTACCTCGAATCGAGACAAACCTAGCTCTCGTAGTTCTAGCATGCTCCCCTAACCAATTCCTAACACCCAAGCTAGTATGGCAAGTCCTTAGTAATCATTCAGATCAATTTGAGCGTGTTAGTTGATTTTAATCCCTTGAACTCTGAATTTTGAGAACGTTAACTTAGTATTTAGGCATTAAATTGATTTTTATAAAATTTAGGTTTTAGTTGGTTCTTCAAGTGTGCATCCCCTAACCTGATTAGAGCGATACTCGGCAAGAAACTGTAATTAAGCCCGTATTTCCTAACTAGACTTAACTAGAGCCAGAAGCATTTCCTTCTTCACCTAATAAACACCACTATATATCAAATATCGATATAAAACAGTTGATAAATATAGCAGAAATGTAAAACATTTTTGATAATTAAAATACAACATATAGTACCAAATCAGACCAGAATAAACCTCGGTTATATAATACTTCCCATTCCATGTGATATTACAAAACTGTAATTCAATGCAAGTATATAAGGCAAAGGAAAACTCATTACATTGAAGTGAAGATCAAGACACCTATATCTTCTCTATCCCGTAGTCGTAGCGCTTGTTGAAATTCTTAAAATGTTATTTGGGATTAGCACTCCAACTTGCTTAGTTAGTAAGGATTCACGTAGCCATCAATATTTCATATAATAATCAAGAATATTATTCAATAACAATCTACACCATTATTAACTAACAAGAATATGGAAATCGTATAATACAATATATAACGGATGCATAGCAAGCTTTCATGGACTATTACACTGCGATCCCTATTTTATTTAAAAAATTAGGATTGATTACCCACTGATGCCATTAATACGATTTTTAGACAAACACATTGCACATATATGTTGTCTAGCCATTCCATTAATGTGTAATATTTCCATCCGAAACACTTTAGTAAATACGTAACCCATGAAACTTATCTAACAGAGAAGGAGTTTCGTATAGACCTGGAAATTAGCCCCGTGTCCTATACACTTGGTCTCAGTCCTAAGAAGTTATTCTTGTGGATCACATAAAACACAATTTTCTATTCATTACAAAAATATCATAAAGTACATGGCCTCCCATTCAATCCATAAACTAGATAAACTATATATATACTAAGATAGTCATGCAACATTGATAAATAAGTAAATCCATACTTACCTCGGGTTAAGTCCCCGTTACCAAATTTCCTAACTTTTCGGTTATCGTACACTTTCTTGGTGTTTCACAACTTATCACCAATCATTTGCAATCAATAGAGGTCTTTTACTATAGGTATAGAACCCTAAGTTAGTCCCTAAGACCTCAGGAAATGCTATGCAAAGCATAGCAGAATTAATGTTTTTAGAGGTAGGAGCACGATCCCTTATTGGTGGGGCATGCTCTACCAACTGTGTTCATCACAGTTAATGAAGTAAGCATGTTCCTTTGTTAAGTGGAGTGTGCTCCACCCCGAAGTATCTCGATAGTGATAAGGGCAGTGGCCACTGTTACGTTACCAAATCATTATCACAGCCTAAAAAATCTGCTAAATCATTAGGTAAGACCTCTAGTGAGGTTACAAACCATTTTCAATCATTAAACAACATAATTCAAAGGGATTTCATCACCTTCTAAAGATTGATCTTCAACCAACTTAAAAACAAATCTTACCAAAGTGATGATCTCTAGCTTTTAATTTATTCAAGCTTCTCAATTCATGTTGATTTTTAGGTCCCTGAATCATCCCACTTTATCAGAATCAAACTCTAAACCCTCTCTCGACTGTTTTGGATTGATTGAATGAGGTAATAATGAATTTTTGATTTATATATAGATATTCCTCGATATACATATCGTATTATCTCGAGAGTGATCTAGTGATTAATGTTTTAAAGTGATACTCCTTAAAGTGACACTAATTTTGATCAATCAAGCACTTACGCTCATCTCGAGGTTGATCAAACAATCCATATTTTTCAAACCAACTTTGTATCTTTAATATATATATATATGTCCAATGTATATAAACATATATATCTCGTGTATTTTCTCACTAATAAATTCACCTTACATGCCTACGAGTATACTCGGGTGTGCACATTAATTTCACAACCCCCTTATCGCACTTGATGTATAAGCAAATTATTTTTTAATTTCTTATTTTCTCGATTATAGGTTTATATTAATGCTTTATTAATCCCACAACCTACAAAATTCATTTATCATTCCAAACAAACACCAACCATCATGCAATCACACGCACATGATAATCGAGGTAAACCAAACTTAACCATGAGCCTAACTCGGGTTAATTAAGATTTAGATTAGTAATAATCACCAGCTCAATGTAATAGGTCGTTACAGTCTCCCCAATTTGAAGCAATTTCATCCTAAAAATTAAAGTAAACTTCAAATTACCTGTAGTTTTGAAGAGAAATGGAAATTGTTCTCTAATATTGGAGTATTATTCCCAGATTAGTTCATATTCTCCATTAAATTGGCATATTACCTCAACCAAATATCTCTCTTTGGTTCTCAGCCTCGAAATCTTACGATCAAGTAACCAAATCTTTTGCTTATAAGATATGTCTTCCCAAAGATTAGATTCATTCCAATTAATCTTTGAAGTGAACCGAGTCTTCATTTTGCGAAGCATTGACACATGGAATACATTATGAATTTCTACTAGATTGGGAGGCAACTCTAACCTGTATGTAATAGGACTAACCATTTTCTATACTCTGAATGACCCAATATATCTTAAAGTTATCTTACCTCAAAATCCAAAACCAATACAATCCTTTCATAGGTGAGACTTTCAACAGAACAAGATTGTCCTTTGAAAAACTCCTGCAACCTATGATATTTATCGGCGTAGCTCTTATATTTTAGCTGTGGTGTAGTCAAATGCTGGCAAATCTGATGCATTCCATTTATGTAGTTCTAAATCAATTCTGGTTCCAATAAACCTATATCTTAACCTCTGCCCAATCACTCATGTGAATGGTAAGGTTGACTATACGGAGCTTCAAAGGAACATTCCAATACTAGACAACCGTTACTAAAAAACTTAAAAATAGGAATGTATCTCATCTAGTTACCATTAAACTCCAAGATACAATCTTGAAGTGTATCCTCTAGCACATAAATCTACTATCCAGGCTGCTCATTAATTTGCTTATAGTATACCATAGAAAGATTAAGAACAGCTCCTAGTTGTCGCTGTAATTTACTCCAAAATCTAGACGTGATTCTCGAATTTCAATCAGAAGAAATCGATATTGGAACTCTATGGAACATCACACCTCACGGTCTCACAGAGAAACTAACAAAAAATGCGTAGCATTAGTCAACCTGTTAACTACAACCCATAAAGGATTGTGCTCAGGCTGACTTAGAAATAGACCAAAAATAGAATCCACCGATATATGTTCCCATTTTCACTCAAGAATAGGTGGCGAATGCAATGATCCTCCTGATTTCCTATGCTCACTATTAATTTGTTGAAATATCTCACATCTCTTTATAAACAACATCAAGTTTTGATTCCAGGCTACCAATAAATGCACTTCTTTTGTCGATACATCTTAGTGTTACCTGGATTAATGAAGTAAAGAGATCTATTAGATTCTTATAGCAACTCATGCCTCATTTGATCTTGAATTGGAATCCACATTCTATCCCTAAATCGTAATGCACCCTCATTATAAATTGACCAATCAGGATGATCTACACTAGCCTCTAATCCCTGACGCATTATATAATCTTGATTAGTTTTCTGATAACCAATCACCACTTAATCATCTCTAATTTGGTTCAAATCTGAACTCAGAAGATTAAATCAGTAGCTCTAAAATCAGTTCTCTCAATTGATGATATGTTATCTAAACTTACATAAATCATTATCATGGACACTTCCTCAAGAAGTCCAAACTAATGAGGTCTAGCAATAGCTAATTTTTCTCTAAAAATTGAGTTATAATTGCATACTGACAGTCTATTAACACCTTTCTATGTAATTCTAAATTACTCGGATCAAATTAACTTGTATTTCATCTTCTCATCATACACCAATTGAGGATGAAATAAAGCATACAAATCCTTAAGGTAAACACCTCAACATAATATATAGCTTTATAACAACAATACCAGAGAACTCACATAATAGAATATTTCTTCATGTATTTAACATTTTCCAAGTCCTAATCTCAAAAATTATATTCTTTGGAACTAAGATAAGTTGTAGATATATTGTGTTAAAATTGAGATGGTACCTCCCAGTTATTATACATTTTTCCTCGCTAGAAGGCAAACTTCTGGTTCCATACAGAGGTAATAATCCTGGTTCTCCATAATTCTCAACTCTTTCTATACACATATATCTCACTTACTCTTCTACAAGAATTTAAACCACAATACTAGCAAGAAATGTTTTCGACTCTATCAGTCATACAATTACATCATCAACGACGTTTAGTTGTCATAACAACTTGGGTTAATTTATCATGAATTTATGAGCATTAAATGTCATTCGTATATGGCAAAAATAATATGACCCTCCGGGTTAATATCATTCAGTTTCCACCTACTGATAAATCTCATATTTCTCTATAAAATTGACACCGTCAATTTCATTCTAGGTCACTAATAATTCATTCTTATCATAATAATTTTTTTATTTCGCCTGAATGAATGCCTTAGTTAAATCAGTGAGATTCTCATAACATTCTTGCCTCGCTTTTTATTTAAGTTCAAATAACTTTTCTTACATGCTCAGTATTTTGATATGAGATTATCCTTTGCAAATGTCAATAACTAGTAGTCAACCTTGACCTACTAGATATTTCAATCAGCTTTTATCCAATCATGCATCACTCACTCAATCGCCATTAGCTTAGCTCCAATCCGAGCTCCAAAGAAGAGACTTGTAGTTACCAGTTCAGCGCGTCCATAAAATAAAGTTCCTAAACCAACTATTTTGTAGAATAATGGCAAAGGGTCGATCCCACAGAGATTGGTAGTATTTCTATGGTTAAAGAAAACGAAAGGAAATTCGAGATTTAAAAAAAAATTAATTTCACTAACTAAATTAAAATAAACTAAATAAATAAAATAACTTTCAAAATAATTAATAGGTACCTAAGTAACACCTAGGTCTACATTTCCACAAATCAGGATCAAGATTCAATGGCAATCATGGTCTTCAAACTTTCCCAAAAAGTTGTTAATTTAAATTCTCCTAGATTAGCTATAGAAAATCAACATTCGCAAAAAATTCCTCATTCCCTAACCTCAATAGCTAGGACATCTGCCACTAACTACTTCCTTAATTAATGCATAACCCTGAACATCCGTTAATCTAGTTTAACACACTAATCGTAGTAATATGAATTTGTGGGAACACTAATCCTAAATAACTAGATCGCATCCGCTTCCGATTTAACATAGATTCAATTGTTAAACACTCAAGAACCAAAAAGGTGAGTATTCGTCATTTTATTGGTTCAAAAGTACAATTACACGGATACTATCAATCCAAATAACTATTGATTATCCACCTAAATCATGCACTGGCCTTATACACTTCCTAAATCTAAACCATAGTCCTTAAAATCAACAACGATAAAATAGGAAAATTAAATTAAATAATAAATAAAATTTATCCCATAATATGCCATGAATCTATAATCCTGACTTGTTTCCCAACCGACCTAGGCAATCATAGAGAGAAGTTGATGCTAAAAATAAAATAGTCGGCGTTTCAAAAAAATATCCCTAAGGTTCCTAATATATAAAACTACTAAAAAATGGTCAAGGGAGATGAGAGAAACTAATTTTAGTGGTTGGTGGAGTCTCGTGCGTCGAGGAGCTTCGTATGTCTATTTTTGGCTTTGAAATCACGTTTTGTCCATGTGTCGCAGCTGCATTGGTCGTTTGTTGCAAAGTAGCTGATGTGGCGACTCTTGATTGGTGAAGACCATTGTTGATGATGTTATTGTGTAATGTGCGAGTGACATGCGGTGGCAAGAGGCAATGAAGAATCCCACGAAGCCGTGCAAAAATCTAGGAGAGCATAAATCCTGAGGACGGTCAAGAACAGCTTAGGTGAGGAGAAAATTGCTATGCTTGATGACATACTGATACCACGTGGCTACGTCTGATTAGGCGAGAGCTGAAGTGGATGTACTGGGTGAACTGGCCTCTACCATGTGGGGTTGGAGTGAAGGAAGGCACGACTTTCACCAAAAGTATGGGAGCCTACACAACGCACTTCTCGAGGCAATCCAACAACAACTTATTTCACATGACTTAACTGTGTCACTCACCTGCACTATTTGGTCTACTATCTTATATTCTACCCACTGCACAACGCGTAAATCGAGGAAAATCTTCTAACATCTAATCACTACGTGTGAATACTCTATTTTGAGTATTTTTCACATCGAATTCAACCGTGTACTATGTTTCACCTGAAATTGACCAATAAATATAATTAAATACATATTTTAGAGACTTTCCACATTAATTATACTAAAATTAACTACTAAAATTATATAAATACCAACTTATCAAATATCCCTAAACTTAAGACATTGCACGTCCCGATTAAAGGTGTAGATGACAACACAAACTAAACAAGACTCCTAATATAGTAATGCACTGACTCAACTAATCCTATAGCCGACTAAAAGTTCATGGAGTTCATTTGGTTTACATAGTGACCAAGTTAATAAGCAACTTAAGAGATTTCGGAGTTATGATATGTCAAGACTCGCAACCCAAACATAATTAAGATCCCACTTTGAAGACATAGATTTGATCAAAACAAAAGCCATCAACCACTCACGAGTTTTCTTGGTCTATACATCCAAGTACACAAGTTTAAAATCTCACTTAATTTAGTGAAAGCACTCAAGCTAAATCTTTTATTTGAGAAGTTTTACAACTTCCACCTATATCCAATTTATATTCTCTATTTTTTCTTCTTTTTTCTTTTTTTTTCAATAAATACAATCCCTGCTCCATTTCTATGGACGGATTTTCTCACTTTTTCCCACCACAAGTTTCCTTGCTCCATTTCCTTGGAAACCTGTGGGACTCTCTAAATCAACAGAACTCCTGTAAGCTCTTCTCACTTCCACTATAATCGAGCAAATTCCCCAATATGGGTTAAAATATTACCACTTGCATCAGTCTGACTGTCTACTCCCTTTCGTTATCTAGTACAAAGTCCAACCATCAACTATGTCCCTAATCATGAAATCATAAAAACGCTGAGCTACGAACTCGATTGAGTGTTTCTCCTAGTTTTCCTTAAGTTTCAAGTTAAAAAGGCAACCATAATGTACTCATCCCTAACCAAAGGCATGAAACAAATTTTCGGGAGACTCTAAATAATAAAAAAATAAAAAGTTATGCTAAATACATGCATGAAAGTGTATCATATCTTAATGAAATGAGAGAGAAATATGAAAGGACAAGAAATGAAAAAAATGATATAAAACACCACCATTACCATCCGATAACCAGATATAACTGCATAAACAAAATATAAATCATCTCACCTGCGGTCTTTCGCAAAAACTCCATCCAAAGTCCAACCACTATCCTTAAAATATCCCCAAACGTTTTCCGAACCTTGTCCTCATGGTTCAAAACAAGTCAAAGAATCCATCTAACAAAAAAAAAGAATATAACATGGAGAAATAATAAGAAGATGATACAAATGCATGCATCATGAAACTCTCTAAAAATGAGTGAATGCACCAAATCTCTGATATTTAGGTGACTAAGGAAACTATGAAAGAACAATCATAACAAGAGCCAGAACTAGTAAACATAATAGTTAACTTAAAAGATTCCTATCAAGTTTTGCAAGCCTGAAGTCTTTTAACTAAGGGTAAACCAACAAGATGATGGAATGAGGTTTAGGTTTTGGATCTACTCAAAAACCCCCCACTAATGCGGCAACTTAAGTTAGATATGACCAAACTAAGTCTTAAAACACCCAAAATCCTATAAACATGTTAATTCCTAAAAAAAATGCTCACGTTATGATAAAAAATAAAATCCATAGTAAAACCTAACAAAACTCACGGGGTGCTCCAATTTATTAAAATAAATAATAATAATATAAATATAAATATAAATATAAATAGTAAGAAATACCAAAGAAAGAAAACAAATCCCCGGCAATGGCGCCAAAAATTGACGTGCGACGAGTGCGTTAATAAAATAAAGTTCCTAAACTAACTATTTTATAGAATAGTGGCAAAGGGTTGATCCCACATAGATTAGTAGTCTTCGAATGGTTGAAAACAACAAAAGGAAATCAGGGGTTTTAAAATAAATTAATTTAACTAACTAAACTAAAATAAACTAAATAACTAAAATAACTTTCAAAATAATTAATAGGTATCTAAGTAACACCTAGGTCTGCAGTTCCATAAATCTGGATCAAGATTCAATGGCAATCATGGTCTTCAACCTTTCCCAAAAATTTATTAATTTAAATTCTGCTATATTAGCTATAGAAAATCAACATCCGCCAGAAATTCCTCATTCCCCTAATCTCGATAGCCAGGACTTCCGCCACTAACTACTTCCTTAATTAATGCATAACCCTAGACATCCTCTAATCAGGATTAACACACTAATCGTAGTAATATGGATCTGTGGGAACACTAATCCTAAATAACCGATCGCATCTGCTTCCAATTTAACTTAGATTCAATTTTTTGCACACTAAAGAATTGAAAGGGTTTTACGACAAACAGGTGAGTGTTCGTCACATTGTTGGTTCAAAAGTACAATTAATTGGTTACTATCAGCCCAAATAACTATAGGTTGTCCACCTAAAAGCATGCACTGGCCATATACACACCGTAGATCTAAACCATAATCCTTAAAATCAACAACAAAGAAATGGGAGAATCAAATTAAATAAAATAATAAAATAAATGATCTCACATAATATGCCATGAATCCATAATTCCTACTTGTTTCCCCTCCGACCTAGGCAATTATTCATAGAAGTCGATGCTAAAGATATAATATTTAATGTTTCAAAAAATAATACCTAAGGTTCCCAATATATTAAACTACTAAAAATTGGTCTTGAGAGGTGAGAGAAACTAATTTTAGGGGTTGGTGGAGTGACTCATGCGCCGAGGAGCATCGTATGGCTATTTTTGGGCTTGAAATCATGTTCTTTCCACATGTCGCATCCGCATTGGTCATTTGGTGTAGAGCAGATGACGTGGCGGCTCCTGATTGGTGAAGACCGTTGTTGATGATGTTATTCTATGGTGTATGAGCGACATGTTGTGGTAAAAGGAGGAGAAGAATCTCACGAAGTTGTGCAAAAATCTGGGAGAGTGGACTAGCACAGATCCCGAAGATGATCCAAAACAGCTAAGGCGAAGAGAAAACTACTGTGCTTGATGAAGTACCAACGCCACGCGGCTGCATCTAATTGAGCGACAGTTGAAGTGGATGTGCCAGGGAAATTAGCCTCTACCATGTGGCGCTAGAGTGAAGGAAGGCATGGCTTTGACTGAAAGTATGGGAGCCTGCAAAACATGCATCTCAATGCAATCCAACAACAACTTGTTTCACTTGACTTAATTGTGCCACTCTCCAGCGTTATTTGATCTGTTGCCTCATATTCTACCCACTACACAACACATAACTAGAGGCAAATTTTCAGCATCTGATCAATGCATGTGAATACTACATTTTGAGTATTTTTTCGCCTTTAATTCAATTGTGCACTATGTTTCACTTGAAATTGACCAATAAATATAATTAAATACATATTTTAGAGAGTTTCCACATTAAATACACTAAAATAAACTATAAAAATTATATAAATAACAAGTTATCACTAGTTTAGACAACTCGGCTGATTATGTGCCTGCCTAAAACTTTCATTGTTCACCAGTAAACATCTCACTCAAAAGATATTATTGAGTAGATTTTACTATAGTCCCTGTCCTTTTTCTTGTTTAAGCATTGTCAACACAATCACCTTGATGAGTGATGTTTCGAGTGAATTCCTAACACTTAGAAAACTTCAAGGTATCTATCTTACTTTCCATTTCAATCACTTTGACAATTCAACTTTTTAAACTTCCACGGTTTGAAATTCAATTCTTTAACCTTAAACATATTCACTGGTTTTATACTTTCAGGTTATATTTTAATGACTATTCTAAGACTCTTAATAATCTCAAAAAACGAGGAAAAGAATTTCAACAACCCTTCTTCTTATTTACAAGTGATGTCTTTCCATATCTGGTATAGCTACCAAAGTTATTATCCCTGATTATCAATCTCTAATAGTTCTCTTCATAAATCTAGAATTATATATATATAGTTAGAAATATTAGCTTCAATTTTGCTTTATTATATCAACACTCATTCTTACCTAAATAGGAAATCTTAGGATGAACATCTAACTTCTTCCACAATTTAGGTATCATCAAGCAAACATTTTAGTCAAACTATAGTTCAATTTTCCTCTAAGTTATCATTATATTTGATTTCAATTTATAACAATTCTCATACTTGAGTTAACTGAATGAATTACATAACGATACTAGAGATCTTTAGATCAATCATTCGTAATATTTAATTATTTCAAGCTTACTTTCCTCTTTTACCTTTGTGTTGAATATATGACAATATCATATTGTCTTAGTCATAGTCAAATCCATTAATCTGTTGTTAATATTCAACACTCATATAATTTATTAACCTTTGAAACTTAGTATTACCACTTGCGACATTTGGTGTGGACTAATACACCGTTAGCAATTTACAATTCTGTACAGTAATACTCGTGCATCCTTTAAGTCTTCAAAGACTCTATTATTGTTATTACTAATAACACAATAACAACATAATTAAATAGGGTTTCTAAATATTAACACCCTTCATTTCTCAACATAACATGAGTTCTAGTAAGTTCTAATAGTTTCTACCATCCACATAAAATGATCCAACAATGCCTAAATTTATCTTGTAAATATATCCTGAACTCTGATCATATCACTGTGACAACCATATCTCAACAAACTTTTGAGAACAACTTATTTCACCTTATTATCAGAATGAGTTGTCAATCTTTGGCAATGACTATTCATTCTCATTACTACATATTATCCTTTGGATTCCTCAAATCCTCAGACTCATTGACTACTCATTCTTTCCATGTTGGATTATACTAGTCTAATAGATCAAACTATGATATCTTACCAAGTCATTGCTATATTTTGAATTAAACTATTCTGTAGTTTAACTTGTTTATTTTTTTTTAATATTTGTCAATCTTTACTCGACAAACTACTTGTCATTTTAATATGGATTCTCACCATATCTAGAATTGTTACTTCATAACAACTTATAAAGTATAAATAAATTAGTGGTTTCCTAACCTCAAATAAGCTTTTATCATTAACCACTAATTTATTTACTGAATAACTTTTATTACTTCTGTACTAGTATCAATAGTAGTATTAATTCATTTCTCAAAGTGGTCCACCATCTTTGAGTTTCCTCTAAACTCATTCAGTAGTAAAAATTCCAATTCTCCTAACACACATCTCAAGGTCCATATCTAATAGATACTTCTCTATAGACTATTATTTGTCCAATAATATTAGTGAGAACTAAGACCATTGACAACAGTTACTAGGAGAACAATTTAATTTTATCTTTGTAAATTTTTCTTATGTCTTTCCTTATCAATCTTTTCGAGGTTAAGACTCTCTTGAGCTCTTAAGTCCAAAACCTTTTCATATCATGAGAAATAGTTAGACATCAACCATCTTTTTATCGTTCAAGAACGACATAACTATTATATTTACCACGTAGATATAGTATACAAATAACATATCTCAATCTTTTATCTTTTGCTTACCCCCAAAACTCATGATAAAAATCTTTTATAAAACCCTAAGCTTATTCATAACTCGAGACAACTCTCAAAGTCTATGAACAATTTTTAATACCAAGCTGTAGCATCCCCAAACTTGATTAGAGCGATACCTAGCTTGAAACCCTAATTAAGCCCATATTACCTAACTAGACTTAACTAGAGCCAATAGCCTTTCCTCTTTCACCTAATAAACACCAATGTATATTGAATATCGATATAAAATAAGTGATAAACATAACAGAAATTTAAAACTTTTTCAATAATTAAAATATGTTATAGAGTATTAAATTTAATATGAATAAACCTTGGTTACATAAAACCTCGCATCCCTTGTGATATTACAAAATTATAATTCAATACAAGTATATAAGACAAGGGACAATTCATTACATCGAAGAGAAGATCAAGACTCCTACATTTTCTCTATCCTATAGTTGTAATGCGCGTCGACATTCCCAAAAGTTTATTAGGGTTGAGCGCTCCAACTTGCTCAGTAAGTAGGGATTCACACAGCCATCAACATTCCATATAATAATGAAGAATATTATGCAATAACAATATGCACTAGTTTTAACAAGAATACGAAAAGCATATAATTCAATATATAACAGATGCATAACTAACTTTCATGGACTACGACACCGTTATCAACATTTTATTTATAAAACTAGGATTGATTATCCATTGATGCCATTAATGCAATTGCTAGACCAACACATTGCGCATATATGTTGTCTAGCCAATCCATTAGTGCCAATGGTTCTATCTAAAATCTTTTAGTGAATATGTAACCTACGAAACCTATCTAACTGACTAGGAGTTACGTATAGATCGAGAGATCAGCCCCGCGTCCTATATAACCTGGTCTCAGTCCTCAAGAGTTACTCTCATGGATCACATCAAACATCATTTTTTGTTCATTAGGAAAACATCATAGTGTACATAGCCCCTATTCAGTCCATATACAACATGAACTATATATACTAAGATAGCAAGACAACATTGATAAATAAATGAATTCGTACTTACCTTTGGTTAAGTCTCCATTACCAAATTCCCTAACTTTCTAGTTTTCTCTTGCCTTCTCGGTGTTCCACAAATTATCACCAATCATTTGTAATCAATATATGTCTATTACCCTATGTTTAGAACTCCTAAGTCAGTCCTTAAAACCTTGGGAAACTTTATGCAAAACATAGTAGAATTGTTATTTTCAAAGGTGGGTGCCCACCAACTTGTTCATCATAGTTGATGAAGGGAGCGCTATCCTCTGCTAAGTGGAGGGCCCTTTTTTTTGAACTATTTCGACAGTAAGCTGGGCAGCAGCCACTCAAATCATTATCACTGCCTCAAAAACTTTCCCAAATCATTAGGGAGGACCTCTAATGAGGTTACAAACCATTTTTATCACTAAACAATATAACTCAAAGAGATTTCCTCACCTACTCAAAATTGAATGTCAACCAACTCAAAAATAAATCTTACCAAAGTGATGATCTTTGGCCGTTAATCCATTTAAGCTCCTCAATTCATGTTGATTTAGCTCCTTTAATCATCCCTCTTAATCAGAATTAACATTAAACCCTCTCTCAACTGGTCTGGAGTGATCGATTGAGATAATGTTAAGTTTTTTATTTATATATGGATTTTTCTTGAGATAAGCACCACGCTATCTCGAGATTGATCTAGTGATTGATGTGTTAAAGTGATACTCCTTAAAGTGACACAAATTTTAACACATCAAGCACTTATGTTCAACTCAAGGTTGATCAAACAACCTATATTTTTCAAACCAACTTTATAAATTTAATATATATTTATATATCCAATAGATATAAACATGTATTTCTCCTATTAATCCCACAACCTATAAAATTCATTTATTATTTCAAACAAACAGCGACCATCATGCAATCACACTCATACAATCGAGGTACGAGGAACTTAACCACGAGCCTAATTCAGGTTAATTAGGATTTAGGTTAGTACTAATCATTAGCTTAAGGTAACAGGTCATTACATCAAATGTTCATGAATGTTTTAATTTGAATGCATGATTATGGATGTTTAAATTTAAGGTATGACCCAATTGAGGACACTCTCTATAAATCTTGAAGGAATTTATATGATGTAGGCTCGAGAGTCAGCATGGAAAACAGGGGTAAAACCCCCACTATTTCACATTTGTACGATTGGTGCTATGACACGAGTCCTAACTGCGCCACTAGTGGCACCAATCTCAAAAAAAGTGCAATAGGGGCTTTTGAACCCCCATCTTGCTCACCGACTCTGAAATCTAAATCCACACATATAAGGCTTCATAATCTACTAGAGAGTGCCCTTAATTGGGTCTTACCTTATATATAATCCATTCATAATCAATTGCTACTAAATCACCAATTTAAACATATTCATGATATAGAAACCAAATTTGAAAATC
Source organism: Stephania yunnanensis (assembly GCA_039657365.1). Classification (NCBI taxonomy): domain Eukaryota; kingdom Viridiplantae; phylum Streptophyta; class Magnoliopsida; order Ranunculales; family Menispermaceae; genus Stephania; species Stephania yunnanensis. The sequence continues at coordinate 35,508,425 of CM077590.1, read as the reverse complement.
ATAAAACCTTTAAAAGCATAAAGACTAAAAACCCATTCATTATCGAGTTAGAGAACATTGTTAAAATCCTTGAATTTTGAAAACACACACAAACCCCCAATTTCACAACTTACATGCCAAAGAAAATGGAAATTTATGTATCAAGGTTGTTGTGTTCCCAATTCCTAATCCTCTTTAGTTAACATGTTCCTAAATTAGTTATTTGGCTCTTGATCAATTGGAAGTCTAACAAGCAATTGCCTTTTCTTCTCTTTCTTGTATTATGCGTGAATTCTTCAGTGTTTCTTCTTTTTTTACACGTACAAATGGGGCTTCAACTTATATATGGATTTCTCTTGAAAACATCAACAATAGGATGAGTTCTTGATTTCAGAATCTCTAGAAAATATAGTGGTTTGGATTCATCCTCTTTTTCACTTATTAAACCTTTTTTAAATCATATGGGGTTATTCAATATTATGGGCACTTAGACCTATCAAAGGCTATGTTTAGTAAACTGGTATTTAGCCTAAGTCTTCACTAACCATTCTTGCTATTTAATTGATCATATTATAATGGCTCCAAATATTTTATTTGAGAATGATGACATGCATTACCTATTCATACTCACATGCACACATGTTATGTAATTTTATTGTCGATTGTACGAGCAAAAAAGTGGCCCCAAGATACGTACGCACTGGCATAAGTAAGGTCAAGATGTTGATGGAAAACTCGAGTTAGATTATAATTTAGACTTTATCTAATCAAATTAAATGCCTAAAGTTACTATGGGAAAAAATGGTCTAGCCTAAGTTTTATGGTAAACCTATGTTGAGAAATTAAACTTTTACCCAAATATTGTATTCAGTATAGTTGCTAATTTAAATTATTGAAGTGTATGGTGCTTAATTTTGTTCAATGTTGCCTACTTAAATGAGTAAATAAGTTAGGCACCCATGACCAAAAAAGGCTTACATCTAAATAAAATGCCTTATGTTTTTATTGACTTAAATTCTATGTATAAGCTTAAATTAAAATAATTGGAATATTGATAGGCCTAGAGTTACCTAGATTGAAGGAACTCTGGTAAGATAAGTGGCATCCAAGGATGTGCATGTCTCAAAGAAACCCTAGCATCTCAAAGAAACCCTAGCATTAGATTTACGTGGAGATGTAGGGTGGAGTTTATGAAGGATTAAACCAATGGGTTATACTTCAAAATAAAATATTATAAAAAAGGACTTAGTGTTTGACATGCAAAAAATGCGTACAAAGCTTTATGTTGGAGAAGAAAAGAAAATAGGCTAGAAAATTCTCATTGTACATAATGGATTGAAGTCAAGAAGACAAGATAAATTGTGAAGGCTTCATCAAGAACACTAAAACAGCCTAAGTAATTTCAAGTCTCTCACTATTTTAGTCTAAATTAGAGTTCTTTTTGGGCTAAGGATGAATTGTGAAATTGAGGATTTGTGCAGGAGTTATCAAAGTACATAGATAATTGAAAATGATTGGGGTTGAATTTGAATGAAGAATTAAGATTGGAACCCTAGGTGAGTTTTACAATTTTCTCCCATTTCATATGTTCGAATATGGTGGAAATTAGGAATTCAAGTTAAATGTTTGTTCTTAAATTTTTGGGACTCTAACATTCTTTTGTTCCATGATATTTTGAAGCAAATTTAGCTAATTTAAATTCCTTTAAAATGGATTATTTTATGACTCATATCACTATGTCCTGACTTAGCCTACTACCCGAATCAATGAACTTAACCACAAGGTGTGTATGGACACAGTTACGTAGTCAAGTTTACTATATTATTAAGCTCTCTTTTTGTTTGATTTAAAAGTAAAACTACTCTAATCTATAAAATAATGTAAATCAAGTTGTATTCTTATATTAACAAAAATTTTAGTTCACAACTTCACCTTGGTAAGGAATTACTATGCTCACCATATAAAACTTCCTTCCTCTTTCTTATGTGTGTGCAATGCATAATTAGAATAAACATATTTTCTTAATTTCATTTCAACCCACTATAGTGGTTGAAAAGATCTGAATGTGTGATAACTGATTATTTATGTGCATATATAGGGGTTAGTTTATTTCTATAAATAGTAAAAATATCCTCGAATGAGTGCTAATTCATTGTAATATTTCATTTACAAGGAATTAAGGTGCATTAGAAAGAATCAAGGAAAACGACAGGAAACAGAGCAAAAAATCACAAAATCAGAGTTGGCACAATAGGAGCATGCATTAACGCTATAGGGATCAAAGCACGGCGTAGGAATGTTAGGCACAGTGTGGGAGAGAAGAAAAAATGAAAAAAAAACAATTTTAGTGGTTCAGCATAGTGTCGGCGCTGTGGCACACTAAGGACGACGTTGAGACACTCAGGGGATAGTGCCGAGGCTCTTGGAGCTCAAAACACATAATGATTTTGTGGCGTAGTGGCAGGGCCGTGTCTTAAGTCACATGGCACTAGGACCGTGAGTGACAGCGCCAACTTCATAGAAATTAGAAAGTGAAGCTTTAATACGGGTTAAATTATAATTTTCAATTTCTAATGATTATTAGGGAGTATAAATAGGTATTGTTGTGTGGTAAACATGGAGGAGACAACCACATAGAATGTGAATAGCCTCCATTAGAGTAATTTAATATTGAGTTTTAGTATTAAGGAGTTTTATTCGGAGAAACGTCGAAGACTCTACGTTTACAATCACTATTTTGTTACATTGATTAATTCAAGGTAATATCTATATTCATCTCAGTTTTGCAATGAATTTTATATTGAACTGTGATATGTATGTTTCAATGATGTGCGAGTAGTCTATTTACGTTTGGGATAAATGCATCTTTTGGTATGAATGCTATGCTTTGAAATATGAATAAGAAGTAGTAATAAAAAGCACAATTGTTAGAATTTATATTGATTCTAAGTGTAATGCTTTAGACATCTTGATCACATGTCTAATGAACTTATGCTTTAAGAGTTATCATGGCCATTGAAGTTTCTAATCCAGACATGAATGATATAATCGTAAAACACACAACATCGAGAGATAGTTCTTGATTAGGGATGTGTAGAAAGTAAACTCAGTTGGCTATGAATCCAATGATTTGAGACTTAAAGCAATATAGAACTTACATTATTCAAATTGATGGTTAGAGTTCTAGTTTGGACATTGGAGTCTTCTCCATCATAACACTAGGTTGAAGTAGATTCGAAGGAAATCTATCAATTCTAATTAGGCATTACATAAAACATATTAAGATGTAAACATAAACACAAAGCATAGTATTAAATTACCTAGATGAAGTTGTGAGTAAGATATCCTTAATACAAGTAGTCAGCTAAATTTTAAAAGTTGTTTGTTAGATAGTTTAAATTAGTATAAAACAAATTAAAGCGAATCCTTGAGCAATAATTCAAGTTGTGTAAGTAATACAAAACTAGTGTAAAAACCTTTCACTAAGGACGATATCCTTGATCAACGTAAGTCGATTCCATTATTACCATAAGCGAGCCATTATACTTGCAGCGTATGTTAAGTTTTTTGCATCGTTACCGGGGATAGCTAGCCATTAGATTCACTTATTTTGTTTGAGTTTTTGCTAAGTTTTATTTTCAGTACTCTAATTTTCAATTTATAAAAATAAAAAGAAAAAACCTAGGCTTAAGTTTTAGGTTTACTTTCTGCACTTGATATTTTTGTTTTCTTTTCAAGGATAGTTAGTGCAAGTGTAGCAAGGGAGAGAAAGAGCTAGCGCCTTACGATCCGGTTATTGAGAGAACAAACAAAGGGAAGAATAAGAAAGAAGTCAAGATGGCTAAGGACCAAGCTAGAAACTGACAGCAGGGCGAAAGGAATATCCAACCAATAGGCGATCTAATAGTGCAAAGATGGAGATGCCTCTGTGACTACTTCAAACCATAATTTCAGGAGACATACAACAAAGTGATGATGCTTCCAGCTAACACCATAAAGTTTGAGCTAAAACCATCTTTAATAAATATGGTGCAAAATAGTCTGTTCAACAAGCTATCTAATGAAGATCCAGTTGCACATCTTAAGAATTTCTTTGAAAAGTGCAAAACCGTGCACATAATCGGAGTTACTAAATAGGTGATTAGGATGTGACTTTTCTCATTCTCACTGGGTGAAAATGTCAAGTCCTTGTTCTAAGGGTTGAATGCAAGGATTATGACTTCATGGGTGCAAGTCAATGAAAGATTTCTAAATAAATTATTTTCCCAGTGAAGGTCGGTGAAGGGAAGCTTTAGATTAATCAGTTTAAGCAAGAAGACACCGAGTCTCTTAGCAAGGCTCGGGAAAGATTTAATGAGATGTTAAGCGGATGTCTGGGACACGAATACATGAAATGGACACAACTCCAGATATTTTACTATGGGATGAACTTCAACATGAGAACGCTAGTTCATGTTGCATTAGATGGTTCTCTACTGACCAAGGATGAGGATGGAGCATTGGATCTCCTTGATCTTATATCTCATAATTATACCATCGGGACTCGTTCTACAGTAAGGAAATCAGTAAGCGTTAATGAGATTAACCCGCAAGTGGTAATTATGGCACGGTTATCAAATTTGAGTAGTCATATGACAAAACTTCAGATGGGACACTAAACTCCACCAGTAGCACAACGACCTATGAAACATTATGGCATCGTGGTTAACCAGGTAGACATACATCAGGGAATGGAGCATGAAGAAACTAACTTCATGAACAACCAAGGCTAAGGAAAAACTTCAAGTTGAGAGGAGTGGCTTCTCAACATTTTAATCAAGGATACAATAACAACAACCTAAACTTTATGTATGGAAATTCGGATAATATGCTGAAGTTACCTTAAGGCTTCAAACAATCAGTCCAATAATGGAAGCTGGGACAAAGTGATAAGGTGACTTCACTGAAGTCCATTGAGAAGTATTTGCAAGCTATGAAAGTGAAAGATAGGGAGCGACATAAGAAGCACAAGAAAGAGTGGAAAGGAATAAAGCAAGCCATAAAAAGGATGGATAATGAGAACTCACAATCCATTAAGAACTTAGATAAGAAAATTGGTTAACTTGCAATAGCCTTGAACTCAAAGAAGGAGTGATAATTTCATAGTAACACCATCAATAATCCTAATTCGAACATGAGTGTCATTTGCATGATGAGCATTATGGCAACAAAGGAGCCAAAACAAGACCAATTAATGTATAAGCATGAAAAGATGCATAAGCACAGAACAAAAGTAAGGTAAGATGAGCTTGATGGTTTTAAGATGCAAAAAATCAATGCCGTGAAGAAAAAGAAAGGGAAGCAACAATGGAAGGCCAAGAAAAAAAAGATGAAGGACTTCCCAAAGAAGACCCACAAGGCAATGACATCGAGTTTGTTCCAAAGAAATTGGAACCAAAGTTCAAGTTCATCTCGCGACCTCAACCGATCAAAAAGAGAGATCCTAGAGAGATAAGCATATTGATAAATATTAACTGACACCAGTTTTGAAACATTTTATGTGATATCGGAGCCTCAATCAATGTCATGCCACTGATGGACATGATTCATGCTGAATTGAAGATCAATGGCCTAGATACTACGAATTTGCATGTAGCAGATGGTAATTTGATACCTACTATAACAAGAGTTTTAAATGTATACATCAAAGACAGTTGATTCACATTCATCGCGGACTTAAAGGTCATGAACCACAATATGAACAATGATGTATCTATAATACTTAGGCGGCAATTCTCGAACAAGACTAAAGTAAATTTGGACGTAAGAGAAAGAAAGATCATAATGAGTATAGACGAGGGCAATTATGTTGAGAAGGTTATCTTTCTCGATGGTGAAGAAGTACATCTTTATGGGAATGACATCACAATTTTCAATTCACATATAAAATTTCTCGATTTAAAGTCTGATTAAATGAGCTAAAAAAGTGTTAGTCTATTGACTTTAAAATTAAGTGCTACTGGGAGGCAACCCAGGGGTTTTAAATTTCAAGTTTTTGAATTTTAGTTAGCAGTTAGTTATTTAGTTTAATAATTACAATTCACAAGTTTTAGTTCCAACATTTGAAAAACTCGCTTTGAATGCGCAGGAAAGACTATTTGTCGGATGACGATTCATTAGAACGCAAATGTCTCAAGAACTCATTAAAAGAGTGAAAAGGAGCGAAAGAGTTCAAAGCAGTGAAAGTAAGGTGCATGGGAAAATTAAAAGGTAAAATTTATTAGTTTTGATATTTTCATGGATTTTATGCTGTCACAATACCTTATGTGAGTTTTACATAAAGTTGGAGGAGTCTCGGAAGGAAATAAGTGAAAAATCATTTGCGAAGATGTGGGCTGTGAGGCCGACGCCATGGGTATTACCCATGGCACCCTTTGTATAAGCTATAGAGCCGAAGTAGTTGTAGGACAAAACAATAAAAATGCCCATTGCGTCGTTGCTGAAGTGGCTTTGTTGAGGTCGAAGTGAGTGTTTTAAACCCATTTTTCACATCATTCTCCACACTTGCACTTCAACCCTACCAAAACCCCCAAGCATGCACCCCTCTAAAAACAAAGTTTGATCGTTATCAAGAGAGCTTAGTATGTTCTTAATGATTTAGAGTGAAGATACAAACACATTATGGAATCACACAAGTGGAAAAGCTAGGGCTTATGTTTTTGAAATTTGATTCCAAGGAGATCTAGGGTCCTAGTTGGTTAAGAAAAGTTAGAGGGCTTAGATTGAAAAAGACTTGAGGAATGATCTACACCAAAAATTAATTCGGCATTGAGGTAAATTTACAATTCCATCTAGTTATGCATTGAATTTTTGAAATTTTAATGATATTATATAAAATTGTGGATTTGAGGTCATAGGATAAGTTTTACAAGATTGAGTGAATGTGATTGTTAATATCACCCTTGGAGACTTAGTTGACATCTTTGCATTATTTGGCATATGCATGGTCCATGTTTTATGAATTTTGAATTTGAAGACCAAGTTGCGTTAAGAATGTGTCGAAGCACATTAAGAAAATGTACCGAATATGGCATCATTTTCTTCTTGCTTTATTATTCCTCATTTCTTTGCAGGGTGAAATCAACATCGAGGAGATTCTCTGAGTGCATAATAAAGGGATCCAGCCGTTTACACAAGGAGTCTGGCCTCTGGCTGGCAAAGTCATTCATAATGGAGAAAGGTTTGGAACCCAATTCAAGGAAAAAGCAGATAATTAGATGGAAAAATGATTCATTCGCCTTATGAGTATCAAGTCAACAATTTAAGGGAGTCAATTATGTTAAAAATGGACAACAAATTGTTGTTTCCTATTTTGATTAGTCGGATGTGCTTCCGGGCTATAACGAGAATGAGAGATGATGAAGAATTTGATATAGATGCCCAAAACAACTTGGATGAAGCTTTCATGCTCACGTTAAAGTCACCACCTGATTCCAAAGACTCTAAATAGGAGAGAGAGGGAAAGGGAGTTAGGCATGAGGCTGAGTTATTGGTCAAAAGGCAAGTAGATCAGGCTATAATAGAAGAAGTAGTAGTGGTAGCAGCAGTAAAGCTAGCCAAGGAGCTAGAAGATGTAGAGGATGAAGAAGAGGAGGAGCAACATCAGCAAGGGTTTGCTAATGGATATGAGTTTTTAGACCTATATATAGGAGAGTAAGAGTTGGATGGTCATGAAGTCTTTCCACCACCTCCTCCGCTAAAGGCACCTATACCACCACTTGAGGATTTGACTCCACGATAGCAAAGGCTACGCACAACGGAGATGAGGAGACAATACCAGGAGGATAAGGCCTAATACTAGGCAACCATGTTGAGATATGAGCAAGAGATGGAAAGGAGAAGTAGCACAAACGAAACGGTCAACAAAATTTCATGTTATTTGTTGATCATCACAGGGCCATAGCTAGATATGAGAGGCATTGATGGCTAAGACCTACTGATAGGTCAGTAGGTTTCCAGCACCATTAACATACGTGTTTGATCCGAATTTGGTGTAGAGTAGGATAGTGGAGCGTCCATTGAAGCCATCACACACTGGAGCTGATGATGTAGTTGATGACGATGACGTGCAGTCTTGAAGTCATTGTTCTAGGATTCTTTTAGACCAGGGGAGTTGAGATTTACCATTCGTACAATTTTAACATTTGGGATATTTTGATAACTATTTAGTTATTTCAATTTTAATATTTAGTTTAGTTTATTATAACATGTGTTATTACATGTGTTTGTGTGTTTTAGCGTTTTCATATTTCAGGCTTACTTTTAAACTATCAGGACAAGTTTTGGTTTAAGTTTTGGGGCATTGACACTACACTACACTATGGGAAATTGTAAGATAGGCTAAGAAATAAGGATAAATACTACAGGTAGTTTTAATTTTAATTTGAAGCAGTTAAAAAGAAAAATATGAAAGTGTATAGTATTGATTAGGTTATATATAGTAATATCAAATGAATTTTAGTTCATTTGTATGTGCTTACCTTTAATTGTGGATAAGTAGGTTACACGTATGTTGTTGATATGAAACTAAGGAGAATTTTTTAAATTTTGAAAAAGAAACAATGAAATGTAGCAAACAACGATGTGATTTCATGATTATAAACCTTGAGTTTGGGAAAACTTTGAACTTAGACAAAGCAAGAAACTAGAACACTTCTTGTAGAAAAAGTTAGATCTCATGGATTCTATAATAAATGTGAATCTTACCTGAAAATGCAAAGCAAATAAAGACTTAGTACAAAGAAGGGAAGAAATACAGATTGTATGGTAAAAGGCGCAACTAACTTATTTGATTTAGTTAAAGTGAGAAGTGCTAACAAGAATTTTAAAAATAAAAAGAAAAAATGAGACAATCCACAAGTTTTTACAGGAAATAGAGCAGAAAACTTGATGGGTGGAAAAAGTGAGGAAGAATAAGTCCCTAGGAAAAGGAGTAGGGACTTTTAAATAATAAATGAAAAGAAAATGAATTTGATCTATGCTTATTTGTGAATTCCAGAGCTTAATGAGAAATCATGAGATTGTATACTCGCTACTTGAGTGTTGAAACGAAAAGAACTTGTAAGTAGTGATGGTTTTTAGTTGAGATCTACTTTAATATTTTCAAAGTGAAGTTATATGAATAGTTAAAGCTACATGTCTTACACATATAAGTTTTTTGTGAAGAAATATTATTGAGTGAATTGTTAACTTGAAACTTAGTAAATTAAATGATACTCCATGAACAATGAATTGAATGAAAATTAGTTAATAGGACAATTAGTAGAAGACACCTCTGCTCAAGATGCACAAAACCTTATGTTTCGGGTTATTTGATAAGTGATTATTTATACGTATATATAGAGCCAGTTTAGTAGTATATTTAGTAGAAACCTTAAATGAGTGCTAATTCATGGTATTATTGCAATTTCAAGGAATTAAGGTGCATTGGAAGGAATCAAGGAAGAGTGAAGAAATGGAAAAAAAATCCAAAAAATTAGAGTTGAAGCCGTGGGAGCATGCATTGACGATGTGGGGAGACAAGGCACAGCGTGGGAGATAAAAGAAAATGAAGAAAATAATCTCTAGAGGTCTGACGTAGTGCCGGTGCCATAGCATACAAAGGACAGCACCAGGACACACGAGGGATAGTGTCGAGGCTCCATGAGCTCAAAAACACACAATGAAGTTGTAGCATACTGGGGGCACTGTGGCTTGACACATACAACATCGGGGTAATAAGTGACAGCGCCAACTTTGCAGAAATTAGAAAGTTAAGCTTTAATTCAGGTTAAATTATGACTTAGGGTTTCTAATTGTTATTAGGAAGTAAAAATAGGTAGTAGGACATTTTAAACAAAGAGGAGATGACTACATAGAAGGGGATTAGCCTCAATTAGAGTAATTTAGCATTAAGTTTGAGTATTAATGAGTTTTTGTTAGAGAAACATTGAAGACTCCACGTTTGCAATTAATGTTTGGTTTCATTGATTAATTCAAGATAATATCCATATTCATTTATGTTTTGCAATGATTTCTATATTGAATTATGATATGCATGTGTTTCAATGATGCGCGAGTAGTTTATTTATCTTAAGGATCAATGGATCCTATAGTCTGAATGTTATGCATTGAAATATGAATAAAAATAATAATAAAAAGTGCAATGGTTAGAGTTTGTATTGATTTTGAGCACAATACTTTAGACATTTTGATCACATATTTAATGAACTTAGGCTTTAGGATTTATTATGGCCATTGAAGCTTCTAATCTGGACATGAATGTTAAAACCATAAAATACACAACATCAAAAGCTAGATGACGATTAGGGAGGCGTGGATAGTAAACTTACTTGGTTACGAATCTAATGATTTGAGACTTAAAGCAATGTGAAACTTACGTTGTTCACACTGATAGGTGGCGTTCTAGCTTGCACATTAGAATTTTCTCCGTCACGACAGTGGGTTGAAGTAGATTTGAAGGAAATATGTATATTCTAATTATGCATAGCATAAAACATATTGAGATGTAAACATGTATACAAAGCATAGCATTAAATTATCTAGGTGAAGTTGTGAACTAAGATATTCTTAATATAAGAAGTCAACTAAAGTTTAAAAGTGATTTGTTAGATGGTTTAGATTAGTATAAAATAAGGTAAAAGTGAATTCCTTAGCAATAATTAAAGTTAAGTAGTTAATACACAACTAGTGCAAAAATATTTCCCTGAGGACGATATCAGTAATCAACGTAATCTTATTGCACTATTACTACAAGTGAGTCGCTATACTTGCGGCGCGTGTTAATGTGTAAACTAAAACTTCACCTTTTGTTGTGAATAACGTAACTCTCACGAAGCATTAAGTATCAAATCTTTATACCCATAAACAATTATGTTTACTATCTATATCTCCTTAATCAACAACTATCTATCGATTATATATATTTTACGGTAGTATGTTTATATCTAGCTTAAAAGCCATGGTAACTTCTAAAACCCTTAATCAACAAACATGTGACCAAGATATTCATAGCATTAAACATAGAATCAAATACAAATTCTAATCATTGCACATATAGAACATTATAATCAATTCATAACTTTGCATAGTAGTCGTACCATATGATCTATTGATCCCTAAGATAAATAAACTACTTGTAGCATCCCTTATCTCTATCAGGGCGATACCGAGTTTGAAACCCTAATTAAGCCCAAATACACCAGCCAGACTAAATTAGAGTAACAGTACAATCGTCCTTCATACCTAATAAACATAACCTATATATCTTGATAATCGAATAACGATTAAAACGAAACGCAATAACATTTAAAACTTTTTCGAAAAAACACAAGATATACAAAAATCGGCATAAACATCAGTCATAAAACCATATCCTAACCCTATTTATTAAAATATAGTACTTCAATACAATATATAAATAGTAGGAAAATTATTTCATCTTAGAGAAGACTATAAACTCCTAATCTTTTATGTTCCTTAGTCAAAGCGCACGTCGACAACCTGAAATGTTGATTGGGGAATTGGCATTCCAACTTTCTCATCGAGTGATTGTCGCAAAAAATCAGTTATCAATTACTATCAATGAATAATTGAATAGCAATATGAATCTAAAGAATATCTACTCAGGCAATAAAAATGATATAACAATAGATAACGAAATGCAAGTTCACAATTAAATTACAATTGTAATCATGACTTGTAGTTCGCATTTTCATTTTAAAGTCATATTCTCACCTTACATAAGAATACATCTGCAGAATCCACTTGTTGACCGACATATGGTTCTGCCAGTGGATTCAAATGTAATCAAGCTATCAACTTTTAATAACTAGAGAGTCATATTGTCATCTTACCCCAATAATACAATCCATATAACCTCAATGTTGGTCATCATGTGACTCTATTAGTGTATTCAAGTGAAACTGAGCTACCAACCCTAAATAGATATTGAACAACTAAGGTAAAACTCTAGCCTATTAAGTATGTAAGGGCAGAATCCATTTCCATGCGAACGTTTTCCTTTCATTAGGTTAAAGGGCGGAATCTATTTCTGGGAATACTTTCATAGCTTTCATTCCTGGTCCGCCTTATCAACACTTCCGAAGATGTTCACATTTAAAAACAAATACATTCAAATCACTGTACATTGCCTCATTCCCTATCCATAGTGCTATATGAACTAAATATACTAATTATGTTACATAATAAATAAGAATATGAGTCCTACTTACCTGTGTCGAGCTTTCCAAACTTTATACCGACTTAATCGATTCCTGTAAACCCATATATCTTTTCTCTTCAATCGATTAACTAAAAAAAATTGATCATCATCAATTTAAGTCTAATATTCATTTATTAGAACTCGTAAATTGGTCCCGATTGAATCTGGAACCAATTTACCACTTTTTAAGTCCATACGAATCCCGAAGTCTTTGATTTTTATAGATATTCATCAATTTCTATTTATTTGGCCAAAATATAATTTTTTTGATTTTTTTCTATTTTTCTAGAATATTTTTCCAAAATTCCAACCTTTTTTTATTTGGAAAAGGTTCGGGCCTGAACCTGGTTCTCGGCTCAGTCCCTTTTCTTCTTCATCTGCATCCCTGCAACTCAAAACCAATCTATTTTTTTTTTATTGGGGTTGGATCAATCTAACCTAAGTAACGTTTGGGCAGGGGAGTTGATCCCCTACCATCTCCTTCCTTGAAGCCGTCCCCATCTCCATCATTATCAACACAACAACCACCATGGACGACAACAATAAATAACAACCACATTAACGACAAAAATCTAATAACACAATAACAACTCACATACATCATCATCGCCTCCATCGGGGATCTCCTCCTCCCTCTCGACAATTTTGATCCTCTCTTTCTCAATTTCGATTTTCTTTTTTTTCTCTAGTTCGAACAACATATGAGACGATGATCTTTGGGCTAAATATTAAATTTCTTCAAAATTTGCATAGCATGAGTCACGAAGCAAATTTAATGGTTTTCATTTTCATATTATATTTTCAAAATACTTATTGTGTATCTGGAGGTCGATTGTTGTTGCTATTAACAAACTCATCACCTCGCAACTGACTAACATAAATACAACTTTTCTCAAAATTTGCACGCAAGAATCAGAAGGTTGATCCAAAGGATTGAAAATAAGGAAAATAAGGTCACTCTCCTTAAAGTGACACCAAATTTGACAAATGCATACACTGTCAACATTGATTATCCTTATGATCTGTTTACACGCATCTTGAGGCTTTGATGCACCTCTCCAACACACAATGATCAACATATTCAACTTCTCAACTCAAGCGTACACGTATCTCGAGGTGTGTTCAATGTACAATTTAATTTGATTTTAACTATATGATTCATTTTTATATATTTATATATATAAATATACATATATAAAGATATAGATAACCATGATTTCGTGTCTATAAATTCACCACGCATGCCAACGACACCCACACAATTGTATATCTCAAGCGTGTCACCCTCAACCTCGTGTGTCACTAGGCACCCACAAATTTATTAATTATTTACAATATATATATATATATATATATATATTTATAGATACACTATATACAAATATATATACACTTACGCCTTTATTCACACATTTATTATTTTGTCATGCGCGCCAATAACTATATTCAGGCGTGCACACTACCCCACAACCCATATGCGTAAATCTTGACCAACACACGATATTAGGTGTCTAATAATTTGAAGATTTTCCTTTTTTGTCTAATTAATACAATTATTTCCATAATTTTTAATACAATCCACGCATACACAAAATGGCACGTAAATCCTCGAACATACTAATCGAGACAAACAGGGCTTAACAACGAGTCTAAATGAAGTAAATTAGAATTTGAATTAATGCTAATCACATACTTAAGTTAATGAGTCATTACACTACTAACTCATCATCATCAAAAACACACAAATTATGGTATTTATTACAATCAAAAATCAAATCAAATATTTTAATTAAATCAAAGAACAATACCGAATTACAATAATTGGAGTGTTCAATGTATCTCCTTCAAAAGATCTTCTCAATAATTAAATAAAACTCTCTAAAACTCAAACTAAAGTAAAATTTATTCTGCTATGGTAATTGATGGTGGTGGGTGAGTTTACCACGTCATAATTATGCTATGGTAATTGATGGTGGTGGGTGAGTTTACCACATCCTAATACCTAATTATACTCCTTATACTCCTCAAAGTACAATTAGGAACCGTAAATAACAATTCCAAAACTTTTTATATTTCTTTCTCGACATTGTTTGTTAGTGAATCTACACCATTTGTGTTAATTGACTCTGACGTGACTGCGCAACTCTTCCTGTGCATTTTTCCTTGCAGTGGACTTGGTGCCTCCTGCATTGCATCCCAGCACCATCTGTGTTAAGCCTACAACCCCAAATATATATGCACAACGTCAAGTTGTCTGAACCTTATTCTTTGATCTCAACGTTGTATCCACCCCTTGTGTTCATTTCCCACAACGTCAAATATGTTCTTCATGGGCATAACTCTAGTTTTGTGCTTTGTCTTATCTTTTCATCATAAAATCTCTTTTGTCTCTTTTATGCCTTGTAGACCTCAAAACACATAAATACCATCAATTAAGGCTCATTTCGGGATATTTAGACCAATTATACAACTAAACTAGCCCTATATATAAGTCTAATTAAGTACTTATCAAATACCTCCAAACTTTATATTTTGTACGTCCCGAGCAAAAATATATTCTACTAAGATCATATACTAATACTACTTATATTACCTTACTCATTTTACATAGTTTATGGAGTATCCTTTAACTCATATAAGTGTCAAATTAATTATCCACTTACGAGTTTTTCTTCATAAAAACTAATACCTTCGAAACATGTAGCTTTAACAACAAATATAATTCACTTTTGAAACTTAAAAGTAGTTCAAAACAAAGACCATCACTACTTAAAAGTTTACTTTACATCTACACTCAAGCAGGAAGTGTACAACCTTATGATTTCTCATTAAGCTCAAGAATTCACAAATAAGAATAGATCATACTATTTTTTTGACTTTAACACTTCAAGAGTCCATAGGACTTCATATAGTTGGAAGGAAAACTTAACTGAACTAAATTACTTGTACTCTAGCTAAATCTTTTCATTTGAAGAATTTTATTTGGCTTATGCTTTTCTTTCTTTATATATCTTGTTTCTTTTTTTCTTATATATTTTACTAGTACAGTCCATGCTTGTTTACCTTTGGATTCCTCTTTTCTCACTTTTTCAACCATTAATTTCTCTACTCCTTTTCCTATAGAACTTGTGGGGCTCTCTATTTTTTATTTAAAACTTTTGTTAGCACTTCTCTCTTTCACCTTTATTTAGCAGGTTTTATTTTCAACTTTTCATTAAACGCCATGCCTATCTCTCTTTGAGTACTAAGTATTTATTTATGTTATACTCAAGTAAGATTCATACTTATTATAAAATTCTTTATATATCTAACTTTTCCACAAGAAGTGTGCTAGTATTTTTCTTGCTTTGGGTTCAAGTTCATGGTCTTCCCCAACTCTATGTTCTAATCATGAGATTATATCGTCGTTTGCTACAACTCTTATTTTCTTAAAAAATAATTACATTCTCTTGAGCTTCATATCAACAAATACTTGTATTTTTCCTCATCCTTAATTAAAGGCATGAACTTTGCAAATGATTTACGTTATTCATTTTTTACTATACTACTATATATAGCCTAATCTATAGTACCTATACAAATTTAATTAATAAATGAAAAAAATAAACAAAACACACTACCATTCTTTCCTTTTTAATTACTTCAAAAATTAAATTTTACGATCATACATGTATTGTTTATCCTTAATTCATCATTTCTTATCACTATCAATAGTGTTAATGCCCCCTAACTTAAACCAAACCTTGTCCTCAAGGTTTAATAATAAGCCTGTGATTTGTCTATTTACCAATCCTTTACTGCACAAACTCCACGATTCTCATGTGAATATACTAAATATGTTAAGACTTATCCATCCCAATGAAAAATCACCCGACAAATGGTTCTTCCTTCAAGATTTGCAAAAAATCATCAAAGTTAGAAAAATACTACTGAAACGTTTGGATTGATATACTTATTACTTAAAAGTAAAAATTAAATCAAAACTAAATTTAAAAACCTCCGGGTTGCCTCCCAATAGCGTTTAGTTTGATGTCTTTAGCCCGATGTCTGTTCTTTGGCTATCAAATGATCACCGTGATGCATAAAGTTTACTTCAATGATGTATCCTTACGAAGTTTCTCATATTCTTAAATTCTTTTCTAGCATGCTATTCTATCCTTTATAATCTTTATATAATTTGGCATAACTTGCCATGTCTTTTCAAAATGCATCATCTTTGTATTCTTCTCATACATCTCCGGAAAAATCCCAATTTTCTCACCATTCCATTGATCTTGCAATTCATGCTACACCACTCACAATAGGTTATGCTTGGTATATGGTATTGTCTTGAACAACTTCACTTTGATAAACTAACCTAGAGATTTTATCAAGGATTTGACTATTTAATTCTTTAACATGATAGCTATATATTATTTACATCGCTGAAACACCAAAGACAAAAGAAAGTAGATCAAATGAACTCAGTCAATCAACTTAAAACTAAAATTAAAAATTACGGTAAATTAAAGAATCTTAACAACTTAGTAAACTAAACTAATTGTGGCTACCTATCCCTGGCAATGGTGTCAAAAATTTGATCGTAACCATAAGTATGACGGTTCAATTTTAGTAATAATGTGATCAATAAAGGTTGATTACAGATATCGTTCCTCTATGAAATGTGTATATGGGCACAGATACTTAGCCAAGTTCATTATATTGTTAAGAAGGTCTATTTTTGTTTGATTTAAAACTGAAACTACTTTAATCTATAAAGCAATGTAAATCAAGTTTTATTCTTATATTGAGAATACTTTTAGTTCACAACTTCACCTAGCTAATGAATTATTATGCTTCCCATTTCAAACTTCCTTCATCTTTCTTATGTGTGAGCAATGCAAAATTAGAATAAACATATTTCTTTAATATTCACTTCAGCCCACTTTTGTGGTGAAAAAGATCATAATGTGCAAACTAGAACTTCACCTATCGGTGCGAATAACGTAAGTCTCACAAAGCATTAAGTATAAAATCTTTAGAGTCATAAACAATTCGGTTTACTATCCATGTCTCCCTATTCAACACAACTTTATTGATGTCATATATTTTACGGTTATGTTGTTCATATCTGGCTTAAAAGCTTCAAGGCCATAGTAACTTCTAAAACCCCAAATCAACAAACATCTAATCAAGATATTCATAGCATTAAGCATAGAATTAAACACAAATTATAATGATTGCACATTGAAAGCATTATAATCAATTCATAACTTTCCATAGTATTCATACTATATGATTCATTAATCCCTAAGATCACTCATCATCATAAAAAACATACAAATTATGGTATTATTGTAATCGAAGATTAAATCAAATAAATTTAATTAAATCAAAAAATAATACCAAATCACCATAATAGGAGTCTTCAATGTATCTTCTTTAAAAGTTCTTCCCAATACTCGAATAAAGCTCTCTAAAACTCAAAATAAATGTTAACTATGTTATGCTATGGTAATTGATGGTGGTGGGTGAGTTTACCACGTACTAATACCTATTATACTATTTAGACTCCTAAAAGTGCTATTAGAAATTCGAAATAACAATTCTAAACAAAATAGAATTCTAAAACTTTCAATTTTTCTGTCTTGGCACTTTCTGTAAGTGAGTCCACATTATCGGTGTTAAGTGACTACGTCGATACTGCACCAATGTTTCCTATGTATTTTTCCTTTTAGTGGACTTTGCACTGCCTGTATTGCATCCTGGCGTTGTCTGTGTTAAGCCTACAGTGCTAAATATATGTGCACAAGCGTCATGTTGTCTAAACCTCATTCTTTGATCTCCACGTTGTCTCCAAGCCTTGTGTTCATTTCCCTTAGCATCAAATATATTCTCTACGGCGTCAACTCTGGTTTATGTTTTTCCTTCTCTTTTCATCTTGAAATCTCTTTTTTGTCTCTTTTATGCCTTATAGACATAAAAACACATAAATATCATCAATTAGAGCTCATTATGGGATATTTAGAATAATTATACAACTAAAATAGCCCTATATATAAGTCAAATTAAGTACTATCAATCGGGCACCTAATCTTTTTCAAATGACTTTAACATCAAAATACTTTTATTTCAATCCTTAATAATGCTCTAAAGGTGAATTTAAAATCTCAACTGACCTTAGTTCTTAATTTATTTCATTGAAGCTGTTAAAGTTTTGGAAACCAAAGGAACAGAGGATATTAACGAATGAACGTTGAACTAATAAGCACACATCAAAACTAAACACAAAATTGATATTGCAGTTAGACTTGAATATTTTCTTCTATATAGGCTCAACCTAAACAATCAATTAATCAAATTTATAATATGTACAACCACTATAATGATCTCTCGTTCTCTCAAACTCAAGTAATGAACGATTGTCCACATAATGGCAATCTTAGTATTTATAGACTCATTTTATCTATTATATCTTTGAACTTAGTCCCAAATACAATACAACTCAGAAAACCTCATTCCTATTGGAATCATCCAATGTTCAACAACTAAGTCTTATATTCCTTCAAGTATCAAACTTCTTTACTGTTATAGACTAATACTGATAGTTACTCTACTTAAGTATCCAACTCGTATTCAATTCCTACTTCGACTTTAAATCTATCTTCTTCTTTAACATTGTTGTTGATACTATAATGTTCACTGGAATTTGCATTGTAGTCTTTCTTTAAGTTGTATCTACTTTCTAAAATGTTGTTTAGTAAGGTATCCTATCTTGATTGTAACATCTACCTAACTTAACTTAAATTTTGACAATATACTGCCAACAAGGATAGACCAACCCAAACGTAGTAAGCTAGGGTCTAACAATCTCCGACTTTGGCATCGATTGATCAAAAACAGTAACTTAGCAAGATAATCAAAATTTTTTTGGAGCTTCATCGAATTTATTATTACCGATAGATTAAAGTAAAAAAACACAAAATCCATAACCCCAAAAAGATTATAGTTACTAACCAATAAGTACAACTCTGAAATGCAATTTTAAAACATCAAGTTGATGTATTTAGTAAACCAAAAAACAACTTAATCTTACGGTCTCTCTTGCTCACTCCCCTTTTTTTACTAAATAAAGTTAAAGAGATTATAGTTGAGTAAAACCCATTACCTTAAGCTAGTTATTAGTGATAATCAAAATCAAAGCTTGTGGTTAAGTTTGAAGTACCTTGATTTATGTGTTACCATGTTCGCATGATGGTTTTTGTTTGTTTGTTATATTTATGAATTTTATAGGTTGTAGTACAATAAAGGATTTGTATACAAGCGTATAAATGGTAAATAGATAAATAAACAATAAATAGTCAGTACACCATATGCGACGAGGTGTTCATGGAATGAATGTATACACTTGAGAATACTCGTAGGCATGTTCGATGAATTAATTAGTAAGAAAATACATGAGATATATATATGTTGGAAATTATAAGATTAATTTGAATTATATAGATAGTCGGATTGCCTCGAGATGAGCATAAGTGTTGATGGTGGCAACATGTGTGTCCCTATAAGGAGTGTCATGTTAGCACATCAATCATTCGATTATTATTGAGATAATGCAATTCGTATCTCGAGGAAAATCTATATATTTAAACTAGAAACCTCATACTTATCTCCATAATTCGATCGATAGAGAGAAGGAGAGTTGAAGGTATAATTTTTTATCATAGAAAATCATTATGGGAGTTGATTTGGTGTGAATTGAAGAGCTTAATCAACTAGAAATTCAAAGAGTAAGGTTAGTTTTTTATGTTTGTTGAAGTTCAATTCAATGGTAGTGTTGATATCTCTATTAATCATGTTGTTTGTTGCTTGAAAATGGTTTGTTACATCATTAGAGGTCCTCCCTGATGAATTATGGGAATGTTTGATGTTGTTGTATTGATTTATGGATGAAACAGTGGCAGCTTCCCTGTGTACTGTCGAGAAAGTGCATTATGGAGCATGCTCCCTTCATCAGTAAGGATAAACTCAGCTCCAGGAGTGCACTCCACCTACTAAGGGAGTGCACTCCCACCCCATAAAACAATAATTAAGCTGAGTTTTATTTAGGATTTTTTAAGGACTTAAGGAATGAAATAGGGGTTCTAAATACAGGGTATTAGACACATATTGATCATAAATAGTTTATGATAGGTGTTGGATCTCCAGGAGAGCTTAAGTGCCTAAAAAATTAGGAATTTGGATACAAAATCTAAACCTAGGTAAGTATGGACTCGTTTATATATCAATGTTGCCTGGCTATCTTAGTATATATAGTTCATGTAGTTTATGGACTGAAATTTGGGACCATATACACTATGATGTTTTTAACTAAATGAGAAATGGTGTCTCATGTAATCCATGAGAGTAACTCTTAATGACTGAGACAAGGTTGTATAGGATGCGAGGATTATCTCCCTTTCGATGCATAGCTCCTATTCGGTTGTACAGGTTACGTAGGTTACATATTCACTAGATGGTTTTGGATATTTGGTATTAATGAATGGACTAGACAACACGTTGGCCAATGTGTTAGTCTAGCAATCACATTAATAACATCAGTGGGTAATCGACCTTGGTTTTATAAATAAAATGGGAATCATAGTGTCATAGTCATTGATAGTTGATTTGCATCCATTATTTATTGAGTTATATATTTTCAATGTTCATGTTTCTTTAACATTAGTGTATATTTTTATTGCATTATGTTCTTGATTATTATATGAAATGTTGATGGCTTTGTGAATATGTACTTACAGAGCAAGTTGGAGCGCTCACCCTAAATTTAATATTTCAAGTTCGCAACCTAACGTTTTAGCGAATGGCAAAGAGAATATTTAATAGTCTTATAATCTTCTCTACGATGTAATGAACCTTCTTATTCTTATATACATTGTTTGATATATTTTGTCATATATAAACTAGGTTGAGAGGTTTATAAATGAGGTTTTGGGTTTTGATAAAATCTGTATTTCTGTATATTGTTCAAATATCGAAAAAATTTTAATTCTTCATTGTGTATACTTCATATAATTTATTCGATATCGATATACAAGTTGAGTTTATCAAGTACTAACGGAGAGGCTGCTGGCTCTAGTAAAGTCTGGCTGGGTTACCAGGCTTAATTAGGGTTTCAGGCTGAGTATTGCCTTAATCGGGATAGGGGATGCAAAAGCTTGGTATCCGAGCCAGGTTTAAAGCCTCAAGTTTATTACTTTTGAAATAAGTGGTATCTATAATATAGTTTGGTATTATAGACAAGGCTCTGATTTTGTTTTCACTTTCGGATTTTTTTTTAAGTGACAACATATTTCTTTGTACCAGAACCTAAGTTTGTTGAATTTGAGAGTGGTCTTGAGTTAGAAATAAACTTAGGGTATGCTAAATGATTTTCATCGAGTTTTGACGAGAAAATGAAAATGAAAACATTATTATATGTTATTTGATGCACATATTATTATTTATTATATAGATATGATTTCCTTGTTCTCTCTTAATGTTAACTAATGATCTTATTTTTCCTTTAACTTCAAAATCTAATGGTCGATCAAGGGGAAGGTTCACAGAGCACTAGATCTTAGGGTAACAGGGAGACTAAGGATCAATGGAAATTTAAAATTAAGTAGCAAATGAGGGAACTAATAGAGTCTCATTCAAAAATCTTGGCTATGCTGATGGTTCAAATGAGACCACCAGTACAGTGACCTGAGGCACAACCTACAACCAGTCTCGAGGTTAGCAAAGCTAAGGGAGGAGCTAAGACAGCAACAGCTCTAGATCAACCATTTTTAGCACATATTCAAATGTTGAAAACAACTGTCATTGTGCCAGTGGATTTTGAGAAGGCTGCATTTTTGAAAACTCGCAAGGAGTTCATGAAATATGATATTATGAGAGGGGAAGATGATCACTACTTAGCCATAGATTAGGACCATATTCTACAGGTAGTTTTTCCCTAAAACAATCATAAAAAGGAAGAATATTGAGTTTATTTAGCCGAAAGAGCGAGTTATGTCTGTAAGGGAGTATGAGAGGAGGTTCACTGAGTTGAGCGAATTCGCTTTTGAGATAGTAGAGCTAGATAAGAATAAAATTGATTTGTCTCTTGTTGGGCTAAATTACAAGAGTAGAGTTGTGGTTTCCTCTCATCCTCATAGTTATGTTTTTACATTTGAGAGCACGATGGAGGTGGAAGCAACCATTTTTGCCAAACCTTTCTGAATAGTAATTACGCTACCACTAGCAGCATAGTTTCCAAGAAGTCTGAGAATCTAGGAATTTGTTTCTTTTCAACCAAAGAAGAGACATAGGAGTGTAGCTGGAAAAGCTACACAATAAGGGTCTGCAAGGACAAAATTTGTTAGTGTACCGGTTCCACCAATTTCTCAGGTTTTATTAGCCAAACCACATCTACCACTACCACAATTTAGAGGTAAAGGCAAGAGCAAAGTAAGATCATCAAAAAAATTGAGTAGCTTGGGCAAGTTTTTTAGGCTACTATTTATCCTCATAGGGTTTAATGATGTACTATCGGTGTTACCAAATACGGCTTATTTAGAGAGAGTGTTCCGCACCACCGGCTACATCCGTAGGTAGTATTGCACCCCCAGCACAAAAGTAGACTCATGCAATGGCTGAGGTAGACCCAGAGGCTAATTGGACGCTTGTGGAAGCTATATTAAACATTTATGGTCGAGAGATGAATGTTCTGATTTTAAGTACAGTAGTGAGTGAAAAGGTTTATCCTAACTTGATCTATGAGAGATGTATAACGTAAATTGGGGAAAATGAACTCTCAATTGATCTAAGGGTAATGGAGTTCCCAGAATTGGATGAGTTACTAGGGATAGATTGGTTGTAAGCATAATGCTAGTATTGACTATTTCTATTAAAAGGTAATTTTTAGATTTCTAACATTTCTGAAATTATAGTTTATAAAGGCTATAATCCTTTACGACTTGCAACTCATGGAAAGGAAGCTACTTCTCAAGATTTGGAATTTATGGCTGAAGTTGTTACATTTGGAAAGCCTAAACAAAAACTTAAGGTTGGTGAGATACACATGGTTTGTTAATTTCCAAAAGTCCTTCTGTCTGACTTGCCTAGACTTCCACCACCATATGTCATAAACTTCATCATTGATCTTTTTTTTGATACCAAACATATTTATATTCCTTCGTACCCTATGGCACCAAAGGAATTATGTGTATTGTAGACTCGGCTTGAGGAGTTGTGATAAAAGGGGTTTATCCATCCTAGTATGTCACCGTGGAGGGCACCGAATCGATTCTTATTACGAAGAAAAAGGATGGAACCCTACGTATGTGCATTAATTATAGATAGCTTAATCGGGTGACTATCATGAACAAATACTTATTGCCCAAGATCGATGATTCTTTTGCTCAGTTGAAAGTGCTTAACATTTCTCAAAAATTGATTTAAGGTTTGGTTATCATCTACTAAGGATCAAGGATGAGGGTATCTTAAAGATGACTTTCAGCACTTGCTACAAGCACTTCAAGCTGATAGTGAAGCTATTTGGTCACACTACTGCTCCTGTTATGTTCATGGGCTTGATGCATATGGTGTTTAAACCCTATTTTGACCAGTTTATCATCGATTTTATCAATGATATTTTTATCTATTTGAAGAATGAGGAAAATCATTCGCACCACCTCTAAGATACATTGCAAACCCTGAAAGATAATCGACTGTATCCCAAGTTTAGTTAGTGGGAATTCTGGCCTTTGTGAATTCTAGCCTTCAAAGTTCAAATTTCTTAAACATGTGGTTAATGTTAAGGGTATATCTGTTGATTTAGCGAAGGTTAAGGCAATTAATGATTGTCTTACTCCTAACACAATGTCTGAGGCTCGAAGTTTTGTGGGGTTAGCAAATTATTTCAAATGGTTCGTTGATAGTTTCTCTCGTATTGCTCTGCTAATGACTCGAATAATACAGAAAAATAATGACTTTTTTGGTCAAATGAGCGCAAGGATACTTACAAGGGTTTGAAGGGTAGTTTGACTATGATACCTATTCTTACATTACCTAAATCAAGAAAGGAATTAGTGATTTATACTGATGTTTTTCAATCATGCTTGGGTTGTGTGCTCATATAGGAAGGTAGGGTTGTAGCTTATGCTTTAAGGCAACTCAAGGTTCATGAAAGAAATTATCCAGTTCACGATCTTGAGCTAGCTGCAATTGTTTTTGCTTTAAAGATTTGGAGGCATTACTTGTATGGTAAGAAGTTTACAGTACTTTCAAATTATAAGAGTCTGAAATACGTGTTTAATCAAAGTGAATTGAATATGAGGCATCTTAAATGGCTTGAGTTCATCGAGGATTATGATTTTAATCTGGAGTATCACCCAGGCAAAGTAAATATGGTTGTTGATGCCTTGAGTAGGAGAAAAACAAGTAGAGAGAATGAGCTATGGCTAGATCTTCTCAATTTATATTTCTTGAGGAAGCGTCAGTGATGATGATTCCTGAAATTCTAGCTGGCACATCATCAATTGAGAGTGCTAGTTCTAAAGCTACTAATTTGTTCTTTTGTGCTCAAATTTGAGCTAAACGGGAGATGATTCAGTAGGTGGTTGGTTTTTAGAAAACTAATCTAGATTATATAGTATGCCAAAGGTTAGCAACTAGCGTAGATTATCTTGATTGGTCAGTTTTTAATGATGGTGCATTACGGTTCAAGGATAGATTGTGGATTCTAGCTCAAGATTAGTTAAGGCAGGAGTTGTTATGGGAATCTCATAGATCTCTTTACTCTATTCATCAAGGTAATACTAAGATATATCATAATTTGAGGCATGTTTATTGGTGGCCTAGGATGAAGACCGATATTGCTGAATTTTTAAAGAGATGTGAAATATGTCAGCAAGTTAATCCTTAGCATAGGAAATTTCATGGTTCATTACATTCGGTGCCTACTCCTGAGTGGAAATTGGAACATATATCGATGGATTTTGTTTTCGCTCTACCTCTGAGTTAACGTAAAAATGAAGTGTTATGGGTTGCAATTGATAGGTTAACAAATTCTACGCATTTCTTGCAAACTTTCATGTGAGATCCTCTTGACCGATTATGTGAGGTGAATGTACTGAGGTATTAAGATGTCATGGAGTTCTAGTGTCGATTACTTCGGACAGAGATCTGAGATTCACATCGAAACTGTGGAGTGAATTGTAGAAACAGTTGGGAATTGTTCTTAACCTCGGTACAAAATATTATCCTCAGACTGATGGATAAACAAAGCGGTTAATAGTAGTGCTAGAGGATATGCTTTGAGCTTGTATCTTGGAGTTTGGTGGTAACTGAGAGAAATGCATTACTCTATGTAAGTCCTCTTATAATTATAGCTATTCATGCTAGTATCGGAATGGCTCCTTTTGAAGCT
This sequence comes from Stephania yunnanensis, assembly GCA_039657365.1. Lineage (NCBI taxonomy): Eukaryota > Viridiplantae > Streptophyta > Magnoliopsida > Ranunculales > Menispermaceae > Stephania > Stephania yunnanensis. The sequence goes on along the minus strand of CM077590.1, from coordinate 35,482,755 downwards.
CTGTATAGTCGGCCTTGTCCTTCAACTATGTATTGGGCAGAGGTTGAAGATACAATTTTATTAGGGCTAGAGTTCATCCAGGACTAAAAAGAGAGAATTTGGCAGATTCTCCAGCGTATGATTACAACGCAATTAAGACAAAAGAGATATGCTAATAAACATCATAAATTTTGGAGCTTTCAACGGACAATCTTGTCCAATTGAAAGTCTTACCTATGAAGGGATTGCATAGGTTTGGATTATGGGTTAAGTTAGCTTCAAGGTACATTGGGTCGTTCAGAGTACATGAAAGCATTAGTCTTGTAGCTTACAGGTTAGAGTTACCTCCTTATCTAACCGGAGTTCATAACTTCTTTCATATATTTATGCGTCACAAAACGGAGACTCGATTCACTTTTAGGATTGATTAAAATGAATTTGGTCTTTTGAAAGACTTATCTTACGATGAGAAACTGATTTAGATACTTAATTATAAGATTTAAAGTCCGAGAACTAAAGAGATTCCTTTGGTTAAAGTGAAATGGCAATATCACAATGATGAAGAACTAACCTGGGAGTAGGAATCCTGTATAAAGGAGCAGTTTCCGTTTCTCTTTGAAACTACAGGTAAATTCACGTTTACTTTAATTTCAAGGAATAAATAGCTTTAAATTAGGGAGACTATGATTAATTTTTATCTTAATCTGGTGATTAGTGTTAATCTAAATCCTAATTAACTTGAGTTAGGCTAGTGGTTAAGTCCGGCGTACCTCAATTAGCGTGTTGCTGTGTTTGAATAATTGTTTATGTTTGTTTGGTATGTTTATGGATTTATAGGTTGTAATATGATAGAAGATTTATATAAAAGCCTATAAACGTTAAATACGTAAATAAACGATAAATAGCCAGTACACCAAGTGCAATGAGGGGGTCATGGAACGAATGTGCACACTTGAGAATACTCGTGGGCATGTCCAATGAATTTATTGGCGAGAAAATACATGAGATATATATTTATATATATTTGATATATAAATATACATATATATAGGAAATTATAATATTAGTTTCAATTATATGGACCGTCGGATCACCTCGAGATGAGCGTAAGTATTAATGGTGTCAACATGTGTATCACTTTAAGGAGTGTCATGTTAGCACATCAATCATTCAGTCATTCTCGAGATAGCGCAATGCGTATCTCAAGGAAATTCTTATGTTTAAACTAAAAACCTCATACGTATCTCCAAAATTTAATTGATAGAGAGAAGGAAAGTTGAAGGTTTGATTTTTTTATCATAGACGATCATTCAGGGAGTTGATTTAGTGTGAATTGAAGAGCTTAATCGACTAGTAATTCAGAAATCTTCATTTTAGTAAGTTTAGTTTTTATGTTTGTTGAAGTTCAATTCAATGTTAGTGATGATATCTTTGTGATTTATGTTTTTTGTTGACTGGAAATGGTTTGTTACCTCATTAGAGGTCCACCATGATGAATTATAGGAGTGTTTGCAGTTGTTATATAGATTTGTTGACGGAACAATGGCTGCTACCATGTGTACCATCAAGACAGCACAGGGTGGAGCACACTCCCTTCATAAATGAAGATGAACTCAGTTGTTGGAGAGCACTCTACTTACTGAAGGAGCGCGCTCCCATCCTAAAAAATAGCAAATAATCTAAGTTTTGGTTAGGATTGCTTAAGGACTTGGGGAATTTTGTTCAGAAATGGTTTATGATAAGTATTGGATCCCAGGACAGCTTAAGTGCCCAAAAAGTTAGGAATTTGGATATGATACCAAAACCGAGATAAGTACGGATTCACTTATTTATCAATGTTGTCTGGCAATCTTTTTATAAATAGCTAATGTACTTTATGGACTGAAATAGGAGACTATATACACCATGATGTATTTAATTAAACGAAAAATGGCGTGTAATGTGATCCACGAGATTAACTCCTGAGGACTGAGTCCAGTTTGTATAGGATGCAGGGGTGATCTCTAGGTCTATACATAACTCCTAGTTAGTTGGATAGGTTGCGTGGGTTACATATTCACTAGAGTTTCGGATAAAACCATTGGGCATTAATGGATTGACTAGATAACACTTAGCCCAATAAATTGGTTTAGCAATCGCATTGATGGCATCAGTGGGTAATTGACCATAGTTTTATAAATAAAATGGGAATCGCGGAGTAGTAGTCATTGACATTTGATTTGCATCCATTATTTATTGAATTATATGCTTTCCATATTTTTGTTAGTTAACATTGGCGCATATTCTTATTGCATGATGTTTTTGATTATTATATGGAATGTTGATGGCTTTGTGAATCCTTACTTACTGAGCAAGTTGGAGTTCTCACCCCAAATTTAATATTTTAGGTTCGCAACCTAGCGCTTCAATGAAAGGCAAGGAGAAGATTTAGGAGTCTCATAGTCTTCTATATGATGCAATGAAGCTTCTTGTCCATATATACATTATTTGATACATTTCATTGTATATAAGTAGGGTCGCGAGGCTTATAAATGAGGTTTTAGGTTAATATCGAAAAAGCTCTAATTTCCACTATGTATACTTCATATTTTTTATTCGATATCATTATACAGGTTTAGTTTTTCAAGTACTGATGGAGAGGCCACTGGCTGTAGTTAAGTCTAGCTGGGTTACCGAGGCTTAATTATTTTAGGCTGATTATCGTCTTATCAGGATAGGGGATGCTATAAGCTGTGTTCTAACAAGCACCTCAATCGACGAAGTTCGACATCAGCAATGTTCAACTCTTCATGCATTAGTTGCATTTTTGTAACTACATTTTCCTTTTAGACAATAAGATGGGCAATGCGATCTAAATAGTCAAACAACAACGGGTGTGGTTCCATTACCATCGAAGAACTTGGAGCTTATAGATGTTTACCCTGAGTTGGAGAATTGTTGTCTTCACCAGCCTCTATTTGTGTCGTGGCAGTAGCAGTGGGAGTAGAAGTTACAGGTGTAGCAGTAGCATCAACTATAGTTGTTGGCTCAGTTAAAGTTGTAAGAATGGCTTGATTGACTTCATTATCCTCATGCTCAGGGTGAGTAGGAGGATAGACTAACATACTTGGCTTATATTACGATGCTTCATTCACTGGTGCCTTAACAGTATGTCCCATGGTTACCGTAACTGAATGCGGCATAATGCCCTCAAGGTTAACATCAATCAAGTCCTCAACTAGAGGAATCTCTGATGCTCCTAGAGACTCTACCTGTACAGTAACATTCTCAAAAGGAACCTTACTTAGTGTTACAACATTTCACCATCAGTTACATAATTTGTCATAGAGGACTCAAGTGTACTCGGCTAGAACTTAAATCAAAGTGTAACTTAGTAAAATTACCATGATTATCTCCAGTCCTACGAAACTTAGCAAGCAAGGTGACTTTCTCTTGCCGATAAGGAACTAGAGCAGATGCACTTGCATCAGGTCATAGTCTAGTTTGTCCTTCGGCAGCAAGAAGAAAATCTTCCCCTTTTGCAATTTCCACTCCTAAAGATTGCACTTCGATAGGATTGGTTTCCCCATTTTTAGTAACTTTAGTAATCTTTTATTTTAAGATCCTTTTAGACTTCCAGATAGTCATTGTTACAGGGGTGTGAAAAGGAGCATCGACAATTGGCTTGAAAGCAGCAGGTGTTGAAGCAGCTGACTACTTCTATTTTAGGCATAAGAAGACAAGATCAACAATTCTATAGTTGACTTCATTTGATGATTCAGTCTAACCTCCTCGTCCACTTTTTCCAACTTGTCATTTTTCTGCTTAATGATAGAATATCTTCCAAACAATTAAGTTAGGAAGCATGAAGTTACAACTTATTATGTTTCTACCCTCGGCGCACCACGAAGTCAAAGATCTCCTTACCAACATTAAACTTCTTCCCCAAATCATAGCATATAGTATTTGATGCTTACCAAGAGCAACAAAAATAATATAACCCTTATTAGTTTACCATATTCCATATTATTTTGTAGTGGTGGTAAGTCAAGGGGTTGAACCACAAGGAATTAAGGCATTTTGGGTGACAAGAATAAGGAAAAATCCAATTTTGATGAGGGATTTATAAAGCTAAACTAAGGTATGCAAATTAAACACAAATAAGCAACGAAAACAAGTAAGTAAATATGCTAACAAAGGAATGTAAATGGAGTAATGAAATCAATTATAAAAGAATAACCTAGGCCACGGAGATTCACAAGATCAACTCGAAATCAATAAGTAATAAACATCAATTTCCAAACAAAAATATATTCTAAATCCATTCTTTTAGGATGGCTATAAAGCTTTGGAAAGCACTTAACACTCATCAATTCCCTAAATTTGGTAAAAGATTCCCTAACAAGACCATGAACCTAGGTAGAGCAACAAAAAATTCACCACAATTGCTGCATTAAGCTTGATGGAATCATTAGCCTTGGAAAATCAAAATAATGACCATGTTTCATTCAATTTAGATCTTCTTGTTATGCGAGATAGACCAAAAGGGAGCGAACCAATTGGGCTATCTACTTGCTAAGTGTTGCCCAATGATCTATACAATTAAGTATGCTAACCAAACTAAAAATAGGTTCTAACCAAGGCAAACGTATTCATGACTATAAAAATCCTAGCTCAAACCATATGAATCAACTTAATAACAAGAAGAATAAAAGAAATCACTGAGAATTTGTATAAACCAAGAAAATCTCACATTTCTTTGTCAAATTAGAGTATTATTTGCTTCTCTCCTAACCTAGGCTAGAGGAGTTCTTTAGCCTCTTGCATCATTGAAATCCAAGTCTTGCTTTTCTTGCTGAATCAAATTACAAAGTAATAGAGAAAATAGAGAAAAGTTGATGAGGAAATAGTGAAAATGGAGGGAGAGAGAAAGAGTGAAGACGAAAATGGTGTTGATGGTTTGCATTTTTGGTGTCTCTGGTCTCTCTTTTCATGTTGCCTACTCGAGTCCCTAGATAATTTGATCCTTGTCTAATTGTAAGAGAATAACGTGCCACATGTCGAATAAAGGGGTGAAACCTTGTGTTCCGTGGAGAAATCATGGCCATGATGAGGAATGATGGGATGATGCACCATTCGAGGATCATCTACCTGATTAGGGGAGTTGCGTCGTGATGGAGGAGAGTAAGCATAGGTTATTGACGAGTCCGCCTCGGAAGATCAATGGTTATGGATGCTTGAAGTGAGCATTATGCATGACTCAATACGGCATGCAAGGAATGATGGAGACACTTAGTAATGGAGCATTATCATGACTCATGTGCCTAGGATCATCTCAAATGATGATGGATGAAGATAAAGCTATTGCATGAATGGAGGTTGATCATGGGGAAGGCAGCAAAGAGAACCCAATAATAAGGAGGTCGGCCCAGGCTGTATTAATAGTTTTCTTTTAATCCACACTTCACTACAATTCATCTCGATAAAATTTAGGACAGCTATTAGAGCATTGGTTTCTCATGTGTGTCACTCAGCTGGCATTGTCACTTCTAATCAGACATAAATAAGTGTCTCGAGGCCAATCTGAAGGTTGTTGAACCACACTTGATTTGCTTTGTATACTTAGCCGAACTTGGTGATTTTCTTCAACTTTGAAGCTCCAACACACTAATCAATCATCTGATCTCACCATGGCCTAACGCGGGTCCTATAAGGCTACCTAATAATGCTTGTTAGCATGTATTTCGAGACGAATCATCAAAACAACTCCAAAATTCTCTGTTTTGATTCTTTTTATCGAACCTAGCCTAAAACACAAAACAAACAATAATATGGACTTATTAACTAAAATTTGAGACTTTGGCATCAAAATATGATATTTGCACACTAAATAGGGGCATAAATGTAAAACTATCAAATACCCTCAAAATTATTGCTTTGCTCTCCCCAAGCAAATATCATTGAAAAAACTCTAACTAAATAATGTGACTAGATTCCAAAATAATGCAAACCTATGGACTCATAACAAAAGTAGAAACACATCAAACTTTATGGAAGAAAAAACCAACTACAACTCCTTAAGCCCAAAAATCAACTAGCGTGTAAATCTTTTTGTTTCACTAGATATCAAATCAACATAAAACTCAAGAGACTTGGGAGACTATAACTTGTCAAGAACTTAGGCCTGACCATGTCAAATATCACACTTTCGGAACTAAAACGTAGTAAAAAACCAAGGGTATCAAATAATCATGAGTTGTATTAGCCTATACACTTATGCTGCAAATTTACGATCTATTTATTGAGCATTAAAAATGCAAAAGAATCACATAGGCGAGGCTATAACTCACTAATCACTAATGAAGACTTAACACATGCAAGAGTCCAGTAGGTCTTTTATTTTGGTTGTAATGGGGCTTGGCTAAGCTCATAACAAAAATATATACTTGAATTCAAAAATTGTTGAAAAGACACTAGCATAGACCATACATATACAACATAGAGCTAAAACAAAGTGACAACAACATAACTTTTGAACTTTCATGCACAATCCACTATATTTTTCTTCACCAACTCCTTTATTTTCAAGTGCTTTGCGCATATTATTTCTTTCACAACTTTTGGAGTGGTTAACAAATTTTCGAACAAACAAACAACAACTAAACTTGGGCTTTTCTTGCGATGAATCACATGAGCTCTCTTTTTTAACAAACTTTTGGTCTAAACTAGGCTTCCCAACAACTAGGTAATAATGGACATAAAGGCTATGAGATTTTATTAGGTTTCATGATAGGTACATAATAAAAACATAGTGGAATGGGCTCAAACATGGCAAACTGGTAGAAATAGATGATAGGTGGCTATGAAGCTATTTATTTAACATATAGATGGCCGAAAATCATTATCCTACACATGGTTCGATTTTAAAATTTTGCTTTGAGTATAGTTCAACCTCGTTCTAGGACCTTAGAGATATAACTTATTTCACTTCCACAATTCTGGCTTTATTCTAACTTTAGTGTTAAGCACAGGACACATCCATCGTAGTAGACCCTATGGTATAACATTAATTGAAACCTGGTCAAAGACACGATAAAGTGCAGTCTCCTACATCATCCTACGTTCACATCTCAAAGGCACGCATAAATAAAATCCACAACCAATAAACTTTAAAATTAAGTTTATGCAGCACTACATGCATCAAAATTGTTTCTAAGGCTCTAAATGCATAGAACAAAGCATATTTATTCCCAAAAACTTGTTTTTTTATTTTTATTGGAATGAAAAAAACTACATGTAAACATGATATAGATAAAATAAATGAATGAATGAGATGGAGAGAAAAATGAGATGAATTGGCAAGAAATGAGTGATAGACTAGGAGAGGAAATGATCTTGAATAGAGGAGATAACACCATCATTACCATCCATAGCAAGCATTGGCTTAAAAAAACTGAAATGACTATACCTGTCAAAGCTTGCATTCACAAACCATTCAAACCAACCTTCCGAGAACCTATATACCACTCCCTCCCTTCCCCCCTAAACTTATTCCAAATCTTGTCCTCAAGGTTCAAAACAAAGTAGGTGTGAAAAAACCACAAAGACAATAAAAGAAAGTGAAGGAGAATAAGTGATATACGATGGAACAAAAAGTAAGAGTAAACAAGCTAACTACCATGTTATTTACGAAGAAACAAAGTTTCCACAACTAATGAAATGAGAGAAAAAATAACTCCTAACAAGAGAGACTATTCATTATTGTTATTTTGTGTATCGTATATTTTCTCTTTTTTCTATCTATATTTCTTCAAACAATCTATATATGTATGACCTATATACAAAATTAAATGACTTTATTTACAAACTAGAATCCTAGTATAATTAGGGACTAAAAGTATTACAATCAAGTCAAGTTTTATGCATGTTACTATGAAGATGTTCATGAATTCCTAATCTCATAGGCAACGGAACCACAAATGTCCCATAGACTCATTGAAGCATCATTAACAAGCATAGATTCAAGTTCCAAGTAGAATGGTAAAATGATCATGAGCTTCAACAAGACAAATGTGTGGTGGGGTAATGCCTTCTATGGCACTATCTATCTTGTTGAAATAAGGGAATGGGATCTGTAGGAGTGAATCACGCATGCTAATGTAAATGATACCTGAATGATGTGCACTTAGATATTCCTGTCTTTATTCAAGCTTGCTCACCGTCATAGAAGTACCTACAAAAATTTCATAACCAAAAGTATCAAAATTAGTATGTACAAGAAAACCAAAACATGAAATGAATGAAACATAATTGAACTTCATATTGGATTGTCTCCCAACAAGTGACTTTATTTAAAGTATATGGCTAGACTTTGTCAAGATCAATCCGACTACTTTGAGATGACATGAGTCTCACTCTCCAAGTCATTAAATGGGACATGCTCATATAAAGGAATGAGTCGATGCCCATATACTTTAAAAATCTTCTCATTATCCATGCTTTGAATTTCTAATGTACCATGCTCCAAAACATTAATAACAATGAAAGGCCAGATCCAATGGGACCTCAATTTACTAAGCATTAAACGTAAATGAAATTGAAAGAGTAAAATTTTTTGCCCACTTGAAAAGTCTTTCGAGAGAGATATCAGTCATGAAATGCCTTGGTTTTGTCCTTGTAAATTTTCGCACTCTCATAAGCATCATTGTGGATTTCTTTCAATTCTTGAATATCGAGCTTTCTTTCTTTTCCTGAATCATCAAGTCGCATGTTACGCTCATCACCACTCAAAAGGCCTTATGCTCAAGTTCAACCAACAAGTGACATGCATTCCAAAATATCATGCGGTAAGGAGACATGCCAAAAGGAGTCTTATATGTCGTCCAGTAAGCCCAAATAGCATCATCAAGACGTGTGTTCCAATCCTTACGCGAAAGATTAACTATTTTCTCCTAAATGGCTTTGACATGCCTATTTGAAACTTCGGCTTGCCCATTTATTTTGGGATGATAAGCCGCAGAGGTTCGGTGAGTAACATGGTACTTCGTCAACATAGTTTCAACCAATTTATTGCAAAAATTAGTGCCCCTATCACTAACAAGAGCTTGAAATGTTCCAAATGTAGTGAATATCCTCAATTGAGGAATTCACACACAACTCTAGAATCATTTGTTCGCGTGGCCTTAGTTTTAACCCACTTAGAAACATAATCAACTACAAGCAAGATGTCGACATTACCAAAAGAAAGCAGGAATGGTCTCATGAAGTCTTGACCCTATACATCAAAAATCTCACAAAATGGAAGTGAAGTCAAGGGAATGTAATCTTTATGGCTCAAGTTTCCGCTCATTTGACATTTAGGACAAGTCTTAGTGAACAAGTAACTTTCATAGAAAAAGGTTAGCCAATAAAATCTATACTCAAAAACTTTCCTTGCCGTTCGAAGTGGTCCAAAATGACCACCACATGCATATGAATGACAAAAGTCCAAAATAGAAGCATAGTCATGTTGCGGAACATAACTACGAATGACTTGATCAGAGCAAAACTTCAAATATAAGGTTCATCCCAAATATAATGCTTTGAATCACTCTTAACCTTATTTTTTGCGCTTTAGTCGGCTGAGGAGACAATGCTTGAACCATGAGATGGTTTACAATATCATCATACCATGGAAGTTCATCCCTCAAAGAGAACATATGCTCATCAGGGAAGTCATCTTTCAAAGGAAGTAGGGCCTTATGACTTTCAACAAAACTAAGATGGTCGACAACAAGATTTTTTGCTCCACTTTTATCTTTGATTGTGATATCAAACTCTTAGAGAGAAAGAATCTGACGAATCAACTGAGGGTTGGCCTCTTTCTTTGTCGTCAAATATTTCAAGGCCTTATGATTGGAGTAGACAATGACTTTGGTTCCAAGAAGATATGGCCTAAATTTTTCTAAGGAAAACATCACGATCAGAAGTTCATTCTCGATTGTGGTGTAACTCATTTAAGCATCATCAAGAGTGCATGAAGCATGGTGAATGACATGTGAGGCTCCCCCAACTCTTTGGCCCAAGACGACTCCTACGGTATGATTACTCGCATCACACAGATCTCAAAAGGCAAGTCCCAATTAGGAGCTTTAATTACCAGGGTGGATGTGGGAAATGATTTGAGTGTGTCAAAAGCATTAATGAATTCCTTGTCAAAGACAAATGGAATGTCTTCTTGTAGGAGGCGGCATATAAACTGAGATATCTTAAAGAAGTCCTTAATGAAACTTTGATAGAAATTGTCATGTCCTAGGAAAGATTGAATGTCCCTAATAGTGGTAGGATAAGGCAACTTCTTAATAACATCAACCTTGGTCGAGTCAACTTTTAAGCCACGAAAAGAGACAATGTGACCAATAATAAGACCTTAGTCCACCATGAAATGAAATTTCTCAAAATTGAGGACCAAGTTCTTTTCAATGCATCAGGCAAGGATTTTTGTCAAATTGTTGAGACAACTATCAAATTAATCACCATAAATGGTGAAATCAACCATGAAAACCTCAATGAATTGCTTAACAAAATTGGAAAAGAAATTCTCACCATGCAACTTGGAAATGTGGTCGATGCATTACATAGCCAAAAATGCATGCGACGTTAGGCAAAAGTGCCGAAAGCATAAGTGAAAGTTGTCCTTTCTTGATCTTTGGGATCAACCAAGATTTGATGAAGTCCGGAGTGGCCATCAAGACAATAAAAGTTTAACTTACTAGCAAGTCTCTCTAGCATTTGATCAATGAATGGCAATGGGAAGTGGTCCTTTCGTGTGGAAGCATTAAGGTTTTTGTAATCAATGCATACTCGCCATCCATTTTGGACACGAGTTAGGACTAAGTCACATTGTGAGTTGGTGATTACCGTGATTCCTATTTTCTAAGAAATGACTTGGATCAAACACATGTATATACTATCTGAGATTAGGTAAATTTTTTCGATGTTAAGGAGTTCGACAACCTCCATCATGAGAGGATTGAGTCTGCTTTAGGTATGTCATTTAGGTTTAAACCCTTATTCCACGCAAATGTAATGAATGCAAGTGAAAGGGCTAATACTTTTGATATCTACAACTGTCCACCCAAATGCCTTTTTGAACTCTATAAGGTCTCTTAAGAGTCGCACCTCCTTTAATGATGTGAGTTTAGTAGAGAAGATTAGCGAAAATGTGTCTTTCTCTCCCAAATACATATACTAGAGATGATTAGGCAAAAGTTTACGCTCAAGTGTAGGAGATCGCTCCAAAGAGGGAGTAATCTTAGATTGAGAGATAGGCAAGTTCATGAATGATACATTACATGGGTGTGAAGAGAATGAATCCAACTTTATCACCATATCCCTGATGTCCCAATCAAAAGAAAATGTGTTCTTCCTAAAAGAGTCGGTGTAGAGATGGTTCTCAAGCACTATTAGAAGTGCATCACCATTATCACTAGTGTTGAAGGTTCTTTCTGCAAAAGTATCAATTTAATCAAGGGCACAAATGGAAGAAACATCACTAAGATACCGCAGAGCGTCATAGATATTGAATTTGATGATCTCACCATCGAACATTATAGTGAGTATACCATTAAACACATCAATCTTTATGTGAACCATTTTCAGAAAAGGATGACCAAAGAGAAGAGATAAACCATTAATGCGAGGGTCATCCTTAATGTCAACAACAAAGAAATCCGCTAGAAAGACCAATTCATTCACGTTCACTAAGACATCTTTAAGAACACTTATGGGGTGAACAATAGAGCGGTCTGCCAATTGAATGATTACACGGATTTCTTTAAGAGGACCTGTGTTTGGTGTTTCAATGATGGGAAGTGGCATGACATTTATTGAAGCTCCAAGGTCACACATGGCTTCCTAGAGGGTAACCTCTCCGATGGTGCAAGGCTCCGAAAATAAGTCGAGATCCTTATACTTTGGAGGAAATTTCTTTTGCAAGATTGCGGAGACATTCTCTCCATCACTAATCTTCTCATTGCCTTTCAACTTCCCTTTGTTAGCACAAAGATCCTTAAGGAACTCAGTATAACGGGGAACATGCTTTAAAGCATTGTTAAGTGGGATATAAATCTCCACTTTCTTGATGACTGTCAAAATCACTTGCTCCTTTTTTTGCTTTTTGTTAAGCATTAGGCGTTGAGAGAAGGGAGGCTCAATTTGGAGGAGAGGTGGGGAAACCTCATTCTTTTTAGATATAGAATCTTTGGAAGTTAGGAAGTATTTCAATCTCTTGCACTACCTCATGAACTTGAGGTTTTGCATTTTATTTCCCTTGCTTTAGCCGAGTCACTTCCTACTCTTTGCCACTCCTAAGAGTGACCTCATAGGCTCCCACATTTGGATGTGGGTATGGATGAGCGAGTAACTTACCCTTATTATTTATCCTCCCTAATTTGGTTTTTATTTTCCCATTTGGGCTTCTAGATTCCAAATTCTAGCTTGAGTCTCTTAAAGTTGCATATCCATGTCAGATTGGTGCTTCCCTACATTCTTTTTGAATCTATCTTGGGATGCAACTAAAGCCTTAACCGTCCTCTAAAGATGAGCTAACGGAAGCTTACGGTGGAAGATTTGGTTGAGGTAAAGGTTGACCTCTTGGAATAAAGGATTGGTAATTAGGATTGGAAGAACCAAAGCTTAGAAAGGGACTCATAATTCCAAGTTAATAAGTATTGGTGAATTGACCACATGCATGCTCTTGGAATCGGTTCCTTAAAGCATTGACTCCTTGCTCATCTTTAAAGAGAAGTGGACAAGTGTCGGTGGGATGGGAGGGATTGACACAAATGCCATAAACTTTGGCTTGTTTTAGATTGTACTTAACAAGATTCTCAACTAAACCGGTGAGCCTATCAATGTTTTCATCATTTCTATATGAACCAACTTGCCCTATAGCTCATCGGTAGGACTCATCAATTCGGTCACGATATTGACGGGATTGGCTTGCTATGTCCTCAATAATATTCATCAACTCCTCGGGGATCCTTCCTCTAACGTGGCCACAAAAAAGAGTAGCAAACATTCGCTGCTCAAAAGGAGTCTTGTCATCATATAAGAAACATGGAATAAAAAGATCAGTGTTCAAATGTCATTCGTGTCAAATATAACCCATACTAGAGTTACCAATCCCATAAGGGTATAGCTGCGGTAAATATAGGGTCAAATCTACAGGACTTAGGTTTTACTCTAATTTATCTAAAAAAGGAAATTTTAGGATTTTCATAGATTTTTAATAAAATAACTAATTAACTGGTTAAACCTACTTAGAATCGAAACTTGTAAAGACTAATTCAATACAAGAAAATACCTGGGTCTACGGTTCTACAAATCCAAATCATTGTCCAATAACATGTTATGGTCCTCAATCTTTCCAAAAGATTATTAATTTAATTCCTTCTAGATTAGCTATTAGAAATCGACATCATCCAATAATCCCTAATTCCCCTATTCTCGATAGATAGGACATCCTCCACTAACTACTTCTCTAATTAATACATAACCCTAGACATCTACCAATCAGGTTTAATGTATCAACCACATAAATTTATGTGAGAATACTTATTTTAAATAACCTGATCATGTTCGCTTCCTATTTAACCTAGATTTATCTATTGCAAAATCAAGAACCAAAAGATTTTGTGGCGAATGGGTGAGTAATTGTCACTCGTATCACTTCAATCGTATAATTACGGATACGTTAGTTCCAATTAATAATAGGTCTTCCACCTAAAGGAATGCAATAGCCATAATACATCCTAAGTTTCCACCATAATCTTGAAATCAACAACAAATAAAATAGAAGGAATTAAAATAATTTAAATTATAAATAAATAGATCTCACTTGAACATTGCTATAAAACCATGAATCAAGACTTGTTTCGCCTCCGACTTAGGAAAAGATTGCTTAGCCAGACATCGTCATGTAAAACTCTATTAAAAACAAATAAAAGAAAAGAGAGGTTTATTGGTCAGGAGAGGAGAAGATGCTAAACAAAACCCTAAATCTTTCTATATATAACCTTTAATTTTGGTTTTTTTAAGAGACAAAAACTAAATTCGTAGGTTTTTTTGGTGTTTCGTGTGCCTAGGAAGATCTAACGTTATGATTGGCTGAGAGATGGTGTCCTAGACATAGCTGGCAAGTAGCTTTTATGACACGTGGTTGGGCGGGGATGGACTAGAGACACTCCAAAGTCGTTGAATAAATGGGTGTCTCTGAGGAACACATTTCAGAGGCAAAATCAACGTCTTGTCGTTAGAGAGAAGGCGTAAGAGACTCGATGAAGATGTTGGAGTTTATGCAAGCCACATCTAGAAAAAGAAATAGAAGGCCTTGAAGAGAAGAAAACACACGTAGGAGAGGCGATAAAAATTTGAGAGTTGGAGCACCATGGATCTCAAGGCAAATCAAGTCCTTTACTTGTTCATCTCTTTTGTTGTAAATGTTAATCGCGAGGCAAATCCAATAGTTGTTGACACGCTGCGTGAGAATCATGATTCTCATTTACGTCACTTGCGGTTGTCTCTTTCCTCTTCAAATTTTCAGTGTGTCTCGAGGCAGATCCTATGCAGATGTTCACACTATAGAAATGACTCATACTTACTCATTTTTTAGGCTTTCCTTAACTTATGCTCCACCATGTTTCTTCTAAACCACTACAGTATCAATACGTACCAATGTGGGTCTCACCAAACTATCTCAAATTGCGTATAAGCTTGCTTTTCAATTACAAACACCAAGAACACTTCGAAAGACAATGAATAATCTCCATTTCACCAAATTTCCACTTCAACAATGAAAATATAAACAAAAGAAAATTAGTTAATTATATGAAGCATTGAGATTTAAAAACACATAAATAAACACCTAAACATTATATTATTACCAACTTATCAATCGATTAGTTGGGATTAGGAAGCTAGCAAATAGATGATTGTATCTCTCCCAATATTCATTTATGGTCTCACTTTCTCCCATTTTGATGGCACATATCTTTCTCCTAAGTATGAAAGCTGGAGTATAGGAGAAATAGGTACTGAAGAATGCAGCAAGCATCTTGGTCCAACATGTAATGGAGCCTGGAGGGAGGTAGTAAAGCCATTCATTGATTTTAGCCTTAAAAAAAATGAAAAATCTCGAAGCTTAACCATGTCTTCCCTATCATTTAAAGGCCTAATTGAAGTGCATGTGAGGTGAAACTCCTTTATGAATTCATGAGGGTCTTCATCCTTTTCACCATAGAAATGTGGTAAGATTTAGATGAGACCAAACATAAGCTCAAATGCCACACCTTAATGAGGATATGCAATGCAAAGGGGTTATTGTGCCAAATGTTCTTAGACATTGGCATCGACTTCCTTATCGTCAATTGATGGGAGGAGGTGAGTTTGGATTCGCCATGGAATCTAAAGGAAGAAATGTAGAAGCCTTGACTTGTGAGTTCCTCAAACAAGTCTCCTTCTTAAACTAATAGAAAGTATTTTCAATCTCGAGGTTACGAGGGTTTAAAGAACCGGTAGACTTAGATCGACGAAGACAGTATGATATAAAAAGATAAAAAAGAATAACCTAAAGTAAAAACAATTCCCCTGAAACAGTGCCAAAGTTTTATGCTTGTCGAGAGCAACAAAAATAATATAACCCCTATTAGGTTACCATTTTTTGCATTATTTTGTAGAAATGGTTAGTCGTCGAACCACAAGGAATTAGGGTACTTTAGGTGACAAAAATGAGGAAAAATTTGATTTTGATAAGGGATGTATAAACCTAAACTAAAGTATGCAAATTAAACACAAATAAGCAACAAAACAAGTAAGTATGAAAAGAAAGGAATGTAAACGAAGTAATGAATTCAATTATAAAAGACTAACCTAGGCCATAAAGATTCACAAGATCAACTTGAAATTAACAAGCAATGATCATTTATTTCCATACAAAAATATATTCCAAATGCATTTTTTAGGCTAGCTATAGAGCTTCAAAGTGCACCTAACACTCCTCGATTCCCTAAATTTAGTAAAAGACTCCCTAAAAAACATGTGAACCTAGGTAGAGCAACAAAAAACTTACGACATTTATCTCATTAAGCTTGATGGAATCCCTAGCCATTAACAATCAAAACAATAAGCTTGTTTGATTCAATCTACATTTTTTTCTTATGCGAGATATGTTGGGTATGGGGTTTATATGCAGCGAGAAATTTCAAACAAATTTTGAAAAACCATAATAGGATCGAAAATAAGTTTAATTAAACTAAATCTACAAAATTAAACCATACCTTAATCTATGATGTCTTTCTCTAATTGATCGATCTCTAAGATGTCACGTATTCTAATAGAAATCCAGACATAAATAGTGACCACAATTTCGAGTGCTAGCCCCAAAAGAGATAGAAAACATATTTCTTTCTCTCCTAAAAATCTGGAGAACTAGAAAATAGAAAAAATGAAAATCTTATTTCACTTTTGGGGTTTCAACCTCTATTTGTGTATATAGATAAGCTATCACTAAAAATTTTATTTGTAGTACAACTATTATATTTAGGCAGTTTAAGCAAATTACACATACGCCCCTATTGATAAGTTATCATATAACAAATTGCAAGGGCTTTTATGTCATGAGTTTTATCATATAAAATTCATTACTCTGGATCGATTGAGATTTTGCAAAGTCATTCTTTATGTGTGACCAAATAGGTTCATGTGACGTTCGTAGTGAACCAAAACCATTTTGGTATATAAGTTATAAGCGATCTCTACCAAGGCATTATGATTGCCAAAGTAGCAAGAATATCAAAATCAATACAACCTAATGAATGACATATATCATATCCTTTTTTCGTGCGATATCCTTTAATTAAACATAAGGCATGGAAAGTCACCCTAAATGTTCAATCGTACAAGTCTCGATCTTTAGGTAAACTGAAAACATTCAAGTGACATTGATCATATCAATTCATATGGACTTAACCATTATTAGTCTATCAAATCTAGGGATCCACTAATATATCTCTCTAGATGAGAGTGAAAAATTATATCTTGATTATACACCTTCACATATTATTCACATGGTAATCAATCACAACCTTTATAATAGTCCGGTTAAAGAATACGTTCGATTGTGAAAAACAACCATGTTCCTAATATTGAAGTCTATGGAAATCTCAAGTCGAAGGATTAAATGATTTACTTATCATGAGTTACACCTATCATTTAATCCATGTGGTGTTGTTATTGCGGGTCGGTCCCATACTTTGTTCCATAACAAGTACTCATGTTCTGGAGTCGTATCCCTATACGCATGATCATCACATGACCATCAATCTAAATTCACACTAGTCTTAATTCATTATATCTCCCAATATAATGATAAACTAGGGATATTTAGGATATTTCAATAAATGCCCCTGGATCTTACTATAAGGTAAACATACAATCACTTATAATAAAATAGCAAATGAAAACCTCAATTTTATTAACTAAGATTATAAGATATACAATGTTTTGTAGATTGACCTACGGCACATGCCCCAACATCTCCCACTTGCACTAAGGCCAATCATTCATGTACCTAATACCCAATAACCTAACATGACCATCATGTTCTACTTGTGGATGAGCCTTCATCAAATATATGCAACATTGTCTTTTGTAGGAACTCTGCGAATCTTCATGTCTTCCATCTTAATGATTTCTCGAATGAGATGAAAACATTTAAGTATATGTTTGGATCGGTGGTGTGATATTGGTTCCTTGGCCTGTGCTATCACCTCGTTGTTGTCACAATCAAGGCAAATTAGGTTAGCTATACTCGAAACCACACCAAGTTCAGAGATGAGCTTTTTGATCTAAACTACCTCCCTAGCTACATCGGACATAGCAATGTACGCTGCTTCTATTATAGAATCTACCACAGTTTCTTGGTTCAAACCTTTTTAGCCCACTACGCCTCCATTCAAAGTAAACACATATCCAAACTGCGATCTGAATTTATCTATATTAGTTTCTTAACTTGCATCTGTGTAACCATTTACAACAAGCACGCCTTCCAAGCTTCCATAGACCAAGAATACTTCTTTAGTTCTTGTTAAGTACTTAAGAATGTTCTTTAATGTTATCTAGTTACTCTCATCGGGATTAGACCGATATCTTCTTGTTGCGCTCACAGCATAGGATACATCAAGTTGGGTGCATAACATGGCGTACATTATATATCCAATAGCTAATGCATATGGAATCAAATTAATGCGCTCTCACTCATTGCTAGTCTTCAGAGATTGAGTCTTACTGAGACTTATACCATAAGATATTATCAACGAACCTCTTTTAGATGCTTGCATATTGAACCTATTCAATACCTTGTCAATATAAGCACTTTGACTTAGAAAAATCGGCCTTTTAGATCTATCCCCATGATCTTAATCTCAAGGATGTAAGTTGCATCTTCTAAGTCCTTCATTGAGAAACACTTCCTTAACAAAAACTTGACACTCTGCAAGGTTGGGATGCCATTTCTAATGAGTAATATATCATCAACATATAGTACCAGGAAAACAACTATGCTCTTACTGTCATTCTTGTATACATGAGGCTCATCTTCATTTTTAATAAAACTAAATTCTTTAATTACTTCATCAAAATGAAGATTTCAACTCTGAGAAGCTTGCTTTAATCCATAAATGGATCTTTGAGACTTGCACACTTTCATAGAATTCTCAGGATGAACAAACCCTTCATATTATATCATATGCACGTCCTCAATTAACTTTCCATTTAGGAAAGCTTTTTCGACATCCATTTGTCATATCACATAGTTATAATATGCAACTATGGTAATTAGAGTTCTAATGGATTTAAACATGGCTACAGAAAAAAAAGTCTCATCATTATCAACACCTTGAGTATGTCTAAACGTTTTTGCTACCAGCTATATCCATGTCAATTTTCTTCTTCAAACCCCATTTACATCCAATGGTCTTACCGCCTTCAAGTAAATCAACCAGGTTCCAAACTAAGTTATCATACACAAATTACATCTCAGAATTCATAGCACTATGTCATTTATTTAACTTAGGGTCAGACATAGCCTCCTAAGAAGTAGTAGCTCATTTTGATCCATAAGCAACACCTCACTATTATCGGTAATAAGAAATCCAAATCTTTTAGGCTGATGTCTTACCCTATCAAACCCACAATGGCCTTATGATACCTATGGAGGTTCAACTAGTTCAAGACTTTGTTGATCTCCCATTGGTGGTTGAGTGTTTATTTGTGGTTCTTGAACTTCTTCAAGACTTACTTTATTCTCATTGTTGTCTTTTGAAATAAACTCTTTCTTCTTAAACACACCATTCCGAGCAACAAACACTTTGTTCTCAGTAGGATTATACAATTACTATCCTCTAGTTTCTTTAGGATAACTAACAAGTACACACTTGGTAAATTTAGCTAAAAAATCTTTTCAGATTTGTCATCATACGAAAACCTCACATCCTTAAATCTTAGAGAAAGACAAATTTCGTCATTTTCCAAACCACATCTCGTATGGTGTTTTATCAACCGCTTTACGAGGAACATGATTTAGTGTAAATGTAGCAGTTTATAAGGCATAACCCCAAAAGGAAATAGGAAGGTCTGCAGGACTCATCATAGATCGAACCATATCCAATAAAATCTGATTTCTCCTCTTAGAAATATCATTCCATTGTAAAGTTTTTGGAGGAGTTAATTGTGTGATAATCCCATAGTTTCTAAGATGATCATCAAACTTTTAGCTCAAATATTCATGACCTCGATCTGATCAAAATGCTTTAATAATTTTACCAATTTGATTTTGCACTTCATTTTGAAATATTCAAAACATCTAAAAAAATTCACCTTTATGTTTTATGAGATACACGTAACCATTTCTGTTGAAATCATTAGTGAAAGTAATGAAGTATTGAATAACCACCTATAGTCATTGTGTTTATAGGACCGCATTCATCAAAGGGACTCTTTATCATCTTGCCTAATAAACAAGATACACATGTTTCATATGATTCAAAGTCAAATGAATATAAAAGTCCATTTTTATGGAGTTTAAAAATGCTTTTCTCAGTTATGTGGCCTAGGCGACAATGCCAAAGGTAGGTTTGACTAAAGTCATTTCACTTGAATCTCCTTGTATATATGTTAAGATTGGAGTATCTTTGGACCTTTTCATGATTAGAGTATAAAGACCACCACACAAATTAGTATTCACATAAAAAATTTCTTTACAATAAACGAAGCATTTATTATTTGCAACGATGAAATTAAAATCATCCAAATCCAAACATGAAACTAAAATGATGTTTTTGCTCAAGACATGAACATAATAACAATTATTTAAAACAAAAACAAGTCCACTAGGTAAAATTAACTCATAGCATCCTACAGCCAATGCAACAACCTTTGCTCCATTTTTAACTGGTATGATGAGTTTTCCTTTCTTTAGCTTTCCACTTTTGGTGAGACCCTGCACATTAATACAAATGTGAGATCCATATTTGGTATCCAATACCCATGAATCACTAGTAGACAAGTTAATTTCAATAGCATAAATACCAGAAGCAGTAGTCGCACTACTTTCTTTTTCTTTAGATCTTCAAGATAGAGCTTGCAATTTCTAAACAAATGTCAAGGTGCATGGCATAAATGACAATTTCCTCCTTTTTCCTTTTCCTTATGGGATTATGAAGTAGAAGTAGCCTCAAGCTTGACTTGTTCCACGGGCTTTGTAACAGTCACAACAACCTTGAAAACTTTGACTTTGCATTTGGCATTCTTCTTCATAGTCTATCCTTTATGAACAATCAACACATTAGCAGTTGGTTTCTTGACATTTTTATCAACATTTTTAAGCATCAAATGCAACTGTGATATAGGCTTGTCCATATTATTCATGTTATAGTTCATCACAAATTATGAATAACGATCGGGTAATGAATTCAAGATCAAATATGTAGCCAGCTCTTGGCTTATGGGAAATCCAAGTATTTCAAGATGGTCAATATAGCCCTTCATTTTCATAATATGAGGACTAGTTGACGCACCCTCAGCCATTTTGCAAAAAGGAAGATTCTTGACTGTCTCGAACCTTTCTTGTCTAGCTTGCTATTGGAACATTTCCTTAAACATCGTAGCCATGTTGTAAGCTTCTATGTGTTTCATGTCCTTCTGAAGTTCAAGAACCATGGTCGCCAACATAATGCATGCAACATCAGTTGAGTCGATGACATGCTAAGTATGTGCATCATTCATAGCACTTAAACCATTGGTCGGTAGTTCCTCAGGAATAGGAATATCCAAGACATACAACTTGCATTCATTATTAAGAACAATTCTTAAGTTTCTGAACCAGTCTAGAAAGTTTATCACGGACAACTTATCCTTCTCAAGGATGGATTGCAGTAACAAAGGGTCAGTGTGATTTGAAGAGGCCATAGATCTATAACAAAAATTATGCAAAATTTTCATTTTAGTATAGATGAATAAACTCCCGCTAAATTAATAACCCTCCTAAAAATGTTATGTTAATTTAAGTGACTAAAATCCATATTTCACCTAATTACAAGACAATTAAGGCATGACTCTTTGACTTAGGTTACTTAGGTAGGAACCAATTACCAATTACATCATATGTAACTTTCAGTTGTTTTTATGAGATTATGACATCTTATGTCTTAGCATGTTTTATCTCATTTACTGCCTAAAGCCTAAAACCGTTTTGATAGCTTTATCAAGTCTAACCATTTCAAACAATATAGTGACCGTCACTCAACTTGCCTTACCAAGATAGCATAATATACTCTACGGAGGTAGATCCATATTGATGTGATCAAAGTTTTCACAAGTGTTTGAGAATGGATGGCACTAGACTTAAAATGTAGAAGAGGAATTTTTATTTGTTTTAGTAATCATAATTTAAATAAGATAAATATCATATATTATAATGCATAAATAATCACTAAAAAAGTTAGGAAACTATACTAATATTGATTATTATACGGATTTCCTTGCACTACAAACAGTTAATGATGGTTTCGCTGACTGGTCAACGAATGGGGGTACAAAGGGCAGCGCCCTTTTTTTAGACAAGTTTCAATTTCAAAAATTGAAGATCGTCTAAAATTTCTAACTATTTTAGTCAATCCAATTGACCAAAACTGACCCTTATTTTAATTCCTAAAACATTAATTAAAATATTTTTAATTAACTCAGGCGCACCTTTAACTTAATATTTTATCGTAATCCAAATAGAATTTAAGATACTTTGAATCAATATCCAATTAAAATATAAAATACATTGAATCATCATCCAATTAAAATTTTTTGTATATCTCACATATCTTATGGGATTTATAGTTCTAATCTGATTACAAGTCTATCTCCTATCTAATATGAATATCATAACGGATAACCACAATGATAAAAATCAATTTCGATTCTTATTCACAGAAAACAAGCAAGGGAATTGAGAAATAAAATATTAATCATGCATTCAACACCAAAATCATATTAACCAAATCATAATTTCTATCAAAGAAACATACATAATTATTGAACAAAAATGAAATGTGTATTCGTCACCAAAATCACATTAAACTAAGCATGACTTCAACCATGTGAACATCCAAAATTTGCAACGTTCAATATTGAAAAAAATGTTAATCGAGATATTCTAAACATGAATTCTAACATTGAGTCAAATCATGCATATGTATCAAATATATGAATGAACAACATGCGTTAAAACAAATTCTTGATAACAATTATCACAGAACCAATATGTACATCATATATACATTAATCAAGATTTTGTTTCCACGCATATATCATATATAGACATCATTTAAAATATGCAAACATTTAATAGAACCGAGCCTATGGCTCTGATACCACTATTGGGTTATATGGTTCATACGAAGCAGAAACTTCAAAACAAATTTTGAAATACCCTAATAGGACTGAAAATAAGTTCCATTAAACTAGATCTACAAAATTAAATAATACCTTAATGTTTGACTTTCTTCTCTGATTGATCGATCTCCAAGACGTTCAAGTACGCGTCCTCTATCAGAAATCCATAGACGAAAGTGACCACAATTTGGAGTGCTATCCCCAAGAGAGATAGAAAACGTTTTATTTCTCTCCTGAAAATCAGAGAACTTGAAAAGAATAAAAACAAAAATCTTATTTCATATTTTGGGGTTTCAACCTCTATTTATATGTATAGATAAGCTCTAACTTGAAATCCTGTTCGTAATACAACGATTGTATTTAGACATTTTAGGCAAATTACACATACGCCCTTATTAATAAGCTATCATATAACAAATTGCAAGGGCTTTTACATCATGAATTTTATCATATAAAATTCATTACTCCGAACTAATTTAAATCGCGCAAAGTCATTCTTTATCTGCAACCCACTAGGTTCATGGGACGTTAGCAGTGAATCAAAACTATTTTGTTACATAAGTCATAAGTCATCTTTAGCAAAGCATTTTGATTACCCAAGTAGTATGATATCAAAATCGATACAACCGAATGAAGAACATATATCATATTCTTTTGTCATTGAATATCCTTTGATTAAACAGAAGGCATGAAAAGCCACCCTTAATGTTCAATCATACTAGTCTCAACCTTTAGGTAAATTGAAAATATCCAAGTGACATTAATCATATCAATTCACATGGACTTGGCCATTATAATTCTATCAAATCGAGGGATCTACTAATATATCTCTATACAAAAGTGATAAATTCTATCTTGATTACATACCTTCACATATTATTCACATGGTCACTAATCACAATCTTTATAGTCATCCATTTAAAGTCAACGTTTGATTGTGTCAAACTATCATGCTTCTGATATTAAAGTTTTTGATAATCTCAAGTCAAAGGATTAAATGATATACCTATCATGAGTAACACTTATGACTTAATCCATGTGGTATTCTCGTAGATGGTTGACCTAGTACTTCTTCCATAACAAGTACTCATGATCTTGATTCGTATCCTTATATGCGTGATCATCACATGACCATCAATCAAAATTCACGCTAGTCTTAATTCAATTTAGTTCCTAATATAATGACCAACTATGGACATTTTGGAAATTTAAATAAATACCCATGGAACTTACTATAAGGTAAACATGTAATCACTTATAATAAAACACCAAATGAAAACCTCAATTTTTTATTAACTAAGATTATAAGATAAATAATGTTCGTAGATTGACTTAGGGCACATGCCCCAATAAGATAGACCAAAATAGGGAGAACCAGTTGGGCTATTCACTTGCTACTTGTTGCCCAATGATCTATACAATTATGAATGCAACCTGATGAACTAGAAATACGTTCTAACTATGGAAAGTGTATTCATGACTATAAGAGCCCTAGCTCAAACCATATAAATCAACATAATAACAAGAAGATTAAAACAAATCACTAAAAATTTGAATAAACCAAGAAAATCCACATTGTTCTGTCAAATTTAAGTCTCTGTTATTTTTCCCTTAACTTATGCTAAAGGAGTTCTTTAGCCTCTTATGGCTTTGAAATCTAAGTCTTGTTTGTCTTGCCAAATCAAATTACTAAGTAAAAAGAAAAGAGAGAGAAAACTTGATTAGGAAATAGTGAAAAATGAGGGAGAGAGAGATAGAAGATAAAAATGAGGTTGAAGGTTTGCATTTTTGGTGTCTTGGTCTCTCTTTTCGTGTTGCCCAATAGAGTCCCTAGTTAATTCTATCCTTGCCCAATTTTGATAGAACAACCTGCCACGTGTCGAATGAAGGGATGAAACCTTGTGTTCTGTTGAGATATCGATCCATGCATATACGCTGAGAACGATTTGATGGCTGTGATGAGGAAGGATGGAACATCACGCCATTCATGCATCATTTGCATGTCGGGAGAGTTGCGTCATGATGGAAGAGAGTGAGTATGGGTTGCTATCAAGTTCACCTACGAAGATTAATGGTTATGGATGCTTGAAGTGAGACTGATATGTGACTCAAGGCTACATCCAAGGGATGTGGAGACGCACGGTGATGGAGTGTGATCATGACTCCCATACATCTCAATGGAATTTTTGGCGAGTATTCGAGCAATGGTTTCTCATGTTTGTCGCTGCTCGCACCACTCAACTTGATTCATCACTTCTGATCAGACGTAAATAAGTGTCTCGAGGCCAATTTAAAGGTTGCTAAATCACACTTGATTTGCTTTGTATACTTAGCTAAATTTGGTGATTTTCTATAACTTTGAAGATCTAACACACTTGTCAATTATTTGACCATCGCCATGGCTCGACGCAGGTCCTACTGGGTTGATTCGTAATGCGTGCTGGCATGTTCTTCGAAACGGATCATAAAAAAATTCTGAAATTATCTTATTTTATTCTTTTTCATTGAATATAGCCTAAAACACAAAACAAACAATAATAAGTATTTATTAACTGAAATTGGAGACTTTGACATCAAAATATGATATTTATGCACTAAATAGGGGCATATATATACAACTAATAGTAGTGGTACCATGTCCTTGAACACAAGTGTCAGATGAGAAGTAACCACTACGTTTTTCATTAAAACCTTCCACAGCATGTAGGCCTTGCAAATGAGCTTTATAGCAGGAAGTCCAAAGGTGTTCTCAGAGGGACAAGCTGTAAGTTTCCCTCCAGTAGGCATAGAGACCGCATCATCAAACTTCAGAGTTGAACATAGCTTATCAACAATAATCTCTATTTCGGAAAGTCCAAGCATGAAGTTGATAGAAGTTGGACCGAATGGAATTGTAAAGCCACAAACAAACACCCTGTCCGCAGCAACGTCCCTAAAGTTATCAAGAATATTACCGTAAAACTCCTTGACAATGAGGCGTTGTAGTAGCCATAATAATTCACTAAGCCATAAATGTCAGTTTTTATTAGTAATCTCTCCAATCTCGTGTCATAAAAGTGTGAGACGATTGGTTGATCGAACCAATATTTCCTTTTCATTGTTTCTATGAGTTTCTCCGCGCACTCCATTGGTAGAAAACCACCAAAGCCAGATGGAGCAGGTACAAAAAAGTACTGTAAAATGAAAATGATATGTGTTTGATCAAAGGCTTTGCTGATAGCCTCGACTTCATCTAGAATCTTTCCAATGAATCAAAGGAAACTTTTTCTTCATCATCAATCTTCTTATTTCCCTTGGCATGTCACGGCCCATATAATTAATACATGTATAATTTCTTGATCAGAACCAAATGACACGTGACGTGGGACCCGCGGCGAGATACGTATCACTACCAAGGCATAGTGACTGAGGTAAATGTTATATTTCGATGTTTTATGCCTAGTGTACTATATATGTATAGACTACTAAGTCAATTCTACGGGTATGCAGAAACTGGGACAAGCGGGGACGCACCTCGAGTTGTGTGTCGATTTGGGCCCGCGGTAGCAGCTCGTTGGGTAAACATAATAAATTAATGTAAAGTAGGCACAAACACCGCATCTTAAATACATATACATATATAGTAATTAGGCCTAAAGTAAAGAAATTAAATGGGCATCACTAGATATACATCGAGACACAAAAACCATCATCTCTAGACTTGTGTGTCCATGTTTAAAGTCACTTACATGTGACATAAGGGACAAGTGTTGTGTTCAAGAACCGCAAGATGTTTCTCGAGATACATGTGTGGTTTGCGATGAGTGGTTCACATGCAAACCATCCTAAACCATATATTAAGTTAATTAACCCCCCCCCCATTAGTCAATCTCTATCTCATTTAAAAAAAAAATTCTCCAATCAAACTAGGGACTTTGTCCTCAGTCCATCGAAAAGGATGCACACGCACGGGCACAGTGCGCCATTTGGGCCATTTGGGTCGGGCCATTTGGGTTATTTGGGTCGGCCCATTTGGGTCGGGCCAGAGGACCTAGGCCAGGCTCGACCCACGGGGCGAGCTAGTCCCAGGGCCCTAGCCAGGGTTGTGTCCAACCCAGTTGGGTCGACCCGACCCAAATAAAATAAAAAATAGAAAATGAGAGAAAATATAAAAGAAATGCTGGAAAAAATTGGGAAAATTCCAAAAAATTTAAGAAAAATGTCGAGAAATTATATTTCGACAAAATAAATAGAAATTGATAAATATATAAGAAAAACAAAATATTTCAAATTTCGAACGAGACTTTTACGGGGTTTTTACCTCGAAAAGAGCAAAATTGGCAAATTGGTCTTGAATTCGATTTCGACCAATTTGAAAATTTTACATAAGTAATAATGAATCTGAATTGATAACTTGTCAAATAGTAGCGAACTCAAAAAAGAGAACACAGGAATTTGGACACGCGTTTCCGAGTGTTGAAGGATCGACTAGGCTAGGACAAACATGTGAATTGTAAGTAAACTGAGTGATACATTGCTTTACTTTTCATTCCATTTAGTTGTTCATTCTCAGTTATTTAGACTGAATTGCCTTTTAAATCTATATGCTATGACTTGTTCTATTTCTCAGTTTATGAGGTTTCTCATGGCGTACTTTGTTGATCATTATACTATCATTGACTCCAAATTATGTCCTTTGTCATTTTGATTGTTGTAGTTTAGTATTTCGTGATATAGCTTGCTATTAAGTTAGTTTGTTTTCTGTTGTAAATCTTGCTATTTGTGCATTAGTATGCAATCGTATTGTTTAGATCCCAATATTACATTATCTTTGGCAAATGAAAGTGGTTCTTGTGTTTAGGGTCATTTAATGATGATAATAGGAATTCAGCTTTCATATGGTGGTCACTAGACTTTCCGAGATGTAAGAGGATTTCTCCACTACCTTACATGACACACGGGGTAACGTGCCTCGAATGGGGTAACCAGACCTTAGGGTTTGTAAGTGCAGGAATAACTTGGGTGAACATGACTAGTTTTAAAACTCGAGGGTGCTGGCAAGTATACATTTCGATGACTACTAATTCACTTAGAGTAGAAAAGGTGTAATCGTAAGTATGACCTTTTTAAATTATGATGTAGAGCATAGCTCCATCTGCAGTGGAAAGGCTGATGTGATAAAGATCACGGCCGACCAACTTTAAGCCATTACTACTTAACCTTGAGTCAGTTTCACATTTGTTTTCCTCAAGTATCTTTTTCCATGATGTTTTCTTCAGCATAGTTAATATATTGATTATGTCATTCGATACTTGTTGCATGTTTGGGAATGTGGATAAATGTCTCTCAGTATTACTTAAATAATTACATGTACTTACCGTCTAGTTTGTGATGGTGGGTGCAAATCAGTTGAGTAGCAGACCGGGCAAGGAGAAGATTGGTGACAACCTTTGATCCGACGGAGGACTGTTGCAACACATTTTTGTTGGTTTTGTATTCTTTTGTATTACATTTTTATGTACTTAATACTTTAATTTTGGGTTGAGTAATATGAACCTTGACCATACACAT
The DNA here is from genome assembly GCA_039657365.1 of Stephania yunnanensis. Classification (NCBI taxonomy): domain Eukaryota; kingdom Viridiplantae; phylum Streptophyta; class Magnoliopsida; order Ranunculales; family Menispermaceae; genus Stephania; species Stephania yunnanensis. The sequence continues at coordinate 35,454,267 of CM077590.1, read as the reverse complement.
GTTGTATATATCGTCATTTATTTTATATATGCATGTGATTTCTATTTCCTGGTTGTTCCACAATAGGTTAAGCCTTATGTTATAATTTCCACCAGTAACTTAAGAAGACTTCCGCTGAATAATTTATTAGTTAAAACTTTAAATTAGCTCTGATTTGTTAGGTATTTGAACTATCTAGTTGACTGTAGGTGGTATCATGTTTTTAATAATGAATAATTGCTAGGTTTTTAGGTGTTTAAATAAGGCTGACTAGGTCCCTGTTAGGTCCTATATGGGAGATTAAGGCTTAATTAGGGATTAGGTTGGGAGGTGCCTTTATTTGGAGAAAAGGTCGTCACAGTTAATATCAGAGATATGGTTTTGAGAATTCATGGCTTACCACCGAAGCTTGCTAAGCTTAAGATTGTAGAATATGGTGATTCTACAATACAATACCATAACAACAACAAGAACTAAAAGAATTAAGAAATGTAGAAACTAGATAATCTTAGTTAGTGGTGGAAAACCAGATGATCCTTGCCTAGAAACTATTAGTTAGGAAGTGAGTGAAAGTGAGTTGGGGATTTGATATATTTATATACATGTTAATTTTGTTATATGTATATATGTGTTTTCAACGTAGTAGCTGATTCGTGTTTGTTATCCCTTTGCAGTCAGAGATGATGGATTCACGCGACAGTAGTGATGTTGGTGCGAGCGGCAGTCAGCCTTCTGTACCGTTAGCAGAGGACTTTCAGAGGCTTTATGATCGGGTAGCTGCTCAGGGTCAACAGTTGGCAGAGTTTATTGCATTGATGACTTCCTGATTTGCTCCACCAGCACAGCCAGCTTAGACAACAGGTCCTACTGCGACTAGTACTTCCACAATATCGATCGTAGTGTCGGTCATACATGTGACATGATTGATAGCAACTCCAGCAGTAGAGATAGTGTCGACACCATCTTCCACACCTCCATCATCTAGTTCAATAGCATTGGTTTAGTTGGTGAAGGACTTCATCGAACTGAAACCTATATACTTCGACGATAAGCGAGACTTTGAGAAGATTGAGAAGTGTGTCTTGTCCGAGGAGAAATTGCACAGAGTCTTCCTGATCGAGGATAGACTTAGAGTAGAGATTTCATCGTACACCTTACAGCGAGATGCCGATGTGTGGTGGCGCGCGACGATAGCTACTGAGGGAGAGTTAGAGCCTTGGGATGCCTTCAAGAATAAGTTCTATCAGCAGTACTTCCCACCTGCAGTGATGAATAGGTTGAGAAAGGAATCCATGAATTTGAGACAGTGATCTGATGAGTCGATGATGAGCTACAGAGATCGATACGGGCTATTTGAAACAGTTTGTCGACGATCTGGTGCGAAAGGATATGAATGATGTGTATCATTTTGGCGATGGGCTGAGGCCTGATATTGGCTCTTACGTTGTTCGTTCAGGTGCTACGACGTAGGTGAGATATTCAAGCGTGCACTTGCTCATTAGACGTATTACTTGGGCAGAGTGGCTGATGGGACACCCTTAGTACCCGCATTGACACCTAATCAGATTATGAAGAATAAGCAGATGAGACATAGGGGCAAAGGACAGAGGAGATGGGATAGAGGTGTTCAGGGAGCAATTATGCCTCATATAGCATCCCTACACCTTTGCGGATGATTGCAGGTAGACCTCCCGTACCACCACCAGTTAAACCTGCATTACCAGCTCCTGCTACGTCTATTTTACCCATTTTACCAGCACGACCAGCTCCACGTCAGTAGCATGGTGGTAAAGGCATATGTAAAGGTAGAGGACAAGGACGAGATTGTTCCAGACTGGGTCAGAGACAAGCACAGGCATCTGCACAGGTCCAGGTTCAGGCGCGAGTCAACCCAGAGCAGTCCCTTGTTTTCGATGTGGCCAAGTTGGACATGTGATTTAAGACTGTTCATAGCCAGCGACTGTGATTCTACCACAACATCGAGAGGTTGTTCATGTAGTTGCATAGCCTAACGCTGACGCTACACGGAAACTCATTGAGGGTATGGTTTCCATTTGTGGTCAATTCTTATGTTTTATTTGATTCAATTTCTACGGTCTCTTTCATTTCTGGTTGAATGGTAGGCATATTAGGGTTAAAATCGGTTAGTATCGGAGTACATTTGATCTTGAGTACTGCAGCCGGAGGTAGAGTGTACCCTAGTTCTTTGGTGGAGAAATTTCTAGTAGAGATCGATGGGGTAGAGTTACTTGCCGACTTCAGAGTGCTCGAATTCTTGAAATTCGAAGTATTGCTAAAGATGGATTGGTTAGCATCTTATCATGGTCATATCGATTGTTTTGTGAAAATAGTGATATCTGAGATTCCAGGGCATCCAATATTCATGTGTAGCGGTAGTACACCAAGAGCCGAGGGCACTCGAGGTCGGCTTGCGACTAGTGGGGAGATGGAGACTTTGGTATGGACATATATCGTTACGGAGAGTCATGGACCTAAACTTGAAGAGATTCCGGCTATGTGTGAGTTTCCAGACGTGTTCCTGGAAGACTTACCTAGATCACCTCCACCAAAGGAGATCGATTTCATTATTGAGTTGGTGCCAGGTATGAAACTGATATCGATACCACCATACCGCATGGCTCCACGAGAATTGGAAGAATTGAGGAAACAGTTACAAGAATTGGGCGAGAAGGGATTCATCACACGTTCAATATTACCATGGGGAGCAACAGTCCTATTTGTGAAGAAGAAAGACGGTACTTTGTGACGGTGTATTGATTACAGACAATTGAATAAGGTCACAGTCAAGAACAAGTATCCATTTCACGTATTGACGATTTATTCGATCAACTTAGATGAGCGTAGTTTTTCTCCATGATAGATCTACGATCAGGGTATCATCAGCTGAGGATCAGGGAGGATAATAAATGCATAACAGCATTTAGTTCGAAGTATGGACACTATCAGTTCATAGTCATGCCATTCGGTTTGCCTAATGTTCCTGCCATGTTTATGGATTTGATATATTGAGTGATAAGACAATTTCTTGATCGCTTTGTGATCGTGTTTATTAATGATATATTAGTGTACTCGAAGACTCGAGAATATTACGAGCAGCACCTCAGGGAGATGTTGCAGACTTTAGGGGAGCACTGCCTATATGCCAAATTCAGTAAGTGTGAATTTTGGTTGTCTGAGGTAAAATTTTTGGGTCATGTTGTTGGAGCAACATGTATTGTTGTAGATCCAGCAAAGATTCAAGCAATTCTGGATTGGCTAGCCCCGACGTCAGTGACTGAGAGTAGGAGTTTTCTGGGGTTAGCAGGCTATTACTGAAGGTTCATGAAGGATTTTTTGAAGATCGCTTCACCAATAGCCAAGTAGACCTAGAAAGATGTTAAGTTTCATTGGTCTAAGGAATACGAGGAGGCATTTGCTCAACTGAAGAAATTGTTGACTACCGCACCGGTGCTAATATTGCCAGAGGTTGGAAAGAGTTTCATGGTGTACATAGATGTTTCTCGTACGGGTTTAAGTTGTGTGTTGATGCAAGAGAAAGGCACAGTGGCATATGCATCAAAACAGCTGAAGATACATGAGAAGAATTATCCTACGCATGATTTAGATTTGGTAGCGGTAGTGTTTGCTCTTAAGATATGGAGACATTATCTGTATGGCGAGAGGTTCACGCCCCATAGTAACCATGAGAGTTTGAAATATCTCTTCACATAGAAAGAGCTGAACATGAGGCAGTGCAGATGGTTAGAATTTTTGAAAGACTATGACTTTTCTTTGGAATATCATCTAGGAAAAGCTAATTTCATTGCAGATGCGCTGAGTAGGATTCCGACTAGAGATGCCGAGACGTTTAGTTGTCATATGATGCACGAGTATGGCTTACTTGAGGCGGCAGCGATGATGAGTCAGTCAAATATTCTGAATGACACGCACGGCCTGATTTGTGCTCAAGTGAGGCTTTAGATAGTGTCGACTCAAAGAGTGTCGAAGGATCAGAAAGATAACATTTTATATCTGAAATTTAGTGAGTAAGCCCAGAGTCCCGAATGTACTGATTGGAATGAGACGGCATATCAGTGTCTCAGATTTCGAGGCACATTGTAGATACCGGCAGTGGCAGAGCTGAGAGATGAGATTCTTTAGGATTCACATCGTTCCCGATTCACTGTTCATATAGGAGGGACCAAAATGTACCATGATATGAAGAAACGTTTTTGGTGGCCTGGGAAGAAAGCGAACATATTAGAGTTTATCGGGAACTGTGGGATCTCCCAGCAGGTGAAGGCAGAGTATCGTAGACCTGGAGGTTTACTACAGCCGCTTCCCATTCCACGATGGAAGTGGGAAGACAAAGTCATGGATTTCGTTCAAGGACTACCGAGGACTATTCATCGACATGATTCCATTTGGGTGATTGTGGATAGATTGACGAAATTTGCCCATTTCATATAAGTTGCAGCTCATTACACATTTGACCAGTTGAGTGTATTATTCGTGAAAGATATTATCAAGCTGCGTTGGGTACATTTGATAATTATGTTAGACAGAGATGTTATATATACGTCAAGGATGTGGCAGAGTATGCTGGAGCAGTATGGTACGAGCTTACAGTTTAGCACAACCTTTCACCCTCAGACTGATGGGCAGACTGAGAGGTTGATTCAAATTCTTAAAGATATGCTCAGGGTGTGTGTACTTGAGTTCAGAGAATTGTGGGAAGAGTATTTATCATTGTGTGAATTTTCATACAATAACAGTTATCAGGCGAGTATTGAAATGGCGTCATTTTAGGCGTTATATTGCAGACCGTGTCGCTCACCATCTTGTTGGGTTGAGCCAGAAGACCGAGATTTGTTAGGGCCTTATATTGTTGTCGATCCCATAGAAAAGGTAAGATAGATTCGCTAGAAGCTTAAGAGAGCCCAGGAGAGGCAAAAGAAGTATGCAGACACGTATTGTAGCGATCTCACGTACGATGAGGGAGCCTTAGTATGTATAGGTTTCTCCTCGTAAGGGTCATCATTGATTTGGTTTGAAAGGAAAATTAGCACCGAGATTCATCGGGCCTTTGTAGATCAAGAAAGGGTTGGAAAGGTTGTATATGAGCTAGAATTACCTCCATAGATGTTCAAAATTCATCCAGTGTTTCATATATGGATGTTTCGACTAGCTAAGTCAAAGGCAGGCGAGAGACGGACAGTGGATTTGAGTCAGATTGATTTGAGTGAAAATATCTCATATGAAGAGCAACCAGTTTAGATCCTTAATCGAAGGGTAGAGTATAGAGAGGCATGCCTATCCCGAAGGTGTTAGTTACGTGGCAATTTCATGGAGATTCAAAACTCACTTGACAACAGGAAGACGATATGCGAGATAGAATTTCGTACCTCTTTGAGTCAGGTATAAAATCCATTTAGTTTAAGTTCGAGGACGAACTTTCCTATTAGTTGGGAAGTATTGTCACGGCCTAAATAATTAATACATGTTTAATTTGTTTATCAAGACCAAATGACCCGTGACGTGGGACCCGCAGCGAGATACGTCATTACTAAGGCATGGTGGTCGAGGTAAATGTTATATTTTGGTGTTGTATGCCTAATGTATTGTATATGTGTGGACTACTAAGCCAATTCTACCGGTATGCAGATACCGAGACGAGCGGGGATGTGCCTCGAGTTGCGTGTCGATATGGGCCCGAGGTAGCAGCTTGTGGGGTAAGGTTAATAAATGAATGTAAAGTGGGCACAAACACCACATCTCAAATACATATACATATATAGTAAATGGGCCTAAAGTAGAGAAATCAAATGGGCCTCACTAGATATACATTGAGATACACAAACCATCATCTTTAGACTTGTGTGTCCATGTTTAGAGTCACTTACATGTGACACAAGGGATAAGTGTTGTGTTGAAGAACTACAAGATGTATCTCGAGATACGTGTGTGGTTTGCAATGAGTGGCTTACATGCAAACCATTCTAAACCATATATTAAGTTAATTAACCCCCCCCCCCATTAGTCAATCTTTATCTCATTAAAAAAAAATTCTCCAACCGAACCTGGGACTTTGCGCACGTTAGCCCATTTGGGTCGAGTTAGGAGACCTGGGCCAAGCTCGGCCCATGGTGCGAGCCAGGCCCAGGGCCCTAGCCAGGGTCTAGTTCGACCCGGTTGGGTCAACCCGACCTAAATAAAATAAAATTAAAACAGAAAACGAGAGGAAATAGAAAATAAGTGCTAGAAAAAATTGGGAAAATTCCGGAAAAATTAAAAAAAAATGTTGAAAAATTATATTTCAACAAAATAAATAGATATTGACAAGTTTCTAAGAAAAATAAAATATTTAAAATTTCAGACAAGACTATTACGGGGTTTTTAGCTAGAAAAGCGTGAAATTGGTAAATTGGTCTCGAATTCAATTTCAAACAATTCGGGAATTTTACATAAGTAATATTAAATCTAAATTGATAACTTGTCAAATGGTACGGAACTCAAAAAGGAGAACACAGGAATTTGGACATGCGTTTCTGAGTGTCGAAGGATCGACTAGGCTAGGACAAACGTGTAAATTGTAAGTAAACTAAGTGAGCATCGCTTTACATTACATTCCATTTAGTTGTTTGTTCTCAGTTATTTGGACTGAGTTTCCGTTGAAATCTATATGCTATGACTTGTTCTATTTCTCAGTTTATGAGGTTGCTCATGGCATACTTTGTTGATCAATATACAATCATTGACTCCAAATCATGTCCTTTGTCATTTTGATTGTTGTTGTTTGGTAGTCCGTGACATAGCATGATATTAGTTTGTTTGTTGGTTGTAAATCTTGCTATTTGTGCATTAGTATGCAATCATATTGTTTAGATTCCAATACCGCGTTATCTTTGGCAAATGAAAGTAGTTCTTGTGTTTAAGGTCATTTAATGATGATAATAGGAATTCAGCTCTCATATGGTGGTCACTGGACTTTCCGAGATATCATGGGATTTGTCCACTACCTTGCATGACACGCGAGGTAACGTGCCTCGAACGGGGTAACCGGACCTTAGGGTTTGTTGGTGCAAGAATAACTTGGGAGAGCATGACGAGTTTTAAAACTCGAGGGTGCAGGCAAGTATGTGTTTCGGTGACGACTAATTCACTTGGAGTAGAAAAGGCATAATCATAAGCACGACCTTTTTAAATTATGATGCAGAGCATAGCTCCATCTGTAGTGCAAAGGCTGATGTGATGAAGATCACGGCCGACTGACCTTAAACCATTACTACTTAACCTTGAGTTAATTTCACATTTGTTTACCTCAAGTATCTCTTTACATGATTTTTTTTCAGCATAGTTGTTATATTGATTATACCACTTTATACTTGTTGCATATTTGGGAATGTGGATAAATGTATCTTAGTATTACTTAAATAATTTCATGTACTCACCGTCTAATTTGTGACGGTGGGTGCAGATCAGTCGAGTAGCAGACCGAGCAAGGAGAAGATTGGTGACTACCTCTGTGCCGGTAGAGGAATGGTAGGACATATTTTTGTAGGTTTTGCATTCTTTTGTATTACATTTTCTATGTACTTGATACTTTAATTTTTGGTTGAGTAATAGGAACCCTGACCATACACATGTTGTATATATCGTCATTTTTGTTTTATGTATGCATGTGATTTATATTTCCTGGTTGTTCCACAATAGGTTAAGCCTTATGTTATAATTTCCACCAGTAACTTAAGAAGACTTCTGCTGAATAATTTGTTAGTTTGGAAAATTGAAATTAACTCTGATTTGTTAGGTATTTGAACTATCTAGTTGATTGTAGGTGGTATCGTGTTTTTAATAATGAATAATTGATAAGTTTTTAGGTGTTTAAATAAGGCTGACTAGTTCCTTATTGGGTCATATATGGGATATTAAGGCTTAATTAGGGATTAGGTCTAGCGGTGCCCTTATTTAGAGGAGGGGTCGTCACATGGCATCAGTTCTAGCTTTTTTGGAAAATCCAAATTGTCTAGCATATTATCTTTGGCAAATAGACCCTAATTTAACCCTTGTTCTCTTTACAACAATACGAGGACCTAACGGTGTACCGATGCAGATTTTATTTGAAGGAGGATGATAGTATATTCATTCGTCTCTATCGTCGGAAAATCAACCATTGCAGTACAGTCATCGTGAAAGTTCAAAGAAAATGAGTGAGACATTCTTGCATTAGCTCGAAGAAAGAAAGATGTGAAAATGGGAGAGAGGGAAATGAGGTCACAACTAGAAAGAAAAGTTTGAATTAGGAAAATTGATTTGTGGGAACAAGATAATTGCACAAAATTAACACGGATAAACCTAATTTAGAATCAACACTCCTTTAAATCGGGATGAGGTGGTGGCGATGGATTGGGATCTGCTATGGTAGTTAAGGAAGGAAATTTAGAAGCTTTGAGTTGGGACTTCCTCAAACGGGTCTCTTCCTTCAACATACGGCAAGTCCTTTCTATTTCGGGGTTATAAAGGTCTAAGGAATTGTTATCCTTGGACCAATAAAGACTATAGAACATAAAAGAAAAAGAAAAAACCTAAAGTAAAAACAAGTCCCCGGTAAAGGCACCAAAAATTGATGCGTGTCGAAAGCATCAAAAAATAATATAAGCCTTACGAGGTTACCACTTTACACATCATTTTGTAGTTGTGGTAAGCCAAGGGGTCGAGCCACAGAGAAATAAGTTACTTTAGATGAAAAAATGAGGAAGATTCGATTCTAAGAGATATGAGTGAACCTCTACTAATGTATAAAATTCTAAACACAAACAAACAACTAAAATAGGCAAGTAAAAAAACCAATACAACAACAACAACATAGCCTCAGTCCCAAATTAACTGGGGTCGGCTACATGGATCAAACTTTTCCATTGTGCTCGATTAAGTGCAATTGATGGTGAGCTTTGCAAACCATTCAAATCCCTTTTAATTAATGCATCCCATGTTAACTTTGGTCTGCCCCTACATCGTCGAATTTCTACAGTTTCTATTGAGTCAAGTTTTCTAGTTGGGCCATTTGTAGGCCGTCTTTGCAGGTGACCAAACCATCGCAACTGCCCTTCCTTAATCTTTGTATCAATTGGTGCTACTCCTACTTGTCTTTGAATTTCTATATTAGTTTTACCACACATCCACCTAAGCATCCTCATTTCTGCTACGTTCGCTTTATGTAATTGTTGTTGCTTTACCGCCCAACATTCACTTCCATAGAGCATAGCTGGCCTAATTGCGGTCCTATAAAATTGTCCTTTTAACTTAGTAGGAACATGTCGATCACAAATCACCCCTGTGCACTCCGCCATTTCTTCCATCCAGCTTGAATTCTATGTGTGACATCATCCTCAATGTTACCATCATTTTGTATGATTGATCCTAGGTATCTAAAGTGGTTTACCTTAGGAACTTCTACTTCCCCTAATTTTACCACTCCGTCATCTCGATGTCTAGTGTTTCCAAACTCACAGTGCATTTATTCAGTTTTCGTCCTACTCAACTTAAAGCCTTTAGATTCTAATGTATTCCTCCGGAGTTCTAATTTCCTGTTCACTCCATCTTTGAAACAATAATTAGCAAAAATAAATGGAGAAATAAAATTAATTATTAGAAACTAACTTAGGCTTCGATTTAATAGTTCAACTTAACACTCACATGCAGTGGTCATCAATTTCCACATAAAAATGAGCATTCCAAATCAACTCTTAGGTTAGTTATATGGTTCAACATCGCGTATAAACACCTAAACTTTCTAGTTACCTTAAACAAAGCAAGACTATTGTTTGAATCCCTAACAAATGTATAACCCTAGAAAAAACACACTATAATTCAACACAATTGTCGCATTAAAATTGATGGAATCACTAACCCTAGACAATTAAATAACCAAACGCCATTAATTTAGCTTGGACTTGCTAATTGTATGATTTCCCGTAAATGACCAACCAATTGAAGTAATCACTTGTTGTTAAAGAATCCACATAATTACATATGTAAAATTCCCTAACTAGCATTAGATCCATATATAACAAGTGTGCATTTGAGACTGCAAAGAATCATGGTAATTATTTAACAATTAACAAAATAAGACAATTAATGGAATGTAAATCAAGATTTAGAAAATCTCAATTTACAAATTTGTGTGAAGAAATTAAACCTCCCTTATTCCTCTTCTAGCCTAGGTTAGGGGAGCTTTTAGCTTTCCATAGAACAAGAATCCCTAATCTAATGTATTTAAAGTTCTAAATTGAGGAGAGAGAAAAATGGCGAGGGAATAGTGGTTATCGTAGGAGAGAGATGGTGGATAGGGTTGAGAAAGAATAAAAAATTGAGGAGATAGGGATCTTTTTTCGACTTATGGTCTTTTTTTTTCCTTGCCAGATTGGTCCTTCTACTTCTCTCTAATTCGGGCACTTGGGGAGAGAGAGACGGTCTAACGTGGAGTCTGCTCAGTCGAAACTTGATTCATTTGTTGTTCATTCTCTGTTCTTGCTTAAAATAAAGGCAAAACATATTAACTAGCCCTCAAACATTAAGGGTTTTTTAAATTTGGCCTCTTAACTTTTATTTAGTTAATTTGAGTCTTTCAACTTTAATTTTGATTGAGATTTGGTCATTCTCACACCTTCTTTGAGTCTAATGGAGAGGAAGAATGTGTGAGAATGGTCGAATTCAAACTTTAGGCTTTTTGTTTTGTCTCTAAAACCTTTTTCGTTCGATAAAATTGAAAAATGGGGCATGTTACTTTTAACATTAGAGGGCATAATCTCAACTTATATTAAATTTCAAGGTTTCAAATCAAGCGAATAAAAATTGAGGGGCCAAATCTAAAAAATAATTAAAGTTTGAGGGGTCATTTAATATATTTTGCCTAAAATAAATTGGAATTCTTTCGTTGAGAGAGCGCTCTGTTTGAGGATGATCTTGTGGCTAATAATCGTTCGGAAGAAGCTCTATGCATTGATCGAGGCAAATCTGAAGGTGAACAGAGTTGCTTGGGATGAGAGAGAGCGCATGAACGAATTAGGGGAGAGTCAAGTTCGCATTAACAAAACACATTTCTTCATCCAATTTGGCATTTTTGTGCATCCTAAGGCGTATCGTAACATTGTAGGAGTATTCATGTCATTTTTTTGTCAATATTTTTGTCGATGGCCTTCTACTAATATGTTCATCTTTGTTGTTGATTACGTTTCGAGGCCAATCTAAAGGCTGTTAAACTACAACAACTCTACATTTGTGCTCCACGAAATATTTAGATATTTCTTTGACTCTAAAACCTCAAGGCTTCATGCAAAACTCTTAAACATCATCATAGCCTAATGAGGTCCCTCGCGGCTACCTCGAGAACTGTGTTGGTGTGCTTTACGAGGTGAACACAAAAAGTATTCCAATAAGGCCTTTTTTGTTCTTTTTTTATCAAACTCCAACAAAACATACACACAACAAAAACTAATCTATACAAACTAAATAAGGAGACTTTTATGCACTAAAACATAACATTTACGCACATAATCGAGGAACAAATATGTAGTTATCAATAACCCACATAATTATGAATGCACAATGATGAACTAGCATTATACACTAACCGAGGCAAATGTATTCACGAATACAAGAGCTCTAGTCCAAGCCTTATGAATTAACACAGTAACAAGGGGAATAAAATAAATTAATTGAATAGGAATAAAATATCACATTGCAATGTTGAAATTGAGTCTCCCTTACTCTTCCCCTATTTATTTTACGTCAATTTAATTAATTTAATTATAATAAGAATTGAAATGATGTAATCAAACTATGGCGATCAATTAAACTAATTAAACTAACACAATTTAAATTCACTAATATTAAATATTTTAAATTCAATTCAAATCAAATTAATAGATAACAAACATTTACGCAAGTATCCAGAATAATGAAACATTAACCTTTTTGAATCCGAACATATTAATGAAAGTATAGTTATAATCATACTATCATCATATTATGAAGTATTATTGAATCATTAAACCTAAATCATAATCAAGATTGATAGCCTTTATCAAGCCATCAGTTTTCCTTATATCAATGGAAAAGCTCAAAGATAACTAATAGAAACAAACCAACATTACACTCTATGAAAACTTCTTACTTCTAAGCCAATATTATTAGAATTAGACATATCAATATTAAACTTAGAAAAAAATTCACCTAAGACATCTAAACAGTAAAAGACGTTTTAAGTTTAAAGCATGCAATTTTTTTTAATTATAATACGCAAAAACAAATCTATTGATACCGTGAATTGATGTATAAAATTAAGTTTAAAGCATTAAGTACAAATTATTCTTTATTATGACTACATTGCGAAATGATTTAGGTTCATGTTTGGATTTTGTCTAGATTGGTAAACTACTCACACATGTTCAAAATTGACATTGTAATAAAATAAAAAAGGCATTAATGAAAAATACCTCATAGTGAACACTTGACTCTCCAAAGTGTCTTCAAAGGCAAGAACAATAAGACTAAACTAAACTCAATAAAACTAATTAATGGCTCTCAAGAGTAGTTAAAGAACACTTAATTTTGAAACACTAAGGTCAGATATATAATATTCTAAGTTTTACATATGCCAAACGAACTAAAATTCCTTGTTTTAATTTAATATTCTCATAGCCGATATCAGCGAATCCTTACCAGATCCTCCTTCTCAACTAAATCACGGGTGAAATCAGTGGAAAGTCTTTGTGGTTCACTGATTTCTATAAAAAATCTTAGTTCCTTTCCTGAATAGCTGATGAATTGTTGGACTCTCTACCACCGATTTATGTAGCGAATCTTGGTGTAAACCTTGAATCCTTGTGGAATCACTGACTTTTTCAATTGACTAATTTTTTTTCTTTTCTTCCGTTTTTTTCGTTTGTTCAGATAACCTTAATATAACATGAAATCACAAAAACAAGAGCAAACCTAGTGTAATATAGCCTTTTACATCTAAAATCACCTTAAAATATACTATAAAACAATATCTAATAACTGGCTTCTCAATGTCGTGGGATCAATGCTCATGACATCACCTACGACGCTAAACCTAGTTTTGCCTAAATTTTCTACTTTTTGTCCAGGACTTTTGGACCTTTTTCGAGGGTCTCCACTAGTCCGAAAATCACCAAAATTTATAGATAACATCAACATACTAAAAATCTGATTCATCGAGATTTTCAAGTAATTCCGACATGTTTTGAAAGATAATCAGGTTGTTACCATCACTACAAAAAAATCGCAAATCAGAAACGGAATTTTCCGTTTCTGATTTGTGAAAATTCCGTCTCTCTGAATGAAATCGAAACGAACAGAGACGAACGCGTTCGTCTCTCAAAACGTCGTCGTCGATACGATCGAAACGGAAAATGGATTTCGTTTCGATTAGAGACGAATAGAGATCGGAAATTATCCGTTTCGATTAGAGACGGATTTAGAGACGGAAATTAGAAACGAACAGAGACGAACGAAAATGGATTTTATTTCGAAATGGTACATTTGTAATTGCATTCCGTCTCTAATTCGTTCTTGCGATTAGCAACGGAATCGAGACGGAATTAATAAATTTATGAATTCGTCTCGATTCCGTTTCTAATCAGCAACGGAATCAGAGACGGAATCAGAGACGGAATGCAAAGAGTCCGTCTCTGATTCCGTCTCTAATTAGAAACGGAATCAGAGACGGAATTAATATTTCCGTCTCTGATCCGTTTGTGATTGATAGAAATATTTCTGGAAAATTAGAGACGGAATAGCAACGGAAAATTTGAATTCCGTTGCTAATCCGTCTCTAATTTTCTGTTTTGTTTAAATATGGCACGGATACATAAGCCAATCGATTCTCCAACCTAAAAAATCAAAATACAACCCGATATGACATACTCCATCGCCTGCACCCCCTCCAACAACTCCTTGAGGGTGCTAACATCCCCCAAAGAAGCCAAATTGCGCATCCATACATCAAAAATATATATCAACAAAAATTCAAAAGAGAAAGAAAAAATGTGAAACTCAAAATTAGCCCAAAAATTTATATATCCACGGAAAGTTGTCATGTATTACAAAAGCTCCAAAATTTGGAAGTATACACAAAAACCAACCAATCCTATCGTTCAACAAGCAAAAAAAAAAAGAACACTCACAAAAGGTCCAAAATTTGGAAGTATACACAAAAAGGACTTCATCTAATAAGTAAAACGCAGCTTTGAAGCATTTCTGAATCTCCATCTGAGGGCAACAACCAGTGAGTATGCACCTGAAAGAAGTAGGCAAAGGAGAGATTAATTAGTTTGAGGTCCTGCGAGTTAGCGCGCTAATTCCAAAGATTAGCGCGCTAATTAGCCACTCTTACCGAGATATTTTTGACTTTTGGAAATCAAGCTTTAAATTTGAATTTTTGATTTCCTGGATTCCTAGAACGGCTATAAACGGTCATATTGGAATTCCTATCACTATAAAACCACCACAAACTTGGTTTTAACATAAGGAAGACGAAACACATTCAAAAATGCAAGATCTACAAAGAGAAGAATGGCATAAGTGCAAGAATGCTAAAAGGGAAAAACTAAAAGTTAAGCACAAACCTATCATGTAAGTATGATTCTAGAACTCATCCTCTCACCCAATCTAAACTCTTGTGTGCTCCAAAGGCGACAAGCCATGTGTTCCTACTCAAAAATAAAAAAAAACAACCAGTGGGATTCAAGAAAAGCAAGTGAAGAACAGAAAAAAAAACCATACAATGTTGAATAAGAATGCTTCCAAAAAAAAACATGATCATCAAGCAAATGCGATCACAGACCCGAAGTTGGTGTCAATGTTGCTATTTTCCTACGCATATGAGATGGCGAACAATGTTTCTATAAGATGGACCTATCATGTAAGTTGAGTTGTAAAACATGTATAACATGTTTTATAAGGGATGGTTAGGTCCTGGACGAGTTTAAGGGTCGCTAACACAAAGGGATAAATTAATTAGTTTGAGGTCCCTGCAGGTTAGCGCGCTAATTCCAGATATTAGCGCGCTAATTAGCCACCGCTGGGATTTTTGACTTTTGGAAATCAAGCTTTAAATTTGAATTTTTGATTTCCTGGATTCCTAGAACGGCTATAACCGGTCATATTGGAATTCCTATCACTATAAAACCACCAATAACTTGGTTTTAACATAAGGAAGAAGAAACACATTCCAAAATTCAAGATCTACAAAAAGAAGAAATTTGATTTTTTAGAAGGAGCAATAGGAGATCACTATAAAACCACCAAAAACTTGGTTTTAACTATAATATACTAGTGTTTGAAACAAAGTAAACCACCAACAATATGTAAATCAAGTAACTTAAAAAGTCTACACGACAAACTATTGAAAGGAAGTGATTCGATCGCTAATTAAAATAGAATAGCCAAGAGAAGATTCACCTCGATAAGCACCTAAGCCACCGCCCCCAAAGCCTCCATAACCCCCACCAAGCTCACGCCTCCACTATACCCACCACGCCTACCTCCGAGACCCGGAGTCCTATGAGGACCAAAATCACCACCACCAAAAAAAGAATGAGTTTAACATGCAAATGAAACAAATCGTCTACAACATGCTCATCGTCAAAAGCAATGAACCCATTCCCTCGAGAACGATAGGAAAAACTAAAACCCGCCTTTCCGAAAACAGGGAAAAATAAAAATAAAGGAACTTCATCATCGAACCTTCTACTACATCGAGGCTTCAACAAACCACCATCGTCCGCAGGTAAATTCATTGTCCATTTATCCTCTCAGTATATCTTAGTTGGCTTGGACGCCTTGGTTGATGCATAAGTTATCATGGATTTTATTTTTAATACATTATCCTCCCCAAAATAAATTTTTTAACCTCAGTTTAAGTAAAATATACTATAAGTACCGAATGTTTGCGAAATTAATCCATGGGATAAGAAAACATCTTGTTTGTTGTGTGCAAATCTTATGCGTTGCGGGTTCTCTCGAGTGCTATGATGAAGAAAGTGGTAGAATCGACGAGGGAGCAACATCTTCATGCCATAGCAAATGAATTTGGGAAATCGATAAAGGGGCGTTTTCGGTCATCGTGTTGAGAACATGTAGGCTATTCTTCTTCTACGGACATGCCATAATAGAAGAAGAAGAGCCTACATGTGCGTAAATACGAATGACCGAAAAATGACCATTTATCGACTTCCCAAATTCATTTGCTATTGCATGAAGATGTCGTCCCCCTCGTCGATTCTACCACTTTCTTCATCATAGCACTCGAGAGAACTCGCAACGCATAAGATTTGCACACAACAACCAAAGATGTTTTCTTCTCCCATGGATTAATTCTGCAAACATTCTACACTTATAGTATATTTTACTTAAAAACAAAAAAAAGAATTGGGGGAGCAAAAGGGAAAAAAATAAAATCCACGATAAAATATGGAACATCGACCTAAAAATGCACAAAAAGAAGTGTGAATCATAAAGTAATTCGATGAATTTCTAAAGTTGTCTACACTATAAAACGTTTAATCTAAGCATTTGAAACAAACAACAAGTGAAGTACCTATGTATCACCAACCCGCTCATCTCTCGAGAGCCACGCTTACGTCTCACGCCCAACATTGTACCCTTGTTGGGGTGGATCGACCGGATCTATTTGCGGCGGTGTTGCTTGGTCATGAGGTGGCGGTGGTGGTGGCGGTGGTGGTGGTTGGTGCTTGAGCTAGGTCTATTTCGTCCATGTCCATCCCAAGACGCCGTTGCATGAAGTTCATAACCTTTCGTAGTTGCTCCGCAACGACATCGAACTCGCCCGCGGCACCACATCCGGCGTCTGCGCGACGTGCTAGCACCAGGAGTTTCGTATCTCCTCTTCTTTCTCCCTACGGACCCGAGTCCGTAGACACGTCCTTTGGAAGACTCACCCGCCACATTGAGGTACACCGCCTCATCATCCACCGATTGCTCCGGTGTAGCTCCGGGTCGCTCCCCGACGTCGCTCTGGAGCCTATCCCGCATATATGCACAACAAACAAAGTACATGATATGGGGTAAGTGAAAGACTTAATAATATTTTACATTTCATTTCTATACTTACATAGAACCGCTCGATCTAGTATCGATGAATGTCGTCTGTCGTGATTAACGGTGTGGAGATGCAAGTACAAATCATTCACCGACGGTGGCGTCTCGGATGAATCACTGCGTGCGGGACCAAGCATAGTGAACAAGAGTATAAATGTACAAAATATCCTAGATGTTAAAAAAAACTAACCAATCTTTCTTGGGTAGTCGCAAATGACACGGAACCACCACCGTGCTTCGAGGTCCGGTCCCCAGGCCTTCGACCTCGGTGTTCCTATTCTCCGTCGCTTGCTAGACCTAGCCTGGAAGTCCTCGCTCTCCCGATCTTGCAAGTATCTCCTTCATGCCTCATCTCGTAACATAAACCGTTTGCACCCGATTCTTCTTCAACTTGTGCATCAACGCGGTGTACCTTGTGCTGCAAGCTTTGTCGTACGCCGCTCGCACGAGATCCTCGGAAGCGCATCATCCCATCTAAAAAATATCTACAAATTGGCGATTGCTATTGTTAGCACTTATTTGAGAAAATAGTATAAATCATAAGGCACATGGTAGTCTTGTTTACCTTCCATTGTCGCCGTATTGGTCTTTATGATGAGGCGGTGCACCGACTTCCAACAACACCCTTCAGAATCATCCATCGTTTAAAAACTTTTGTCATCCTCCGTGCACAAAAGTGCGAAGGATGCAACTCCCCGTGTTTCATGAACATGCATATCACCTTAACTACTTCTTCAATATTTGACATCCATATTGAAATTGACATATAAAAGTCAAACGCAAACTTACGTATCATTGGCAATCGAGTGATAGGGATCCCCGCACGCGAGGGGCCTCCATCCCCGGCCTCTGAGGGTGGCCGCGGAGGGCTGTCACCTCCAACCCTGCTCTTACGTCTTCCTCTCGGGATCTTTGCCGCCGTGATGCTTTGTGGTCGGGGTGCAGGCCTCGTGGGTAAAGGAGTCATTGATGTCGGAGAAGGTGTGGGGAAGCGTGTAGTAGGCATAGTCCTTGATGACGACGAAGATGGTACAGACGACCCCGACGGTATGGAAGGGGAAGGTGACGCTGCGGCTGTATCGTGCTCGAGAGACCGAGAAGTCGGAATCGATAATGGAGGTATCGAACCACGACCTCGACCGCCACGACCTCTATCGACCACTCCTGTGGCCTGACCACGAGGGCCAGTTGGTATTTCGCCGCCAGATGTCGGTGCCGCACCTATTCCGCCTGGACGATGGCCTCCTAATGGCAAACCTCGACATCCCCTACGATCACGTCCGCCATGATACCTAACAATATTCACGAGTAAAACATCATAAAAGAAGGGCATACAAAAAGTAGAAATTCGGTCTATATTATTGGACTTAATAAGAACAAAATCCATGCAAATAAAAGTAACTACATTATTGGTCGTTGACATATCATATACAAACTTTATTCGCTATCATCCGTTTCAAATTCACTCTCATGAGTAGAAGGTGATGATTCTTCTTCTCGATTCATCTCCACTATAAACTTCATCGCTTGGACCCGCTTCAACAATGAATCGAGTCCCGATCGGAACATCCAGTTGTTGATATCGGCGTCGCATCATCGACTACGCACGTGGTGGGCATCCCATCTTGGAAAGCAATCTCTGCCGAGCCCTGGTCATTATCGTCTTTGCTAGTTTCCTCGTCAGAATTTTGGTCGACAAAGAACAAACCGCTAGCCATTCTTGTCGATCGTTCCGCATAGAAGAGTACGAAAGGTAGTAGACTTGAGTGGCTTGCATTGCCGAAGTACAAATGGCTCGTAGTTGTTATATCGTCGACTTCGTTGAACCTCTACCAATTGAAGTGTTGGGTGAGTCCTCACACCATGATTCGGTGTAGGGTCATACCATTCGCACTTAAACAAGACCACACGTTTGAGGCCGTATACTCAATCTCCACAACCTCTTGCGGTACTCCATAATAGTTATGGGAAACATCAGCGTAGTTTGAACCCTTCACCAAAACACCGCCGCTCTGCGTCGATCTATTAACGTCATATGTTGCGGAGTGGAACTTATACCCATTAACAAGGTAACCAGGGGTAGACAAGATACATGATCGACTAGGACCAACAGAAGATCAACGAGCGTCTCGTCAACTATAGAATTCCGAGCCTATTCGTCAAAATTAGAGATGCAATATGACACATTAGTTATGGGAGAAACATTTGAATCTATAACGTACAAAAGTAATGCCCTTACATATGTTTGAAACCAAATGGGGAAGTTGTGCTCTAGACTACTATCAACTTGCGACTCCCCATTGCTTGAGTGATTTCATCGACGAATATCCTAGAAGAAACGAACGTGTAAGTCGGATGTATTTATAATGTATGAACAATGAATGTACTTGCATTAATGAAAGAAAGTGATGGACATATCGAACGTAAGGAGCGATCTCTGGACAATTGAGCGGATGTACGAATGAGCGGCATTATACTCCTGCTCTGTCAAAGTACCGCTCCTTCGACTTGCCCATGGGTCGACCAGGATAAGTGAAAATTGAGAAATTGCCAACGAAGTTCGGTGTGGGCCCGAGACCGCCATCGTCGTTACGTGGCACTTTGTCATGCAACGTAAAGACGTGATCTTCGAAGTAGTAAGAACAAAAGGATGTGACCTCTTCGACCAAATAAGCATTACACATGGAGCCCTCAACCTTCGCTTTGTTTCGCACATTGTTCTTCAAATGTTTAAGGTACCTATATGAATGTTATAGGAAATGTTGATATAAAACCTATTGAATGGGAAAATAATATCAAGGGCTCAAGATAGTACCTCTCAAATGGATACATCCATCGAAATTGAACGGGACCGCCGGACGGGCCTCGTAGGCCAAGTGGATTGGTAGGTGTTCCATAGAGTCAAATAAGCTTGGAGGAAAATTTTTTCCAACTTGCAAATGATTTTTGGAATTTCGGACTCTAAGACCTCCATATCTTGATACTTGACACATTTCGCAGTTAGGGACCGGAAAAAAAGGCTTAATTCGCTAATTGCAACCCAAACCGGGTTTGGGAGAAGTTCTCTGAATGCAATTGGTATCAACCGTTGCATGAATATATGACAATCATGGCTCTTCATGCCGAACATTCGCGCTTCTTTGGATCTACACATCGACCAAGATTCGATGCGTAACCATCGAGAAAACGCAACTTTTCAACCCACTCGCACAATTTTTGTCTTCTTGATGTATCAAGAGCATAGCACCCAAGGACGTAAGTATTTGTCGCCGAATCAATGTGTAGAGAAGGTCGGTGACAATATTCACGAATATCTTGCCTCGATTTTGCATTGTCCTTACTCTTGCCCGGTACACACATAATAGTGTTGAAAATGTTGTCAAAAACATTTTTTTCGATGTGCATGACATCTAAGTTGTGGCGGATCAAGTTTGTCTTCCAATACGGCAAGTCCCGAATATGCTTTTCTTCCTCCATCCCGAATTCTTAGCTATCCGCCCATTCACGATTCGCGCCGATTTCTGTCACCTTCATCAAGCCAAACGATTCAATTTCTGCCAAAATTTCTTCACCAGATCGCAAAGCGAAGCGGATCATCGATTATGACCATTTTGCCTCTAATGAAATTTTTTTGTCTTTCCTTAATGGTGATGACTTCTCCAAGAAACGACGATGACAATCAAACCACGATGTCTTACCTCCATTTCGCAATTGAAATGCATTTGTATCCTCCATACAATATGGACAAGCGTACTTACCGTGTGTGCTCCAACCGGACAACATGCTATATGCGGGGAAATCACTAACGAGTCCATAAAAGGGCAACTCGCATGACAAAATTTGTCTTGGTGGAAACGCCGTATGTAACCACCCCATTGTTCCCTAAATCTTGCAACTCTTTCACAAGCGGCCAAAGGAACACGTCGATTTTCTCGCTTTGGGCTGGTCGGTCCAGGAACGATAACCGTTAAGAACATAAACTCGATTTCATGCACATCGACGGTGGAAGGTTGTAAGGAGTCAAAATCACGGGCCACGAAGAGTACGATTTCCGGAAATCCCAAATACTTGAAAACCATCGGTGCACAATCCTAAACGAACATTCCGAACCTCGGAGGCAAAGTCTTTATTGACGTCATTAAAATGTCTCCAAGCAATCGAATCGGAAAAGTGTTGCATAACATCTTCAAAGCGATGAATGATCTCCATGCCATCGCATATGTTTTGCGGTTGACTCGAGACGCATACAATCGTTGCAAATCCGAGGGCCCAAAGGGAAGTAGTACATTCTTTTGCAAGGGCGGTTTTTTGTGTTCCGACCACGACCTCGTCGATGTGCAACGTATCGTGATTTCCCACAAAATTTACATGACGTCAACTCAGAGTCCACTCCCCAATAAATCATACATTGGTCCTCACAACAATCTATTTTCTCAACAGGTAGACCTAGACCTCGCATTAGTCTTTTAGTGGCATAAAAATTCTCAACCATTGAGTTGTCATTTGGCAAACAATCCTTCATGAGTTTAATGATTTCATTATACCCTCGTTCGATATATGATGTTCGAGACTTGATCGCAAGTAATCTTGCCATTGCGGACAACGTTGTCATGGTTTCGCAACCAGGCCACAATTGTTCCCTACTTGCATCAATCATGTCATATAGTTGGCGTGCTTGGGGTTTGGTGATTCTTCCACGACATTCCAATTGAAACTTGGACCCGCACGTTGTGTAGCATCTCGCGGTAAGGTGTCGGATCGTAGCCTCGAACATCAAGCATCATCAATATGGCAATCCATTGCGTGAAAATTTTGCGGCCCTTCATCTCCGTTCTCACCATGTTCGTACCAACCGTGATATCCCCGGACAAATCCATACCTACATAGGTGGTGCTCAACCGTTTCGACGTCCGTGCGGAACAAGTCGACATTTCTTAAAATTGCACGGACATCTACTCTTCCGTTCACTTTGGTATGTAGGACAATGTTGTTTTGCAAATGATATGAATTCTTTAACCTTCGCCGCGAATTCAATTCGAACATAACCGTTGTCGAGCGGTTGTACATCCGATCTCTGTTTGTAGACGACATTCCTAGTCGAACGTAACCCTTGTCGAGCGGTTGTCTATTCAAGTAATGAAATAATAATGATTAAGATGATATGAAGCCTCCAAAATGGAGAATATTGTAAATCGGAAATGCGATCTACACCATCTAAAGAGAAGAAATTGATAGCTAAGTGAAAGAACGAGGTTCGCACATTAAACTCATGAATAGAGAATAAATTGACAAAGTTAGGAAGTCATTAATGAGTCATCACAATCTAAAGAGAAGGAATTGATTGAGTTATGTTGTTTATGTAAGAAGCTTGGGCATTATCAAAAGGATTGTTGTAAATGACTCATAATAAACATGTATAACATGTATTATAAGGGTTGGTTAGGTCCTGGGACGAGTTTAAGGGTCGCTAACACAAAGGGATAAAATAATTTTTTTGAGGTCCTCGCAGTTAGCGCGCTAATTCCATATTAGCGCTCTAATTAGCCACCCCATATATTTTTGACTTTTGGAAATCAAGCTTTACATTTGAATTTTTGATTTCCTGGATTCCTAACACGGCTATAAACGGTCATATTGGAATTCCTATCATGATAAAACCACCACAAACTTGGTTGTAACATAAGGGAGAAGAAACACATTTCAAAATTCAAGATCTACAAAGAGAAGAAATTTGATTTTTAGAAGGAGCAATAGGAGATCTTTGTGGTCGTTCTTAAGTCCTCAAATCCAAAGACCTTTGAGGCTTTCAAAGGAAATGCGATCTACACCATCTAAAGAGAAGAAATTGGTAGCTAAGTGAAAGAACGAGGTTCGCACACTAAACTCATGAATAGAGAATAAATTGACAAAGTTAGGAAGTCATTAATGAGTCATCACAATCTAAAGAGAAGGAATTGATTGAGTTATGTTGTTTATGTAAGAAGCTTGGGCATTATCAAAAGGATTGTTGTAAATGACTCATAATAAACATGTATAACATGTATTATAAGGGTTGGTTAGGTCCTGGACGAGTTTAAGGGTCGCTAACACAAAGGGATAAAATAATTTTTGAGGTCCCAGCAGTTAGCGCGCTAATTCCAATATTAGCGCGCTAATTAGCCACTCGCCATATATTTTTGACTTTTGGAAATCAAGCTTTACATTTGAATTTTTGATTTCCTGGATTCCTAACACGGCTATAAACGGTCATATTGGAATTCCTATCATGATAAAACCACCACAAACTTGGTTGTAACATAAGGGAGAAGAAACACATTTCAAAATTCAAGATCTACAAAGAGAAGAAATTTGATTTTTTTAGAAGGAGCAATAGGAGATCTTTGTGGCTGTTCTTAAGTCCTCAAATCCAGCACCTTTGAGGCTTTCAAAGGAAATGCGATCTACACCATCTAAAGAGAAGAAATTGGTAGCTAAGTGAAAGAACGAGGTTCGCACACTAAACTCATGAATAGAGAATAAATTGACAAAGTTAGGAAGTCATTAATGAGTCATCACAATCTAAAGAGAAGGAATTGATTGAGTTATGTTGTTTATGTAAGAAGCTTGGGCATTATCAAAAGGATTGTTGTAAATGACTCATAATAAACATGTATAACATGTATTATAAGGGTTGGTTAGGTCCTGACGAGTTTAAGGGTTGCTAACACAAAGGGATAAAATAATTTTTTGAGGTCCCTGCGGTTAGCGCGCTAATTCCAAAGATTAGCGTTCTAATTAGCCACGCCATATATTTTTGACTTTTGGAAATCAAGCTTTACATTTGAATTTTTGATTTCCTGGATTCCTAACACGGCTATAAACGGTCATATTGGAATTCCTATCATGATAAAACCACCACAAACTTGGTTGTAACATAAGGGAGAAGAAACACATTTCAAAATTCAAGATCTACAAAGAAAAGAAATTTGATTTTTAGAAGGAGCAATAGGAGATATTTGTGGCTGTTCTTAAGTCCTCAAATCCAAAGACGTTTGAGGCTTTCAAAGGAATATAAGAGTCTCTGCAAAGCTGATCTCTTTTGCCATCCTCTTGGTTGTAAGGAAATCCTTGATATAAACTCTTTCTTGTGCTTAATCGACATAGTTTTGTGTATTTGATTTGAAAATCAGTTTGATGTGTGTTTGAACAGCTTCATCCTGCCTCTTGCACTTAAATTAAAATTTTTAAGACCCTAAGATTGCAAAAAGAGACCACCGGTAGCCCAACATTTAGTTGTGTGGGGAATCGAAGTTGAGGCCGTGCGCCTAACCTATATCGATATCGAGGCATACAAATACCACATAGTATCAACGCGTCTACTACTTGTTCACTCATACGTCCTTAAGGTTATAGGTTTATTCCATTCTCTAGAAATGTAATGTGAAACAAAGAACATTCGCTAAAAGAGTAATCCTAGTGTTTCTAACCCTAACTAGTAGTAGAAATTAAGTAATTATAGGTATTATTCAATCGTAACCAACAACACCTAACTAATCAATCATCCATAGCAAGTGCATGAATATGAAATTACTAACAACTATAACATCAAACGACAAAGTAATTACCTCAAGACATGATTCTAATGTATTATAATGACTCTCATGACATGCTTTACCGATAAAATAAACATGGAATAACAACCAAATACGGATGACATGCTTTACCGATAAAATAAACATGGAATAACAACCAAATACGGAATCAATATAAATCTTGAATTGCTCAATTAAAAGGTTGAAATGAAATAGTACATATTAATAAACCTAAAAATAGAACAAGCATAACCTCAAAAACTATGCATGTAAGAGAAGAAGCGAAACAAAAACTTCTAAAACAAACAAAAGACACAACATTAACTTAATAGATCAAGTGAAGAACACCAACTAATGCACAATCAACCAAGGAACAAATCAAATCACTCAAGAACAGCTTAAAATAAAACCTCATAAAGTAATAACAATTATAAGAACTGAACTCTTAAAATATGTCACACGATTAAGAGTTTGTTCCTTCACATTCATAAACAATAAGGTAGTACTATAACACGCCAATTGCCAAGACGAATTTACAAAAATAAAATGGATTCCATGACCATAATAGCTAAGACCTTTCAAGAAAATAAATTTTTTATTTAAATCCATTTATTCGACTAGTATAGTGAGCCGCTAAGAAAACCTAGTATACACAATGGTCACCACATTATGTTCATTTCCTATATTTGAACATCAAGGCATATATATATTTGCCTTCCCTAGCGATATAGCTTCAGTTCAAGTGAAAATCTATAACATATTTCATTCATGAGCATAATATTTGCAATGCTAACAAGTATTACGACTTTAATATTCCTGGATGCCGCATATAATGTACGTAGGAACACCGGACACCCCAAATATTTATTGATAGATGGAAATTTATGAAGTCTGCATGCTTAATTTAAATTGGAAAATCTTTCTAGATAAAATAGCTTCTTGCCTTCAACTCCGATGTTTACTAGAAGATCGAACTATCAAATGAACCATAGCGGAAACTTAAATAATTCTCATGTCACCCGACGGATTATTCCATAAATTTTTTAAATTAGATAAACAAGGGGACTAGAACGCCAACCCGACGTGACGCAAATTTTTAGCGAAAACCCAGCAGTTCGATTTCCTCAAAACCGTCACAAGGTGAATGATCTCTATGAAAGTGAAGAGCTCTTGATCATGAGTGTTGCTCGCATTATAAAGAACAATAAAAAACAAATAAGAAATGAAGATTGTAGTAAGACTCCAAAACTTCAAATTCCTTGCTAACCGGATCCGAATCGAGACCGAGAGAGAGCGAGAGATATCGGCGATGACGGAGACCGGCGCGACGAGACGGAGAGACCGAGAGACGGCGAGACCGAGACAAGCAGCTAGCGGCGACCAGGTAGCACGACCGGACGGAGAAACGGAGACCACCGCGAACGAGACGGCCGAGCGAGCACCGAGAGAGACCAGCTCGCACGACCAGACGGAGAGACGAGACGATCGAACGGATGGACGTCTGGGGACGAGACGATCGACCGGCGCGACGAGACGGAGAGACGGATTTAGGTTTTGGGGTTTTTTCGTGGGAATGATTTGGGGATTTGTTGTTTTGTTGCGGGGGTGGGGTGCGGGAAGGAGAAGACGCCGCCAGATCGGACAAAATACAAATCTCGAGGAATGATGAACGGCCATAAGAAATGAAGAATTTGGCGGGAATGGTGGCGCCAAATTTCGAGACGAATTTAATTCCGTCTCTAATTCCGTCTCTAATTCCGTCTCGATCCGTCTCAAATCCGTCTCTCGAATATTTCCCTGTCAGTTCCGTCGCTAACTGTTACATTTAGAAATGGAACTTATTCCGTTTCTAATTCCGTTTCTGATTTAGAAACGGAAATAAGTTCCGTTTCTAATTCCGTTGCTGATTTGCTGTTTTTTTGTAGTGCATGTATCTTATGGGTTTTTGAAGTATAATTTTTGTAGCATGTGTTTTCAGGGATTTTAAGGCTGTTACGTTGTCGAAGTCTGCAGAGCACTCAAGATTTTTCAATCTAGTTAGCATACGGTCGTGTCGCACATTCCTTCCACTTACCTAAAAAACCAGGTGTCATTCACTATAGCTTGTCTATAAGGTTTCAATAGGAAAAAAATTGATAAACCAGTGATTAACTCACAGTTTGCATGATTTGATTCCACTCTCAATCCAAGCTATTTACTTATTATTAAACTCTTTTACTTCGATTTCAATTACTATTGCATGCTTCAAATTGTCTTAGATTAAATAGGTTAAAAACATTAGTCATACCCATTTTCCTTAACCTAAGAATTCCTCACAGTTTTTGTGGAATCGATGCCATACTTACCTCTACTGCAAATCTATAGTAATCAGTAAAATTGGGACTATTATTGGTGTGTTTAACATCGCATCAGGGCATTAGGAATAATATAAACAATAATAAGCATATGCAATTTATTCGACATTCACAATTGTATTCGTGACTTTTTTACATTTAAAATGTTTCATGGAAAACCAGAGTTGATTACTCTATTCTACACATTTATACTACCTATGAGACTTTCACGATGTCCTATCATGTAGCTTCACAAGGTGTATCTGAGTGTGGTCAAGTCTCAGGATTTTAAATGGATAGTGAGTAACATGGTTCAATCAATTCGTATTACAGCAATAGAGTAAGGATTCCCCTTATCTATCTCTTAGCAATCATAGAACCAGTTTCCCCAATTAAACTCACTCTCTTCCGAATTATTTAAGTACAGAAAGTTAGTCATAATACAATGTTCTCATATCCCAGTTCATAAACTACGTGAACTAAATATACTAAGTTACGCAGCATAATTTGTCAAACACCATTTAATTAGAGCATCTCACTGGCCTAGATTACCATAATCCTTTGATAATCTAATCAGCCTTATCTTTCTTGCACTTTGTAATCAAACATAAAGCCTTTAAATCATTCGATTATAACTTTATCAAAATTTATGATCCAAAATTATCATTTTAAACCTTAAAACTTCGCTTAGATGGACTATTGAATCCCTAATTTCCTTACAACTTTTCATCGGCACCTCATATATTTTTAAGCCTATTTCGAAAAATTATGTCTGTAAGGATCTTAGAAAACCTATACAGTATAGTGAAATATCAAAGGACTTGTAATCCACCCAATCATTTGTTCACAAAATCTTATTATCAATAATTTATCACTTTTGTCCCAGTTTATGAAAACCAAAACCAATTCAATACTTAAACCATTATAGAACAAGCTCCAAAATAGTTTCAATTTATCAGACTTTATCACAATAGTTCAAAAGAATTTCTTAAACCACATGCGAACTTAAAACCCAATTTATATAATATAGTATATCCAAAAACATACATACATGAAGGAATGAAAGGTCAACATGTTAGATATAGTTTGGGAGCTTCTCCTTTCTCTTGTTGTTGCCCATCGCCAACATTAAAGTAAAACGACTTTAGATAAGTAAATCTCACGCTATCCCGTACACCTGTAGTGATCAAATGCATTCTTTTGCAAGAATTTAAACGGACAATAATATTGTAAGGAACAGTAAATACATAAGAAGGAAATCCATCTTGTTTCTGTTGACTGACCACAATTAAATGACGTCTTCCAAAAATGGTAGGTAAATGGTGATAATTATTCATGAGTTTGAGAAGAAATTCCTTGAGAAGTCACGCCATCGATTATTAATGGAGTATGATCTTGGCCAGCATCACAAATCTTCCTAAGTTCTATTACGTGTCTACAACGATCAGAGACTTCAGTCGTAGAGCACCGCGGTGTTCGCCTTACCACATATATAACCAATGAACGCAATAGGACCTCCAAAAGCGTCATTCTCTTGTTCGTGAATACATGACCAATAGATTATGCAACGATAAATAGCGCAAGCAATTATATTAGAAAAACTACACATACCATGTAAGTTTTACTAAGGGATTTAGTTACAGTACAACAAGCTTTCAATAATTTCCTTATGTTCCAAATCGGTGCCTACACGGTGTCCCAATCGCAGCCCCTACAATTTATTTGCATCTCCAATAAGTTTTCAATTATATTTCATAAATTTTCATATCAACTTAATTTATTTGGTGTATTTAAGTCTCAAAAACCCCGAAAATCCTTTTGTAAAAAATTTCCCAATGTTCGAATCCCTATTTCGACTTGATATACTGGTTCGCTATCAAAAACTGGGTTTCCATGGCTTTTAACCCAATTCCCAAATTTTGAGTTCGATCGGGTGTTGTAGCACGCTTAACAATGTAGAACCCCGGTGTAAGGTGAAAACACGGTGTAGAAGCTCCAAAATTTCCAAATTGCCATTTTAATTCCAAAAACATTTGATTTTATTCAATTTCGTAAATTTTAATATTTTTTTTTATCTCTACAATGCAAGGCAATTCTTGCTCAATATATACTTAATTTAATTATATATAATTATTCTTTTTTTTTTAATAAATATGACAGCCAAGGATTCCTCGCTAATTAAACGTGATGCAGCCTTGGCAGCCCGCTCTTTAGGAAATGCACCTGGGCAAGCTTTCTTTTCTTTGTTTCAGCAGCAGCCTGCATGCTGAACAATATTTTATTTTATTTTTTCATGAACTTCACCCAACCATTACTTGAGTCCTATCAACCTCAACATGAATATCAAGAATACACCATTCCCGACTCAAAACCATTAAAAATTCAATCCGAAAAAGTTTGTTTCCTCGCTTTTTCTTAAGACTGCAGTCACAGTTATTAAAGAAACTGTCACACTTTGGGAACTTGGAAATATGTCGATCCAAGCTCAACAACTCCGGGGAAAGGATGAAAATCATTCTTTGGTATGTGGAGAAACTGAAGGGATCAAGATAACACCGAAAGAGTGTGGGGAGAGTGAATCAGATTGATCCAAACTTACCCATTTCAGCTAGTTTGTTGTCCCAAACCAAAGTGTGCACTGCACTCTTGTCCACGCTCCAAACCTCACCGACATGTTCGAGTTTTTGCGAGATATGGGTGTAGATGACTAACGGGTATGCGGGCACGGGGGAATCCAGGATTTTAAGGAGCCCTGGGCTAGACTTAAATACTAATATGTATTTTTTTTTGGAAAATATTTTTTTTCGAAAATACTTTTGTAACGTAAAAAACTTGACACACAGTTAGTAACATCCCTTGACTTTTTCCGAAGTGCGCCTGCACGCATCTTGATGCCTATCAGAGGAACGTCAACAAATATGTGACTTTTCTGAGTTACAGTATATAGTAAGGTATTTTTTTGTTTAAATAAAGAATTTCGAAATTATATCAGCAAGTGTTAATTATATTTTTCTCTAGTAAGAAAGATGATGCAGCTACCAACTACATTATACTATAAAGTTCAACTCGATTGCGATCAGGACGATGGAGGTGCAATTCAAATTCCATTAAGTTGTTACACCAACTACTCCACCACCAAAATTAGCTCTTTTTATTTTTATACCACCTCCTAAAACATTGCCTCTAGTCAAATGATATCTCTGCCAAAAGTAGCTCACTCTAATTTTATTTCAATAACATCAGTTAAATGAAATAAACATTTTTTT
The DNA here is from genome assembly GCA_039657365.1 of Stephania yunnanensis. NCBI lineage: Eukaryota > Viridiplantae > Streptophyta > Magnoliopsida > Ranunculales > Menispermaceae > Stephania > Stephania yunnanensis. The sequence continues at coordinate 35,423,973 of CM077590.1, read as the reverse complement.
ATTGAATCAATGAAATAATTATTAAACTTTGCTAAACTTTTTTCTTGCTTTTCCTTCTTATTTATTTATTTATTTATTTGCTTAAGGCTCTGTTTGGCAAGGCTAGCTGATAATCTAGCTGATAGCTGATAATCTAGCTGATAGCTGATAATCTACTAGCTGATAGCGGAAAGCTGATAATCTAGCTGATCAACTAAAAACTGTTTGGAATGATAGCTGATTGATTAGCTGATAAATGCAAAATGACAATAAAGGACATATGACACAATTAAGTATATTCATTATATAATCATATAATTAATTGTTATAAATAACTCTGTATTTTATTTACAAAATATAAATTAATGCCATAAAATAATTTATATTATTTAGAAAATTGAATTATGTGTGTCCATAAATGCTTACATGAAAATAACTCTATATTAATTTATAAGAATTCGCAAAAAATAAACACATGTAAATAAAATACAATAAACGACTTTGATAACTATACATATACCTAACGCATCATCCATAATTGAGAAGCAATGTTATTGCGAATATTCTTCATTTCTTGAGAAGTCTCTCTATAACTTTCATGATTGATGTCGCCATCAATAACATCTGAAAGTTCGTCAAGAGGTACATAATCTGGATGTTGTGCAACGATGTTGAAGAAGTCGTCATCCTGTGCATTTTTTCGTATATAATTATGCAACGCAAATGCAAATATTATGATGTCAATTTGAGTTTGTACACTAAATTGCGCGCATAGCATTAAGTATCTTCCATCTCTTCTTCAATACTCCAAATGACCTTTCGATGCAACTTCGAAGAGATGAATGTGCACGATTAAAAACTTCTTTTGCATTGTTAGGACCAACATTTTCAAACCGATTTTGGTGGTATCTTGTTTTGAAATATGGCACTAAATACCCTCGCCTATCCTGGATATCCTTTGTCCACCAAATAATATTTGCCTATTGAAAGAAAAAAAAAATGGCATTGCATGATTTATAAATATCATATGACAATAAGGTAAACTCAAAAGTATTGATACCTTCGGCGCGCTTTGGAAAGTTTAACGATGGCGTATTAATTGCATGGAGGAAAATACGTGAATCATGTGCCGATCCCTCCCATCCAAATTGATATAAATGTGAAGCACATATCAAAGTCACATGCTTTGCGCCATGACATTGAAAGACGTGAAAGTTTTTCTCCCCTATAACGCATTTGATCCGCCTCAGAACACATGCAACAATATGGGTACCATCAATACATCCTATGCAATCCTGTTGTATTAAATATAAATGGTTATATAATATACAATCAAATTATAAAATAGTAGGTGATAAATATTTTTATATTGTCTTACCTTGAAATAAGGCATATATCGTTCGTCGTGAAGGATGTGAGACGGTATGGATTGAAATGTATGATCAGTTGGTTTTATCATATCACGTGCAAAACCCTTAAAGCCATTGCTTCTACCGGTAATAATTTCCAAAACCTCATGAAATGATCTACTTATAGTCTCACCAGAACGTTGAAAATGCTCTCCTAAGTCTCTATTAGAGGCACCCTTGGCTAAAGCATATACAAATATACCTACTTTCTCTATAGTTGATACTCTGCTTCGTTCCAAACCATATTTTAATTCTAAATCATTGCATAGTTCTATGAAAAGTTCTTTCTCCATCCTAAAATTGTTCTTACTTCGAGCATAATGTCCGTTTAGAATTTCCATCATCCAAGATTCTCCTGTTTGAAGTGAAGTCATGCATGATTCTTTATATATGTTTTTGTAATAATGTGTAGCAGCTATAGCCCATGTCGTGTATCCGGATATAACAATAAAACCAAGCCTTTTCATTTTCTGCCTTTGCAACTCTTCGATATCCATGATACACCTGATATGCATAAATAACATGTAACTAAAAGATATATGAAATACTTTTAAAACAAAACACACACATATAACTAAAAGTAATTTACATAAGTTCATAACTCTTGAAAATGCATGTCAATTTATATAAATTGAGAACTAAAACATAATCCAACTCCAAATACAACTAATAAATGTAGAAAGAAAGATGTCTAAAAAAATAAATGCAGCAAAGAAAAAAAAACATACGCAAATAATACGAGCACGATCTAAACATTCACTTATTCCTACTCATAAAATCTAGCCAAACTTTCCTATTGTTATCATCTTTCATGTTCACAAATATCTTTCTCTTTGTCTCGTCTGAAATAAAGTCATGCGCAAAGCACCACAAATCACTACCTTCCTCTAAAGTGCCTTCGTTAACCATACGACCAATAATACTCATTCCTATGTCAATAGAACTATCTGATACAACTTGACATCTCGCATGATTTTCCGTCTTCATAATTTCCAATGCCTCATTAGAATTAGAAAGCAAAGAGTTCAATGAAGCGGCTAGTATTGCAGATCCCCCTCCTGACCGTCTCCTTTTTCGTTTTGGTTGAACAGACTTAGAAGGCTGGTTTGTAGGCCTCTTGTTGCTATCACCTTCTCTAGACTCCAAGTTGGGAACTTGATTCCTACTAGAACTTTGATTGAGTTCCTGAGCACCTTTACGAACTCTTACTTCATTCAAAAATTCATTGAAATTGTTGTCCGAGTCGAGTAATTGGTCATAATGGTTATATTCAGAAAACGCATCTTCAAAAATATTTCCGTAGCTTTATTCATGTCATTTTCATTTGCACCAATTTCTTCATTCTCTTTAGCTTCCTCAACATTCATAGTCATGTTTGTCGGTGGGTCCATAGAGGGTGAAACATTATCCCATCCGTTTGCACAACTATCATCGAATAGTTGAGCCCATAAATCCGAAAGTTCTTGACCCGGTGATTTGTTGCGAAATGCTTTAACTTCGGGATTTTCCTACAACAAAGAGAGTTTATACTAATGAGTTTGTACTAAATCAACTTTCTTTATTATTATATTAATTAATGGTATGAATATAACAAAGAAAAAACTAACCGCAATTTTTTCTCCCACCACTCGCTTGAACAACTCGGTTGTCCCGTTGTAGGATCCCATCCTAGGCCGCTTTCACTAAGCAATAAAGTTTTCCAAAGCTTCCATTGTTTCTTCATATGATCAAACTTGTTCTTGCAAGAGGCAATCGTCACTTTTATCTTTATTTCATCTTCCAACATCTCGCTAATTTTGTTCCATTTAAAATTACTTCCACGCCCATTGTGCATTATGTACTTGAGGCAAACTTCACAGAAAATCTTTTCATAACCTTTCCATTTAAATACTTTTACTCCTTCCGCATCATCATTAATCAAAGCCATTTCTAGCTACAATCATATTTAACACCAACAAACATAAGAGATAGTTGAGGGTTGAAACAAATATTTATAATCATTACAACTAAAAAGAACAATCGCAATTCTATAAATATCTCGACAATTGAATAAAAAATAAATTACATAAAGAAATTCTTTATTTAAGTTGTCTTAATACCACACTTGATTTATGTTTACTTTTATTTGTACGATCCTTTGGAGGAGATACTAATTCTATGGAACATCACCCCAAATTAACTAAATAACTACGTTGTGTGTTGTTAGGAACACCACAAGAGATATTTGTAGACTTCGAAAATTATATTATAAGATATTGGCAGTTCCATTCACCTTTTAGTCTCTCTATTTTAACCTTCCATAGTTTATAAAATGTTCTTTTCATTCCCATTTTTCTTCTAAGCTTAAATCTTCTAAGATATTGGCTCTGTTTGGTAAGCACAAACTAGCTTATCAGCTAGCTTATCAGCTAATTTGGAAGGATTTACATGCTGGAATTCTCAATTTAAACTTCACAGATTGAAAGGAGATTAAAATGCGTATCAATGCTTGCTAATTTGGAATTTAGCGAAAAAAGGAGCTGGAAATATGAAGTGAAATGCTATTTGAGCTTTTTGGTTTAACATGCATTAACAATAACAATTGAAATGCTAACCTCCCGCACTTGGGACCATTCGTTTGTCTGCTTTTGAAGAAGCTTCTAAAACATTTTATTTTTGAAGAGATACTACTTTCTAGATTTAAGATGGTCATGCGATGACATTCCTTAGTATAGAACCGTTCTACCATATTAGTTATGTTGTTGTACTAAATTTCTTCTATAATCTCTTCATTCTTGAGGTTAACGGGATAGATACATTAAAATTATAGTTGTGTCGTGAATTTGTGGTTGGGATTGTTTCCTTTTCTCTCGCTTTGAGGATGAAGATTTTAGTATTATGAACTAAAATTAGTTTTAAGTAAACTGCCAATTCTCTAGCTAAATTAAGGTTTCTCATCAGCATTATGATTCTCATCATCAGATGACACAATTCAGTTTAGCATCTATATATCACCCAGCGGCACAAAGCAAATGCATCGAGCATCGAAACGAACTCTAAAGAAGATGAACTCTAAATAATCTCATTGCAGAATTCATTGAATAGGCATCGAAAAAAAATCTCCTACACTACGTTCATCAAAAAATCTACTAAGCCGAAGAAGAAGATATCAAGGAGATCACCATGAAATTAAAAAATTACAAAAATAACAATTGATATCTTACAAATATGGTCCTTCAACCCAAGATTCCAGTCTCTAATGCCCGATCGCCAAAGAGGAATAACAAAGCTCGAACGATTGAGAGATAGCCAACTCTAAAAAAAAAAAAAAAAAAACGCTAGAAATCACACTCGAAATCCCTAACGTGATATAGCAAATCTGTTTGTATTTATCTCTATTTGGTTTGTAGTTTCATGGGATACTAATATTCGCGGGCATTAATTTATTAATACCGTAAAAATAAGGGTATAATTGTAAAAAAAAATCCAAACGACAGATTTTCTGTTCAAACGCTACTACGAGTAGCGTTTCAATTGGGAGCTTATCAGCTAGCTTATTTTTAAAATAAGCTACAAACCAAACACAGCTTAAAAAATAAACTAGCTTATCAGCTAGCTGATCAGCTAGCTGATAAGCTAGTTTGTGCTTACCAAACAGAGCCTAAGAGGGAGTCGAACACACGACCTCCTTGCTTACCTTTTAACAAGTGATGTCTCACTTGAGATGCTTTTGACTCCTTATTTTTAATTAAATGTTAACAAATGAACTTTACTTAATTTGTATGTCTTCTTTTATTGATTTTTTATTTGGGTAGGTTAGGCTTGAAAAATCTTATTAATGGGTGGGCTAAACTTAAAAAAAAAAAAAAAAAAAAAATGACCTATGTATATATAGATCCATGATAAGATACATGTAGATCTGCTCCAGTACACGGGCAAGTAAAGGGAGTGAACGAGAGTCAACGGTTGAGGAAGAAGAAATGATATAAATCGAGATAAAGAGGAGGTTGTGACTTGTGAGGCGGTGGGGTTTGTTTCTTCTTTTCTTTTATTTGTAAACCTCACCATCACCACCACCACCACCACCACATAAGAAATCTTTAATTTCTTTATTTATTTTCAAGCCCTTCTACGGCACCTCATTTTTTGTCCATAATTTCTAAAATTTGCTAAGAGCTCTCACCACCCTTTAATCTCTTCAAAATTTTATTAAAGCTTATATAAAAATCCCTATTTTGACTTAATCAAATCAAGCCACCTCAAAGCCACTTTTGGAGTCTGAGACCTCTAAACGATAAGAACTTCGAACCACACACTTTTGGTAATATTCTTGTCGCGATAGGCAAAATCTCACCTCGATTCATTTTGTCAAAATTTCTTGTTTTTAACTATAAACACCTCCGTGTTTAACGAAACTGGAGATCAAGCTTCGAGTCAACGTTATAATCACACAGGAATCAGTTTTGACACGTATCTCGAAGTCAAATATGCTAATTTAAATTTACCCAATTGACTCGAGTTTCACACAAAATAATATAAATATACTACAAAACACTAGGTCAACATCATGTAATAATAAATTTGCTGTAAATCCATATTTCATTTCTCTTTGATTAGCCATAATTACATATTTAAAAACTTTGTATGGGATTTGATTGATAAAATATACGAGTCTCACTTACCTTAGTCATAATTTCCTAGATATGTCTTGACTTATCGGGTTTCTGCGGTTCAAGAAGTGGCAAAAACTTTCTTGAAAATGTTTGACCAAAATTAAATTTCGTTGACTTTTGGAAGGTCCAAACATGGAATTTTGAAGCTGCGATGACATAGGTTTATTGGAAACGACGTGGTGGTCATTACACATCACTTTGTTGTGACAACGACGTTTTTTGGCCAACTTCTTTCTTTTAGGCCTTCGAAATCGCGTTTTTACTATTTTTAGAATGTTTTAGTTCGATTATAACTTTTAGTAGGAGTTTCCATTTTGAATGTCATTTGGGGCCTTTGGTTTCTTATTTTGTCTAGTATAAGGTTTAGGGCGTTTTAGACATTTACTATTTTTGGCAAAAAATTAGGATTTGGCTATAAGAAACACCTTTTAAATGTAATTCGCTGATTTTTGATAAGTTAATAAAATCTCAAACTTTGGTTAAGTTCTTACCCTAAATTGCTTGTTTGTGGTCTTGCGAGCAATTTGATTTGAAAGATCATCGTTGTGTTAATTTTCGAACCACTTAAACCTTTCCTCGAAGCTCGAAGACCTAAAGCCAATGGTTTTGTATTTACTATTCATGTTAAGGTTTAAGACCCCTCAAGCCAAGCCTAAACCTCAAAGGAACCATTTACCAGTCAAAAAAATGACTTTAGAGGACAACTTTGTGGAACTACGTTGCTAACTCAGTTTGGAATCCTAAATGCCTGAGTTTGGAAAACAAACCCTACTGAAATATTTCAGATATATTTTTGGGCTTTCCGAAAAGGTTAGGTTTGCTCAATTCTGATTAAAAATGAAAGAGTTACGCTAAAAAAAAATCATGACGTTCCAAAATCAACATAGTTTTAACATCAATCTTTAAATATTCATAACTCTCAAAATACACATCCAAAAATAAAGATTTTCGGTGAGAAACTACCTAAGACATCCAACAACAAATATCTAAAAATCAGCCAATTCGAATAAAAATGTAGGAGTTATGTGATCTATCATTTCAGCTGCCATTTCATTCAATTCATGAGCTATTTTCACTCCATTTTAGTCAATCAATCAATACCACCATCTATGATAACAAAGATTCATAAATTCTCTAATGTAAATGAATCTAAATTAACTCATTATATTCTCATTTTAACCCAATAATCCAGAATTCTAATGGTTCATGGAAATTTCCCATTATTTTTATCTCATTTTATCCATCAAACGTCAACAAACACAACTACGTACTTTAAACATTCAAAACATTAAGAATTATAGATCAATTAGAGAATTACCTGCGGAAGTGATTACTTAATTGAAATACCGTAAGCACTACACCAAAACCTTATTGCCCTCATGAGCCTCAACGCATTCGACACCTTTTTGATGGTACAAGTGCCATTTTATAGGCTTGAGGGAGAACCTTTAAGCTTCCCACATCAATACCAATTTCTATCAAACTAGTAACGGTAATTAAAGCTCAAGAGTCTTTTGGTAATTTATAGGTTTCATAAATCAAGTCATAAGTTTGAGACACCTAACGGTCTTACATTCTTTCACTTGTCTCATACTTTATTTCAATATGTGGGTCGCATATTGCTTAATGGTTCTCCCACTTAACCCACGTAACCAAACATCAAATAATTTATATATTAGCGCGCATATATGTTTGGAATCATTAAATCGTTATAAAATAAATTAGCAAGGAGAGATATAAAGGTTATACATGTACTACGAGCATTACGAATTCATTTCAAATGATTCATAAAACATAATGTCTGTGTCAAAGACTAAACTCAATTACTATTATCATTAACATGAGTGTCCACATACATTAGTATAATTAGCACAACAAATGAGATCGATCTCATAAAGTAAACGTAAACTTATACATAATCAAATCCCAAATTAAATCATTTAAGAATCACAACCAAGGCTTGTTATATCAACATACATGTTATTTAAATGCCTTTAATGTAATTTTTCATTAAGGGATTTGTAACCATAGTGTAACGGCCCAAATTAATTAAACTAGGATTAGCGTTAATCTCGGTCTTAACAGTCATAATTCAAGCGTTACGTGGGAAAACTCGGTTGACTCGAACATGAGAACCAAGGGAATATAATTTTTTTGGATGATGTTTTCTTAAGTGTGATGTTTAAAAAATTATATTATTGTAACATCGCATGTGTGCATGTTGCTATTGGGCGAGTTGGTATGACGGGTATGCGCTTTGAGATGCATGCAGGGACGCGGTTACCGGGTGCCACCAAGTTAAAAGATTGCTCTCACAATTGACTTGCAAATCTGGAAAATCAAAAAGGAAGAAGAGTGGTTTAGGAGCTAGAATTCAGCATTTCAGGCTCAAATTGGAAAATCAAACACAAGGCAATAATCTTCTTCATCTCCTACACTTTCAAATGAATTGAAATTGGCATGCTTTGGTGTAATTCAAATTCGATGAATGGATCACTATTTTTAGGTGAGTTCTTGATGAATTACGAATATAATTAGCATTTCAAATGAGAATGATAAACTGGTATTGAAGGAATTTGGGTTTTGATGAATTTGAGAAAAATTAGAGAATGCATGAATTTGATGATTTCAATCTGATTGGTGTTGTTTCGTTGTTTGGATAATGTCTTGAAGTCAATATTGAGTGGAGAATGAACTTACAGGGTTAGGTTAGCTAGTTGGGGTGTTTGGGACAGAATTCTTGTCGAGAATTCTATCACCCAACGCAGATAGAGCGCTAATCAAACTAGCTAGTGTGCTATCTAGCCTGGATGCTTAACTATTTTCAAAATGAAGAATAGTAGTGTGCTAGACAGATCCCCTGGTACGCTAACTCCACCTAGCGCTACGCAGGGCCCATCAACACGCTAATAACAGATGAAAACTAAATTTAAAGGGTTGATTTTGAGATTTTTGACTTAATATATATTTAAAAATTTGTAACCAACGTAATCTTATAAAATTTGACTTATGGGACTTAAGGAACCATAGCTCGGTATCAGGGAGCTAGTCGGATCGGATTCGAGAGTCCAAAGGAAGTCAAAGAGCGTTTTGACGTTTGTAAACCTAATGGAACGTCACTTGAGTATTTACTTGCTTTCATTATTGTTTTACTCTATCTTGTTTAGTGTATTCCTTTTCTAATCCTTATTTACTTCAGTTATCTATGTTTGTGTCACTGTTTGAAAGGTTGGTTAAGCCTGCTTCCGCCGGGTATTTTTTTGTGATCAAACTGGGAACTATAGCCCTAAAACGGCAAAGGGGAAGAAAAAGAATTAGAATAAAGAAAACAAGGAAGAAGATGAAGAAGAGAAGAAGGTGGTTGGCACCAAGAAATGTAGGTATCTATTTAAGATATGAAGCACGCAAAAGATGACTACTAGCGTGCTAGAGTTGTGTGCGATAACCACAGACTCGCCAACAATTTGGTAGTTCATGCAAATACTGGGAGGCTCAATGCACGCCAAAAAAAAAAAATTGTAGAAGACATGAGCGAGACCAATTCCTGCTCCCCGTAAAGACATTCTTTCAGCCATTCATTTGGAATTAGAGGTCGAGGAGAAGAAGTACAAGACTAGAGGGCTTGACTTAAGGGCAGAGATTGTGCAGAAGTTGAAGGAAATTAGTGGGCTCGCATCAACTTCTATCAGTGATATTTCAAATGAGAAAAGAAATGAAGTGGTTGGCAAGTCAAAAAGAAGCTCAAAATGGACACACCCAAGAAGTCAACAATAGAGAAAGAAATTCAAGAACCCGTGGCAAGGGGGAAAACATCAAAGAGTCCGCTGTGGGTGATTAATTAATCTAAGAGTCCACTCCAAGTAAGAAACCATCCAAACAACCCATGTGATGACCCCTTCTCAAATTAGGGCACTGCCCGACCTAACCCCGTCATTAAACCCTAATCTAACCTTATAGAACTTAACAAGGAATTAGTCAGACTTTTAAAAACGTCATTACTTACCCATTATTTTTCAAATAGACATTTACTTATCCTATGTCAATTCATAAACTATAGTTAATTAAAATTTTACTTACTTAAAAGTTTCTTCAGCGGAAGTCTTAACAAATTAGCGAAAGCTTTTAATGTGATACTTAAAAGTAGTAGAAAAAATCAGAGAAAAAAAAAGATCAACATGTATGTATACATATATATAATAAACGGCGATAATATATCATCATGTGTCTGGTCAAAGTACTAGTTTCTCAACCCATAATAATTAACCATAAAAGTATATGAAATAATATAAAAGTAATGCATCAAAATCAAAAGCAACGAAATCTAGTGTAGCAGCACTCCATTGGCTCAAAAGTAGTCATCGATCTTCTCTTTGCCTGGCTTGCTACTCGATCGATCTGCACCCACCATCATAAAAATGACAAAAAGTATAGGAAAGTAGAAAGTAACACAGAGACACATTTGTTCACATTCCCAAATATGCAACAAGTATCTAAAAGTATAATAATAGCAACTATGCTGAAAATAGAACATGCAAGGAGATATTTTAGTTAAACAAAATGAAACCGACATTCAGCTAAGTAGTAATGATATACGGCCGGTCGGTCGTGATCTTCATCACATTAACCTTTCCATTATATGAGGATGAAGCTAAGCTCTACATCAATGTGAAGGTTTGAGTAGTGCTCTTTGCCTTTATAACCTTTCGCTGGTGTCAGTCACCTGCTATATATACTTGCCAACAATCTCAGGTCCTAAAACCTTTGATGTCACCTAAGTTATACTTGTCAACAACCCGGGACTTATCTCTCGTGTGCTGCACAAGATAGTGGAAAGATCTTGATCACCCTAGAAGTTTAGTGACCCCCATATGTCTGCTGGACCTTTATCATATAATGGCCCCAGATATAAGAACTACTATCATATTTCAAGGAGTGACATGGTTTTGGAATCCAATAAAACAATTGTATAACTAATGCACAAAGGAAATAAATTATACAACACCATAAATCACCACTTAATATCATGCTAGTTCATTGACTACATGTATCAATATTCAAAAATGACATAACACATGATTTGGAGTCAATGAAATCATTTAATCAACAATCTATACTATGAAAGCAACGTCATTAAATGAGAAAGGACAACAAGTCATGACATACGGAATATAATGGCAAATCCGTCTAAATGACTAGAAATGAACAATTAAATAGGAATGAAATGTAAATAAATATCTCAATTAATTTACTTACAATCCATGCAATTTCCTAAGCTATTTCAGCCTCCTAATACCTTGTATCACGTATCCGAACTCTCGAGACTTTTCATTAGGTTCTTGATATCAACCTAATCCAAATAAATTAGGTTTAGTTTAGGTCAAATGAATTTATGAACCTTAACTCAAAACAGCCCCTTAAGACTAAACAACATTTAAATTTTAGTCTTGTATTGCAGCGCATTTTTAGGCTTGAAATTGTCCAAATCTCAACGTCTTCCCTTGTACAAAATTTTTGGTCTCTAACTTATTTTCGAAAAGGTTTATTTAGTGTAATTCCGATTTAAAACAAAAGCGATAGCAATTTTACTAAACACAGCTCAAATTGGAACCTAATCAGTCCAGTAGACTTAGAAATTTCATTTCTCCCAATCTATTGTTCAAAATTTGTGAATTTTGGTCACAAAGCAGCTAATCTAGCAAATAACCACATATTATGTGACCACCATTTCTCCAAATAAGGGCACCGCTCGACCTAATCCCTAATTAAGCCCTAATATCCCATATAGGACCTAACAAGGAACTAGTCAGCCTTATTTAAACACCTAAAAACCTACCAATTATTCAATATTAAAAACACGATACTACCTATAGTTAACTAGATAGTTTAAATACCTAACAAATCAGAGTTAATTTAAATTTTTCAAACTAACAAGTTATTCAACGGAAGTCTTCTTACTAGCGGAAATTATGACATAAAGCCTATCCTATTGTGGAAAAATCAGGAAAAAGAGATCACATGCATATATAAACAAAAGTGGTGATATATATAAATGTGTCTAGTCGAATGTTCCTATCACTCACAAAAGTAAAAATATCATGTACATATAAAATGTAATACAAAAGAATACAAAACGTACAAAAATATGTCGTAGCGATCCTCCACCGGCTTAGAGATAGTCGCCAATCTTCTCCTTGCTCGGTCTGCTACTCGACTGATCTGCAACATCATCACAAACTAAACGGTGAGTACATGAAGTTATTTAAGTAATACCAAGAGACATTGATCCATATTCCCAAATACGCAAAAAGTATCAAATAACATAATTTAATTAGCAACTATACTAAAAGAACTAAATATGAAACTGACTCAAGGCTAAGTAGTAATGGATTAGGGTCGGTCAGCTGTGATCTTCATCACATCAGCCTTTCCACTACAATTTGAGCTCTACTCTATATCATTTCATTACAAATTGAGCTCTAGATCACAATTTCAAAACGTCGTACTTATGATTACTCCTTTTCTATTCCAAGCAAATTAGTCGTCATCGGAATGTATACTTGCTAACATTCCTGAGTTTTAAAACTCTTCGAGTTCGCCCAAGTTATTCTTACGCCAACAAACCCAGAGGTCTGGTTACCCCGTTTGAGGCACGTTACCCCGTGTGTCATGCAAGCTAGTGGAAAAATTCCCTAACATCCCAAAAAGTCTAGTGACCCCCGTATGAAAGCTAAATTTCTATCATCAAATGACCCTAACCACAAGAACCACTTTCACTTTTAATAATGACTCTGTAATAGAATCAAAGAGATGTAACAGCATACTAATGCACAGAGGATTATAGTCAAAATAAACAAACTAACCTAATAGCATGCTATATCATTGACTTCCAAACACAACAATCAACATGACAAAGTATAGGAATTGGAATCAATGATAGTATATAAACAACAGAGTATGCTATGTGCAATGTCATAAAATGAGATATAAACAAGGTATAGCATATGGATTTCAAAGGTAAACTCAGTTCGAATAGTTGAGAATGAATAAAGAAATGGAATGAAATGTAAATGAATGTCTCACTCAGTTTACTTACAAACCACAGCAATTCCTAAGCTATCCGATTTCTTGTCGCTTCACAGTTCGCACCCAACACCCCATAATATCTCCTTTAGGGTCCTAACATTTGACAATTTATCAATTTGGATTCAATATTAATTATTTAAAATTCCTAAATTGGTCGAAATTGAATTCGAGATCAATTTGCCAATTTTGCACTTTTCGAGGTAAAAACCCATTAAAGCCTCGTTCGAAATTTCAAATAGTTTATTTTTCATAGAAATTTATCAATTTCTATTTATTTTGTCAAAATATAGTTTTTTGGAATTTTTTCTAATTTTTTCGAAATTTTTTTCCAATTTTTTATCTTCTTTTTCTTTTTTATTTCTTCTATGGGCTTGAACCGGGCTGAACCGGGTTCGGCTTACCCGAGCCGAACCGGCCCGATTCAGGGTCATCTTCTTCTCTTTTTTCTTGTCTTCTTTGGGTCTTACCCGGGCCGAACTGGCCCGGTTCACCCACCCTTCTTTTTCTTCCTCAACAGAGATCGAATTGCTCTATTTTTTGTTTTTTATTTATTTTATCGATTTCCTTGGGGTTGGGCTTCCATCCCGAACCCCAGGTTGGGTTTTCTATGCAGGGACACTACTCCCCTTCCTTCCTTGATCTCGGATGAACCGCCAGTTCATCCGAGTTCCCCAACTCGAACTTACAACAATGATGACCCAAACAACGACCACAAAGCACCAACAACACTCACCTTGATCTCCTCTTCAGTCTTGGTCTCTCTCTCTCTCTCTCTCTCTCTCTCTCTCTCTCTCTCTCTCTCTCTCTCTCTCTCTCTCTCTCTCTTCTCTTCTCTTCTCTTCTCACTCTCTCTCAATTCTTATCCGATCCTCTCTTTTTTTAAGCTCAAATATGTCCTCGAGATTCGTGCAGAGCGAAACTCGATGCACATTAAAAACATATATATATTTTGTCAAGTTTTCCTTATAAATTGAGCAGCGCGCATCTCAATGCACTATACCCACCTCATGCCATAATCTCGATATTTGCGCTACACGCATCACGATGCGTATACAATGTACACATTAATACCACATAAAGTCATTATGGCCACATTAAGCCACTATCTCGATTACACATCGGCACGCGACTCGATACGAGTCCCCGTTCATTTTTCTACTCGGCATTCCCCGCATATACACGTTAATACTTTTCTCTCTCTCTCTCTCTTTCTTCCTTCTTCTTCATCGGCCTCTGTTTCATTTTTTTTTGTTAAGAGTGAAAAGGAGATAAGATTGGCTAATGGGGTTAATTGACTTTATATATATACCATTTGGGTTGGTGTGTTTGTGAGCCACACATCTCCAACCACACTCGTATCTCGAGGCACATCATGTAGTCTTACTCACACCACTTGTCCCACTAGTCCATGCTTGGTTGCACCAGACTTAACACCACTTATGTTGAGATGGGTGTTTGTGTTTATGGATGTATATCTAGTGAGTACCATTTGATTTCTTTACTTTAGGCCCATTAATATAAATCCTTATGTGACGACATTAAAGTTACATATGTAGTGCACAATTTAAATTAATTAATTACGCTTACCCCACGAGCTACTACCTCAGGCCCAAATTAACACACAACTCGAGGTAAGTCCCCGCTCGTCTCGGTATCTGCATACCCGTAGAATTGACTTAGTAGTCTACACATAGACAGTACACTAGGCATTCAACACACAAATATAACATTTACCTCGGCCATCGTGCCTCAGTAGTGACACGTATCTCACTGCGGGTCCCACGTGTCATGACCCAATAATTAATACACGTTTAATTTGTTAATCAGAACATGTCCTATGATGTGGGACTCGCAGCGCGATACGTGTCACTATTGAGGCATGATGGCCGAGGTAAATGTTATATTTGTGTCTTGTATGCCTAGTGTATTGTATATGTGTAGACTACTAAGTCATTTACAGGTATGGAGATACCAAGACGAGCGGGGACATCCCTCAAGTCACGTGCCGACGTGGGCCCGAGGTAGCAGCTTGTGGGGTGAGTAGAACTAGTTCAATTATAGTGAAAAAAAAAATGTATAAGTGAGTGGTGGCAAAGTGGCCACATCACTCAAATTATACATATATATAGGTCTCTCCAAACAAAAAAACCATACACATAAAACAGAGAGAAAGAAAACGCAACTGAGAAGGGGAGGAAGAAAGCCCGAGAGGAAGAAGAATGAGAGACACCGAGAGAAAGATAGAGAGAAACACTGAGGGCTCGAGGAAGGTGAGTGACTTGTTGTTCTTGTTGATTGTTTTTGTTTGGGTTGTCGTTGCTGGCTGCCATATTCGGCCATGGAAGGCTCGGCCTCCATGGCCGAAAGGCGTGAGGAAGAAGATGGCAGGGGTGTCTCCCTTGCCATCTAGTTCTGATGGTTTGGTGATGGACGCCAAAGTCCCAGCACAAATGAAAAAAAGAGCAGGAGCTCTGGTTTACGCCCGGGCTACCCCATATTGGCTGAGTCGGGCCGACCCTGACCCGCGGAGGACCAGGTCAGACCAACCTGGGTCCAACTGGACCGGGACGGGTCGACTCGGATTCGGTTGGACCAGGTCGGGTTGACCCGGACCCACCTCAATATATATATATATTTTGCTTATATATATTTAATTATTTAATTAAATTTAACAATTTTTAATAGATAATAAATTCCAGAAAATAGATAAATTTATGAAAAAATTCAGGAAAATTCCAAAGAAAAGGAAAAAATATATTTGCGGCCCAAATCAATCAAACTTCAATATTTCTATAAAAAGTAAAAAAATTCGGGAGTCGGTCGAGGCGTTATACCGGGGTTTTACCTCGAAAAATGCAAAATTGATAAATTGATCTCGAACTCGATTTTGACCTATGTCGACCAATTTAGGAATGTTAAATCATTAAACTTGAGTCTAAATTGATACATTTTCAACTGTTAGGACCCTAGAGGAGCTATTATGGGGTTTGGATGCGTACATTGACGTGACAAAAGCCGGATAGCTTAGGAATCGTTGTGTGTATGTAAGTAAACTGATTTGAGACATTTATTTACATTTCATTCTATTTATTTATTTCTTCTCTGTTATTCGAACTGAATTTCCTTTGAAATCCATATGTTATGACTTGTTTAGTTGCTCATTTTATGATATTCATAGCATACTCTGTTTTGTATATCATTGATTCCAATTCCTATACTTTGTCATGTTGATTGTTGTGTATAAAAGTCAATTAAGTTAGTTTGTTTCTTTTGACTCTAATCCTTTGTCATTTTTGAATATGAAAGTGGTTCTTGTGGTTGGGGTCATTTGGTGATAGAGATTCAGCTTTCATAGAAGGTCGCTAGACTATTCGGGATGTCGGGGGATTTCTCCAATACCTTGCATGACACACGGGGTAACGTGCCTCGAATGGGGTAACCAGACCTTGGGGTTTGTTGGCGTAAGAATAACTTGGGTGAACATGACGAGTTTTAAAACTCAGGTATATTAGCAAGTATACATTCCGGTGACGACTAATTAACTTGGAATAGAAAAGGCGTAATCGTACGTACGAACTTTTGAAATTATGATATAGAGCTCAATTTAAAATGAAATGATATAGAATAGAGCTCAAATTGTAGTGGACAGGCTGATGTGATGAAGATCACGACCGACTGACCCTAATCCATTACTACTTAGCCTTGAGTCAATTTCATATTTGGTTAACTCAAGTATCTCTTTGCATGATGTTTCTTTCAGCATAGTTGCTATTTAAATTATTTCATTTAATACTTATTGCCTGTTTGGGAATGTGGAACAATGTCTCTCAGTATTATTTAAGTAATTTCATGTACTCACCGTCTAGTTTGTGACGGTGGGTGCAGATCAGCCGAGTAGTAGACTAGGCAAAGAGAAGATTGGTGACTATCTCTGAGCCAGAGAAGGACTGCTACGACACATTTTTGTACGTTTTTGTATTCTTTTGTATTACATTTTTATGTACATGATATTGTTACTATTGGATTGAGTGATAGGAGCATCTGACTAGGCACATGTTATATATATCACCATTGTTGTTTATATATGCATGTGATATTTATTTCCTGGTTTTTCTACAATAGGTTAGGCCGTAAGATTTAAGGTCCACTAGTAACGATGACTTTCACTGAATAATTTGTTAGTTTAAACAATTTAGATTAACTCTGATTTATAGACAACCATAAGTTAGTTACTAGAACTAGCTAGTTAACTATAGGTGGTATCATAATTGATAAATGTAGACGTTTAGGTGTTTAAATAAGGCCGACTAGTTCCTGGTTAGGTCCTATAAGGGAGATTAGGGCTTAATTAGGGATTAGGTCGAGCGGTGCCCTTATTTGGAGATGGGGCCGCCACACCACCTCATATGTCATCTAGTCCTGCTTAAAGAATTAAACGTGTATTTATTATTTGGGTCGTGATATACTAAAAGATTAGCTCATTTGGATAAGTAATTATGGAGTTATGCCATTTACAAATTTAGTTTCAAAAATCTCATAATGCATTTAATCACCTATTTGTGGAGTTTTTTTGGACACAAAAATATTTGAACTACAAAGTTTCAATAGGGTAAAATTGTTCCCCCTTTGAGTTAACTTTCAAATGCCACTAGATTGAATTCATTTGATTTAAAATGAGCAAGTTATGACCAAATTACATAGGTTGGTTCATAATGTAAAAAGCAAAATTTTCATTTTGGACTTAAAACTTCAAAAATTCATATATTTTTTATTTCAAAACAAAATTAAGAACTTCTTAATAGCCGGATTATTAACTTAAAATGAGGAATCCAAATAAATTAACCAATTTCAAAGACTTAATCATCTAATCTATGAAAATGGCAAAAAACTAGAACCGGTTTCAATTTTAAATAAAGAGATGTGTACCTAGTTTGATCAACACCTCCTACTCCAAACCCACTGATTTCTCCTTGATCTTCTCTCATTTCCCTTCTTCTCTATCAATTTTTCTGCTCTTCTAAGCAAGCTTACTCTTAAGTTATCGAAATAAAGTTGGTTCGATTACATGAGTTGATCTCTAGCTTTTTATATGAAATGGATATAGTTGATTAATAGCCATTGATTCTCATGTGCACACATATCTCGAGACTTATTTAATGATGTACATATTGACACATTTTCTACTTACTCAATCAAAGTAACACCCATGTGTAACTCACTTGGTGTCTAGATGTGCCAATACGTATCTATATGACCATCACATAGCTATTGTTTTAACTTGCTAACTTAGGTATATTAA
Organism: Stephania yunnanensis; assembly: GCA_039657365.1. Taxonomy (NCBI): domain Eukaryota; kingdom Viridiplantae; phylum Streptophyta; class Magnoliopsida; order Ranunculales; family Menispermaceae; genus Stephania; species Stephania yunnanensis. Next base: position 35,405,551 of record CM077590.1, on the reverse strand, counting down.
ATGTATAATCAACCATAGCCACATTTAAATCACTATTTAAATTACATTAATCCTAAATAAACTTACCACTATCACTCTCTACCACGGTCCCACATCGGCACACTCTTGAGATGCATCTCCACTCACGTCTCGATACTTATGCATAAGTAGGAGTGACTTAGTAATCTACAAATATATAATACACTAGGCATATAACATGAAAAATATAACATATATCTCGGCCCTCTCGCCTTGTTCATGACACGTATCTCGATGTGAGTCCCTTATCATGGGACACTGATCTTGATTAAAAGATTAAACTAGGATTTAGAATTTCGGGCCAAGACAATTCTTCTCAATTAATGGAGATCTCATCCTTGAAATTAAACTTAAACTAAAATTATACATGTTCAAAAAGGTACAAAAATCTATCTCGCATATGGTCTTTCCGCTCCCAAATGAGCTCCGAATCTCTATGGAATTTCCACTAGACTAATACTTTCGAGATAGACTTGCCTCTCAACCACTGTACCCTCCGGTCTAAGACCAATACTGGCTGCTCCTCATAAGAAACATCCTCGCTCAGGTCAATATGACTTAACTCAACAGTCGGTCTCTTGCTTGCCTTCGACTTGGCTAAATGAAGCTAAAAATATGGAATACTGGATGAATCCCCAATATCTGTGGAGGAAACTCAAGCTTATAAGCAAACTTTCCGACCCATTTCTTAATCTTGAAAGGCCCGATGAATCTTGATGCTAATTTGCCTTTCAGACTAAATATGTGAAAACCCTTTCAAAGAGAAACCTTTAGATACATAAAGGCTCCCTCATCATACATGAGATCGCTGCGATATGTGTTTGCATACTTTTTTTGCCTTTCCTAGGCTCCTTTAAGCCTATGAAGAATTTATCGTACCTTTTCTGTGTGATCAACAACAATTTCATGCCCTACAATGTCCCAGTCCCCTCGCTCAACCTAACAAGATGGTGAGCGACATGGTCTGCCATATAAAGCCTTGAATGGCGCCATCTTAATGCTAGTCTGATAACTATTATTGTATGCAAACTCGCATAACGATAAATACTCATCCCAACATCCTCCAAACTCAAGTACACAAGCCCGGAGCATATCTTCAAGAATTTGAATTAACCTCACACTCTGCCCATCAGTCTAAGGGTAAAAAGCTGGGTTGAACTGTATGCGTTTACCATATTGCTCCTGCATACTTCACCACATCTTGGATGTATACATAGCATCTTTTTCTAACGAGATAGTCAATGGTAACCCATCTATCCTATTAATCCCCCTCTCAAACAATACACTTAACTGATCAAATGTGTAATGAGCTGCAACTGGTATGAAATGGGCAGATTTTGTCAACCTTTCCATTATCACCCAAATAGAGTCGTGTCGATGAGTAGTCCTCTGCCATCCTCTAACAAAATCCATAGTTATGTCTTCCTATTTCCATCGTCGAATGAGAGGCACCTTTAACAATCCTCCAAGTCTACGATGCTTAACTTTCACCTGTTGGCAGATCCCATAGCTCCCGACAATTTCCAATACGTCCGCTTTCATTTTAGGCCACAAAAAATGTCTCTTCTTACCATGGTACATCTTGGTCCTACCTAAATTGGCAGTGAACCGAGAATGGTGTGAATCTTGAAAATTTTCATCTCTCAACTACTACCGGTATCCGTAATCTGCCTCTAAACCTCAGACATTGATCTGTCGGCTTCGTCCAGTCTGTACAATCATTACTCCGGGCTAACTTATTGAATCTCGAGTATAGAATGTCAGCTCTCTGACCCTTTGACAAGGTCTATGTAGACACGGTTGGAAACCTCATCTGTGCACAAATTATCACCCGAGTGTCACAAGGAATATTTGACCGAGTCATCATCGTTGTCGCCTTGAGTAATCCATACTCACATGTCATATGGCTTCTAATAACCTCGGCATCTCCAGTCGGTATCCTACTCAGCGCATCAAGAACTATGTTAGCTATTCCTAAATGATACTTCAGAGAAAAATCATAATCTTTCAAGAACTCCAACCATCGGCGATGTCTCATGTTTAGCTCTTTTTGTGTGAATAAGTATTTCAAACTCTTATGATCAGTGTAGAGTGTAAAACTCTCTTCATATAGATGATGTCTCCATATCTTCAAAGTAGATACTACCACTGCCAACTTTAAATCATAAATGGGATAATTCTTCCTATGTATCTTCAGCTGTTTGGATGCATAAGACGTTGTGCCTCTATCTTGTATTAACACACAACCTAGACCCGTATGAGAAGTATATGTATATACCAGGAATCTATATCTAGCCTCTGCCAATATAAACTCTATTGCGGTAGTCAACAATCTCTTTAGCTGAGCAAATGTTTTATCGCATTTCTTTAACGAATCAAACCCGACGTGTTTTTAGGTCAATTTGGTCATCAGTGAAGTGATCTTAAAGAAATCCTTCATGAACATGTGGTAATATCCTGCTAATCCTAGAAAAATCTTAATTTTCATAACTGACGTCGGCACCGGCCAATCTATAATAGCTTAAATCTTAGCCGGATCTACAATGATGCCAGCTGCTCCAATAACATGTCCCAAAAACTGGACCTCTGATAGCCAAAATTCACACTTACTAAACTTGGTGTAAACCCGTTGCTCCTTCAAAGCCTACAATCTCCTTGAGGTGATGCTCGTGATCCTCTCGAGTCCTCGAGTATATTAATATATCGTCGATGAAACCTATTATGAAATGGTCAAGAAATGGCTCATTACCCGGTGCATCAAATCCATAAACATGGCAGGAGCATTAGTCAAACCAAACGGTATGGTTGTAAACTGAAAGTGTCCATATCTTATATTGAATGGTGTCTTGGACCTATCTTCATCCCTAATCATAAGTTGATAATACCTCGATTACAGGTTAATATTAGAGAAATATTGCACTCCTCTTAGCTGAACAAATAAGTCATCAATTTGTGGTAATAGATACTTGTATGTGAGTATGAACTTATTTAACCGTTTGTAGTCGATACACAGCCTCAAAGTACCGTACTTCTTCTTTGCAAATAGGACCAGTTCTTCCCATGGTAACAATGAAGGTGTGATGAATCCCTTCTGTCCTAAATCCTATAGTTGACTCCTCAAATCTTCTAACTCACTTGAAGCCATGTGATATGGTGGTATAGATATAGGTCCAATGTCTAGTACCAACTTAATAATAAAATATATCTCTCTCGGTGGTGGTAGACAAAGTAAGTCCTCTAGAAACATGTTTAGAAACTTACATACAATTGGAATCTCCTCAAGTTTGGGTCCCAGACTCTCTACTACTGTATATAATGATACTAGAGTCTACATTTCTCCACTAGTCAGAAGTCAACCTCTAGTGCCTTTGGTTCTCAATATACTACCACTATACGTGAACATCGGACGCCTTGGGATCTCAAATATCATTATTTTACTAAAATAGTCGATATGAGTGTGATACGTTGCTAACCAATCCATTCTTAACAGTGCATCTAAATCTAAGAAGTTGAGAACCTAAAGTCTGTAGGTAACTCTACCTCACCTGTCTTTACTAAACATCCATCAATCGGATAATTAAGGTAAACCCTATCCCAGGGTATGGGACTTAAACTCTCCTTCAGAAGTTATCGTCACACGCCACCAAACATCGGCATCTCTCTGTAGCATGTACGATGAAATTTCAGCTCAGAGTTTGTTCTCAATCCGTAAGACTATATACAACTTCTCTTGAGACAGTACCACTCTTCAATCTTCTTAAAATCTTGCTGACCATCAAAGTAAATTGGTTTTAGTCTAATGAAATATTTCACCAACTAAACCTATGCTATCGAGCTAGAAGATGGAGGTGTGAAAGACGATGTATAAATTGTCTATATGGCTTGAGTTGTCGCTATCGATATAGTCTGTACTATCAGCACTAGTGTTAGTAATGTGGGAGTAGTCGTAGTAGTAGGGGCCTATGTCTATGCCGGTAGAGCAAAAGTTGAAGTCATTATGGGAATGAACTCATCCAACTGCTGTCCCTGAGCAGCTACTCTGTCAGATAGCCTTTTAAAATCATTAGATGATGGAATAGGAGGTTGTCTGCCATAAGCACTTGCATCCCCGCTATCATGTAAATCAGCCATCGGTGTCTGCAAGTTGATAACGAACGAGAATAAGCTACTACGTAGATAACATATATATCTAGAAAACTAATAGGCACGAATAAAAAAAAAATCTTATCTTACTTTCACTCACTTCTCAACTAATGGTTTTGAGATAAGGATCATCTGGTTTTCTACAGCTAAAATTTATGTTTAATGGTAGTTATATTTGTTACTTATTATAAAAGTTAGGCCTTTAGCTACAAATAGTTGCTTTGGTATCACATTGTAGAATAACTATATTCCACAATCCTAAGCTCTATAAACTTAGTCTCTGTAACCTAGGCTTTATAAACTTAGGCTCTCCTAAGCTTTATAAACTTAGGCTCTGATACCACCTGAGATGACCCCTTCATAAATTAGGGTACCGCTCGACCTAATCCCGTCATTAAGCCCTAATCTCACCATATATAACTTAACAAAGAATTAGTTAGCCTTTCAAGAACCTCATTACTTAACCATTAATTTTCAAATAGACATTTACCTATCCTATGTCAATTCATAAATCATAGTTGATTAAAATTTTACTTAAAAGTTTATTCAGTGAAAGTCTTAACAAATTAGCGAAATTTTTTAATGTGATACCTAACAATAGTGAAAAACTGGGGAGATAAAGATCACATGCATGTATACATATATATAATAAATGGAAATAACATATCATCATTTGTTTAGTCAAGTTACTAGTCACTCAACCCATAATTAACAACCCTAAAAGTGCATGAAATACATATAAAAGTAATACATAAAATCAATACCTACAAAATCTGGTGTAGCAGCACTCCACTGGCTCAGAAGTTGTTGTCGATTTTCTTTTTGTTTGGCCTGCTACTCGATCAATATGCACCTCCTATCATAAAAAGGATGGTGGGTACAGAAAAGTAGAAAGTAACACAGAGAAACATTTGTTCACATTCCCAAATATGTAACAAGTATCTAAAAGCATGATAATAGCAACTATGCTGAAAAAAGAACATGTAAAGATATACTTTAGTCAAACAAAATGAAGCTGGCACTCGGCTTAGTCACATCAGCTTTTCCACTATATAAGGATGGGGCTGAGCTCTACATCAATGTGAAGGTCTAACAGTGCTATTTGCATTTATAACCTTTCGCTAGTGCTAGTCACTTATGATATATATACTTGACAATAACTCCGAGTCCCATACCGTGATGTCACCCATGATATGCTTGCCAAAAACCCCATGACTCACTTTTTATATGCAGAGCAAGATAGTAAAGAGATCCCAATCACCCTAGAAGTCTAGTGACCCCTATATATCAACCAGACATCTATCATAAAATAGCCCTAAATACAATAACTACTTTCATATTTCAAGGAGTGATATGATTTTGGAATCTAATAAAACAATTTTATAACTAATGTATAAAGGAAAAAATATTATACAATACTATAAACCACCACCTAATAGAATGTTATTTCATTGACTACATGTATCAACATTCAAAAATGACATAGCACATGATTTGGAGTTAATGAAATCATTTAATCAACAATCTATACCATGAAAGCAACATCATGAAATGAGAAACGACAACAAATCACGACATATGAAATACGATGGCAAATTATTCCAAATTACTGGAAGTGAAAAAGTAAATAGGAATTAAAAGTAAATAAATATCTCAATCAGTTTACTCACAATCCACGCAATTTTCTAAGCTATTCCAACCTCCAAACACCTCGTATCACATATCCAAACTCTAGAGACTCTTCCTTATGTCCTTGGTTTCAAACTAATCCAAATTAATTAGGTTTAGGTCAATTCAAACGGGTTTAGGAACCTTAACCCAAAAAAACCCTTAAGACTAAAAAATATTGAGATTTTGGTCCTGTATTACAGCGCACTTTTAGGCATGAGATTGTCTAAATCTCAATGTCTTTCCTTGTATAAAGTTTTTGGTCTCTAACTCAGCTTTTTGTAAATGTTTGATTTGCATAACTTCGATTTAAAATGAAAGCGATATCACATTTTACTAAACAATGGTCAAATTGGAGCCTATTGATCAGCAGATTTAGAAAATTCATTTCTCTCAATCAATAGTTTCAAAAATTGTGACTTTTGGTCACAAGGTGGCTAACATAGAAATAACCACATACTAAAAGATGAGATGAGTAATAAGGGAGTTATGCTATTTATAATTTTAGTTTCAAAAATCTCATAATGCATATATTCACCTATTTGTAGAGCACTTTTGGATATGAAAATATTTGAACTACAAAATTCCAGTTAGACGAAGTTGTTCCCCTTTGAGTTACCTTTCAAATGCCACCAGATTAGGTTCATTTTGATTTAAAATGAGCAATTTATGACCAAATTACATAGGTTGGTTCATAATACAACAAGCAGAATTTCCATTTTGGACTTAAAACTTCAAAAATTCATATCTTTTTATTTCAAAACCAAATTAAAAATTTCTTAATAGCTAGATTATCATCTTGACATGGGGAATCTAAATATATCAACCAATCTCTAATAATCAATCATCTAACTTCTAAAAATGGCTAAAAATAAAAACTGGTTTCAAACTTAAATAAAGAGATGTGTACCTAGTTTGATGAACAATTAGCTTGATCAACACCTCCTACTTCAAACCTACTGATTTCTCTTTGATCTTCTCTAATTTCCCTTCTTTTCCAGTAATCTTTTCTTCTCTCCTAAACAAGCTTACCTAACTCCTAAGTTATTGAAATGAAGTTGGTTTGATTACATGAGTTGATCTCTAGCTTTTTATATGAAATGGATCTGGTGGATTAATAGCCATTAATTCTCATATGCACATGGATCATGAGACCTATCTAATGATGTACATATTGACACATTTCCCACTTACTTAATCTAAGTAACGACATGTGTAACTCACTTGGTATAACGACCCAAATTAATTAAACTAGGATTAAAGTTAATCTCGAGAATTAATGGTCGTAATTTGGGTGTTACTTGGACAAGTCAGTTGACTCAGATACGAGAATCAAGGAATATGTTATTTATGAATGGTGGTTGTGTATATTTAGTGTTTAAGATTATTATTATTATATTGCACCGCACATGTGATAATGTTTCTATCGTGCGAGTTTGTGTGACGGGTGTTCGCCTTGAAAGGCATGCCAACATGGGTATCGGGTAGGTGAACTATGCGTACACTAGGAAACTCAACTAGTTCATGTTAAGTTGACTAGTTAAACAATTAAAATGGGTAACGTAACCATAGACTAAGTTAATTAAATTAAAACAATAGGCTATGGCATACTTCAAAATGCGTGCCGAAATGCAGGGCATTAAATGTCGGGTAGTCGAGGGTTAGTGAAACCATTCATAGGTCCATCGGAGGTCCTAAAAACACTAACCACATGAATTGTAATGGGTCGGAGCTAACATAATGAAATCAAATCAATCAAGGCCTATAGTTTAGTTATTTAAACTGGAAACTATACGATTTTGCTAGAGATGTTGACACTTGTAGGAACCATATAGAGTATAAATTGGTGTCACTAGGAGAAAATTAGTGGAGTGTAATTGGGCTAAATGGTAAGAGATATGCCATTAGATAAACCTTGGGATACGAAATGCATGGAGATCAATGACTAGAAATTAATAACACATTAATATATAACATTAGTTGATCAAACAACATGCAGACTAAATCATTTATATATCTTATTGGAGAAGAATAAGGAGATTACTGGAGATAGAGAATTCAACCACTTTGGAGGACAAATTAAAAGATTAAACTTAGCTAATCTACTTCTCCATCTCCTACACTTTTAATTGAGTCCAAAATTTGGTGTTTTAATGGAAAATTGATGTAGATTAATGATGGAGGATTAGGTCACTAATTTCTGGTGTGTCTTGATAAATTATAAGTATTATTAATGTTCCAATTGAGAATCACAACTATTTTAGCATGAATTGGTGTTTTGTAGAATTTGGGAAAAAATAGTAGATTTTATGAAATTGATTAAATTAATTTAATTAATGTTATGAGATTGATGTAAATAATGTTTTGAAGTCGTTTTATTGTAGAGAGTATGGTTGTAGGGTTTGGTTAGCTAATTAGGGAGTTTAGGACATAATTCTCGAGTTGAGAATTCTGTCACAAAGGGCAATTAGTGGGCTAACTAGACTGGTTAACGCGCTAATCAGTTTAGGAACTTAACTATTTCTCAAAATGAAGAATAGTAGTGCGCTAGACAGATCCCCTAGTGCGCTAACTTCACCTAATGCACTAGGTAGACCTATTAGCGCGCTAATGACAAACAAAAACTAAATTTAAGGGACTGGTTTGGAATTTTTAAGTTAAATACACACCCAAACACCTATAATCATATTAAATATTTAAAATTGGACTTCTGGGACTTAGGGAACCATAGCTCAGGTATTGGGGAGCTAGTCGAGTCGGATTTCGGGAGTCCAGGGAAGTCGAAGTGCAGATTGAGGTTAGTAAACCATTGGAATTTCTCAGAGAATTCATGGTTGGTTTTATCGATATCAAATTACATGTGTGACTATTGGTGGGCACAGATGGGGTTTTTCACTCCTATTTCGATTTGCATATATATATATATATATATATATATTAGTTGTGGCTAATTCGCTTGCACATGTTACTTGTGTTTAGTGATCATGTCGACGGTAGTAGGATATACTTATGATCGTCGAGAGGTAATTTGGGTGTTCCCTTAACTTGAAATAGCGTCTGGAGGGGTTCATCTAGTAACTGAAGTTAGGATTTAGTCACTGTAAGTATATACGTAGTTCTCATTCAATTTTATCAATTTTTGACTGGTTTAAGTCAGGGTTTTCTTGTGATTATATGGTTGTACATATTAATGCTTTATTTCCGAGCATGTTTAGTTGGTATGTGCTATTTATTTATTTCATAATACTGACTTTGCTTGTCGTGTACTGCCTACATTCATGTGAATATGATTTACTATTTCCAGGTTTTATATTTGCATGTGTCATAGATTATCAATTTTATTTCATGAATATTGTGTGTTCTTCCCTTGAGATTTTACTCACTGGACTTGTCACTGTATTTGTTGGGTGATAGAGTGCAGATCCTTCAACGAGTAAAAGCAAGGGCAAAGAGGTACTAGACGACTACCTTTGAGATTGTGGAGCCAGCTTGTGTATGACTATAGTATGTATATATTTATATTTTTGTCGGGTTTTGGGGAACGTAAAACACTTATTACATGTATATAAAACTTTTGTTATGCTTATCTGGCCTTGATATATACATGGTATCTTTTGTCAGATTTTTCACTACTTAGGATTGTTAAATAATGCATAATTTACTCGTTTAAGACTTCCGCTAAAAAATTTCATTATAACTTAATAAATCGATTAACTGGCTAATGAAATCATTAATATTTATATGGAGATTAATTAGCTAAGTTAGGCTTAAATGGAAAAGTGCAAGCAACCAGTTAGGTTACTGGTCATAAAGGACAAGCGGGCCATAACCTGGCAGGGCTTAGTGATGTGGAATGTAACATGGCGAGTCCCAAAGCAGCCCAAAATTTGGGGCTGTCATACTTGGTGTCTAGATATATCAATATGTATCTCTAGGATCATCACATGGCTATTGTTTTAAATTTCTAACTTAGGTACATTAAACTTACCACTATCATTATCGCACGCCGACACACATCTCGGCATTTCTTCACTCACATTTCGACACCTATATACAAGTAGGAGTGATATAGTAATCTACACATATAATACACTAAGCATACACCTCAATAAAATATAACATATACCTAAGGCCTCTAGCATCGGTCACAATATGTATCTCGATATAGATCCCACATTACGGGTCACTTATCCTGATTAAAAGATTAAACTAGGATTTAGAATTTCAGGTCGTGATAGTTTGCAGCGGTAAAAAGAAGTGAAATTGTTTCTTCCAAAGATGGTAGAGGTGGAAATGGTCGCGATAAGAGAGCTGCAATCCTATACGTCGTACCTAGGCGTTGCACGACTCGCTCCCTTGTGGCATCTGATTATGTTAGTGAGATACCAGTACTGTGGCATCCTTACTGCCATTAGACAGTGGATATTACTATGGATGGTCATTATAGGTATCGGGCGATAGCACATGGTCTTGGCTATGATTTGAAAGATGGTTGGAGGAGGGTGATGTGATGACCCGTTACCTCAAGCAGGTGATTAGTAATAATTCGAAAGCTAATTAACCCGAGTTGGGCTCATGGTTAAGCATGCTTCTATCGATTAGCGTGTACATAGATTTGCATGTCATTGTTGTTTGTTTGATGTGTATTAGTATTTATTAAAATTAATTGGATTTATTTTCTTATAATTTATTAATTGAAAAATTATTGGAACGCCTAATATGTCAGGTGTTGGTCAAGGATGATACACACGAGTTGTAGGGTAGCGTGCGCACGTGAGTGTACTCATTAGTGCACACGATGAAATTATAAATGCATGAATATATATATATATATATATATATATATATATATGTGTATATATATTTATATATAATTATATTAAAAATGAGTAAATAATTAATAATTGGTGGGCGCATAGTGATACGCGGAGTCGAAGGGGACATGTGTAGGACATACAATAGTGTGCATGCCCGACAGTCATCGTTACATGCCAGATGAAGTTTTAAGCGTGAAAATACATAGGTGAATATACATTTGTATATATAGTTATATATATAAATATATAAATGAATCCTAAAGTTCAAAAAAAATAAAAGCACATTGGATTCACCTCGAGAAACGCATAGTGTGATAGTCAAGGATGAAGTTGTATATTGAACAATATCCACGTCTCGATATGTATGTAACCAGATCACAAAGAAAATCAATGTGATTTTAATTTTATTCTTTTATCATCCTTGATATTCATGTGGTACGAATCTCGAGAAGAATTTAATTTAAATCAAACTTAAGTCACTTAAGGAGATGGGTTAGTTGATATCTATTGAATTTACCTCATGATATGTGTTTTGTATCTCAAGAAAGATCAAAAATAAAAATGAAACATTAGATCTACCTTGAGATTTGAGTAATACGAATCTCGAGAAATTTCTTATTTATTTTCAATTGAACAATCATCTCCTCTGTGATGAACTAAAAATTGAGAGGAGAAAGAAAAGAGAGAAACCGGGAGAGTGTGAAGAGAGGGATTGAACCATAGAGGCAATGAAGACGATAACAAAAGTGAGATGGTAATTTGTAATTGATTGTCATCGTTGATGTTGCGTTTGTTCATTATTGTGTGTTGTTTTAGTTATTTTAATGGAGGTTGGAGATGCAGAGGCTCGGACTTCATCCAAGCAAGGAGAAAGCATAGGAGTTGTCTCCCCTCCCTAAAGGTGTTCTGGGTTAAGGTAAACCCAACCTTAACACCAAAAAAAAATTATGAAATAGAACAGAGCTCTACTTCATTGGGGAAGAAGGGGTTGGGTGAATAGATCAGTTCGGCTCGATTGAGCCGAATCCAGTTCGACCCAGTTTAGCCCAAACCAAAATAAAAACAAATGAAAGAAAAATCTAGAAAAATGAGGAAAGTTCTAAAAAACAAGTAAAAATTCTCGAATAATAATATTTTGATAAAATAAATAGAAATTGATAAGTTTCTATGAAAATAAAATATATAGGATTTTGGGAATCGTTTTTACCTCGTAAAGTGCAAAAGGTCACATTGGAAAAAATTTCATAAATTGTTTTAAAATTCAATTGGGACCAATTTAAAGGTTATAATTGAATAATATTGGACCCAAATTCATTAATGCAATTTAGGTTATTGGTCAACGGGGAAAGGATTACGAATCTCAAGAATCATATAAATTGGTAAAAAGTTAGAAAAGCTCAACACAGGTAAGTGGGACTCGTATTCTTATCAATTATACATCGTAAAATATGTATATTTAGTGCACGTAGTTTATGAACTAGGAAATGGGGCAATATACCGTGACTTGAATGTGTTATAAAATTATTTTATGAGGAATTATTCAGAGAAAGGTACGGCGGGTGAATCAGACTGTAGTGACGATGAAGCTGATTGGTTAACTACTGACACCTTCCCTTCAACAACCTTGAGGTACCCGATTATTACTTTCCTATTGTTTTACATCGAAAAGTGAACTTGGAGAGAGATACAATGAGGGAATCCGATTAAGGTCGACGATCGAAGTATTGGGAGGTCAACCAATACCCTTCCCTCAAATTCGTAATGCTAACCGATTACCACTTCCCATTTAAGAGTGAGTAGCTATGTTATACCTTGATACACTATCGAATCACAGATATGTGATTCTATGGGTTGTAGTCTTAGGTGACAGGAATCTATAACTCTATTTTTGGAATGTAAAAAAGAAATCACGGGTATAGTTGCAGTTGACCATTGAACTTGCATTTCATTACGTATTGTTTATATTATTTTCATTGGCTAAATAGATATGCTTTGGTTTCACATTGCTATTTAGATGATAGTTGATATGATTACGAGAATCATTTACTTAGCAAGTTGGAGCGCTCATTGCCCAAATTAACATTTCAAGTTTTTGACGTGTGCTTTGACTCAGGAACGGAGAAGATTAGGAGTTTATAGTCTTCTCTAAGGTGAGTTGATTATCCCACTATTTATATATTGTATTGAATTATTATTTTTTAATACACAGGGTGGGGATATGGTTTTACGACTGAGGATTATGCTGGTTTTAGGTATATCTTATGTTTTATCAAAAAAGTTTTAAAGTTCCACTGCGTTTTCAGTTATTTGTTCGATGTAAGATATACTGTAATTTTGATTATCATGTATACAGGATGGTTGTATTGTTACGCTAATTGAGTTCGACTGGTGTAATGGGGCTTAATTAGGGTTTTAGGCTTGGTATCGCCCTAATCGGGATATGGGATGCTACAGTTTTGTATCATAGCCTACTTCAGAGCCTAACCTTATTACTTGGAAACAAATAGTAACTTTGATACAGTTTGGTAGAGAAACCTATGGTTACCGGCTCTGATATACCTTGGTACCATAACCTAAGTTTACTTACTCTAACAGTTGCCTTAAGTTACGAAGAAGCTTAGGGCGTTATTAACGATTTTTATCGATGTTTTGGGGGTAGTGAAAAATAAAAATAATGAGATATGTTATGTGTTGTGATGTATTATATCTATGCGATAGATATATGTGTTATATCTTTATGAAATTAAAATATGATGTATTGTATCCATCGATATCTCAAAAGTTGAGAAAGTATTGACTTTTAAGGTTTGTAGAAACCTAAATCTCAATCAATTATGTAAAAAGGAAAGATGTAAGAAATATTATAAAGAGAAAAATAAACTTTTCTCCTATTTAATAGTATCTAAAAGTCTTTCTTCTCACCGAGATTATTTGATTAATGATAGTTAGTAAAGAAGGCATTGTTGAACTTGGACTTTGAGATATATATTATGAGAATTGACATTAAAAAGTGAATAAAATAATAAATGACCTTCAGTGAAACTGGAAGGTGATGATTCACTTTGAATGAATATATATATATATATACTAATGTCCAGACTAGTTAAATAAGATTAAAGTTCATTCAACATGAAAATTAGTGGTAAACGATGATATGAACCTAGTTGAGGTTAAATAACCACTAATTGGCAAGCATAATATCAAGAGGTTGGTATTAACTACTACATTTAATCAAAAATTGAGTAAATCTCTAAATTCTTATGAATGATGATTCATAGAAATAAATTTATCACTCGAGGTTCAAATGGTTCGAATTAGTAGGTGAATAGTAGTAGGTTCTTTATGAGAATTCAAGTTTGATGAATGAGAATTGTGACTCAAAAAGTTCCAAAAGACTTGTTTATCAATTTCTCTTGAAATTTTGTCACAATTTGATATTGAATTCATCAATTACTTAATTTTGATGTCAAACCATTAATTAATTCCATTTTTCTTAGTGTACTATGGAAATCGTATGAGTTTGAGAACTCATCTCGAAAGATGAGTTAATTTTAAGCAATCAAGGATAAATATTCATTGCCCAAAATCGATCACTCACTTAGATTTATTACATGAAATTAGTTGTTCTCATGAGTTGATTGAGATCTGATTATCATCGATTCAAGATCAGAATTAGAACTATTCGAAAATGAAGTCAAGCAATGGCTTGATTATGTTAGAAATCATTTTGAGAACCATTGAAACTCGCTAGAGCTCATGCTTTATTCATTAATGAATAAAGAAATAGAGTTGTTGAACTCTATCAAAATACAATTATCATTGTGTTATCAATGATAAGTTAAAAGGAGTTGAAGACTTAGAAAGGGCACAAGCAATATTGCATTCATATGAGACATGACAAAAAATAAGCTTATACCAGAGATTGCTAGTGCAAGTACTAGCTTCAAATTAAGCCACTCATACGCGTGTTGAATATGAACTGCGAGTCAATGGACTTGACTAAGATTGAGATAATTAAAGTAATATCTTATATTTAACACATAGTGAGAAAAGTAGTGTTATCTTGGAATGATTGAATGATACAAACAATGTATATAAAGGTATGTAGCATCATTGTGTTGTATGTTTAATTAATTTAAAAAATAGAAATGAGTTAAAAAAAATAACGCAAGGATGCCTTGAGAGGGAATTGAAATGTAGTTAGACTGCAATAATTGCTTAATTATACTTGGATTATGGAAAGTTAGAGACTTACTCTAATACCTTTATTTAGGTAGTTGTGTGTTGACATAGTGAGGAAAAAGATTGTAATTTATATTATTATGTAGTTCAAGAAAGTTTAAGAAGAACTATTGCGAAATAATTGTTTCGGTAGACGTACCAAACAATTTAAGGCATCGCATGTGGAGTAAAATCTTGAAATGTATTTCAAATGATGAATGGAATCAAAGATAACTCTTAGAGCCGATGCTTAGAGGTTATAGAATATAGGTGTAGATCACAACTTATTTGTGAATCCATTCAATTGAGTAAGTTGCGCAAGTCTATTCATTCATCGTAGGGTTTGAAATACAGATTTAACCAAGCGAAAGAGTTTTGGAGAGTCTTTTAGCAATCCTTAAGATTATAGAATCTTAGAGGAAACATAAGAAGACAATTGAGAAGTATTGAGAACAATGAATAAGTAAAAAAATGTGAGATGAAAATTTTCAAGCTATGAGAGTTTGCAGATTATAGTTGTTAGAGTGAATGGAATTAGAGGTGAAATAAGTAACCTAAGTATTTGAATATAATGAATTCACTATGAGAAATCACTCACACAAAGTAATTGATATGATTAATACTTTGAATAGAGAAAAGAATCTGAAGTGTAATTATAATAGGAACTTCTCAGTACTATCTATTAAGAGAGATGTGTAATCATGATGATGGAGTAAAGTCATGCAGACGCATCATCAACTGGGTGGTTGGAATTGATAATTACAGATTGATTCTTTGAAGCTCAAATTGGATCTGGGCCAAAATTTTAATTAATTGGGTAATATGGTGATTTAGAAGTCTAATTAAATCAAATTGATATGCCAAGATTTGGCTAATAAGAGTTAATATCCATATTGTGCTGGACGCATTAGATTCGGAAATGAAATTCTGGTTAATGAAGGATTTTAGGCAAGAATTACTTTGATGACCTCATGGATCTCTTTATATTGGTTATACAGACAATGTCGTATCATATTTAGGTATACGAGAAGATAATGATTGCCTGAGGTGATGATATATGTTGTTAAATTCATAAAGAGGTATGAAAGTTATCCAGTAGATTAAATTTGGATAATAAAAATCTAAACGGTTAAGTAAGTTCTTATCTATATTTGATGATAGACAGATAACATAACGGGTGGTTATATAAGGAAATTAACTAGACTTTGGCGTCAACACAATATATCGGAACTTGTAGTTGATAGATTGACTGATGTCTGCAAATCCTTGTCAGTGAGGTTATGTTATTTTTTTAACGGATTGAGCAAGATATATTTATTGGAGATGTGATATGATATGGTGTTTCAGTATTTGATTCCCCAAATAGAGATCCGAGACTTGCTTCCAATGGTGGAACAAGTTATTAATATAGCTGAAAACCATTCTCAATCTCAGTATAGAATATTTTCAGTGTTGACGAAGAAAATGAGCTGCTAATCTTGGTTTTTAAGAATAAGTATTTTGAGCTCGTGTCTCATAATGTTTAACCACTGAAAGAAAATAGATTCCTTCGTGTGTGCTCTTTGATAATAAAGGTAATCTAGTGGATTACATCGTCAAATGATGAAGTTGCCGATACTCAATCTTGTATATAATGAGATATATAAAAAGATTGGAGTATAGCTTTTAAAGAAAATGAAATAATAAAAGATACACATAGAGGGTATGACAAACTAAGTGCTTTATAACTACAACTAGTAAAGATAAAGATGTCGATGAGCCAAACATCATAGATAATTGGAGAGTTCAAAAGATAATTTTGTTGTACTTTTGAAAATCTCATCTTTGAAAGGGCTTTGTAGATTTGGATTACAATAAAGTAGTTTAAAAAGAAAAAAACACTTAAGAACGAAAGTTATACATATAAGAGCAATTTTTATTTCTCTTCAAAACTATTAGTTACTTATAGGTTTCCTCTAGTTTCGAGGAGGAAACTATCTTGAATTGAGGAGACTGTAACGACCCATTACCTTAAATAGGTGATTAGTGATAATTCAAAAGCTAATTAACCAAGGTTGGTCTCGTCATGAAGCCCGACTTATCTCGATTAACATGTGCGTGGATTTACGTGTCATTGGTATTTGTTTGATGTGTATTAATATTTATTGACATAAACTGGATTTATTGGTTTATAATTGAGAAATTGAGAAATTATTGGGATGCCAAATATACCGGGTATGGGTCAAAGATGATGCACATGAGTTGTACAGTTGCATGCGTGATCGAGTGTACTCATTGGTGCGCACGGCGAAATTATAAACGAATGAATATATATATAAATATATATATATATATGCGTTTATATAATTATATATAATTGTATATATAAATATATTGAAAATGAATAATTAATTAATAATTGGTGGGCGCATAGTGATATGCGGGGTCGAGGGGGACACGCGTAAGGCGTACAATAATGTGCATGCCTGATGGTTGTCGTTGGTGCGCGCGACAAATTATTGGGCGTAAAAATACATAGGTGAATATATATTTGTATATATATATATAGTTGTATAAATACATATATATAAATGAATCCTATAGTTTAAATAAAATAAAAGTACACATGGATTCACCTCTAGATACATGCAGCGTGAAGTCGAGGATGAATATGTTGTACGTTGAAAAATATTCATGCCTCGAGATGCGTGTGAACACATCACAAGAAAATCAATGTGATTTTAATTTTATTCTTTGATTGTCCTCGAGATTTGTGCAATATGAATCACGAAAAAAGTCTAATTTAAATGAAATTTAACTCGGTTAAGGAAATGGGTTAGTTGATAACTATCGAATTAAAGGTGAAAAATAAATGTTTTATAGCTCTAAAAATTTTAAAAGAAAGAGTAAAATGGTTTTTAAAGGTCTCAAAAGTTCTATTTTCTGTGAAGAGGAAGAGAGCGGATACGTATCTCGAGAAAAATAAAAAATAAAAAATGAAACACTAGATCTACCTCAAGATTCATGTAACACGAATCTCGAGGAAGTTTCTTATTTATTTTCAACAGAACAATCATCTCATTTCTGATGAACCAAAAATTGAGAGGAGAAAAAGGAGAGAAATCTAGAGAGAGTGGAGAGAGATCGAACCATTAGGGCGATGAAGACGATAACGAAGGTGAGATGGTATTTTGTTGTTGATTATTTTTGTTGATGTTGTGTCATTCGCTGTTATATGTTGTTGTAGTTGTTGTAATGGAGGTTGGAGATGGGGAGGCACGGACTTCAACCAAGGAAGGAGACGACACGGGTGTCGTCTCCCCTCCCCAAGGGTGTTCTAGAGTTGGGGTAAATCTAACCCCAAAAATGAAAAAAATTATAAATTAGAGCAGAGCTCTATTTCGTTGCAGAAAAAGGGGTTCGGTTAACTAGACCGATTCGGCTCGATTAACCCCAAACCAAAAAAAAAGCTAAAAAACATAATGAGAAAAAAATGATGGGGCATGTGCCCTAGGTCAATCCATTAACTGTCTTTATGAATACTTTTAGTTAATAAAATAGAGGATTTCATTTGCTGTTTATTATAATTAATTTGCATTTTACATTATAATAAGATCCATGGGTATTTACATAAATATCCTAAATGTCCCTAGTCGATCATTATACTGGGAACTATAATGAATTAAGACTAGTGTGAGTCTTGATTAATGATCATATGATGATTATATGTATAGGGATACGAATCAAGATCACGAGTACTTGTAAGGGAACAAAGTACTGGACCGACCCGCTACGAGAACATCACATGGATTAAGTCATAATTGTTTCTCATGATAGGTATATTTTTCAGTCCTCGACTTGAGATTGCCCAGAGACTTCAACATTAGGAACATAGTGATTTGACACTATCAAACGTTGTCTTTAACCGGACGATTATAAAGGTTGTGATTGGTTACTATGTGAGCAATGTGATGAAGTTGTGTAATCGAGATAGAATTTGTCCCTTTCATATAAAGAGAGATATCTAGTGGATCCCTCGATGTGTTAGACTGTTAAAAGGCCTCGTCTAAGTGAATTGATATGGATCAATGTCACTTGGATGCTTTCAGTCTACCTAGAGATCGAGACTAGTACGATTGAACATGTTGGATGACAATTTCATGCCTTATGTTTGATCAAAAGGATATTGTGTGACAAAAGGATGTTATATACACTATTGATTAGGTTGTATCGATTTGATATTCGTACAACTTGGGTAGTCATAATGTCTTGCTAGAGACTGCTTATGACTTGTATACCAAAATGTGTTTTGGTACACTGCCAACGTTGTATGAGCCTATTGGGTCGCACACTAAGAATGGTTTTGCGAGATATTAAGATGGTTCAGAAAAATGAATTTCATATGATAAAATTCATGACGAAAACGTCCTTATGGTGTATTACACTTATACTTCTTTAAGTAGGGGTATACGTGTAATTTACTTAACCGTCTATATACAAGGGTTATATAAATAGACGCTTTAAGTTAGAATACAGGTATGAAAGAAAAAAAAGGCCGAAACTCTATTTTCGTTTTATAAACCACTTAGGGTTTTTGGTATGCTCTGGAGAGAAACAAAAAGGTTTGATATTCTCTCGAAGCTAGCACTTCAAATCTCGGCCGTCGTTGCTGATAGAGGGCGTTCATCGTTGGCAGCGCCTTAGAGATCGATCAACCTTCAGAAAGGTATATTGCGACTGAGGTATGATTAAGTTTTTCATGGTTTAAACGTTTTTAATGGAATTAGATTCGGATCCTGTTGGGGTTTCTGTCAAAACTGTTTTGTAATCTCCGCTGCGTATGAACCCCAAAACCCACAGTGGTATCAGAGCCTTCGAGTTTGATTCCATAATACTCATTGCATGTTTTCTTCTGATATATACATGATATATGATTGAAAACATGTTAATAGTTGATGTATATGTGATATACATAAGTTTTGTGTGAGATTTATTATCATGTTTTGTGTATATGATATATATATTCATGATTTAATTGAAATTAGTTTCGTACATGCTAGTAACCATGTTAGGTTAATTTGAATAATTTTAATGAATTGAGTTTCGTGTTCTATGATCCATGATACCATTAGGTTCGATTGGGATAGTAGTTCATGATTCAATTACATGTTTGTGATTATTTGGATGAAGACCGAAATTGCAAATAATTAATTTTCGAAATTATTTATTTATAAATAATTAATTTTCGAAATTATTTATTTATCTTGTTATATCTATTTTGTTATGAAGTTTCTATTTGATAAAGATAGATAACAAATTAGATTAGGAGATATAAGCAAAATCGGTTTCGTTATCCCTATTGGATGGGAGATAAATATGGAGAAGTTTGTTATTGGTGATATGCTAGGATTCAAATATCTAAAGTCCTAATTGGATTAGGATAAGATGATTAGTTAGATGTGGGCCCGGGTTAATTAAAAATATTTTAATTGACTTAATTTTGGATAAATTAAGGAGTAAATTTAGTATAGTAAAATTAGCGAAAAATATGATTTTCTATAGCGCATTTCAATTTTCGGAATTGAGATTCGTCTTCTAAAAAAAAAAAAACGGGGGCGCTGCCTGCTAACCGGTCAGCGGGACCACCGTCTAACTAATCCTAGCGCACAGAAATTCTTTTATTAGTGAACAGTATAAAAATCTCTCGAATTGTTTAGTGATTTAAGAAATCAATAAAATATATGATATTTCATTGTTTACATAAAATCACTAAAACTGAATAAAATCCCTCTATTAAATTTTAAGTCTCACGCCATCCATTTTAAACACTTGTCAATGCCTCGATCACACTAATACAGTTTCAGCCATAGCTGGGTGTATTGTGTTATCTTGGTGAGACAAGTTGGGTAAGAGTTACCTAAATGTTCAATATGGTCGGACTTAATAAAGCCATCAAAATAGTTTTGAGCTTTAGGCAAATGAAGAGATAAAAACATGCTAAGACATAAGATGTCCCATATCTCATAAAAGGATCTAAAAATTACATTAGATACTAAAGTAGAGTTGCACGTCAATCTGATCTATCATCATTCCAGCATTTCTCAACAGAAACCTGGAATTACACAAGTCAACTCATCATTATATCTCTCTAAATTCAATCCTATCAAAAAATGAAACCTGATACATCTTGCAACTCTCGCTCATTCTTTAAATATCTACTCACAATATTATTTATATTGCGGAGTAGAAAGCAATTACCAATTCCAACTTGTCAGCTAATTTACTTAACTTTCCATTTGACTAGTTAGAAAATTCACTACTTTTTTAACTTTGTCAAATCATTTCCTATTCGTGAGTTCACCAAGAACCTCATTCCTTTCACTTAATTATCAATTTCAAGTTTTTATGTTCACTAGACTTCTCTCATTACCTGAATAGAGACAATTATTCTTAATTTGAGTCGACATACGTATTTAAACAGAGATACCTATATATTTCATGATTATACTCTCATAGTATAACCTTTAACTTGTATCACATACAAGTTTATAAATACATTATCTCTTTTTCATTTCTGTTCAATACATATCATTGGCTTTACTTAATTTACTATAGAAGAGTATTCAATTCTCCAAACATAATAAATCAGATATATTGTCCTCTACTTAATTATTTCAACCCACCAGGGATAATATTGACTAACTGAGCTATAAGTCACACATCCCATTTCATTTCGTTTGTATCTTTACCTTCATATAGGTATCTTATATCATCTCCAACTTCAAATAGCATAGTGATTTATACTCCACCACTGACTAATTAGGTGGTATAGCACTAAAATTGAGCCAATATACAACATATTCAGTGATATTAGTTGTATACTACTTTACTTTAAAACTTTCAGCTTTTGGAGTTTAATTCCTTGTAAGATCCTTGTGAAGATATATTAAGTTCTATCTAACTCACAGTTTGAAATCCTCATTTGATGGGGACTTGTTAACCTAAAATTTTCATTTTTATGCGTATGTGAGAATGTCTTGACCTTTTAGTTGCCTATACTTAGCTTTCAATTGACTTCGACAAATCTTCATAAACTTTTTTATTTCGACTATCATCAATTCATTCAATTATTCAAAGATCGTAGACATCGGACCGATCTTCTACGTTGTAAATGAGTCATGATTATGAAATGGAGTTACTTGGACTTTTGGTCATGCACAATTATTTCAGAACCCTACCTTGACTAAAGGAGTCTATTTGTGTCACTTCTAACAGTCATAAGTCATCTCAACCACTCATTTTATTTTATATACAGAGTCTATTTTGTTCAATTTTTGTTAATCTTAGCTATTCTCACATTGATCTTGCTATTGGTCCTTTTATAAACTTACCACGACTTTACCTCGGCGCCAAGGCCACTTACAGCTCCTTTATCTCACTAACAAAGGCAATTCATATTTTTCTCTTCGAAAATTTAGCTAAAGTCGGCGCGACTTCTTATGATCATTCAGTCAATCGAAATGTTCCTTAGCTATTCTTGACTCGAAATAGAGAAATTTTGCAACTCAAACAGTTCTACTGTTTGTTATCGCCTAAAGTTATTTTCATTAATCTCAGATTTCCCGATTTTTCTTTTTCTCAAAAGAATTTTGGTACTTTCAAGAGCATTTAGGTATAAGAGTGTCTTACTGGTTATCAATTTACTTTTAATGAATTCATTTGTTTGTTGTTAAACTGAATAGAGATAAGAATTTGAATTTCCAAACTCTGATTAACTTAACAACTAATCAAACTTTTAAAGGATGTTGTTTCAATTCTTTAATTCCTATAAATGGAAATTCTCATAATATAGGAGCTTATACAGACGTCCTATACTAATCACTTACTAATATTCAATAAGTAAATCTATCTCTTCGTTGGTTTTATTTTAGGTTGTAGTGATAGACATCATTACTCAATTTGATTAAAAGTGACTATTTGGTACTTTGAATCTCAAAACACAATCACTTGTGTTAATATTTAATAGCTAATCCAAGCATTATTAGACCACTTCCCCAATACCTTAACTTCTTACATGTGCTTAACTTCTTACATGTGATCTTATCAATACATTTTTCATTTTTAAGTTAGAAATTTTTGTTGATCTTTGTTTCATAATAACACCTAGCTAATTTGGTGTTAACAAAAACTACTTCTAACTCATGTATTTTCATTTGTTTTATCACTTCTTTATGCGACTCATAGAACCACTATACTTGATGTCACTTATGGATAAGTAACTTGAGTAATAAATAATCAAGAATTTCAGCACTTCTTTTTAGAAGTCGTTTAATTGTTCTAAACCATGCTTCTATTCCAATTTTTATTTTTTGCTTTATTTTGGAAAAGAGACAATACTTTGCATTAAAGTATTTTATTTTCATAGAAATCGACTTAAACAACTTGATTAGTTCTATCATAATCCCGTTGTGATTTTTTAGTCAAGTTCATTTTGTCTAATCAATTTCTATTTTCACAGCCACATGTCTCATTTTTCCTTTATGAGACTATTTTTCAGAAGCAACTCGCAATTAGTTATAAATTAAACTAATGCTTCGTAGAATAGGTCCTCCATAATTACTACTGTAACTGGTGTCAACCTCATTCTAAAACTCAAGATATTCATATCTTGTGCTTCCCTAAAGTCTCAACTTCCATTTTGTGTTTTCCAAACAATTGTCAATCATTTGAAAACTTATTTGAGTCTTTTCCAATATTTTCCTGAGCGTTTAATAATTGTAATAGTTTGATACTTTCAATTTTAAAGGAATCCATGTTCAATACATATGTACCTGAATCGTTTGGACTTCTTTTCCAACTAATTTCCTATTGGTTTCATAACTGGTACTTTCATTAGTTATATTAGTATCGAACTACTTACTAATCCAAACTTCACAAGTCTATTTCACATCCATTTACTCTCAGCTTCGTTTCATAAGTCTATTCTCTATTTTTTATTGTTTGTTTCTAACCTCACTCGTCATATCTCGCGAGTTAAGTATCGAATAGACAATAAGAACAAACTTCTTATCGCATATCTAGCGATAATACATACATACAACACAAATATAACACAATAATTCAAATACCCAGCTCGTATTCACTTCCTAACTAATCGCATTCAATCATCATTTGGTTCCAACCAAAGTTTATCCTCAATTGAGCTAAACCCCAGGCTATGACACCAAGTTTGTCAACCCCCTTGTCATTAAGACGACTGACCGGTCTAGATTATTACCTTAATCATCTGATAATCTAGTCAGCGTAATCCATTCTTTGTTCTCTGACCTTAAAATACTTTGCATTTCAATCCTTAATAAAGCTATAAAACTAAATTTGCATCCTCAATGAAACTCGATTCATGATTTGTTCAATTGGAGCAAATTAAGAACTCATATCCTATAACAATTTCAGCAACACCTCCACTAAAAGTGGCATACCAGAAAACTTCCACCTAATAGACAGTAGAATTGAGAAGAGATTTAAAAGGAGTCATAACTCTTCGCAATTCACAATATATATCAAATTCAAATTTATAAAATAACTTAGAGTCTCTGATAGCTTAATCACAACTTTACTATCCCAAATAGACTAAAATTTCTAAAAAGACCTCTCAATGTATTTTAAAGTAGTTTAGGAGACTCTCATAACCATTCAATAAGATTTCACATCCTACACTCACCCTAAGAATTCCAAAACAATATATATATATAAACAATTCAAAATAAAGATTTACTTTAAGTTTTAAAAATAATCACCACAATCTTCGAGCCTTGTCCGTTCACCCCTTGTTTCTCTTCATATAGAATCTGACACTATAAAAAACAACTCGAAGATGTCAGGTAAGTAAATTCCTACATTGATCTGTAATCCTGCAATTGTTAGTCTTATACATGGAGACATGTAATCGCATTTCCAAATAAATAATAAGATATATAAGTCAATATGACATGCAATCCACTCTGTTGTTGTCTTATAACTATAATTGGATGTCGACTTCCAAAAATAGTATAGAGATAGTATTAAGAGATCATGAAATGCAGAGATAACTTGTCGATGTTAGACTCCGCTAGTCTCACTAGACGGCGTAGAGGTAGGATTGAAACCTAGTTTCAAGCAAACCAGACTCCCAAACAAGCTTATCCCCCTCACTCTCTGTGTATGCATGACAAAAAATGATGAAATGCAATGCAGACTCTAATGCAATTATAAGTACTAAGATATTCAATAAATAGTCACTAGAACATTTTTGGCATTTAATAGAGGTTTTAAAACCCCTATTGAATAAAGTGTTATTAAATGTCATGTGAAAATGTGTTATGTTTTAATTTTTAATACATGTATTACATAGAGGTTTTTTAAAACTCCTATCAATTAAGTGTTATTTAATAACACCCACCTTTAATAGGGGTTTTAAAACCTCTATTAAATATCGAAATTGTTCTAGTGAGTAAATATCACTATAAGGTTTACTTACCACCAAACCAACTCAAAATTGGTTACAAAACCTCACAAAACGTTTTCTCGGCTTTCACGCACTTTGAACCTATTCCTGAGCTTCGTCTTCAATAGTTTTGGAATCCTCGACATTACCTAAAATCATTGAGAAATTCGAATAAGTTTTCTTTTCAAATTTCTTAAGGTTTCGACCAATTTTCGAGTTATTTTGATATTTTCAAGTCTTAAAAATCCGGAATTACTCCAAATCCACTCTTTGGATGTCCGGACTGCAAATTGTGGTTCGAGATCGAGAATTACCCTTGACTAGGCTTTTAAACGATTTTCTAAATTTCGCACATTTTAGGTATCATAACACATATTACGAGAAAAACTCCGGTATAATTCCTCGAAAAAATTCCAAATACTCTATTTTTTTATAGAAATCCCCCATTTCAATTTATTTTTTCAAAAATATAATTTTAAAATTATGATCTCTGGTTCGTAACACGTGGGTGCCACATTGGATACTTAAATCTCAAATTAAATCCGAAAATACTTAATTAGCATCCTAATCTAGTTTATAAATTTCTGGGATGTCACAAATATCACTGAAACTCCAATATTCTATGAGAAAAATATATCCATACAATTTTTTTTGCCACACTAAATACAACTTTAATTAATAGGAATGTCGCTTCTGACAAATTTCTTACTGCTGTTGACAAAACATGCGACAATAGTAGAGCAAAGTATCTCCGAACCTGGCACAAGTTCTTCAATACAAATAAATCTTTCTATTACAATATTATGTTACACATAGAATTGATTCTAACCTCATTAAAAATCTAATATTACAGGTGTGAGCTGAACAAGTCAATTGGACAACATTATCGATGATGACACACTTTTATCTATTTCGACTATTTCTTCAGCTGAAGCAATCACTGGTCCTATAACCCATATGGCTGAAGTACCTCGCACTTCATCAAAAGTAAATCATTCTTCAAACATTGCAATATTATTTTATATATCGTACCAATTTTACTTTATTTACAGTTTTATTTTCACAGAAAATCACTTTCTTTGTCAAAGCAAAAATCATATCAAACCATCCAATCAACCTAGCTTATTGGTATATGAATTGCAGTGGATGCAAAAGATTTACAAATGGAGTATAAAGAACAATTCTATTACTTCCACTGCGATGATGACTCTTGTATTGAACTTTCAAGGTATACATATTTAATCCTTTTAATTTATTTTAATTTATCCTAATAAAAACATTGAAAATATATTAACAGGCGCAAAATTCAGGTTGAATTGAAAGACAAACTCAGGTTCAATTGAGGCTGTTGCATTTAATTTCTTCGCACGCCTACTTCTTCAAAACAGTGCACTAAATATTATGGAAATGCGTAAACATGTACTACATAAGAAAGCTATATAGGCCATTACTCGCACCTCAACATTTTTCACTGAACTTTCTTGGATAAATTTTGCTTAAATGTTTTAATTTACCTCTTTCCTTATTTTCAATTGCTTGCTCACTTATATTTGCTAACTTATTTCCAATTATTTTAGGTCACAACTATTCGGACCCCATGTTTTGCTCCCTTTATCTCATTACTTCATTGTACCTCATTTTTTATTTTTTATTTACTGTTTTTGCCCCATCTTTTTGTAAATAATTCTAAAACTGTCCCCCACCCTCAACAATTGTTTGCCCCCATCTCCCACCTTCATCCCAACACCCCTCAATCCTATCCATTTCTTAGTTTTAGTCATTTTAGAACACTTGTACTAGGTCACCAAGTGTCGTAAGAGTGTTTTTCGGTAAAGGAAGTCGGATGTGGTCGCGTCGTATCTAAGAGAAGAAGTGTCGGGGTTCAGTCGACTCCGACCAATACCTTTAAAGGGGTAACGGCCGACTCCGACCAATACCTCTTTAGAGATATCGGTCGACTCTGACCAATAATGCGAAGTGAACTCGATTTTAATTGGTCACAAAGGGGTCCAATCGAGACCTCTAAAGAGGTGTTGGCCATGTGTGTCGGTCCTGTGTGGGTGCCGCGAGTAACAAGAACAAACAACAAATTTTCAAAACTCCAAAAAAATACATGGTAATGACAAAAAAAATAGTTGGTTTTGCTCGGAATTGCTTGATATTAACGATTTCATCAAGACTTTGTATTCGAAATGCAAGATTTAACCCCAAAATCGAAACCTTAAACTCAACAACAAAATCACAAAGAATGCCGACTCAAAATAAATAAATAAAAACTCCAAAAAACCTCAAAATCGACACTAAAAGAGATGATGATGAACTCATGACGTCGAATCGATGTGATTTTGCTCAAATTTCGTCGAATTTGAGTTGGTGGTAAGAATGCGATTTTGAGAAAGAGGTGACTGGGGTATGCGTGAGTGGGGTGAGTAGGGTATGGGTGATAAAAACTCTTTTATATGGAAGGGGTAGTTTGGTCATTTCACTAAGGGCTAAAAAAATTCAAAAAGGGGATAAAATAAGCAAAAAGTTGGTTCCAAATAGCCTGGGCCTTATTTTATAACACAACACCTCCCTAACATTGTAATTATTTACCCATTATTCAAATAGGGAAAACAATTTGATCCCATAACAATATCTCCACTTCTCAACAAAGATGTGGATTCTATGATATGGTTAACAACTGAACAAATGGAAAGGAATGCAAATTTTCCCACAAGATATATTAACTTCTCAATCTTTCCACGTATAGAGGGATCTTCTTCTTCAAATACCTTGCAGTCTCAACGAAAGCTTGCAGGTGATCAAGAGAACCCATCTCAGCAAGATTAGTCACGCATCCAAAAAGGAAAAGAACCTGCTATTGATGAAACTGGTGAAATCATCTTTCACACTCCTATGTCATCCACAAGGACTACATAGAAAGGAGCTTCACTAACTATTGGTGAATCAAAAAAGCTGTCAAAGCATGATAATGCTATATAGGTTCTTCAATGCTGGAACGTACTTTCTTTTCATAACTGATGTAATAAACATATCGATCATGACATGCAACATTTTGCATACTACTATTAACATAAAACATATATTGATGTTTTCTTCTTTATGTAAAAAAATACATTTTGTTGTATAATATATATAATAATAACCTTAAATGTCCATGAATCATGTTAATTAACTCTAATACAAGTTTATTATTATGTACTCTAATACAAGTTTATCTTCTAAATATTCTTCAATAATCTGATGATATGTATATTGAATCAACTTAATTATTTTGGACTTCTTCAAATTCTCATATATTAAACACAAAATATGCACTTTTTTCTTAAGAAAAATAAAAAATGCATATTTAGTGTTGTAAATTGGATGACCCTTTAACCAAGCTTATGAATGATCACATTGTCAAGCATGACTCTCACATTGAATTGTAACATCAAGCATGACTTCTACATTGAATGTAACTTGTACACTCTACATAACTTGTATTCAACTCCAATGTATAATCACTTATTCATGTATTGTCATGTAACTTGTAATCCTCTCCAATGTACACCAACTCTTCCATGTATTGTCTATGTTGCTTGTGATGTGTTGTATGACTTGTGGTGTATGTATAACTTGTACACATTGAATAAGTACAATTATCATCATCACCAAATGACCTATATAAAGGGTTCCAACTCCATTGTAATTAACACACCAATGTTGGAATGGAAATCTCTACATTTCTCAACTCTAGCTCTCTTCTCTTTTGTCTCCTCTTCTCTACTTGTTATAGTAGTTCTTAGTTTCTTGTCTCCTCTTCTCTACTTGTTATAGTAGTTCTTAGTTTATGCCTTCTATACTTAAGTCTCTAGCAAGTCCAACTTAAGTTCTAGTTGGCTTACAACTTAGTTTACAACACGTTATCAGCACGAGCTTGCTCTAGCATTAAGAAGATCTTGAAGTTCAAGAAGGCTTGTTAAGGAGACAAAGCTAGGAAGGTATAACTTTTATTATTTAAATAAGTTCAATTTATTTCTATATAAGCATGGTTGCTTCCTTTTATTACATGCATCACTTCTATATGCATATTTTATTCATATACCATGCATTATAACGTCACCGATTGCGAAAGTATGCTCTGTAGTTGCGTCTTGTACGATCTTCTACATCAGAAATCAAAAGTCAATGTGTGACATATAGTTTTTCTCTTAAAACTACAAACGATTAGTTATTGTTCTATTCTTGATTTTATAATACAAATAATGTTATAAGTTTGAGTTGATAGTGGGTAAGCCTTGTCCCCGGTAAAGCTAAACATTGAAAGGGAGACGGGTTATCCCGTTCGAGGAGGCATGGTATTAAGGAGACTATGTCTCGCCACCCAACCTGGAGGTTGTCCCACCAACTCATACGAATAATACATTTTGTTTATTAATGAATCAAGTTGTGAACATATATTTAATCATATGTTATGTTTTTACATAAAAAGGGGAAAACTATTTTATATTAAATTTATTTTCGAAATATTATTCAACCATAGTTGAATTTGTTGCCTTATTATATTACCGACAAGAATTACTTATCATGGCAATTAGATACTACAATTTGTGAATAAAGCATATATACAAAACTGTGTGTTATACACAATCATTCGCCAATTTCTCTTTAGAGATTTGAAAAGTGAATATTTCGCTTTATATATATTTTCACCTTATGGAGTTATATATACACATACCAAAAAGGTAATGCTCCAAAAGCTCAAAATGAGCGGCTGAGTCTCATGCTACAAAATTTAATCAGTCAAATATTAATTATAATTCCACAATTTTAATTACCTCTATGTTGAGGCTATGTGGAAATATGACTGATGAGACAATAAAAATAAGGTCACGTGGCCCGCCTCGATTAATTGTTGCAACAAATATCGAGTGCGGACGTCAATCCAATAAATATTAAGGATTGATTTCTTGTCTCATGGTAGCTGAGTAAAATAATGAGATATTATAAATATAATATCGCTCCCGTCCAATTAGTTCAGCTTCAAATTAAGAAGCATATGTTGCATATAATGATCATGATCGCAATAATAAATTTATGGACGTGGAAAAGGTGAAAATATCAGGTAAAGGTCGTATTGACAATTCCACGAAAAATTGGAACAAAAGTGGTACACCACTACAAAGGGTAAATAATTATTGACAATGAGCGCTCATAATTGTGACATTTTTTGGTCATATATGAAAGGCTATTTTGCCTAAATATTGTCATATATATACCCGAATATTTTTGTGACCTTTACCATGCCTTCAAAATCAAAGGCAAAATATTATGAATTTTATCATTGAAAATGGCTCGATAAAACAAGCACATCAAGATGTGTTTAAATCGTGACCTAAATATAGGCGATGAGTTTATGTCTTGTGTATCGTGCTACATGCATGTACATTATAATATAAAAGTGAATATTTCTCGAATTCGAACTTAGCGGAGGCTAATGTTCGAGCAATATCGGTACAACAATTTTATTGTTAATGTCTTATTCAGAAGAAGTCTACTCAGAATAATAGAAAATTTATCTATATGATTTAATTTGAGTATAATATTCCCGGCTTTAACTTCTGGAATATATAAGACACATTAAAACGAATGTCGTCGTAAATCAAATGACATTCTTAATGTGGAAAGATCTATTTGATTATCCATAATCATCAATAATGCGAAAATATCATAAATTTGCACGGACATCTTTTATCGAACTGAGTTTTTTTTATCAGCTGAAGATTATCTCAAGGCAAATCAATAGGAGACTTATATTGATTTAACTCTCTATTAATCATATTATAAGATGCCTTGAATCCCTGATAGGGAATTTATTTATAGCAAGTTTTGCTAATTGTCACTTTGATGAAGCAATTTTCCCACCATTAGGGGGAGATATAAGCCAATTCAAAAGGAATGGCGTGAAATTGCTTGAAACACATCAAATTGCATTAAATTTGTTGTATTATGATCCATGTATAAATTAATATGAACTCGAAGTTCAAAGGATCATTCAGTAGCAACAAATTATGAATCAATTACTTGATGCAAGTATTATATACAAAAGAGTGACAATTATATGCTTCAGCATTAAATGGTTCATATAGAAAACGATGTTCATGTGCAACAAAATGCACAAGATATCTCACTCATGTGAACATGAGGGGGAGAATCAAAATGAGTTATTGGTTAGTGTATTGCACTCTTTTTCCCTTTGCTAAGGTTTTATCCCACCAGGTTTTCCTTGCAAGGTTTTTAATGAGGCAATTTTAACAATATTAAAACTCTTTATCAAGGTTGATTAGTGTATTGCACTATTTTCCTTTCGCTATGGTTTTATCCCATTGGGTTTTCCTAGCAAGGTTTTTAAAGAGGCAATCCTAACATTATTATACTCTGTATAAAAAAATTTATGAGAGCAATGTACTCTTTTTCCTATACTAGATTTTCTCCCACAAGGTTTTTCTAGTAAAGGTTTTAATGAGGCATATATATTCTCTCAAAGTGTATCAATGTGTTGCACTATTTTCCTTAGCTTTGGTTTTGTCCCATTGGGTTTTCCGAGCAGGTTTTTAATGAGGCAATCAACAATATTATACTACAAGTCAAGATTGACGAGAACATTGTACTCTTTTTCCTATACTAGATTTTTTCCCACAGGGTTTTTCTAGTACAGGTTTTAACGAGGCATATTCTCTCGGCAAGTGTCATCCAAGGGGAGTGTTGTAAATTGGATGACCCTTTAACCAAGCTTATGAATGATCACATTGTCAAGCATGACTCTCACATTGAATTGTAACATCAAGCATGACTTCTACATTGAATGTAACTTGTACACTCTACATAACTTGTATTCAACTCCAATGTATAATCACTTATCCATGTATTGTCATGTAACTTGTAATCCTCTCCAATGTACACCAACTCTTCCATGTATTGTCTATGTTGCTTGTGATGTGTTGTATGACTTGTGGTGTATGTATAACATGTACACATTGAATAAGTACAATTATCATCATCACCAAATGACCTATATAAAGGGTGCCAACTCCATTGTAATTAACACACCAATGTTGGAATGAAATCTCTACATTTCTCAACTCTAGCTCTCTTCTCTCTTGTCTCCTCTTCTCTACTTGTTATAGTAGTTCTTAATTTATGCCTTCTATACTTAAGTCTATAGCAAGTTCAACTTAAGTTCTAGTTGGCTTACAACTTAGTTTACAACATTTAGTTCTCATTTTAACTTACTTTTCGAGTTCTGAAAATCTCCTCACTAACTTGCAACGCACGCACTCAACTAGTACGTGTAAAAGCCATGCAAGAATTGTCTACTCAAGTGCATCCTAAGTGGTAAAGCCTTCAGTGATCAATGAGCGCTGCGAGTTTCCAACATGTAGAAGCGGAAGGGTTGTTTTATGCTAGAGATAGTTTGATGGATTGGTGTCTAATGTGTCGATAGGAAGCACTGCTAACTCATAATTTAATGCGCACAATATCGAGAACGTTATTTTATAGCAATATTTAGCAGAGCTATTTACAATGAACCAAATGCTTAGTCCCACATGAAAAGTTTAGGGCCACAAAATTAATATAAAAGTTTTTACATTTCTTTAAGTGTCAAAAGAAGCTCTACAAGAACACCACAAAGTGAGCCACACGCGCAACACTATGCATATGACGCAGTTTAGGCGCTTACATAAATGCGCTTAACACTTTGTAAGCGACTAACCATAATTACATTTTTGTCAATTTTGGGCATATGCTACAAGTGGTTAGTAAGCCCACTAAGCAAGAAAATAATGAAGCTATTCAACAAGAGATAGCGGAGCAGTTTCGATTGACCAAACAATTGAAACTGCTCATTATCTCACTCTCTTTTTCAACTCTTTTGACAAAAGTTCTTATAAAAAGAGAGGCATGGAAGGAAAATATGTACATCAAAATCACAACAAAAGCTCTAGTTCAATTTTCACTTCTGCAAGTCCAAACTTGGTCTTGATCATATCCTTTAAGATTTTTGTTGACTCTTGCAAAGCTGAGAGCAAAAATTTCATTTATAAAAGTGACATAGATACACGTTGAAATCATTGCTGATTCTTCTCGTGTAACAAAAGGTTGATGTCAAGTAACATTTAAATTGTACCAACAATTCTCACTACATAAAGAATCACATCTAGAACAATAGAAACTATTTGTCTTCTGCTAGGACTAGTGCTCATTTCGTTATGCATCGTAAAGAGGAAGTCTGAAATCAGACTTACTTAGAAAAGACAACCTACTCACCCAATTGATACTAAAACTATGAAATCAACAACAATTCCAAAGAATCTAATTCCATTTTCGTCGAAATCAATATGAATCACAATTACTCGACGCGTGGCAGCAAAAACATGAAACCCGAATTCTCGCGAATGAGTGGTGGTGGTTCAATGTCTGCAATGTCAATCTGTTCCATCGACTTTGAAATGTCATCTACAGAAAAAGGTATGCTGCGCATAGACAATAGCAAACCATTAACCAGTCTGCAAAAAAAAAAGTCAGAATCATTGACTGCAGAACGAAATAACTAAAGCTTTCTAACCTTGAATCGTCATCCAGTAGGAAAGAACTGCTGACGGCATTGTTTGAGTCTTCAGTCATGAGTACCCTCATGTTGGATATAACCTAGACAGAGATATTACCTAGCTCAATTAACTAGTCAGCGAAGTTACAGAATCAAATTACGGAATGCTAACCATACGAGTACTCAGTAACAACAATAATGACGTGCTTCAAACCTTAGTTGAGAGGTTGTCAAATAACTTACATCTGGAGACAAACTGTGTGTGCCATACTTGTCATCCCAATACATCGTACTAATTCTATATAATTGTTGTATACTGAGAACCTGCTGATTGTAAAGAGAAGTGGCCTTAATCCAGTAAACGATGAATATAAGTTAAATTTTGTTTAATATTTCAGAAAACGTTGCTACTCACTGGACACAAGTCATGGCTTATTTCATCGAGCGTCTTCTTTGGCTTTTGATGTATGACCTGAACAAGGATTGCATCACAAAACACGTTTTACTATTTTCAAGAGCACATAATGTCAAGTATTTTGTCAGTGTTTTCATTATTTCTTGACTTCTGAATTCAAGGTTTTAAACTTCCTATTATAGTTCAACTAGTAGAAACAATTACTAGTAAATACAAGGCAAGGAGACTACCAGGAATCCTATAGCTTGTCTGATATGCTTCAGTTCATCCCAAGCTGAACCTGCATACTGCACTTGATATTTTAGAGTTAAACAGGGGATACAAAACGAAGAAATGAGAAAACAGAAGTCAAATGTCAAATTATATTTACCACATCAGTGGCTTTATAGCACCAATGTTCCAATTCAGCCAAGCCAGCCTTCACGTATTCACCATTACTAAACGAACAGCACTCTCGTCGTAATAGAAGGCTAAATCAACACGTTGAATATGACCATCAGAAACAAACTTTTTACATGGAAATTTCACTAAAGGATCCAACAACAACAACAACAACATAGCCTCAGTCCCAAATTAACTGGGGTCAGCTACATGGATCAAACTTTTCCATTGTGCTCGATTAAGTGCACACTAAAGGATCCAAATGAAAATAAAATTAACAAAAAGTTAGCACGGAGAAAAATATTGCAGGTAATATACCTGTTGAATAACTGCACATTGATGAAAGAAAAAATCTGCGTGAACACCTTACGAACTAAAAATGGTGGGACCTGGGAATAACATGATGCACAGTTATTATCTGAACTATTTTTCAAAAGACAGATAATAAAAATGATGTACTATTTTTAAAATTTAGCATATCGAATCACGATCCTTATGGTCTGTTTGCTTTACTGGATTAAGTTAATTACTCCCAAGATAAAGCTTAAGGCTGGTGTTTGAGTCCCACACAAATTAGCGGAGGATTAATTAATCAGTATGAGTACCGATTAAACTATCCCACCTATTTCCGTTTGGTTTAGGATGTCCAAATGACCACAATACCCCTCCTCTTTACAACAAAACAAAACCTAAAAATCTCCACGTTTCTTCTCTATCGGCTTCCCTCTCGCTCTACACATCTCGACTTCGCTCTCGCTCTCCACTACTCTCAATTTCGATCTCTCTCTTCAAAAGGTGCAAATCTCATACTTTCCTTCTCTCAACTATTTCTTTGATTTCTTTGCTTTCTTGGGGTTAGGGTCACAGAAACATGTTTTGTGCTTTGATTCGGGTCAATTCTGTTGTTCCTTGATTTGGTTTTGTGAAACGCAAAACCAAATCAATTGAAGACGCGGATGATGATGACGGGGATGCGGAAGACGCGGATGAGCAGCCACGAAACGCAAAGGAGAAGCGTAGGGTTTTCAATTTGGGATGGGTTTCGATTTGGGAAGGTTTTGACTTGGATGACAAATAAATTAAGGGGTACTTTAGTAACTTCATCTATTGAAGAGACATTTAATCCTACCATCAATACTCCCAATCGAACAAGTCACTTTAAAGGGATTAATACCCAAATCCATGTTATAATCCGAGTCTAAAATAAACCCATGATCTTAGGACAGATGTGTGTGAAGCAAACACACCATTACAGGATAAGCCAAGATAAACTTAGTTCAGGATTCTATTTTAGAATCTATACCAACAAAAAGCATAACAAGCTCGATTACCTTCACCTCTCACTCTAGCACAAGATAAGGAGTAGATAACATGGAAAAGAAAATAAAGAATTAAAGAAAATAATACTGACATGATTTGCTTTCAACATGTTCAAGAAATTTACTAGGCTCTTCACAATTCCTTGCCAGTGAGCAATTAAAATCTGCTGCGCGGCATTATTTACATGCAAGCGGGATGATCCTTTGACTAAACTTGCTCTTGACGTTCTTGGTGCCTACGATGCCAAACCCATGCAAAGCACAATAACAACATACCAAGAAAACTGTAAATGGAAAACTGTGAAGGACAAGACAATAACAGTATAATATGAAAATTGTTGAAGAAATTGCAGTTCTACTAGTGTAAAAAAATACGGAGATGCTAGGGTGACTCGTTTTGGGGCACCTGAGATGGACACCCAGTGATGGTGTCCATCCATTCACTCATCGGGATTTGTGCGCATACACATCGATGCGTGAACAGATGGACACCATCACCGGTTATCCATCTCAGGTGCCCCAAAAAAGGTCATCCTAGTATTTTCCAAGAAAATAAAGGATGGGATACCTGAATGCACAAGCCTAACAACGGAGAAATTTCTTTCTTCAAATTGTCTCGAATCATTCCATATATTTTTTCTACATAGGCTGTAAGTTGTTGTTTGAAAAGTAACGCAGGGTATTTTGCTTCCACCTGACGCATATCTATACCACCATTTAATCCACCATTAACGAAAGACAGATTAACACCCGGTGGAGTGCCACGGAAGCTCTGGAAAAAGAATAAAGAAGTTAAAGATCATATGAAACATTATTCTCCTATATAACTTCATATGAAAAGGGAAGTACTTGCAACCTGGGTCATTCGCCCAAACAGAGTTGCTGATGAGGATCTGCGTCGCTGTGGAGCCATACCAGCGGCACCACTTGCTTTTAGCGTACGTTGCAGAAGCAGAAGCAATGTTGATGCATTGGAGAGCCAATAAGCTAAGACATCATTGTTCTCTTGAATCTTCAACGCATTGATAAATAATATTGGTCAAATTAAAAGCATATGAGAATTAAAGTTGGATGGAAGAAGTGGAGGAGTGCTACAGGTGTGATATGTGATTGAAATATCCCTACAAAGCTAAAAGGAAAAATTTATAGAACTGCAATTATGCCTGTCATGTTCTATGGAAGTGAGCGTAGGCCAGTAAAGAAACAAGAACAACTACATAAAATGAATGTAGCGAAATTGAGGATGTTTAGGTGGATGTGTTGTAAAACTCGTAAAGATAAAATAAGATTTACGAAACCCAAAGAAAAGTAGGTGTAGCACCAATTGACACAAAGATTAAGGACGAACGGTTGTGGTGGTTTGGACACTTCCAAAGACAGCCTACAAATGCCACGTTAAAACTCGATTCAATAGAATTTGAAGAAATTGGACGATGTAGGGGTAGACCGAAGCTAACTTGGGATGCATTCATTAGGAAGGATTTAAACGGTTTGGAAAGCACATTGTCAATTGCACTAAATCAGCGCAATTGAAGAGTTTGACCCATGTAGCAGACCCAAACTAATTTGGGATTGAGGCTATGTTGTTGTTCTTATTCTATGAACAATCTTAGTAACCTCACCATAGAACTAAAGCATCGTAGAAACAAGTTCATTACCTCAATAGCATTCCCAATTGTTTGAATAATCCGGTCAAAAACACTGGTACGTTCTACTTCAAATGATCTCCATTGAAGAAGGCATTTATATATTATACAGGCAGCGACAGGTCTTCCTCCAGTAAAGCCAAGGTGTTGTGCAATACATCTAATGAGCAAATCCTGATTCTCCTGCTGTTTCTCATTGAGTGATTTTTGTGGTTTCTCTTCTACTTCAGAATGCTCTCTTACAGTGGTTAATGAAGAGCTTTGTGGATCCTGAAAGGTTTACATAGAAAATCGATAGAAAAAAGAGTTTCAGATTCATTAAATGTTCATAGACATAAAATATATCAGAGTTGAATCCTAAAAGGAGTGAACATACAGAATTTGTTTTTGCAGCACCGTCGTTGCTTCTCTGTCAACCATCAGATAAAATAATAATATTAACACCAACGACATTGGCATATCCCAAGTGTAAACTTGAAACATGCTTTAGTAATAGTACCTGAATAATTGATTTAGATCGGCCTGAAATGAAACGATTATTGGGTGTCATGGACAAAGCCTGCTGTCGAAGAACTTTATTTTCTGCCTCTATGTTGGTAAGCTTCTCTTCAAGCCTTTATTCAGAAAAGTAGAAGGTAATTCATTAACATTTAGAAATGCTGACCAATGCATATACAGTTTTCTTGAGGCAACGATGCATGCAATGTTCAAGAAGGAAACAAGATGGAAAAAAAAGGCTCAACCGAAGAGATCCATAGGAATTTAGTTTATCAGATCCATGTTTTCAGTTAATTCTCCTAGCCAATAGCTTATAGGGCCAAGTTCAGCTAGGTCATACAGCACTCTTGGTGGGTAGAAAACCTAGATGCACATAATATACCACAAATTATACCAATTGAGAAAAGCCAGGAGCTCAAATCACAGTGCCCCACATCTAGGGAAGTTCATCCCATAATAGCAATCCAAGCAGTTGAAAGCAAATTTGATGTCAATTATGTGTTTTGATCTCTAAATCAAGATATAGTTTTCGAGGTGGGAACTTCCTTACTATTGCGCAATACTGAGTTGTACCAGCTTGTCTGAAACAACAGAGTTAGCGAAAGTAGAGATAACACAGAAGGCATGAATATATCACCGACTATGTAATTTTTAGTATTGCATATTTAACATGTAAGAGAAGATATTCTTATCCTTTACACCATGCAATACCCAAAAGTCAATCATAGCTGTATACAATTCTACCAAAATTTTGTACGTCAGGGATAGGTCCCAAGTGTCTCTGTATTGCTAATTTGTTCTTTGGCGACTGTGCTAAGTAGAAAGCAGGTGTACGTGTATTTGTCCATGTTACATAGCAATATTCATCACTACCTGTGTAGAGATTCTTGAAGTTGATGAACTTTTCCATCTGCAGCTTCTAATTTCTTTTGCCTTTCTTCATTCGATTCCTCAGACTTGACAAATTTCTGCTCGAAATCATCAGCTCTTTGTTTTTCGGATTGCAAAGTGACCTGATTCATTAAGCTTGAGTTAACTAATGAAAGTGTGGTGCACATATTAATGAATTAATTTACAGAAAAAAGAAGGAAAAAAAACTACAGCTGTGACAGGTAGAAACCGAAGAAATCCTAAGCTTGTCAATGAATTGAAATCCAATCAAAGGCTGGCAGTATATTAATTCATGCCAAAGCACAACTTTGTCTTTTCTGGTGTAATAAGATAGACCAGAAAACGTTTGAGTTGCTACTATTACTAATAAACAGAAGGTGGAAATTTTAAGTAGATCTCGATTTTGACGCTTTCAACAGTAAAACATCAATATTAAGTCCTCAAACTAAAAAGCATTTCAGTACATATGCGCTTAAAATATATAAACATCATTCAAAGTTTATTCATACATGTTATCTGAAATGCAACTAGAAAAATTTAGATCATAACTAGTGCCACCACGGCAATAATGAAAACACTTGCAATTCCAAGTTATCAATTAATGATTTTAATCTATTCTGCATTACCACATGAAATACAGTGTTGTTAGTTAATACCAAAATAATACACCTTATCATTGACTTAATAAATGTATAAAACCACCAGTTCTAGCTAGTGTTGCAGAAAACAGAAACTGACACTTTGATACTAACACAATTACTCAATTGTTCAGTGAAATCGCAAAAGAGGATTCTTCCAATCAATTCACCACAATTTGGAGTTCATCTTTTGAAACATATGGTGGAATTGAGTTGCTAATATTATAAAAGTTTGGTATAAACACTGAAGTTTATTCATGGTAATGATATGTTCCATTTCACTTTTCTATCCATTTATTGTTGTAATTTTATGTTGGATACAAATGAATATGTCACTCTGCTATTAAATTTCAGGTTTCTCCCCACCATGTCAAAGATTGAACATCACTTTCAATCTTATGCAGTTTCAGATTTGGGATCTTAACTTCTCATTTTGAATTTTGGAGAAGTATGGGAGACAATTTAAAGGCTTAGAAGACTTTCATTAGAGTAGTTCCAGGCATTATATGCACAACACAAGAGAATTACCTTCAAGATTTCTACTTCTTTAGTTATAGAATCAATTTTTTCTGTATCTTGAACAATAACAGGGGTTTCTTTTATAACAAGCGGGGCTTCCTCAATAGCTTTTCGTGCAGCTTCTCGTTCCTTAATAAGCAACACATTTGTTTCATCAATCCAGGTTTGCATTGCTTGCAATGAATTTTGGAACTTGGTTGCCTCCTGCGTCTTTGCTTCCTCCAAATCAGTCTGCAGGTACCAAATTTTAGAAACCTCAAAAAAAAAAAAAAAAAAAAAATAAAAAAAAAAAAAAAAAAAACCAAATGGTTGTGTATATACTTTGATCAAACATTACAAAAACTCCCCTAAAACAAGATATTGATGGATGAAATTGCTTAAAATTCTACATGAATCACGCGCCATCCTCTACAAACTAAAAAGCATTAGCACCACAATCTTATATCTGTACAAGTAATGTTACATTTCATCCAATTTCTTGAGACTATAAGAAGCAATCGAATACTTCTAAAGAAAGTGTTCTACAAAAAACCCTGGTTGAAAATAAATGCAAATTGGCACTACCCTCAAACGTTTTTCCAACTGTAGCCGCCAGGTAAGTTCCTCCACTGTCTTTTCAAGCTTATCCTTTGCTTCTTTAAGTGCACCAGCTTCTCGTGCAGCCTGCTCAAAATTATAAATAAAAGCATAAGAGTATTGATGTTGATAATAGAATAACCATATAAATATCTGACCTCAAATATTGAAGGAGCATGATCTCAGTGCCTGCGCATGACAAACTAAACAATGAGATTACAGTAACAGAACTAGACATACTTAGCCACTTGAGTTGAGATTATATTGGATGTTCGGGGTCGAAAGGTTTTATGGAGACGAGGAATTTGTTGAGCTCAATATCAAGTAATGCTGACCTTTTTTGAGTACTATTCACAAAGTATAACTTCACAATTTTTACATATTTTTTAATCTTCTTTTCTTATTGCAAGGAAGTCTATTTGGCCTTATTACATCCATTATTAAAAGAAATAAAGAGTTCCGATTTTCCTAAATCTAGTAATAGATAAGATTTAATCATATGCCGAAGAATCGTTAGGATGGATT
Source organism: Stephania yunnanensis (assembly GCA_039657365.1). Lineage (NCBI taxonomy): Eukaryota > Viridiplantae > Streptophyta > Magnoliopsida > Ranunculales > Menispermaceae > Stephania > Stephania yunnanensis. The sequence continues at coordinate 35,364,221 of CM077590.1, read as the reverse complement.
CTACTTCATTTATAGTAACATAGCCATATACTTAATAGTCCACACACTCTCTTGAATCCACCATTCTTTGACACTACATGTTGATTCATATATTCTCCATTAGAAAGTCATTTTATGTAGATGTATTCCTTAACCAAGTGCATCTATATTCTCTCAAAATTTATGCTTAATACTTTCACTTGATCCTACTTGTGGTGCACAACCGTTGATTATGTTAATCTTTTTCCGTTTTCAATAATTACTTTAACTTGGATTAAATGCCCCCCCCCCCCCCCCCCCCCCCCACCCCAAAACCATCTCTTAACTTCTCAACCCATCCTTGTAAGTTATAACTATTATCAACAATAACTCCCACATCACTTTTTTCCATCTATCATAGTATGCCTCAACCTAAAATCCAATATTTCCTATTTCTCTATTGTTTTCTCTAACCCTTATAGTATCTTGGAGGCAAGCAACACTAACCGCCCCCAAATGATAGTTTCCATTAGCTCCATTGATTGCCTTTAGTGTATACATTCCTTCTCCCTAAATGGATTTTGTCCTTCCTATGAGGTTATTTCTTTTCTACTTCATCTAAAGACTAGAGTTCTTATCTACATTCTTATCGAAAACTACCTTCTTTACCCACACTAAACCACCATGAGGTAACTCTTGCTTTTTATCTCCACATCTAGGAGGCAAATTAAAGTGTAATTTTTCAGGAACACCTCAACCCTTTGGCCACTTATCACTACACCTAAGCGCCAGTGCAACACATCGCTAGTTAAGGATGCACCACCTTGAATTATTTTAGAGTCTCACTCATATAAAGTGACAAAGTTTTACATTGACTGTCAACCTCCCACCCTTCTTTTTCCGGACTTCGGACATGCTATGCAAAGCATAAGTGAAGTTTCTATGTTCTACATAAATAGAGCTTCAAGTTCCAGCAAAATAAGCATGAAAAATGAAAAATAAATTCTGATGCCTATTGTCATTGTCAAATAAAAGCAGTTACACTTACCTTATGGTGGCAAGCATTTTTGATTGCATAATCTTTATAGCTACTTGTTCAAAATAGCAGTATTACAAAACAAAACATGTAATGAAACACTACTAGAATAAAAAATAAATGTACTGACCATTTTGAGCTTTCTAAGCTCTTTTCTGGCAATTCTTCCTCTCCATCTACATTGGGTTACAACTGATGCCTTCTTGAGTTTCTTGTAGTATGAGAAAGCTCTATGGCAGCGCCACTGAGCCTGCAAATATATTTCAGAGACCAGTGGTTGCAGTCAGTAAAGTCCTTTCAAGTTAAAAACTTCCCTCAAGTAAATTACCTGAATCATTGTTGCAGCTTTAGTTTTCCTCCTAAATCTAAATTCATTACGAGCAGACATTGCTCTTAAGCCAATCTGCAAAGTACGTGCCGATGACCATATTTTGGTGTAAGCCTTTCTAGCAAGGTATTTACGAGAACTCTTTTGAATGTATATAGCAGCTGCTTCCTTCCTCATGAGTTCATACATTTTGCTGGCAAGTCTTCCTACAAATCATTCAATATACAAAACGATTCTATGAGGATAGAGGTGCCAAATGAATAAAATGCCTTCTATAAATGTTTGAAACTGCGGAGTTCTATGCAGGCTAGTAGAAGATAGTTCGTGCCTCCAAAAAACTGAGTTTTTATATTTATTTATTCATTTAACAGGAAACTGCCTTTTTTATATAAGTAAAATGATTTACTTTCAAAAGCGAAGCAGAACGAAAACTAGAAAAACAACAACAAAAAAGAAAATTGACAAGAAAAAAAATACATGCAGCCCTTAACATACATCAATTGCCTCATCCTACTAATGCTCTTCAATTTATATTCCATTCATGAAAAAAAGAAGTTCTATTCCATTCATCAAAAGAAAAACTCGAGTTTTAGTTAGCAACAACAACCTGTTTAAATGTTATTGAGTCATAATTAAGGCTTTTATCTTAGGAGAAGCGAGGAGTAAGCCTCAGTTATTTCTGAAAAACATGCTAAATATAAGTAATTCACATAAACATTAACAAGTTCACAAATGCAACTAATGAAAACAAATATATCACATTAGTAAGTTAATGAGTAAAAGCAACATTGGTAATGTATAGCACAATACTTAACTTTTTTTTTTTTGAAAGCGACAATACTGAACTATTAGTCCATTAAAACATTTCATATTTTCAAATTAATGTCCACTTATTTTGAACACCATCAGTCATAAGCTGCTGCGGTTCAACCAGCACTTGTTGAAGCTGTTCAAACAGCACCAGAGCAGCAGTAGAGAGCTGCTATGCCGTTGGTGAAACCACAGCCTTAATGTTGATTGGACAGTAGCTCTGCTGTTCTATTTTTCCAAGAAGAAAAAGGAAAGCAAGAAGTACCTGAAGGTCTCTAAAAGCAGCCCAAATCTTTAAGAAGTACTCAACAACTCTCTTGAAGTTGAAGAACCCACTCAGTAGCAAAGTTTGTGGTCCAAAAATTGCAGGAATCAAAACACAGCAAAAACTGAGGTTTCAGCCTCACTTACACCTCAATCCGGTGACGCGTACGTCTCACTAAACCACACCAAGGCTTAAACCTCAATGACGTTTTCTCCAAAAAGAACTGAGGTGCGACTCAAGGCGTAAACCTCGGTACGATTTTTTAAACATTTTGTGCTTAATGGTCTAGCACGTCCTCTGTGCTTATACTATTTTCCTTGAAGAGAATATCATTTCTCTAAAGCAAGGTATTTGCTAGAATAGTTGTATCTCATATTCTCATGCCACTTTGAACACTTGAAAGGTCCCCTTCACAAAATTGATTGTTTAATCGAAGCGGGTTATTTTTATTTTTTCAGAATAGCAGAGCAAAATGCAGTAGCAGCAAAATAAAAGCAATATTGTTATTGACTCACAATAGAGTAACTTTTAATGCATGTAAACTAAGACATAGAATTAGACTTGTGGTTTCTGCTTAGTGAAAGGATAATGAATAATTTATTAATAATATTTGATAGAATACATGGAAATGGATAGAATTTCCAAAGTAGCTTCATGCCACTTTACCCTAGATGTGAGGAAAATGATTCAACATTTTGAATTTAGCACCTCAACAGCCATGAGGCTAGTTTCAATTATTGTCTCAAAAATGTTTCCACAAACTAAGTTTTTAATTCTTTGCTTAAAAGTATCATAAAGAATGAGAATGATGACATCCTCATGATCATCTAAGACATGAGAACCTTCATGAACCACAAAATAGAAAGATGCAAATATATGTAATGATTCACCTCTGCAAACTGCCTGCAGTTGAATACTGGCCTTCCTCAATGCAATGAAACGTTTGCGAGCTATATGCGTCCTTATTTGCCGTTGAATACAATTGGCAGCATTGCTAAGCACTTCAGCTCTCCGTGCATCTAGTTCAGCCATCTGACCAGCTCTTAAGAATACCTTTGTTTTGCCTATCTGCAGAAAACACAATATTTAAAGCATTCCACAAGAATGTGCTGTAGAATGAAACTTATACTACCTATAGATAAAGAACAACAACAACATAGCCTTAGTCCCAAATTAATTGAGGTCGGCTACATGGATCAAACTTTTCCATTGTGCTCGATTAAGTGCAATTGATGGTGAGCTTTCTAAACCATTCAAACCCCTCATAATTAATACATCCTATGTTAACTTTGGTCTACCCCTACATCGTCGAATTTCTACAGTTTCTATTGAGTCAAGTTTTCTAGTGGGGGCATTTGTAGGCCGTCTTTGCAGGTGACTAAACCACCACAACCGCCCTTCCCTAATCTTTGTATCGATTGGTGCTACTCCTACTTGTCTTTGAATTTTTATATTTCTTATTCTATCTTTACGAGTTTTACCACATATCTACCTAAGCATCCTCATTTCTGCTACGTTCATTTTAAGTAATTGTTGTTGCTTTACCGCCCAACATTCATTTCCCTAGAGCATAGCCGGCCTAATTGCGGTCCTATAAAATTTTCCTTTTAACTTAGTAGGAATGTTTCAATCACAAATCACCCCTGTTGCACTCCGTCATTTCTTTCATCCATCTTGAATTTTATGTGTGACATCATTCTCAATATTACCATTATTTTGTATGATTGATCCTAGATATCTAAAGTGGTTCACCTTAGGAACTTCTACTTCCCCTAATTTTACCACTCCATCGTCTCGATGTCTAGTGTTTCTAAACTCATAGTGCATGTATTCGGTTTTCGTCCTACTCAACTTAAAGCCTTTAGATTCTAATGTATTCCTCCAGAATTCTAATTTCCTATTCGCTCCATCTTTTGTTTAATCTACTAAGACAATATCATCTGCAAATATCATAACTAAAGTAAATAGATATGAGCTTAAAGCCGATCCTTGATGTAGTCCTATCGTAATGGGAAATTCTTTTGTAGCTCCTCCAAATGTCGTTATACTCGTTACTATTTCATCGTACATACCCTTAATAGTATCTATGTATCTAGCATGCACTCCCTTTCTTTCTAGAACCCACTAAAGAACATCTCTAGGGACCCTATCATATGCTTTTTCTAAATCTACAAATACCATATGAAGATTTTTTTTCTTTTCTCTATATTTTTCTAACAATCGTCTTACAAGTAAAATCGCCTCCATAGTTGACCTCCTAGGCATGAAGCAAATTGGTTCTCTGATATTGTTGTTTCTCTCCTTAGCCTATTATCAATTATCCTCTCCCAAAGTTGCATAGTGTGACTCATAAGTTTAATTCCCCGGTAGTTTGAGCAACTTTGAATGTCTCCTTTGTTTTTGAAGATTAGCACAAGCGTGCTTCTTCTCCAATCCATTGGCATCCGTTTTGATTTTAGAATTTTATTGAAATTTTTTGTTGACCAAGTCAATCCAATTTCTCCTAAGCATTTACAAACCTCTATGACTATTTCATCTGGGCCACATGTTTTCCCTATTTTCATTTTTTTCAATGCCTCTTTAACTTCTAGAATTATAATATTGCATGTATAGTTTACATTTCTTTCTTGGTGTGGGTTTTCATCTATTATAATATCAACTTGCCATCATTAAATAAACTATCGAAGTAACTTCTCCATCTCTCCTTAATATCATCCTCGTGCGTTAAAACATTTTGATTTTCGTCCTTAATACATTTTATATGACTTAGGTCTTGTTTCTTTTTATCTATTAATTTGGCTAGCCTATATATATATTTTTCACCATCTATATTACCTAACCTTGTATATAGATCTTCCATGAAATTTGTTTTAGCTAGACTAACTACTTTTTCAGCTTATTTTCTAGCTTCTCTATATTGATGGTACGCGTCTTCATCTTGACACTTAGGTATTTTCCTATAAATCTCTCTTTAAAATACCCATAGATAAAGAAATTAAAAAAAAAAATTAAAAAAGAAAAGAAAAGAAAAGAAAGTAGCATAAAGTTACTTTAAGGCAAGTTTCACATAGAATCCAAAACAATACTTTTTGAAAAAGAGATTCTTTCACCTCAGACAAGCTATCCTTCATACTTTTATGAGAAACCAAAAACTGAAAACTTACTCAGATTAACACCAAAGACAGTATGGAAACAAGAAGATTTAAAAAAAAAATGTTTCAGTCAAATACCTAGAATGAAGAGTACATGGTAGGTACATAGACACTGTTAAAGATAAGTAGTTAAGTACGAGGGAGTAGTAACAAGTATTAGGAAATTTAGATGAACCACAAAACAATTTTCCATTACAACACGACTACATCAAGGACCGGCCTTAAGCCCATATCTCTTTACTTTAGTTATGAATGAATTAACAAAGCATATTCAAGAGGATATATCGTGGTGTATGCTATTTGTAGATATTGTTCTAATGGACGAAACAAGAGATAGAGTGAATAGGAAATTAAAACTTAAGAGGAATACATTATAATATGAAGTCTTTAAGTTGAGTAAGACGAAGACCGAATACATCCATGTAAGTTTAGAAATACTAGGCATCAAGATGATGAAGTGATAAAATTAGAGGAAGCAGAAGTGCCTAAAGTGAACCACTTTAGATATATAGGATCAATCATTAAAAAAAAAATCAAACTTTAAAAAATCGATAAACTTCCGCGAAGTTCGGGCGAAATTTGTCGATTTTGACGTGAGCGAAACGAAGTTTATAGGCAGTATAAAAATTGCAAAACTTCGACTCAACTTCGGCTAACTTCGACCGAACTTCGAAAACATCGATGGAAGTTAATAAAACATGAAGTAAAATTGTTATGTTTCATGGAAGTTGAGCAAACTTCGACTGAAACTTCGATTGAAACTTCGACTATGCTAGAAATATACTTAAACTTCGGCTAAATTCAAATAAAACATAGTTCTAACATCTCTACGAAGAAACTTGAGTTTTCTAGCGTTTAAAGTGAAATTCCATAAACTTCCGTACACCGGCGAATTTTTGTCAAAATTCCATTGTCGAAGTTAACTTCATCGAATTAATTCTGAATTTTAAGTGAGCGAAGTCATAGGCGAAGTTGAAGTTTCAAACCTTGAAAAAAATGATGGTAATATTAAGAAATATGTTAATGTAGAATTCAAGCTGGATAAAGGAAGTGGAGTACTACAGGTGTGACATGTGTTCGAAATCTTTACCAAGCTAAAAGGAAAGTGTTAAGGTAAGATTTAAGATTGTCATTTATTTGCACACCCTTGATATGGTAAGTAAGTGGATATAATGTGATCAACTATAAATTATGGGTTAAATATGCAGAACTGCGTTTGCTGGTTTTGTGCCCACAGAAGTCCGTGGGCACAGTCGGAAAATTTGACAGATAAGCAGGATATTTGACAGATGTGAAATTCTCCAACTGACAGAATATACATCTAGGATATCTTTGAATCTATTCCCCACTATAACTATTGCTAACTTTTTGTCAACACACAAGATATGGCAATCTTTCCTTGCACGAAATTAAGAATGAAAGAAAGGGAAGATATGTCAACTCAATGATCGAAGACACAAAATGGAAAGTTTCTAAAATCGTATATTGTGTTTTCTTTATAAATGGTGTAATCAAGAATCGCAAATCGTACCATCTTTGGAGACCAAAAGTCGATCTTGAGATAGACGAACACTAGTTAGATTTTTTTTTCTTTTTATTAACCTGTCAAGGGGACTTGACTTGTAAGCCGAGGGGATCTCGAGTTCCAAGGGGATCTTGGGTAATAGTGTAGGTTCATTGTAAAGGAAGTGAGGAGTGTAACAAAGTTCGGTGAGGGATCACTAGCTAGATGAGGGTTCACTTGTTAGGGACTTTGTGTAAATTTGTACGTCACTTTTCTTAGTGGATCTTACACCTGCACTTGGCCCCACAGACATAGGACAGGAGCTTCGATCTGCGTAAAAAGGATCTTGGTGTTGTGGGTTTGACGCATTCACTGTTGTTTACTGTTTTGCATTATTTACTTTTTAGGTGCATTGAACTTATCAAGTGTTATCAGAGTCAACACCTAGGCTCTTTGTTGTTTCAAAGAAGGTGCGATCCTAAGTGAATCAATGGCTCAAGTAATGCAATCAGGTTTTATCCGAAAGGAGTATTCATTATGAAACCATCATTATTCACCGGCACCAAACGCTACAACAAGTCCAATGGAGTTGCCCCAATATGGAAAGGTATAATGTTAAATCTCATTTATTTCCTTTTTTTGCAACATTTTTTTGGTGTTGAATGACAAGGAACAAGTTGGAAAGTTTGACGAAAAATGGAGATGATAATGAACTTCCTCAGAGTGACACTACTTATGTGCCTACAGGCAGGCAGCCTACATATGTGCCCACAACTCATGTATCTACAGAGATTGTACCCACAGCTTCTCAACCTGCAGCTATATCACCCGCAACCATAGCTTTTGTTCACACGATTTTTGTGATGATTATTATTCAACATGGTGTGGGTATGTGTGCTCAACTTGACAAATATCTGTTGGAGGTAATGACAGACTCAGGGGGAAAAGTGTAAGGACAAGGCTTCATTTGCGTTCTCCCTTATTGCTTTGGTATTATCTCATGTTATAACTCTTTTATAGTATTTATAATTCCGCCGCTCTTACTATTGATGTGAGGTTTGTAGCTTCTAATATGATAGTTGTCTAAAGTACTGGTTCTTGATTTTCCTTGTTTCGAGTTTTGGTTAGTTGTTGGTGTTCCCTCCATTGTGTAGTCACTTTTTATCATAAAGGGCGAGATTTGTTGCTTTCGCGTCTCCCGCGGGTTGGTATGTCATTTTTTTCAAAGGGGGAGGTAATGCAAGAATGAACAGGAAGTTTTTTTTTTTCTTGCTTAGTTAGATCGTACCTCCCCAAAGTCAGTTTGTCAATTTTTTTGTCACAAACAAGATTTGAAAAATAGAAAAACTTTGCCGAAGTTCGGACGAAGTTAGTCGATTTTGAGGTGAGCGAAGCGAAGTTCAGAGGCAGTAGAAAAATTGCAAAAATTTGACTCAACTTCGGTTAACTTTGACCGAACTTCGAAAACATCAATGGAATTTAACTAAAACTTTGATTAAAACATCGCCTATGCTATAAATATACTTAAAATTTGGAATATCCTCCGGTGACATGAGTTTTATGCATTGTTGTATGATTAAGTATCTCTAGCATCTCTACGAAGAAACTTGAGTTTTCTAGCATTTAAAGTGAAATTCTGTAAACTTCCATATACCGGCGAATTTTTGTCAAACTTCCATCGTTGAAGTTAACTTCTTCGAATTAATTCCAAGGTTTAAGTGAGCGAAGTCATAGGCGAAGTTGAAGTTTCAAACCTTGGTCACAAAGGGAGAGAGTAGCTTGGTTTTAGGGGAGTAATTACTTTGCTTCTAATGTTATTTATTTCTGCTACTTTTTTGTTCTTAATTGTATTAATCCTTTTGTTGCATAATTCTACTATTATATTATGCATGTTTATTGTGTTGTTGTCTTTATCTTATATGATACTAATTGTGTCTTGCAGCACTTAATATATTTCTATATGCATGCTTTTATTTATGTTTGGTATGATCACATTGTCCCTCTTTTGGTTGTGACAAATAAATAACAAAGGGGGAGATTGTAAAGGTAAGATTTAAGATTGCCATTTATTTGCACATCCTTGATATGGTAAGTGAATATAATGTGATCAACTATAAATTGTGGGTTAAATACGCAGAACTGTGCTTGCCGGTTTTGTGCCCACAGAAGTCTATGGAAACATCCGAAACATTTGACAAATATGCAGGATATTTGACGTATATGAGAATATTCTCCAACGGACAGAATATACAACTGGGATATCTTCAAATATATTCCCCACAATAACTAGCACTGACTTTTGTCAACCCACAAGATTTGGCAATCTTTCCTTGCACGAAATGAAGAATGAAAGAAAGGGAAGATATGTCAACTCATTGATTGAAGACGCAATATGGAAAGTTTCTAAAATCTTATATTGTGGTTTCTTTATAAATTGTGTAATCAAGAATCGCAAATCGTCCCATCTTTGGTGACTAAAAGTCGATCTTGAGACAGAAGGACACTAGTTCGATCTTTTTTTTTTCTTTTTACAAACCTGTCAAAGGGGCTTGACTTGTAAGTCGAGGAGGTTGGTAATAGTGTAGTTTCATTGTAAGGGAAGTGAGGAGTATGACAAAGTTCGGTGAGGGACCATTAGCTAGATGAGGGTTCACTAGTTATGGACTTTATGTAAATTTGTACGTCACTTTTCTTGGTGGATCTTACACCTGGGCATGGCCCCGCAGACGTAGGACGGGAGGTCTGAACTGTGTAAACAATATCTTGGTGTTTTGGCTTAGCGCATTCATTGTTGTTTACTATTTTGTATTATTTACTTTTTGGGTGCATTGATATTATCAGAAAGTTTTATAAATCTGCAATTACCCTACTATGCTTTCTAGAGGTGGTAAAGAGACAACAACTACATAAAATGAATGTAGTGGAAATGAAGATGCTAGGTGGATGTGTGGTAAAACTCGTAAAGATAGAATAAGAGAAATACAAAAAGTCAAAAGAAAAGTAAGAGTAGCACCAATTGACTCAAAGATTAGGGAAGGGTGGTTATGGCGGTTTGGACATCATTAAAGACAGCATAGGGATGCTCCTTAGAAAACTCGTCTCCATGGAAACGAAAGAAATTGGACAATGTAGGGGTAGACGGAAGCTAACTTAGGACGCATTGATTATAAAGGATTAAAAGGATTTGGAAAGCACACAATCAATTGCACTAAATTAGGCACGATGGAAGAGTTTGATCTATGTAGCCGACCCCAACTGATTTGAGATTGTGGCTTTGTTGTTTTCAGTCAAATTCCATAACAAGAATGTAAGAATTGTTTTTTGATTGGAAAAAAAAAATGAGCTAGTATATTTAGATGGTAAGAGTCTTAATCCTTATTGGATGCAACTAAGGGTGCACACATATTGGATCCAGTTCAATTAGGGTCAATCCACAATCCAATCCAATTATTGCAGATTGAAAAATTACAACCCAGTCCAGTCCAAATAATTCATCAATCCAACTCAATCCAAGTTGCAATTGACTTTTTCCTATCCAAAAATTCATGAAATTAAATTTTATCATATGAATTAGAAAAATCATACATCTCGTGAATGAGAAATTTATAACATACATCCCACAAATTTATATATAGCATATTTTCCACAAACTTGTCATTATAATAACCTTTAAAATGCAAGCTCCTACATAAATAAATATGTTATCCACAAATCTGCACCATACACCCTTACAAAAGCACATAAAAGGTTCACGTTGCAACATACAACCTATAAAAGAAGGTATAAAGTGTAATTAAAGAGTTAAGAACAAGCATAGTCTTTGAGATACTACAGTTTCTACTTGATAATTTAGGTTAATGCTATTTGAGATACTATATAGCATATATGATCAAATATGTATATGTGTTGATGTGATAAACGGATTGGATCCACAGACTTTTAATGTAGGATCCGCAATCAGATCCAGTCCAGCTGGATTAGTGATTTTTCAAATCGAAGCAGTCCAAGGGATCAAAAAATTGATCCAAATAATGATAATTGGTCCAGATTCGACTGGATCCGCGGATTAGTGCAATCCATGCGCACCCCTAGATGCAACAAAACTAGGAGGAAGATTTAGAATTAAAAAAGGGGAGAAATTAGAAAACCATCAAAACGAACGAATAGTTTAGATCGAGGATAAAATTTAACAAGATAATCCATTTTAAGGACATATAACTGTAAGGATAGACAATTTGTAAGTAAATTAACTTTGAATTTAAAATAACAAGTTTCTAGATGTATGTATATGAAGCTCAATTATGGCAAACGAACTATTTAGTCATAATACATGGAAAGCCAGTATGAAACGATCTTCTCTAAGTCTTAGCTTAAAAAACATAACTACATATTAAGTAGCCCACATATAGACTTAGAGAGAGCAGATAGAACAATCACATTGTGACGGTTGGGATGAAGCCTCACAAACAAGTATAATAGCACAAATTCCTGGTTGTTGTCATCGAACGAAAGTAGTACCTGAAAACCGGAAAGCCCCTTCTTTTCGAGAATCTTTTTACATGCAACTTTTTCATCATAACTGTACATCAGAAAACAACACTTTCAGTGAAGAGAATCACCCATCAACATTAGAATAAATAACAGTGAAAAAGTACATTGCAAATAGGTTGCAAGATATAGAATCAGAAGGTGATGGAGATTCATGAGAAAGTTGTTGTGCTTTAACAGCATGGCTAAAGAAATATCTAGGCTCCAACTACCGTTGAGAGATAATCCAATCAATATAAGGAATTGTGGGATCCAAATGCATTGAAGATTGAAAAGATGTTAGAGAGGAGGTGATGACGGGGTCATATTTTACTATGTTATTTGAGGTGCATTGTGTGGTTTTACAAGTATTTGTATAACAAGCGCGTAGAATTTGTTCTCTTATCACGTGTTTTAGTGTGTTAAAGTGTTTTACAACTGATCGAGGTGATTTGAAGTGATTTAGCGCAAATTTGAAGGGATCTGAACTACATTTGGAGCAAAGAAGAATCGAGAATAAAGCTTCGCAAAGCAGTTCCTTGTAGCGATTGGAAAATCTAGTCGCCAAGGCGAGAAAAGAGGATGGAGCCTCAAAAGCCTATCATGAACAAATTGATAGCACCATATCAGGAACTGCGGTCACCACAGCAAGGAGTTAGACCGAGAAATACTATTTATAAACGACTGTGGTCATCGTGGCAAGAAAATGAACGAGCAACTTATATTTTTTAGACTTCTATCCAATTTTGAGCAAGGTTTAAAAAATCGACAAACTTCGGCAAAGTTCGGGCGAAGTTTGTCGATTTTGAGATGAGCGAGGCAAAGTTCATAGGCAGTAGAAAAATTGCAAAACTTCGACTCAACTTCGACTAACTTCGACCGAACTTCGAAAACATCGATGGAAGTTAATAAAACATAAAGTCAAATTGTTATGTTTCGCGGAAGTTGAGCAAACTTCGACTGAAACTTCAATTGAAACTTTGACTATGCTAGAAATATACTTAAACTTCGACTAAATTCGAATAAAACATAGTTCTAGCGTCTCTATGAAAAAACTTGAGTTTTCTGGCATTTAAAGTGAAATTCCATAAACTTTTGTACACCGGTTTGTCAAACTTTCATCGTCAAATTTAACTTCCTCGAATTAATTCCGAATTTTAAGGAAGCGAAGTCATAGGCGAAGTCGAAATTTCAAACCTTGATTTTGAGAGCACGACTTGGAGGATTGGACTTACTTTTTGGGACTTTTTTAGGCACATTTAGAGTTAGATTGGCTGCTATGGAAAGGAGCAGAGGAAGCTTTCAAGGAGATGGAAGATTCTAGGAGTTTGCACTGTTGTTTGTTATTTTCTCCCCTTAGATTTCTTTTTTGTGTAATTTTGATAGTTGAACTAATGTTTAAAGTTATGCTTATACTTATGTATTTACAGATTTCCTAATGTTCTAAATACTTTGTTCTAGGGTTAAGATGGATTAGTAATATGATCCATACATGGAAGTTCAAAGGTCATGAAATAGAGAATTACTATTTTCATACGAGTTTCTATTTTTAAGTAGCTACTTAGTGTCCAATTTTATTTCTTTAAGGAAAATTAGGAGTTTCTAATTTAGTATTTTGGTAGGCTATAGAATTAGGAACTTTAGTTTAAGTCAATTTCTATTTCTTTGTTTAGTTTCTAATTCATGAAATGCTTAGTTAATTAGAACTTTGTCCTAGATTAGGATTTTCTATTTATTATTTAGTTTCTATTTATGAAACTTTATGTAGCCTATATAAAGGCCATTCTAGCATTAAACATGATATGAGTTTATGATTGTACCTCTCTTTTGAGATTGTGTGCAATTTGATTAGTGTTTTGAACTTATCAAGCATTGGCTTGTGGCGTTCTTATTATACCAAGGATTATTGAGCTATTGTGTTCAAGGGGTTCTAGTGTATCCATGCTAAGATTCTTTACTTCATTGTAAGTAGTGGGCCAAGGTTTTTTGATACCAAAGTTCGTTGTTCCATTGTGACCTTCGGGTTGAGGTCCTATTTTCTACTCTAATTGGAGTCTTGGCCATTTATTGTGTTCAAGGGGTTGCGGTGTATCCATACTAAGATTCTTTACTTCATTGTAAGTAGTGGGTCAAGGTTTCTTGATACCAAAGTTCGTTGTTCCATTGTGACCTTCGGGTTAAGGTCCTATTTTCTATTCTAATTGGAGTCTTGGCCGTCGCACCATCTGTCCAGCGTCATTTGGTTTCATGAACTCTAGTTGAATGGATTCTTTGTTTTTTTAATATAATTCCATATTCTTGTTGAGATCTTCACTTTGTGCTAAATGCTTTGATTTGCTTGATCACCAAATTATCGATTTTAATCTCGGAAAAAACTTATGGAGGAGCGTTCGTTAGATTGACCGTGTAGTAATCCATAAATTGCATGTAAATAGGAATATACTAACAAGATTTGTGTGGCACTTCGATTAAATTCAGAGAACTTGATGCATTCATGCTTGTGAGATTGGATGGGTATATGATTCAATTGACTTGAATGAATAGTGTAGATTGATCTCCACCAAACGATAGACAATATTAGGGAATTTACCAATCAACAAAGGGAATTATATGAAAGACAAAGAAGAAGGAACACTAGAAGGTTTGAATCAATGAAGATGAACACCCTAGACATCACAAAATCTAATTTTCATCACTGCTAGTTATTTGATTGTTTAGTTTGACTATTGCATTAGTTTAGTATTAAGTTTACTTATATTAGTTCATAGTTTGAAGTTTAATCACAAATTTAAATTCACGAAGGGATCGACTAGCAAAACTTCATTTATAGGAGGCGTGTTACCTAGTCTCTACAGGATCAACCTTGTTCTCACAATCACAACAATTGATTCGCATCCGCTTGTGTGATTAGATGATTATTTTTAAAACAGGTGGAAAAGAAATTGTTTCTAAAAAAGAAAGATGTTCATCAGCCAGCAATTCAGGGGGACACCGCCATTTGTCTTCCTGTTGGTACAGCCAAGGGAATTGAGAAGACGATGAGACAATTTTCATGGAAAGATTTGCGACGAAAGAAGGAGAAATGGCTTCGGTGGCTTGTAAGTTGTAAGAAGGGAAATATGAAAGACTCATAAATGAGAGGGGAGCCGTGATTGAGAATGTAGTCATCAGGAATAGGGCCTCTACTAGCAATATTTAAATGTTATTGAGGGGTAAATGAGGCATTTTGCTTGAGAGAGGTGAAGCATAAGCCTCAGTGTTTTTTCTTAAAAAAGGCTAAATATATAAACATAACACATTCGCAAATGCAACTACCAAAAACAAACTTATCACTTTAATAAATTAATAAGTAAACGTACTTTGATGTTAGTATATGACAATACTGAACTAACGGTCTATCAAAAATTTCACATTCATTTTTACTTTTTCTTAATTCATCAGCAATCAGTTAATAAAAATCAACCCTCTCGCTTAATTCATCATATACTGCTTGAAGCCTCAAACAACACCTACTGTCGTTAAGAAAACGAGGTGATGTTCAAGGTGCAACACAGCTATCATGCAATTGTTCGAATAACAATTGTTCTGATGCTATTCGAACTACAGCATTAAAGCTGTTCTGCTACTATTGAGCAACAACACAACAGAACATCTCTGTTGGTGTTCATTATTTTGAAGGAAAGAAAAAAGAAAAAAGAGGAAGGAGAATGAGAATGAGAAAAAATAAAAATAAAAAAACATGTAGAATGACAACTTTGGTAATTAAATTGAAGTTTATAGTCCAGAAATTGCAGAAAAAAAACATATAACACATAAAATACAGAGCAAAAAGTGAGGCTTAGGCCTCACATCTCTGTCATGCGCAATGAGGCATAGGCTTCGCTAAATCCCACTTGAGGCTTAAGCCTTTGTACGATTTTCTCCAGAAAGAACTAAAGTGCACCTCAAGGAGTACGCCTCAGTTCGACTTTTTTAAACATTGTCAGCTAGTAGTAAAGTAGCAAAGGAGGCTTCCCTTCAAAAGAAATTCCTTACTGTACCACATAGTTTTAGGCATGAAACAATGAATGATAGTTAAGACGCCAAAATGTCTTCCGCCAGTGTTCATAAAATCCCTGGGAGTTTCATCAACGCCCTTCTTTCTTCCTTTTCGGAGTTCGTAATATGTAAGATAGGTAACAGACTAACAGTCGGAAAGTCCAAATTATAAGCATATGTGAAGATCTAAAGTTTTACCATTGCTAATCACTCTATAGCCATATCACTGATGACCCAAAATTTCCATTCTATATGATCCAAGTTCTCTTAAGCCACCTATGCTATAATAGAAAGATATTCATCTAGCTGATGACTAGCAAGAATCACCATACATGACCTGTTGCATAACTGTGATCCCCATTCCTACTCGTGCTGTACATGTGTCTTGTTCAAAAATAATTCTGAGTCTATGATCCAAATGTTCTTTAGAATGTTACTTTTTTTTTTGCAGGTTTAGCTGAATCGGTTACGGAGATGTACGTGTATTGATTAGCATTCGGAAGGACGGAATGATATTTTTGACTACTCTAGGGTGGCCAAATGATTGCTACTAAAATAATTTAGAGAGTTGACTCTTTGGCCTTCTAATGGTCTGACTAGAGACGGGAGTAGTATAATCCTCGAGGAATCTTTGAGCTTTCTCCATTTATGGGAGCTCACAAAAATCGGAATCCTTTTTGCTAGCAGGGGATATGTTTGTCAGTTTTCATCCAGCTGATTGGCAAAAATGTGTAATGGACTCTTCATAGGGAAAAAGTACAGGCGTAGACAACGGCAATGAAGTGGATCTACAATCTTAACATTTCCGCAGTCTTGCTTATTAGCTAAGCTTTAGAATTTCTATCTTTAATATTCTCTACTCCTTTGGAAGTACTATTATTGTTCCTTTTTTTTATGACTGATTATTAGGCAGAATTCCTACTTAAGGATTTTTACTTTTCATCGTGGTTCTTACCTTTTGTACTCGAAGTCCTTTCACTATTTAAAGGAGAGGATCATATTCAATAAAATTATCAATAATTTCAGTCAAGAAAAGCTTAGAAGGAAGTTGGTGATCACTTACAAATCACCATTAAATAAGGTCTTCCAAAATAGGTTCCTCGAAGAACATGAAAAATAAAGAAATCAAGAAGACTAACCTGATAACAGACCTGTGATGAGATCCTATTCGCGGGCCCTTAACAATTTGGTATCAAAGAAGGGTGTCATGGGTAATTATAAACAAAGAAACTAAGGTTCATCATTTGGGATACAAGCTCACAGAAAACAAGGAGATGTGTGAGATCAAGGATGAAATTCGAGAACTAAGGCGTTTGATGGAATTGCATCTTTTCGGCAAAGAAAAAGTATCAGAATAGACTGTAACCATAAACAACCATCAACTAGCCATGTCAGAATCATCTAGTGACCACCAAGTTATAACACAAGGAGCCGAGATCATTCCCAAATACAACAAGAGTGAGTTTCCTTCCTATAATGGGATCGGGGATCCTTCGGGATGGATATGCAGATGATAACAACTCTTTGTCAACCAATGAACAGACGAAAGGGACAAGGTACCACTACCTGCATTTCACATGACAGAAGAGGCACAACTTTGATACTACAGATAGGAGCAAGAGGAGCCTAGGCTTACTTGGGCCCAATTTAAAACCTACTGCCCACTTAGGTTTGGGCACCCGCTAATAAGCAATCCACTTGGAAAACTAATCAAACTAACCAAACTGGAACTGTGGAAGAGTATCAACACCAATTTCAAACCCTCCTTGCATGAGCGCCATTAGTACGGGTAGACCAACAAGTTGTAATTCACTGCAGGCTTAGTTGAAACCTTGAGGGTGGGTGTGGAGATGCAAAGCCTCCTTAATCTGGTTACTGCTATGAATTTGGCCCGAGCTTTTGAAAGGAAAATGCAACTCAATCGAGGAGGTATTAGCTTCGAGCGACCTCAAACAACATGAACAACTCCAAAATCACTTGAAACTAATCCATCTCTAGCAACCAACAAAGAACAAAAAACTCAGATGGGTGCTACTTCAAAGCGAGCATCCAGCGTGGGAAGTAGTATAGTGAGACCTCCTATTAGGAGCTTGTCCAAAGTTGAGATGTTCAAACGAAGAGCAAAAGGACAATGTTTTAATTGTAATGCACTTTATTCATCGGGCAAAAGTGCTAACGACTTTTCTGCCTTCTGGTGGATGAACCAGAAGATGACGCGGATGATCAAAACTCATTGGAACCTGAAATTTCTCTCCATGCGATTACTGGCATTAAGAACTCTAAAGTAATGCAACTGCAAGCACTGGGTGCTGAAAGATTAATGATGATCCTTGTTGACTCAGGGACCACACATAATTTAATAAGCCGTCAAGTTGCCCACCAATTGCAACTACCAATGACAATCAAATCAAGGCTGCAAGTGACTAGAGCATATGGTGAAGAAATGCACAGCCATGGCATATGTGAAAGAGTCCAAATACAAGTCAATTATGAATCCTTCCTTGTGGATTTATTTGTGCTAACTTTGGATGTATTTGATGTGGTCCTAGGTGTAA
Organism: Stephania yunnanensis; assembly: GCA_039657365.1. Taxonomy (NCBI): domain Eukaryota; kingdom Viridiplantae; phylum Streptophyta; class Magnoliopsida; order Ranunculales; family Menispermaceae; genus Stephania; species Stephania yunnanensis. Next base: position 35,346,048 of record CM077590.1, on the reverse strand, counting down.
GATGGCTAGGGACTTTAGGCCCAATCCTTTGGGATTTCAACTCTTTAACAATGAACTTCCACATGAGTGGGAAACAAGTCACTGGCAAGGAGTATTGGTGAAGGAAAAACATCCACAGGTTCTCTAGCTAGAAGATGAAACTACATATGTGGTAACCTGGAAAGACTCTGATAGAACCCTAAACTTTTATTGAGTTGAATTAACAAAGAAGAGATAAAAATAATAAAATCGTGAAGAAGAAAAGATCTATTGCTGAACTGAACCACGGTACTAGCAATCCCACAGCATTCAAGAGGCTGGACTCTCCAAGAACTCAAATGAGTTTCTAAACCAAGACAAATATACTGAATGCCCTTACAATATTTCTCTACCTCTATTTATAATACTCCCCACTAACTAACTCTATATGACTCTATATAGGACCTTATCATTACTCCCTCCTTTAAAATCCACCTTGTCCTCAAGGTGGTAGCTAAAGAAATGATCACCGAAGAGGATGGATATGCTTGAACGTGAACCCTCATGGTGGGAGGTACGTGAATGAGTGCAAGGAAACGACCATGCCAGGATCCATATGAACCTTGCAGCTACATATCAACCTATACCATTCAACAACCTGATGCTCAACCAAGCCATACTGATAGTTATATCAGTCCAAAAGTGAAGAAGCATGACCAAAATGAATGCAGTTGTCTCAATTATCCAAGCCAAACCCCAAACCCCTTGGACCATATCATCATCAATAATGAATAACAAACTAACCCACTCCAATGTCAAAGAGGAATGCACAAGCTGCTCAATCACTTTCTCCCTAGTGGAAGTGGTGACCACAAACACGATGAGCATTGTTGTGAATACCAAATGTTCTGCAAGATTTACAGTGAGATCTACTACTGATACATCTACTGTGGGAACACGAAAGGACATTCCAGTCAATTTCCCATTAAGGGATGGCAGCACTTTTCCAACAACCGCGTCAACTCCAGTGCTACTAGGAATGATGTTGAATGAAGCAACTCTTCCACCTCTCAAGTCCTTGCTTGATGGCCCATCAAAAGTCTTTTGAGTAGCAGTGATAAAGTGGACAATGGTCATAAGACCTTCAACAATTCAAAATATGTCATTAATAACCTTGGCCAAGGGAGCAAGACATTTTGTTGTGTAGCCTAGCATTAGAGACAACATTAATGTCTGGCTTGTAATCCTTCTCATTGACACCAACCATGAACATGGGGGCATCCTTGCTTGGGGCTGAAATGATAACCTTTGTCACACCACCGTTAACAATGAAGATGACTGGAGCTCGGAGAAGCGCTGGCGTTCGAAAAGATCTTGGCGATGGCCAAGGAGGTTGATCTAAGGATGCATGAGTCAAACACTCCCAAAGCATGGCTAGATCTGGTGGGTTTGGAAGGGAAATCCAGTTAGTTGATAGATTTGGTGGTCGCCGTGGTGGTCAAGGGGTTGTATCTGTCCAACAGGTGCTTGAATCGTCACCCAACAATGCTAGATTTGGGAGTTTAACTCCCCTGAATTCCCTGATTTGTTGAACCCTCGAGACCTTCGACGCGTCAACGCGAGAATGACAGAAAAGCTCTTTGATCTTCAACATCAACCCTTGAATCTCTGATTTCATCTTTAGATCTGAGGTCAAGCGACTCATTTTTCATCAGATCTGAAGCGCCAAAAGTGCGAAACACATCAGTTGACGCCTGATTTGGCTCACCAACGATCCAAATCCACTCAGACGTCGTCGACTTTGGCGGATCTGATGACTTGCTCCCTTTGACTCACCAATTTGTTGTGTTCCACTCAACTTCGACCTTTGTAACCCAAACAGGGATTCCAGTTTTTGAGACAACGCCTGAAACTGGATGTCCATCGCAGATCGTTGTGATTCCATCACGGATCTCAACTCACTCATCGATGTTACCTTCTTCTTCATCTCCGATTCCAGTGCATCCAGGCAAGCATCTGCTTTTGGAGCCATGGACATTGGAGTGCTCTGATACCAATGCTAGAACCCTTAACTTTTATTGAGTTGAGTTAACAAAGAAGAGACAAAAATAATAAAATCGTAAAGAAGAAAAGATCTATTGTTGAACTGAACCACGATACAAGCAATCCGACAACATTCAAGAGGCTGGACTCTCCAATAACTCAAATGAGTTTCTAAACCAAGACAAATGTACTGAATGCCCTTACAATATTTCTCTACCTCTATTTATAATATTCCCTACTAACTAACTCTATAAAACTCTAAATGGGACCTTATCAGACTCCTTGCTGGGTTTTTAAATACGTTTCAAGAGCCCAAAGGACTTCCTCCCTCGCGAGCTTGTGATCATAGGATCACTTTGGTAAATGGATATGAACCGGTAGTTGCATGCCTTATCACTACCATCACATGCAGAAAGACGAGATAGCAAAACGATGTGTTGCGATGCTTGAACAAGGCACCATTCGCCCTACTCATTCTCCTTTTTCTTCCCCAATTATGTTGGTGGAAAAAAATGATAGAACGTGGAGATTCTACGTCGACTACATGGAGCTTAACAATCGAACTGTTACGAATAAAATATTTCTATCCCAGTGGTGGACGAGTTGTTGGATAAACTGAACGAAGCCCAATATTTTACTAAATTAGACTTGCGGTCAGGATACTTTCAAGTTAGAATGGTTTGTGAAGACGTTGAGAAGACTGTCGTTCTAACTCATCATGGCCACTTCGTGTTTTCGGTCATGCCATTTGGGCTCACAATTGCACCTTCCAAATTTCAGTCCTTGATGAACGAGGTATTTCGATCCCATCTCCGTAAATTTGTTCTATTATTTTTTATGACATTTTGGCTTATCATAATACCCGGATCGAACACGACATTTGAGGACAGTCTTTAAGTTGTTGCGACTACAAAAGCTTTTTTTCTCAAATGATCGAAGTGCTTCTTTAGAGAAAGTCAAGTTGTATATTTGGGCCATGTCATTAATGGTAAAGGTGTATCAATAGACAATTATAAACTCAAGCAAGCATGGATTGGCCCACACCTAAATCAGCTAAAGCTCTACGTGGCTTCCTTGGCTTGACAAGATACTACCGCAAATTTGTACGAAATTATGGTGTAATGTTTGCACCATTAACCAACTTGTTGAGGAAGAATGCCTTTACGTGGGACAATGCAACTGAAGCGCCTTTTCTAAAGTTGCAGAATGTTCTCTCCCTCACTCCAGTCTTGAAATTACCAAACCTTGATATTGAGTTTATCATCGAATGTGATGCAGGAGAAATGGGGATTGGCACCAGTTTACAGCAACAAGAACACCTGATTGCCTTCTTCAGTTGAAAACTAGCTGATAGACATTTGGAACTACCAACCTATGAACGAGAATTGATTGGGTTAAGCTAGAGCAGTCCAACACAGGAGACCTTACTTGTGGGAATATCATTTGTAATTAAAACTGATCACCATAGCCTCAAATACTTGTCGGAACAAAAGATTGTTACTTCTTCCCAACAACATTGGGTTAGCAAGCTTTTGGGGTTTGATTTTTGGATAGACTACAAAGTCGGATCTCTTAATCTCTTAATCATGCAGCAGATGCATTGTCTAGGCGCGATGAGGACACTATGTTCCTTTATGGAATTTCAATTCCAAAAGTTTCCTTATTGGATAATGTTAGGCAAGAGGTGACAGATTCAATACAACTGCAGGTACTTGTTCAAAAAATTCAAGTTAGGCACAATTGACTCAAATTGGGCTTTAACAAATGGGTTGGTGTTCTAAAAAGGTCGGGTATACCTTCCAGACAAGGAACGAAAATTCGATAAAATTAGCCGAAGTTTAGGTGAAGTTTATCAAAGTTGAAATGATCGAAACGAAGTTCACGGGTAGTTTAAAAACTACAAAACTTCTCCAAAGTTTATATTAAAAATCGACAACATTGATACAAATTGATATGAATTGTTAAAAATAAGGAGAATTGCAAACTTTTTAGTCAAAAAAATTGAATATGTGTGTAGGAGACGGAAGGGTTGAGGGTTAATTGATGGTGGCTTTTGGGGGTTATTGAGAATTTGATAGTGACTCACTTTTGTACACACATCTCTACACCGATCATGTGATCCCTTGATTTGCCATCAAGATTCAATGTATACATCAAGATTCACTTTTGCACACACATCTCTACAACGCTTTGCAGTTTTTTTATTGATGTATAATGTCAAAAAATAGTTATTTTCTCTTATTTTAAATACTGACCCATATAAAAAAAATATGCTTCATAATTTTAATCGTACTTATGTAAATGCGCAATTAATAAAATGGTTAGAGAATCAAATTAAGTCTAATTATTATCACTAAAAAGTGATCTACCACACACGGTATATTGTCACGGGGCCAATTGAAGAGGGGTTTTTCTCCAGGAAATTTTTCTCACTCAATCGAACCTGTGGTGCCTAAGGACCACCTTAGTTCAGCACAACCAATAAACAAAACGAAGGAACAACAAGCAATGGCCGCAAGGAAATGTTTTACTTGCTCAATGGGGTTTTACAACCGTGGTACTCTCTTCATGCCACTCTTACATGAATTCCCGAGTCCTTTTCCCCGAGTCAAAAGAAATGTCGCTGGTTTCGTAATCAACCAGACTATCCGCCACTGCAATTGCATTCTGCGAGTCCTTCACGCCTTGCCTTCGCAGCTTCGACTGCGCCCATCCTTGCAAACCTGCAGTGAAATTGAACAATTTGTCCTCCTCGGACATGTTCTTAATGTCAAGCGGTAAGGAAGAGAATTCCTTCACGTATTCTCTGACCGTCCCTTTCTGCTTCAACTGGCGTAACGCCTCCCGCGCTTGCCATGCCGCATTCGTGGGTAAGAATTGGTCCTTCAATTCCCGTTTCAGCACTTCCCACGTCTCAATCTTTGGTCGACCAGCAGCTACATCGTTGTCAACTCTGGTTCGCCACCAAAGCTTTGCATCTCCCTCGAGATACATAGAGGTCAGGGTGACCTTTTTGCACTCCTCCGTGCCAGTAGTAGCAAAATACTGCTCCATGTCCCAAAGAAAATTCTCAAGTTCCTTAGCACTCCGCTTACCTAAGAATTTCTTTGGCTCGGGTACCTTGGTTCGAGATTTCACCGCAACAACAACCTCAGAGGATCCGCCCACGGCTCGCTTTAACAGTTTCACCTCCATCGCCATCTCCGCGACTGTTTCGGTGATGTGTTCTCCCATAGAACGCACTTCTGCTTCAAGCTCATCAAATCTCGTGTCCCACTCCCCAATCGCAACATCTTGTGACTCCACTCTATTCATCAATGAAGTCACCAACATTTCCAGAGCTTCAATACGTTGAGACGTAGTTGAAGATTCCGCCAGTTCTGCCTGAGCAGGCATCATCGCCACCATTTGTTCCAAGTGAGCTACCCTCTCACTTAGATCGCTTGCTGCTCTTGTCGCCATCGTCTCCGAACGTGGCTCTGATACCATTAAATTGACATAAAACCATTAAATTGTAAATTGTTTAGGTATAAATGCATAACTGTGCTTGTTTTGACATCCTGTAAAATGAGTTTTAGTTTATTGACCATTTTGATAAAAATTTCTTAAACTTCTCTAAGTTAGCGAATCTTTATCAAAATTCTCCACGTCGAATTAAACTTCTCTGAATTAATTTTGATTATCAAGATAGCGAATTATAAGGCAAAACCGAAGTTTCGATCCTTGCTTCCAGGTGATTCCTCTTTGATTTTGTTAGAATCTCAAGTAAAGCGATGAAAGCTTTTTAAGGGTGGTTATATTAGTCATTTTCTTATTGTTAAAATGTAGAAATAAGTAGTTTAGGGTTTTATGAGGGATATGGGGAAAAGTGACAAGAATTTAGGGTTCTAATTTGATGAGCACTTAGAGAGTCCAACCTACCAAATAGCTATGGGTTGTTTGGTTTTTTTGTTCTTAGTAATAAAACTATCTATCTTTCGAATCTGATTTGTTCTCAGTTGTGTGTATTTGGCGCATTGAAAGAACAGGGTTCTATGAGATTACCTCCCATCATCTCAAGCATTCACAACGCCACACATGAAGGGATTCAAAGGACACTCTTCCGCGTCCAAGCTGATTTCTATTGGCAAGGAATGAAAGCCTACATCAGGGAATTCTTTCAAAACTGTTTTATTTGTCAACAGAACAAATGGGACACTTTGCACCCAGCTGGTCTCCAACAACCCCTTCCAATTCCAACACGTATGGGTTGATATTTCCAAGGATTTCATAGATGGGTTGCCTCAGGTCAGAGGGAAAATAGTCCTTTATGTCGTGGTGGATTGCTTCTCTAAGTATGCTGATTTTATTCTCATTTCTCATCCATATAGTGCTATTTATGTTGCTCATGTTTTCTTCACTCAAATCTTTCGATCGCATGGGCTATCGGAAACGGTGGTCAGTGATAGGGACCTGGTTTTCGCAAATACATTTTGGAAAGAATTGTTTCAATTTAGTTGTACCTCATTAGCTTTTTCCTCTGCTTATCATCCTCAATTAGATGGTCAAACGGAGGTATCTTTGCAGCTTTGTTGGGGATCAGCCAAGAAAATGGGTTGATTGGCTTCCTTGGGCAGAGTATTGTTATAACACTGCCTATCATTCTTCTTTGGGAATGACACCCTTCGAAGTTCCTTATGGTCATGATCCTCCTCTTTTGCTGTCCTATGAACCTGGTTCTACCCGTTTGGAGGAGATCGATCGTTCCTTACAAGGGAGAAATGCACTTTTGGCTGAGGTACAGCTTCGGTTACAACAAGCTAAACTAAGAATGAGACAAGCCTATGACCAGCATCATCGAGAACTATCATTTGAACCTGGACAGTTTGTATGGCTGAAACTACAACCTTATCGCAAAAGATCGTTGGGAAAACAAGCTGTTCGTAAGCTTACTCCTATGTTTTACGGTCCATTCAAGGTTTTGCACCGGATAGGTGAAGTTGCCTATAAGTTAGAACTCCCATATCAAAGCAAGATTCATGATGTTTTTCACCTTTCATTACTCAAGGAGTTTAAGGTGTCATCCAATAGTTGTTCCTTCCTCGCCACAGCTGAAAGATGGAAATGCTGTTCCTACACCTAAACCCATTATTCGTTCCAGAGTTAATCGTGGTGTGATCAAAGTCTTGGTTGAATGGGACAACTTACCATTGCATGAAGTTTTCAGGGTCCCCTTAGCTGTGTTTCTAGAGGCTTATCCTTAATTTGAGCTTGAGGGCAAGCACTTGGTCCAGGAGGAGAGTAATTTTATGGACTCTTTCATAGAGAAGAAGTACAGCCGCAGACAACGGCAATGCAGGGGATCTACAATCTTACCATTTCAGTAAGTCTTGCTTCTTAGCTAAGCTTTAGACAGCTAAGATTTAGACTTTCTATTTTTAATGTTCTCTACTATTTACATAGTAATAGTATTGTTCCTTATTTTATGTCTGATTATTAGGCAAATATCTTAAGGATTTTCACTATAAATAAGGATTCTTACCTTTTGTACTCAAAGTCCTTTCTCTATTTAAAGGAGAGGATCATATTCAATAAAGATTACCAATAATTTCAGTCAATAAAAGCTTACAAGGGAGTTGGTGATCTCTTACAAATCACCATTAAATAAGGTCTTCCAAAAAAGGTTTCCTCGAAGAACATGAAAAGTAAGGGAAATCAAGAAGATTTCCCCCGATAACTGACCTATGACGAGATCCTATTCGCATGACCTGAACAGGTTGGAACGCTATTCTGGTTAGAATGCTCCTAGTGATTTCATTTTAGGGGTCAAGTTACTCTTTGTATCGTTCACTAAATTACTTTAAGGGCTTTCCTGGGCCTTTTGCTCTAGGCATTCAAATTCAATAAGAATTGGTAAATTCTTTCTTTCTCATATCAGAAAAAAGTAAGAGATCAATAATGAACGGATGTGTAATAATGGTACTTAGAAAAGGTGTGACATAAATCTGACTCTGATAAAACTTGAATGTGTGTTAGTAGATACATCACTATATCTGAAGATTCCGAACTCATGTCCTTTGTTCAGCCATATTGAATGTTTTAATTCATAAAAAAAAGAACTTATTGAATTTTTGCATCAAAGTTTTCAAATTTTAAATTTTTGAACAAAAAAATACAGTACTCCGAAAATAATAGGTTTTTGCAACTCCTCACTATCTTGTAGCATCATTTTAATAGGACTTGGTGCAAGTCATAGTTGCTGTTTGTACATACTCATTGATAAATTTTAATATAAATTAATAAGCAAATGGGTCAATAAAGAGCAAAGGATTGATGTTTAACACTTCAAAAGCCCATAAGGTTTTGAAGGGTAGAATCCCCGAGGAAAGTTTGCATATAACTATCCAAAATTATGACCATAAGTTATTAAACTAACATGTATTTAAAACAGAAAAGTAAGGGCTAAGCTTCATTAAGCCTAGAAAAAAGATGAAGCTTAATGTTCAAGACTATTTTGGGTTTCCTCACGCAAATATACACACCCACATATATTTTAAACAATACAGTATATGCACAACCAAAAGAGCACTTACTTCCCTTCGAGGAACTCGGGAGCTAGCAGTCCAAAACGCAAAAGGAACTCATCAAATGCACGACGAGTAGGGTATCCAGCACAACTAATTCTAATCGCCTCTAAGACACCCTACAAAGAATTGTAAATACTTCCTCTTAGAGAAAAATAAAGAAAACCCAAAAGACAAATTAATTATTTTATAAAAAAAAAAAAAGATGATTCAAATGACTTGGATGATACTCACACCACAACGCAACTGTTGCATAATGTTCACATTCTCAAATATTGCAGGTTTTAGAAGATTGTTGGGCTTCACACATCTAATGTAGTGAGGTTCAGTAGAATTTAAAGTATCCATCAACTGTTGCAGTTGAACCTGAATTTATTGTGTCATAATAGAAAAAGTTATAAAATGAACAAGAATAACAAAACAACAAACAAATGGAGGCACGAGCCACACAACATGGTAGTAGACAATATCATTATGTCATTTTTAGCCAAGTTTCAACAATTTCCTTTAGGCTAACAACTTAATTCCTCACCGCTAACAGTATGAAGAATATCAAATACCTTAAAACGAGAACCAATGGAAGAGAATTTGGAAGATTTAGTCGTCTCCTCTGGTAATGGAGGGAACAGGCCTGCTACGAAGTGGCATTTTGATGCGCTAAGCAAATCCTGATGTTCAGGAACAACATAGTCTTTATTTTTGTCAAGAAACTGATCAGATTGATATGTGACCTGCAAAGTTTTGTCGAGAATCAACAATTGTTTTCTCTTAATTCTTTACTATAAATGTCAATCGGGATGGTTCTTTAGGAAATATATTCGAAAAACCAAAAGATTCAAATTGACTCACCTCTCCAGCATAATGAGCAATCATAAAATCAGTGCGAGATAATTTTGGCTTGATGAATCGTTTGTTAGCTTTGAATGTTTGATAAAGCTTCTGAGAAAATGTTTCATGTGTCGACTTTGGGAACATACTGCCATGGCACCAAGCTCAATGAATCAAAATTACAGCATGAGTATCGCTAGAAAAATAATCATAAAGATGCTATAACCAGTATTAATCTAATATTTCTGAAGAATATATTGTAGAAAATAATAAGTTCCACCAAGTAATGGGGAACAATCCAACTGATATTTCAAGACAAAGATGAGGAAACATTTTCTTACCATGCTTCATCAAGAAGGGCAATGATTCCTCCTGGTTTCTGCATCAGGAAGGGATTAATTAAAGACAAGAAAGAAGGTTTCTCCAGCTTGCACAGATTAAATATAGAATGACAAACAATGTGATTTTAAGACTTCATTCGAATTTGACTCCATTGGTGAAACTTATATTTCGTCAAGAAGAATTAAAATAAAAAAAAGATTGAAGACATTACCCTCTTTATAAGATATGATACTCGACGACACTCCAATCAATACATGAATATTAGATCATTGTTTGAAAATTCAATAATGTTTTTTTTTTTTAAGAAATCAATAATGTTGAATCAGAAGAAATATGATCATTTCACATGAATTCCAAGAACTTACACTATTGCCACCAATGCCAAATATCTTTATCGAAAACATGGTTTGAAAATTCTCCAAACTTCTCTGAATTAATTAGATTTTTTGAAGCAGCGAACTAAGAATTAGGTATAAATAAAGTCTTACAAAACTTCCATTGAAGTTAGAGAAAAATGATAACATTTCCAAGTTTTAATGGTTACTTGTAAGGAAAGTGAAATGCAATTGATGTCAATTTGTGTTGGAAAATAATCTAAAGAATGACAACATGTTAAAATATGACAAAACCACATTTTTACTTCACTTATTAGAAATGAATTCTAATATATTGCCTAATGAAGGAAAAATAATGTAAAAAATGATCAATCCCGTCAAAGTTTTGAAAACTTAAGATCAAGTATAGAACGAGAAAAAAAATGCAATATTATAGAAAGTAGAATTTTTAGTGTCATTTGATGAAACTTGGATGTTCTCTAGCACTTAATGAAATTATTTAGACCTCTCTATAATATCGAAGTTTTACCAAAATTCCCCACATCGAAATGCACTTTTCCAAATTAATTCTGAATTTTAAGTGAATTAAATAATAGGCGAAATCGAGATTTCGATCCTTAATCAAAAACAAACTCTTTTTAATAAGAAATACAAAAGCGACAGTGAAGCAATTAGGTGTTACGTAGAACTTAAAAATGGACTTGAAATAGTAAACATGCTAAAGATCTCCGAAGGCTTGTAGTAATATACTTTAAGGTAGATATTCATCAAAGAGTGATTCCATAAGGTATATTGAGCCACAGTTAAGTACAATAGAGTCGTTACTTTGCAGACACGCAAGAGGATTTAAAAGCAAGTGGTAATGAGTAACTGGGTTTTTGCCATATTCCAAATAATCTAATAGGACTTGTTTTTAAGGGTATGTGGTTAACAATTAGGATCTTGAGCCAAATCGGTTATCTAGAAATTCAAATGACAACCATGACACTAGATTCCATCTTCCAATGTATTACTCAGAAAAATCCAAAAGAAAATGAAGAAAAGCAAAGGCTACTCAAAATCTCCTTTCTCCATTTGGCTATGTAGTTACTTAAGTATTTGATTCTACCAAAAACAAAATAAGTATTTGATTGGATTTTAGGTCAAGGCCAATTTCCAAGGTTTAAAAAATCAACAAACTTCGGCGAAGTTAGGGCGATGTTTGTCCATTTTTAGGCGAGTGAAGCGAAGTCCATAGGCAGAATTGCAAAAATTTGACTCAACTTCGGCTAACTTCGACCGAACTTCGAAAACATCGATGGAATTCAATAAAACATGAAGAAAAATTGTTATGTTTCGTGGAAGTTGAGCAAACTTTAACTGAAACTTCAAGTATGCCAGAAATATACTTAAACTTCGGCTAAATTAGAATAAAACATAATTCTAGCATCTCTATGAAGAAACTTGAGTTTTCTAGCATTTAAAGTGAAATTCCATAAACTTCCGTACACCGGCGAATTTTTGTCAAACTTCCATCGTCGAAGTTAACTTCCTTGAATCAATTCCGAATTTTAAGTGAGCGAAGTCATAATCGAAGTCGAAGTTTCAAACCTTGCTAATTTCAGCATATCGTAATGAAAATAAGACCAATCTATCCATATCGGTTTTGATGTAAGTTTGACATCCCTTTTTTGAAATAGAAATTTTGTTAATCATCAATGGCTTGATCCAAGACTAGACATAGAATCAATTGCCCTAATAAAATACATTGATTCGCTAATCCTATTTGTTCAAAAAAGCATCTAATTGTTATAAATTTGGTTGTGAATGCGACTATAATATTGAAATAGTGTGTATTAAGGACTGCTCTCTACAAACATATGGAACATATGACAGTACACAAAGACCACTAGAACCACGTAACGACCAAGGTTTAAAAAATTGATAAACTTCAGCGAAGTTTGTTGATTTTGAGGTGAGCAAAGCGAAGTTCATAGGCAATAGAAAAATTGCAAAACTTCGACTCAACTTCGGCTAACTTCGATCGAACTTCGGAAACATCGTTGGAAGTTAATAAAACATGAAGTAAAATTGTTACGTTTCGTGGAAGTTGAGCAAACTTCGACTGAAACTTTGATTGAAACTTCGATTATGCTAGAAATATACTTAAACTTCGACTAAATTCAAATAAAACATAGTTCTAGCATCTCTACGAAGAAACTTGACTTTTCTAGCATTTAAAGTGAAATTTCATAAACTTCCGTACGCCGACGAATTTTTGTCAAACTTCTATCGTCGAAGTTAACTTCCTCGAATTAATTTCGAATTTTAAGTGAGCGAAGTCATAGGCGAAGTCAAAGTTTCAAACCTTGATAATGACAAACACAATTCCAACAAGGAAAGAAAACATAAAACTTCCAACAAGGGAAAACAATCAAAACTTCCAACGAGGGAAGACAAACTATCTATTAAATGAAAAAACCTAAAGAAAAGTACCAATCCAACAGCTGCACAGATCCACGAGCAATCATTGAGAGAGATGTACCACAACAAGAATGGAATTAATCTTCACAGATATTCATAGATCTGTAGTTTATTGAATGAATAAAACACGAAAAGAACCTAATCAAAAGAGAAGATCGACAATGGTTCAAGATCTTAAGAACAAGAGAGAATTGAAGAAAGGATTTTTAGGGTTTTTGAAGCCGCCTCCTTTTCTCAAGCTGTAAGTTTGACATCCCTTTAACATCAATATTGAGAACATGTTTATAAAATACCACTGTTACTCATTTTATTTTATGTCGAATCAAAACTTCAACAACACAACAAAGCAAATTAGTAGGGATCAGATACATGGATACAATGTTCCACTCAGCTCGATTAATGCAAGTGCAGTTGATGACGTGACTTGGCAAATTTTCAGATCTTTTATAACTAATGCATCCCAAATTATATTAGATATACCCCTATCCCTTGAAGTCTTTCAAAACATCATTTTCCGAGTACTTTCTTTATCCTTGAAAATTGGATTGAGGTTTTGCTATTGTTGTTTTGTATCCTTGAAAACCGGATTGTTTTCTTAAGGGAGTACAATCAGTTTAGTTATGGGCGGCATGTCACCGGTGATCACACCTTCATGATGCATATAACATTAGGGTGCCAGAAAGGGGTGTTGTGGCACTAGGATTATTTGCTACCTCTTTAATCTACCAACGACCAATTCTAATGAACTCTAGCCTTCCCCTTCTTGTTCCTCAATCTCTCGTCAATCTTTGGAATGACTACTAGAACACCCATTAACCTTGTTTTGCATGATTGAGCCCTTACAAACTAAAACATCAAGGTGATTCACGCATAGGCCAACTTTATCCTTCAAGAAGGAAAAAAAAAAACACTAAGCATGTACATTAACAAGCTTAATTATCTATGAAAATCTTGTTAAAACTATTCTACAGTTGTCTATAAAACTTCTCATCATACTCATCTTTTATTTCCTTGACTACTCTTCATAATTTTATGTTGTTTATGTTGTTGATAAAAGAATCTAATTTTCTTGTGAATATTTGAAGACCCCAATGCTTTGAACAAGGTTAATATGAACAAGAATCACCACTTCCATTATAACCAAGGTTCGAAACTTCGACTTCGCCTACGACTTCGATAACTTAAAATTCAGAATTAATTCGAGGAAGTCAACTTCGACAATGGAAGTTTGACAAAACTTCGACAGTGTACGGAAGTTTATCGAAGTTCACTTTAAATGCTAGAAAACTCAAGTTTCTTCATAAAAAAAAACAAATCATTCAAAAAAAAAGCACACACAAAGAGTTTCGACTAAAGCATTTTTTAAAATTCTCAAACTTGATTAACCACTTAGATTTATAAACATAAATCAAAATAACAAAATCCACAATCACTTGACCAAAAAAAATCCACAATCCAGTGTGCATACCTGTGTAGTATAAAGTCTAGACAATGAGTCACAAAGGCCCACAGTGTAACAAAAAAAAGCCCACATTGAGTCACAAAGGCCCACAATGAATCACGGACTTCCTTCACTTCACAAATCTCAAATCTCGCCTCTTCGGTTCTTCTTCGTTGCTCCTCTTCTTCTTCAGTTCCTTCTTCTTCGTTGCGTTGCTGCCCTGTTGCTTCGTTGCTGCAACTCTTCAGTGTACTCTAGTAAGTCTGTGACTCCTCTCTGCCCTCTCTCTTGCCTCTTCTCCTTTTTCGTTGTTGCTCTCTCTCTCGTCTCTTCTTCAGATCTTCTTCTTCGTCGATCTCTCTGTCCGAGCCCTCTCTCCCAAAAATAGTCTCATCTCTCCTCTTCTTCGTGTATCTCTCAGAGTCTCAATTAGTTAGCACTCTCTTTCTCTTTCGTCTCTTCTTCTTCTTCGTTGTCTATTCTCTCCTCTTTTCTCAAAATAAAAAAAAACCCTAGTTCCACTTCCTGCCTTTTAAGAGTTCAGTCTTCACATGGGGTTTTTAACCATTTAAGAAGAAGAGAAGAAGTTAGAGATTTACTGGAGTCATTGGAGTGAATGAAGATGTGAGAGCCACAAATTCACAGCTCAACCAGACGTCCAGACTGTCCTCTTCTCCTGTTCCACAATTAAAGTTCTGAGCAACTTCGACAGAAAACGTCACAGCTCAAGAGGTACATTTTCACTTTCCAGCTTTTTTTGATTCCCTGTAGGGGGCAACTTCGACATTTTAGTCGAAGTTGCCCCAACTTCGCCGAAACATTGCATTTTTTCTTCATGATTCATCAGCTTCGACCGAAGCTATCGAACTTCGGTCCAAGTTCATCGAAGTTGCACCGAAGTTTACAGTTTTTGTGCTGTCATCCAATTTCGCTTTTCTGCCCTAGACATCGATAAACTTCGCCTGAAGTTCGACGAAGTTTGTCCATTTATTAAACATTAATTATAACCAAGTGATTTGGTGATGCTCTATTGCAAAGAAGGTTTCCTAGTAGTAAATGAAAAGGGGTAAGGGTAGACCAAACTTGGGACGCATAAATTAGAAGGGATTTGAATGGTTTGGAAAGCTCATCATCAATTGCACTTAATCGAGCAAAACGGAAAAGTTTGATCCATGTAGCCGACCCCAATTAATTGGGGACTCAGGCTATGTTGTTGTTGGTTGTTGCTGTACATTACAATTATTTTTTGGCGATAGGCTTCCAAGTTCTAATTCAAAACATTGTTTCCACAATATTTCTTAAGGAGATGGTAGCTACTAGAAAAACTTCCTTGCAACAAGAGGAGGATTGATCATCTGCATGAAAGAAAGAAAACGAAATCCATGTGTATGGAAAAAAAAAAGGAAGTCAAAAAATTTGCCGAAATATTTGAAATAATTTGGGGAAAGTCTTACCAAACAATGGCAAAAATTGCAAAACTTCCATGATTACGTGGAATTTTAGGGAAATTTCATGGAAGCTTTTGGGAAGTTCCATATAAGTTTCTGGGGAATTTTGCAGAATATGTCAAAAACAATCTAAAATAAAACCTTAACACCTCTAAACAGAAGTATTCGACAAATCTCATGTTGTACTGCAAAATAATGTTATGCAATTGCAAATTGCATGTTGCATTGAAAAATAACTATTTTAAAAGATCGTAGTGTGACTCTTATGCATTACAATTATATAAATATGCGTATTTTTAATATTTTAAAGAGAAATTTGAGTTTTTAGTATCTAGAATGAAATTTCATGAACTTCCATGCACCGACGGATTTTTGCACAACTTCTCCTCGTCAAATTAGACTTTCCTGAGTTATTTCCGAATTTTAAGTGGGTGAATTACTAGTCAAAGTTTTGAACCTTACTCTTCATTTTCATAGGCTTAAACGAATGTTTGGAAAGCTAAATAAGCTGATTCTTCTTTAGGAACATGTGGAGAACATAAAAACATAATTTATAAAGAGAGATTGGCGGCACTAAGAACCCCTCACTATTTTAAATTTGATTCCACTAAGAGATCAAGAGAAAAATAATTAGTCTTTCAAGAACTTGTAGCCCCAATTTTAAAGATTCATGTACTAAGGTGCAAACTATGGTAAATCTATGTAATGAGTCTCAATAAAGCAAAGTTTGAAGATTCTAAATATATGGGGATTGACAAAAAAATTTGTTCTAGGATCAAAAAGCTAGAAGGATCAGATTTTTAAAAAGAAAAGGATATCCTATGGAAATAATCCCTCATAAAGAGATTTTCATTTCGTTTGTC
Source organism: Stephania yunnanensis (assembly GCA_039657365.1). Taxonomy (NCBI): domain Eukaryota; kingdom Viridiplantae; phylum Streptophyta; class Magnoliopsida; order Ranunculales; family Menispermaceae; genus Stephania; species Stephania yunnanensis. The sequence continues at coordinate 35,329,764 of CM077590.1, read as the reverse complement.
TGCTTTGTTCGAGAAGAATCAGCTATTCTATCAATCCTCAAACTGAGCACCTAACACAAACCAACAAGCCCTAGCACCTAAGTAATCCGACTATAGCAATAGAACTATTCTGTAAAAGCGTACCCTTAATTAAACTCGCTAAACTGCTATCCATCTAGCAGCCATTATTAGCCGAGTCGAATCCCAGGTCTCTTGATTAGACGCAACTATAAACTATTGGTCTAAAACTCACGCATATGATTCCAGTAACCTTATAATTTATTTCCCATATACCTCTTCTATTGGGCCATATCATATCTCTTACTCAGTAAGTCTAATTTTCCTTCCAGTTTGTTGCACACGGTCAACACTTGAAGGACGAAAAGGTCAACATTGTTATTACAAAAGTGAAAATGGGCTGCAGTAACCATAGTTTATAGCTCCTTCAAGAACTATAGCATTTATTTTTCCTCCCTTTGTACATTTAAAGATGTATGCAAGACATCAAGAGCAAGGAGGTATCCAATGCCAACCATCAATAAATTGCTAATGATTTACATTCCTAGGCCTCTAGTATCTAGATCCAGAACTTATATCAAAATTAGTAAAAAAGGTAGAAAAATCATGGAAACCTTTTCAATGAGATCCAGTACATCTTGGTTGTCAACAAATTCTATGTAGCTCCAATCAATTTGCTCTTTTGCGTATTCTTCCTGCTCCATCTTGAAAACGTGCTGACAAAATTAAGGAGAATATTAGAATAAAAGACCTTGAATGAATACCCAAATTGAACATAACTTAGCAAACGTCATGCCTGGTTAAAATGCTGCTGCAACTTCTCATTAGTGAAATTAATACAGAACTGTTCAAAACTGCACAAAGTGGTCAATCATGAAATCAAGGGGATAAATAGAGGTAACGAGAAGCCATATATGATATTTAAAAGTAGAGCTTAATGGTCACCTGTTGCTCTTAAAGCTTTCAAAGCCATAAATGTCAAGGACCCCAATAATGGATTTGGAGTTAGGATCTTGTCCAATTGAGGAATTAATTGTATCCACCAACCTATAGCACCATAAAACCAAATGGAGACTCAATCTAATTATGTACAGCTCAAGAAGAAAATAAGAGAAAACTTTGGAATTTTTGAATGATTCCAATGCCCTCACCAATCAAACAAGCGGGAATATACAGTTTTTGCTAAACCATCCCTGCTAACAGTTGCTGCAAGGGGATCAAGACTTCTCTTAATAACTTCCTCAGGGGTAATCATTACACGTTTACATAGAGCATCTTCCAAGGCCTGGGGATCACACCTAAGGAAATAGGTGATCACAAACTCCTAGGAGTTAGGAGTCGGAAATATCAAATTACAAGAAACACAAAAAAGAAAGCAACACATTAAATAATCATCATATCATACATGAGAAGCTCTGCTGCCATTTGGAGATGGAACTTGGATTTGTCATCTTTGGGAACCGATGAATCAATTTCCTTTCCCTTAGCAAAATCAATATTGCCAATATGCAGAATTGCAGCAACTACTCTGAAGATTGCATCCTGAAAGGTGAAAAAAATTACTCAAATAAGCAAATAGTTGACAGATTTCTTATATGACATAATACAGTTAACAATGATATTTTAGGGTTTATTTTTATATCCTTGGCCAATGAAGCATACCTGTTCTTTTTCCATTATTCCCACAATGTCCATTGCTCTTCGAGTGGCAAGGTAGTCATGAGCATCACTTACACCAACCAGTTCATAGCAATTTGATTGATTAAGATAATGAAATGATTTGGGATTTCCCAGTTTAAACTTCTCAATAACCTAGCAATGCACAAAACAAAGTCAAGAATAAAGAGGTGAAAATAGAATAATAGCACATAACATTAACAAGATAATAGATAATAGATATCACGCTTGGGAAAGCTACCTCTGGTGGTGCAGCACAAAGAAGGTAGAAACAGTGGTAGTTACGCTCGGGATTAGAAATTTGGCAAACACGAGATCTTTCAAGGAGATAAGTTCTTATTGCTGCCCCCGATATCCTTCCATGTTTATCAAACTGGATCTCAACAAATTTACCGAAACGGCTGCAGCAACATAGTTGCAGTAAGTACAAACGACAGATTCTACTGCAGCAAAATCTCCAACATAAATATTATTAATTTGATTTTAACTGTGTTCGTAAATAAGAGGTCATAATTGGGAGTGAAGTGTTAACGCATACATTAATCTTGAGTCCTGCTATATGCACCACACATTTCCATAAGGGCACCGAGATTTTGAGTGCATCCCAAATTCAAATTTCAATTTATGAGGGCACCCAACATTTTTTTCCAAAATAACCATTCATACCAATTGAAGCACCCAACTCCAAAACCTTGGTCTAAAAATCTATTTTAGGTTCGGTGACATGTGGCCGGGACTTCTCTTCTAGGTTCGGTGTTGTCCAATCGAAACTCTTTGGTCAAATATGGTTGACAACTGCCGACCTAAAGGTTCGGTGGGTTCCGCCCGACTCTCCAATTAAAGGTTCGGCAGACTTTGACCGAATCTCTAATTAGAGGTTTTGTAGGCTCTAACCAACTCTCCAACTACAGATTCGGACCTGCGAGGCCGAGCCACTGGATGATCCCTACAAATCACAAGATAGTGTAAGGATGGATGATGGTGGGGTGCACAAAATGAGAGGAAAAGGGTGGCAAGGTGCACTAATTGTAGTGAGGGGCATTAGGGTCATTTTGCAATAGAATTGACCTTTTTAAAGTTTTGACTTTTTTTCCGAGGTGCATATAGCCGAGCTCTTAATCTTTACAAGTTCAAAAAAAAGAAAAAGATGATAACCATCTAGGCTATGTGCAATGATCAAAAGTATCAAAGGAAGCCTCACTTTTCAACAAGCCTTCAACTTTAAGAAAATTGATATAAGAGTTAGTTATATTACTTGCTTCAATAAAAATATTGAAAGCCGTTTCAACTGTATCATGTATGATTATGGCGAGGACCTCAAAAATGCATAGGTAGATGTTGTTATGTAGCATAAATGTATAATGTGCATGAAGTCAATCTATTATGACCACATACTTCAAGAGAACTAAAAATAGACACAATGCAGTAAAAACACAAAAATTCTACTAGAAGAAGATAAGTTGGACTCAACAACTAATATGTGTGTGGATAGTCTCCAATACCAAAGTTAATAAGTATTGGAAGCATAGTTGTTATTCATTACTAATTCTAATATACTTGGTGTCTCACCTGGAATTGTTATTTCTAACAGTTTTAGCATTTCCAAATGCTTCAAGAACAGGATTTGACTGCAAAATAAACCAAGAGAAAAAATTAATTTATCCTAGAAAAATATAATTAAAGAAAAAATAATTAATTCAATAATTCAACTACGTCAGGCAAAAGTTGGTTATGCATCTTACTTCTAGAACCTGTTGTTCAACAGTTCGTCCTTCTGTGGCAACCCGACCACCCAAATAGGCAAGATAGCGCATGAGCATTTTTGTTGTTTCAGTTTTACCGGCTCCACTTTCACCACTTACAAGGATGGAATTACACTTTCCCTCATTGATCATGGCTCTGTAGTTCATGGAACAATTTCCGTATTAAATGAATGCAGTAGGAGAGTAATACAAGTACAGTCAAAGGGGAAAATGAAGTCACCTGTATGCCACATCAGCAACTGCAAAAACATGTGGACTTAGCTCCCCAAATGGTGCTCCCTTGTATTGCTCCATCATATGAGCATCATATAGATGAGGTAACCTTTGGAATGGATTTATGGCAATAAGAATATTTCCTGTGTAAGTCTGCCATTCAATAAAAGATTAGGCCACAATGATCATTTTGCATATATATCCACAGTATGGATTTCACTTGGCATTGTAAGAGAAAAGTAGGAAAGGAAAAGAAAATAGAAACGAAAACGCATACATATATTTCATTAAGTTCGTATCTAGTGGACAGATTCTGCAGAACTCCAGGCTCATGCAAATAGGATAGCTTTGTCATGTCATCAACTCCACCAGCAGGAGCTTCCATGTCTTTTGGATATATTCTTGATAAATTTGCAACCACCTAACCAAAATTAAGAAGAATAAGTCAAAATGAAATAAAGTTAACTGATGTCAAGCCATCTTGTCATCATATTTTGCTTCACATAGGACATTATTTTGCAGATTAGGTCAATAGATATCTGACACAACCTTTCTTTTTTGCATTTTAGGAAAACAATCTTTGAACCAGAGTTAAAACAAAAAAACTAGTAAACCACTACAACTGGTTTATTAAGAAAAAAAAAAAAAAAAAAAAGGTTAGAGGGAACAATAAAATGAACAATGCTTGTCGAGAGAAACTTGGAATTCATTATATAGTTTGCAGAATGAGAAACTTCAGGGGAAAATATGATTATCCCGGAAATAGGATCGATAGTGGAAAATCATAAGGCAATTTCATAAAACTAAAATTCAAATTTCAACCTAATACTAAATCTAATGAGCTCAAGAAATTCTGCAAACATCATGGCAACTAAGAAAAGATTTGAACATTCTGAATTATATTCCTAATTCGAGAATTCTAGAAACTTTCTCCACCCTCCCCCACCCAAAAAACCAAAAAAAGGAAAAAGAACTAGATTACATAGTTGAATAATTAAAAAAAAAAACTTACAATTAAATAAAAATGGAAGTTTCTAAACATTTCTGCTCACAATAGTGTTTTCAAGGCAGCGCCTTAGACCTTTGGGTGTTGCCACTGCTTACCCTTAATAAGGTAGACGGTGGGCCAAAAATATAGTAAAAAATATTTTTTAGCAAAAATATTGTTTATTTATTTATTATATTGAAAAAAATATTATTTATTTATTTTTGAAAATACTTTTATTTCAAAATGTTCCTACTAAGTTAAAAGGAAAATTTTATAGGACCGCAATTAGGCCAGCAATGCTTTATGGAAGTGAATGTTGAGCAGTAAAACAACAACAATTATATAAAATGAATGTAGCAGAAATGAGGATGCTTAGGTGGATGTGTGGTAAAACTCGTAAAGATAGAATAAGAAATATAGAAATTCAAAGACAAGTAGGAGTAGCACCAATTGATACAAAGATTAGGGAAGGGCAGTTGCGGTGGTTTGGTCACCTGCAAAGACGGCCTACAAATGCCCCAACTAGAAAACTTGACGCAATAGAAACTGTAGAAATTCGACGAGGTAGGGGCAGACCAAAGTTAACATGGGATGCATTAATTATGAGGAATTTGAATGATTTGAAAAGCTCACCATCAATTGCACTTAATCGAGCACAATGGAAAAGTTTGATCCATGTAGCCGACCCCAATTAATTTGGGACTGAGGCTATGTTGTTGTTGTTGTTTTATTTCAAAATGTGTGAAAGTTTGTGGAGTTGAAAATACGGAGGTGAGAATGTGTAGGTGAAAAAGTATGCCCCTTACTGTTGAGGGGTTTCTAAATAAATTAAATTATTTCTTAGGGAGGTCTAACTAGATATTTTTTCGCCCGCCTCGGCCGGGGCTAAACCACTTAACACCACCTCGCCACATTGAAAACATTTCACATGCGAGATTCTTTTGGACTATGGAATCAAACCCACTAATACCATCATTTCTATATCAATGACAACTACATCACCCAATTTAAACCCAACACAATGAACAATAAGCTAACAATACAATAAAGAATAACCTGTAATCAATCAGCAAGCATGCATTCAATCAATAAACTACCCTCGTGGTACTGTGCCACACAACAGAACATTTATGCTTGCAACCTTTCCAAGCAATATCTAATCAAACTGAATAGAAGCTGGAGTCCAAAGGACACATTATAAAAACAAATGAGAAGAGATTTCTAGGGAAAGAGTAGAGAAAACAAAGAAAGAAATGCAAATAAATAATAGGCCATTGAAGAATAAACAACAAATCACAAGGGAGAATCAGTTGCGCGAGAATCAATCAGACAACGCAAAGAGGGAAAAAAAAAAAGATGGCATGACTAAAAGAAGTCAAAAAAAAAGCAAAGAACAAAAAGGTGAAGAATGAAACTGATGAAAGATCCAATAAACATGATTGTCAAGTCTAACAAATCATGCTCTCCAACTTCCAATCAAAACAATAGTTGATGCACTCTCCACCACAAAAAAAAAAGATATTTTAAATATTTATTACATCCATGATCTATCATGCCTCTGCCAAGAATTTTTTACCTCCCCATCGCAAACAAGACACTCAAACATTTATAATTTACCAAAGACATTAACAGCATGTCTAGGTCCACTACAATCAAGATCACTATTCAACAATGCAATGTACAAAATACAGCAATCTAATGGTTTAGATTGCCAGCTTTCAAGAAATGTTTTTTATTCTTTTTTTAACCATAGCTATTCAATCCACTGCTTGCAACTACATTATTTGAATCAATCTTGAACTCCACTACATAATCCATTGCTTACAACGTCCACTAAGAAGATGTATCAGTCTTAAAAAATCTACACCTTCCTTTTTACTGCATGTACTAAAACATGCAAATAGCAATGCTAGTTGTGATAAGTCAACTTAGCAAGTTAAACTAAACATGCACGTCAGCCAAAACACAAGAACAACCAATATAGCAACTAGCACACACCAACAAAGGAAACCTTCTACTATGTTTCATCCTCTGTAACAGTAGCAAGAAAAAAAAATCAAAACATATCGACAATCAACATATAGCAATATATAAACTCTCATGAGCAGCATGAACAACTTTTAATCAAGCTATTTGAATAGCTTGATATCCATTTGGGTCCACACCTAGTAAGTATATCTTTTAGGTCTGCCATTAATCTAACATTGTATCACAGCATTGGTTTGTTGGAGATCTTGGTTTTAAGCCTTATTGTTAGCATCAACTATTTTCCTTTCACAAATTGGATTTTGCACTCTATTCTTCTAAGTTCTAACTCCCATATACAAGATAGAGTTGCACGTGAGGAGAGCATTAGAATAGCTTATCCACGTTGGGGCCATGTCTAGTACCTATAACTTTTAGGTCAGGTAATCTAATACAACCCAGAATGACCGATGCATAGCAAGTGGATCTAGCAAACACCCTCATATGTAATCACATTGAAATCAATCAAATAGGCCAATCAACCATCTCTAGTGCTGACAAAGATATTGATTCCAATACCCTCCCTCACCCTCACAAGCAACCTCATCTTGCATAGAGTTAGAAGAGAAAAAAAAACCCATAACACAAATTCCAATGTAAAAATGGGAAAGAAAAGTGTCAAAAATGAAGGTTGAACACAAGATCATGCAATGCCATGCTCAATCACCAATGAACCTTTAAGCTATAGTTGTGGCATGAACCCAACTATTCAGGATCAAGCCGTTCCAATGCCCACCATCATCTGCAACGCCTCTTGCATCTAGAGAGTCAAAAGAAAGAAGAAAATGCAAGTTGCCAATATGCGGATACTCAACAAATATTTGCAATGATGTTGGAACCCAAATCCTTCCACAAGCCAAAGCTTCGAGACAACAGTAACACCACTTGGGGTCGGCAACAAGGATCAAATGTTTTGATTCAAGTCTATTAATCGGCATCGTTGATGCATTTCGGTAATCATTTAAATCTTTTATGATTAATGCGCCCAAGTTTATTTAGGTCTATCCCTATCCCTTCAATGCCCATCAAGTTTCCTAATTGAGGCATTAGTAGGTTTTTTTTTTGTTTGTGTTTAATTCGATATATTCTTCTCCTCTCTCTATCTTTGGGCGCTAGTCCTACTTTTGTTTGAATCTTCATAGTTCTTATTCTATTCTCGAGCATTTTATCACATCCACAAAAGCTCTAAGACAATGCAAAGTAGAAAACGAACATATTCTGTAAAAGTCAAATCTTTTTTCTTGTGATAAGAAAGAAACCAACTTTGTCTCTGTCGAGACTCGAACCCACAACCATTTACACAAGAAACCTCATACCAAACCAGTGAGCTACCCACTTGATTGACTGTAAAACTAAAATCTGAATTACATGTGAAATCTATTGTGCTACTTATAGCTTTAAGACCACCAAGATGAAGAAAAAGAAGATAGATACAATGCATCCAGCACAGCAAGTAAGGAAGATGCCAATACAAATAGACGCTAGCATCTTCGACAGATAACTGTACAATAGCAAAAATAAGACACAAAAAGAAAGGTCTATTTGATACACAAAACTAATTCCAAAGTAATGAGAGCAGAAACATGCATGCATATAACCTAAGAAGTAAGAATCAAGTGTGAGTATGTGAGACCAGAGAAACTTCAAATATTGGACCATAAAGATAAGGATTTTGCTAGCCAGTGTAGAGAAAATCATGCTGCTTATATTATTCATCAAAAATGAGGAAGAAGATAAGAGATTAAAACAAAATGAAATAGGAAATGGAAACTAAAACGACGCTTTGCAATTCACCTTTCAAGGTACATTTGTCCTAATCACCAATAACAAGGGACTTCGAAAAAAGTGCAAACATGGATAATAAAATAGATGATAAATTATGAATTTGCAATTTCACATTCACAAGTTCTTAAAGTCAACATGAAGCCAAACAACAAAAGAGAAAATAAAAACAAGGGAAAAGAAAATGCAATAGGCGGTGTTATGGATGATCTCCCCATTGTCATAAATGTAATTTATAAATTGAGATTTCAGAACAAAAAGACGCAGTTGAATTCATTACATTACAGTTAATTCAATTCACAATTTATGTTTCAGTTATAACGCCCCTTCGCAAATTGGAAAACAACGGCAGCTAAACAATCAAAGCAGAAAAGTCACAGCTCAAGCAGTTTGTAGCTAGAGTTGTAAGTTTTGATGGATTACTTTACCAATAAACCTCTATAAAACAAGAACAACAACAACAACAACAACATAGCCTCAGTCCCAAATTAACTGGGGTCGGCTACATGGATCAAACTTTTCCATTGTGCTCGATTAAGTGCAATTGATGGTGAGCTTTGCAAACCATTCAAATCCCTTTTAATTAATGCATCCCATGTTAAGTAGATGAAGATTCTATAACGTCTATCAACTTCTATATAATGTTAGTGTTGCACTAGATGAAGATTGTCATAAATGTCAAGTAGTAGAGCATAAGAAGTAAGAATAATGTCCTGAAAATTCATGTAAACAGTGTATCAGGAAATTCACGATTACCACACTTCCTCAGCTGCTGCCGCCGCCGCCTCCGAGAAGGAGAGCCTCCTTTTCTCCTCCTTCCTCCTTTCTCTTCTCTTCCCATTTCTCTAGTATGGTTCTGCCGAGAGGGGCTGCCTGTCGAATTCATTTTCTGGTACTTCACCGCTGCGGAAATGACCCTAATCCGATGCTCCGACCGTAAGGATGCAAGTGGGAAAGGGGAATGGGAATATGCCTAGACGGGGCGGGAATTCCTCAACTCTGATCTGAACATGGGAACGGGGTACATTTCCTATTCCCGCTAAGATTGGAGCGGGGAAGGGTTCTCTTTCCCTTCAAGGATTCCCTCCATCTCCTATGGATCCGGTCATGCCGGTCATGCTTTTTTTTTTTTTTTTTTTTTTTTGGTGGAGACCAGCACCTGATCCAAATTTAATCTACTCCAAGAACTAGGTGAGTCAGGTCACTAAAGAATAGAATTCTCCCAATGGTGATTTTTAAGTTCATTCCTCAAGTCTCGAAATTGAGATATTCTCTTACACTTATGGAATACCGAATTACTCCAGCTCACCAATAGTTGGTGAGAGCAAACCTTTTCTATTGGGCTACACGCCTACAAATGTCGTCGGCTTGGTACATTACATTTAATTTTAATATGATATATAATACTTAATTAAATTTTATGTATTGAAGTAAAAAAAAAATTTTAAAAAAGCTCTACACAAGTGGGTATGGGCCAACAAATGCAAACTTAAACCCATTCGTCAAATGATTTAGACTTTGGCAAGTTTGGGTCAAGCACGTGGTATTTTAAAATTCAAGCACCACCATATGTGGCAGGTTCGAGAGTACCTAAACCTATATGATAGTTCTACCATGTTGATAGGGAAAAATCAAGCACCACCTTGTAGTATTTTCCTATATATATATATCATATATATAAAAGCACGAATCACAAATTTTTGAGTGGTAACGAAATTTACCTATTTGCCCATATTTCTTTTTTTTCTCATCTACAAATCAACCTTTTCTTTTGTCTCCAAATCAAACTCTAACTCCTTATCAATCCACCACAAGTTTTTTTTTTCTTTATCTCCAAATCAATCCCGAACTCCTTCCATCAATCCAATACACGGTTTTCTCTTTCTCTCAGTCTTCAATCGATCACTCTCTCGTGTTCCGGACAAACTCCTTCTCATCAATCCAATACACAAACTCCTTCTCATCAATCCAATACACAGAAACGGAAAGGTTGATAAATTGAGGGAGACTTCTAAATTGGAGTGTGCACTTGTTTCTGGGGCAAATCGGTTTATATGAATATTGTATATGTTGAAAGCTTGAATTGCATGCTATCATTTGATACGTTTTAAGGGGGCACTGGTCATCGTTTTCATTATTCTCTCTCTCTCTCTCTCTCTCTCTCTCTCTCTCTCTCTCTCTCTCTCTCTCTCTCTCTCTCTCTCTCTATTGGAGATCAAATTCAAGGAGAACCGTGAGTGTTGGTGGCGTTGTTGAAGAACAGTTGAAGGTGAGATAATATTTCAATTTTTGATTTTAGTGATTGTGGGACTGGTTTTGACTATGAATTCGAAATTGAAATTGGGAGGGGTTGATGTGGTTGGTTGTTGATTGTGTGATGAAGAGAGGAGAAGGTTCGGTTATATATATATATATATATATAAACAGTGAAAAAGAGAGAATCGAAGAAGGAGAAGAAGAAGGTAGGGGTTGAAGAAGGTGTTGGGGGAGGGAACAAACACAAAACCCATAAGAAATTTGAATGAAAAAAATTCTGATTAATCGTGTGAAAAAAAGGTGTCCAAAGCTTTAATCCCAACTAATTCAATTATTTACATTCATAATTTCAAAGTTATCCTTTCTATCTATTGAGTTTCAGGTAAAGATTGAATTTTATGTACAATTCTACGGAATCTCCGTAAGTATTCACAAATTGATGGGTCAAACTACTTGTGTTTTTTTCCTTGTTTCCTTTTTTTTGAGGAAGTAATGTCTTAGCACGACTAGCTTGTTTTTTCATTCACAACTTATCTCAATCACATTAGAAAATATTGATAAGCTAAAAAAGGTATTTGTATTTCTAATTTTTAAATTTTAATTATAATTTTAAAAATTATTAATAAATTCTTAGAAATTAATTCCTGCGAGCGGGTCAATCGTGCATAGCACGTCCTGAAACTAAAATATATATATATATTTTCGCATCCTAAACAAAACTCTCCGGTTCCACGGATAGTAATGCACGACTTCCCAGGGAGATGAAACTTCATGGATAAATCTGATCTTGTATTCACGCATGCTTCATTTACTGATTCTCTAGGACTGTATTATTATTATTATTATTATTATTATTATTAATATTATAGGTAAACATACTATTGCATTCTGGCCAATTTTCTTTAAAAAAAAGTAACTTGCTAATTATTCACAATCCCATAATATAGTCTACTTGGACATGTCATGAGTCCATCAATAACAGATTTGTGCTACTAGATTTTGTGCATAGTTAGCCAAAAGTTATGGCAATCTCAAATAAGGATATTCACCAATAACATTAATGATTATATATGTTCAACATGTAATATATAAGATTATAATGTCTTCATATTTCAACATATAAAATAATAATTAAGCATTACACTCACCGTTTTTCCTTTAGATGTTTGCGTTTCAACATCTTTTCCATGAATTTTAGACACTTTACCATCAATCCAAGCCAAGTCTGCGTCTTCCACCCATACATTGGAACCTACAATAATGTTTACAGAAGTTCCCTGCATTCAAAAATTATAATTATCTAAATAAATCACATGATTAATTAATTGTAAATTAAACATAAATCTAAAAATCGTGTTTAATTTATTCAACCTCTACATATCATTTTCTCAAGAGCTTTGTGATCTTCATAATTTGAATTTTAGGTATTATAATTAATAATTATTAAAAAGTGTTAGTTTACTAAGAAATAATTCAAAAAAATCCTAAAAGCATAAAATAATGATTTTGTTTCAATTTATGCAATGTATAGTAATGATCATTCTCTATCGCATACAAGTACATGTCGCTTTTATTATTACCTAGACAAAAAGTTAGAAGTACAGTCCAATCATTATATAGTATATAGAAATATTGATTATGTCGTATTACTTTAAAAGTGTAAATAAAGAATTACAAATTTACATTAAAACATTAACATCAAAATGATATCAAATCAACCTAAAAAATTATATCAAATTATCTAGTACTTAAACAAAAAAAATTGACTTAAAAAGAGACAAGCATTAAATTTAATTATATTTCAAAAATAGAGGGCTTCAGAAAACAAATATCCGATATGAAGATGTTTGAATCTAAAGCTCAAAGATGCAAAATTTTATTAGTTGTACAGAGATAAGTAAGTTGAAGATGAAAAGCTTTTAAATGCTAAAACCAACTCATAAAGATTCAAGGTAATATATATATATATATATATATATATATATATATATATCGAGTTGCAGATTTACAAAAATGCAAATATACTACTAATTAATTTAAAATTAAATTGCATTTAATAGAGAAAGTGTTCATGATCCATTCTTTGTTAAAGACTTGCATATTAAGATCCATGATATATGGATAACTAAAAAAATATATTAAAACTTCAAGGGTGTCATACCATTATAATGCTTTGGAAGAAAGTCAACTCTGCAAAATTGCTTTCGTCATGAAGGCAAGAAGTTGTAATGAAGGTCCAACCATTTTGGATTTTCTTGAATTACAGGTGAGAAATTTAAAAATTGGATCTATCATGCACTTGAATTATTATGGTTATTTGAGAACCAAGTCAAAGAAGTACTGCACAAAAATATGAATAGACATGTTGAACCAGTGATTGAAAAGGAATGAACAAAATAAATTGTGCACATTGAATCGTGTATCGATTGATTTCTTTTTTTTGTTCAGCTTGCTTGATATGTTCTCTCTATGGTTGTCCTCATAAAATTGACATTGTTTCAATCCAACTGCTCCAGAATTCATTTCCTATTTTTTCTTTCTCACTCATCTTAAAAAGTTAGCAAAAATAACGGAGACTAGTGGTTGATTAAGGGGTCTTAAACATCTCTCCTGTCTCTTCTCTCTATGTTCACGGAGCGTAAAGAATGTCGTGAATTATGATTGAAAAAACAATTTGCATGATTTGTATATACTCATAATATAAAATCCAACAATTCTTAATTTGTGGATAAAAAATGAATGAAATTAAGAAATAACTCTATAAAAATTCATAAGCATTATACAGATATTGATATTATAAATAAACACTTTATGTTTTGTATCCGTGCATGAAGAAGTTACCTATGTCTGAACATGTTACGATTTTCATTATCAACATTATCTCAATATGTAACTCGATGAATATAATATGAGGCATAAATAGCCAATATGTGTATAGATAGAGAAATTTATGACTCATTTTGTATAATACTTTAAAAGCTTAAAGAAACTTATTTTGATTATCATTCCAATTTGTTTATTTTAAAAATCTCATTTTCTAATGTATTTATTGATTATTATGAAACAGTTTGGAACTTAATGTTATTGAAATAATGCACCATTTTTACCAAAGTAAAAAAAATACAGTACCATTTGAAAAATATATATCTGAAAGCCCATTAATTATTAGGGTTTCTTTAGCATCATTCTTTATTAGGGTTTCCAAACACTTAATTTATTATTTTAATTAGAGTATGATTCAAAACAAATTTAGCCCTCTATGCAACATTAACAGGGCAGTCCTAACATATTGGCAGACGTGGGTGAAACCTTGAAAATAGAGCCTTCAATAAAATTACTTTATTTTTCACCTTATAGTGTCGAGCATCATTAACTTGAAAATTTTATTTAATACCCTTTTCCATCTTCCTTGCTCCGCACTTGAGATCGGTAATGAAAAGTGTAAGAATCTTCTTATCACCGAAGTTAAATGGGTTAGAGGAATAATGAACTACTAATTAATTTAAAATTAAATTACATTTAATAGAGAAAATATTCATGATCCATTCTTTGTTAAAGAAATGCACATTAAGATCCATGATATATGGATAACTAAAAAAATATATTAAAACTTCAAGGGTGTCATACCATTATAATGTTTTGGAAGAAAGTCAACTCTGCAAAATTGCTTTCGTCATGGAGGCAAGAAGTTGCATTGAAGGTCCAACCATTTTGGATTTTCTTGAATTACAGGTGAGAAAATTAAAAGTTGGATCTATCATGCACTTGAATTATTATGGTTATTTGAGAACCAAGTTAAAGAAGTACTGCACAAAAATATGAATAGACATGTTGAACCAGTGATTGAAAAGGAATGAACAAAATAAATTGTGCACATTGAATCGTGTATCGATTAATTTCTTTTTTTTTGTTCAGCTTGCTTGATATGTTCTCTCTATGGTTGTCCTCACAAAATTGACATTGTTTCAATCCAACTGCTCCAGAATTCACTTCATGTTTTTTCTCTCTCACTCATCTTAAAAGTTGGCAAAAATAACGGAGACTAGTGGTTGATTAAGGGGTCTTAAACGTCTCTCCTGTCTCTTATCTCTACGTTCACGGAGCGTAAAGAATGTCGTGAATTATAATTGAAAAAACAATTTGGATGATTTGTACATACTTATAATATAAAATCGAACAATTCTTAATTTGTGGATAAAAAATGAATGAAATTAAGAAATAACTCTATAAAAACTCATAAGCATTATACAGTTGTCGATATTATAAATAAACACTTTATTTTTTGTATCCGTGCATGAAGAAGTTACATATGTCTGAACATGTTATGATTTTCACTATCAACATTATTTCAATATGTATCTCGATATGTAACTCGATGAATATAATATAAGGCCTTGCTAAATAGTCAAAATGTGTATAGATAGAGAAATTTATGATTCATTTTGTATAATACTTCAAAAACTTAAAGAAACTTATTTTGATTATCATTCCAATTTGTTTATTTTAAAAGTCTCATTTTCTAATGTATTTATTGATTATTAAGAAATAGTTTGGAACTTAATGTTATTGAAATACTGCACCATTTTTACCAAAGTAAAAAAAATACAGTACCATTTGAAAAATATATATCTAAAAGCCCATTAATTATTAGGGTTTCTTTAGCATCATTCTTTATTAGGGTTTCCAAACACTTAATTTATTATTTTAATTAGCGTATGATTCAAAACAAATTTAGCCCCCTATGCAACATTAATCGAGCAATCCTGACATATTGGCAGCCGTGGGTTAAACCTTGAAAATATGGCTTTCAATAAAATTACTTTATTTTTACCTTATAGTGTTGAGCATCGTTAACTTGAAAATTTTATTTAATACCCTTTTCCCTCTTCCTTGCTTTGCACTTGAGATCGGTAATGAAAAGTATAAGAATTTTCTTATCATCGAAGTTAAATGGGTTGGAGGAATGAGAAAGTACTTAAAGGGTAGGAGGCAAGGAATTAGAGGATGTTAAAACAACCTAGCTCACATGCATGATTGCATATATCAAGAGAGATTATACATAAACGAAAAGTTATCTCACAATTCTCTAAATAAACTAGTGGCCTATTTGTATGGCATTGTAAGTGACACCCTGGTTTAATGATCAGAGTCATGTTTACTTCGGGGTGTAGCTAACTTTGGTGTTAAATATACACTTAATCTCATGCTTACCAAAAGACATTGCCTCTGACCCTATATCTTTAGGAAAACGTAACTTAAGTGGATAAAAATACAACTTTATCTTCATCTTCTTTGATTTTTGTTAAGTTTCTTCACTTTTGAGTGAGAGGTAAAACAATCAAATAACAAATCTTTGTTGGACTAAGTGTCTTATCACTTAGACTCTACCCAAGATTTTGATATCAACAAACAATGTGAATTCGTACTCACAAGAGTTGTCAAGTATGTGCAAGATCAAAGGAAAAGCATATGACGACCTGACTCCCCAAATCGAGTATTGCCCAACCTAATCCATCATTAAGCCCTAAATCACACCACGTAGAACTCAACAACGAATTAGTGAACCTTTTCACCTCATTCACTTCTTCATACATGCATAATTCAGTTAATATTCACTTCACTACTATCAAAGTTAATTGAGAGATCGTTATCATTACCTTAATAATCGGCGCAAGACTTAATAAATTAGCGGAAACATTTATAGAAACACCTATAGTGGAAACCAGGTAAATAAACAATCATATAAAACCAACCAAAAGTAATACATGAAACAGTAGGGAAGTCTAGTCTATTGGCCCAATATACAATCCAAAATTATACAAAAAGACTATTAAAACCCGTCTCACTAAGTCTTGACTTAATCTAATTACCTTAATTAGTCACCTTAACCATACATTTAACTTAAACCTCAAAGTGATTTTTAATTCAATACTTAAACTACTCCAAATCTAAATCGAAATTGTTACTTAGACCTCAGTTCTCGACTTTTTCAATTGGAGCAAATTAGGAAATAATACAGAATGTTTTCTGTATTTTTATAATAATTTCGGCATCACCTCTTCTAATTATGGACTGCCGTCACCTAAAACCTAATAGACAACAAAATAAGGAGAGACCTAAAAGGACTCACAACTTCCCGCAATTCATAATATGATATCAAAATGAAATTATAAACTAAACTGCAACTTATAAACCTTAATTACAAATCTCAACCTAAAACTAAAACTAAAACAATTTGAAAGCCTCAAATATACAAAACTAAACTATTTAAATCTTAAACCTAGTTCAACACAACTCGTGAATTTCTCAAAATGTTTCTTTAGTGTTTCACGTTCTATGCTCACCCTGAAAATCCAAAAAAAAAATGATATAAACAATATTTACATGCAAAGGTAAAATAGCTCCTCAGCAGAAATCCTCTAATTTCCTCTTTCCCTTTTGGTCTTCCTTAGCTTCAGAACCTGACAAAGCTATTTTAAGAACACCAAACAACAGTGTGCACAAAATAAATAGTGTTAGATAAGTAAAAATCTACCTTGCTTCGTACAACATGTAATAAATGAGATAATATGAGTATTGCACGATAAATAAAATACTAAAATAAATATACAACATGAATCCCCATTTCCTGTTCTAAGTTCATAATGAGTAGGTCCTCTTATGATGAACCTAGAGTAGTATTGTGAGTCAATGCATGCTACCTCGGAGTCGACATTACCCGCCTTAGATGCCATTAGTACGTCTAGTCTGGAGTGGAGCACCTCGCACTCTTACGACTGAAGCAGGGGCAACTCTATCCGGATGCCATGAATTGATGATCAAGAGTTTCACTCCCTCACCGTGCAAAATATAAACCATATTACTGTAAAAAGTAAGAAATAGTGTTTACTTACTATCAAACCAATGCAAGTTGGTTAATCTAGTCCTCGCTCCAATGTTCCCCGAACTCCCTTGTTCCAAAATCCTATTAAATCACAAAAATCCATAATTTATGAGTCTCGACTCAATTGTACTATTTTTTAATAATTTCTTATAATTTCTGAGTAATGTCAGTGTTTAAATCTATTAAAAAATCCCGATAACTCTTTTAAATACTCCAAATATTTTTCGAGGCCTCAATTCCAAAATTTGATTTCCAATAATAATAATATATCACTAATTTATCTCAAAAACCAATTTATATAATTTTTGGAATCCAATTTGGTATTTTAAGCTCGATCGGTTTAAATTACGCTTTACGAGGCAAAACCCCGGATAAAAAGTCTCGTGAAAATCTTGAATTTCATATTTTCATAAAATCCAAAATTTCTATTTATTTGGCCCAAAATTCCATTTTTTGAATTTTTGGCTATTTTCTATGGCTTTTCCTTTTATTTTTAAAATTAAAACATTTTTTTATTTAAAAGAAGGGGTTTGATCCCTTGAACTGGGCTCGGTTCGGTCGAACCTAGTTTGTCCCAGTTTAGGGGATCATCCCCTTCCTTTCTTACTATTTCATCGAAACGAAACAGATGGGTACCTCTGTTTCATTTCGATGAAATGATCATCATCGTTTCTTCCATGTTAGGTTCTTTAGGTAGTGTTTCTCTTCATTGTTCCGCCTGAAGAAGTGGGGCTGCGGTAGCTGCTGAGTCCTCTATAGGTACATGGACAACTGTGTGGACCGATGGACTTACTAGCCTTCTATTCTAATAACTTGAATTTAATAATAATAATAGAATATATTATAAGGAAATCATAACATCGTCTTCTTCCTTGCCTAGCCTCACATCCCTCATCGAAACCAAGTGTCCCTTTTAGTTTTCTTCTTTTTTGTTTGGCGGTTGTTTCATTGGTGTGTTGTCTATTGTGTTGTGTTTTCTATTTGTTGTTGTTTTTGAGTCAAACCTCCATCTCTCTCAACTCCATAAAACAACAACAACCCACACAATCACATAATCCAATCTAATAATCACAGTCCCTATTTGATTTTCACAATCAAATTGAAACTCAATTGGATTTGCTTACCTTGATTCTTTAAACGAATCAAAGAGGTGAGAGTGGGAAAGATCACAGTGGAACGAGCAATAAGAAGGTGAGAGAAACGAAATGGAAAGATGACTAGTTGATCAAACGAAAAAGAAAAACAGTAGATCCCATGGTTCGATTTTGTTTGAGGCCCGCTAAGGGCACCCCACCATTTAATGAGGGCACCCAGTTAATTTGTAAAAAATCCAGAAAAAATGGAAAAGACCATTTTGCCCCTGTATATATATAATGGTTCAAACCCCACAAACCATTTCGACAAGGAGTTAGGGCACCCCACCGAACCTTCAACCACAAAGCCACGGCCACATTGCGTTTGGCGAAGAGGCGATCGATTCTTGCTCGTCCGACGAGGTAACAATGTTTGACAACCATTTTCGGGTTTTTGTGAACTGTTTAGTTGCGTATAACGATGAAAATGATGATTTGTTTGTCAACGTAGGGTTTGGTAATTTCTTCAAATCCGAAGTTGTTTCCACCGTATAATGGAGGATCGTAATGCTTCGGTGCCGAGAGGAGGTCGTCCTAGAGGTAATGTTGCAAATGTTTTTGTGTTTTTTTTGCGGTTATCAGTATCTGTCGGGTGCGCGATTCTTTCGGCCTCGCGGGACCGAGATGTATGGTTACGTCTCGGTCTCGGATACCGAGATGTTTAGGGTTGGTCACGGTCGATGCTGGAACGACCAGGGTTCTGCTAACTCTCGGTCTCACGTAAACGAGACTATGAAGAAAGTTTCGACCTTTGTACAACCGAGAACCGATTTTTTGGGTTTTTTTGTGATTGTGCTTTGTACATTTTGGTTGATTATAATGTTACACTTGTTTGTATTGCGAGGTAATGCCGTTATCTTGTAATTTTCCGTTATAAGGACACTTTTACACCTTCTAAGCCATTCCCCTCTCGAGAAGCGGCAATTTCATGGCTTCAACTGATTGGTGGCGAGAACAAGTTTGTGTTAGTAACGAAGCGCTCGGATGCCGGGGGCGTTAAGCGAAGGGGAAGGGTGAAAATTGCTGTGACAGGGCTGGGACATATAGGGGACTGGCTCAGAGAGTTGGGAAGGGGAAAGCGGCAAAAATTTTAAAGAAATCAAGGAATGATGAAAAGGCGAGGACTCACACTAGTACGAAGAAATGTGGATGCCCTTTCCAAATTAACGTCAAGGAGAATGCCGACTCCTTATGGTATGTCACGATGATTTGTGGGAGGCACAATCACGACACCGCGGGAAGATTGGATAAGAGGGAGGAGGAAGTTGAGGATGCGGGGGGAGGAGTGAAAGTGAGCGGCTCGGGAGATTAGTCCACCATCGTCTTTTGTGGAGTGCGAGCGGGAAGTTGAGGATGCGGGTGTGAGGACACCGGGGTCTCCAACCGGAGGCACCCCGGTGTGGGAGGCACCCCAATCTCCAATCGGATTTGAGTCCTCCCACTCCACAAAAGCTTCTAGGCAGAAGAAATGCAAGGTTCCACAAATGCGTCGTGCCGGTCGACGCGCACGCAAAGTGGATCTAACATGGCTTATAGTCATTGCTTAGAACCATATTGGTTGCCACATGTTGATGCCATTATCGATGTGGTTTCCGAGATGGGAACCGTGGATATAGGTGTATAGCCTCTGGGCTTGGACTCGCGGACGTGGACGGGTGGAGGATTGTGCGTAGACGGATGTACGATGAGATTATCGGGTATGAATACCTATGGCGGGAAGTGCTTGGCTCGAGTTTCGAGCCTATCAAGAATGCGGTGCATTGCCCGAGAATCAAGAGGGGGCATCTTTCAAAGAATGGTTGACACTTCCAGACATGGGATTGTTGGTATCCACCGCATTCAATGTCATTCTCGTAAACCTCTCGCATGGGAGTGCCTCCACATTCCTACCCCTACGTAGTACTCCAACGTCGTCATTGCACAAGAGACTTATCATTGCAATGGCGAATGAAAGGAATATCCATTGGGTTAGGGTAAGTTCTATGACTTTTTTGTGAAATGGTTTGTTTCCCCCTTAATCGGGTTTGTGACAATATCTTCTACGTTCTACTGTTCACTTTGACAGGTGCAGTTGCGTGTGAATGCACCGCTGCCATCCTTATATCCATCGTGGGATCGGTACGTTGAGGACTGCGCCAAAGGTTGGCGAGATGGATTCGTTTTTCGAGACATCGCGCCCAATGCAACTGCTGATCATGAAGCCACCATACCTGTTGTAGACTTAGATACACCGTAGGTGTAAGCTTGCCAATTCGTCCGAATGTTCTATGTATATGCAAATGTTGTGTTGTGTTTTAATTGTTGTTTACTTATGGATGGACCTTTTTTATAGTCAGTTTGAATGTTACGGAGATTTATAATTAATTAAAGTTCGGTGCAAATTGTCGTGCTGGATTTTCAATCTTGTATTGTTAGTTTGACTACTACGGAGAGTTTTTTGAAACTGTAATGTTCAAATTCATCCATTTCTGATGTCTCGGTCAAGCAGGTTCGTGAAACAAACCATATTTTCGGTCACTCATGACCGACAAGTATTCCAATATATCGGTCTTGTATAACCGAGTCCCATTTAAATTTCTCGGTTGTACACCACCGAGATGAATTGACCATTTCAATTCGCCTGACTCTCGTCCTATGACGACCGAGCCTACGGAGACCCTCTCGGAAGTGGACAACCGATACGTGGTTAACTCTTCCCGGCTACGTGGCCGAGGCTGCGAGTTCCCAAAAATATTAGCTTATGTCTCGGCCAAGGCCGAGACGGTTGACACGATCTCGGCTTTGTGTGGCGAGAACCACGATTTTCGAATTTTTTTACATTTTAACAAACCGCCACACACACATTACATCTACTCTACCACACATTACATCTAAAAACAAATGAATTCTTCCACCAGAATTCGGTGAACGAGGGTGGTGGTGGTGGTGGTGGTGGGGGGCGCCCGGGGTTTGCACGAGGGTGGGTGAGAGGGTTTTTTGCACGAGGGCATTTTCGGTATTTTGGGTTTAATTTTTGGGTGCCCTAGGTAAATCGATTTGTGCCCAAATTAACTGGGTGCCCTCATTAAATGGTGGGGTGCCCTTAGCGGGCCTCTTTTGTTTTGGGAATTAAAAGGTAGCCGAATGACAGTTCTACCCCTCCTTTTATTATCCTCAAGTATATAAACTAGTTGCCCCTTCATGTAATTTGCCACTTTTTTATTTTATTTCTTGTTTATATTTTATTTTATGTCCAAATTAAACCACGAAAACTACCCCAATTTCACCAAAAATTAGAAAAAATACCAATGCACTTCGAAACACTCGAAAAATGTGCTAAACACTAATTTGAACATTATTTCGCGACGAATAAGATATAATACATATAATAAGCACACAAAAAAATTTCCAATTCACCTTATGATCTTTGGTCCATCACGCATGGGTCCTACCTTGGATTCCTAAAAATGAAATTAAATCTGAAAATGTTAATTAGTCATCTAATCCAGTTTATGAAATTCTCAGATTTAACAAAGACATAAGTAATACGTACATAAAAAACCACCAATAAAAGTAGCAGAAAGTATCCACCGTCGGCTCAAGACTAATCGCCAATGTTCTTCTTCCCTGGTATGTTACTCGAAGTATCTACACCCACCGTCATAAAAAAGACGGTGAGTACAGTAAAGTAGAAAGTTACATTAAGAGACATTTGTTCACATTTCTAAAATATACAATAAGTATCTGCAAGCATAATAATAGAAATTAAAGTTGAAAGAAAATCATGCTATAAGATACTCTAGTTAAATAAGATGAAATCGACACTTGGTTAAGTAGTAATGATCTAAGGTCGGTCGGTCGGGAGTCCTATCCCAATGCCTTTTCAACTATGTAAGGATGGAGCCAAGCTCTACATCTTTGTGAAGGTTTGAGCAGTGCTTTTCGCCTTTATAATCATTCTAAGTACCAGTCACCTGTGATGTATACTTGCCAACAACCACGAGTCTCATAACCTATGATGTCACCCGATTTGTAATTGCCAACAACCTTGGGTCTCAAACCCCGTGATGTCACCCAAGTTATAGTGGAGAGATCCCAACACCCCTGAAAATCTAGTGACCTCGTATGTCGCAGCCTATTTTTATAATGTCATGGACCTACAAGAACTACTTTCATATTTCAAGAAATAACATGGTTTGAGAATCCAATAAAGCATTTGCATATCTAATGAACAATAGAAATAAATGTACAACACTATGTAACATCGACCTAATAGCATGCTATTTCATTGACCGCATGTATTAACAATCAAAATGACATAGCATATGATTTGAAGTCAATGAAATCATTTAACCAACAATCTATACCATGAAAGCAAACTCATGAAATGAGAAAGGAAACAAGTCATGGTATAAGGAGTACAATAGGCAATCAGTCCAAATGACTGTAATTGAACAACTAAATGGGAATCAAATGTAAATAAATATCTCAATTAGTTGACTTACAAACATGCCAATTTTTTAGCTATTCCAGCCTCCCGACACTTCAAAACACATACTCGAACCTTCGAGACTCTTCCCTAGCTTCCTAATATCATTTAACATGTTTTTGAATGTGTTTAGAACTTTAGTTAGGGTATTGGACTTATTTAGAATGTTTAAGTTAATTTTAGAAATTTCAGTTTTTAGGCTGTTATAGCAGTTAACGTGCTGGGTGATTGGATTAGCATGCTAATGATCTTATTAGCACGCTAGCAAGTTTCTCTAGCGTGCTATACAAAGTTAGTGCGCAATGTGCAGGAAAACCCAGAATTTTGCACTAGGAATTCTGGATTTTCTCTGCACATAGGCTATCCTAACACCTTAGAAACTCTCATACACATATCCCAAGCCCCAATACATCAATTAACACATCAAAACATCCACACATCCATTTGATTCATGAATTCATCAAATTAACTAAGTTAGTGGTGTTGTAGAATCACCTAGTTGATGAATACACCACCTAACTTGATCAATCCTCCTAAACACCAAACTTACCTTCTCAATTTTGTTGTTCTCCTTCTTCTCCAGCAAGACTTCTAAGTTTCTAAGCTTATGAAATGAAATGGGTTTGATTTGCATGTGTTCAACCATTTAATCTTATATATTAAGATAAGATTGAATGATAGTCATTGATCTTTAAGTACATACGTATCTCGAGGCTTATCTAATGGATTACAACTTGACACTCATCCCATTAACTCTCCACTATCTCTTACTAAGTGACACCAATATCAAACTTAATTGGTCTTTAGATGTATCAATACGTATATTGAGAATCATCATATGGCTATTGTTTTAATTTCCTTAACTTAGGTACATTGAATATATAACTAACTATAGTCACATTAAAATCACTATTAAAGCTACATTCAGCCTAAATAAACTTACCATATCACTCTCTACCTCGGTCTCACGTCGGTACGCATCTCGAGGTGCATCCATGCTTACGTCTCGATATCTATATATATATAGTAGGAGTGACTTAATAAATCTACACATATACATCACACTAGGCATCTATCACATCAAATCTAATAAATTTCTTGTTCCTCACATTGAGTATTTGACCGTGTACTCGCTCTCGGCCACATTTCGGGTTGGTAACCCTGATTAGGAACTAATTTACTATTAGTAAATTTTGGACCATTACAGAACAACTCCTCGAGCTCAACTGGACTAAAACGAAATGAGATTGGAAAATCTCAAGAATTTATTGCGATAAGGAAGGACATCGAGAAATTATGACCATCATTTGTATAATCTATGTTAGGTATATAAGTTTAGTTGCATAAGCCAAATGCATTAGATTCATGCATATCGTGTTTTCTAAAGTTTCAAGTTTGTTCAATTTTTGGTTTTTAATTAGTTTAAAGTTTATGACTTGAAATTATTTTCAAATTGTACAAACATGTTTTAAAGCATGCATTGGATATGAAAAATGTTGTGATCAATTTTTAAATGTATCAATATTAGTTTGGACGATTTTCGAATCATCTTTAAAACATTTATAGATAAGCCCCTACATGTGTCATGAAACTAGGTTTCCAATTTTTGAGATTTGTGAAATCATTTGGGATGTTCAAATGGGTCCAATGACTCATACTAAATATGTATAATGTGTTTCCAAGGTTTAGTGGAGTTATAGGTGAGTTAGAGAGTCACTAACTGATGCAGGACCGTCTTCACCCGAAGCCTAACCCAGTCTAAGGAGGTGCTCTCGGATGTCCCGCAGGCTCATGAGGCTAATTGATTAGATCAAGTTGTTAGGGAAGCTAATCGATACAAAATGAGGATAAGCATGCCAATTATTTCATTCCAATTATTTCATTCCATAAGTTAGGAGTGAAAAATGGCTCCGGAGGAAGAAGACCAAAGAGAGATCAACATTTGTGAAGGAATTTTTGGCGTATTTGAGGAGTTGGTTAAATTGGGAGTGTTCTACAACTAGGTAAGCTAATCGATACAAAATTTAGATAAAATTAGAGATGTTAAATCATTTTTGGTTTTCGTGTGATGTCAGAGGTTAAATGAGATCATTTTCGAAACCAAGTTACATATTTGGATTCCTTGCAAAAAATTATTAAATTCGCGATAAAGAAATTTGGAACTCGGAGTTAAATTGACCAAATTAGGATCGATCAAAACATTAAATGTGTTTTTGAGTTTTATTATATGAAGTGTATGTTGATATTGTTGCTATGAAGGATTTATTGGATCTATGGTGGAGGAGAACAAGGATCCAAGGTGATGGTGGTGACCATTTTAACGAGGAAACACAAAAATTGAAGTCAAGATTTTTGAGATTTCCTGCATTTAGAGAGCTACTTGCGTGTAGCACGCTAGTAAGTATGGGTAGCCGCTCAGAGGATCACTAGTAAGCTAGGTGCTTTTGACAACACACTTACTGCAATTTCCTAACTTAAACTCAAACACCTTAAACAAGCTTAACATCGTAACTGAAAGTTTAGACACATTTGAAAACATGTCAAATGATACCAAGAGCCTAGAGAAAAGTCTTAGAGGTTCGAGTATGAGTTTTAAGGTATCGAGAGATTGGATTAGCATATGAGCTTGGTGTTTTTTGTAAGGAAACTGATTGAGATATTTATTTCTATTTCTTTTCCATTATGCTTCTTATTTACAATCATTTGGACTGATGAGCCTATTGTACTCTTGATGCCATAACTTTGTGGTTTCATCTCATTTCATGAGTTTGTTATTGTGGCATTGGTTTATGTTCAAGTCGTATTCATTAACTCTTATTCATGTGCTATGTCATTCTTGGTTATTAAATATGTAAATCAAATATAATATGATGTTATTAGGTAGGTGAATTATGGTGTTGTAAATTCATTCATTTGTGCGTTAGTTATGCAATCACTTTGTTGGATTCCTAAATTGTGTCACTTATCGAGTTGTGAAAGTAGTTCTTGTATCTAGGACCATTATAGAGATAGGCACGGCACACGGGGTCACTAGATTTTTGAAGATGTCGTGGTCTCACCACTAGCTTGTACGTCATACAGGTCATGAGACTTAGGGTTGTCGGGAAGAATATATAAATGAGTAATTGTAGAGGCGTAGAGCTCAGCTCCGACCTTCAACAGAGGTGTAGAGCACAACTCCACCCTGAAATAGTGGAATAGAATTGATTTGAATTAAATTCATGCCAACCGGCCCTAGATCATTACTACTTAGTCGAGTGTCGGTTTTAGATTATTTAACTAAAGTATCTTATAGCATGATCATTTTTCAGCTTTAATTGCTATTGTTATGTTTTCATATATTTGTTTAATATATTTGGAAATGTAGATAAATGTCTCTCAGTGTTACTTTCTACATTACTGTACTCACCATCCTTTTTATGATGGTGGGTGCAGATACTTTAAGTAACAGACAAGGGAAGGAGAGGATTAACGAGTAGTTTTGAGTAGACATAGGATATTTCCAGCTACTTTTGTAGGTGATAATTATGGTGTATCTATTACTTACTACTTTTTGCATAACTTGTGGTTGTAGATTGAGTTAAGAAACTAGGCTTCCCTACTGTTTCATGTATTACTTTAGTTAGTTTTCTAGGATCGTCTATTTACCTAATTTCCATAATAGCTATTTTTATAAATGTTTTCCCTAATTTTATTAAGTCTTCCTTTGATAATTAAGATAATATTAATAACTTCTTAATTAACTCTAAAAATTATAATCAATAACTAATGATTAATAATTATGTTAATCGTATTTAACGAGGTGAATGAGATAAAAATGCTAACTAATACGTTGTTAAGTCCTATATAGCATGAGTTAGGGCTTAATGATGAGATTAGGTTGGGCAGTACCCGGTTTGGGGAACCGAGTCATCACAGGGCCTCTCTCAATCAAACTTTCTAAATTGCTTTATCTCTGGAGTTAAGGACAAAACTCAACGGGAGTTACTTCTCTGGCAGTCCCAAAATCTTCAGGAAGCCATGGTTATGGCCAAGGTGGTATGTGACAAACTAGAGGCTCCTAAATCTTACCCTTCCAAGTTTATTCCCATAAGTCTCCTTCCTCCTCCCCTCTTACTTTGGACAAGCTCCCTTCAATCCCAAGCCATCTTCTAACATCAGCTAAGCATCTCACTCCAGCGGAAATGGCCACCTGCTGTGCGAAAGGCTTTGTTTTAATTGTGAGGAGAAATTCTTGTCGGGGCATCAGTGGAAACGAAATGTCAAATCTAAGAGTTTATAAATTTGATTAGGTGACTAATTAAGTATTTTCAAATTAATCTAATCATGATTTTTACCATGTGAACATAAAAAACTTGCATCGTTCAATATTAAATTATATGATAATTAAAATATGTTAAACACGAATTCTATCATTGAACCGAATCATGCGTATGTACTAAATACATGAATTAACAACATGCTTTAAACTCAATTATTGATAACAATTATTACAGAACCTATATGTATGTTATATATACATTAATCAAGATCATGTTTTCACACATGTCATATATACATAAGAGAAAACATGCAAACATTTAATAGAATCGAGCCTAAGGATCTGATACCACTATTGGGTTTTGGGGTTCATATGTAGCAGAAAACTCAAAACAATTTTTGAAAAACCTCAACAGGATTGAAAACAAGTTCTATTAAACTAGATCTACAAAAATATATTATACCTTAATATGTGATTTCCTTCATTGATTGTTCGATTTCCAAGACGTTCAAATGTGCGTCTTCTATCAGAAATCCACACACGAACGTTGACCACAATTTGGAGTGCTAGCTCTAAGAGATATAAAAAATAATTTTCTTTCTCTATAAATATTCTGAGAACTCAAAAATAGCAAAAACGAAAAACTTATTCATTTTCAGGGTTTCAACCTCTATTTATATGTGTAGATAAGCGCACTTAAAAAAACCTATTCGTAAGACAACTATTATATTAGGCAATTCAAGCAAATTACACATACGCCCCTATTAGTAAGTTATCATATAAGAAATGGTAAGGACTTTTATGTAATTAATTTTATTATATAAAATTTATTACTTTGGACTAATTGAAATTGCACAAAGCCATTCTTTGTGTGCGACCAAATAGGTTCATGCGAAGTTAGCAATGAACCAAAATCATTTTAGCACTCAAGTCATAAGCAGTCTCATGATTTCTCATTAAGCTTTAACAACACATAATTTACTTGCAAAACTCAAAAGAAGTTCACAACCAAAACCATCACTACTCACAAGTTTATGTCACATCAACACTCAAGTAACAAGTGTACAATCTCATGATTTCTCATTAAGCTCAAGAATTCATAAACATGCATAGATCATACTAGTTTTGTAAACTTCAGTACTTCAAGAGTCCATAAGACTTAACATATAATAGGGAAGAAAACCTAACTTAACTAAGTTACTTGTACTCAAGCTAATTCTTTTCATTAGAAGAGTTTTAATCTAACTTCCGCCTTTCTTTCTTTATATATATATATATATATATATATATATATATATATTATCTTTTCTTTTTTCTTTTCTTTTCTTTTCTTTTCTTTTCTTTTCTTTTCTCATCATATTTTTTAGTTGTACGATCCCTGCTTCGTTTTCTATGGACTCAGTTTTTCTCACTCTATACAACCATCAAGTTCTTTGTTTTTTTTTCCTGTAGAACTTGTGTGACTATTTATTTTATTTAAAACTTCTATTAGCACTTCTAACTTTCACTTTATTAAGCAATTCTTAACTCCAACTTTTCATTAAATATCATGCCTATCTCTTCCCTTTTTTGGTACAAAATCTTTATTTACTTTTTACTCAAGTAAGATTCCTACTTATTATATAATTTCTTAGAGATCTAACCTTTTTTTTTTTTACAAAAAATGTTCTAGTATTCTTCGTGCTTTTGTTTCAAGTACATGGTCTTCCCTAAATCTAGGTTTCTAATCATGAAATTATACTGTTGTTTGTTACAATTCTTATTTTCTTCAAAAATTTGATAATACTCTTTTTCGAGTTTCATATCAACAAGATACTTGTATTCTTACTCATCTTCAATTAAAGGCATTACTCTGCAAATGAAATATTTATTTATTATATATTAGTATATATAACCTAATCTATACTACTTATAGACATTCAAATAATAAGTAAATAAAAAAGATATACTACCATTCTTTCCTCTTTAACTGTTTCAAAAATAAAGTTTTACTATAATACCTGCAGTGTTTATCCTTATTTTATCTTTTCTTACCACTTCACATAGATACCCCCAAACTTAAACCAAACATTTTCCTCAAGGTTTAAAAATAAGCCTGAAACATAAAAACACTAAACACACAAACATGATATAATATAATTTATGATCTAAACATAAAAATGCATAAACAAAAAATTTAAACAACTAATAAAGTGATAAAATATCATAAATGTGAAAATAATCAGCATAAACGTATTACTCATCTCCCCAAGGTCTAGAGAAATCTGAAGACTCAGACTCTAGAATTGTGCGCCATTATCAACATCATCATCATCATCATCATCATCATCATCATCATCATCATCATCATCATCATCATCATCATCATCAGCTCCTAAAACGTATCGAACGCGCACAATAATTTTTTGTATTTTACTATTATTTTGCAAAATAGTGGTAAATAATATATCGTCTCCATAGGGGTTTCTCAAATCTCATAAAATTAAGGCTACCCTAAAGTTTTGCCAGATTTAACTTGTTTTAATTTAACTGTTTTAATTAAACAAGAATTGAACACTAATAATATGCAATTAAAATAAACAATTAACTAAAATAGCTAAACTATAAACAATTTAAATTTAATAAACTAACCTAAGGTAATTCAAACTAATAATCAAATAATCAATAAATTAATATGAATGAAATATCTAAACAAACATCAAAACAAACCCCCCACTAAACATTATAATATACTTGATTGCTTTCAAACAGTAGAACATAACATTACTTCATACTATAGTTATAATCATAACACATGAAATCTTGGAATTATTAAATCCTAATTTATAATAGGTCGATAGATTTTAGCTAGCTATCGATTTTCTTAATTTAAATGGAAAAGCCACATTCTTTGTTGGGTTTTAGGGTTCATACGCAACAAAAAACTCAAAACAATTTTGAAAAACCAACATGATAAAAAATATGTTTCATTAAACTAGATTTATAAAAGTAAAGCATACCTTAATCTGTGATTTCCTTAACTGATTGTTCAATCTCTAAGACGTTCAAGTGCCCATCCTTTATCGAAAATCCGCACATGAATGGTGATTACAATGTTGAGTGCTAGCCCTAAGAGAGAGAAAATGTTTCACTTCCTCTCCAAAAATCTAGAGAACTCAAAAAGAACAAAAATGAAAATCTTATTTCGTTTTAGGGTTTCACCCTCTATTTATATGTGTAGATAAGCCATCACTTAAAATCCTATTCACGATACAATTATTGTATTTAGGCAGTTTAATCAAATTACACATACGTGCCTCTATTAATAAGTTATCGTATAACAAATCGTAAGGGCTTTTATATAATAAAATTTATCATATAAAATTCATTATTCTGGACCAATTGAAATTGTTCAAAGCCATCCTTTGTGTGTAATCCAATAGGTTCATTCGACATTGGGCGTGAATAAAAAACCATTTTGGTACACAAGTTATAAGCAGTCTCTAGCAAGGCATTATGACTACTTAAGTAGCATGAATATCAAAATTGATACAACCTAATGAATAACATATATCATATCCTTTTGTCATGTGATATCCTTTGATTAAACATAAGGAATGGAAAGTACTCATGATCATCACATGACCATCACATGACCATCAATCAAGATTCACATTAGTCTTAATTCATTACAGTTCCCAATATAATGACCTACTAGGGCATTAAGGATATTTCAACAAACACCCATGGATCTTATTATAAGGTAAACGTGCAATCACCTATAATAAAACAACAAACAAAAACCTTTATTTTATTAACTAGAATTATAACATAAAAATGTCGGTAGATTGACCTAGGGCACATGCCCCCATATTCTTATTATTGTAAATCTACCCATTGGATAAAATGCAACACAGTAGAAATAAGATAACATTAACACTTAATGAAAATCATGCCTAATCTAAGCCAATATTAACTTAAGCCGCATAATAGACAACTTAGAGCACAATCACCTAGAACATCCACTCGAAAAAACCTTATAGATTAATCCTAATTACTACTTCTATAATTGTTTTCAATAATTATAGACATAGATTTGGACACTCTATATTAAGGAACATATTGGCTATAATGAACTCAATACAAAGAATCACTAGTTGTAATACGCAAAAACAACTTGTTTAATCAATGATTATTGTGTGTAAATTGATCTAAAGCATTAAGCATGTGATTCTATAATTATAACTACATAACAATCCAAAGCATATACATGCTAAGGTTTGTTTAGATTAATAAACTACTCGCTTATGTTGGAAATAAACAATGCAAATATATAATTAAAATACCTAAATAAATACCTTTTAATTAAAGCTCTAATGTTGCTTCACATATAAAACTAAACTTAAAAGATAAAAAGGTTGAAAAGAAGAGTAATTGATAGTTAAAAAGAGAGTAAGAGAGAATTGGTTCGAAGCTCTCTGGCCCTATATATAGTTTCCCTAAGTGTACATATCCTAGATAAATACAAATTTCTCATTATTATCTAAAAACATTGTCATCGACCTTAGAGATTTGTTAGTAATTTCTAAGTTGCACACAAATTGCTGAGTCGATCACTTGATTTGGCTCTCTGTGCTCTACCGATTCAGTTGGCGATTTCTAGTGTATTCTCCAATTCACTATGGATTCGTTGGCCAATCTCTGCTACCAATATAGGTGGTGATTTCTATTGTAAATGTAAATCCCTTGCTAATCGTTGGATTTTTTCTCCAGTTGACTATTTTTCTATTCTTCTTATTTTTCTTCTATTTCTTTATTTTTCTATTTAAATCCTGAAAAAAATAAGAGAATACCTTTTATAGTATCACCATTTATATATAAAATCAACCTAAACTACACTATAAAACATGTCTAATTATTGACTTGTCAGTTCCAGCATAGGATAATGTCAAATGATGCTCCACCCTTCTGCTCCGCACTATGTCATGATCAAACATGTAGTTCGATGCTGCTGGAAAACCAATAGACCTATCAGTAGGTCTCAACCATCTATTCCTCTCATATCTAGCTATATCCCTCTGATGATTTGCAAATAACATGAAGTTGCGCAGTCCATTCATTCGATCTTGGATCCTTCTCTTCTGTTGGACTAAGTGCTTCGACACTTACACTCCCCCTGAGATTTTGATGGCAACAAACAAAGTAAAAGGATTCTAACAAGTTTACTTAAGTGTTTCATAACATCAACCTTGGTTAGGAATCCCAAGTTCAAAAGGAAAGTTGAACTTTTACAAGTTCGAGTCTAATTAGCAAAATGATGCTGGACAAGCTCAAGACTAAGCTCATACAAGGATACAAGACTAAAAAGCTAAAGCTATCACTTGTATAACTTATATAAGGTATATAACTTCCATTCCCATAAGCCAAATACATTAGAATCATGCATTGCATGAATCATGGTTTTCAAAATACTTAAATTCATGAATTTTATGATTTACAATTCTTTAAGTTTTAAAAGGGTTTAAAATCATGAAAACATGGCTTAAAGCATGTATTTGAGGTGTGCAAATTATTGAAACTATTTTTGAATACATCAATGTTCGTTTGGACGGCTTTTGGATTTTTATCTAAAACATTTATAGAAAGCCCCCTTTACGTTTCATGAAACTGGGATTCTTAATTTTAGAGGTTTGTGATATCATTCGGGATGTCCAAATATGTTTTAAAAACCATACTAAACATGTTTGAAGTGTTTTCAAAAATTTAGCAGAGTTGTAGGACCATTGGAGAGTCAATTTGCAAAATCAGAAATGAAATTATTTTGAAGCCCTTGTCCCTAGCACGCTAGGCAAGCAAGATATCGCGCTACCTGTAGTTAGCATGCTATCCAAGCCACCTAGCGTGCAATGCTGAGTTCTGATAGCTTTTGGAAAAGTTGAATCTCTACCTTTAATTTGAATTTAGGGATTATTTTGGACCATTGGATTAACATAACGGTCTCCAACACCTTTTTAGGGCTTAAGAGGCAAAACAAACAAAGAAGAACACACATTGAAAAAAATTTAGTCACATACTCTCATACATCCAACTTTTGCACTCAAATGTGTGAACTTTGTGCTCACAACCACTTGGAATCTTTGATGGCCATTGATTAGCTCTTGAAGTTGATACTAGAAAAGTGTTCTAAGCCTTGCAATCTACACTCCAAATCAGATTTTTAGATCTCAAATTTGGGGTTGTAAGATCTCTTAATTTCCTACTCTTTGATTGGAGTTTAGTGTGAAAATTAATTGTTGTGTTGTTAACCACATTTGTCTTGGGTTTTTGCACTTTAAATTGATATCTTGAACCTTTGGATTGTTTTGAACAAGTTGTTGATATTAATCTTAATTTTCTTCAGCATCGCTTGTTCACTTGATTTGAAAGCGTACTTGTTTTTAATCGATATTGGTTTGTCAATTTCTTGACTAAGATTTGCGCATCTCATTGAATTAATTGGTATCTTTGTTGTGTCCGTACTTGCATTCATTATAATAGTTTAACACTAGGAGGCTTGTAAGGGCTGGACTTATTACTTCTTTACTTCGTAAGGCAAGTTCTCATTGTAATCATCAATCTTTGTTGTAAGCTATTGACTGCAAGAATTAATGCGATCTAAGTTAAGGGAATGCCTAGTTGAGGCTAGGCAAAAATCCTAGTTGAGGCTAGGTGGGAAGACTTAATTTGTAATTAGGCACTCCAAACTTATAACTTAGGTTGTATCACTTATTAGTAATATAAGTGAGGGTTTGAAAATCTTAACTAGGGAGGTTAGATAGTGGATGTAAATTGATTGGATCGAACTACTATAAATCTTTTGTCTTATTTCCTTCTTCTTTATCTCCACCTTTGCATTAATATGTTACTTATTGCTTATGTGGGTGTTTAACTTCATTAGTTAATTAAAAAGTTTAAAAAGTGATAAGCTCTTAGTTCACCAAATTCACCCCCTCTTGGGTTTCAATTAGTATCAGAGTGGGTTATTGCTCAAAGTGTTACTAACATATCTTTAAGTGTTCTCTAGAAAGGAAGCAGATTTTAGATTCAACTTGCTTTAGGGATAGCAACTCATCTTCTAGGCTTCCCTACTTTGATGGGACCAATTATGCTCACTGGAAAGTAAGGATGAAATTCTACATGAAATCATAAGGTAGAAGTCTGTGGGATTCAATCAAGAATGGCTACACTTCATGTTAGGTTTTTGGGGTTCACACGCAGTGGACAACTCAAAACAAATTTTGAAACCAACATGATCGAAAATAAGTTCCTTTAAACTAAATCTATGAAAGTAAATCATACCTTATTTCGTGATTTTCTTTTCTGATTGTTCAATTTCCAAGACGTTCAAGTGAGCATTCTCTATCAGAAATTCACACAAATGGTGACCATAATTTGGAGTGCTAGCCCCAAGAGAGATTGAAAACGATTTTTCTTTCTCTCCCTAAATCCAGAGAGCTCGAAAATTGTAAAATGAAAATTTCATTTCATTTTTCGGATTTCACTCTTTATTTATATCTGTAGATAAGCCTTCACTTAAAATCCTATTCGTAATACAACTATTGTATTTATGCAGTTTAAGCAAATTACACATACACCCCTATTAATAAGTTATCATATAACAAATCGTAAGGGCTTTTATGTCATGAATTTTATCAGATAAAATTCATTACTCTGGATCAATTGAAATTGTGTAAAACCATTCTTTGTATGCGACCCAATAGGTCCAAGCGGCGTTGGCAGTGAACCAAAAACCATTTTAGTAATCAAGTCTTAAACGGTCTGTAGCAAGGCATTATGATTACCCAAGTAGCATGAATATCAATATCGATACAACGTAATGAATAATATATATCATATCCTTTTGTCGCGCGATATCCTTTGATTAAACATAAGACATGGAAAGTCACTCTTAATGTTCAATCGTACTAGTCCCGATCTATAGGTAAACTGAAAAACATCCAAGTGATTAATCATATCAATTCACATGGACTTGGTCATTATCAATTTATCTTATCGAGGGATCCACTAATATCTCTCTATACGAGAGTGACAAATTCTATGTTGATTAGACACCTTCACATATTATTCACACGATAACCAATCACAATCTTTATAATTGTCCGGTTAAATACAACATTTGATATTTTTTGTATCAAATTATCATGCTCCTAATATTGAAGTCTATGGTAATCTCAAGTCAAAGGACTAAATGATATTCTTATCATGAGTAACACCTACGACTTAATCTATGTGGTTTTCTCATAATGGGTTGGTCTAGTTCCTTATTCCCTAACAAGTACTCATGATCTTAATTTGTATCCCTATACGTATGATCATCATATGACCATCAATCAAGATTCACACTGATTTTAATTCATTATAGTTCCTAATATAAAGACTGACTAGGGACATTTATGATATTTCAACAAATACTTATAGATCTTACTATAAGTTAAACATGCAATCACATATAATAAACAACAAATAAAACCTCTATTTTATTAACTAAAATTATAAGATAAACAATGTTTGTCAATACCTAGGGCACATACCCTAACATCTCCCACTTGCACTAGGGCCAATCATTCATGTAGCTAATACCCAATGACCTAACATGACCATCATTTTTCGCTTGTGGAAGAGCCTTCGTCAAAGGATCTGCAAAATTTTCTTATGTAGGAACTCTGTAAATCATTATGTCTCCCCTCTCAATGATTTCTTGAATGAGATGAAAACGTCTAAGTATATGTTTGGATTAGTGGTGTGATCTTGGTTCCTTGGTTTGTGTTATCGCCCTGTAGTTGTCACAATACAAGCAAATGTGGTTTGCTATACTCAGAACCACACCAAGTTCTGAGATGAAATTTTTAATCCAAACTGCCTCCTTAGCTGCATCGGACACTGCAATATATTCAGCTTCTGCTGTAGAATTTGCAACAGTTTCTTGTTTCGAACTTTTCCAGCTCACTGCTTTTCCACTCGAAGTAAACACATATCTAGACTGTGATATGAAGTCATCTATATTAGTTTGAAAACTTGCATCTGTGTAACCACTTACAACAAGCTCGTCTTCCAAACTTCCATAGACTAAGAACACTTCTTTAATCCTTCTCAAGTACTTAAGAATGTTCTTTACTCGCTATCCAGTGACTTTAACCGGATCAGACTGATATCTACTTATTGTGATCAAAGCATATGATACATTAGGTTTAGTGCATAACATGACATACATGATAGATCCAATAGCTGATGCATATGGAATCGTATTCATGCGCTCTCGCTCATCATCGGACTTTGGGTATTGAGTTTTGCTAAGATTTATACCATGAGACATTGGCAAATGACCCTCTTTTAGAGTCTTGCATACTAAACCTATTTAGTTCCTTATCTATGTAAGCACTCTGACTTAGACTGATTAGTCTTTTAGATATATCCATATAGATCTTAATCCCAAGGATGTAGGCTGCGTCTCATAAGTCCTTCATTGAGAAACACTTCCCTAACTAAAACTTGACACTCTGCAAGTTTGGGATGTCATCTCCAATGAGTAATATATCATTAATATATAGCACCAGGAAAATAACCACGCTCCCACTGACCTTCTAGTATACATAAAGCTCATTTTCATTTTTAATGAAACTAAATTCCTAAATTGCTTCATCAAAATGAAGATTCCAACTCTGAGAAGTTTGCTTTAATCCATAAATAGATCTTTGAAGCTTGCTAACCTTCATAGAAGTCTTAGGATGAATAAACCCTTCAAGCTGTATCATATATACGTCCTCAAGTAACTTCCCATTTAGAAGAGTTGTTTTGACATCCATTTGCCACATATCATAGTCATAATATGTGGCTATGACAATTAGAATTCTAATGGATTTAAGCATAGCTAATGGATAAAAAGTTTCATCATAATCAATACCTTGAGTCTGTCTGAAACCTTTTTCTACTAGCCGTACTTTATAAGTATGCACATTGAAAATCAATTGACATCCAATGGTCTTACCACCTTTAGATAAATTAACAAGGTTCCTATCTTGGTTATCATACATGGCTTGCATCTCAAAATTCATGGCACTAAGCCATTTATTTACCTTAATGCTAGAAGAAGCCTCATGATAAGTAGTAAGTTCATTTTGATCCATAAGCAACACCTCACTATTATCAGTAATAAGAAATCCAAATCTTACAAGCTGATGTTTTACCCTACCTGACTTATGAGGGCCTTGTGATACATGTGGAGGATCAATTAGTTCAAGACTTAATTGATATCCTACTAGCGGTTGTGTGTTTATTTATGGTTCTTAAATCTCTTCAAAACTTTCTTTATTCCCACTGTTATTTTTTGAAATAATCTCTTTTTCCATAAAGACACCATTCCGAGCAACAAACACTTTCTTCTCAACAGGATTATAAAAGTAGTATCCTCTAGTTTCTTTGAGATAACCAACGAATACACACTTGGTAGATTTGGCTGATAATTTTTTTGAGATTTTTTTTGTACGAAAACCTCACATCCCCAAACATGGTATTTTCTCAAACCACATCTCACGTGGTGTTTTATCAACCGCTTTAGAAGGAACATGATTTAGTGTAGACGTAGCAGTTTCTAAGGCATAAGCTCAAAAAGAAATAGGAAGATCTACATGACTCATCATATATCCAACCATATCCAATAAAGTTCGATTTCTCCTATCAGAAACACCATTCCATTGTGGAGTTGCTAGGGGAGTTAATTGTGAGACAATCCCACAGTTTCTAAGATTATCATCAAACTCTTAGCTCAAATATTCACTATCTTGATTTGATCAAAGTGCTTTAATAGTTTTACCAAGTCGATTTTGCACTTTGTTTTGAAATGTTCGAAACATCTCAAAAGATTCACTTTTATGTTTCATGAGATACACGTAACCATATTTACCGAAATCATCAATGAATGTAATGAAGTACTGATAACCACCTCTAGCCATTATGTTTATAGGACCGCATACATCAGTATGTATTAGGCCC
The DNA here is from genome assembly GCA_039657365.1 of Stephania yunnanensis. Lineage (NCBI taxonomy): Eukaryota > Viridiplantae > Streptophyta > Magnoliopsida > Ranunculales > Menispermaceae > Stephania > Stephania yunnanensis. The sequence continues at coordinate 35,291,290 of CM077590.1, read as the reverse complement.
AATAAATCACTTGCCCTTTCACTGTGTCTAGTAAAGAGACTCTTTATCATCTTGCCTAGTAAATAAGATATACATGTTTCATATGATTCAAAATCAAATGAATCTAAAAGTCCATCTTTATGGAGTGTAGAAATGTGTTTCTCATTAATGTGGCCAAGGCGACAATACCAAAGGTAGGTTTGATTCAAATCATTTGACTTGAATCTCTTTGTATTTACGTTAAGAATGGGGGTATTTGTGGACTTTTTCATGTTTAGAATATAAAGACCATAACACAAATAAGCATTCACATAAAAAATATCTTTACGAGAAATATAACATTTATTATTCGCAATAATGAAATTCAAACCATCCAAATCCGAACATGAAGCTGAAATAATGTTTCTGCTCAAGGCAGAGACATACTAACAATTGTTTAAAAGTAGAATAAGTTCAATAGGTAAAATGAACTCATAGCGTCCTATAACCAATGCAACAAACTTTGCTCCATTTCCAACTCGTAGAATGACTTCTTGTTTCTTTAGCTTTCTACTTTTGGTGATACCCTGCATATTAATACAAATGTAAGATCCACATCCTTTATCCTATACCCAAGAATCACTAGTAGACAAGTTAACTTCAATAACGTAAATACCTGAAGGAGTAGTACCACTACTTTTCCTTTCATTTAGATCTTTAAGATAGAGCTTGCAATTTCTAAACCAATCACTATAAAAAAACCAATACAACAACAAAGTAATCTGATGCTGAATTGGTGCGGTTCTATTGCTAAGCCGCCCAGCAATAAATCAGCGACAGATAGTAGCTGTTGCTAAACTCTTTGTTGCTGGTGCAACTCAGCGACATATTTGGTGTTCTGTTGTTGTTCGGCGACATATATGTGACAAACGTCTATAGCTGAACAACAACATAAACACGTCTGTCACTAATCGAAGTCCAGTCAACACAGTCGTGTATGATGCAAATATGTTGCTATTTAGCAACAAATACGGTCTATCGCTGATTTGCCTAGTCAGCAAAGACGCGTGCTGTCGCTTATCTATTGTTGTTCAACAACATATAAAGTCTGTCGCTGATTTACCTAGTTAGTAAAGACGCTATCTATCACAATTCTGTTGCTATTCAGCGACATATAACGTCTATCGCTGAGCATTGTGACAAATTAGCAACAGCTCTGAGCTTTCGCTAATTCTTGAATGGTAATTTTCAAAAATAATTAGTACACAGTAAATAGTAAAATGAAAAGTTGCAGTAAAATCTGCAAAAACAAATTGAAAGCTACTAATAATACCAAAATTGGACAGATGTATGTATATTATCAAAATTGGACGAACAATGTCTACGAAAGGATGAGATTAACATTTCATAATTAATTAGTACTATACTATATAGTACTAGATGAACATTATTCAACAAAATACAAACAACTACACAAGCTTGCTACACAAATTTACATATATATATATATATATATATATATATATATATATACAATGTTTACAAAACATTCTATAGCATTCTTTCACCGATACAAGATAGGCACTATACAAATTCTTTAGCTAGAAGAGTGTATCCCATCCAAATCCTGAAAACTAAAAGGAACTTGAACAATATTCGACATGCAACCAAATTTTCCAACACAAATGAAAATAACATCACATCCAATTAAAGTGAAATTGAATAAGGGGTTATTGGGCTATCGTCCAATTACATGACAAATTATTTGTACAGTGTTGTCTCTGAATAAACACTATCTTTCACAATCTTTCTATCTCGATGTATAACATGACCAACACAACCACTCCAAAAATACACACAACAAGTTAAGGATTCCCAATCCATAAATTAAAATGCGCGTTACGACCCTAAAAAAAATGGAGACACATATTACATATAAGACCAAGTTGAGCAGCATGGGGTGCCCATCTCATCGAGAAAAATGAAATGAATCATATAAGATTAGATAAATTACTCAATTTGAGAATATACCTTATTTGATTTCTCGTTCAAGTGCTTGAACAAAGTCCTATTTAATATTCGTTTATGCTCCATGTGGATCTAATTCTCCTATCCTTTTTTGGATACATCTTAATCTACTTATATATACATATGTCGTAAATATATATATATATATATATATATATATATATATATATATATTTATAATTTTTTAAAAATCCCCACTTAATCTTGATAAATATGTAATCTTATTATTATTATTATTATGTATAAAAACTTCATTAATTAAAAACATTTACATGCTTTAATTATTTTAAGGAATCTTAATATATATTAGCTAGCTAGCTATCCTAGCTTAATATATATAAATACTCTTCTTAAGAAACTTGAGATAATGTAGGCTATTTATTTAAAAAGTATAGTTGAATCTCAACTTAAAAGGCTATGTTAAGGTTTAATATAGTCGGATTTTCCCCTAATCTAGTTTTGATCAATGCAATAAGTAAACTATAAAGAAAAATCATTCGAATAGAATCAAAGAGAGTTGTAAGATTAAAAAGAGAAGACAAGAAAAAGAAAAAAAGAAGCCAAGTATAAGATAGAGCACTCTTTCAATCAAATATAAGGCCAAGTGTCGCTTTTAGCAAAACTCATTCTAACACAAAAGGTGCATTCATTGAGAATCCAATCTTTTCAATATTGGAACATACGAGGACAGTGAGACATCTAAATGTAAATTGAAGTAAAAACGTGCTCATGCAATCTTGCATACTGAGCCAACTTTGTTTCATGAAAGATTATTGATAAGCACATGTGCTTTGGTTCCCTTGTTCCTTGTATAGTAAGATCAATATAAAAGTTTTTTCACTTTCCACTTTCAATGGCAAAATCACTTTTACCTTGCACTAGTTTACATCAAATTATTGATGTTTGTAATCCAAAATCATGAATTGCTCTAACTTCAAGATTTCCTAGATTAAGTTTAACTCCAACCACTTAATCACAAAGTATAGTAATATTTCAAGAAATTAATGTCGACACTTTTTGTAATGAATTCTTAGTTAAGTTTTCTTGATTAGATTCATAAGTAAACTAGCTAGTAAAAACTTATGATACCAACAAATGTTAACTCTAACAAAAACTGCCTATAAAGAATTTTGCATGAAAAAGCATATAGTGACATTATTATTTAACACAATCACTTGGTCTCTGTAAAACCAAAATACACTCTCAATCGACCCCCATTCTCCAAAATATTAGATGCAAAAAAATAAACATAAAATTCAACATAAGAGTTGTAAAGTAATTATATCTTACCCAGCAAAAACAAAGAAGCCTTGTCAACTCCTTCTCTATAAGCAACACCAATATCAAATGCCACTGCTGCAGGTGCAAATGAATAATCACATCGACTACGTTAAAAGGGAAAAATGTGAATATATACATTGACTCCTAATTAAAAACTCACCATAAAAAAGATAGAACATCCAATCACTATTGCCGTGGCAGTGGTCGCAGAGGTGGCATAAGTTGCGACATAAACTCATCATGATCATCCAAAAGATGATGTCTATCCTCAGGCATCCTTCTATGTGGATAGGTCTAATGTCCAGGCTGGTGTTCATCCAGGTGCGCAGACTGAGAAGGTGCTATGTCCATGGTCAAATGACCAGGCTGGTCATCATTTTGAGGACCAGAACGCTCTGTAACTGGTGATGGTGGAGTCCGCGGTGTCGGAGGCACGTGGGGCCTAATACCAAGGTGTAGCATCAACAATGCCTCCATACATGCTAAATGGTCCTGCATATCTCGATTTTCTTCTTAGCATTCCATCTTGTCCCTATGATTTGTTCTTGTCTTTCCATTTGCTCCTTCAACAATGTTTCTTACAACCTTTGGTGGTCCCGCTAGAGCTCTTCCAACTCATGAGGTCCATACGCTGGTTCTTGAGATGACCTTGCTTCCCCTAAAGATATGCTGCGATGATAACCTTGTGACCCTAATCCGTAGACAAGTCCCTTGACTTCTGGCACCACCTCAAGATAAACGACATCTTCGTCAATCGATGTGTCAAGGGTCTGGGTGGACATCTCCTCCAATCACCGAGTGAGTTTAGCCTGCATTAAATTAATAAACTAATAATTAACTCTACTATTTTCTTTTAAATTGATGTGCTACATGTGTTGTCTCGAACTAGTTATATATATGCAATTTATATTACATACATCAATCTTCGTGGATCTCTGATCGACAAAAGTTTGGCCATCATGACCATGGGTCTGGAGGTGTCGAAACATCTCCTTGCGTGTGGGACGATGAGATGTTTAAGTTTCTTCTCCTGCAAGCGAGTTCCAGGATTAGTAGTTTTTATTTCCGTTCATCTACATATGAAACTATTTATGTATGTATACGTACCAACACATCACCATGCTATCTCGAGGATATACTTCCAGCGCTATGCAACGAAATACCAGTGCTCGACCCTCCCACCTCGGACTTTCTATTCGTGCTCATCTGCTCGAACTTCTTCTTGAATTCTTCATCTGTTGCTCGCATTCATTTGTAATGCTCAAACACCTCATATGTCGAGTAAATAGGTATTATTCTCTTCTTCACGATGAGAAATATATTTCCCATGTAATGGGTGGCTGCCTTCACACACCACGCATTATATATCGCAAATAACATTTGCAAGTCCTAAGTGAAGAACACCTACAGATGAACAAGTAATGGACACATTCTCATTTCTATAATCATAAACTAGTTTTAATAAATTCACTTCAATGGTTGATATGAAGTTGCTGACCTTCCACCTAAGCCAATATATATCTCGTTGGGATTGTGGAACATATTCCCATTTCCATCATTCTTTCAAATATTCACTCTTGAAGACTAAACTCATCTTCCCTGCCACCACGGAAGAAGGGTGTGACCTACTATTTCGACATTTAAGTTAGTGTAGGAAAATAATATTTTTATAAATTAGCGGTATATATTGTGGAGAGTAACATACAAGCCATGATTAGCAATGAGATGAATAAGATGGTTTCACCTTTTGCAGGGGCCGTTAGCGGTCTGAAAAGTTAGGGATCTCCTCAATGGCAGGTGGTATAGATAAGTGCAACTTGTTAGTGGATGACCTTGCGGATGAATGACGATGTGGTGCTGGTGGTCTACGAGATGTAGAAGTGTGCTCGTCGCCTACTCCAGAAGAATGAGCAGGATAAACTGAAGGCGATGGTGTAGCGTGATGTGATGAAGATGGCCTGATACTATGGTCATGTGGGTATACATATCCTAGAGGTGATGGTGTGGAGTGGTGTGACAAAGAGGGAATTGTACCATGCTGAGTTGGGAGTGCATGAACTGGAGGAGGTGGTGTGTCGTGATGTGATGCCGATGGACTAGCACCATGCTGAGGTGTGTATACAGTTCCTCCCAGTGATAGTGTGCCATGTTGGTGTGGATATGGATGGCTGCGAGGCGATGAGGAGGTATAATGTGATGACGACGGTCCGAGGGCATAAGTTGGGTATGGACGAGCTACATGTGACCATTCGTGGGTATAATGTAATGAGTACCGACCATCCGGATGGGAATATGTAGTATGATGCGACAATGATCCTCGTCCAATGGTGCTAGTCTCCTCCGTATGTCTATTGATGTCCTCCATGCCCTTATCCTCTGGATTACCACACCCCCTACCTCTCGCCATATATAATGGTATCTATATCTATCGCATAAACAAATAATTCAGTTGATTCATATAAATAACATTTATAGAGATATATTTCATCTAACGTAAACATCATATTTCAAGCAAATTGATATATTGCACTCAAAACTCACACTAATCACTCTAACTCATCTTCGCTACCACTGTCTGATGACGATGTGAACTCATCATCTTCTTCATCGTCTGCATTCATCTCAAATTCATCGTTGTCAGACATAATTTCACTTGTCGGATCAATAGTTGTCGACGCTAATGGATCTACATCTACTTCCACGATGTCCATATTCTCATTTTGATCCGCTTGAAATGCATTATCCAAGATGGCCATTTCTGAACTAATGAAATTGGTTTCATCTACGAACTTTGGTTGAAGCTTGCATATAGCTAACCAATCACTTCGTTCTCTTCTTCCGATAGAAAGTTAAGGAAGATAATATACTTGATGTGCTTGCATTGCCAATATGAAAGGCTTTACCTATTGAACCGATGATTTTTATGAACTTCTACCAAACCCAATTTATGAAGAAGTCGTATACCATTTTGAGTAGGATCGAACCAATCAAATTTAAACAGCATTGTTCGGAGCAACCCATCATGGTAATCAATTCGAATTACATCTCGGAGTACACCGTAGTACTCGGTATCGTTCCCGCGTTTGACGTATACACCACTATTTTGTGTTCTCTTATTCGTACCGTATGACAGCGTGTCAAACTTATATCCATTAACGAGGTATGCATGATAACTCATACATGAACACATTGGTCCTTGTGAAATTTGACGAATCGCATCTGGCATATCATTTTGTTCAGCCTAAGATGTAATATTACAATATTAAAATCTTGCATGTTACATAATGAGATGTTCAACATCTAAATTGATTTGAATTAGGTGTATATAGACTATTACGCACATATTGCAAGAACCACGCTGCAAATTGTTGCTCAAGTTTGATCTCAACAGCTTGATCGGTGATGTTTGGTTCTAGCAAATGAACGATAGACTTGAATATGCTACGAAAAATGATATGAGATTAGACACTTCATAGAAAAAACGTCAGAGAAAAAATCACCCTGAATTGTAATACCTTATAAACAAACTACTTTCGGGCAATTTAGTAACACATATCGATGAGCTGCAACATACTCCTCTGACGTGAGGTATCATTTACTCGCTTTGCCTAATTGTCATCCCGGATGAATGAAAATCGAGAATGCACCATCTTTAGCAACACTCGGACCTACTCCACCAGCATCATTTCGTTGGAATCATTCGTGCGCAGTACTGATATGATCCTCGAAGTAGAAGGAATAAAAAAAACGTTTATTCCTCGACTAAGTAAGCATTACATATCGACCCTTCAAATTTCGCCTTTTTCTAACATTGTTCTTCAAATGCTTGAGATACCTATATATGATGAGAGGAAACATTAGGACGGTACGTCTGTCAAATTAGGTAGCAATAACCAATATAACTTAAGATATTAGTTATTTAATACAATAAATGTTTATCGATTACAAAAATTAACTTTCGAATGGATAAATCCACCGAAACAGTATGGTCCGGCGATATGGGCCTCGTATGCTAAATGTATGGGATGCTCCATTGAGTCAAAAAAAACTAGGTGGGAAGATTAGCTCCAACTTGCATAATATTTTGGGAATGTTAGAGTGCAACAACTTGATTTGCGCCATATTAAGGTTCCTAGCAGTTAAGTCTCGGAAAAATAAACTTAACTCGCTAATTGCGATCCACACTTTATCCTCTAGTAGTTCACGAAAGGCAATAGGAATCAATCTCTGCATAAACACATGACAATCATGACTTTTCAGCCCAAACATCCTTAATTTGTTGGCGTCCACACATCGACTAATATTTAAAGCATATCCATCAGGAAAGCATAACTGTCGTACCCAATCACACAAAACTTCTTTCTTACGTTTATCGAGTGTATAAGACGCTCTGGGATATGAGTTGGACGCAAGGTCATATTCGAGGAAAGGTCGATTGTAAATATCTTTTAAATCTAGTCTTGACTTGGCATTGTCCTTACTCTTCCCAGGAACACTCATAATTGTATTAAAAATGTTGTCGAACACATTTTTTTCAATGTGCATGACATCCAAGTTGTGCCTAATGAGATTCGTCTTCCAATAAGGTAAGTCCCAGAATATGCTTCGTTTCCTCCACCCTGAGTACTTGGCAATCATATTGTTCATATGAACGAATTCGATTTCAGTTACTTTCATCAGTCACAAAGCTTCAATTTCAGCTAGAATTTGTTCCCCACATTTTATTGTCGGTGGACCTTTTCAACAAGTTGTATCGCTTCTGAAGCCGTTCTTATCACTTCTTAAAGTGGATCCACGAGGTAGGAAGCGATGATGACAATCAAACCAAGAAGTTTTTCTACCATGCTTTAATTGGAATGCATCCGTGTCATCCATACAATAAGGACAAGCTCTCTTTTCATGTGTGCTTCAGCCAGACAATATACCATAAGAAGGGAAGTTGCTGACACTCCACTTAAGCGCAGTTCGGAGTTGGAAGTTGGTTTTGGTGGAAATGTCGTAGGTAAGTACTCCATCATGCCTAAAATCTTGCAACTCTTATATCAAAGGTTGTAGAAAGACGTCAATTTGATTTGTAGGATTAGTCGGGCCTGGTATGATGACCGTTAAGAACATGAACTCCTTCATTATGCACATTGAGGGGGTAGGTTGTAAGGAGTGAGAACTACATACCACGATGAGTATTGTTTTTCGGATTGGCTGAATGGTTAGAAACCATCTGTACATAACCCTAAACGAACATTACAAATTTCGGCGCTGAATTCGATGTTCACATCATTGAAATGCTTCCATGCAATAGAATCGGAACAATGTTGCATGATGATGCCGCACGCCACTCCGTCCTTCACATTTAATTTGTTTTGAGCTTGCAGCACGCCACTCCGTCCTTCACATTTAATTTGTTCATACCTTGATTCACCGCAAAATTTACACGTCATCAACTCTGAATCCTCCACCAGTAAATCATGCACATGGACTCGCAACAATCAATTTGCTGGACTGGTAGCCCCATCCATTGCATTAGTCGTTTCGTGTTGTAAAAGCTATCGACTAAACAATTGTTACTCGGCAATGCATCTTTACAAAATTGAAGAATTTGATCGAACGCCTTTTCAGAGATATGGTGTTCTGATTTAATTTTTAGGAGTCTCGCGACTGTCAACAATTTCGTCATGTTCTCGCACACCGGCCATAGCGGCTGACTTGTTGTGTTTAACATATCATGCAAATTTTTCGTTCCAGGATTTGAACGTTGTTCCGCATAACACAAATTGAAACTCGGACCCGCCAAGTCGTGCACCATCTCATAATACAATATACAATAATTAGCTACCTGTTTCCCTTCATGGTCATCATATCTCATCGTATTGCTAGGTTCGTCATGTACATTTTGAGTGTGCATATAATCTTCTTCCTCGTGTTCCAACCAACATTGATATCTCGAAACGAAACCCCAAAGAAGTATATGAAGTTCTACGGTGTCAACATCATAGTATGAAAGATTACAATACTTCGTATGGTTGCATGGACACCGAATTTTCCCCTCTGTGGCGAATGTCTTACAGTGCATCTTTGCGTATCTATGAACTCGTTTACGCCGTTAATGAACTCTCGTCTAGTAAACCATTTTTCAATACGACTATACATCCATTCTCGATTAGTAGACATCTCGATCCTAAGTTTTTCTGCCAATTAATGGATAAATCTTATTAACTCTTAAGAAAAGAATATCAGTCCTGGTGCGGTAGTCAAATTTTTTTTTCAGTTGAGCAAATGCCTCCTCGCATTTCTCAGACCAATGAAACTTAACATTTTTTTGGGTCAACTTGGTCATTGGTGAAACGATCTTCAAAAAATCCTTCACGAGCCTTCGGTAATAGCATGCTAACACCATAAAACTCATAATCTCAGTCACTGACATCAGCGTTGGCTAATTTAAAATCTCCTGAATCTTTGTTGGATCTACAGGAATAGCTGCTGCTTTAACAACATGACCTAAAAATTTAACCACAGACAACAAAAATTCACACTTACTGAATTTGGCATATAGTCTGTGCTCCCACGAAATCTGCAACGTCCCCAAAGGTGTTGCTCGTGATCTTCTCGAGCCTTTGAGTACACCAATATATCATCAATAAACATGATCACAAAGCCATCAATAAATGGTCTCATCACTCGATGCATCAAATCCATAAACATGGCAGGAGCATTAGTCAAATCGAATGGCATGACTGTGAACTGATAGTGACCATAACTCGTACAAAACTCTATTACGTATCTATCAACTTCCCCGATCCTGAGCAGATGATACCCTGATCGTAGATCTATCTTGGATAAAAACAGCGCTCCTTTCAGCTTATCGAGTAAATCGTCAATCCGTGGTAATGGATACTTATTCTTGACTATTACCTTGTTCAATTGTCAGTAATCAATACACAATCTCAAAGTACCATCTTTCTTCTTCACAAACAGGACCGGTGCTCCCCATGGTGATATTAAAGGTGTGATGAATGCTTTCTCGCTCAATTCTTGCAACTGTTTCCTCAATTCTTCTAATTCTCGTGGAGCCATATGGTATGGTGGTATAAATATCAATTTTATACCAGGCACTAACTCAAAAATGAAATCGATCTCCCTCGGTGGTGGTCATCCAGGTAAGTCTTCCTGAAACACATCCGAAAACTCACACATAACTGGAATCTCTTCAAGTTTAGGTCCATGACTCTCTGCAATGATATATACCGATACCAGAGTCTGCATCTCCATACTAGTTGCAAGCCGACCCCGAGTGCCCTCGGCTCTCGGTGTACTACCATTATACATGAATATTAGAAACCCTAGAATCTCAAATATCACTCTTTTCGCAAAACAGTCAATATGAGCATGATAGGATGCTAACCAATCCGTCCCTAGCAACACATCGAATTCCAAGAATTAAAGCACTATGAAGTCCGTAGGTAATTCTACCCCGTCGATCTCTACTGGACATTTCTCCACCAAAGAATTAGGGTACACTTTATCTCCGGTTATAGTGCTCAAGTTCAAATGTACTCTGACACTAACCGACTTCAACCCTAATATGCCTACCATGCAACCAGAAATGAAAGAGACTGTAGAACCTAAATTAAATAACACATAACATTGTTGACCACAAATGGAAACCCTCGATCAATTTCCATACAGAGTCGGCGTCTGGTTGTGCAATCGTATGGACGACCTCTCGACGTTGTGCTGGAAGCATTGTCACTGGCTATGGACAGTTTCGAATCACATGTCCAACCTGGCCACATCGAAAACAAATGACTGCTATTGCGTCTAATATTGGGTATGTGGTTGTCTTTGCCCTGGTTTGGAGCTATCTCGTCCTCGTCCTCTACCTCTACCTCTGCCTCGACCACTGTACTGCTAACATGGAGCTGGTGGTGCTGGTAAAGCTGGTAAAGTAGACATAGCAGGAGCTGGCAATGCAGGTCTGACTGGTGGTGGTATGGGAGGTCTACCTACAATCGTCTGCAAAGGTGTAGGAGATGCTATATAAGGCACAATGCCCCCTGAATACCTCTATCCCATCTCCTCGGTCATTTGCCCCTATGTCTCCTCAGCGTATTCTCTGCAATCTGACCGGGTGTCAGTGTGGGTACTAAGGGTGTCATGTCAGCCACTCTGCCCAAGTAATACTTCTCATGAGCAAGTGCATGCTTGAATATCTCACCCAATGTCCTGACACCTGAACCGACAATGTAAAAACTAAGATCAAGCCTCAGCCCATCACCAAAATGATACACATCATCTATAGCCTCTCGCACTATATCACCGGCAAACTATCTCAAATAGCCGTATCGATTTCTATAACTCATCACCGACTAATCGGCTCCTTGTCTCAGATTCATGAATTCCTTCCTCAACCTCTTCATCACCGTAGGTGGGAAGTATTAATGATAGAATTTCATCTTAAAGGCATCCCAAGACTCAAAGTCTCCCTCAGCAGCTATCATCGCTCGCCACCACACGTCAGCGTCTCACTGTAAAGTGTACGACAAAATCTCTGCTTTGAGTCTATCCTCATTCCGTAAGACTCTATGCAATTTCTCTTGGGACAAGACCAACTTTTCAATCTTCTCAAATCACGCTAACCGTCGAAATATATGGGTTTCGATCTGATGAAGTCCTTCACCAATTGAACCACCACTGTCTAACTAGATGATGGAGGTGTGGAAGATGGTATATACACTGTCTCTACTACTGGAGCTATTATTACACGTGTTGCAAGTACGAACGACATTACGGTCTGTACTGTGGAAGTAATAGTTAAAGTAGGATCGGATGTCTGAGCTAGCTGTGCTGGTGGAGCAAATCGGGAAGTCATCAATGCGATGAACTCCGCCAACTTTTGACCCTAAGCTGCTACACGATCTGAAAGCCTCTGAAAGTCCTTCGCTGATTGTATAGATGGCTGACTGCTGCTCGCACCGGCATCACCGCTATTACGTCAATCCATCATCTCTGACTGCAAAGGTATAAGAACGTGAATCAGCTACTACGTTGATAACGCGTATATACATATAACAAAATTAACATGTATATAGATATATCAAATCCCCAACTCACTTCCCAACTAATAGTTTCTATGCAAGGATCATCTGGTTTTCCACCACTAACTAAGATTATCTAGCTTCTACTTTTCTTACATATTTTAGTTGTTTCTAGCTGAATAAGGTAGCTTGTTCATAGCATATTGTAGTTGTGGTATTGGGCTTAGGTAAACCATGAATTCTCAAAACCATGGCTCTGATACCAATTGTGTCGGTATCATATTACCTTAAACCATCTTTATCTCTAAACCTAGGCTCTGATACCAACACAGTTGGTATCAGAGCCATTCGAGGTGTTATATGGCAGAATGTGTTGCTCACCATCTTGTTGGCCTGAGCCAGAAGACCGAGATTTGTTAAGGCTTGAAATTGTTGTCGATCACACAGAAAAGGTAAGACAGATTCGCTAGAAGCTTAAGGGAGCCCAAGAGAGGCAAAAGAAGTATGCAAACACGTATCGCAACGATCTCAAGTACGATGAGGGAGTTTTAGTGTATCTAAAGGTTTCTCCTCGTAAGGCATCATCGATTTGGTTGGAAAGGTAAATTAGCACCAAGATTCATCGGGCCTTTTAAGATCAAGAAACGGGTTGGAAAGGTTGCATATGAGCTAGAATTACCTCCACAGATGTCGGGAATTCATCCAATGTTTCATAATTTGATGCTTCGACTAGCTAAGTCAAAGGTAAGTGAGAAACTGGTAGTGGATTTGAGTTAGATTGATTTAAGTGAAGATATCTCATATGAAGAGCAACCAGTTTAGATCCTTGACCGAAGGGTACAGCATTTGAGAAGCAAGTCTATCCCGAAGGTATTAGTCAAGTGGTAGTTTCATGGTGATTCAAAACTCACTTGGGAACCGAAAGACTATATGCGAGATAGATTTATGTACCTATTCGAGTCAAGTATATTTTAAATTCGTTTAGTTTAAGTTCAAGGACGAACTATCCTATTAGTTAGGAAGTATTTTCATAGCCCAAACGATTAATACACATTTAATTCTTTAATCAGGACCAAATGGCCCATAACGTGGGAACTGCTGCGAGATACGTGTCACTATAAATGCATGGTGGCTTAGGTAAATGTTATATTTATATGTTGTATGCCTGGTGTACTGTATATGTATCGACTACTAAGTCAATTCTATGGGTATGCTGATATTGAGACGAGCGCAGACTTACCTCGTGTTGCGTGCCAACGTGGGCCCGAGGTAGCAGCTCGTGGGGTAAGCGTAACTAGTTAAATTTTATTGCATAAAAAATGAAATGAGATATGTAAGTGGTTAATATGTGGCCACATCCAATATATATATATATATAAATGGGACAAAGTAAAGAGATAAAAGATATACATCACTAGATATACATTTAGATACACACACACATCTCAAGAAAGGGCGTCAAGTATTGGTGTTACTTAAGAGTGACACAAGGGACAAGTGTGGTGTTGAAGACCACAAGATGTGCCTTCAAGATATGTATGTGGGTTGAGATGTGCAGCTCACATTCAAGCCACCAAAACTATATATAAAACATATATATATATTAAGTCCATCTTTATCTCATTCCAACTTCAAAAAAGAAAAACAACTATAACATAGAAGAAACATAAATCGGAGAGAAGAAAAAGAAGAGAGGAGAGGAATAAGGAGAAAAGAAAGAGAGACCGGGACTGAGCTCGAAGAAGGCAAGGTGAGTTGGATTTCTGTTGTCGTTGTATGGTTTGCTGTTGTTGAAGTTAGTCGTTGTTGTTGTCGTGGCCACCATGAAGGTTTGGCCATGGAAGGCTCAGCCTCCGTGGCCCAGAGGTGTGAGGAAAAAGATGGCAGGGGTGTCTTCCCTGCCATCGGCTTCAGTTAGGTTGGGGCTGGGAGCCAACCCCAATGCCTCAATTAAATGAAAAAAAAATTTGAAATAGAGCAACTGCTCTGTGTCGAGAGGAAGAAGACGGTCCTTAAATCGGGCCAGTTCGGCTCGTATGAGCAGAACCCGATTCGGCCCGGTTCAGGCCCAAAGATAAAAAAATAAGAAAGAGAGAGAGAGAGGAGAAGATGGGTTGGGTGAACCGGCGAATTCGAAACTGGTTCGACCCAGTTCAACCTAAACCCAAAATAAAAAAAATAGAACCGTAAAAAAAGAGAGAAAAAAGGAGGAAAATTAAGAAAAAATAGGAAAAATCTCAAAAAAAATCATATTTCAACAAAATAAATAGAAATTGATAAATTTCTATGAAAAATACGAGATTTGAAATTTCAAACGTAACTTTTATGAGTTTTACCTCGAAAAGCGCGAAATTGGCAAATTGGTCTCGAATTCAATTTTGACCAATTTCGGACTTTGATCTAATTAATATTGAATCTAAATAGATAAATTGTCAAATGTTAGGACCGTAAAGGAGCTATTACATGGTATTTGGTGCGTACATCAACGCGATGAGAAGCTGGATAGCTTAGGACTTGTGTGGTATGTAAGTAAACCGATGTGAGACATTTATTTACATTTCATTCCATTCATTTATTTATTCTCAGTTATTCGGACTGAATTTACCTTTGAAATCCATATGCCATAACTTGTTTATTTTCATTTTATGACATTGTTCATAGCATACTCTGTTGTTTATATACTATCATTGATTCCAATACATATACTTTGTCATGTTGATTACTGTGTTTGGAAGTCAGTGATATAGCATGCTATTAGGTTAGTTTGTTTATTATGACTCTAATCCTTTGTGCATTAGTATGCAGTTACATCTCTTAGATTCTATTACCTAGTCATTATTAAAAGTAAAAGTGGTTCTTGTGGTTCGGGTCATTTGATGATAGAAATTCAGCTTTCATACGGGGCTCACTAGACTTTCCAGGATGTTGGGGAATTTCTCCACTACCTCGCATGACGCACAAGGTGACGTGCCTCGAACGGGGTAATCAGACCTTGGGGTTTATTGGCCCAAGAATAACTTGGGTGAACATGATGAGGTTTAAAACTCGGGTATGTTAGCAAGTATACATTCCGGTGACGACTAATTCACTTGGAATAGAAAAGGCGTAATCGTAAGTATGAACTTTTGAAATTATGATCTAGAGCTCAATTTGTAATGAAATGATATAGAGTGAATCTCAAATTGTAGTGGAAAGGCTGATGTGACATAGCTCACGTCCAATCGACCCTAATCCATTACTACATAGCCTAGAGTCAGTTTCATATTTGGTTAACTAAAATATCTCTTTGCATGATGTTTCTTTCAGCTTAATTGCTATTTAAATTACTCCATTTGATACTTGTTGTCTATTTGGGAATGTGGATTGATGTCTCTCAGAATTACTTAAATAATTTTCATGTACTCACCATCTAGTTTGTGATGGTGGGTGCAAATCAGTCTAGTAGCAGACCGGGCAAGGAAAAGATTGGCAACTACCTTTGAGCCGATGAAGGACTGCTACTACATTTTATACGTTTTGCATTCTTTTGTATTACATTTTCTTTGTCTATGATATTTTTCCTTTTGGGTTGAGTGATAGGAATATATGACTAGACACATGTTGTATATATCACCACTTTTGTTTATATATGCATGTGATCTTTATTTCCTGGTTTTTCCACAATAGGTTAGGCCTTATGTTATAATTTCTACTAGTAACTTAAGAAGTCTTCCACTGAATAACTTTTAGATTGAAAAATGTAAATTAACTCTGATTTATTAGGTAGTTTAACTATCTAGTTGACTATAAGTGGTATCATGTTTTTATTAAATATGATATAATTGGTAGGTTTTTAGGTGTTTAAATAAGGCTGATTAGTTCCTTGTTAGGTCCTATATGGGAGATTAGGGCTTAATTAGGGATTAGGTCGGGCGGTGCCCTTATTCAGAGAAGCGGTCGTCAAAGTTGGTATTAGAGCTAGAGACCTAGATGGTTTAAGGTAATGTGATACCAACACGGTTGGTATCAGAGCCATAGTTTTAAGAATTCATGGTTTACCTAAGCTCGATACCAAAAATACAATATGTAGTGAAAGGCCTACCTTGTTCACCTAGAAACAACTAAAAGATGTAAGAAAAGTAGAAACAAGATAATTTTAGTTAGTGGTGGAAAACCAGATGATCCTTGCCTAGACATTATAATTGGGAAATGAGTGAAAGTGAGTTGGGGATTTGATATATCTATATACATGTGAATTTTGTTATATGTATATATGCGTTATTTACGTAGCAGCTGATTCGCGTTTGTTATCCATTTGTAGTTAGAAATGACGGATTCACGCAATACGACTATTTGAGATAGTTTGTTGATGATCTAGTATGAGAGGCTATGGATAATGTGTATCATTTTAGTGATGGGCTGAGGCCTGATATTGGTTTTTATGTTGCCAGTTCAGGTGCCATGACGTTGGGTGAGATATTCGAGCGTGCACTTACTCATGAGATGTATTACTTGGGCAAAGTGGCTGATGGGACACCCTTAGTACTTGCACTAACACCTGATCATATTGCAGAGAATGAGCGGAGGAGACATATGGGCAATGGTCCGAGGAAATGGGATAAAGGTGTTCAGGGGGCAATTGTTCCTTATGTAGCATCTCCTACACCTTTGTAGATGATAGTAGGCAGACCTCCCGTACCACCACCAGTCAGACCTGTATTACCAGCTCCTGCTACGTTTACATTACTAGCTTTACCAACACCACCAGCTCCACATCAGCGGCATGGTGGTAGAGGCAGAGGTAGAGGTAGAGGACGAGGACGAGATAATTCTAGACTAAGTTAGAGACAGGTATAGACATCTGCACATGTCCATAATCAGACGTAGGGTCAGCATAGAGCGGTT
Source organism: Stephania yunnanensis (assembly GCA_039657365.1). Taxonomy (NCBI): domain Eukaryota; kingdom Viridiplantae; phylum Streptophyta; class Magnoliopsida; order Ranunculales; family Menispermaceae; genus Stephania; species Stephania yunnanensis. The sequence continues at coordinate 35,274,107 of CM077590.1, read as the reverse complement.
GCTTGTTTACTATATGGCCAGGTTGGACATGTGATTCAAAACTCTCTACAGCCAACGATAGGGATTCCATCACAACGTCAAGAGGTTGTTCATGTGGTTGCACAGCCTGACACAAATGCTACACGAAATTGATCGAGGGTGTAGTTTTCATTTGTGGTATCCAATTTTATGTTTTGTTCGATTCAGGTTCTATGGTCTCTTTCATTTCTAGTCACATAGTAGGCATATTAGGGTTAAAATCGGTTAGTGCCAGAGTACATTTAATCTTGAGTACTGCTGCTAGAGATAGAGTGTACCCTAATTCTCTAGTGGAGAAATGTCTAGTAGAGATCGATGGGGTAGAATTACCTGCAAACTTCAGAGTGCTTGAATTCTTGGAACTCAATTCATTGCTAAGGATGGATTGGTTAGCATCATATCATGCTCATATCGATTGTCTTGCGAAAACAATGATATTTGAGATTCCAGGGTGTCGAATATTCATGTATAGTGGTAGTACACCAAGAGCCGAGGGCACTAGAAGTCGGCTTGAGACTAGTATGGAGATGGAGACTCTGGTATCGAGATATATCGCTGCAGAGAGTCATGGACCTAAAATTGAAGAGATTCCGATTGTGTGTGAGTTTTCAGACATGTTTTCGAAAGACTTACCTGGATTACCACCACTGAGGGAGATCGATTTCACTATTAAGTTAGTGTTCGGTACCAAATTGATATATGTACCACCATACCGCATGGCTCCATAAGAACTGAAAGAATTGAGGAAACAACTGCAAGAATTAGGTGGGAAGGGATTCATCACACCTTCGATATCACTATGGGGAGCACCGGTCCTGTTTGTGAAGAATAAAGATGGTACTTTGAGATCGTGTATTGATTATAGACAATTGACCAAGGTCACAGTCAAGAACAAGTATCCATTACCGCGGATTGATTATTTATTCGATCAGTTGAGAGGAGCACATGTTTTCTTCAAAATAGATCTACAATCAGGGTATCATCGGCTGAGGATCAAGAAGGATGATAGATATATAACAGTGTTTAGTACGAGGTTTGGACACTATTAGTTCACAGTCATGCCATTCAATTTGACTAATACTCCTGCCATGTTTATGGATTTGATGCACTAAAAGATGAGACCATTTCTTGACCGCTTTGTGATCGTGTTTATTGATGATATATTGGTGTACTCAAAGACTCGAGAAGATCATGAGCAACACTTCAGGGAGACATTGCAGACTTTGAGGGAGCATAGACTATATGCAAAATTAAGTGTGAATTTTGGTTGTCTGAGGTCAAATTTCTGGGTCATGTTGTTGGAGCAACATGTATTGTTGTAGATCCAACAAAAATTCAGGTGATTTTGGATTAGCCAGCACCGACGTCAGTGACATAAATTAGAAGTTTTCTGGGGTTAGTAGTTATTAATATGACATAATTGATAGGTTTTTAGGTGTTTAAATAAGGCTGACTAGTTCCTTGCTAGGTCTTATATGGGAGATTAGGGATTAATTAGGGATTATGTCGGTCGGTGCCCTTATTTGGAGAAGGGGTCGTCACAGTTGGTATCATATTGTAGAATCACCATATTCTATAATCTTAATCTTAGCAAGCTTCGGTGGTAAGCCATGACTTCTCAACACCACACTTGTCCCTTATGTCACTCTCAAGTGACACCAATACTTGACACCCTTTCTTGAGATGTGTGTGTGTATCTAAATGTATATCTGGTAAAGTATATTTTTTATCTCTTTAATTTGGCCCATTTATATATATATATATATATATTAGATGTGGCCACATATTAAGCACTAACATATCTCATTTCATTTTTTTATGAAATAAAATTAAACGTGTATTAACTATTTGGGCCATGACACGTCAGTTGCCTAGTGCAGATGGATGAATGGGCATGAGACACATGTACACGACTCTAAACTTGAACATCCAGCAGTCTAGGATGCTTATCGGCGCACGTGTCTATAAAGATACCACACAAATTAGTTTCTGTCACCACTCGGGACCAATATTTAGTACATTATATATTGGGAACCTTAGGTTTTATATTGAAACACTATTATATTTTTAGCATCGACTTCTCTCGACTATTGCCTAGTTCGGTAAGGAAACAAGTCTTGATCATAGATTCATGACATATTAGGTGAGTTCTTTTATTTTATTATTTAATTTAATTTAATTTTTCTATTTTGATGTTGTTGATTTTAAGGAATATGGTTTAAACTTATGGTGTGTATATGGCCAGTGCATGCTTTTAGTTGGACAATCTACAGTTATTTGCAAGGATAGTATGACGGCCCCAACTACGAATAAGGGCACCGCCCGGCCTAATCCCTTACTACTTAACCTGGAGTCAGTTTCATATTCGATTAACTCAAATATCTCTTTGCATGACGTTTCTTTCAGCATAGTTTCTATTTAAATTATGCAATTTAATACTTGTTGCCTATTTGGGAATGTGGATCGATGTCTCTCAGTATTACTTAAATAAATTCATGTACTCACCGTCTACTTTGTGACGGTGGGTGCAGATCAACCGAATAGCATACCAGGCAAAGAGAAGATTGGTGACTACCTCTGAGCCGGCGGAGGACTGCTACGACCTACTTTTGTACGTTTTGTATGCTTTTGTATAACTTTTTTTTTATGTACATGCTCATTTGCCTTTTGGGTTGAGTGATAGGACTATAGAACTGGACACATGTTATATATATCACCATTTTTGTTTATATATGCATGTGATCATTATTTCCTAGTTTTTCCACAATAGGTTAGGCCTTAGGATTTCATTTCCACTAGTAATTTAATAAGACTTCCGCTGAATAATTGGTTAGAAAAAAAAACTTAGTAACTCTGATTTATAGACAACCATAGGTTAGTCACTAGAACAATTAAGTTAACTATAGGTGGTATCATAAATGGTAGGCATTTAGGTATTTAAATAAGGCTGACTAGTTCCTGGTTAGGTCCTATAGGGGAGATTAGGGCTTAATTAGGGATTAGGCCGGGCGATGCCCTTATTTGTAGTTGGGGCCGTCACAGTTGGTATCAGAGACCAGGGTTTATCAAGCTTGGCTTCCTTATATGAGTGTCAGACTATATGATACTAACAATGTTTGTATCAGCGCCATGGTTTAATAAAACATTGCTCTAAGATTGTAGAATATGGAGTTTCTACAATACGATACCACAACTACAATATGTAGTGAACGACCTACCTTGTTCGGCTAGAAACAACTAAAAATATATAAAAAACTGTAGAAGTTAGAAAACCTTAGTTAGATGTGGAAAACCAGATGATCCTTGCCTAGAAACTATTAGTTGGGAAGTGAGCGAAGTGAGTTGGGGATGTAATATATTTACTACATGTTACTTTTGTTATATGTATATATGCGTTATCCACGTAGTAGCTTATTCGCGTTCGTTCTTCATTTGTGGTCGGAGATGACGAATTTACGCGATAGCGATGATGCCGCTGTGAGCGGTAGCCAACCTTCAATACCACCAGCAGAGGATTTCCAGAGGCTTTCAGATCGAGTAGCTGCTCAGGGTCATCATCTGGCGGATTTCATTGCACCGATGACTTCCTGCTTTGCCTTACCAGCACCTCCAGCTCAGATAGCAGGTCCTATGACGATTACAATACCGATCGTAGTGCCGACTGTACTTGCGACACCGATGATAGAAACTTCAGCAGTGGAGACAATGCCGACACCATCATCCACACCGCCATCAGCTAGTTCGACATTGGTAGTTCAGCTGGTGAAAGATTTCATTAGTCTGAAACCGGTATATTTCAACGGTCAGAGAGAATTTGAGAAGATTGAGAAATGAGTCTTGTCGCATGAGAAGTTACATAGAGTCTTGCAGATTGATGATAGACTCAAAGCCGAGATCTCGTCGTACACCTTGCAGCGAGATGCCGATGTGTGGTGGCGTGCGACGATAGCCGCTGAGGAAGAGTTTGAGTCTTGGGATGATTTCAAGACTAAGTTCTATTAACAATATTTCCCACCTGCGGTTATGAAGCAGTTGAGGAAGGAGTTCATGAACTTGAGACAGGGAGCCGACGAGACAGTGATGAGATACTGAGACAGATATGGCTATCTGAGGCAGTTTGCCGGAGATCTTGTGAAGGAAGATGCTGATGATGTATATCATTTTGGCGATGGACTGATGCTAGATATTGGGTTTTATGTGGTCAGTTAAGGTGCCATGACATTGGGAGAGATACTCGAGCGTGCACTTGCTCATGAGACTTATTATATGAGCCGAGTGGCTGACGGGACACCCTTAGTACCTGCGATGACACCTGATCAGATGGCAGAGTATGAGCAGAGGAGACAGAAAGGCAAAGGACCGAGGAGACAGGATGGAGGTGTTCAGGGGGAAATTGTGCCTTATGTAGCATCTCCCACACCTTTGCAGACGATTGTGGGTAGACCTCCTGTACCACCACCAGTCATACATGCATTGCCAGCTCCTACTACGTCTACTTTACTAGCTTTACCAGCACCACCAGCCCCACGTCAGCAACATGGTGGTAAAGGCAGAGGTAGAAGTAGAGGACGAAGATGAGGGCGAGATAGTTCCAGACCAGGGTAGAGACATGCATCTACACAGGCCCAGGATCGGACGCATGGTCAATCTAGAACAGTCACATGTTTTCGATGTGGTCAGGTAGGACACGTGATTCGAGACTGTCCACAGCCAGCGACAATGATACCTCCACAGAGTTTAGAGGTCGTCCATTTGATTTCGAGCACTGCAGCTAGAGATAGAATGTACCCTAATTCTTTGGTGGAGAGATGCCCAGTAGAGATGATGGGGTCGAGTTACCTACAGATTTCAGTGTTCTTGAATTTCTAGAATTCGATGCGCTGCTAAGGATGGATTGGCTAGCATCACATCATGCGCATATCGACTGCTTTGCTAAAATAATGATATTTGAGATTCTAAGGCGTCAAGTGTTCATATATAGTGGTAGTACACCGAGAACCAAGAGCACTCGAGGTCGGCTTACGAATAGTGGGGAGATAGAGACTTTGGTATCATTATATATCGTTGCAGAGAGTCATGAACCGAAACTTGAAGAGATTCAAAGTTTTCTAGGGTAAGCAGGCTATTACCGAAGGTTCATGAATGATTTTTCGAAGATCGCTTCACCAATGACCAAGTTGACCCAGAAAGACGTGAAGTTTCAGTGGTCAGAGGAAAGCGAGGAGTCATTTGCTCAACTGAAGAACTTGTTGACTATTGCATTAATGCTGATATTTCCAAAGGTTGGAAAAGGTTTCGTGGTATACATAAATGCTTCTCATATGGGTTTAGGTTATGTGTTGATGTAAGAGAAAGACACAGTGGCCTATGCATTACGACTGTTGAAGATACATGAGAAGAACTACCCAACGCATGACTTAGAGTTGGCGACGGTAGTGTTTGCTCTGATGATATGGAGATGTTATCTCTATAAAGAGAAAATTCACTCTATATACGTTAGAGTTTTTGAAAGACTATGACTTTTCTCTGGAATATCATCCAGGAAAAGCAAATGTCGTTGCTGATGCACAGTAGGATTCCGACCGGAAATGCTGAGACTGTTCGATGTCATCTGACGCACAAGTATGGTTTACTCGAGGTGGCGACGAGGCTTAGTTAGTCAGATATTGCCAATGACACATAGGTACTGATTTGTGCTCAAGTGAGACTTCGACAGTGTCGACTCAGACAGTGTCAGAGGATTAGAAAGCCGACATACTGTATTCGAGATTCAGTGAGTTAGCGCAGAGTTTCGAGTGCACTGATTAGACTGAAACAACAGATCAGTGTCTCAGATTTCGATGCAGATTATGGATACCGGTAGTGGCAGAGCTGAGAGATGAGGTTTTTCAGGATTCACATCGTTCATGGTTCACCGTTCATCCAGGAAGAACCATGTATCATAATATGAAAAGATATTTTTGGTGGCCTGGGATGAAAGCGGACATATCAGAGTATATCAGGAACTGTGGGATCTGCCAGCAGTGAAGGTAGAGCATCGTACACCTGAAGGATTGCTAAAGTCGCTTCCCATTCCACGCTGGAAGTGGGAAGACATAGCTATGGACTTTGTTTGAGGACTGTCGAAGACTGTTCATCGACATGATTCCATCTGGGTGATTGTGGACAGATTGTCGAAATCTGCCCATTTCATACCAGTTGCAACTCATTACACATTTGACAAGCTGAGTGTATTGTTCGAGAGAGAGATTATCAGGCTGCATGGAGTACCTTTGACTATTACGTCAGATAGAGATGCTATGTATACGTCCAGGATGTGGCGGAGTATGCAGGAGAAATGTGGTACACGTTTACAGTTTAGCACAGCCTTTCACCCTCAAACTGATGGGCAGACTGAGAGATTGATTCAAACTCTCGAAGATATGCTCAGGGCGTGTGTACTTGAGTTTGGCGGATCGTGGGAAGAGTATTTACTGTTGTGTGAATTTGCATACAACAACAGTTATCAGACGAGCATTGAAATGGCGCCATTTGAGGCGTTATATGGCAGACCGTGTCGCTCACCATCTTGTATGGCTGAGCCAGAAGACCAAAATTTGTTAGGGCCTGAGATTGTTGTCGATCACACAGAAAAGGTAAGGCAGATTCGCCAGAAGCCAAAGGGAGCCCAAGAGAGGCAAAAGAAGTATGCAGACATGTATCGCAGCGATCTCACATACGATGATGGAGCTTTAGTTTATCTAAAGGTTTCTCCTAGTAAGGGTCATCATCGATTTGGTTTGAAAGGCAAATTAGCATCAAGATTCATCGGGCCTTTCAAGATTTAGAAACGCGTTGGAAATGTTTCTTATGAGTTAGAGTTGCCTCTACAAATGTCGGGTATTCATCCGGTGTTTCATATATTGATGCTTCGACTAGCTAAGTCAAAGGCAAGCGAGAGACCGACAGTGGATTTGAGTCAGATTGATTTGAGTGCTGATATCTCATATGAAGAGCAACCAGTTCAGATTCTTAACCAAAGAGTACAACGGTTAAGAAGCAAGTCTATCCCGAAGGTGTTAGTCAAGTGGCAGTTTCATGGAGATTCAGACTCACTTGGGAACGAGAAGACTATATGCGCGACATATTTCCGTACCTCTTCGAGTCAGGTATGTTCGACTGTTCATTTAGTTTAAGTTTTAGGACGAACTTCCTATTAGTTGGGAAGTATTATCACGGCTTAATAATTAATACACGTTTAATTTGTTAATTATGACACAATGACCCGTGACGTGGGACCCACAACGCTATACGTGTCACTACCGAGGCACGGTGGCCGAGGTAAATGTTATATTTGTGTGTTGTATGTGTAGTGTACAGTATTTGTGTAGACTACTAAGTCATTTACGGGTATGCAGATACCGAGACGAGCGGGGACGTGCCTCGAGTTGCGTGTCGACGTGGGCCCGAGGTAGCAGCTCGTGGGGTAAGTGTAGTTAGTTCAATTTATTGCATAAAATGAAAAAAATATATATATAAAAGACTGGTGGTGAATAAGCGACATCACTTACAATATATATATATATATATATATATATATATATATATATGTTGGTCAACTCATATTATCTCACTTTGATCTTTCAAAAAAAAAAAAAAAGACCAAACGATAACAACAGAGAAGAAAAATCGAAATAGAGAGGAAGAGAAGAGCCGAGAAGAGGAAGGAGGAGGAAATGAGAAAGAAAGACAGAGAGAGATCGACCAAGCTCGAAGCAAAGTGAGTTGTTGATTCAGTTGTTGTTGTGTTGTTGGCTGTTGTTATCGGTTGTCAGCTGTTGTTGTCGGTGTCGTTGCCATGGAGGATCGGCCTCCGTGGTCGACCGAGAGAGGAACGGGAGAGATGGCAAGGAGATCTCCTTTGCCATCAAAACCCATTGGGGTTAGAGTTGGGAGCCAACCCCAACGCCTCACAAAAAAAAAAAAAAAAAATCAGAACCAGAGCACGAGTGCTCTGGTGAGGAAGAAGACGGGATCGGGTCGGGTCAACCCGAACCCACGTGGGTCTGACCGGATTGACCTCGACTGATGGAGACCGGTCGACCGACCCGGTCCAAATGATCGGGTCTGGCCGACCCGATCCGGTTGGACCGGGTCGGGTTTGACCCGGACCCACCCATTTATATATATATATATATATCTAATTATTTAATTAATTAAACTGTTTTAATATATAATAAATTCCAGAAAATAGATAAAATTATGAAAAAAATTTAGGAAAATTCCAAAAAAAAAAGGAAAAAATATATTTGTTACCCAAATCAATAAAACTTCAATATTTCTATAAAAAGTGAAAAATTCGAGAGTCGATCGAGGTGTTATACCGGGGTTTTCCTCGAAAAACGTGAAATCGGTAAATTGTTCTCGAACTTAATTTCACCGATTTCGACCAACTTATAAATTGTGAATAAGTAATAATAACACCAAATTGATAAATTTTCACATGATTAGGACAATAAAGGAGCTATTATTGGGTTTGGGTGCGTACATCGACGCGACGGAAGCCGGATAGCTTAGGAATTACTCTGTGTATGTAAGTAAACTGATTTGGGACATTTGTTTACATTTCATTCCATTTATTTATTTTTTCTCAGTTATTCGAACTGAATTACCTTTGAAATCTATATGCTATGACTTGTTCAGTTGCTCATTTTATGATGTTCATAGCATACTCTGTTTTGTATATCATTGATTCCAATTCCTATATTTTGTCATGTTGATTGTTGTGTGTGGAAGTCATTGAGATAGCATGCTATTAGGATAGTTTGTTTATTTTGACTCAAATCCTTTGTGCATTAGTATGCGAATACATATCTCGGATTCCAATGTTGTGTCATTTTTGCATATGAAAATGGTTCTTGTGGTTAGGGTCTTTTGATGAAAGAAATTCGGCTTTCATACGGGGGGTCACTAGACTTGCCGGGATGTTAGGGAATTTCTCCACTACCTTGCATGAAACACGAGGTAAGGTGCCTCGAACGGGGTAATCGGACCTCGGGGTTTGTTGGCGCAAGAATAACTTGGGTGAACATGACGAGTTTTAAAACTCGGGCATGTTAGCAAGTATACATTCCGGTGACGACTAATTCACTTGGAATAGAAAAGGCGTAATCGTAAGTACGACCTTTTGATATTATGATATAGAGCTCAAACTTGTATTGAAATGCTATAGAGCAGAGCTCAAATTGTAGTGGACAGGCTGATGTGATGAAGATCGCGACCGACCGACCCTAATCCATTACTACTTAACCTGGAGTCTGTTTCATATTCGATTAACTCAAGTATCTCTTTGCATGACGTTTCTTTCAGCATAGTTTCTATTTAAATTATGCAATTTAATACTTGTTGCCTATTCGGGAATGTGGATCGATGTCTCTCAGTATTACTTAAATAAATTCATGTACTCACCGTCTAGTTTGTGACGGTGGGTGCAGATCAACCGAGTAGCATACCAGGCAAAGAGAAGATTGGTGACTACCTCCGAGCTGGCGGAGGACTGCTACGACCTACTTTTGTACGTTTTGTATGCTTTTGTATAACTTTTTTTTTATGTACATGCTCATTTGCCTTTTGGGTTGAGTGATAGGACTATAGAACTGGACACATGTTATATATATCACCATTTTTGTTTATATATGCATGTGATCACTATTTCTTGGTTTTTCCACAATAGGTTAGGCCTTAGGATTTCATTTCCACTAGTAATTTAATAAGACTTCCGCTGAATAATTGGTTAGAAAAAAAAATTTAGTAACTCTGATTTATAGACAACCATATGTTAGTCACTAGAACAATTAAGTTAACTATAGGTGGTATCATAAATGGTAGGCATTTAGGTATTTAAATAAGGCTGACTAGTTCCTGGTTAGGTCCTATAGGGGAGATTAGGGCTTAATTAGGGATTAGGCCGGGCGGTGCCCTTATTTGTAGTTGGGGCCATCACAGATAGTATCCGTATAATTTTACTTTTAGCCAATAAAGTGACAAACACTCACCTATTTGCCATAAAACCCTTTCGATTCTCGAGTGTGCAACAATTGAATCAAGGTTAAACCTGAAGCGGATGCAATCCGATTATTTAGGATTAGTGTTCCACATATCTATATTTCTATGGTTAATGTGTTAAACCTGATTGGCGGATGTCTATGGTTATACATTAATTAGGGAATTAGTTAGTGATAGACGTCCAGACTATCGTGATTAAAGGAACGAGGAATTTTCGCCGGATTTAGATTAACTAGAGCTAATCTAGGTGAACTTAAATTAATAACTTTTTGGGAAAGATTGAAGACCATGATTGCCATTGAATCTTGATCCTGATTTATGGAACTGTAGACCTAGGTGTTACTTAGGTGTTCATTAATTGTTTTCAAAGTTATTTTAGTTATTTTATTTAGTTTAGTTATTTAAATTATTTTTCTATAAAAGTCTTGATTTCTTTTTATTTTTTTAACTATTGAAAGACCACCAATCTCCGTGGGATCGACCCTTTGCCATTATTCTATATAATAGTTGGTTTAGAAAATTTATTTTATTGACGCGTTTGGCAGGTGTCAATTTTTGGTGCCGTTGTCGGGGATTGATTTTCTTTCTTTGGTATTTATATTCTTTTATTATTATTTATTATTGTTATTATTATTAGTTTTTTATTTATAAATTGGAGCACCCCGTGAGTGTTGTTAGGTTTGACTATAGATTAATTTTTTAGTATAACATGAGCTTTTTTAGGAATTAAATTATTTATAGGATTTTAGGTGTTTTGAGACTTGGTTGGGATATGTCCAATTTAAGTCGCCACATTAGTAGCGAGTTTTTGAGTAGACTTAAAACCCTAGACTTCATCCATCATCTTGTTGATTTCACCATTAGTTGAAAGACTTCGGACTCGCAAGACTTGGTTGGAATCTTTTGAGTTAACTCCTATGTTTACTAGTTCATACTTTTGTTATGATTGTTCTTTCATAGTTTCCTTAGTCACCTACATATGAAAGATTTTGTGCTTTCATTTGTGTTTAGAGATTTTTGTTATGCATGTATTTCTATCATCTGCTTTATTTATGCATGTTCTTCTTCACATTCTTTTTCCTTTTGTTGCATGGAATTCCTTGACTTCTTTTGAACCTTGAGGACAAGGTTCGAAATAAGTTTGGGGGTACTTTAGGGATTGCAGATTGATTTAGATGGATTCTTTGCGAAAGACCGCAGGTGAGATCATTTAATTTTTTTTATTTTTCATATATATGTAGTTATATGCAGTTATCGGATGGTAATAGTGGTGTTTTATATCATTTCTTTCATTTCTTGTCCTTCCATATTTCTTTCTCATTTCATTAGTACTCGATACACTTTCAAACATGCATTATTATATTTATATTTTTTTTTTTGCATATAGAGCCACCCAAAACTTTGTTCATGCCTTTGGTTGTGGATGAGTACATTACAATTTCCTTTTTGATTTGAAACTTAGGGAACTCAATCGAGTCCATAGCTCAGCATTTTTATGATTTCATGATTAGGGACTTAGTTGATGGTTGGACTTTGCGCTAGATAACGAAAATGAGCAAATGGTGAAAATTATGCAAGTGATATTATTTTAACCCACATTAAGGGATTTGCTTGATCATAGTGGAAGTAAGAAGGGCTAACAGGAGTTTTTTGTTAATATAGAGAGTCTCACAGGTTTCCATAAGAAATGGAGTAGGGAAATTTATGGTGGGAAATAGTGAGAATATTGGTCCACAGGAAATGGAGCAGAAACCGTATTTGTTGAAAAAAAGAATAAAATAATGAATAAAGGTGGAGATTATGAAAACCATTCAAAAAAAAGATTTAGCTCGAGTGCTTTCACTAAATTAAATGAGACTTTAAACTTGCGTGCTTGAATGTATAGACCAAGAAAACTCGTGAGTAGTTGAGGGCCTTTGTTTTGACTGAATCTATGTTTTCAAAGTGTGATCTTAATTTTGTTTGGGTTGCAAATCTTGACATATCATAACTTCGAAACTCCCCGAGTTGTTTGTTAACTTGGTGGCTATGTAAACCAAAGGAACTCCATGAATTTAAGTCGTGTATAAGATTAATAAGGTCATTGCCTATTTATATTAGAAGTCTTGTTAAGTTTTTGTTGTCATATACACCTTTGCTCAGGATGTGCAAAGTCTTAAGTTTTGGGGTATTTGATAAGTCAGTATTTATAGTTTTTTTAGTATGTTTTAGTATATTCAATATAGAAAGTCTTTAAAATATATATTTGATCATATTTATTGATCTTTTTAGGTGAAACAGAGTGCGCGGTTGAATTCGGGGTGGGAAAATGCTTGAAATGGAGTATTTACAAGTAGTGATCAAATGCTAGAAGATTTTCCTCGAGTTTCATGCTGCGTAATGGGTAGAATAGGAGAAAGCAACCTCTTATCTCTAATCGGATGATGACACGTCAGCAACAACATGTCAAAACAAACCATCTCCAACTCGCCTCAACGGCCATTCATTTTCCTCGAGGTGCGTGCATATGCGGTCTCTAGCACTTTCGCACAATTCGTGCAACTCCACCAAACCAGCGCCACCGCATCCACGTGTCAGTAGCTACAGCATTCAAGCACGTCTTCCAGCAGCTTTCCACCATTCACCGCTCGGCACGTGGCGGGCTTTCCATGCATAGCACGTAATTGCATATGAGGGCCGCTAAGGGCACCCCACCAATTCATGAAGGCACCCTGTTATTGAGGGCACACAACAAATTTCCAAGGGCACCCAAAAATTACACATGAAATCCCGAAAATTTCCCTCCTGCACAAATACGAAAAAACCCGGCTGCACCCCACCACCCCCTCCACCACCTTCACCGATCTTGACTCCAAGACTGTGAGCCGATTTCGACTCCAAGACTATTGCACCCCACTACCCGCTCCACCATCTTCGGTTTACGACTTTTTTTGCGCTCGTAGGTCGTGGTGTGAGCCGATTTCGTCTCCAAGTTAGGGTTCGGTTGAAGTTCGTCTTGACGCACCTTATTTAGTGTAATTAAGTTACATTTGGTAGAGTAGTTGTGATTTACAAGTGGTGGTGGTTTGTTCAATAGTTTAAAAATGGGAATTCGCGGTTCTCGGCCATACAGCCGAGATCGTGCTAACTTTCTCGCCAAGCATGGCCGAGAGGAAGCTACATTTTTGGGAAGTCGCAGCCTCGGCCGCAAAGGACTGGAAAGTCTCACAAAGTTGTCTCTTATGCATGGCCGATAGTACTCTAGTTCTCTCGCCGAGACTTGACAAGAGCAAGGCGAATTGAAGTGGTCAACCTATATCGGTGGTGCACAACCGTAACCTTTCAATCGGACGCGGTTGGACACCGTCGATATATAGGAACAATTATCGGTCATGGGTGGCCGAAAACATGTGCTAGTTCACAAACCTGCTTGACCGAGACATCAGAAATGGATGACATTGAACATTATTTTTCGTAAATTTTTTATTGGGTTCTGTTCCATGCGCTTATATGTTGTAATTTTTTCAGGTATGGCTCGTCCGAAGGCACCGATGACTAGGGAGGATATTAAAGGAAAGATGAGGATACTTAGTATCAGGGTCACTAGGTGATATTATGAAATACCAAGGAACATTAGAGAGATAATAAAAAGACTCGATGATTAAAACTGCAAAGAACACAATCATAAGCAATGGAAAGGTAGTCATACATCATAAGCGTCATGAGGAATCTGCTTTAGTAAAAGCAAAGCCACTTCAAAAAGCAAAATATATAATAATTACAACCAGACAAAAGTAAACAGTGAAAGCAAATAGTAACTACTTCTTTACATAATAAGAGACCAAAAGCAAAAGCACGGCGGCATGGGCCGGATGGCTAGACACGTCTAGAAAGCATGAGCTTGATGTGAAGATGGCATGGGCCTGATTAGTCGCTAGGTCCTTGGTAAGGGATAATGCAATGTGATGATGCGGGGGAAAAATAGAGAAATTCCCGGAGAGCAGCATACACATAATCAGGGAACCGCGTCATAGTCGGAAAATGAATATACACACGGATAATGGGACATCCCAATAAATACCATAAGCCAAATAGAAGACAAATATCATCTTGTGTTCACACATGGCTGATATGATATATGAAAATGTTGAGGGAATGCCGCCTTGGAGGAGGATTCCAGTCAATCTCAACGCTATTGTTGAATAATTCTTGACAAATGAACTCTACCAAATGATGATGAATGGCAAGATTCATGGTAACCGTAGGAGACTCTTAGTATCAGGGTCACAAATCTGCATCAGAAAGATTTTGAATTTTATCATCAGAGACAGATCTGGTAGATGACGAACATTTAGAAGTGATCTGTTTAAATTCAACCAAAATGTACAGTAGAAACACGAAAAGACCCAAAAAAAAGGTTCTCGGTTGTACATATCCGAAACTTTCTTCGAAGTCTCGTTCCCAAACGACCGAGAGTTACTGAGTACTCTCGGTTTTACCAATCCATGACCGACGTACACCTATTGGTCCTCTATGACCGAGATATCACCATAAATCTCGGTCCTGCGAGGCCGATACAATCGCGCACATCCACAGAAACTTCGGATAACCGCAAAAAAAAACACAAAAAATTTGCAAAATCTCCGTGAGTTCAACCTCCTCTTGCACAGTAGCAATATAATCCTACATTATATAGTGGAAACAAGTTCGGATTTGAAGAAACTACCAAACCCTACGTTGACAAACAAATCATCATTTTCACAGTTATACACAACTAAACAGTTCTAAAAAACCCGAATATGGTTGTCAAACATTGTTACCTTGCTGTCGGACGAGCAAGAATCGATAAGCTCTTCGCCAAACGCAATGTGGCTGTGGCTTTGTAGTTCAAGCTTGCTGGTGGGGTGCCCTAACTCCTTGTCAAAATGGTTTGTGGGGTTTGAACCATTATATATATTCAGGGGCAAAATGGTCTTTTCCATTTTTGCTGGAATTTTTACAAACAAAGTTGGGTGCCTTCATGAATTGGTGGGGTGCCCTTAGCGGCCCTCATTGCACATTTCTCCTCCAATCGACAACAGCCAGGAAGGTCCAATCGTAGAGCGCCACGTCGCCGACTACTGGATCCGCTCAACCAATCACGTGCCGCCACGTCGCTCAAGCACACACGTCACACAAGCATTTCTTCTCCTCGCTTCACCGCCCACCGATCGGCCTCGAGATGCGCATCGCACGTACTCCCATTTTCTGGCCGAGAATCGCGCGATTTCTTCTCCAGCGCCACCTGCCACGTGGCGCGATTTGATTCGCCAGATTCCTCACACAAACGATTCACCCAATCACATCATGCCACGTGGCCGATGAGTCACCCCACCCATCGCTCGACGCGCTGTTCGGTCCAATCACGCGCGACACGTGGCGCACGTAGGAAAAATCAGCAAATCACAACGCGACACGTGGCGAGTCCGATTTTTGATCCAAAAACACCCGTACGATGCTCCTCGACTCACGAATCACCTCAAAAAGTGGTCTCATGAAACTCTATAAATAGGCTTCACCTTCTCTCAATACCACACACATCTCTCAACATCTCTCAATCTCTCCATCTCTCAAACTCTCTCCAACACCTATTAATTAGGAATAGTTGTGTAATTTAGATTATTTTTAGTAGTTATTTTTGTGCGACAATGTCCGGCTAGTCGACTTTTCGCCTAAGTCGACAGGGAAGCAAGTCGGAGTCATGGATTCAAAGCGCATTATGTGAGATCTTTTATTTTTTTATCTAATTAATTTAATTTCTCCTAATTCATTGTTGTTGATTTTAATTATTATGATTGATAATCGACTGTTATTTGGAATATTAGCATCCGTGTAATTGTGCTTTTAGACCAATACAGTAACAAACATTCACCCGGTTGCCGTAAAAACCTTCCGGTCGATGAATGTACAACAATTGAATATAAATTAAATCGGTAGCGGATGCGACCCGGTTATTTAGGATTAGTGTTCCCATAGATCCAAATTACTTGCGGTTAGTGTATTAAACCCGATTGGCGGACGTCTAGGGTTATACATTATTAGGGGAACTAGGAATTTCGCGGTTGTCGATTTTCCATAGCTAATCTAGGAGAATTAAATTAATAACTTATTGAGACCATGATTGTTATTGAATCTTGACTCTGATTTGTGGAACTGGAGATTTAGGTGATATATAATTATTAAATATTTATTTTAGAAATTAGTTTAGTTAATTTATTTAGTTATTTTAGTTAGATTAGTGAATTAAATTAAAATTCATTTCAAAACCCCAATTTTACTTTTTTTGTTGTTTTAAACCTAAGAAAGAACACCGCTCGTGGATCGACCCTTTGCCACTATTCTACAAAATAGTTGGTGAACTTTATTTATTGGTGTTCATGCGACACGTGTACATGTCTCCAAATTTGAATGCCCACATGTCTCCAAATTTGAATGCCCAACAGTCCCAGGTGCTCCTCAGTGCATGTGTCAATAAAGATACCACCAAAATTAGTTTCTCTCATCTCTCGGGACCAATTTTTAGTAGTTTTATATATTAGGAACCTTAGGTTTTATATTGAAACAACGACTATTATATTTTTAGCATCAACTTCTCTCGATGATTGCCTAGGTCGGCAGGAAAACAAGTCGGGATCATGGATTCATGGCATATTATGTGAGATCTTTTATTTTATTATTTAATTTAATTTAATTATCATATTTCGTTGTTGTTGATTTTAAGGAATATGGTTTAGACCTAGGGTGTGTATATTGCCAATGCATGCCTTTATATGGAAAATCTATAATTATTTGGACCGATGAGATCCGTGAAATTGTACTTTTGGACCAATAAAGTGACAAACACTCACCCGTTTGTCGTAAAACCCTTTTGGTTTTTGAGCGTGCAACAATTAAATCTAGGTTAAACCGAAAGCGAATGCGATTCAGTTATTTTGGATTAATGTTCCACATATCTATATTTCTACGGTTAGTGTGTTAAACTTGATTGGAGGATGTCTAGGGTTATACATTAATTAGGGAATAAGTTAGTGGCATACGTCCTTGCTTTCGAGATTAAGGGAATGAGGAATTTTTGGCGGATGTCGATTTTCTATATCTAATCTAGGTGAATTTAACTTAATAACTCTTTGTGAAAGATTGAAGACCATGATTGCCATTGAATCTTGATCCTGATTTGTGGAACTGCAGACCTAGGTGTTACTTAGGTGTTCATTAATTGTTTTCATAGTTATTTTAGTTATTTTATTTATTTTATTTATTTATTTTATTTAGTTTAGTTAATTAAAATACTTTTTCCTTAAAACCCCTGATTTCCTTTTATTGTTTTAACCATAGAATGACCACCGATCTCTATGGGATCGACCCTTTACCACTATTCTACAAAATAGTTAGTTTAGGAAATTTATTTTATTGACGCATTCAGCACGCGTCAACCATCAAAACTGAAAACATGGATAGAAATCTACTAGCCCTCGCAGGTGCTAATGGCGAAACGTGTACGCATGGTACTGCTATGGTTATTGGTATCTATAATCCGAGGAACTCGCTCTTTCAAACATCTTATTTAATTTTTTTCCTCTTTTTTTCTACTTGCAGTCTCGGTCATTAATGGTGTAGTGTCAATTGGAATCTCTGCTGGTACTATCACGGATAACATCTCTTTTGAAATGGGTATTGTCTGCGCTATATGTACCTATTTCGGAATTAATGTCACAGTAGGCTCGACAGAAATAATTGGTGTAACCAGGTGTACTCGTACAATCCTAAGAAGCTTAGTCAATTGATGTCCATGGGCAGTGATTGTTTCAGTCTAATGCTGCATATCATCATTCGTAATAACATGTCTCAGGTACTGTAACCGAAGTAGTAGCGGCACAAACTATTTGTGCAAGTGTGGACATACGCATCATCATATCTGACATGAAATCAACCAACTACTAACCCTGCACCACAACTCTATCGGATAGCCTTCGAAAATCTTTAGCCAAAACTGTATGCTGGCAATCACTAGCACTAACATCTCCACCCCAGCGCTGATCTGCCATCATAGTTTTGCATGTTGATAGCGATCGTGACATCAACTACTATGTAAATATTGTATATAAATTCATATAAAACATAACAAATATACATAGCAATATCCAGCTCACATCTGTTTACTTCTCAACTAATAGTTTCTAGGTAAGGACCATCTTGTTTCAACTTCTAAGATTTATATTTTATTCAAGTTTCATTGTGTCTTTGTCGATAACTATAGTTTCGATATCAACTATGACAGAAAATCTATACTTCATTGTCTAGGCCTTATAAACCTAGGATCGAATACAACCTGTGATGTTGGTATCAGAAACTTGGGTAACCTTAATTGGAAACACCTAGGATCTATGGCCTAGGCTTTGATACCACCTGTGATGGCTCGACTACCCAAATCGGTTATCGCCCAGCCTAATCCATTATTAAGCCCTAATCCATACCACGTGGAACCCAACTATGAATTAGTTGGCCTTTTAACCTCATTAACTTCATTAACTAGTTAACGTTCTTTTTAATATTATTAGAGTAGATTAATAGAACATTATCTTTACCTTAATAATCAGTTGAAGACTTAATAAATTAGTGAAAACTTTTATAAAACACCTAATGTAGAAACTAGGTAAACAAACGATTATGTAACACCAACTAAAGTAATACGTGAACCAATAGGGAAGTCCAATCTCTCACCCTAATAGATAACCCAAAACTATAGATAACCCAAAACTATACAAAAGACACAAGAAATAATTATACAAAATGATCAACTTTAAAAGTATCAGAAGCTCTCCTTAGACAACTTGACACTAATCCTTGATCTTTTCCTTCCCTGGTCTATTATTTGAAGTATCTGCACCTATCGTCATAAAAAGGATGCTGAGCAGGAAAGAAAGTAACACTAAGAGACATTTGTTCACATTTTCGAAATATATGATAAGTATTTGAAAGCATAATAATAAGAATTAAAGCTTAAAGGAAATCATGCTATTAGATACTCCAACTATTCAATAAGAAACTTATAGTAGGATAAGTAGTTATGACCTAGGGTCAGTTTATCGGGAGTTTTATCCTAATACCTGTTCCACTATATAATGATGGAGCTGAGCTCTACATCTTTGTGAAGGTTTTAATTGTGCTCTACGCATTTTTAATCATCCCAAATGTTAATCACTTTCGATGTATAGTTGCCGGCAACCACGAGTCTTACAACTCGTGAAGTCACCTAGGTTATGCTTGCCAACAACCTCGAGTTCTATACCCCGTGTGCTATAGAAGATAGTGGAGAGATCTTTATCACCCTGGAAGTCTAGTGGCCCCCATATGTTTGTCGAACCTCTATCATGAAATGGTCTTACATAAAATAACTACTTTCATATCACAAGAAATGTCTTGATTTTAGAATCTTACAAAGCAATTACGTATCTAATGCATAAAAGAAATAGATTGTTAATATAATGGTATTTCACTAACCATATATATTAACAATCAAAATGACATAGCACATGATTTGGAGTCAATGAAATCATTCAATCAATAATCCATACCATAAAAGCAAACTAATGAAATGAGAAAGGACAATGAGTCATGACATATAGAGTATAAAGGCAAATTAGTCCAAATGATAATATATGAATTTCTAATTAGGAATGAAATGTAAATAAATATCTCAATCAGTTTACTTATAATTCATGCAATTTCCTAGCTATTCCGGCCTCTTGATACCTCAAAACTCGTATCTGAACCCCCGTGACACTTTCCTAAGTTGCTAATATCATATAACAAGTTTTGGAGTGTGTTCGCACCTTTACTTAGGGTTTTAGACTTGTTTATATTGTTTAAGAAATTTTTGAAAATTGCAAATTTTGTGTTGTCAAAGCACCTAGCATGGTAAAGACCTTGATTAGTAGGCTCGTGGCCTCATTAGCGTGCTAATAAATGTCTCTAGCATGCTAATCAAAGTTAGTGCGCTAGTTACCCTACCTATCGCGCTATGTTCAGGAAAACCCAAAATCTTGAAATCAGACTTTTGAGTTTTCTCCACATATAGGCCATACCTAAACCTTGGGTACTCTCATACACTCCACCAATTCCCAAGACATCAATTACAACATAAAAACAACCACCTTTCCATGAATTCATCAAATTAATTAAGCTAATGTAAGTGAATTGCCCACTTCATGAACTCCTAGCTTGATCTCCTTCATCAATCCACTGATTTCTCCACAAAAGCTTACTGATCTTCTTCTTCTTCAATATTTACTTCCCTACCAAGTAAGAAAATGAAATGAATGAATTGATCATGTTGATCCTAAGTTTTATATATGAAATGGATATGGTTGAATAATAACCATTGATCTTTATGCTCACATGTATCTCGAGGCTAATCTAATGGCTTGCTCATTAGCACATGTCCCGCTAACTCTTCACTATCTCACGCTAAGTAGCACCAATTTCAAACTCAATTATTTCTTAGATGTGTCAATACATATATCGCGAATCATCACATGGCTATTGTTTTAAGTTGCTTAACGTAGGTACATTTAATAGAAAACTAACTATAGCTACATTAAAATCACTAGTTAAGCTATATTAAGCCTAAATAAGATTATCGCATTACTTTCTACCTCAATCCAATATCGACATGCATCTCGAGCCGTGTCCCAGCTTACGTCTTGATATTTGTGTATAAGTAGGAGTAACTTTATAAGTCAGCACAAAAAAATCACACTAGGCATCCATCTCATCAAATAAAACACATTTTTTAGTTTTCACACTGAGTATTTGAACTGTGTACCTGCAATCGGGCCAAGTCTCGTGTCAGTAACCCTATTTAGGGACCAATTTACTATTAATGATTTTTTTGTTGTTACATTACCTTTGTTCAAAATGGCTGAGTCATTTACAAAAATATTCTAATAAAGCTCTTTGATTATATCCATATTATAGACAAGAAAAAATTAGTCTTTGGAATGTATCCCAAAATTCATTAAAGTTTTCATCTTCTTTCATCTTTGAAACTGTGATTTTCTTTCTATATTAAATAATTTTTCTAGCAGGTAGATATTCATTTGGGAAAGCTTATCACATTTGAGTCCATGTATTTATTGAGTCTTGTGGGAGATAGAACAAACAATCTTGTGCTTGATCTTTCAATTCAAAAGAGAAAGCTTTAAGTTTGACTTATTCGATATTACCTTCTTTCGGTTTCATCCCATTAACTTTATGTTGATACTCCCTTAAGAATTATGTGGGTCTTCAATGTCTTTACAATAGAAGTTATGTAAGACACTAATAAATGCAGATCTAAGTTCAAATTCAAGAAATTCATCAGGGTATGCTACGCATATAGGCTCATATGATGTAACATTTTAATTTTCTTGTTTAAAAGTAAGTTCTCTATTATTGTTGTTGCTATTGATAACTCTATTATCATTATTATTATTAACGACATTGTCATTAACATTATTGTTGTCTTCCATCCTATTAGCTAAATCTTCCCTAACTCGTTGTCTTAAAACTCCGATTAAAAGTTCTATCTATTTTTAGATTAAACGCATGTAAAGATATGGTTGAATTAATACGACAAAGCGTGTAGACTATAAAATGTCTAAAACCTTTAGAAATTAAGCAAAAAAACCCTTGGTAATGGAGCCAAAAATTGCACGTGTCAAGCGTGTATAATAGTTTCCTATATTTTTCTATTATTTTTAGTAGTGGTAAATGGGATATCATCTCCACATGGATGTTTCAAATCTCAAAGGAAAGTATTTTTTCTTTTTTTATTTACTTAGTCAATCTAATTAAACGGGAATTAAAATATTAAATAACTGAAAACTATAAATACTAATTTAATTAACCAAACTAACTTACATAATCTAAACAATTCAACTCAAACTAAATTAAACAATACTCAATTTCAAAATAATTCAATATTTTAAAGAAACATCTAAACAAGCCCCAAGTAAAACAATGTAATATACTTAGATTCCTTACAAACAATATAACATCACATAACTTCATACTATAGTTATAATCAACACAAATGGAATCTTGGAATTATTAAATCTTATTTCATAATAGGTTGATAGCCTTTAGTGTGGCGGCCCAAAGCCCCGAAACTACTAGGTGGGTGTTGTTCCATACTTAGTGGGCCCCACTGCACCGTCTACTTCACTGAACCTCAAGGTCCCACACTCTGTTTGTAACGACCCATTTTATAAATGTCTCTTCAATTTAAAGACGTGGACGCCAGCTCGGATCTACGTGGATATCGCGATAGGCTAGGACGCACGGGGACTAGGTATGTTAGGTAATTGTGTGTTGGATGCTTATTTGAGGTGAAATTTATTGAAATACATCGCATGTGTGTATGTTGCATCAAAATATGTTCAAGGTTTTTCCACAGTAGGGTTTGTTAACTTCATTAATATTTCTTGTATTTACGTACACCTTCCGCTGCATTTGTCATTTATACATAGTACACACATAAGTGGATGTGAATCTCGAGACGGAGTAAGGACAGGTAGGTGTCGTACACGTGTAATTGGGCCAGTTGGCGAGGAGTACACGGAGACACGTCACCCCGGGGAGCGAGGGCCGCCACACTGTTGGCGTCACTTGCCACGCTTGCATCCTTAGTGTGCATACTAACTTGTCATGTTACCACTATATTGTAAATCAATTATGCATATATCCATTTTAAGTCAGGTACTGTTTTTTATTTTTGAAATTTGCAAATTATACAAATGGCTTGTGTTTTAATCAAATGCAATTAATAAGCAGTAAATTAACAAGGGAAGTCTTAAACAGACATAAAAACATGAAATGTATATATGTCGTGTGTCATAAAGTATAAATCCTAATGTGGAAACCCCAAAAAATGGAGTACTAAGTATATAAGGCGACCTAATAACTAAAAGCTAAACATATATATATATACACATACATGTACAATGGATCTCTAATCTCCTTGATAACCAAAATAAATCAAAATATCAAAAAGCTAAACACATACGAGAGTGTCCTGGACAATAGGTGATCAGAGATAGTCGCCTAGGATCCCCTTACCACTGCTTGTACTAGGATCTTCACTCAGATATCATAACAAAACAAATGATAAGTTTAGTGAGTAAAGTCCTAAGGAAATTCACTGAGCATTTAATTAAATAAGACGCTAAAGAAAATATTAAATAAACATTTTGAAATATAAAGAGGCAATTGCAAATGGAATATCGCATGCATACATAACAAGTGGAGAAACAAAGTGTGTGATTGTCCCAATCAGACTAGACTTGACTTCAGATCCCCAGGATTCCTTCAGTGGGTGCCCCTACTATTATTTCACCTGGTTCCTCGTGGTGATTGCCTTAAAATTACGCTGCACCGACACGTGCACTAGTCGGCATCTCGGGTCGCAATTCACAAAGGGCTTAGTCATAAATGCTACAGCCTACCGTGTCATAAACATACAACAAATATACTGGTAGGAGTAATCTCAACCAACCATCTAAAATAGTGTGGAATAGAATGGTATGCAAGAATGGATAAAAGTAATATAAAACGACAATTAAATACTTAAGTGATTTCCCTATGGAATTTACAAACCTCAAACACGTGCTCTGACTTCCTTGGACTCTTGAATCTAACTCCACCTAGCTCTCGGTATCGTGCTATGGTCCCCTTACTCCTCCGAAGTCCAAATGTATCAGTTTAATTGATTTACAGCCATAATAAGGTAAAATATTAGTAATAAAATAAAAATCTATTTCAAATTTTTAGTTGTGGTATATTTTTCGAGTTACACCGGGATGCTAAACGCCTAAAGAATTCTCGAAATCCAATGTTCTACCTTTTTCCCATTTTCTTATATTTTCTCAATATATTTTGGATTTTTTTGTAATTTTTATATTGTTTCTATAATTTGTTTTATTTATTATGTATTTAATTAAATTTTTAATTATTTTAAATTTTTAATGGGGAGTTATTGCCACCTGAACCATGCCTGATTCGGTTGGGCCCTGTTCGGCCCAACTTGGCCAGGCATGGTCCGGAGAGTACGTCCCCAATTGATTTTGCAGAGATGAATTGCAATGCATTGCAATTCGACTCTGCCTCTAGTACATAAACATTTTTTATATTTCTTTCTCTTTTCTTGTTCTCATTCTCTAACAACCTAACTACAACAACGATAACAATAACTACAATTAACAACAACAATTACCATTAAATCCCAAGTCTTCAAGCTCATTTCTATGGACACACAAATTGAAGAAGATGAAATTGATGGAGAGGGAGTGCATTGACTTGATTGTGTATCCTTGATTATGATCTCTCACACGAATTCTAGTAGAAATTTAGCCATCTAAATCCCTAGTTTTTGCTCTCAAGTTTAGGAGGTAGAAGATGATGGTGCACGTTGATTTTTTCGTTAACTCTTGCTATTTATATGTTATGGTTAGATCAATTGTGTAGATGTATACCGAGGATGATCTTTTTCCTTGTTAAGGCTGTCACACATATATTAATGACTCTATTGAGACACTAAACAACATGGTATTACATAATCTAGGATCATCCTAAAGCCCACTAATTGCTTTTATTTAATTTGATCAAACTATAAGCAAATCAAATTAGTTTTTTTTAAAATAGCCAACTTAGGTACAACAATAATATAGTTAATAGATTTGGTGTATAATTAATCCAATTGTAGTCCCACTCACTCCCGACTACTCAGCACCTGTGCCTCTCATATCGACACACACTACAAAAAAACAGCAAATCAGAAACTGAATTAGAAACGGAAATAAGATCCGTTTCTAAATCGAAACTAATTAGAAACTAATAAGTTCCGTTTCTAAATTAAAAAGTTAGCGACGGAATTGAGACGGAAACATTTAGAGACGGATTTGAGACGGATCGAGACGGAATTAGAGACGGAATTAGAGACGGAATTAATTCCGTCTCTAAAAAATGGCGCCAACATTCCCACCAAAATTTGCATTTATTACAACCGTTCCTACGTCTCGAGATTCGTGCGTGTCTCGATCTCGATAATTCAAAAATGGGGACCAAAACTCTATCTCTCCCTAAAATCTCTCTCCCACCGCTCTCTCTCTCTCTCTCTCTCTCAACGAAACCTCTCTCCTCACCGCTTTCTCACCGTCACCGCGCTTCTCTCACCGTCACCGCGCTTTCTCACCTCACCGCTTTTTCTCTCTCTTCACTCGCCGTCACCGCTTTCTTCTCTCACTGCTGCTGCTTCTCGTTGCTCTCTCTCGTAGCTTTCTCTCGCTTCTCATTCTCTCACCCTCTCTCTCGCCGCTCTCTCGCTAGGGTTTGTTGCTATAAAATGTGGTGCTAACTAGCAATCAGCGATGCCACAAGTCTTCTTCTCTTCTCTCGCTTCGCTAGGGTTTTGTTGCGGAGATTTGCGAGAGGAATCTCCTTCTCTCGTGACGGCCGAGGTGAGATTCTATCTTCTTCTTCTCCTTTCGAGCTTGGATTCAATTCGCTTTGTGATGATGTTCTTTGCTTTCCGATGTTGAGCATCGTGGTTGATCTTGTTCGATTTTAGATTTGAATCGTTTGTTACTTATATTTAGTTTGAGATAGCGTTGAATGAGTTGTTGTTGTTGTTGTTGAAGTTTTTTTTTTAAATTAATAATCAATCTAGTTGGTGTGTAGAACATATACACCAAATGTTTGATAAAATGACTCAAATAAGGTTTACTTGTTCATTTCGAGTTTTGAGCATGGTTTGATCAGGGCTTTGAACTAATATACATTTTAACTTACAAAAATTGTTTCTCAAATTAGGTTTTTACTAAACTTCATGAATTAACTCCAACTTAGACTATTGAAGTGAAGATTCAAAATTTCAATGGCTAGACTTCATTCTAAATTTGCTTTGATGATTGGAAATACTTTATTTGAGTGAGGTAGAGATTGTGGACGTAATTAGGAAGAAAAGCTTGAATTAAAATAGTATATTAAATGAATGCATTCCAATTGTTTAATATAATGGTTGAAAGGAAACTTGTCTTTTTTTTCAAATTCAAGAGTAGAAATTTACATGGATAAAAGAGTAATTAGATTGATATGCATCATATGCAATTATTTTTAAGAATATAATAACTCGACACTTGGCTAGTTGAAGTAAACTACTTATAAATTGATCTTGGAAGAGGTTTGGACTTCCATAAAATTAAGTAGTAATGGTTTGGTAGAGTTGAACCATTTAAAATCACTTGTTTGAGCCTAACCAAACTTAGAAAAGGTTTAGGTATAAATGCATATTAGAATAACTTATAAATTCATTTTTACTAGCACATGGAAGTAGGCTTGCATATTTAAAAGAACTATTTAATATTAATGCTAGCCTTGGGTAATTAACTATTCTAATTGGAAACTATATTTGTAGTTACATGAATCCAACAACACCCAACTCCTTTGAATATACTTTCATATACAGCCACATGTTTGGACAAATGTATTGTTTAGGTTTAAATTACTAGAACAATGGTTCTATTAGCTTAGGATTTTGAGATTTATATTGCAGTGAGTGCTATTAGCGCGCTAATTCTGGGATCTAGCGCGCTAACATCATAGCTAGCGCGCTAACGACAAGATTAGCGCGCTAACTCAGAACTTCGTAATATCTAATTTGTTCCTTTGTGTTAGCAACCCTTAAACTTGTCCTGACCTAACCAACCCTTATATAACATGTTATACATGTTTATTATGATTCATTAAGCTTACTTGGGTGGTCCTGGATAATTTTATAAACCCCGAAAACGGAAATTCAAAGTTTCACAACTTATTAGGGGCTTTCCCGCAAATTTTCGCTAACATTTCAAAAACAAGTTTTCCTTTTTCAAAAACATTTATAATGATCTTCTAATATGTAAATGACCATTCACACATGGTTTCACATTGTTTAACCTCATTTACATAGTTAAGTGTTTAAAATCCACTTTTAAACTTTGAAATCAACTTATGACTTTGAGAAATGATTTCGAAAACTTGATGTATGCATGAACTAATGCATTTGGCTTGTGTGAAAGAATTTGTATACCTTACATTGATATTACAAATTGCGGCTTGAACTTTTCTTCTTCATTTCTTCATTTATGCCGAGTCTTGAACTTGTATTTCTTGAATACTCTTGAAGTGTTGTATTGCATCACAATCTCTCCATATTTCTTGAATACCCCGATGTGTTGTATTGCATCCTTTAACACAAACCGAAATACTTGATTAGTACATTTTCACCTTGTTTGTTTCCATCAAAATCTCACTTTTAATGTGAATGACTAACCACTTAGTCCAACAATTGTGTCATACATTGTTTGATTGTAGATACGCGTGGATGGTTCAACTAGACTATTCGAATCATCGATTTGACGTAAAAAATTATGCAATTGTATTGTAAGTAAACTAGTAAGAAATTCAATATTATTTCTTTTTCCTTTCCTTGCATATTTTAATGGAAATGATACCTATTGTTGGACTCTACTTCCTACCGAGTGACCTAGGGTCTAAAGTGGTAGAATTGAGTCGTTTACTCGTAGGTTAAGCATTCAAGTCGTGCTTGTGGCTCCTAGACGAGATCGAATCCTCTTGGTGAGCATTCGCCATGTGTCGTGGCTCCTCACAAAACTTCAAGGATCCAATTAATGCCGAGCATCCAGCTTGCAATCGTGGTCGTAAGTATCACAAATAGCCTTCCTACAGATAGTGAGTGATTCTTCTATTGTCATTTCAAATATATATATAATGGCTATACAATTGATGATAAAGTGACATTACCAAAAAACCAAATTGGTTTGTTTTTTTTTTTTTTTTTGAGCAAGATCACAAAGCAGCTCCTATCTCGCTTTGCTTGGCCACACTCTAAGCTTTTCTTTTAAAGCTTTCTTATTCTATTTGTGAGTTGTTATGCTATTTCTTCACCGCAAGAGATTTCCTCACCTGGTTTTTTTTTTTTTTTTTTTTTTTGGGAGCAGAACACATGGTCACAAGTATTTGGAGCACACAAGCAGTTGTAACTTCATTCCTATCTCGCTTTGCTTGGCAATATATCTAGTGGAAATTTTGCAATTGGAACTTGGAAATATGAACTTGCGCTTATTCGGATCGCCTTAAAGTTTTATGGACAAGCGCAGCGCATGTAAGTTAAAAAAGCTCGGCTTGAAATGAGATGAGTGAGCTTATGATAAATTTTGTAGCTTGTGAAAGTGGATTGATTGAAAATAGTCTTATGCGTTTTTTGGTCTATCTATGAGGTAGCATATTTTTGTTTTCTTATATGTTTTTAGAAAATGAAGATAAAAGTGAAAATGACAAACATTGCTATCTTCCTCCTACTCGGATTGGTAAGAATTTAATTTACTTAAATCAAGATATGCAAAGTTGTTTATCATCGTTTGTGGATTCTTAAATCTCAAATGAATTAATGTTAATCTTTTTGCTTGTTTGTAGACTTTGATGGTCGAGTGTGGATCGTCACTATAAGTTCGATGTGAGTCATTGCTCTTCTACATTAGCTCTATCTCCTATGATGCTTATGTCCCCGAAAAATTTAAGTTCAACTATTCAATTATTAAGTTGTTTCAAATGTCCCTCGTCACAGTGGTGTTGAAGAACATCTCAAGACTTTTCGATTGATAATTCTTTTTGTACATGTTCGGGATTGTAAGGTTTTTTTTTTTTTTTTTTTTTTTTTTTTGTGGTTGTTGAACAATAGGATTGGTGGTTTTGTGAATACTTAGAAATTTGGAGCATTTGTAATACTATACAATTTTTTTGGATATATATCTTTTTCAATTTTTGATTTTTACATTTTTGTTCTCTCAATTGAATATTTGTTGATATATATTGTCGATGTATGAATGTCAATTTATTATATATTGGCAAAAGTTAAATGTGTTTGATTGAGACCTATATATGTAAGACTTTAAAAACTAAACAAAAATGAAAATTAGAGACGGAAATAGCAACTAAATCTTTGGATTCCGTTGCTATTTCCGTCTCTAATTTTTTTTTTTAGATATGAATCGAAACGGATAAAATTCCGTTTTCGATCCGTCTCTCGATTAGCAACGGATCGTAGACTAAATAATCGAAACGGAATTTATTCCGTCTCTAATCGTAAACGGAATTAGAGACTTAATAAATTCGTTTCTAATCGAAACGGAATTTATTCCGTTTCGATCCGTTTCTAAATCGAAACGAATCCATTTTCCGTTTCGATCCAATCACGACGATGCTGTTTCGAGATTTTAACGCATTCGTCGTCTCGTTCGTTTCCGAATCCAATCAGAGACGGAATTTTTGCAAATCAGAAACGGAAAATTCCGTTTCTGATTTGCTTTTTTTTTGTAGTGACACATCTCAAGGCACGCCAATCCTTGATGTACCCAATTATTTTAACTTAGCCTAAAGCTTGATTATCCATTTTATGTCATATTCACTTTGATCCTTACTCATTTTATTCAAGTTATTATTATAAAACTTAGTGTATGCGTATGACGCCTATCCGATACCTGTGTCGACACACTTTATGAGGCGGTCACCTGTCACTCCATCTCACTCGACATAACATGATTTTTAAGAACATGCAAAGATGTATGTCATATTAAATGAATTACACCATAATAAAAGAAACCAATCAAACAATATA
Organism: Stephania yunnanensis; assembly: GCA_039657365.1. NCBI lineage: Eukaryota > Viridiplantae > Streptophyta > Magnoliopsida > Ranunculales > Menispermaceae > Stephania > Stephania yunnanensis. Next base: position 35,244,316 of record CM077590.1, on the reverse strand, counting down.
AACTAGTATCTAGTAAGGCGTGCCCCTAGCCTATCTGTAGCATTCATGTGGATCTAAGCTGGCGTTCTAATCTGTAAATAAATAATGATAATGGCATTAATGAAATGGTCCATTACAATTCTTTCCAACATGGGAAATTTCGTCTCAAAATTTAACATAACACCGTACCGCGTAATAGTTGATAATGCTCCCGCATAGTAGACTCAAGCTTTCAGGTGAGTCCTTTAGTCCCGTGATATTGCCAACGAAATAATACTCGAGAGATCTCCCTATTATATGGAGTTTATATTTTACGGTTTGACAATTGCATTGGTTATTCCTCGTAAGTCGTGTCAAGCTAAACCTCAATCAAACTCTTATCAACCAATGGTCTCGGTCTTGACCTAACTAGCTTACATAGAAATGTTGAATGTCGGATGAGCCCTAGCTCGCTGTGGCAGTAAGTCCAGTCTATATGCCACACTGCCAACTCGTGCTACGTCCCCAAATGGTCCGATGAATTTTGAGGCCAGTTTCCCCTTAATCCCAAATCTCTATTGATCATTCCAATTGGCAACTTTCTGATACACCATGTCGCCCTCCCTCATCATAGCTCAAACCCTCATGATACTTATCTGCATATTTCTTCTGTCTATCTTTGGCTACCTAATCTCTATGTGATCAACAATTATCTCTGGCTAAATGGTTGCTATATCCTCTGGCTCGGCCCAACACACGGTTGATTTATAGGGCCTCCTATACTACGCTTTAAAAGGAGGCATCCCGATACTCGCCTGATAGCTTTTATTATAAACAAACTCATATAGGGGTAGATAGTCATCCCATGAACCGCCAAACTGCAGTATACACGCCCAGAGCATATACTCTAAAGTTTTTATCAATCTCTCAACTTCAAGGCGTTCAAACTTTCATGCCAAACTTCTCTTGCATGCATTTCTAGAACTTAGACGTGAGTCAGGGATCTTTGTTAGATACAATAGCGACTGACACCCTATGCAATCTAATAATCTCCCTATCGAACAAAGTGCCCAGCTATGGGAACGTGTACCTTATCGAAATCGGTATAAAGTTTGTTGATTTCATAAATCTATCAATCACTACCTAAACGGCGTCGTGTCACCTGGAAGTCTATGGTAGTCCACTCATAAAATCCATAGTAATATGTTCCCATTTCCACTATGGAATGGGTAATGGTTGCAATAAAGCTCCATGTATCCTGTACTTAGCCTTTACCTACTGACAAATGTGATGACTCCTGATATATACGCCTACGACAACTTTCATCCCTGCCCGCCAAAGTAGTCATTGAAGATCATGACACATCTTAGTCTGACCAGGATGAACTATGTAACAAGACCTATAGGCGTCCTCTAGAAAATTGTCTTGTAACTCAAGAATTGATGGTACCCACAATTTTCCTCTATGCCTCAAACACCGATTTGCTATATGTGACCAATCTGTACACTCGGGATCTTGTGCTAGCTTGCTGAACCTATTATACAAATAATCTTCTCTCTAGCACTGAGCGACCAACTGATGCAGCAGAGATCTTCTAAACCAGTTGAACGAATCCATGAACAACTTGATCTAGGTCAGAACTTAAGCCAAGTTCGAAAATTCTTTTATTCAAGAAAAAAAACTGTGAATTACATCTAATAGGTCGCTTAAATAGCGAAACCCTAAATTTTTCCAAAAATAGTAAAAAGTCCAAAAAGCCCTAAACCGGAAACTAGACGAAAAATAGAAACAAACGCCGCAAACGACAATAAAAACGGAAATTCCGAATGAAAGTTATAATCTAAACAAAAATTTCCTAAAATAGCAAAATTGTCGTTTCGGAGGCAAAAATGATGGAATTTCGCCGAAAAACATCGTTTCCAATCAACCCATGCCCCCGAAACGCCAAAACTCAAACGCCCAAACTTTCATCGAAATTACAAAAATGCCATCCTGTCATATCTTTTCCTATTTTTCCATATATTTTCCTATTTTTCCAAGAATTTGCAACTAATTCTTGGACTTCATCATTATCCTGTCAAGAATTTGCAAACCAATTCTTGGACTTCATTTGGTTAAGAATATGCAGCTCATCTATAGCAAGAATCTCTCTCATTTACATGGCTGATGACGCCTATAATAGTTCGTGTTCATATGTCATGCGTCACATAACTTCTCTCAGTAAAGATAGTGCCTTTTGGCCTTCAGTGCAAAAGTGACTGCTATAAGCTCCAAGTCATGCATTGGATAATCATCCTCATTGGATCTCATATTTCTGGATTAGTAAGCCACTGGTCTGCCCTCCTACATCAATAAACATCCAGGCTCAACTCTTGAGGCATCTGTGTAAAGTAATAAACTCTTACTCGGCTCTGGTAATGTTAACACTGGTGTTGATGTCAATCTTCTTTTCAACTCCTAGACTACTTATTCACACTCTTCTAGCTAATCAAATAGCATATATTTCTTGGTCAGTCTCATCATCAACATCGCAATCAAGGAAAAGTCTTGTACAAATCGGTGGTAGTACCCTTCTAACCCCAAGAAACTCTGAATGTCAAAAACAAAGTTAATAATCCTCTAGTCAATAATAGATCAAATCTTCTTGGAATCCACAAGGATACCTTGATCGCTGATGACATGTCCAAGAAACTTCACCACATACAGCCAAAAATCACACTTGCTGAACTTGGCATATAGCCTGTGCTCCCTCAATGTCATCATTACTTTCCTGAGGTGACTATCGTGCTCCATACACGTCCTATTGTAAATCAAGATGTCGTTAATAATGACTGGCATAATTGTTTAAGTAAGGTCTCAAGACCCAATGCGTCAAGTCTATGAAGTACGCCAGGGCATTAGTCAGCCTTAAAGGCATGACTATAAACTTAAACAATCCATATCTCGTATTGAAAGAGGTCTTCTTAATGTCCCCTTCTCGAATCCTTAACTGATGATGGCCTGAACACACATCAATCTTTGAGAAAAGCTTGACACCTGCCAACTGATTGAATAGATCGTCGGTCTTAGGGAGTGGGTAATGATTACCGACTGTCGCCTGATTTAGTTTCTTGTACTTCACACACATCCTTATGGAACCATCCTTCTTCTTCATAAATAACACTGACGCTCCCCAATGAGACATTATTGGGTGGATGAAACCCTTCTATGATAGATCCTTAAGCTTTATCCTCACTTCCTCCTACTTGGATACTAAGATAAAATAAGGTATGCTAAGAATCAATTGTATGCTTGGTAAAAGCTTGATAATAAACTCGACCTATCTAGATGGTGGTAATCTTAGCAAATTGTCTGAAAAACATCAGGAAACTCTCTAACCATTTGAACATCCTTAATCCTTATCTCCGTCCTCGGCTCCGACTTAACTACTATTGCAAAGTCTTCCATCCCCTGATTCGTAGCCAGTCGACTTCTAGTAATGGGTAGTGGAGTCGTGACTCAAGTAAATGTGAACTCTGGAATCCCCAGAACACGAAAAGTAATGGTCTCTTAGAAGCAATCCAGTTGTGCATGATACGTCGCCAACCAATCTATCCCCTAAAGTGTGTCAAACTTGAGGTATAATAGGACTAGCAAGTCTATTGGTAACTGATGCTCTTACCTCTATCATGCAGTCTAAACATATCCGGTTAGGGTATATCTTATCCTAACATCAGTATTGAGGCAAGGTGTGTATTTAGTGTCTGTGATGCTAACCCTAGCTCTCCTTCCATGTATCCAGAAAAAATGAAAATGTGCTACTAGAATTTCTCATAACATGCATCGGTCTACCCATAATAGATAATTTACCCTCAATAAGCTGTCTCGTCACATATCTATCTAGCTGTGCAATTTTACGTGCTCTTTCACCGGCCTGACCCTGCTGTACTCCTGATGGTGATGGTGGTGTCCTATAGTTAGCCTTCTAGTGCCTTCTCTGACCATAATGATGACATCAACATCTCTCATGCCTCCCATCATGCCTATCTCTAGATCTCTGACCCTAACCCCAGTCTCTTTAACCCTTGTCTCGATCTCCCTGATGCATATCCTGACCATACTGCTGAGGTTGCTATCGACGTCGCTTGAGTGGTGCAGGTGTAATAACATGAATTGGATGCATGTCATCATAACGGAACCTATCTCCCTTATAATCATCACTACCTTCCCTATCTTGTTGTCTATCATGATAGACATTCCTAATAAGCTTTATCTTTATGTCTCTTCAGCCTCTTATCTAGTAGAGAACTCTTCCTTATCGGCCTTTTGAACTGTTATAAACTAGGTATTCGCCTATCGCCTCTCTGTAGAAAATATGTCTCTTGAACAAGGGGTAGATCGCACATATCCTATAATGTGTACGCTCTAGTCAATACAATCGCACTATCGACGACCTCCACTAATCCTCGTACAAAATAATAAATATGTAACCTCTCCGTCCTGACAACATCCATGGTAACTTGAAGTAGATATCGATATCTCTCCATATATAATAGTACCAATCGGTTACCCTATCTTAGGGCTAAGAAATCCTCTCTCAAATGTAACTGGAATTCAATGGAGTTAAACTCATCACAAAACATATGTTTGAAGTGTGCCTATGTTGTCAACTCTAGGTGGGTATCGCAGTAAGTAGTACACCTTATATCGCACCTGTATACTCCCCTCAACTCTCAGTAGCTTATGTAGCCACTAGTGTGAATGTAACAATCTCTCAGCCTCCTTCGGGTCACCACATTCGTAGAAATAACCAGGATGAAAATGAATAAACTCTATGATCAACTTCGCCTTAAGCATCAAAGTGAACACGAAGGTAGTGGCTATAATATCCATCACTCGGTTCATCGGTGTAGGAGTAGGAGTTGGTGTCTCGACTGCTACGAACTGGTATAGCCATTTGTGTAACCCTCTCAACAGCTATCTCGGGAACCATATGAGTAGTTACCTGAACAGGCTTCCGCTGGACAGCTAGGGCGATAAAACTCTATGTGGAGATAATTTTAACTACGACGAGAGCAACGAAGGGTACTATATGTGTCCTTAGTAACTCTAAGATCTTTTCTAACCGAACGTCATGCGCTGCAAGTTGTCCATCGACGCTCTGCGTAGTAGCAATGGTAATGGCCTCAGTAGGATCGCTAGTTTGACCAATCTCTGGTAGGGTAGTAAATTGTCCATCCATCATTATTTGTATCGAGAAGCGTGTGTCGAATCATCTTTGGTATATATATATATATATATATATATATATAAGCTTATAGTATATAATACACAATCAAAACATAACATGTTTATACTCACTAACTCTACAGGCCTCACAATCACGTCCCAACTAGTGTTATAAGGTAAGTACATTGGGTTTCCAAATCTAACGTTTATTTATTAAGTTTTATGCTCTTACATTATTTCCTTAGGTTCCTCGAACCATGGCTCTGATACAAATTGTAGTGGCCCCGCACCCTGAGGCCGCCAAGTGGGTGCTAATCCTTGCCCAGTGGGCCCCATTGCACAGTCCATGTCAGTGACCATCAGGGTCTCATGCTCAGTTGGCTTTGTTTGCCAAGCCTACATCCTCGTTATGCATGCTAATTTTTCTTGTTGTTATTATATTGTAAACAAATAATGCATATATCCTTTTCAAGTCATGTATATTTAAGGTTTACGGTCTTTTGTTTTTAAAGTTTGCTAATTATACAAATGGCTTGTGTTTTAATCAATTGCAATTGATAAGCAATACATTTAAAATTAAAGCCTTAAACTAACAAAAAAAAAGAAATGTATACATGTCTTGTGTCATAAAACATAAATCCTAATGTGGAAAACCCGAAAATGGAGTACTCTGTATATTAGGCAACCTGATAACCAAACGTTAAGCATATATATATACACATGTATAATGTATATCTAGTCTTCCAGATACCTAAAATAAATTAAAATATCAAAAAGCTAAACACATACGAGAGTGTCATGGACAATAGGCGTCCGAGATAGTCATCTAGGGTCCCCTTTCCCCTACTCGTACTAGGATCTATATTAAGCTGTCACAACAAAATAGATGACGAGTCCATTAAGTAAAATCCGAAGGAAATTCAATGAGCATTTAAGTAAATAAGAAGCCAAAGAAAATGATAAATAAACATGAAGAAATATGAACAGGAAGCTGTAAATGTATCATCGCATGCATACATAACAGGTGGATAAACAAAGTGTGCGATCGTCCCAGTCAGACTAGACTTTACTTCAGATCCCCAGGATCCCTTCAGTGGGTGCCCTCACTTCACTTTCACCTGGTTCCTTGCAATGATTGGCCTAAACCCACGCATCACTTACACGTTCACCAGTCAGAAACTTGGGTCGCAATTCACTGAGGGCTTGGTTACACATGTTATAGTCTAGCGTGCCATAAACACACAACCAATATACTAGTGGGAGCAACCTCAACCAATCATCCAAAATTGTATGGAATAAAATGGTATGCAATAATGGACAGAAGCAATACATAAACAATAATTAAATACATAGGTGATGTTCCTAAGGGTTTTACAAACCTTAAACATGCGCTCCGACTTCCTCGAACCCCCCAATCTGACCTGTAGCTTTCAGTACCCGAGCTACAATTCACTTTGTCCCTTGAAGTCCAAATATATCATTTTAATTGATTTAGAGCCATATTAAGTTTAATTATTAATAATAAAATAAGAAACTGACTTTTATTTCAAATTTTTAGTTGTGGCATATTTTTCAAGTTACGCCGAGGTGTCAAACGCCCAAAAAATTCTCGAATTCTAACATTTTACCTTTTCCATTTTTTATATTTTCTCCTATTTTTCTAGATTTTTCTATAATTTTTTTAATTTTTATCTATTTTTTATTATTTATTTTAGTTATTATGTATTTAATTTAGTTTTTAATTATTTTTAATTCTTAATGGTGTTAGGCCCACCTGAATCAGGATCGGTTCGGCCCAATTGGGCCGAGCTTGTTCCGGTCCGACCCAAGGTCGCACGCATGCACGTTAGGTGTGCGTGCGGCCCACCACTAATTGATTTTGTAGAGACGAATTGTAATGCATTGCAATTTGTCTCTGCCTCTAGTACATAAGCATTTTTTTATTTCTCTTTCTTTTCTTATTCTCATTCTCTAACGACCTAACTAAAACAACAATAACAATAACAACAATCAACAACAACCATCACCATTACCTTGATTTTATGTCCTTCATTCTGATCTCTTACACTAATTCTAATGGAAATTCAACCCTCTAAATCCCTGGTTTTTGCTCTTAAGTTTAGGAGGTAGAAGATGACGGTGCATGTTTATTTTTCCCACTAACTCTTGCAGTTTCTATGTTGTGTTTAGATCAATTGTGTATACATGTCCCGAGGAAGATCTTGTGGTCCATGTTAAGGCTGTCACACACAAAATAATGACTTCATTGAGACACTAAACATCCTATTATTACACATTTTAAGGTCATCCTAATGCCCATCAATGGCTTTTATTTAATTTAATCAAACTGTAGGCAAATTAAATTGATTCTTTTAAAATAGCCAACTTAGGTACAACAATAATATAGTTAGTATATTTGATGCATAACTAACCTAATTTATGTCTCACTCACTCCCAACTATCTGAAACCCAGTGCCCACGTCCTAACACGCATCTTAAGGCGCGTCAATCCTTGATGTAACCAATTATTTTGACTTAGCGTAAAGTTTGATTCTCCATTTTATGCCATATTGGTATTGATTCTTAGTCATTTTATTCAAGTGAGTATTATAAAACTTAGTGTTCCCATACTACGGCTATCCGATACCCGTGTCGATATGCTTTACGAGGCAATTACCTGTCACACCATTTCACATGACATAACATGATATTTACAAACATTTGATGATTTATGCCTTATTTAATGAAATACGCCGCAATAAAAAGCAAGCAATTAGATAATATAACTAGCACCTAGTCAGGCTTGCCTCTAGCCTATCTGCAGTGTTCACATGGGTCCGAGTTGGAGTCCTAATCCATAAATAAATAATAATAGTGGTGTTAATAAAATGGGCAGTTACATTTACCAAGCCATTGATTTTTCTAAATTCAATGGAAATGCCACATTCTTATATTTGTTAATCTACCCATTGGATAAAATACAACACCGTAGAAATAAGATAGCATTACACTAAATGAAAATCATGCCTAGTCTAAGTCAATATTAATATAAGCCATATAATGAACAACTTAAAACACAATCACCTAAAGCATCCACTCGAGAAAAACCATAAAGATTAACCCTAGTTACTACTTCTATAATTATAGTCAGTAACTATAGACATAGAATCAGAATTGAAATATCACTTAACACATTTGTAACTATGCATGCAATATTAATCTTCTTTAGGTGTAATACACAAAAACAACTTATTAAATTCGTGATTGATGTGTATGAATAAACTTAAAGCATTAAGTTCATGATTCCTTAATTATAACTATCTATCAATTCAAAGTATATACGTGTCTAGGGTTTGTTTAAATTGATAGACTACTCACTTATGCTGAAAATAAACAATGCAAACATATAATTAAGACATAATGAATGAATAAATACCTTAATATAAATCAAAGTTCTAATGTATCTTCAAACGTCAACTAGTAATATAGAATAGACACTAGAAATAATGTAAAGCAAAAAGAAAAGAGAATCATTTCGAATGTCTCTTATTCTTTTATAGTCTTCCTATTCATACGTATCCTATATAAACTCAAATTATTCATATTAATCTAAAAAACTAGTAACCGACCTCAACAATTTGTCAATGATTCTTAAATTGTACACAAATCTTTGAGTAAATAACTAGAAATGGTTCTCAGTGCTCCCCCAATTAAGCTGGCAATTTCTAGTTTATTCTCTAATTTGCTGTGGATTCGCTGACACTTTCTTGCTATCGATTTAGGTGCCGATTCCTTGTGTAATTGCAAATCGCTAGATTTCTTTTACAATTATCTGTTTTGGTATTCTTTCTCTTTTCTTCCATTTCCTCGTTTTTCCATTTTAATCCTGAAATCAGAAAAATAAGAAAATACAGTGTAATATCATATATATAAACATAAATTACACTATAAAATATGTCTAATTATTGACTTGTCAGTTAATTCCTTACTAAACACTCATTAACCTCAATCAACAAGATTGTTTTAGAATCTTAGGTTTTAATGCCAACATTGTCATACCCTACCTAATTAAGGCATCTGACCGGCTTAGATTACTTTAATCCCCATATAATCTAGCAGCTTCAATCCCTCCATTAATAAATAAACAATATTAATATCTTGTGATAATCAAATATAATACATTATCAACCATTGAGGAATCTAAGTAAATCTTAAAACTCAAACTTTCTATAGATTAATTACATAATCCTAAAAATTTCATAAATTTTTTTTCGACATCACCTACTTTATTTGAAGCTTACACCAGAAAAATCGACCTTCAAAAGTCTTCAACAAACCTACTCAGCTCGGTGGAAATGCCGAAGGACTCACAATCCACCCTCAAAAATATATATTGTATTGATTTAAAAGATCAAAATCCTTAAACTAACATTACCCTAGCTCCTAACTTCTCTTAATTCATCCAAAAACTTTTACAAGTATTCCAAAGAAGATTCTAACCACACACGAATCCGAAAACCTATTTATAGCATATATTATATCAAAAACATTATATACATAGTGAGAATAAAACTTAGCAACTCATCGAAAACCATAAAGCTTCCCTTTCTTTTGTCGTCGGTCTAACCTGTCATTATTCAATTATAAAAAATTGATAATGTCAGATAAGTAAATCCCACACGATCTAGTACACATGTAATAATCAAATGCTTAATAATCCAAGAGATTAAACAAATAGTATGATCCAAAAATTCAAATACAACCGTGAATCAATCTCATTTCTATTACTCGACCATTAACAGTTGATATCCTTTGAAAGTGGTAAGTAAATAGTATTAAGGACTCAGGCACAGAGAGGATAACCAAATGAGTCTCGTTGCTCTATTCTATCAGAGTATGATCTAATTCAATGTGATATCAAGATAACTACGTGATACAAAGTATCAGTGACTCTAACCCTCAAAGCATAATATTGTGTTCAACCCTTTACCCATAGTATAGTAAACGATTTAAGGAAATTGGAGTCAACCTTGTCTTCCCCACCCGTGTATGCATGTACAACAAATAATGCAATATCAAGGATCAATATAATTTATACGAAATTATAATCATATAATATAAATGTTACTATGGGATTTACTTAACCTTTCAAACGTGATATCTTAACTCCCTTGCGCTCCGAGAAAGTAAAATAGTCAACACGGGGTTCCAAATGCAATCGTAAAATTCATTTATAAGTCTGGCAAGATTTCACAACAATTCTACAATTGTTTCCAACTTATTATAATTTTAATTGGTCCTATCACGATTCGAAAACACCAAAGTTAATCCAAATCAAATCCCTGGACATCTGAATTCCACTATCGTCTCCAAATTATGGTTTGGTATCGTAAAATCAACCTTGACTAGACTTTAAGTTTTTTTACTATTTTAGACATTTTCGAGTATTGTAACACGCATTATGATGCAAAATCCCTGATATAAATTCCTTAAAAATCATAAAATCCTCATTTTTCCTAAAAATTTGCAATTTCTATTAAGTTTCCCAAAAATCCTCTTTTTTTCTAAATTTTCCTAATTTTCAGTGATTTTTATTTAATTTTTTTCAATTTTAAAATCATTTTTATAAGGAGATTTGATTCCTAAACTATACCGATCCGGCTCAATTAAATCGTACCCGGTTCAGTCCGATCTAGGGATCAAACGCCCTTCTTCTTCCTCATTTCCCTACAATGAATAGAACCATTCCGTTTTGATTTTTTTTCTTACTTTCTTAATGTTTGTGGCGCCCAACTCGGGCAGGGGAGCTAACGGCTCCCCCTCTCCAGCTTCTTCCCCCTACTATTTCTTCTTCCTTCCTCCCTCTCGTTTTACTATTTTTTTATCGATTTTTACTCAATCTGAACCTCCTTACCTCTCTCACAACCAACAACAACAATTAACCTTTCTTCAATTCGAAATAACCAAAAATCAATCCAATTAATCTATACTCATACATTCCAATCGAAAAAATGAAAATTGAAATTTGAATCACTAACTCACCTTTAACCCGATGCACACACCACAGTCAACCCAATTCGATCATTAACATTCCTATTTCAATGATGAAGAATGAAGAAAAACCAGTGAGAAAGAGAGAAGAGAGGGAATAAACCCAGTGAAAACAATAGGGACGATGAAGGCACCAATGGGAGAGGTGAGGAAATGAAGATGAAGAAGATGGAGTACCTAAATCGATCCCCTATTAGTTTCGAGTGCCGCTAAGGGCACCCGACCTTTTCATGAAGGCACCCAGTTAATGTGGGCACAAACCAATTTACCTGGGGCACCCAAAAATTAGACCCGAAATACCCAAAATACCCATCGTGCAAAAAACTCTCGCACCCCACCACCCCCACCACCACCTTCACCGAAATCTTGTGGAAGAATCCATTTCTTTTGAACCGACCTGTGAGAGGAATCCCCGAAATCGTGTTTCCCGTGTCTTTCCTTGTGTTTCTCCTTCGTTGTACGAGTTTTTGCAGTTCGTAGGGTCGGGGTGTGAGCCGATTTCGTCTCCAAGTTAGGGCTCGGTTGAACATCGTCGAACACACATATTTTGCGCGAAATCGATCGTTTGAAGGTACGTGTTTAGTATACTTAAGTTACATTTGGTAGAGTAGTTGTAATGTGTGTGTGGCGATTTGTTGAATGGTTAAAAAAATGGGAATTCGCGGTTCTCGCACACACAGCCGTAGATCGTGCTAATCGTCTCGGCCAAGCATGGCCGAGACAAGAAGCTAAATTTTTGGGAACTCGAAGTCTCGCCACAAAGGCCTAAGAGTTCACAAGTGTCTCTGTTACGCATGGCCGAGAATACTTCGGTTATCTCGGCCGAGACATGACGAGAGCTAGAATTAGTGCTAGGTAATGTGGTGTCGGTGGTGTACAACCGAGAATTTACTCCTACTCTCGGTTTTACACTGGCGAGAGGGTTACACTAGGCTCGGTCGAGATAAGACGAGAGCAAGGCAAATCGAAATGGTCAATCCATCTCGGTGGTATACAACCGAGACCTTTCTATTGGACTCGGTTGTACATTGCCGATATATTGGAGGCCTTGTCGGTCATGGGTGATCGAAAATATGGGTTGTTTCACGAACCTGCTTAACTGAGACACCAAAAATGGATGAATTTGAACTTTTTTTTTTGTAAATTTTTTTTGGGTTCTGTTCCATGCGCTTATATGTTGTACTGTTTTCAGGTATGGCTCGTTCGAAGGTACCGGTGACTAGGGAGGAGGCTGGTATTGAGGTGCCGAGGCCTAACCGGGGGCGAGGTGGCCGGATACCCCCAATAGCATCATACCGGAAAGAGAAAGAGAAGGAGAATGAGGATGTTAAGGGAAAGGCCAAGGTAGATGGTCATCGTGGAAGGTTACATTTGCACGATGAGGGTTCGAACATCGATGCTGGGCGACCTGAGGATCTTGTTGTTGCCCGAGGGGAAGAGAAGGGGAATGCGTCGGAGTCGAGTAGCAATGACTCTTCAGAGGCGGGGAACATGACAAAAACTGATCGTAATGTGGGCGGGAGTAGTACTGGTGGAGCCGGCCATAATGAAGGAGAGCCATAAGTGCCCATTGAAGTGCGTGCTCCATTCCCCGGTGGTCTTATAGACGGGCGTTGTTGAAGAGCTTCAAGGATCATGTTGCGTTAGCGATTTGGAGGAATGAGGTAATTTCAATTTCATTGAACGGAGTAACTTAATACTCATGGTTTTCACAAAATGACGAGATGTATTTATTTGTTGCAGGAGCGTCCCGTTCTCGAGTGTATCAATCACGGAGCTCAGATACAAGAATGGGATTTACAGTCGTGCCACCCGGACACGGCGGGACTTCAGAGGATTATTCAGCGTTCCGGGTTGAATATGCTAATAGACTGCTCATAGCGCAAGGCCAATAAGGAGGTGATCTCCGCATTTGTGGAGCGGTGGCAGCCGGAGACGAACACATTTCACCTACCTTTTGGTGAAATGTCTATCTCATTAGAGGATGTGGCTTCCTCTTGAAGATTCTTGTGACGGGCAAAGTTGTGGCAGTGGAGAACTTTGCGAGGTACACGGAGGAATCTTGCTCGGACGCTATTAAGATGGTCTCGAACCAACTTGGGGTTAGCGTCGAGGAGGCTGAGGAGGAGGTGAATATCAGCAAGGGGCTCACAGTGCGCAAATGTTGGTTGAAGAGTCGATGGTGCCCCAAAGCTTGTTCGAGACCCAGAAATTATCCTCCTGTGGAATGCACCGCCCGAGCGTACCTGTTGTACCTTTTGTCATGCACTCTATTTGCTGATAAGAGTGGGTCTCGGGTGTCGATCGCGTTGCTGAAGCTTCTTGAGGACTTAGATGACGTAGGAAAGTACGCATGGGGCGCGGCTGCGTTGGCCTACTTGTATCGACACTTGGGGTCCGCCACGAGAGTGCAAGTGTCTCATATTGCTGGCTACCTCACATTGCTTGAGGTTTGTTATAAATTAGACTTAATTTTCTTTTTGTATAATAATTAGGGCAACTTGTAATTGTGGACTAACTAACATTGTACGTATTTGCAGGGATGGGTGTACGACCATTTCAAACTTGGTCTCGCCACACCCAATGCGAAGTACATGGACTACGTGCAACCTCGTGTCTGCAGATGGATTCAAAAGCACGAGACGGTGGCGAATGTTGACAAGCTTGGGTCCATTAGGAGAACCTTGGATAGGTTGCGCCCAAGTGAGGTGATATGGTTATCCATATCCTCTGATGATTGATGTTTTAGTAATTTTTTTCCTAACAATGGTTGTTGTTTTTTGATTAGGTCACTTGGGACCCATATGTGAATATCAGGGAAAATCGAGTTGTGCACGCAATGGCCTTTTATAGTGGGACGATAAAGTACATGGATGTGGTGGAGCCCTACCACCCGGAGAAGATTCTGAGACAGTTTGGCCATGTGCAATCTATACCAGATCCTTCGTACCGTGCATTGGAAGCACACCGAGGGCCATCTGCGAACAAGTACTTAGTCAAGTATGGGTTCCAGCAAGACAATTGGGAGCGCTGGAGGAACCATTTGTTGGCTCCTGAAGTTCGTGGCAACTAGGCAGAATTTGAGTTCTTTGCTACACTAGACTACCTGCCTTGGTTCCTCAAGGTGTCTCATCCCGTGATCACCAATCCGAGCCATGAGAACGAAGACATGCTCGCCACAACCATCGTAGACAATGATCTACTGGAGGTATTGAAATGGTTATATGTATTATGCATGTCTTATTCATACCGATATGTTTTACATTAACACTAACCCGATTATTTCATCAGCGTAATAGGCGTGCGTTGGACGCGGCATTGCGATGGATGGACCTCCCGCCGGAGTTGTGTACGATTGATTCTGCGAGGACAATGGCGAATGACATCATCAATTTTCTTTCGGGGAGGAGTCTAGGTCCCACCACCACGAGTACGACTCCGGCGACCACAACCGGCACAACCGCCACATCCGGCCCTACCGAAGCAGGCCCGCGCGAGCCTCCAAAGATGGTAGCACTTCCACACACTCCACCCCGGCCACAGCTCAGCCCGCCACGGTCGATGCTCGCCATCCGAAGAGAATGATTGGGAAGGAGTATCAAAGGAAGAATTTGAAGAAACCGAAGCAATGACCAAGTGGGGATGGGGAACATAGACATTATGTATGAGTTTTATGATGTTTGCGGAGACAGTTTTATGACAGTTTTGTAATGTTTTATGCGTACTTGTTGGTTGATGACTACATGTTGGTTGATGAGTACTTGTTGGTTCATGATTGGTTTAGGATTCTTTATGATACTTGTCACTGTTCGACCATTGTGCTACTTTAGTTGCTGTTTTACATTGCGCGTATATGATGTATTTTGGTCTTATTTTGTTCTAGGGTACTTGTTTTTTTTTATTCTGAGTCTGTCTCGGTCAAGCACGACCGAAACTCATGTGAGATTGTCGGTACTGAACAACCGACACAAATGCAGGATTCACGGTGTTACCCGGCCGAGAATGTCGCTGGTTCCTTTATTTAAATATGTGTCGGTCACTGAAGGCCGAATCCTTTCGAAGATTATCGGTGACTCGTCACCGACATCATACGAGGGAGTTCGACAAGTGCTCGACGAGATAAGCCGGCGCATTTGATGAACGTGGTGGAACAACTCGCGATTACTCAAGGCCGAGAAGCCATGAGTATGGTCGCGCATAGGTCGACGAGAAGAGGCAATTTCGACATTGTGTGACTGAGACTTAACGTTAGTTCTTGGTGGTGTATGGCCGAGACTATATAGTATGTCTCGGTCATTCAGGGCCGACACGTCTGTTCCAGCGAACATTTCCAAATAACTATACAACTAACTTTCCAACTAACTTCACACGAATGAAAATGTTCTCACGACAGTGTGAACCAAAACGTAATTAATTATATATCAATATAACATTCAAAGTCACTATACAAAAATTAAAATGTACAACAATACCCCAAAGCTGGTACGATATTTAACTCAATGTATATGCATACAACATTCGAAGTAACTTTCAAAATTGCTAAATGTACAGCCATCAAGATTTCTAGAAACAATTTTAACACTACGGTGTACCTAAATCTACAACGGATATGATGGCTTCATTAACAGTTGCAATGGGCGTGATGTCTCGAAATACGAATCCATCTCGCCAACCTTTCGCGTTGTCCTCAACATACCGATCCCACGAAGGATATAAGGATGGCAATGGTGCATTCACACGCAACTTCACCAGTCAAAGTGAACAGTATAACATAAAGATATTGTCACAATCCCGCTTAGGGGGAAAACATAACAATTCAACAAAATTCATAGCACTTACCCCAACCCAATGGATAGTCCTGTCATTTATGATGGCAATGACAAGTCTGTTGTGCAACGACGACGGCGAGAGCACTACGTAGAGGTAGAAATGTGGAGGCACTCCCATGCGAGAGGTTGACAAGAATGACATTGAATGCAGTGGATACTAACAATCCCATGTCTGGAAGTGTCAACCATTCTTTGAAAGATGCACCAACTTGATTCTCTGGGCAATGCACCGCAATCTTGACATTCTCGTAACTCGAGCCAAGCACTTCCCGCTAAAGGTTTTCATACCCGATAATCTCATCATACGTCCTTGTACGAACAATCCTCCACCCGTCTACATCGGCAAGTCCAAGCCCAGACGCAACACACCGATATCCACAATTTCCATCAGCAACCACATCGATAATGCCCTCAACATGTGGCAACCAATCCAGTTCTACGCGATGACCATAAGCCATGTTAGTTGCGCTTTGCGTGCGTCGACTAGCACGACACATTTTAGGAACAACTTTATTTTTCTTTTGCCTATAAGTGGAGGCCTCCTTTGTGGATATCACGTACTCAAATCCGCTCGGCAACCGTCTTGTCGAGGAATCGTCATCATCGTGTTTTCTCTTCGATACTGCCTTGCCTCCGATTAAGACCCCGGTGTCCTTCCGTTTGTCTTAATTTTCGCCGGCGGCATAACACCCGGTGTAGACGAAGGTCGACTAATCTCCCTGAGCTGCTGAATAATCCTGAGTCGATCGTCCTCATCAGTGCGAGCATGAAACTTTTCCAACACTCGTTCAATCTCATCGTGCACGTTGTACCCAGACGGGTCCACTGGATTCTCAGGTATCATACTCAACTTTCGCCAGTAAACATGAATGTCCTCGAGAGGGATGGGCGACCGAGAAAATATACGATGGTTTAGCTCACGTGCACAAGGAAGGCCATGTGTGGTGCGTATCTCACAACCACAACGAGTGGAGTCGTGACCAACATCCTCTCCACGTGTCAATTCATCTCTAATTAGCTTAAGCGCCCGTTGAGAGACATAACCACGCAATCGTCGATATAACTCATCAATGTACTCATATTGGACAACATTCAAACTTAGCTCAAACGATGCCTCGATATTGTTGTGTTGGATTCTAAGGAGGCCATGAACCACATTCCACAAAGTCTCAAAATTGGTCTGACTGTTCCCAAGGTGTAGCTTCAGAATAGAATGAGCAGACTCCACCCTCTGCGTTGTCATTTCCCCAAAGTGCATAATTCTATTTGTCCAAGCGGAGACAAATTTCTCCTTGTAGTTCTTTAACCATGTGTTGTCCAAGTACTCAGTAAGACCCTTGACATTCCCAAACTCACAACGCAGGTCATTCATCCTAACTTCAAATAAGGCCTCTGAGTTGGCATACATCACGCTAGACCACCTATCCTTAAAACACGCAAAACCATCGTTCTCCCCAAACATCTTCTTAGTCTTGGCTAATACTACTTTGTTGATGTGCCAAGAGCAAAGGAGGTGAGACGATGACGGAAAAACTTCTTCTACGGCACTAATAAGGGCTAAGTCCCTATCGGTAACAAACACGTCAGGTTTAGGCCACCCATCCAATATGGATCTCAAGTTCTCAAGTGCCCGAACATAATTCCCATGACTCTTTGATGATATGAATGCAAACCCAATGGAGAACGTCAAGTGCGTAGAAGTGATGCCAACAATCTCCAACAAAGGCATTCGGTACCTATTTGTCTTGTACGTGCAATCCATCAAAATTACCGATGAGAAACACCTTAGAAACTTTATTGAGTCGGGATGTGACCAAAATAAGTCGGTGACAACATTCGTAACGGGATGCTTCCTATGCCATGACATCCACTTATTCTTCTCCAATATATGCAACATTTGTTGCATTTGAGTCCTCCCACTCGCATCCTCATTTCAGACTCTTTGTCTTGCATTATATATTGTCCTCATTGTTGATACGTTTCTAACATCTCTTTGCTTCAACGTATTTAGGATGTCTCTTGGCTTCGCATTCCCCTTTGTCATTTGCACCACAACTTCCTGCTCTCCCTTATCCAATCTTCCGGCAAATGAATGGCCGTCCAAGTTTTTTGCGGGCTCGTGATTGTGCCTCCCACATATAACAATGACATACCACAAGGAGTCAGCATTTTCCTTTACGTTGATAAGGAAAGGGCATTCACATTTCTTCGTACCAGTTTGAGTCCTCGCCTTTTCCTCTTCTTCATCATTTCTTGATTTCGAATAAATTTTGGCTGCTTTCCCCTTCCATACTCTCTTAGACATTCCCCTATATGTCCCAGACCTCTCACAGGCAAGTCTAACCCTTCCCCTGCGCTTAATGCCCCCGGCATCAGAGTGCTTTGTCACTAGTACAAACATGTTCTCACGGCCTATCATTTGAAGCCATGAAACAACCGCTTCTCTAGAGGGGAATGGCCTACAAGTTCCTTGTAGTCTGGAAATAGGGTAGAAACCAGCATTACGTGCAATACAAACAGTGTAACATTATAATCAACCAAAATGTACAGCACAATCACAAAAAAACCCCAAAAAATAGGTTCTCGGTCGTACAGGTCCGATACTTTCTTCCGCGTATCGCTCACGTACGACCGAGAGTTACAAAGTACTCTCGGTCGTACCATACCGTGACCTAAGTACACCTCTCGGTCCTCTATGACCGAGACATCACCATACATCTTGGTCCTGCGAGGCCGATACAATCGCGCACATCAACAGAAACTTCGGATAACCGCAAAAAAAAACACAATAAATTTGCAAAATTACCTCAAGTTCGACCTCCTCTTGCACCGTAGCAGTACAATCCTCCATTATATAGTGGAAACAAGTTCGGATTTGAGGAAATTCTCAAACCCTACGTTGACAAACAAATCATCATTTTCACAGTTTTTCACAACTAAACAGTTCTAATAAACCATCATATGGTTGTCAAACATTGTTACCTCGCTGTCGATGATGTCAATCCGCAAGAATCGATAAACGCTCGACAAACGCAATGTGGCTTTGTGGTTCAACCTTGTGGTGGGGTGCCCTTTTTCTTTGTCAAAATGATTTGCGGGGTTTGAATCATTATATATACAGGGGCAAAAGGGTCTTTTCCAATTTTGCTGGAATTTTTACAAATAATTTGGGTGCCTTCATTAAATGGTGGGGTGCCCTTAGCGACCCTCTTAATTTCGAACCCCCTCTGTGATTTTGTTTTGTAAATCAAGAGGGTGTGCATATGACCAAAATACCCCTAAGTAATTATCTCTTCACATACAAATCAAATACCCTTTTAGGTAATTTGGCCATTTTTCTATTATTTTTGTAATTATCTCTTCGATTTATGTCCAAATTAAACCACGAAAAACACCCCAATTCAACCAAGAATTGGAAAATTTACCGATATGCTAAGAAACTCTTACAATACATTTCGCACACAATTCGAGTTATGGGACTCACTTCGACACATTAAATCCAATTAAACTTCAAAATTTGAATTTATAAATGAAAATTCAACTATTTTCCACAAAATCCGTAATGATGGTTACGGATCAATATTTTAATTCACTCGATACTCATTTTGACATGTATCTCGAGATAAAACCTCGCAAATAATCAAAGTTACTCGCTTAACTTGAAATTTAACAAAATATAATAATGTATAGTATACAACAATGCACACATCACACAAAAACAATTACCTATAAATCTCATTTCTCCGGTCCTCAGCTCCCGACTCACGGCCTAAACCATAATTAGAACTCATTAATGTTGGATAAGCTATAATTATCTTTTTAAAAAGTTCGAGATTTGATAGATTACCTCCTTTGTCTCATTTTCTATATCATCAACGTCATTTAAGTCCTTTATTCTTTTTAAGCTTGTCCGATTTATCATTTATAAAATTTTCGTTTATTATAAGGTCTAACATATATACTGTGGCGGCCCTCGCCGCCCCGGGGTGACGTGTCTCCGTGTACTCCTCGCCAGCTGGCCCAACTACACGTGTACGACACCTAATCTATCTCGAGTGACATACAACATATAACCGACATAAAGTTACCGTCTCGAAATTCGTATCCATTTAATATATTCAGCGGAAGTCGTGTTTTAAATGCAAAAAAAAAATGTTCATGAAATAATGAAACAAACCTAATATGGAAAAACCCTGTAAATCTTGAAGTAAACAGTTGTACCATATATATACGTAAGCATGTACAAGGTCATATCACTATCTAGTTCCCAAAATAATCAAAATATCAAAATAAAAACACACGTACAACTAATTTTCAACGATAGGCAGTCAGAGGTGGTCACGTAAGATCCCCTTGCCCTTACTTGTACTAGGCTTTGCACTCAATTATCACAGAAGAATTTGGATGACGAGTCCAGTCAGTAAAATCCCAAGGAGCTCCTCTGAGCATTCAAATAAGCAAAAGGAATTCAATAAATACTGTTAAATAAACATGCGGAATGTAAACAGGCAATTGTAAGTAGGGCATCGCATGCGTAAATAACAATAAAGAGCAAATGTGTGTGTATGTTCTAGTCAGACTAAACCATACTTCGGGATTTCCTTCCAGGATCCCACTAGTGGGCGCACCTAACTAGCTATCACCTGATCCCTCTCGGTGGTCGGCGTAGACCTACGACGCACCGACACATGTAGCAGTTCCCTCGGGTCGTTATCCACCGAGCACTCCTCATACGCATGCTATGGTCTAGAATGCATAGACACGCATAGACACAACGGAAAATTCGATGGGAGTAACTAACCAACCGTGCAAACAACGATAAGATAAGATATAGGAAAAATCACAAGGAAATACTGGAATTGAATGGAAATAAGAAACAAAATAAATACTCGAGAGTTTTCCCATTTTACAAACCTCACAACGTGCTCTACTAACCTGTAATCAATCCCCGGGTCCAAGTCCACTGGGTATTTGGTCGCCAATTGATCACCCGTGTCAACCTATGTCCATTTATCAAGAATGTAATTTAGCATGACAAGTTTTCAACAAATTTGTAAAATTTTAGGCCAAATTGCCTATTTCGCACTTTTCAAGGAAAACCCCACAAAAAGTCGTGTCTGAAATATCCAAATATTTTATTTTTCATAGAAATTCATGAATTTCTATTTATTTTATGGAAATATATTTCTTTCGAGAATTTCTCCAATTTTTTCCGAAATTTTCCAAATTTTTCCCAAATTTTTCCTCTCTTTTCTCTTTTTCTCTTTTTTTTTATTAAAATTTTGTTTGGGTCAGGTCGACCCAATCGGGTCGGACCCGACCCTGGGCCAGAACCAATCCAGGCTCGGTTCATGGGACGTGCCTGGCCCGTTTTGGGCCCGACCCATGAGGGGGATGCACAGGCGCGCATGCTTGTGCATCTTGATCCTCTGATCAAACCACTTTTCACTGGTTCGATCAATTTTTCCTGTGATTTGGGGTTGGGGGTTGGGGTTGCTTTCCACTCTAACCCTCGGTGGACTCAATAGCAAGGGAGACACCCCTGCCATCACCATCGTGACCCGGTTCCGCCTCCATAGCCGAACCCTTGTCCCGACCACCACGGCCAACCACCGAAACCCACAATACCAATGAGGACTCACCTCAATCATGGAGTCTCCACGTTCTCCTCTCCCTCCCGGCTGCTTTTCCTCCTCCTCTCCCTTTCTTCTTCTTCATTTCGGCCTCCTTGGTGTTTGTGGGGTGTGTGCAGGTTGTGAGAGTGGGTGTGTGTGTGTGAGGTGAGAGAAAGGTGGTGGAGTGTGTAGATAAGGATTGTTGAATTTTTATCTTGACACAACAATATGACACAACTGGGTCACTCACCCATTTATCGGGCGTTTCGACGCCTGATTTCGCATCCGAAACGCGATATGCACGTACCGCCGCGTCACTAGCCACCTAATATCATTCCATATTAGTTACTTTGTCAATTTTTATATAATTTGTGTGTTTTAGTTTTCCCGACCTAATATTTAGTCATGTCAACTACCCAGTACTGCGTCGACATGCATATCGAGGCGAATATAGTTCACACAAATCTCGCACGTATTTTGATGCAATATACACACATTCGATGTATTTCAATAAAATTACACCGCAAATAAGCAACCAACACACCATAACTACCATACCTAAGTCACCGTGTGTCCTAGCCTACCGTGGCGTCCACGTAGATCCGAGCTGGCGTCCACATTTATAAATTGAAAAGACATTTATAAAACGGGTCGTTACAGTTCTTCCCAACTAAATAAAATTTCGTCCCGAAATTTAACTGTAACTAAAGTCTAATACCAGAGAATAGCTGGTATCGCGTCCTCATCGTCAAATCGAGCTCCCAGGTGAGTCCTTCCGTCCTGTGATGCTGCCAACAAACCGGAGCCTTTGCAAGTTCCCTGTTCCAAAGAATCTGTACTCGATGATCAACGATCTCTATCGGCCTGTCCTCATAGATCACGTCAGGCTGTATCTTTACTTGTCCCAACTCGATCGTCGGTCTCGGCCCTGACCTAGCGAGTCTCAACATGGAAATGTGAAATGTCGGATGAACCCCAGCTAACTCAGCAGGTAACTCCAACCGATATGCAACAGTGCATACTCTCTATGCAATCTGGTATGGCCCAATGTATCTTGGCGCCAACTTCCCCTTAATGCCAAATCTCTGTTGACATTTCCAAGGAGAAACCTTCAGATACACCATATCTCCTTCGTCATAGCTCGGTCCCTCGCGATACCTATCTGCATATTTCTTTTGTCGATCTTGTGCAGCTTGTAGTCTCTGACGAATTTGTCGAATTTTCTCTGTGTGATCAACAACTATCTCATGCCCTACTGTCACTGTATCTTCCGCCTCTACCCAACAAGCAGGTAATCTATAGGGCCTCCCATACAGTGCCTCAAATGGTGGCATACCAATACTCGCCTGATAGCTGTTATTGTATGCAAACTCACACAAAGGCAAATAATCCTCCCATGAACCCCCAAACTGTAATATGCATGCCTTGAGCATATCCTCCAAAATCTGGATTAGTCGCTCTGACTGTCAGTCGGTCTGAGGATGATAAGTCGTACTAAACTGCAACTTGGTGCCAAATTATTCTTGCATTACCTCCCATAGTTTCGAGGTCAATCTAGGATCTCTATCTGACACAATGGAAATTGGCACCCTGTGAAGTCTAATAATCTCTCGCTCGAACAATATGCTCAGCTGGGGAAACGTGCATTTCATCGAGATTGGAATGAAGTGAGCCAACTTCGTCAATCTATCTACCCAAACTGCATCGTGACGCCTCGATGTCTGCGATAGCCCACTGACGAAATCCATAGTGATATGTTCCCATTTCCACTGTGGAATGGGAAACGGGTGTAATAATCCACTGGGTCGCTTGTGCTCAGCCTTCACTTGCTGGCAAATGTGACAACTCCTAACGTACGCACCTACGTCAGCCTTCATCCCTGGCCACCAAAATAGTCGCTTCAAATCTTGGTACATCTTGGTTCGACCAGGATGAACTGTGTAACGAGACTGGTGTGCCTCCTCTAGAATCCCGTTCCGCATCTCATGATCCGTAGGTATCCACAATCTCTCTTGGTATCTCAGACACCAATCCGTGGTTTTTGCCTAATCAGTGCGTTCCGGATTCCGTGACAGACCACTGACCCGCTCATAGAGCCCATAAGCCCTCTGACACTCGGCAACCCGTTCAATCGATACGGTCGATATCCTCAAATGGCAACAAATGTGTTGTTTCGCTATAATCGACAACTCGGCCAAGCACATAACTGATGCTGCCTGTAATAAACCATGTTCATGTGTCATTTGCTGTAGAACAGTCTGACTGTCGAGTCCACTCCTGCTCAATGCGTCTACTACGACGTTCGCCTTACCAGGGTGATACTCAATAGCGAAGTCGTAGTCCTTCAGCAACTCCAACCATCTCCGCTTGTGCATATTCGGATCTCTTTGAGTGAAGATGTAACGTAAACTTTGGTGATTTGTATACAACACAAATCGCTCTCCATAGAGATAGTGCCTCCAAGCTTTCAATGCAAAGATGACCGCTGCAAGCTCCGGGTCGTGCACTGGATAATTATCCTCTTAGGGTCTCAACCGACTGGAAAGATAGGCAACTGGTCTACCATCCTGCATCAACACACATCCAAAACCAATGCCCGATGCATCTGTATATACTGTCAAGATCTTGCCCGGCTCCGGCAATGTCAATACTGGTGCATATGTCAACCTCTGTTTCAATTCATAAAAAGCCTACTCACGGTCCTCTGACCACTCAAATATGACGTCTTTCTTAATCAGTCTCGTCATCGACGCTGCAATCGAGGAGAATCCCGCACAAATCGTTGGTAGTATCCGGCTAGTCCAAGGAAACTCCGTATATCACCCATAGACTCAGGTGTCTTCCAATCAATGATTGCCCTAATCTTTTCTGAATCCACTGAGATACCCCGCACACTGATGACATGGCCTAAGAATCTCACCGCACTTAGCCAAAAGTCACACTTGCTAAACTTGGCGTACAGTTGGTGCTCCCTCGGTGTCATCAAAATGGCCTTGAGATGTCCCTCATGATCCTCACGAGTCCTGCTATAAATCAAGATATCATCGATGAATACGATGACGAATCTGTCCAAATACGGCCTCATAACCCTGTGCATCAGATCCATGAAAATTGTTGGAGCGTTCGTCAGCCCAAATAGCATGACTGTGAACTCGAATAACCCGTATCTTGTGCAGAAATCGTTTTTTGGATATCCTCTTCTCGAGTCCTTAACTGGTGATAATCAGATCAATGGTCAATCTTCGAGAAGAATCTGGCACCCGTGAGCTGATCAAACAGATCATCAATCCTAGGAAGTGGGTAACGGTTCCTCGCGATTACCTAATTCAACTTCCTATAGTCGATGCACATCCTCATCGTACCATCCTTTTTCTTTACAAATAGTACTGGAGCTCCCCAAGGTGACATACTAGGGTGAATGAAACCCTTCTCCAACAGCTCATCCAACTGTCGTCTCACCTCCTCCTGCTCCGCTGGTGCCATCCGCTAAGGTCGACTGGCAATCAGCAGCGTCCCTGGTATCAACTCGATTATGAACTGAACAGCTCATGGCGGTGGCAATCCGGGTAAATTATCTAGAAATACATCGACAAATCTTGAACCACCGAAACGTCTTCAATTTGGACCTCCGTTCGAACCTCCGGCTCAACTATCACCGCAAACGCCTCCATCTCCTGTGTTTTAGCTAGTCGGCCTCTCGTGATTGGTAAGTCAGTTGCCGATCTAAATAATACGAACTCCAGTATTCCAGGAATATGAAACTATATCCTCTTATCTTAACAATCTATCCGTGCATGATAGGATGTTAACCAATCCATCTCGAGCAGTGTGTCGAACTCTAAGTACTCCAATACTCAAGATCGGCTGGTAGCTGATGTCCCTTCACCTCTATCGTCACGTCTCGACAAGATGTGGCTCTAGTGTCTATGTATAATAATCCAACAATACGTCCAGCAAGAAACGATAAAGTACTACCAGAATCAAACATAGCATGCATGTGGCGACCAAATATAAGTAATATACCTTCAATAAGCTGCCTAGTCGCCCCGTTATCTGGCTGTTCTAACGCATGCGCTCTATCTCTAGCTTGGTCTGACCCTCGCCGTGGCGATGGTGGTGTCCGACACTCAGCCCTCAAGTGTCCCTTCTACCCACACCGGTGACATCTACGGATCTCCAGTCTACCAGTCTGTCTGTCTCCAGATCTCGGTTGACCCCGGTCTACCCGACCCCTGTCATGTCCCCCCTGATCTCGACCCTGACGGTCCTTCTATGGCTGTGCCCTCTGTCGATCCACTGGTGCTGAGGTGATAGCATGAACTGGCTGTGATTCCTCATATCGAAACCGACTGCCCTGAAAATCGTCCCATCGACCCCTCTCCCGTCTATCATCTATTCAGCCTCTATCCGGACGATCCATCGGTCTTTTCTGCCTTCGATTAGACTGAGAACTCTGCATTGACTGTACCTCCATACCAGTCACACGACGACCAGCCCTCTGCAGTAGGTATGTCTCATGAGCCAATGCCCTATCAAAGATCTCCGTAGTGTCGTGGCTCTGGTCGAGACAACTGCTGATGCAATCCTGTCATCAACCCTCGGGTGAAATAATAAATCTGTAAGCACTCTGTCCCGGTGACATCCAGAGCGAACTGAAGCAGATGTCGGAACCTCTCCATATACTGCATCAAGGTCCGACTACCCTGTCTCAAGGCTAGCAACTCCTCCCTCAGCATCAACATAACCTCCATAGGTTTGTACTGATCGTAGAATAGCTCCTTAACTCAGCCCATGTCGTCGGTTCCGGATAAGTATCCGTATATGTCGTCCCCCAAACCGCTGCATGCCCACTCAAACAAGCTCCCAAAATTTGTTCCTGTATTTTCTCATCGTTCCTCATCAGCTTATGGAAATGCTGATGAGACATTATCCATCTCCCTGCAGCCTTGGGGTCACCGCCTCCATAAAAGAATCCAGGTTGGAACTTCAAAAACTCCCTCAATAGCTTCGCCTCTGGTGCCAGGAGGAATGTCGATGTGGTAGGCGTATCAGCAGTGGGGGTGGCGGTAACCTGGTTTGTCATCGTGGCTGGAGGCGTAAGAGTCGACGTCTCTAAGGGAGCGACAACCGCGGTAGCTGTCTCTATGGGTGCCTCTACCGCTACCCCCTGAACTGGTGTCTGGGGTACCACCGGAACAACAGCTGTCCTCGCCGGTATGGTCACAGCTACTGGCTCTCTAGCTGAAGTGAGTGCCACCAGTACTGCGATCTGCTATCGTAATACCCGTAATACCTCGGCCATTTGTGTCTCCTATGCTGAGAGTCTATCCTGCACACTCGCCGTAACTGGGACATCCTTAGCCGCATCACTAGTCTGTCTAGTCTCCACTGGCGTACTAGACTGTCCGTCCATGATCTGCATCGATAATGCGCTCCGGATCAGTCTCGAGGTATATACGTATAACATATATTAAAATGAGAATATAACACGCATATAAGTTCTAACTCTACCCGCCTCACATCACTTCCCAACTAAATTTCTAAGGCACTAACTTCAGGTTTTCCACATCTAAGTTTGTTGATTAAGTTTTATTGTCTTAGGTCTTCTTCTTTGCTCTGATACCAACTATGGCAGCCCTCGCCGCCCCGGGGTGACGTGTCTCCTTGTATTCCTCGCCAGCTGGCCCAACCACACGTGTGAGACACCTACCCGTCCTTCCTCTATCTCGAATTTCGCATCCACGTATGTGTACAGCGTATAAATGACATATGCATAAGAAGTTACCATCTTGAAATTCGTATCCACTTAATATATTCAACTGAAGTCGTGTTTTAAATGTAAAAAAAATGTTCATGAAATAATGAAACAAACCTAATATGGAAAAACCCTGTAAATTTCGAAGTAAACAGTTGTACCATATATATACGTAAGCATGTATAAGGTCATATCACTCCCCGGTTCCCAAAAGAATCAAAATATCAAAATAAAAACACACGTACAAGTAATTTTCAATGATAGGCAGTCAGAGGTGGTCACGTAAGATCCCCTTGCCCTTACTTATACTGGGATTTGCACTCAATTATCATAGAAGAAATTGGATGACGAGTCCAGTCAGTAAAATCCTAAGGAACTTCTCTGAGCATTCAAATAAGCAAATGGAATTCAATAAATATTGTTAAATAAACATGCGAAATATAAATAGGCAACTGTAAGTAGGGCATCGCATGCGTAAATAACAATAAAGTGCAAATGTGTGTGTTTGTTCTAGCCGGACTAAACCATACTTCGGGATTTCCTTCCAGGATCCCACTAGTGGGCGCACCCAACTAGCTATCACCTGATCACTCTCGGTGGCTGGCGTAGACCTACGACGCACCGATACATGTAGCAGTTCCTTCGGGTCGTTATCCACCGAGCACTCCTGATACACATGCTATGGTCTAGAATGCATAGACAAGCATAGACACACAACGAAAAATCCGGTGGGAGTAACTAACCAACCGTGCAAACAACGATAAGATAAGATATAGGAAAAATCACAAGGAAATACTGGAATTGAATGGAAATACGAAACAAAATAAATAAATAAATACTCGAGAGTTTTTCCTTTGAGTTTTACAAACCTCACAACACGCTCTACTACCCCGTAATCAATTCCCGGGTCCAAGTCCACTAGGTCATTGGTCGCCAATTGATCACCGGTGTCAACCTATGTCCATTTATCAAGAATGTAATTAAGCATGACAATTTTTCAACAAATTTCTAAAAATTTTAGGCCAAATTGCCTATTTCGCGCTTTTTGATGCAAAACCCTGCAAAAATTCGCGTCTGAAATATCCAAATATTTTATTTTTCATAGAAATTCATGAATTTCTATTTATTTTATGGAAATATATTTTTTTTCAGAATTTTTCCAATTTTTCTAAAATTTTGCAAATTTTTCCCAAATTCCTCCTCCCTTTTCTCTTTTTCTCTATTTTTTTTTATTAAAATTTGGTTTAGGTCGGGTCGACCCAACCAGGTCGAACCCGACCCTGGGCCAGAACCAGTCCAGGCTCGGCCCACTGGCTGAGCTTGGCCAGTTCTGGGCCCGGCCCATGAGGGGGAAGCATACGCGCGCACGCTCGCGCGCATGTGCATCTTCATCCTCTGATCGAACCACTTTTCACTGGTTCGATCAATTTTTCCTGTGATTTGGGGTTTGGGTTGCTCTCCACCCCAACCCCTGGTGGACTTGATGGCAGGGGAGACACCCCCACCATCACCACCGCGACCCGGTTCGGCCTCCATAGCCGAACCCTTGTCCCGGCCACCACGGCCAACCACCAAAACCCACAATAACAATGATGACTCACCTTGATCGTGGCGTCTCAACGTTCTCCTCTCCCTCCAACTGATTTTCCTCATCCTCTCCCTTTCTTCTTCTTCCTTTCGGCCTCCCTGGTGTGTGTGGGGTGTATGTACAATTGTGAGAGTGGGTGTTTGTGCGAGGTGAGAAAAAGGTGATGGAGTGTGTAGATAAGGATTGTTGAGTTTTTATCTTAACACCACAATGTGACACAACTGGGACACTCGCCCATTTTTCAGGCGTTTCGATGCCTGATTTCGCGTCCGAACCGCGATATACGCGTACCGCCGCGTCGCTAGCCACCTAATATCATTCATATTAGTTACTTTGTAAGTTTTTATATAATTTGTGTGTTTTAGTTTCCCCGACCTAATATTTGGTCCCGTCAACTACCCAGTACCCGCGTCGATACGTATATCGAGGCAAATACAATTCATACAATCTCGCACGTATTTTGATGCAACATACGCATATGCGATGTATTTCAATAAATTTACACCGCAAATAAGCAACCAATACACCATAACTACCATACCTAAGTCACCGTGTGTCCTAGCCTACCGCGACGCCCACGTAGATCCGAGCTGGCGCGCACGTCTGTAAATTGAAGAGACTTTTATAAATTGGGTAGTTACATATACGGTGCATACTGATGAAATATCTAAGGGATATTTCAATTCATCGTAGATGTTAGAATTTACTGTTTAATTATCTACTTCCATTGTTAGAGTTACACTTGAAACATCTATTTTGGCTTTTGCCGTTTTCAAGAACAGACATCCTAGGATAAGAGAACTTTTATTAGAAAAGAGGTATTCTTTCATGTCTATGACATAGAAATCAGCTGAGAAAACTAAATCATCAACCTAACAAGTACGTCCTCTAAAACTCATACTGGTCGGATGGTATATCTATCTACTAAATGTACTACTATACCAGTTTTTTCTAAGGGTACGTTTATCATTTGCAAATATATCAACAAGGGAATAATGTTAATTAAGGTGCCTAGATGACAAAACACTTTAGATATCCCTATATTTTCTATTGTGCATCACTACAATAATAAAAAAAAACAACAATGAAATTTAGCGACAAAATCAATTCCATTACAAATAGCAATGGAATAATGATAGATTGGTGGCAACAAGTAAATTTAATGTTTAGTAACCGATTAGCAATAGAATTTGAGCCACGGAACCCATTCCGTCACTATTTCATTGCTAATCTTGGTACTAAATTGTCCCTCCAAAACATTTTATTGTTATTCCATCGCTAAATTTGGCACCCAATTTCCCCCAAAATATTTCGTCGCTATTCCATTGGTAAAGTTGGGGCCCAAATTTCCCACCTAATATTCGATTTCTATTTGGTAATGGGTAGCGACGGATTAGCCACGGAATAGGGTGCATAAGTGGCAACATGAATAACAATGGATTAGCAACAGAATAAACTATTCCGTTGCTAATTTAAATTAGCAACGGGTTAGCAACATAATTATTTTCATTGCTAAATCCAAATAAAAACTCCCAAACTCATCTCCTCCCCCATTTCCTCTACCCTAGTCGAACGATTCCAAGCCTCCCTCTTCTTTGCGCCATCACCCACGGTCGCCTTCCGCCTCCTCGCAGGCGATCTCTCTTTTTCCCTCTCCTCCCACTGTTGAACCGTCGCCTCTCCCCCTCTGCTCTCCATCGCCTCCGGCTCAGGCCCACCTCTATTCACCTCTCTCTATCTATTGCTCTCTTTCTCTCTCCCCTCCTAATGTTTTACCACTGACCTTCCATTGCCACCTCCGCCCTTTTCACTCTCTGTCGCCTCCGCATCAAGCCCCCATTTATTTGCCTTTTTCTCTCTCTTTTTCTCTCTCATTCTCTCTTACTTTGCCGCCTGTTGTGCAACATTTGTTCCCCGTTCGCCACCACCCTCCACCTCCTTTCGCCTCCCTGAGTCGCAACCACTCCCTTATTTCCTCCCCCGCTGCTACACCCGCTGTCATCGCCGCTGCCGAGTGATATGCCGCTGCCATTCCATGACTAATAAGTGATTATTTAGACATATGTATATAGGGTTAGTTTAGTATTATATTTGGTATAAATATCCCTAAATGAGCTCTAGTTCATGGTGTTATTACCTTTTCATGTAATTATTGTTCAAAGGAAGGAAATGAGCAAAAACAAGAAGAAACGAAGCAAAAACCCATAAAAGCACGGTTCGCGTCGTGGCTACACATGTTGGAATTATGGAGTATTAAGGTACAGTGTGGGAAAGAAAGGCACGTCGTAAGATAGCAACAAAAGTGAAGAAATCAAATTTGGAGGTACGACGTAGTGGCGGCACTATAGACATACAAGGGACGGTGCCAAGACATTAGGGACAGAGCCAGTTGTGCATGAGTTAAAAAGAAGTGCACGCAGTGGTCAGACTCGAGGAAAATTGAAATTTGGAGTTTTATTTCAAGTGAAATTATAAAGTACAGTTTTTTATTGTTATTTGGAAGTATAAATATGTATTAGGTTGTGACAAACTCACCACATACCAACTATTAAATACCATTCGAGATATTAAATAGGTTTAGTTTGGTTTGAGTGTTAATGAGTTTTGTCTGGAGAAAACGTTAAAGAATCCATGTTTGTAATTCAAGTTTGGTTTCATTGCTTTAATTCAAGGTAATATATTTATACTCATCTCTTACTTGCAATGATTTCAATTATGAATTGTAATGTGTATGTTTCAATGAAGTGTGAGTAGTCTGTTAATCTTATGGATCAATAGATCTTATGGAATGAATGCTATGGTTTGAATATAATTCAAAAGCGATTATAAAAAGTGCAATGATTAGAATTTGTATTGATTCCGAGCATAATGCTTTAGACTTCTTGATCATGTGTTTAATAATATTAAGTTTTATGAGTTATCATCGCCATTGAAGCTTTTAAATGGGACTTGAATAGTACAACTGTAAAATATACAACATCAAGCAATAGTTCTTGATTAGGAAGGCACAAATAGTAAACATAGTTGGTTATGAATCCAAAGATTTGGAGCATTAGAGTAATGTGAAGCTTACATTATTCACAAAAAAGTAGAGTTCTATGTTGCATATTATAATCTTTTTTGTCATTACAATGGGTTTAAGTGGATTTAAAGGAAATCTATCTATTCTAAATTGGCATTGAACACAACATATTGAGATATAAAAGTGGTTGAAAGCATAGTATTTAATTACCTAGGTGAAGTTGTGAACGAAGATATCCTTAATATATAAGTTAAAGTAAAATCTACATTGTTTTGCTAGATAAATTAGTTTAGTATAAAATCAATTAAAAAGGAATTTCCTTATCAATAGTTCAAGTTAAAGAGGTAATTAACTTGTGGCCTATGATAAGTTTTTGGCACCGTTACCGGGGATAGGTAGCCATTTACTATTTCTTAGTTTGAGTATTTGCTAAGTTTTATTTGAAGTACTTGATGGGGCATGTGCCCTAGGTCAATCCATTAACCGTCTTTATGAATAATTTTAGTTAATAAAAATAGAGGATTTCATTTGCTGTTTATTATAATTAATTTGCATGTTTACATTATAATAAGATCCATGGGTATTTACATAAATATCATAAATGTCCATAGTCGATCATTATACTGGGAACTATAATGAATTAAGACTAGTGTGAGTCTTGATTGATGATCATATGATGATTATACGTATAGGGATACGAATCAAGATCACAAGTACTTGTTAGGGAACAAAGTACTCGGACCGACCCGCTATGAGAACATAACATGGATTAAGTCATAGTTGTTTCTCATGATAGGTATATATTCCAGTCCTCCGACTTGAGATTACCAGAGACTTCAACATTAGGAACACAAGTGATTTGACACAATCAAACGTTGTCTTTAACCGACGATTATAAAGGTTGTGATTGGTTACTGTGAGCAATGTGATGAAGTTGTGTAATCGAGATAGAATTTGTCCCTCTCATATAAAGAGAGATATCTAGTGGATCCCTCGATGTGTTAGACTCGTTAAAAGGCCTAGTCTAAGTGAATTGATATTGATCAATGTCACTTGGATGTTTTCACCTACCTAGAGATCGAGACTAGTACGATTGAACATGTTGGATGACAATTCCATGCCTTATGTTTGATCAAAAGGATATCGTGTGACAAAAGGATGTTATATACACTATTGATTAGGTTGTATCGATTTGATATTCGTACAACTTGGGTAGTCATAATGTCTTGCTAGAGGCCGCTTATGACTTGTATACCAAAATGTGTTTTGGTACACCGCCAACGTTGTATGAGCCTATTGGGTCGCACACTAAGAATGGTTTTGCGAGATTTTAAGACGATTCGTAAAAACGAATTTTATGTGATAAAATTCATGACAAAAACGTCCTTGTGGTGTATTACACTTATACTTCTTTAAGTAAGGGTATATGTGTAATTTACTTAACCGTCTATATACAAGGGTTGTATAAATAGACGCTTTAAGTTAGAACACACATACGAAAGATCAAAAGGCCAAAAACTCTTTTTTTCGTTTAAGAAACAACTTAGGTATGCTCGATCGTTTTGGAGAGAAACAAAAAGGTTTGGCATTCTCTCGACGCTAGCACTTCGAATCTCGCCGCCGTTCGTGTGTGGATCTGCCGATAGAGGGCGTTCGTCGTTGCGCGCGCTTAGAGATCGATCAACCTTCCGAAAGGTATATTGCGATTGAGGTATGATTAAGTTTTTCATGGTTTAAACGTTTTTAATGGAATTAGATTCGATCCTGTTGGGGTTTTTGTCAAAATTGTTTTGTAATCTCCGCCGCGTATGAACCCCAAAACCCAACAAAGGGTATCGTGAGCCATCGAGTTCGATTCCATTAAATTCATTGCATGTTTTCTTCGATATATGCATGATATATGATCGAAAGCAGCATGTTGATAATTGATGTATATGTGATATACATAAGTTTTCTTTGAGATTTATTATCACGCTTTGTGTATATGATACACATATTTGTGATTTAATTGAAATCATTAGGTATAATCGTTATTCTTTGTGCATTGATGCATGGATGAAATCTCTCGTAATTCAATATGCATATTTAGGTTACATTGTTTTACGCTTCTTGAATTGTATAAGGTTGAATATTAATTCAAAACTAATATGATTAGATTCGATCGGGATAGTAGTTCATGATTCAATGACATATTTGTGATTATCTAGATGAGGACCTAAATTGCAAATAACTAATTTTCGAAATTATTTATTTATAATTAATTAATTTTCGAAATTAATTATTTATATTGTTATATCTATTTTGTTATGAAGTTTCTATTTTATAAAGATAGATAACAAATTAGAATATGAGATAAATATCAAGAATCTTGTTATTGGTGATATAATAGGATTAGATAAGATTAGTCCTAATTGGATTAGGATAAGATAAGTCCTAATTGGATTTGGATAAGATTAGTCCTAATTGGATTAGGATTAGTCCTAATTGGATTAGGATAAGATAAGTCCTAATTGGATTAGGATAAGATTAGTCCTAATTGGATTAGGATAAGATGATTAGTTAGATGTGGGCCCTAAGTTAATTAAAAATGTTTTAATTGACTTAATTTGGATAAATTAAGGGGTAAATTTAGTATAGTAAAATCAACGAAAAATATGATTTTCTATAGCGAATTTCAATTTTCTGAATTGAGATCCGTCTTCTAAAAAAAAAAAAAAAATCACTAAACACAGAATAAAATCCCTCTATTAAATTTTAAGTCTCATGTCATCCATTTTTAAACACTTGTCAAGGCCTCGATCACACTAATACGCTTTCACCATATAGTGGGTGTATTGTGTTATCTTGGTGAGACAAGTTGGGTAAGAGTTACCTAAATGTTTAAAATGGTCCGACTTAATAAAGCCATCAAAATAGTTTTGAGCTTTAGGCAAATGATGAGATAAAAACATGCTAAGACATAAGATGTCTCGTATCTCATAAAAAAGATCTAAAAATTACATAAGATGTAATTGGTAACTCGTTACCTACCTAAATAATCTAGTTCTATGTTTCATGCCATAGTCATAGAATTAGGTGAAATATGGATTTTAGTCCCCTAAATAAACAAGACGTTTTAGGAGGGTTGTTAATTTAGTGGGAGTCTATTCCTCTATACTAAAATAAACTTTGCATAATCTTTATTGTAGATCAATGGCCTCTTCAAGTAACAATAATCCCCTCACATCGCGATCCATCCTTGAGAAGGACAAACTATCTCGGGACTAACTTTCTTGATCGGTTCGAAACTTGAGAATTGTTCTTAAGCATGAACGCAAGTTGTATGTCCTGGATGCTCCAATCCCCGAGGACCCACCACCAATGCTACGAAAGTCGTGAAGGATGCGCATAGTAAGCATGTCAACGATTCTACCGATGTTGCATGTATTATGTCGGCAACTATGGTTCCCGAACTTCGTAAGGACATGGAACTAATGGAAGCCTACGACATGGCTATAACGCTCGAAGGAAATGTTCCAACAAAGAAGCTAGGCAAGAAAGGTTCGAGACGGTCAAAAACCTACATTCTTGCAAGATGACCGAGGGTGCGTCGCTAGTCCTCATGTTCTCAAGATGAAGGGCTATGTTGACCACTTGATAGACTCGGATTCCCCATAAGCCAAGAGTTGGCTACGGATTTGATCTTGAATTCATTACCGTAGAGTTACTCACAATTTGTGATGAACTACAATATGAATAATATGGAGAAATCAATTTCGTAGTTGCATTTGATGCTCAAAACTCGCCGAACAAAATATCAAGAAACCCTCTAGTAATGTGTTGATGGTCCAAAAGGGAAAGGGAATGAAGAAGAAAGGTAAAGGCAAGGCTAAAGTTGCCAAGGCCGTCGTGCCGCACCCGTCGCAAAGCCTATGGAACAAGTCAAGCCCCACTGCTTCTACTTCAAAACACCCAAAAGAAAAGGAAGGAAATTGCCATTTCGTCATGCACCTGGACATTGGTTCGTAAATTGCAAACTCTATCTCGAAGATCTAAGGAAGAAAAAGGGTAGTGCGACTACCACTACAGTATTTATGTTATTGAAATTAATTTATCTACTAGTGATTCCCTGGGTATTAGATACCGGATGTGGATCTCACATTTGTATAAATGTGCAGGGACTCACCGTAAGTAGAAAGTTGAAGAAAGGAGAAGTCATCCTCCGCGTAGGGAATGGAGCAAGAGTTGCCGCCCGGTCATTGGATCATATGACTTAGTTTTATCTAGTGGACTTATTTTAACTTTAAATAATTGTTATTTTGTGCTCACTTTAAGCGAAACATCATTTCTGTTTCATGTTTGGATATGGATGGTTTTGATTTTATTATTGCTAATAATAGATGTTCCATTTCTCGTAAAGGCATATTTTATGCAAATGCTGATTTGTATGATGGTCTTTATATTCTAAGCATGAAAACGTCCACCGATACTCCAGCTTTAACATAAATACAAAGAGGTTCAAGTCAAATGATTTGAATCAAACCTATCTTTGGCATTGTCGTCTCTGCACATAAATGAGAAACGCATAACGAAGCTCCATAAAGATGGACTTCTAGATTCATTTGATTTAGAAACATATGAAACGTGCGTATCTTGTTTACCGGGCAAGATGACTAAAAGTCCCTTTACTCGGACACAAGAAAGGGCAAGTGATTTATTGGGTCTAATACATACCGATGTATGCGGTCCTATAAACACAATGGCTAGAGGAGGTTATCGCATTTCATTACATTTACGATGATTTCAAAGAGATATGGTTATGTATATCTTATGAAACATAAAGTCAATCATTTGAGATGTTTCGAACGTTTCAAAATGAAGTGCGTAATCAACTTGGTAAAACTATCAAAACACTTCGATCGATCGAGGTGGTGAGTATTTAAGCCAAGAATTTGATGATCATCTTAGAAATTGTGGGATTGTCTCCCAATTGACTCCACCAAAGAACTCCACAATGGAATGGAGTTTCGAAAGGAGAAATCGAACCTTATTAGATATGGTTCGATCTATGATGAGTCGCAGCATCTTCCATTATCCTTTTGGGGTTATGCATTACAAATCGCAGCTTTCACTCTAAATCGAGTTCCTTCTAAAGCGGTTGATAAAACACCATATGAGATATGGTACGGGAAGAGACCTAGTTTGTCTTTTCTTAAGATTTGGGGTTGTGAGGCTTACGTAAAGCGACAAGTCTCATAAAAACTAGCACCTAAATCTGACAAGTGTTTATTTGTGGGGTATCCTAAGGAAACAAAAGGATATTACTTTTATAATCCCGCTGAGAACAAAGTGTTTGTTGCTTCGCATATGGTGCCTTTATGGAAAAACAGCTTATTTCAAAAGACACTAGTGGGAAAGAAATAAATCTTGAAGAAGTTCAAGAATCACAGTAAACACTCAATCGCATCGGAAGTTCAACAACGTTCCGAACCAAATGAACCTCCACAAGTGACACAAGGCCCACGTAAATCTAGTAGGGTAAGACATGAGCCGAGAGATTCGGATTTCTCATTACCGATAGTCGTGATGTGTTGCTTATAGACCAAAATGAGCCCACCACTTATCGAGGCTATGTCCGGACCGACTCGATAAATGGCTAAGTGCCATGAACTCGAGATGCAATCCATGTATGATAACCAAGTTTGGAACTTGGTTAATTTACCCAAGGTGGTAAGACCATTGGATGTAAATGGGTTTTCAAGAAGAAAACCGACATGGATGGCAAAGTGCATACTTTTAAAGCAAGACTTGTAGCAAAAGGTTTCAGCAGACTCAAGGTGTTGATTATGATGAAACTTTTTCGCCAAGAGCCATGCTTAAATCCATAAGAATTTTAATTGCCATTGCTTGCATATTATGACTATGAAATATGGCAAATGGATGTAAAAACAAAGATTTCTTAATGGAAAGCATTGAGGACGTGTATATGACACAACCTCGAAGGTTTTGTACATCCCGAGAATTCTAGGAAGGTATGCAAGCTTCAAAGATCCATTTATGGATTAAAGCAAGCTTCTCGAGTTGGAATCTTCGTTTTGATGAAGCAATCAAGGATTTTGGTTTTATTAAGAATGAAGATGAGCCTTGTGTATACAAGAAGGTCAAGTGGGAGTGTAGTTATTTTTCTCGGTACCGTATGTAGATGATATATTACTCATTGGAAATGACATCCCAACATTGCGTAATGTCAAGTCTTGGTTAGGGAAGTGTTTCTCAATGAAAGACTTAGGAGATGCAGCAAATTTATATCCTAGGGATAAAGATCTATAGGGATAGATCTAAAAGGCTAATCGGTCTAAGTCGAGTGCTTACATAGACAAGGTGCTTGAATAGGTTCAGCTTTGCAAGACTCTAAAAGAGGATTGTTGCCAATGTCTCATGGGATAAGTCTCAAGAAGACTCAATGTCCTAAGACAAATGATGAGCGAGACCGTATGAATAAGATTCCATATGCATCAGCTATTGGATCTATCATGTATGCCATGTTATGCACTCGACTTCGATGTATCATATGCTTTGAGCACTACAAGTAGATATCGCCGATCCAGGTGAGAGTCACCGGATAGCAAGAAAGAACATCCTTAAGTACTTAAGAAGGACTAAGGAAGTGTTCTTGGTCTATGGAGGTTTTGAAAATGATCTAGTTGTAAATGGTTACACAGATGCAAGTTTTCAAACCGATATAGATGATTTTAGATCGCATCTGATATGTGTTTACTTTGAATGGGGGTGCAAAGAAGTCGGAAAAGTTCGAAGCAAGAGATCATGTGTGGCATTCTACAACAGTAGCTCGAGTATATTGCAGCGTCCGATGCAAAGAAAGGAGGCGCTTTGATCAAAAAGTTCATTTCTCAACTAGGTGTGGTTCCGAGTATTGCTAACCCCGTTTGTTTGTATTGTGACAATAACGGGGCAATAGCACAGCCAAGGAACCTAGATCACACCACAGATCCAAACATATACTCGTGCGTTTTCATCTCATCGAGAAATTATTGAGAGGGAGACGTAAAGATTTGCAGAGTACCTATCGAAGACAACGTTATGGATCCATTGACAAAAGCTCTTCCACAAGCAAAACATGATGGTCATGTTAGATCATTAGGCATTAGATGCATGTATGATTGGCCCTAGTGCAAGTGGGAGATGATGGGGCATGTGCCCTAGGTCAATCCATTAACCGTCTTTATGAATAATTTTAGTTAATAAAAATAGAGGATTTCATTTGTTTGTTTATTATAATTAATTTGCATGTTTACATTATAATAAGATCCATGGGTATTTACATAAATATCCTAAATGTCCATAGTCGATCATTATACTGGGAACTATAATGAATTAAGACTAGTGTGAGTCTTGATTGATGATCATATGATGATTATACGTATAGGGATACGAATCAAGATCACAAGTACTTGTTAGGGAACAAAGTACTGGACCGACCCGCTATGAGAACATAACATGGATTAAGTCATAGTTGTTTCTCATGATAGGTATATATTCCAAATCCTTCCGACTTGAGATTACCAGAGACTTCAACATTAGGAACACAAGATTTGACACAATCAAACGTTGTCTTTAACCGACGATTATAAAGGTTGTGATTGGTTACTGTGTGAGCAATGTGATGAAGTTGTGTAATCGAGATAGAATTTGTCCCTCTCATATAAAGAGAGATATCTAGTGGATCCCTCGATGTGTTAGATCGTTAAAAGGCCTAGTCTAAGTGAATTGATATTGATCAATGTCACTTGGATGTTTTCAGTCTACCTAGAGATCGAGACTAGTACGATTGAACATGTTGGATGACAATTCCATGCCTTATGTTTGATCAAAAGGATATCGTGTGACAAAAGGATGTTATATACACTATTGATTAGGTTGTATCGATTTGATATTCGTACAACTTGGGTAGTCATAATGTCTTGCTAGAGGCCGCTTATGACTTGTATACCAAAATGTGTTTTGGTACACTGCCAACGTTGTATGAGCCTATTGGGTCGCACACTAAGAATGGTTTTGCGAGATTTTAAGACGATTCGTAAAAAACGAATTTTATGTGATAAAATTCATGACAGAAACGTCCTTGTGGTGTATTACACTTATACTTCTTTAAGTAAGGGTATATGTGTAATTTACTTAACCGTCTATATACAAGGGTTGTATAAATAGACGCTTTAAGTTAGAACACACATACGAAAGATCAAAAGGCCAAAAACTCTTTTTTTCGTTTAAGAAACAACTTAGGGTTTTTGGTATGCTCTGGATCGTTTTGGAGAGAAACAAAAAGGTTTGGCATTCTCTCGACGCTAGCACTTCGAATCTCGGCCGCCGTTCGTGTGTGGACTGCTGATAGAGGGCGTTCGTCGTTGGCAGCGCCTTAGAGATCGATCAACCTTCTGAAAGGTATATTGCGATTGAGGTATGATTAAGTTTTTCATGGTTTAAACGTTTTTAATGGAATTAGATTCGGATCCTGTTGGGGTTTTTGTCAAAATTGTTTTGTAATCTCCGCTGCGTATGAACCCCAAAACCCAACAGTACTTTACTTTTAAGTTTGTAAAAACAAAAAAATAAGAAATAGGCTTAAGTTTCAAGTTTGAATTTCTCCACTTAATCTTTTTGTGTTTCTTTTCAGGGATGATTAGTGCATGCATAGTAAAGGAATGAAGGACCTAGTGCCTTATGAACCAGAGATAGAAAGAACGAACAAAGGAAAGAAAAATAAAGGAATCATTATGGCTAAGGAACAAGCTAGAAACCAACAACAGGGCCGCAGGTAATCTGCTTAGTGTATGATAAAGTGTGAGGGTAGAGATATCTTCATGATTATTTCAAGCTTGATGTTCAAGATCCTTACAACGGAGTGATGAGGATTCCAGCCAATACCATCAAGTTCAAACGTAGACCGTCTCTAATAAATATGGTGCAAAATGGCTCATTCAATGGGATATCCAATGAAGATCCAATTGCGTATATGGAGAATTTCTTGGAGAACCGCGACACTGTGCACATTCCCAAAGCTACAGAGGAGGTGATCAGGATGTGACTTTTCTCATTCTCATAGGTGGAAAATTTAAATCCTATCTCCAAGGGCTAAATCCAGGGAGTATTACCTCGTGGGTGGAAATCAATAAAAGATTTCTTCATAAGTTTTTTCCTCTAGTGAAGGTCAGTGAAAGGAAACTAGAGATTAATCAGTTCAAGCAAGAAGAAATCGAGTCTCTTAATGAGGCATTGGAAAGATTCAAAGAGATGTTGAGGAGATATCTGCGATAAGGATACGTGAAATGGGAAAACTCCAGACTTTCTACTATTAGATGAACCACAGTAGGAGAACGGTAATAGATGCCGTAGCCGTTGGCTTTCTACTTACCATGGAAGAGTATGGAGCATTAGGTCACCTTTATATTATGTCTCAAGATTCTATCATCGATACTTGTTCCACAGTAAGGAAACCAGTAGGGTATATGAGATTTACTCGCAATCTGCAATTATGGCATAATTATCAAATCTAAGCAGTCAAATGGTGAAACTTCAGATGGGACACCAAGGTCCGCAACTAGCGCAAAAACCCATTTATCATAAAGGCATAGTGGCTAACCAAATAGACGTATAACAGGGAATGAAATATGAGGACATCAACTTCATTAACAACCAAGGCTATTGGAACAACTTCAGGCCGAGAGGAATGGATCCTCAATAGTTTTATCAATGATACAAGAACAACAACAACCCAAACTTCTCTTGTGGAAATCCTGATAATTTATTGAACTTATCTCAAGGCTTTAATTAATAATTTCAATAGTGGAAGCTAGGACAGAGCAAAGGGATGACTTCATTAAAGTCAATTGCAAAGTACTTGCAAGCCATAGACATGAGCAATAGGGAGTGCCATAAGTAGCACTAGAAAGAGATGGAAGGAGTGAAGCAAGCCATGAAGAGGATGGATGATAAACGGTCACAATCCTTTAAGAACTTAGAGAGACAGCTTGGACAGCTTGCTATAGGCTTGAACTCGAGGAAAGAAAAACAATTTCCTAGCAACATCGTCACCATTCCCATGGAGAACGTGAGTGCTATTTATATGATGAGCACTACAAAAACAAATGAGCCAAAACAAAACAAGTGATTTATAAAATGGAAAAGGTCAGTACAATAGCAATCAAGAAGCCAGATAAAACAAAAGAAGTGCAAAAGGTCAATATTCAAAAAGAGGCACCATGGTTCGCATACTACGTTAACTACTTGGCATACATAGTGTTTCCTCTAGATTTGACAAATTTTGTAAGCATAAATTTCTGAGTGATGTGAAGTCATACTTTTAGGATGAACCTACCTATTCAATAGATGCAATAATGGACTAATTCGATGATGCGTAACAGAGGTGGAAGGCATTCTGGAAGGGTCATTCATCACCATATGGGGACACTTTGGAGCACAATGAACAACAACTAAAATGTTACAATGTGGGTTCTAGAGGCCAAATCGTTTTAAGGACTCATATATTTTTGTGAAAAATTGCAATGAATGCCAATAAAAAAGAAATATTTCTAGATGGTAAGAGTTTCCACAAATCTCGTTTTAAAAAGTTGATCTTTTCGATGTCCGGGGAATACATTTTATAGCACCATTCCTTACTTCAAATGGGAAACAATGTATATTGTCAGTAGTAGACTATGTATCCAAATGGTTAGAGGCCATGGCAA
Source organism: Stephania yunnanensis (assembly GCA_039657365.1). Taxonomy (NCBI): domain Eukaryota; kingdom Viridiplantae; phylum Streptophyta; class Magnoliopsida; order Ranunculales; family Menispermaceae; genus Stephania; species Stephania yunnanensis. The sequence continues at coordinate 35,201,545 of CM077590.1, read as the reverse complement.
CCGCAACCAACGACGCAAAAGTGGTCATAGAGTTTATAAAGATAAACATCTTTAGTCGATTTGTAATGCCACGAGGGTTCACATTTTTGCAACATAGCCTTAGACATGTTATTAAAAATATATGGAGTTAGGCATGAGACTTTACTTGCCTATCATCCTCAAATAAATGGACAAGCTGAAGTAAGTACTAGAGAAGTGAAAGAGATCTTGGAAAAATCTATAAATACTAATAGAAAAGACTGGGCATTCCATCTTAAAAAACATTATGGGCATAAAGGAAGACATTGAAAACACCAATTGACACGTCTCTATATTATTTGGTTTATAGAAAAGCATGTCACTTACTAGTAGAGTTAGAGCGTAAAGCATATTGGGCAATTAAAAAGCTCAACATGGATTTTCATGTTGTAGGGAAGGCCAAATTACCTCAACTAATGGAACTAGATGAGCTTTGATTTGATACGTTCAAGAATGCCAAGTTATACAAAGAAAAATCAAAACAATGGCATGACAGAAGGATAGAATATCGATCCTTTGAGTCTGGACAACTGGTATTGTTATTCAATTCAAGATTGAAGTATTTTCTGAGCAAATTGAGATCGCGATGGTTAGGACCATTCAAGGTAGTTGCAACTTGGCTTTATGGAATGGTAGAGTTAATAACTAATAGTGGTAAGACATTTAAAGTAAATGCTTAATGAGTTATCTATTTTACGAAACATAAGTAAGGCAAAATAAGCTTTATAAGTTCAAGAAACAAAGAATCAATGCCTTAAAGAAAAAAAAAAGTGAAGCAACAATGGAAGGCTAAGCAAAATGATGAGGGACCTTCCAAAGAAGACCTACAAAGCTGTGAAATCATGATGGTTTCGAAGAAGATAAAACCAAACTTGAAATTTATTTCGAGACTTTAACTTATCAAAATGATAGATCCTAGAAAGATAATCATACCGATAAACATTGACGGGCACCGATTTAGAAACGCCTTATGTGATATAGGAGCCTTAGTCAATGTCATGCCACTAATGCACATATTGCACGTGAATTCAAAGATCAATTGTCCCGATTCCATGAATTTTAAGTAGCCAATGACAACTTGATACCTACTAAAAGGATAGTCTTGAATGTGCATGTTAAAGCGGGTAGATTCACATTCATCACAGATTTGGAGGTCATGAACCATAATATGGATGATGATGTGTTTATGATACTTGGATGACCATTCTTAAACACTGGAAATGCAATTTTATACATAAGAGACATGAAGATCACGATGAGTATTGATGAGGGTAATGATGCTGAGAATGTTGTCTTTGTCGATGGTGAAGAAGTACATTTGAATGAGAATGACATCATATTCTTTAATTTGTAGATGGAAATTCTCAATTTAGACTCAGACTAAACGAGCAAAACGATGTCAGGCTAATGACATTAAATTAAAGGTTACTGGGGATGAGGGGCAGCCTTGGGTTTTAAAATCCCAAGTTTTTAAAATTTCAGTCTGTAGTCATTTATTTAGTTTTATAATTACAATTAACAAGCTGTAGTTCTAAATTTCAGAATTTTTTGTCAAATGTACACGAACGACCATTTTTTAGGTGATGATTCATCTACATGGAAATGTATCACTAACTCATAAAAGAGCAAAAAATAGCTAAAAATTTCAAAACGGTGAAGGTAAGGTGCATATGGGCAATGAAGGTAAAATTTATTAATTTTTATATTTTCATGGATTTCATGCTATCACGACACCTTATGTGAGTGATACAAAAGGTCCGTGGAGCGTCAGAGAAATTAAAAAAAAACTCACGCGAGGTACATTGGTAAATTGCTCGAGCAGTGGGTATTACCCACGACGTCGTAGGGATTGGCTACTATATCGAGATAACATAGGCACAATGAGAGAAAGCACCCCATTGCATCTTCGACATAGTGGTGATGCAAAGGCGGCGCTATCCCGACGCTTTACCTATAAGGCACTGCGCCGGGGTTGATATAGAGGGTTTAAACCACAATTTTCATTCATTCTTCATACTTGCACAAAAACCCTACCACAACCACCAAGTATACATCCATCTAGAGCTAAATCTTGATCACTTTTAAGTGAGATTAGTAAGTTCCTAGTGATTGAGACTGAAAGAGACATGTGCACTGTAGATTTACACAAGTAGGAAAGCTAAGGCATGGATTTTTGGATTTTGAGTTCAGGGAGAGCTAAGGTTCTAATTGGCGAGTAAAGTGAGAGGGCTTAGATTGTTAAAGTTTTGGAGGAATGTTTTACACCAGAAATAAATTTGGCATTATGGTAAAGTTAAAATTTAATCTTGTTATGCTTTAAATTTTTGAAAATTTCGATGAAATTACATGAATAATGGATTTGAGGTTGTAGGATTAGTTTTGCAAGATTGTGTAAATGTTGAGCACTAATATTACCCATAAAGACTTAGTTGATGTCTTTGCATTATTAGGTGTGCGCATGATCCGTATGATATAAATTTTGATTTTTATATGATTTGAAGACCCGATTTGCATTGCATTGTTATTGCCTTGTTTGAAATCTGAAGAAGTAAAATGAATAAGGCAACAAGTTAGCCAAATTAGAGCAAATGATATTAAGGCACCTACTTCAAAAAATCGCAATAAAGTGAAGCATAGACCATTTGAATCTAAATTTTTCATTAGTAGATGGGCCAAGGACCGATATGAGAAAATACTACATAGGGAGATCATTTATGAATGAGGAATACATTTTTCAACCAAGTATGATAATGGAGTGAATAACTTTATTAGGCGATGAAATTGGGAGCAACTAACTCAAGATTATAGAAAGAATGACGTTAAAGGAGTGAGTGGAATTATTTTTAATTTTATGCTAATGCGAAGTTCACTACTAATGATGAGCCAGTGAAGGTGAGAGGGATGTTTGTTCCCTTTAATATATGTGAGATCAATACAATCTATGGGTCGGAGTACTTAAGTTTATATGGATCCCAACTGAATTTCTTGAAGAATTTATGTGAAAGACCCTATAACCTATACCCCTTTAGAGTCATAAAGAGTGCATTGGTTTTTTCAGGACAATAAGGCTGGGTTATGGGAACTGAGAATGTTCAAAAGCATATTAAAAAAGAGAGTGTTAGAATGTTGAAACATTCTATTGTTACATCGCTATACCCAACTTCTTAGCAGGGCGAGATCAACAAGAAAAAAAGCCTTGTCTTAATGAGATTACAAAGAATAGGGAGATCAGCAAGTATGAACACTTAAAATAGTATGAGGGAGTCGATCATGTCGGAAAGAGACAATAAACTATTGCTTTCTATCTTGATTACTTAGATATGCATAAAGGCCGGAGCGAGACTTAGAAATAACAAAAAATTCGATATAGAGGCCAACTAACCATAGATGAGGCTTTCATGCTTACATTAAAATCACCACCTCGTTACCAAGACTCCGAGGAGGAGAGAAAGATAACCGAGGGAGCTAGAATTGAGGCCGAGTTATTGGCCAAAAGGAAAAATGATCAAATAATAGCAACATAATTAGCTTAAGAGCTAGAAGATGAAGGATATGGAGAAGAGGAGGAGCAACAACATCAGGGATTTACTGAGAGCTACGAGTTTGTAGGCCCACAGATTGAAGAGCAAGACTTGGAAGTTTCGGAGGTCTTTTTACCACTTCATCCACCATAGGCCCAGTACCTCCACCAGAGGACTTGACTCTACGATAGTAGAGGCTATGGATAGCCAAGATGAGGAAAGAGTACCAAGAGGACAGGTTGCGGTATCAGGTAGCCGTGTTAAGATATGAGCAGGATATGAAAATGAGAGAGCAATATCGATGGAACGAGCAACATAATTTCATGTTGTTGTTGATTATAAGAGGAACATAGCTAGTTATGAGAGGAGTTGATGAATGAGATCTACTATTTGGTTATTTGTTTTTCCAGCAACACCAACTTGTGTGTTCAATTCAAATTTGGTTCAAAGCAGGAGGGTGGAGCGCACCATCCCACGCTAAAGCTGATGATGCAAATGATGATGATGATGTACAACCCTAAAGTTAATATATTAGGAATCTTTTAAACTTAGGGAGATGAGAGTGACATTAATACCATTTTATTTATTTTTTAACATTGGGATATTTTGTTAACTATTTAGTTATTTCAATTTTATGTTTAGCTTATGCTTTTATATAAAATGTGTTATTTCATATATTTGTTTGTTTTAGTGTTTTCATGTTTCAGACTTACTTTTAAACCTTAAGGACAAGGTTTGCATTAAGTTTGGGGGCATCGACACTACACTACACTACACTATAGGAAGTGGTAAGATAGGCTAAGAAATAAGGATAAACACTGCATGTATGACCATTGAGAATTTTAATTTGAATCGGTTAAAGAGGAAACCACGGTAGTGTAGAAATTTTTAATTTTATGTACTATTTGAATGTTTAAGTAGTATAAATTATGTTATATATAGTCATGAGTAATGAATAAGTAGTTTATTTGCATGTTCATTTCTTTAATTGTGGATGAGTATATTACAAATATCTAGTTCATATGAAACTCAAGAGAGTGTTTTAAAATCTTGAAGAAGAAAACAATGAAATGTAGCAAACAATAGTGTGATGTTATGATTAGAAACTTAGAGTTAGGTAAGACTTTGAACTTGAAACAAAAGCAAGAAACTAGAACACTTCTCGTGGGAAAATTCAGATCTCTAAGGATTCTAAAATACGTGTGAATCATACTTGATAATACAAAGCAAATAAAGACTTTATGTAAAAGAAGGAAGAAATAGACATTATAAATGAAAAAGGTTGGAGTTAACTTACTAGATTTAGTGAAAGTGAGAAGTGCTAACAGAGTTTTAGAAAAAAATTGTAAAAAAATGAAAGAATCCCACAAGTTTTACAAGAAATGGAGAAGAAAACTTGATGGTTAGAAAAGTGAGAAAATGAAGCCAATAAGAAAATGAGCAGGAACTGTAAAATAAAAATGAAAAGAATAAGAAGAATAAGTGAAAAATTAAATAAAGAAAAGAAGGTGAAAGTAAAATAAAATTCTTCAAATAAAAGATTTAACTCTAGTACGAGTAGCTAGTTGAGTTAAGTTTCCTTTCCAACTTTGTTAAGTCTTATAAATTCTTGAAGTACCAAAGTCTACCAAATACGAGTTTGATCTATGCTTATTTTTGAGTTCTATAGCTTAATGAGAAGTCATGGGATTGCATACTTGATACTTGAATGTTGCGATGAAACAAACTTGTGAATAACTATGGTTTTTTGTTGTGATCAACTTTGGTGTTTCGAAAGTGAAATTATATGTGTTGTTAAAGCTACATGTTTTACAATAACAATTTTTTGCTAAGAAAAACTCTTGAGTAGATTATAAACTTGAAACTTAGTGAATTACAAGATATTCCATGAATAATGTAAAATGAATAATGATTAGTTATTAAGAGACTTAGTAAAATATACTTTTGCTCAAGAGGCGCAAAACCCTAAGTTTGAGGGTATCTAATGAGTGATTATTTAGACTTATATATAGGATTAGTTTAGTAATATATTTATGTAACATCTGAGAATTTCATAAACTTGATTTAGCGACTAATTAAGTATTTTCGGATTTAATTTGAAATTTAGGTATATTAGGTGGGACCCACGTGTTATGGATAGGAGATCATGAGTTTAATATTATTTTTGTGTGTTGTGTGCTTATTTGATGTATTATACACTATTTCGATGTGAAATAGGGTCAAGTAAGGTGCATAAGCAGTGTCCGCGAGTTTTGGAGCACGGTGGGAACATTTCTACAATTGTTATGAAATTGGGGTATTTTTTAGAATTTAATTTGGAGTGAAAAGTAAGAGATAATCATGAAGTTAAATAAAATAATAAATAAATTGTTAGACGGTTAGTGACATGCGGGGTCGAGGGTGACTTGCGTGGGATGTACCATAGTGTGCATGCTCAAGGGTAGTCGTTGGCGTGCATGGCAAATTTATAGCCACGAAAATACATAAGTGCATTATATTTTTTTATATAGTTTATATATTTAAATATATAAAAAGAAATCTTATAGTTTGAATTAAATAAAAGTATACATTGGATTTGCCCGAGATACACGTAATGTGATCATCGATAAATTAAAATAATTGAACATTTTTATTAAAGAGATGTGTCCACACCTTGAGATGCGTGTTGTCAAATCTCAAGAAAAATTGAGGGTGTCTGGTTTTTTAATTAAACCATAAGATCTACCTCAAGATATGCGTTACATATCTGGAAAAGATTAATATAATTAATCAACATTAAGTTGGTCAAGAGGTGGCGATTATCTTGTTGATAGCCCCAAGATAAACCTCAAGATACGTAGTACGTATCTAGAGTAATATCGAAAGGAACATATATATAAATGAATCATTATATTTGCCTCAAGATTTGTGTGATGCAAATCTTGAGGAAATAAAATATATGTCTTCACAAACAAACAAAATATGAACTCATTCAATTTTATTTGGAAATAAAGATTAACCTTGAGATATGTCATACATATTTTCATATCTAGAAGAAGATCAAATTTATATTATGAAAATGGAACCATTAGATTTGTTTCAACATTCCCGTAATGCAAATCTCGAGGAAAACAAATATATATTTCAAACAAAACATAGTCGTCTCTTCATTACAGTGAAGGCGAAACTGAGAGGAAAAAAATGGTGATTGAGGGAAAAATAGAGAGATCGAGATAAGGGATCGAGACAGAAGTGATGGAGGCGGTGATGGTAAGTAGTCATGGTTGTTGTTGTTGTGTTGTGGTTTATTGTTGTTGTTTGAAGGAGATAGGAGATTTGGATGAACTGCTAGGGAAGTTCGTTCGAGGAAGACAATGGCAGGGGAGACTCTCCTCAGCCTAGTCCCAACCGGAGGTTTAGGTGGGAGCCTATCCCCAATGAAATTGAATAAAAATAGTGGTTGTTGAAAGTAGAGGAACATAGCAATGTAAGGAAGATAAAAATGTGGTTTGATCCCTATACTAAGCTGAACTGGGTCTGGTTTAGGGGACAAACCACCCCTAATTAAACAAAATAGAAAACAAAATGCTAGAATTTATCAAAAACTACAGAAAATAGAAAAAAAAAAAAAAAATTATATTTTTTGGACAATTAAATTGAAATAGTGATTTTTTTTATAAAAATGAAGATTTTGGGATTTCATAGAGGATTTTTATCAAGGGTTTTTCTTGTAATGCGTGATACCGAAAGACGTATGAAATTTAGAAAATTGTTTAAAAGCCTAGTCAAGGGTAATTTTTAGTTTTGACCAATAAATTATAGTCGAGATTAGGATCCGGATATCCAAAGATAAAATTTGGAGGTATTTAAGAGTTTTCGGATTGTGGAATGACCAATAAATATATAAAATTAAAAATTTTATATTTAAGCCTAAACAATGTAATTTTCAATGTTAAACAATATTTCTTAGTCAAAAATGAAATCCTGGCATCGAAGAATTTATTTTGGAAGTATTTTAGGGGTTTCAGAATGCAATTAGGTCAATTGAACTACAACTAAATGGAAAAAAACTTGGAATTGCTATGGAAACTTATCAAACTTATAAATGAATTGTTGGACTACAATTAGAGCCTTATGTGGACATGTTTACCAACTCGGAGTGAAAGGGAGTTGCAATATCGCGTTTGTAAGGTTATGTAAATCCCATGGTAATCTTTACATTGTATGAGTATTTCTCGAATATAATTGTATGCACGATTTATCGCTGCATATTTATTGATCATGCAATCACAGACACGAGAGAAAAGAGGCCTTTGAGGGTCCCATTGTTTTCATTGGTTATATGTATAGTAGGTTGAACACCATGGTACTCTAAAATTGGAGTCACTGATCGTTGTAGACACTCATTTAAGATGGGTATAGGTTCTAGAAAGACTTCCTCTCACACTCATAAATCTTTATTATTGTTTACCCACCACTTTTAGAAGACATCAAATGATTGTGGTCGGTCAACAAAAATGGTAGGGATTGCATACTTGTATATTTTTGATTCCTTGCGATATTATTGGTCATTTAAACTATTGGAATATAATGCATTTAATTATTACAGGTACATTGGATGGTGTGAGATTTACTCATCTAACATTATCAAATTTTTATAATTGGATAATAGTAGGTTTTAGTGGCAACAAGAAAAAGGGAAAGCTTTCTGAAAGTTTGTGACTTGCTTAGTTCTTTTCTCTCTATGAATGTATTCTTTTTTAATAAAATATATTGTATCAATGGGTTTTTGGGTTTGAGTGTGATTAAGATCTCCTTTGGAATGACTGGAACAGTTTTCGGATGAATTGAAATAATTTTTTAGTTAAGGTAATATTAGTTTAAGGTTTTCAATACTTCAAATCAGGTTATAATGAAGACATAGTTTTGTTAATTCAATATATGTTGTGATTGGTGGATTGTGAGTCCTTCGACATTTCCACCAAAGCTGGGTAGGTTTGTTGAAGATTTTTGAGGGCTAGGTATTTTGTTGTAGGCTTAGAAATAGAGAAGGAGCTATCAGAAACTCTTATAGAACTTTGAGGACTATTTAATTCATCTAAATAAACTTTAAGGTTTAAGATTCACTTTAGAATCCTACGTGGTTGATAAAGTTTTATAATTGATGATTACAAAATCTTAATCTCAATTAATTATTAGAGAGGTTAAGGCTGCTAGATTATAACGGGATAAAGGTAATCTAGGCCGGTCAGATGACCTAATTAGGCAGGGTCTGATAATGTTGATATCAGAGTTTAGGTTTGACTCAATTGAGGATAAGCTTTAGTTGAAAACCAAATCGTGATTGAGTGCGATTAGTTAAGAAGTGATCGTGAGATGGGGTATTTGAATTATTATGCTTTATTTATGTTGTATTTATGTATTATCGCTAGTTATGTGATAGGAAGTTTATTTTCTTGTCCCTTCGATACTTAAATTGTAAGATAGTGCTAGTAAGACTAGAAATGAACAATTAAAAAAGAGAATAGGCTTATGAAATAAAGCTAAGCATAAATTGATGTGAAATAGACTTGTGAAGTCTGAGTTTATAAAGGTGTTGTAAGTAGTTCGATACTAATATAACAATTGAAAGTATAAGATAAGAAACCAATAGGAAATGGGTTAAAAGGGAAGTCCAAATGATTCATGTACGTAAACACTGAACATGGATTTCTAGGAAATCAAAAGTATCGAACTAATGCAATTTTTAAATGCTCAAGCAAATACTAAAATAGACTTAAATTAAGTCTCAAGCAATTGACAATTATTTGGAAAACATAATGTGAAATTAGGAGTTTTGGGAAGCACAAGATATGGATATCTTAGAGTTTAGAATAAGGTTAGTATCGGTTGAACTAGTAACTCGAAGAAACTTATTCTACGAAATATTTGTTTGATTCATAACCAATTGAGAGTTGTTTTCTAAAGAGTCTAAATGAAAAGGAAAGGAAGACATGAGTTCGCGAAAATAGAAATTGATTAAATAATCACAACGGGATTGCGATAGAACTAGTAAAGTTCTATAAGTTAGTTTCTACGAAAATAAAGTATTTTAAAGTAAAGTATTATCTCTTTTCCAAAACAAAACAAAAAGTAAAAGTGAAATAGAACCATAGTTTAAAACAATCAAATAACATCTAGAAAGAAGTACTAAATTTTTTTATTATTTACTACTCAACTTAGTTATCCACAAGTGACGTTGGGTATAGTGGTTCTATTAGTCGAATAAAGAACTGATAAAACAAATGAAAATACATGAGTTAGATGTAATCATTTTTAAAACCAGATTGGATGTTTTTATAAAACAAAAATTAACGAAAATTTCTAACTTGAAAATAAATAATGTAGTGATAAGATCAACGTGTTAGAAGTTAAGGCGTTAATGAAATGGTCTAATAATAGCTTGGATTAGGTATTGAACATAAACACAAGTGATTGTGTTTTGAGATTTAGAGGACCCAATAGTCACTTTTAATCAAATTAAATAATGAGGTTTATCACTGCAACTTAAAATATAACCAATGAGAGATAGATATACTAATTGAGTCATTAATTTAATCAGAGTTATATAGGACGTCAATATGAACTCCTATATTGTAAGAATTTCAATTTGTAGGATTTAAAGGATCGAAATAACATCATTTAAGAATTTGATTAGTCATTCAGTTAATCAGAGTTTGAAAATTCAAGTTTTTCTATTTTATCAATTGAATAATAATGGGAAGGTGAATTCATCAAAAGTTATTTGATGAATAATAAGATACAAATTTATCTCATACAGTCTCTTAAAATGTACTGAGTTTCTTATAGAGAAAAAGAAAAGTCAAGATATTTGAGACTAATGGAAATAATGTAAGGCAATAAAAAAAGTTTAATTATTTGAGAATCAAAATCTCTTTATTTCCAATTAAAATTAGCGAAGGACAACTTCGATTCATTAAATGATAATTAGAAGTCGCACCATCCTTAGCTATATTTTTGAAAAGAGAAAAGATATAAATTACCTTTCTAAGTCACGATTAAGGAGCTGTAAGTGGTTTGGTTACTGAATGAAAGTTCTAATAAGTTCGTAAAGTGACTAGGAGTAAGATAAATGTGAGAATAGCTAAAATTGATTAAAAAAATGAACGGACTAGACTCAATATATAAAAAATGAGATGTTGAAATGACTTGTGAATGCTGGAGGTGACAGGACAGACTCCTTTAGTCAAGGTAAGACATTGGAGTAGTTGTGCATGACCAAATTCTAAGTAACTCTGTTTCATAATAACGATTCATTCACAGCTTTGAAGATCAGTGTGACTCATCTTTGTTGAGAGTCGGTACAAAAAAGTCTACGAAGTTTCGACGGAGTCAATTGGAGGCTAAAATATAGAAAATGAAATTGTCAATATATTTTCATATTAGTGTGAATGAAAATTTCAGGTTAAAGAGTCTCGATCAAATTAAAATATCAAACTATAAGTTTTATTGAACTTAATATATCTTCACAAGGATCATACAAGGAATCAAACTCCAAGTGCTGAAATCTTTAAACCAATGTAGTGTACAACTGATAAAAGTGAATATATATTTTACATTGGTTCAATTGTATTACTACAACACCTGATTAGTCAGCGGTGAAATTTGAAACATTAGTTATTGTAAATTGGAATTGATGTAAGATATGTTGGGCTTTGGGGTTCATACGCAACAGAAATTACAAAACAATTTTGACAAAAACCCCAACAGGATCCGAATCTAATTCCATTAAAAACGTTAAAACCATGAAAACTTAATCATACCTTAGTCGCAATATACATTTCTGAAGATTGATCGATCTCTAAGGCGCTGCCAATGACGAACGCCCTCTACCAGCAGTCCACACACAAGCGGCGCCTAAGATTTGAAGTGCTAGCTTCAAGAGAATACCAAACCTTTTTGTTTCTCTCCAAAATGATCCAGAGCGTACCAGAAAACCCTAATTCATTTCTCAAACGAAAATAGAGTTTCAGCCCTTAATTTTTCAAACATGTGTTCTAACTTAAAGCGTCTATTTATACAACCCTTATATATAGACGGTTAAGTAAATTACACATATACCCCTACTTAAAGAAGTATAAATGTAATACACCACAATGACATTTTTATCATGAATTTTATCATATAAAATTCATTTTTCTGAACCATCTTAAAATCTCGCAAAGCCATTCTTAGTGTGTGACCCAATAGGCTCATACAACGTTGGCAGTGTACCAAAAAACCTTTAGGTATACAAGCCATAAGCGACCTCTAGCAAGACATTATGACTACCCAAGTTGTACGAATATCAAATCGATACAACCTAATCAATAGTGTATATAACATCCTTTTGTCACACGATATCCTTTTGAACAAACATAAGGCATGGAATTGTCATCCAACATGTTCAATCGTACTAGTCTCGATCTCTAGGTAGACTGAAAACATCCAAGTGACATTGATCAATATCAGTTTACTTAGACTAGGCCTTTTAACAATCTAACACATCGAGGGATCTACTGGATATCTTTCTTTATATGAGAGGGACAAATTTAATCTTGATTACACAACTTCATCACATTCCTCACACAGTAACCAATCACAACCTTTATAATCGTCCGGTTAAAGACAATGTTTGATTGTGTCAAATCATTGTGTTCCTAATGTTGAAGTCTCTGGTAATCTCAAGTCAAAGGACTGAAAAATATACCTATCGTGAGAAACAACTATGACTTAATCCATGTGATGTTCTCATAGCGGGTCCAGTACGTTGTTCCCTAACAAGTACTCATGATCTTGATTCATATCCCTATACATATAATCATCATATGATCATCGATCAAGACTCACACAAGTCTTAATTCATTATAGTTCCCAGTATAATGATCGACTAGGGACATTTATGATATTTCTGTAAATACTAGGGGTGGGCAAACCTCGGTTTGGTGGTGAAAACCACCAAACCGCGACCAAACCGAGGGTCTACGATTTAGTGATTTTTCAAACAACCACCAAACAGCGAACCACCAAAACCGCAACCAAACCGAATCGCGGTTTGCGGAGTTTCGTCGGTTTGGTTGCGGTTTTGGTGCGAGGCAGCGGTGAGGTAGCGGTGCGAGGCAGCGATGCGAGGCGGCGGTGGACGTTCACGCGGTGGAAGGCGACGACGATGGTGATGGATTTGGCGGCGGCTGTGAGCGGAGAGAGGAGCGGCGGGAGTGACGGAGTGAGAGAAGAGAGGAGCGGCGGGAGTGTGAGGAGAGAGGAGACGGCGGTGAGAGAAGAGAGAAGCCGGCGGTGAGGAGGAGCCGGCGGGAGTGAGGAGCGGCGGGAGTGAGAAGGAGGTGACGGCGGCGGGAGTGAGAGGGAGGTGAGTGCGGTAGAGAGGGAGGTGACGGCGGCGGGAGTGAGAGGGAGGCTACTGCGGGAGAGAGGGAGGTGACGGCGGAAGGAAAGAGGGAGGCGACGGCGGCGGGAGTGAGAGGGCAGCGACCGCGGGAGAGAGGGAGGTGACGGCGGCGGGAGTGAGAGGGAGGCGATCATGCGGGAGAGAGGGGAGGTGGCGGCGGGAGTGAGAGGGAGGCGGCGGCGGAAGTGGGGGAGGTGACGGCGGCGGGAGTGAGGGAGGTGACGGCGGTGGGAGTGAGGGAGGTGATGCGGGAGTGAATGAGAGGAAGAGGAAGAGGAAGATGATTGTTATTTAATTTTTTGATATTTTAGGGTTTTGGTTGGTATTTACCAAATTGCCCTCGGTTTGGTTAAACCGCGGTTTTCCCAAAATGAAAATCGCGACCAAATCGCGATACCGCGGTTTTTAAGTTTTGCAAACCGCGACCAAACCGCGAATTTTAAAAACCAGACCAAACAGTGCGGTTTGGTCAGTTTGGGCGGTTTTTCGAAAACCGCTGCCCACCCCTAGTAAATACCCATGGATCTTATTATAATGTGAACATGCAAATTAATTGTAATAAACAGCAAATGAAATCCTTTATTTTATTAACTAAAAGTATTTATAAAGACAGATAATAGATTGACCTAGGGCACATGCCCTACATCTCCCACTTGCACTAGGGCCAATCATACATGCATCTAATGATCTAACATGACCATCATGTTTTGCTTGTGAAGAGATTTTGTCAATGGATACGCAACGCTGTCTTCAGTAGGTACTCTGCAAATCTTCACGTCTCCCCTCTCAATAATTTCTCTGATGAGATGAAAGCGCCCGAGTATATGTTTGGATATGTGGCGTGATTTAGGTTCCTTGGCATGTGCTATTGCCCCGTTATTGTCGCAATACAAATAAACAGGGTTAGCAATACTTGGAACCACACCTAGTTCAGAAATAAGCTTTTTGATCAAAACCGCCTCCTTTGCCGCATCAGACGTTGCAATATACTCAGCTTCAGTTGTAGAATATGCCACAGTCTCTTGCTTTGAACTTTTCTAGCTTACTGCACCCCTATTCAAAGTAAACACATATCCATATTGCGATCTAAAATCATCTATAACAGTTTGAAAACTTGCATCTGTGTAACCATTTACAACTAGATCATTTTCAAAACCTCCATAGACCAAGAACAGTTCCTTAGTCCTTCTTAGGTATTTAAGAATGTTCTTTACTGCTATCCAGTGACTCTCACCAGGATCTGACTGATATCTACTTGTAGTGCTTAAAGCATATGATATATCAGGTCGAGTGCATAGCATGGCATACATGATAGATCCAATAGTTGATGCATATGGAATCTTATTCATACGGTCTCGCTCATCATTTGTCTTAGGACATTGAATCTTACTGAGACTTATGCCTAAGACATTGGCAACAATCCTCTTTTAGAGTCTTGCAAACTGAACCTATTCAACACCTTGTCTATGTAAGCACTCTGACTTAGACCGATTAGCCTATTAGATCTATCCCTATAGATCCTTATCCCTAGGATATAGGTTGCATCTCCTAAGTCTTTCATTGAGAAACACTTCCCTAACCAAGACTTGACATTCTGCAATGTTGGGATGTCATTTCCAATGAGTAATATATCATCGACATACAGTACCAGAAAAATGACTACAGTCCTACTGACCATCTTGTATACACAAGGATCATCTTTGTTCTTAATAAAACCAAAATCCTTGATTGTTTCATCAAAAAGAAGATTCCAACTCCGAGAAGCTTGCTTTAATCTATAAATGGATCTTTGAAGCTTGCATACCTTTCTAGAATTCTCAGGATGTACAAAACCTTCACGTTGTGTCATATATACGTCCTCAAGAAACTTTCCATTAAGAAATGTTGTTTTTACATCCATTTGCCATATCTCATAGTCATAATATGCAGGAATTGAAATTAAAATTCTTATGGATTTAAGCATGGCTAATGGCAAAAAGTTTCATCATAATCAACACCTTGAGTCTGCCTGAATCATTTTGGTACAAGTCTTGCATTAAAAGTGTGCACTTTGCCATCCATGTCGGTTTTCTTCTTGAAAACCTATTTACATCCAATGGTCTTACCACCTTCAGGTAAATCAACCAAGTTCCAAACTTGGTTATCATAGATGGATTACATCTCAGACTTCATGGCACTTAGCCATTTATCTGAGTATGGTCCAGACATAGCCTCCTGATATGTGGTGGGCACATTTTGATTCATAAGTAACACATCACGACTATCAGTAATGAGAAATCCAAATATCTCTAGCTCATGTCTTACCCAACTAGATTTATGTGGGCCTTGTGTCACTTGTAGAGGTTCAACTGGTTCAGAACGTTGTCGAACTTCCGGTAGCGCTTCAGTGTTTATCTGTGATTCTTAAACTTCTTCAAGATTTATTTCTCTCCCACTAGTGTATTTTGAAATAAACTATTTTTCCATAAAGGAACCATACCGAGCAACAAACACTTTATTCTCAGCGGGATTGTAAAAGTACTATCCTTTTGTTTCCTTAGGATACCCCACATATAAACACTTGTCAGATTTAGGTACTAGTTTTTCTGAGACTTGTCGCTTTATGTAAGCCTCACAACCCTAAATCTTAAGGAAAGACAAACTAGGTCTCTTCCCGTACCATATCTCATATGGTATTTTATCAACCACTTTAGAAGGAACTCGATTTAGAGTGAAAGTTGCAGTTTGTAATGCATAACCCCAAAAGGATAATGGAATATCTGCATGACTCATCATAGATCGAACCATATCTAATAAGGTTCGATTTCTCGTTTCAGAAACTTCATTCCATTGTGGAGTTGCTGGTGGAGTCAATTGGGAGACAATCCCACAATTTCTAAGATGATCATCAAATTCTTGGCTCAAATATTCACCACCTCTATCTGATCGAGGTTTTTTGATAGTTTTACCAAGTTGATTCTGCACTTCATTTTGAAACGTTCGAAACATCTCAAATGATTCAGTTTTATGTTTCATAAGATATACATAACCATATCTGTTGAAATCATCAGTAAATGTAATGAAGTTCTGATAAACGCCTCTAGCCATTGTGTTTATAGTACCGCATAGATCAGTATGTATTAGACCCAATAAATCACTTGCCCTTTCACTATATCCAGTAAAGGGACTTTTAGTCATCTTGCCTAGTAAACAAGATACGCACGTTTCATATGTTTCTAAATCAAATGAATCTAGGAATCTATCTTTATGGAGCTTCGTTATGCGTTTCTCATTTATGTGTCCGAGATGACAATGCCAAAGATAGGTTTGACTCAAATCAATTGACTTGAATCTCTTTGTATTTATGTTAAAGACTGGAGTATCAGTGGACCTTTTCATGCTTAGAATATAAAGACCATCACACAAATCAACATTCGCATAAAATATGCCTTTACGAGAAATGGAGCATCTATTATTCGCAATAATAAAATCAAAACCATCCATATCCAAACATAAAATAGAAATGATGTTTCTGCTCAAGGCAGGTACAAAATAAAAATTATTTAAAGTTAAAATGAGTCCACTAGGTAAGACTAAGTCATATGATCCAACATATAGGGCAGCAACTCTTGTTCCATTCCCTACGCGGAGGATGACTTCTCCTTTCTTCAAATTTCTACTTCTTGTGAGTCCATACACATTTATACAAATGTGAGATCCACATCCGGTATCTAATACCCAGGAATCACTAGTAGATAAATTGATTTCAATAACATAAATACATATAAGGGTAGTCACACTACCCTTTTTTTTTAGATATTCCAGATAAAGTTTACAATTTCTGAACCAATGTCCGGGTGCATGGCAGAAATGAAAATTTCCTTCCTTTTCTTTTGGGTGTTTTGAAGCAGGAACAGGCTGGGGCTTAACTTGTTCCACAGGCTTTGCGACAGGTGCAGCAGTAGCCTTGGCAACTTTAGCCTTAGGCCTTTCTTCTTCATTCCCTTTCCCTTTTAGACCATTTGTTCAACAGTTTTGAGCATCAAATGCAACTTTGAAATTGATTTCTCCATATCATTCATATTGTAGTTCATCACAAATTGTGAGTAACTCTCCGGTAATAAATTCAGGATCAAATCCATAGACAACTCTTGGCTAATGGGAAATCCAAGTCTATCAAGCTGGTTTACATAGCCCTTCATCTTCATAACATGAGGACTAACTGATGCACCTTCAGTCATCTTGCAAGAATGTAGGTTCTTGACTGTCTCGAATCTTTCTTGCCTAGCTTGCTGTTGGAACATTTCCATCAGCGTTATAGCCATGTCATAAGCTTCCATTAGTTCCATGTCCTTCTGAAGTTCAGGAACCATAGTTGTCGGCATAATACATGAAACATCAATAGAATCGTTGACATGCTATGCACATCCTTCACAGCTTTCGTAGCATTGGCTGGTGGGTCCTCAGTTATTGGAGCATCCAGGACATACAACTTGCGTTCATGGTTGAGAACGATTCTCAAGTTTCTGAACCAGTCAAGAAAGTTAGTCCCAAATAGCTTATCCTTCTCAAGGATGGATCGCAGTGATAGGGGATTATTGTTACTTGAAGAAGCCATTGATCTACAATAAAGATTATGCAAAGTTTATTTTAGTATAGAGGAATAGACTCCAACTAAATTAACAACCCTCCTAAAACATACTATTTATTTAAGGGACTAAAATCCATATTTCACCTAATTCTATGACAACTATGGCATGAAACACAAAACTAGATTATTTAGGTAGGTAACAGTTACCAATTACATCTTATGTAACTTTAGATACTTTTATGAGATATGGGACATCTTATGTCTTAGCATGTTTTTATCTCATCATTTGCCTAAAGCTCAAAACTATTTTAATAGCTTTATTAAGTCAGACCATTTTAAAGATTTAGGTAACTCTTACCCAACTTGTCTCACCAAGATAACACAATACACCCAGCTATGGTTGAAACTATATTAGTGTAATCGAGGCCTTGATAAGTGTTTAAAATGGATGGCACGAGACTTAAAATTTAATAGAGGGATTTTATTCAATTTTAGTGATTTTATGTAAACAATGAAATATCATATATTTTATTGGTTTGTTCAATCACTAAATAATTTGAAAATTTCTTATACTGTTCACTAATAAAAGAATTTACGTACACTAAGATTAATGAGATGGCGGTCCTGCTGATCGGTCATTGGGTACAGGGGGCAGCGCCCCCCCTTTTTTTAGGAGACGAATTTCAATTCCGAAAATTAAAATTCGCTATAGAAAATCATATTTTTCGTTGATTTCATTATCATAAATTAACCCCTTAATTTATCTAAAATTAAGTCAATTAAAACATTTTTAATTAACCTGGGCCCACATCTAACTAATCATCTTATCCTAATCCAATTAGGACTTAAGATATTTGAATCCTAGCATATCTCCAATAACAAAATTGTCGATATTTATCTCCTATCCAATAGGGATAACGAAATCGATTTTTCTAATATCTTCTAATCTAATTAGTTATCTATCTCTTATCAAATAGAAATTTCGTAGCATAATAGATATAACGAGATAAATAAATAATTTTGAAAAATAATTATTTGCAATTTCGGTCATCATCCAAATAATCACAAACATGTAATTGAATTATGAACTACTATCCCAATCGAACCTAATCATATTAGTTTCGAATTAATATTCAGACTTATACAATTTAAGAAACTTAAAACAATGTAACATAAATATGCATACTGAATTACAGAGATTTCATCCATGCATCAATACACGAAAAATAAATATTATACCTAATGGTGTCATGGATTACAGAACACGAAATTCAATTCGTTAAAATTATTCGAATTAACCTAACATGGTTACTAGCATGTACGAAGCTGATTTCAATTAAATCATGAATATATGTATCATATATAAAAAACATGATAATAAATCTCACAAAAAACTTATGTACATCACATATACATCAACTATTAACATGCTTTCAATCATATATCATGTATATAAGAAGAAAACATGCAATGTTTTTAATGAAATCGAACTCGAAGGCTCTGATACAACTGTTGGGTTTTGTGGTTCATACGCAACGAAAATTATAAAACAATTTTGACAAAAACCCCCAACATGATCCGAATCTAATTCCATTAAAAACACTTAAACCATGAAAACTTAATCATACCTCAGTCGCAATATTCCTTTCCGAAGGTTGATCGATCTCTAAGGCGCTGCCAACGACGAACGCCTTCTACCGGTAGTCCATACACGAACGACATTTAAGATTCGAAGTGCTAGCTTCAAGAGAATACTGAACCTTTTTGTTTCTCTCTAAAATGATCCAGAGCTTACCAAAAAACCCTAATTTGTTTCTCAAACGAAAATAGAGTTTCGACCCTTAATCTTTCATACGTGTGTTCTAACTTAAAGCGTTTATTTATACAACCCATGTATATAGACGATTAAGTAAATTACACATATACCCCTACTTAAAGAAGTATAAGTGTAATACACCACAAGAACGTTTCTGTCATAAATTTTATCAAATAAAATTCATTTTTCTGAACCTTCTTAAAATCTTGCAAAACCATTCTTAGTGTGCGACCCAATAGGCTCATACAACGTTGACAGCGTACCAAAACACATTTCGGTATACAAGTCATAAGCGGCCTCTAGCAAGACATTATGACTACCCGAGTTGTACGAATATCAAATTGATACAACCTAATCAATAGTGTATATAACATCCTTTTGTCACACGATATCCTTTTGATCAAACACAATGCATGGAATTGTCATCCACATGTTCAATCGTACTAGTCTCGATCTCTAGGCAAACTGAAAACATCCAAGTGACATTGATCAATATCAATTCACTTAGACTAGGTCTTTTAATAGTCTAACACATCGAGGGATCCACTGGATATCTCTCTTTATATGAGAGGGACATATTATATCTTAATTACATAACTTCATCACATTCCTCACACAGTAACCAATCACAACCTTTATAATCGTCTGGTTAAAGACAATGTTTAATTGTGTCAAATCATTGTGTTCCTAATGTTGAAGTCTCTCGTAATCTCAAGTCAAAGGACCGAAAAATATACCTATCATGAGAAACAATTATGACTTAATCCATATGATGTTCTCATAAGTGGGTCGATCCAGTACTTTGTTCCCTAACAAGTACTCGTGATCTTGATTCGTATCCTTATACGTATAATCATCATATGATCATCAACCAAGACTCACACCAGTCTTAATTCATTATAGTTCCTAGTATAATGATCGACTTGGGACATTTAGGATATTTCTGTAAATACCCATGGATCTTATTATAATGTAAACATGCAAATTAATTATAATAAATAGCAAATGAGATCCTCTATTTTATTAACTAAAAGTATTCATAATGACGGTTAATGGATTGACCTAGGGCACATGCCCCAACAAGATATTCGGATGACAGTGAAGATACAAATGAAGTGAAAAGTTATGTATAACTTACAACTCAGTTAGTAAGCTTTATCTCTGTTAGGTTGGAAATATTGAATAGAGTACAGTGTATATGCCTTGATATGTTTGAAGAATTGAATATTACTTAATTATAATTGAGCATAAATGAAAAAAGATAATGTATTTACAAACTTGTATGAAATACAAGTTAGAAGTTGCACTATGAGAGTATAATCATTGAATATGTTGATATCTCTGCTTAGACATATATGTCTACTCAAGTTAAGGATAACTGTCTCTATACAGGTAATGAGAGAAGTTAGTAAACAGTAAGCAATTAAGACGTGGGTTTGTGGGTGATCTTAGTTAAGTGAAAATAATGAGGTTCTTAGGGAACTCATCGTTAAAGAATGATTTGATGAAGTTAAAAAAGTTGGTGATTTTCTAACCAATCAAAGAAGAAGTTAAGTAAATTGGCTGACGAGTTAGAATTGATAATTGCTTTCTAGTCCATAATCTAAATAATATTGTGAGTAAACATTTAGAGAATGAGTGATAGTTATACGATGTGTCATATTTCTATTTTTGGTCGAATTTAAATTCGAGATCTCTTGCCATGGGGTAATAGATGTATTATGAGATCATAGTCATGTGATAACTTAAGCGATTCCAAGTTTTTGTTAGGGAACGCCGGAAATGTGATGGATCAAATAGACACATAACTCTATTTAGTATATAATTTTGTGCTTAAATATTATTTACATCAATATGTAATTTTAGACTGATGATAGTGTAAGAATTAATTAAATAATAATTCAAATAAAGAGGGATAATTAGTGATGAGAAAGTAAATTAGGATATCTACCTGATTTGGGTGGATATGAAAAGATTTATCAACGGTTTATGGAATAGTGTCCAGATTAGAATGAGAATTGTGTTAAGAAAAGCAATATAGGCTATATCTTGCTTTATATTGATGCTCGAATGGGATTCAATGTATGAGATGAGAAATGAAGTACAATTATCGTATATTATACAAAGTTGATTGTTTAACTTGTCAAAAATTCACAAATTGCCAAGATTGGTGAGTTAATGGAGATAACTTTTCATTAAACTAAAATGTTAGAAAATGAAAAGTTAAAATGATTATGATTTTATTAGAAACTTGTTGAATACAATGTAAGTAATTGGGACCACTTAACGATTCACCTTGAAAATGATTTTACAACTTTGGATTAAAAGAGTTGTAGATAAATGATCATATCTCTTTTAGTTTAGTAACCTATAAGTTTAAATTTTGAGGACAAAATTTTTAATTAGTTAGAAAAATTGTAACATTCACAAATTTTATAAACTTGATTAAGTAGCTAATTAAGTATTTTCAGATTCAATTTGAGATTTAGCTATCTGAGGTGGGACCCACAAGTGGAATGCATACACGGTATCCGCGAGTTCCGGATTGCAATGGGAATATTTCTCTAATTTTGGTGAAATTAGTGTATTTTCCATAATTTAATTTGGAGTTAAAAATAAGAGATAACCATGAAGTTATATAAAATAATAAATAAATTGTTGGGCGCTTAGTGACATGCAGGGTCGAGGGTGACGATGTACCACAATATGCACCCTCAAGGGTAGTCATTGGTGTGCGTGGCGAATTTATTGTTATGAAAATACTTAAGTGTATATATATTTTTACATATAGTTTATATCTTTAAATATATGAAAACAAATCCCAACAAATTGAATTAAATAAAAAATACATTGGATTCGCCTCAAGGTACGTGTAGTGTGATCATTGAAGAGTTAAAATGGTTGAACATTGTTGTTGAAGAGATGTGTCCATGCCTTTATGCCTCGAGATACGTGTTGTCCAATCTCAAGAAAACAAGGGCGTGATTTTTTAATTAAACCATAAGATCTACCTCGAGATACGCATTACATATCTTAAGGAGATCAATATAACTAATCACCAATAAGTCAATCAAGAGGTGGTGATTATCTTGCTTACAACCATAAGATTGACCTCGAGATATTTAGTATGTATCTCAACGAGGATAAAAAAGGAAAAAATATATAAATGAATTATTAGATTTGCATCGAGATTCGTGTGATGCGAATCTCGGGAAATCAAATATCTATCTTCACAAACAAGCAAACATACATTGCCTCATTCAATTTTATTTGGAGACAAAGATTGACCTCGACATACGTAGTACATATCTTGAGGATGTTTAGATTTATATTATAAAATGGAACAATTAGATTTGTCTCGAGTTTTACGTGATGTGAATCTCGAGAAAATGGGTATATATTCTAAATGAAACAGGATCGTCTCTTCATTGAAATGAAGCCGAAACTAAGAGGAAATAAGTTGTGATTGAGGGAGAGACAAAGAAACCAAAAGAAGGGATCCAGATTGATGTGAGGGAGGCAGTGATGGTAAGTTGGCATGGCTGTTGTTGTTGTGTTATGGTTTATGGGTGTTGCTTGAAAAAGAGAGGAGACTTGAACAAACTTCTATGGCGGTTCGCCCAAGGAAGACGATGGCAGGGGTGACTCTCCCCTGCCAATCCCAACCCAGGGTTAGGGTTGGGAGCCCAACCACAAAGAAATTGAAAAAAAATGGTAGTTGTTGAAACAGAGGAATAGAGCAACACAAGGAAGAAGAAAGGGGTCGTACCCTTGACTAAACAAAATCGAGTTTGGTTTTGTTGAATCGGACTGGTTAGATTCAGGGGACAAACCACCCCAAATTAAATAAAGAAGAAAAGAAAATGCAAGATTTTTTTTAAAATTTTAGAAAATGGAAAAAAATCAAAAAAATTAAATTTTTTAGACAAATAAATTGAAATAATGGATTTTTATAAAAAATGAGGATTTTAGAATTTTATCGAGGATTTACACTAAGAGTTTTTCTCGTAATGTGTGCTACGATACCTGAAAATGTACGAAATTAAGAAAATTGTTTAAAAGCCTAGTCAAAGGTAATTTTCGATTCCAACCACAATTTGAGGTCAAATTTGGGATATGGACACCCGAGGATAAGATTTGGAGATATTTTCGAGTTTTCGAATTGTGGAAGGACAATAAATATATAATAATTTTAAAAATTTATATTTATGCCTAGACAACTTAATTTTCAAAGCCAAACGATAATTTTGAGTTAAAAGTGAAATTCGTGCATTAGAGAATTTATTTTGGAAGTATTTTAGGGGTTTTGGAACGCAATTAGGTCTATTGAACTACAACTAGATGGAAAAAATTGTGGAATTATTATGGAAAGTTATTGAATTTATAAATAAATTGTAGGACTGCAATTGGAGCCCTGTGTAGACTAGAACCTCTTGACTTTTATGAGGGGGCAATACCCTGGAGTAGACTTTGGCGATCTCAGGGCTCGCACCTCTGAGGCCTCGCGTCATTACACCCACTTGTTGATGCCCTGCTTTCTTAGGCCTTGCCATGAGGTACAATAGATCATGACTACTATAGAGGGGACGATCATATATTTAGAGCATGTGCCCTAGGTCAATCTACAAGCATTATTTGTCTTATAATTTTAGTTAGTAAAATGAAAGTTTTTACTTGATGTTTTAGTATAAGTGATTGCATGTTTACCTTATAGTAAGATCTATTAGTATTTGATGAAATATCCTAAATGTCCATAGTCGATCATTATACTAGGAATTATAATGAATTAAGACTAGTGTGAATCTTAATTAATGGTCATAAGATGATTATGAGTATAGGGATACGAATCGAGATCATGAGTACTCGTTAGGGAAGAAGGTACTGCACCTACGCGCTATGGGAACACCACATGGATTAAGTCATAGGTGTTACTAATGATATATATATATATATATATATATATCATTTAGTCCTTCGAAATAAGATTACCATATACTTTAATATTGGAGCATGGTAATTTGACACAATCAAATATTGTGATTGGTTACCATGTGAATAATATGTGAAAGTGTGTAATTAAGATAGAATTTGCAACTCTCGTACAGAGAGAGATATTAGTGGATCCCTTGATATGATACACAAATAATGGCCAAATCTATGTGAATTGATATAATCAATGACATTTGGATATTTTTAGTTTACCCAAAGATCGAGACTAGTAAGAGAGAACATTAAGGGTAACTTTTCATGCCATATGTTAAGTCAAATAATATTGCACGACAAAAGGATAGAATACATGTTATTCATTAGGTTGTATCGATTTTGATATTCATGCTATTTGGGTAATCATAATGCATTGCTAGAAACCACTTATGACTTGTATACTAAAATGGTTTTAGTTCATTGCCAACGTCTTATGAACCTATCAGGTTGCACACAAAGAATGGCTTTGCGCAATTTTAATTGGTCCAAAATAATGAATTTTATATGATAAAATTCATGACATAAAAGCCTTTACGATTTTTATATGATAACTTATTAATAGGGGAATATGTATAATTTGCTTAAACTGACTAAATAGAATAATTGTATTATGGATAGGATCTTACGTGAGGGCTTATCTACACATAAATAAAGGGTGAAACCCTAAAACGAAATAAAATTTTCATTTTTGCAAATTTCAAGTTCTCTAGATTTTGGGAGAGAAAGAAAAATGTTTTCAATCTCTGTTGGGGCTAGCAATCCAAATTGTTATCACCATTCGAGTGTGGATTTCTGATAGAGGACAGGCGTTTGAACATATTGAAAATTGAAGGATCAGAGAAGAAAATCACAAAATAAGGTATGATTTACTTTCATAGATTTAGTTTAATGAAACTTGTTTTCAATCCTGTTAAGGTTTTTCAAAATTTGTTTTAAATTTTCTATTGCGCATGAACTTTAAAAACCCAATGCATATTTAGGGTTTCTTTGCACAAGACGATGACGGTGATGACTTAGATCATTCGTAGTCATTGTGTAGCTTAATAGAAACATTTTTTTAGGAATGTTACTATGAATATTGTTAACTTTTTTCATTTCTTATGAAATCTCTACTTGTTAGAAATTTATACTTTTGACTATATTAATTTTTTAATGACCTTAAATAATGGCACGTTTCTAATCCATTTCTATTTTGCAACGGATTAGTAATGAAAGATATTAATCAATTTTTTTTCATAAAAAATAATTATTTGTCCATTTCTATTTAGCAACGAATTAGCCACGAAACATATTAAAAAAATATTTTTTCATAAAAATAACATTTTTTCGCTGCTAATCTATTGTTAAATATCAATGAACTAGCAAAAGAAAGCAGTCTATTGCAATGAAACGACAAATTGAAAAACAATTTTTGCAATATTCGGCAATGAGATTTCTTGTTTCTAGGTTAGCGACAAATTGGAGATTCTGTTGCTAAACTGTTAGCGATGAGGATTTTAGCAACGGACTAAATTTTGTTGCTAATCCGTTGCTAAATGGATTAGAAACGAGAAAATTGGTCTTTAGCAACAAAGAAATTCCGTTAGTAAATTAACTATTTTTTGTTGTGCAAGAAACAAAAAAACATTTTGGGACCAGAGCATTTAGTGGGTAATTTCTTTTGGATTAGTGTTGACATATATTCTCTTAGGCTTACTTTTTCATTGGGCTTGATTTTGTTAGTGCATAAGTCTTTTTTAAACTTTTCGTATTTAGGTACATTTTCTATGTCTTCGAATAAATATATGTTTTCTACCGCTTTCCTTAAAGTGCTTGAGATTTCTTTTTCATCTTGTAATTTCTTTGCGTTCTTGTTGTTTAAAATGATGGAGAAATAGTGGTCTTACTATACTTGGTTTATTCTTTTCGAAATCACAATTGCCTTCTTTTGGGATTTTATTATCTTGGATTTCAATTTCTTTTTCTAATTTTGCTTGTAAATTTTTTTAGGGAACTAATTGTTTTGACATCTTTGGTTCTTCCATTTTTTCATCGCTTCTCCAGATTATCGCTTTTGCAAATGAACTATGGTAAGATTGAGATGGTAATTTTTCTTGGTTTACCATGGACTCATTTGCATTTTCATTTGACTTAATTGATTTTTTTAGTTCAATTATATCATCTTGTAATGCTTGAGTTTTTTGGTCTTTTTCCCTATTTGAATTTTCTCAATTGTTATATCGGTTAATGTATATGTTCTATAGCTTTGATAATTTCGGGTGTCTACACCATTAACTATATTTGGTCTTCGGTTATTTGCATTATTGATGGAAACGTAATTAGGTTGAAATACTTATTAAACTGATTCATCATAGTGTTACCCTCTTCAATTTGATTTATTGCACCAATGGACACTCATCGTATAGATGATTAGCCTCGTTGCAAAAAACACAAATTTCACTCGGAATTGATCTATTTTTAATAGTAATTCAACCATGTTTTTTAGTTCATCAAATTTATCATCCAGTATCTTGATTGTGTTTCTATTAATTTCACAGGAACAATTTTTCATGAATTTGTTTCTCTTACAATATTGTTTTGATTGTTTTGTCATTCTATTAATAGTGTCTTTTGTTATTGTTGGTGTTACGTCGAATAAAGATCCTCCACAAATCGTGTCTTGGGATCTTTGTTCTATGTTGTTTAATCCCTTGTAAAAATTATTCTAATAAAGTTTTATCCCTAAATCTGTGTTATGGACATAATGGTATCAATTTTTGGTATCTATCCCAAAACTCACCAAAAGTCTCACCGGTTTCCATCCTATCCAAACTAATTTTACATGCAGGAACTTATTGATCTAAAAAGGTTTCTAACATTTCAGACTATGTGGTTATGAAATCTTGAGGGAGATAGAATAACCAATCGTGAGCTTTACCTCTTAAAGAATAAGGAAAGCCTTTTGCTTGACATGTTCAAACTTTATGTTTTTGAGTTTTGTCACACTTACTATATGCATATGTTTCCTAATAAAATGTTAAGGATCTTCTTCACCTTCACTTTGAAAGTGAGATAAGAATTGATGAATCTCGATTTTAATTCAAAATTGGGAAATCTAGGGGAAAAGGAATTCACATAGGTTCGTAGGCTGTGATATTTTTATTGGCTTGCCTAAATGTAAGTTTTTGCTCAATATTTGCCATATTATATGGCATGCAATGAAAAAATTCTTAATAAATTATTTTAAATCCACGGCAACGGTGCCAAGTATTGACACATGTACAGTAAATTTTCCACCTTTATTATACTTATAAATTTTGTAGTAGTGATAAGTAGGATGTCACCATAGGGATTTTGCGAATTCCTTAAGAAATGGATTTTATTATTTTTATTTTTAAATAAATTAATAAAGATTAGAATTTAAATTTAGAATTTTTAATTATAGAAATCAACTAAACTAACTATACAAACATAATAAAGACAAATAGAAGTCACTAAATTCCAAGCAATTCAATTTAATGGAAATAATATAAAATAAACATCTAAATAAGCCTCCTAATTAATGAAACAACAATTTGTTTTGCATCTAAAAATGTTACTTCAATAATATAGTCATGAACATACTTTGTAATGTATCCTAGATCATTAAACTTTAATCATAAGTAAGTAGACAACCTTCAGTAAACCATCAGTTTTCCTTATACCAGTGGAATATCCACGTTCTAATTTTATTGAGCTAACCTTTTGAATACATAAATAAATTAACTTTAGGCAATAAAACCGCATTACACTTTGTGAAAACTTTGAACTACTAAGTCTAATACCTTCAGAAAGCCACTTTAATATGAAACTTAGATCTCAAATCCACCTAGGACATCTAAACGATAATAGACCTTTTATACAATCTTAGTTACCACGTTAACTAGATAATGAATCATAATATCACAATACACATTGGCCACTATGCACGTCACACCCAGATTCATGATTGCAATTTGAAAATAACAACCTATTAATTAGTGAACTAAAGAATACGATTGGTTTAAATCATTGAGAACAATATCATCATATGATGACTATATTGTAAAATGGATCAAGGTCATGTTCGGAGTTTGTTTAGATTGGTAAACTACTCAAATCATAAATAACATCATAACAGAATAATTGAAACTCTTAATTAAAAATGCCTAGTTGAAAGCTTGAATCTTCCAATTTTCTCCAAAACCAATAAAAACAATAAAGAATAGCCTCTAAACTAAAGTTAAAAATGTTAGAACTAGCAAAGGCTCTTAATTTTGTAGTCTAGGTTCATATACATATAGTATCTTAGGTAATACATATCCCAAACCAACTAAAAATCCTTGTTGTAATCTAAAATCTACGAAGCCGACACTACCGATTCCTCAGCAATTCTTGTTACAATGTGAATTGCAAGAATTTTTTTTTGAAAATAGCCTCAGTGTTCTACTGATATAAGTAGCGATTCCCAATAAAAATGGAGAATCACTCAAGAATTGATGACTTTAAATTCTAGTTATTCCTTTATTTTTGGATGACTATTTGCGTACTTTTTCCACTCAGTCGGATCCTTCATTTTATTCTCTTTTTCATTCATTTCTTCAAGTATTCTTAATATTACATGAAATAACAAAAATAGAAGAAAAGCCAATGTAATATAACCTTTTTACATCTAAAAATACCTTAACATACTATAAAACATTGTCTAATAATTAACTTATTGTTGACACGTAACCTAAGGCGATATACCTGTCGCTTTAACTTTCGCAAAATTTACGCGATGCACACTAAATACATTAAACCAATGCGATGCAATTTATTTAATAAAATACGAACAATAGGCACGCATTACACAAAAATAATATAACCTCACTTCTCGTGTCTAAGTAGATCGAGTTTTACACGTCAACCCAAATTACAAACTGTTAATCCTTGTAGATAGAGCTTAAGCTAGTTTAATTAATTTGGGTCGTCAAATTCGATACGATGCAGGTATACCTTATGACCTAAAAAATAAAG
Organism: Stephania yunnanensis; assembly: GCA_039657365.1. Taxonomy (NCBI): domain Eukaryota; kingdom Viridiplantae; phylum Streptophyta; class Magnoliopsida; order Ranunculales; family Menispermaceae; genus Stephania; species Stephania yunnanensis. The sequence continues at coordinate 35,172,194 of CM077590.1, read as the reverse complement.
GAAAATGAGTAGTTCATCCTAATGGGAAAAAGAAACAAAGCTCTAGTTTAAGCTGTTGGAATATATTCCTTACATTTACATTCAGAAGTTGTTTTAAAACTTCATCATACTTTTTATATTTCAAGTCATTCTTCATATTTAGTTTTGTTGCCTAGACTTTATCTTGAAGGTTACTCCTACTTTCAAGAAAAGTCTTTCACTTTGTCTAAAAACTAAGTTGTTATCAATTCCAAATAACTTTTTGATGGGTTATATCAATCGCACCTTAATGATCATTTCGCTTAAACCCTTTTATCTGTGGATCATAACGTTGGAAATAAAAGAAAGTGCAATAATAAGCTTCTTTCAAATTTGTGGCATAAATGTTTAGGCCACTTATCTAAAGAGAGATTGTCAACGATCGAAGGTGAAGCATGAGATATTGCTTAAATTAGGTTTTCCTAATATTGATTTATTTGTAGATTGTATTAAGGCCAAACAAACTAAACACAATAAGAAATGTGCTACAAGAAGTAGCGAACTCCTTGAAATTATTCATACATATATATGTGGACCATTTGACACGCCATTTCTATCTGGTGAAAAATATTTTATTATTTTCATTGACGATTATTCACTATACATATATATCTATTTGTTGCATGATAAGTCCTAGGCAGTGAATGCTTTAAAAGTATACATTACTAAGTTGAAATACGATCAAATTAAAAGATTAAAATTATCCGTTCTGTTAGATGTAGTGAATATTATCGTAGATATGATGAAATCAAATAGTGTCTTGGTCCTTTTGCCAAACTCCTTAAACAACATGACGTTTGTGCTTAATACATAATGCCTCGTATACCTTAGTAGAATGGTATAGTTGAACGTCGTAACTGAATACTAATTGACATGGTTAGGAGTATGTTAAGTAATTCTAGATTGACTAAATCATTATGGATGGAAGCCTTAAAGAATGCTACGTATTTATTAAATAGGCTCCATAGAAAGTCAATTCCTATAACTTCTTTTGAGTTGTGTACTGGAATGAAACTTAGCTTACAACCTCTCCATATTTAAGGTTGTTCAGCAGAGGCTAGAATTTATAATTCACAATAAGGCAAGTTGGGTTTTAGAATGATCAATTATTACTCTATTGGTTACTCTATCAAACCTATTGGCTACAAAATTTACGGATTTAACCATAGCACTAAGATTGTTAGAATTGTTAGATTCATAAAAAAAATGGTAAAATTAGTAGGAGTCATAATTCACAAAATGTGGAAATAAAAAAATTACTCCCACAGAGGTTTCTCATCAAGAAAATATCAAAATCACTTATAATACATCCATTAATGAGTCACATGGATTAGCGCTCCAAGGACCTCAACAGTGAGGAGATCTGTTATACTTGATGATTACATAGTCTATTTACAAGAATCTAATTAGAATATTTCAATTAGTACTAAAGATTTAGTTTCTTATGATGAAGCCATCTAAATTAATGAGTTTATAAAATGGATTGATGCCATGAAAGATGAGTTAAAATCAATGACTCAAAATAATGTTAGGCACCACATTCAATTGCATTATGATTTTAAACATGTTGGATGAAAATGGGTTGTTAAAACAAAAAGTGATTATAAAGGCAATGTCGAACGATATAAGGCTAGACTCATAGCAAAAGGTTTTACTCAAAAATAGGACATTAACTGTACAAAGATATTTTCTCTTAGACTCTTTTACAATCATAATAGCATTGGTGGCTCATTTTGATATATAATTACATCAAATGGATGTAAAGGCCATTTTTTTAAATAGGAGTTCAAATGAAGAGTTCTATACGAATCAACAAACTTAAGAAAAAAGAGACTCTTTTAGAATCATAATAGCATTGGTGGCTTACTTTACATCATAGAAGAAAGAAAAGAACACATGGTTTGCAAACTTAAGAAATCAGTATATGGAGTCAAACAAGCTTCTTGTCAATGGTATATTATGTTTAATTATACCATAACATCCTTCAAATTTACACAAAATATTGTTGAACGATGCATATATATGAAGATTAGTGGGAACAAGTTCATATTTTTAATTTTGTACATTGACGATATATTGCATGCAAGTATTAATATTTGTTTGCTCCATGATACCAAAGAATCTCTCTTTCAAAACTCTAAAATTAAAATATGGGTGAGGCACACTACATGATTGGAATCGAGATTCTTTGAAAGAAAACCATGTGATTTATTGTTATTGTCTCGAAAGTCATATATTTAATATCTTCTAGAGAGATTTAGTATGTATATATGTCTAACAAATGTTGCTCCTATACAAAAAAGAGACAAATTTAGCCTTATGCAATGCCTTAAAAATGATTGGGAATGTGAAGAAATGAAAAAAGATTTCATACACTTCCTTTGAGGGAAGTTTGATGTACGCAACAGACTTGTACCAGAATAGATATCAATTTTACTATTGGCTCGTTTGAAAGTTACCATAGCAATCTTGGCATGGATCATTGGTAAGGTTTTACGATATTAACAAGGGACACAAGATTACATGTTCACTTATAGAAAGTTTAATCTATAAGTCCTCGGTTGTTTAGATGTAAACTTTGCTACTTGTCTTGACATCAAAAAGTCTAATTTTGGGTATGTTTTCCTTTTGGATAATGGAGCAATCTCTTGGAAGAGTGTTAAGCATACAATTACATCTACTTATACTATGGAAGTTGAGTTTATAGCTTGTTTTGAAGCTACAAATCTAGATTATGATTGAGGAACTTCATTTTAGGGCTTGGTATTATAAACTTAATTTTCATGCCTTTGAAGATTTACTATGATGATTCTACAACTGTGTGTTTCTCCAAACAAGATCTCTATTCAACTGGTGCCAAGAACATGGAGATAGAATAATTTGCAATTAAAGAAGAAGTTTAAAAAATAGTGTCATTTCAACATATTAGCACATATCCTATGGTTGTGGATTCCCTAACACAAGGATTACCAGTAAAGGCATTTAAAGAACATATCAACAAAATTGGCATTGGTTGTAAATATTAAATATTTAAACTTGAAATTTTATTACAATTATGTTTGTAATGAGATCTCAGTTCTTGTGCTAAGTGTATTTTACTTCTGTAAACTTATGCTTATTAACGATCTAAAGTACATTAAGTCCTTGACGCAAACATTACACTTTATAAGTCATATAAAATGGTTTAGTAATGCTCATGGTACCTGAAAGGAAGTATGTCCTAATTGATGTATAACTGTTATGAAACACATTACTAATTTATTTTACAATGATCTAATGATACCAAAAACTTATACTCACTAATAAATAAATTTTTATAATAATTGGTTGTAATGCTGGTAAAGGGAGAAAGCCATTAAACTATATGTGATCCACATTATCGAAATCTAATATTATGAGACAAGTGGGAAAATGATGGATCGTTAGTTGTCTAATAACTTAGTTACATAGTTGCCAAAATATGTAATATACATTTTAGTTTATAGGCTTTAAAATACTTAAGCATATATAGCTTTCATGTTCACCATTGGATCTAAATCCAATCGCGAAAATTTAAAATCACCATTCATGATGGTTTTAAAAAGTCACCATTGCAGAATTTCCTATATTTATATATAATTGATATACAAATATGTAAATAAACATATAATATTAATGTATTTAATTTGAACCATTGGATGTTCTCGAGATGCATACAAGTACGAGATGGTGCTAAGATTAGTATTAATTTAGAAATAGTGTCATTTTAAGGCAATCTCTATTAGATCAACCTTGAGATCGTGCGATGTGTATCTCGAAAAAATCTATATATATAAACAAACCAAACTTATGCTTATTACTGTTCATCGATCAAAATGAGAAAAGGTTTATGGATTCAATTTTTTGTGATGACTCGTCACGAATTAGACCGCGTTCGACCAACTCGAACCAGGTATAAGGCCTAGTTACGGGACGACTGGGGGGTACAAAAAGGCCCAGCGGATTGTCTATCAAAGTTTTGTTATATTTGGGTGCACGAATTGTATATTAAATAATTAAAATGTATTGTAATACATGTGGCGAGACCTCAATACGTGCATTGGCAACACGGGCAGCATGGTTAGATCCAGCACATGGAAAAATACTAGGCTAAGTGAATCCGAATTTATTTTTTATGTTTCAGTTGATTTTATGTTGCAAAAATACATAAGTCAAATAAAATAAATATATAAAAGCTAATAATCTAACTTGGATTTGTGTCAATATAAAATGAGAATGATGTTGGTATAAGATTTTAGCTCGAGTTGCATGTTAGTTGTGGTTGTTGTAGTTGAGATTAGGTCCAAATTGGTGCAAGTTTGACTAAGTATGGCAAGAAAGTTGGTCTAAAAGTGTTTTGTGTCTCGTAGAAAAAATGAAAACTTTTTGGGTTTTAGTGTGACCCTAACTAGTGTTATGGAATTTTAAGGAGTTGAATTGTATTGTCGTGAATTTGTCACAATTTGGTGAAAACTCGAATCGAAAATGAGCATTGAAAGTCAAAACGCATCAAAATAGGAATTTCAAGAACTAATAAATAAAAAAAATAAGTTGCTGGCAGGCAGCTAAGGGTTTATCTATAAATATATATAAAAAATCAAATGAAAACAAATATCATTTGAAATGTTCAACAGAACATTTTCGTTCCTTCGATACCTAACCCTATCAATTCAATTTTTCGCTCCGCAACCTACCGACATCCGATTTTCGCCTAATTTCTTTCTACAAAATAGTAGAGCATCGCGAGACGGTCAGTTCGAGCTAAGTTTACATTATAGAGACAAGGTATTCAGCTTGAAATTTAGTAAATTCTTACTTCGGAGCATTTTTCATAATTCAATTTGAATTCTCATGATTCTTCAATTTCTTTCGCGGGGTTTTGATAGGAATTGGTAGGGGTTGTTGAACATTGATGTATTGGGTCGATGTGTGCTAATTGGAAATAAATACCATTAGTATGGGTTAGGTTAGTGAAGTGAATTGATGCAATTCAATTAATAACTATTTTGAACATATTTTGTAGTTAAAATTGATTTCCATTGGGATTTTGGACAAATTGGATTATTCATTTTTGTCCACATAGACTCTACAGGTTGTGAAAATATTTTGAATCCAGTATTGAGGGATTTCCTGGTGTTTGGTGTTGAAGTTTTATTAGTTCTAAATTCTTAAATTTTGCCTATTCAACAATCTATATTGGTAAATAATACCCTCTTCATTTATGATCCGATTTAAGTGTTTTTGAGCCTATGAAAAGAATGAACTAAGCTCTATAAGTTCCTTTTTGGTCTATATGAAAAATATTGAGGTTTTCAAAGTGATAAAGTTACCCCAAATTAGCTAGTTGAAAGCAAATTGAAGTTGTTATCAAATAATTATATTAGGAGTTGAAGACGTGGAGTTAGGTTCTATCCGAGGTACGTGGAGCTTGACTATGGGTCAAGGCATTTGACATGAGGCACACTGTAAGTGAACAATAAGAAATTTATAAACTTTCAGTACCCATCATATGACTATTGCACTGTTGCATTGCATCCATGACTATCTATTGGCCATACATATAGTCATTCGGACCTTAAGGGGTTGACACCAACTTTCAGACATGTTGTATGGCGTAGTATTATTATGTGCACCTCCTACTACTTTGATCATCTTGGGCAGAGTTAGACTATATCGGTAGTGCTTGGGGCCTCATATCACGTGAAAGGATATCATCGGATCATGGGTATGGGGGGTTGTTGCCATGCCAATGACATACATGCCAGGTCTTTCATGGAAATCACCCTGACCACGCAAGAAATAGGATTGCGGCATTTTTACTTTAATTCTTGTTATTATATTTTCTTCAATTGTTTATCATGCGTTGCATTTTTATAAAACCTATCTATTCATTTACCGAGGGCCTCAGAACCTAGATTTGTTGTTGAATCAGTTAGACTTGCAGTGGTTACGAAAAAAGTAAGACACTAGAGTGGTCAACGATGTAAACGAGCACTTATATCAACACCGTTGGTAATATATTGGTTGAATTGGTTTTAGTTATATATTCGTTAATTAAACTTGTATTTGATTTGTATTTTGGAGTTAGTTCTTCGAATTTGCTTTTATGGATTATTGTATATTACAATTAATGCTTCCATTTTAGGTTCTCTGATTGCTTTGCATGGTCACTTGCTTTACACACCAAGTGTACGACAAACAACTGAGCCTGTCAATACAATTTAATGTTTTTCGAAAAATTAAATCGAAAAATGGTTTTTAAACTAGAACAATAATAAGGGAAGGCTAGTTCGAAACGCCTTTTAGGGTCGACGGTGTGACCGAACACCTCGGAAGGTGGTCTGGGTTGGTTGAACAATCGATTCACGAAATGGGTGCCAACATTTTTTAAGTTGCTCAAGGAATTGAAGGAAGAGAGATTTCCAATAACTAATAAAGGATAAACACAATTGAATTAAGTAAGTTGTGATTTATTTGAGTTTTAAGGTTTTAGGTGTTGATGTTTGAATTGAGTTGATTAATGAATTCTCACTGAATTCTTGTTGTGGTTGTTAGTGGTAAAGAAGGTTGTAAGACCGCGTGTGATGTAATGACCCGAATTCCTAACCCTTGTTTTATCTTTAATATATATCATCTATCCATGACATGGGACCCACTGGTAGAAACATGGTTTGACCATAACGAGTGGCCGAGGTATATTTTACATTTTTATGATTTCTAACTGAATGTGTATGTGGAGAATATTAAATCACTTTTTTTATAGGCGTCATGACACTGACGAAGATACGCATCAAAATACGTGTAGGTTTCAGACCTAGGTAGAGAGTAAGAGTGTAAATTTCCAAATTTAAAATTATATACTTATTAATTTAACAACATTATATTAGTTTATTTGGCCTTTGATATAAAAATTAATCAAATCAAAGGGCCAAAGTTTGTATGAATAAACCTAGACCACGAATATGCCTTAAGATACATGTTAGCATGAAATCAATGAGATTAGTGTCAAATTTGGTGTTAATGTACGAGAATTATGGGAGATGACGAGGTAGCTAATAACCCTGAATTTTTCCTTGAAATTTGAATGACCAAATGAGATGAAGGCCAAGATCACCTCATATGTAGATATAAGTATGTGTTCTTCGTTTCCATGCATTCAAGAGAAAAAGAATCTGAGGTTTGGGAGTGCTGAAAATCACTAAAAAAACCTTAAGTGTTTATAAGATCAAATTGAGCATCTAGCAAAGAATTCAAGAGCATGGGATCAACTACAAGCATAAGCAAGAATTTCTTATTCCCAATGCATTCGATTTTATAGGATTAGGTCCTAAGTCATGAACAATTTGATGAAAACGAATTTTATACTCCTTTTTACCATTTTTATGAGTTAATTGAAGATATAATTGAGCTCCCAAGTCTCAAATTTTGAATTTACAAGTTTTTGTCAAAGTTGGAGTTTTGCTAATGAAACTAATTTTGCCGAATTTGAGTGACGCGCGCCGAATGTGTCAATAAAGTAAAGTTTCATAAACCAACTATTTTGTAGAATAGTGGCAAAGGGTCGATCCCATAGAGATTGGTAGTCTTTCTTAGGTTAAAAACAACGAAAAATAAAATAAAATCGAGGGTTTTAAAATAAATATTAATTTAACAAGCTAATCTAAGTAAATTAAATAAATAAAATAACTAAACTAATTTTGAAAACAATTAATTAATAGCTAAGTAACTCCTAAGTCTACAGTTCCACAAATTAGGATCAAGACTCAATAGCAATCACGGTCTTAAATCTTTCCCGAAAAGTTATTAATTTAAATTCTCCTAGACTAGCTATGGAAAATCGACATCCGCTAGAAATTCCTAGTTCCCATAATCTCGATAGCCAGGACATCCGCTACTAACTATTTCCCAAATTAATGTAGAACCCTAGACATCCGCCAATCAGTTTTAACACACTAACCGCAATAATATGGATATGTGGGAATATTAATCCTAAATAATCGGATCGCATCCGCTCCCGATTTAACCTAGATTCAATTGTCGCACACTCAAGAACCGAAAAGGGTTTGATGAAAAACGGGTGAGTGTTTGTCGCTTTATTGGTCCGAAAGCACAATTACACGGATACTAATAGTCCAAATAACTTTAGATTGTCCACCTAAAAGCATGCACTGACTACATACATACTCTATATTTAAACCATAATCATTAAAATCAACAACAATGAAATAAGAGAAATTAAACTAAATTAAATAATAAAATAAAAGATCTCACATAATATGTCATGACTTCATAATCCCAACTTGTTCCCCCTTCGACCTAAGCAAGAAGTTGATTAGTCGGACATCATCGTCGAAGAAAGTCTATACTAAAAAAATTAATAGTTGGTGTTCCAAATAATAATAATTCTTGATAAAAATAAAACCTAAGTTCATAATATATAAAACTACTAAAAATTGGTCTCGAGAGGTGAGAGAAACTAATTTTAGGGGTTGGGGAGGTGACTCGTGCGCCGAGGAGCATTGTAGGGCTATTTTTGGCTCGAAAATGGTCATGCCACGTGTTCTCAGCCGATTGGTCCTCCTGTTGTCGAATTTGTAAATCGCGAACGTCCGTATCAGCATCGTATACGCATATATACTATTACACGTCAAAATATATAACATATAAGCTTTGACACTTCCCGTCCCATGTTCGCTTCCCAACTAAAGTTCTAAGTTAGGATCTTCGGGTTTCCACATCTAAATTCATTTGTTAAGTTTTATTCAGTTTCATTAAACTTTTTCCCTAGGTTCGCTTGAACCTAAGCTCTGATACCAACTGTGACGGCCCCAAATTCCGAGGCAAACCGGGCACCGCCACGTCGCCAGACACGTCACCAAGCATGCCACGTCACTGCATACTTAATTTTGACTGCCCGCGACCTACACCTTTATATATACCTTATTCGTCTTAACTTAGTGTTTATGGAAAATTTTATGGATATTCTTATAAAATTGACTAAGTTAAGTTATTCACAATTTATTAAATTATTAAATATCAAGCGGAAGCCTTTTAAAAACATGTAAACGCCGTATGAAAGAAAGTTTGCATTTGTATAATTAACCCTATAGTGTAGAATCCCGGTAACAGATACCATGTATATCGAGAGCAACAAATGTACTAAAAATGAGCATATACATGTATCAGGTATACAAGTCTTTCCCAAAATAGCATAAAGTAGTTAATAGATACATACAACTACCTAAGCAAAAAGTGGCGGCCTCTTCCTACTTAGGCGTAGTCGCCTAAGACTCCTTTGCCTCGGCTCGTCGCAAGATCTGCGATTTGTCACCAAAAACAATGACAGATCCCAAGTGAGTAAATCCCAGAGAACGTTAACTAATATTCACGAATTCCAATGAAACGACTACAATTCATGAAATTTAAATAAAGGACATGAATAAAGAAATTTGCATGAAAATAAGTCGTTGAGAAGTCAAATTTTGGACACGAGTGTAGCGTGACAGAGAACCCCTGGTCGACATCCGGGAATCTTCGTAGCTAAACCGAGAGGAACCATTGACGACAACCTCGCCAAACATCTCACGGTTGAATGAGAGGAACCTTTGAACGGAAGACCCCGTCCAAACATCTCTCGAGAGGAACCATTGACGTAGACTTAAGACTACGTCAAACATCTCTCAACCTACGGGTTTTCGCGAGAATAGTCACCGCGTAGCCCTATCATGGCCAATTACTCGAACAACGCGGGGTAGCTAGCCCCGAGGTATGAGTCCGTGCCATGCCGACCCCGTCGACAAACACACCTACACACGTGGGAGTGGATGAACAATAATTGAACAACAATAAATACCACAATGAAATAATTTAGAATGCAAAATAAAGCAAATGTTATAAAAGAATTTTAACTAAATTTCTCATGGGTTTACTTACCTCAAACGAATCGCAAAACGCCTTCGAAATGTCCCGCACTCGCCTCGAGCTACGTACCCGACACCCGACTACGATCTCCAAATTCCTGGTGCCAATTAAAATATCTTAAATATTTTTCCTAATTTTTCCCATAATTTTCCACCTATTTTTCTTATTTTTCTGTAATTTATTTAATTTAAAACTGTTTTTAAATTAAAAATTAATATTATATTATTTTAATATAAGGGTGGGCCCCTGGACCGGGTTTGACACGGTCCAACCAGTCGGCCTGACCCGGTCTAACCGGGTCAGCCCGACCGGATTCGGGTCCACCCGGGTCGGGTCCGGTTGGGCCCGGACCGGCCCAACCGAGTTGGGCCTGGACCGGCCCAACCAGTCCAGGGATGCATTCACGCACAGCGTGCGTGCACCCCCACCCCACCTCCTTCTTCTTCTTCCTCCCGACTTCGCCTGGTTCTCCTCTTTTTTTTTTTTTTTTTTTTTTTTTTTTTTTTTTTTTTTTTTGTTAAGACAACAACAACAACAATAATGCCAACATCAACAACAACACAACCCCATCAACAACAACAACATTAACCACTCACTTGATTAATGGAGGTCCGAGCTCACGCCGCTGCCTTGCCGCCCCCGCCGAGCTCGCCGCCGCTGCCCCCGCCGAGCTCGTCGCCGCTGCCGACCGCCAAGCTCCACGCCGGAGCTTCCCCTCTGGCAGTCACTCTCCCTCTCTTCTCTCCCTTCCTTCTCTTTCTCTCTTCTCTCCCTTCCTTCTCTTTCTCTCCTCGCTCTCTCTTTTCTCCCGTTTTTAAACAAAAACATTTTTTTTTGTTATTTGGTGAGAAAGGACAAAAAGGAAATGATGAGGGATGGTTGATGTGACATTTGATGTGATGTGATGTGATGTGATGTGTGATGTGACAGTTAAATCCCATACTACCCCGTACGCCCGCGTTACGTGCACTACGCGACGTTGCACACTCTCGTCACTACACGCGCACAACGCGACTAAGCGAAATTCTCAATTAACGTGGCGCGAACTATTAAATAATAGTAAAATAATTAAATACTTGCCACACAAAAATAACGTATTTCACGATTAGGCGTGTCCTAGACTTTTCCCATGACGTCCACGTGGGTATGAGCTTATGATATTAATTTGTAATTAGCCGGTTAATCGGGATTAATTAAAGCGGGCCGTTACAAGATCACACTTTCAAGACATAGATCCGGTCAAGGCAAAGGCCATCGACTATTCATGAGTTTTCTTGGTCTATATATTCAAGCACACAAATTTAAAATGCTCACTTAATATTGTGAAAGCACTCGAACTAAATCTTTTATTTGATGAGTTTTACAACTTCCACCTTTATTCATTTTTATTTTCTTTTTTTTCATCAATTTTTTTCAATTTCTTTTCAATTAATACGATTTCTGCTCCATTTCTTGTGGACCGCTTTTCTCACATTTTCCCACCATAAGTTTCCCTGCTCCATTTTCTGTGGAAACTTGTGGGACACTCTACACTAAGAAAACTCCTATTAGCCCTTCTTACTTTCACTATAATCAAGCAAATCCATCAATTTGAGTTAAAATAATATCGCATGCACAAATTTGACCGTATAGTTGCTTTCATTATCTAGCACAAAGTCTAACCATTAACAAAATCCCTAATCAAGAAATCATAAAAATGTAGAGCTACGAACTTGATAGAGTGTTTCTCCTAGTTTTCCCTAAGTTTCAAGTCAAAAAGGCAACTGTAATTTACTAATCCACAACCAAATACATGAACAAAGTTTCGGGTGACTCTAAATAACTAATAAATAAATAAATAAATATTACATATATATGCATGAAAGTGTATCAAATCCTAATAAAATGAGAAATGAATATGAATGGATAAGAAATGAAAGAAATGGAAGAAATGATATAAAACACCACCATTACCATCCATCAATCGCATATAACCGTAAAAAAAAAAAAATTAAACGATCTCAACTGCTGTCTTTTGTAAAGAAATCCATCCAAATCAATCCACAATCTCTAAAATACCTCCAAACTTATTACGAACCTTGTCCTCAAGGTTCAAAACAAGTCAAGGCATCCATATGACAAAAAGAAAATGACAATGGTAAAGAAAAACATGGATAAGAAGATAATGCAAATGCATGCATAACAAAAAATCTCTAAAAACCATTGAACGCACAAAATCTCTCATGTGTGGGTGACTAAGGAAACTATAGGAGAACAATCATAACAAGAGCAAAAACTAGTAAACATAGGAGTTGACTGGAAAGATTTCAATCAAATCTTGAGAGCCCGAAGTTTTTCAACTAATGGTGAAATCAATAAGATGATGGAATGAAGTTTAGTGTTTTGGGTCTACTAAAAAAAAACTCGCCACTGATGCAACGACTTATGTTGGATATGTCCTAACCAAGTCCCAAAACACCTAAAATCCTAAAAACATGTTAATTCCAAAATAATAATAATAATAATAATAATGCTCAAATTATGCTTAAAAATATAATCCAACGTCAAATCTACAAAACTCAGCGCTCCAATCCTCTAATGAATGTCGAACATAATATATCACCTATAAAAATAAAGAGACCAAATTAGAGTGTTATTAAACATAAATAAAAAATCTAAAACTAAAATAAACATAAGAAATAAATAAAATAAAATAAAATAAAATAAAATAAAAATAAAGTTGGGCTGCCTCCCAATGAGCCGCCTTTCTTTGAAGTCTTCGGCTAGACTTGACGTGATTGGTCACGTGATTATCCGTTAGAGATGTCAACAACGAACAGTGCATCAACGTAATTAGGCAATGGAGCATGCACGGCCTCTTTCAGAGTTAGGAGCTCATTTGGGACTTTCAACAAGAAAGAATCTATCGTATCAGGATCTGCGAACGCTCCCTTACTTGCACCCCTTTATAAAGTGTACCAAATGTGGATGGGAGGGTGGGTGGTTGTACCAACACCAGAGGTTGGTCTTCCTCGCTCTCTATCTCCGGCTTCTCCGGCTTGTCTGAAATGACATCAATTTTTATCTCATTTTCCTCCTCATTTAGTGCAATGACAATTTCTGGGTCAATTTGAAAGACTTCACATTCTTCTGATATTTCTCTCAAATAGTCTTCCGTCTATGTAACCTCGTTCACCTCAAAATTTGTCGACGTATCAACACTCACATCTTCATCTGGGTTAAAAGTGGTTGTGCACTACACAACTCTTCTTCATCAATCATTCTCTGAAGCCTGGAACTATATTGATCTAATTTAGTTTCCAAGTCCTTCAAGTCTGGAATCCTAAATCAATTTGTCGAATCTCATCAAAAATTTGTCGACACTGTTGCTGACTATCTATCAATTGCTTCAGCATATCTTCCAAGGAGGTGCTTTGATGAAACTGTTGATTTCCTTCATGTTGAGGAATCTGTGGGTTTGACATGAGCCCAAAGAAGTCGGGTTGTGGCGATGTATGGCTAGAATAGTGATAGTTCTCATAATGTGGATAATAGGGACAAATATGTGCGGAATGAGAATAATCTCCACAAATTTCGCAAACCTCAACCTGTTGCACAAAAGAATTCAAGTTAAAAAATTGATATCCATTATGTGACATACCTACCCCATTCGCATTATAATAATGTGAGTCTTCGAATGAACCATAATTATGGGGGTAGGAGGAGTCCATCGCGTGGTTGCTTGCATACATGTTAAGAGCAAAGAACTAGATAGACAAAATAAAAAATAAAAAAAAATAAAAAAAGAATAATAAACCAACGAAAGAAAAATACTAATCCCCGACAACGACGCCAAAAATTGACGCCTGTCACACGTCACTGTAGTATAGTGGTAAGTATTCCCGCCTGTTACGTGGGTGACCCAAGTTCGATCCCCGACAAAAGCGCCAAAAATTGACGCGCGCCGAACGCCTCGATAAAGTAAAGTTTCATAAACCAACTATTTTGTAGAATAGTGGCAAATGGTCGATCCCACAGAGATTAGTACTCTTTATTAGGTTAAAAACAACAAAAAAAAAATTCGGGGTTTTAAAATAAATATTAATTTAACTAACTAATCTAACTAAATTAAATAAATAAAATAACTAAACTAATTTTGAAAACAATTAATTAATAGCTAAGTAACACCTAAGTCTACAGTTCCACAAATCAGGATCAAGATTCAATAGTAATTATGATCTTTAATCTTTTCCAAAAAATTATTAATTTAAATTCTCTTAGACTAGCTATGGAAAATCGACATCCACTAGAAATTCCTAGCTCCCATAATCTCGATAGCCAAAACGTCCGCCACTAACTATTTCCCTAATTAATGTATAACCCTAGACATCCGCCAATCAGGTTTAACACAATAACCGCAATAATATGGATCTATGGGAGCACTAATCATAAATAATTGGATCGCATTCGCTCCCGATTTAACCTATATTCAATTGTTGCACGCTCAAAAACCGAAAGGGTTTGACGACAAACGGGTAAGTGTTTGTCACTTTATTGGTCCAAAAGCACAATTACACGGATACTAATAGTCCAAATAACTGTAGATTGCTCACCTAAAAGCATGCACTGACCACATACATACCCTAGATTTAAACCATAACCATTAAAATTAACAATAATGAAATAGGAGAAATTAAACTAAATTAAATAATAAAATAAAAGGTCTCACATAATATGTCATGAATCTATAATCCCAACTTGTTTTCCCATCAACCTAGGTAAGAAGTTGATTAGCCGGACATCGTCGTCGAAAAAAGTCGATACTAAAAAAATTAATAGTTGGTGTTCTAAATAATAATCATTCGTGATAAAAATAAAACCTAAGTTTCTAATATATAAAACTACTAAAAATTGATTTCGGGAGGCGAGAGAAACTAATTTTAGGGGTTGAGGAGGTGAGTCGTGCGGTGAGGAGCATTGTAGAGCTTTTTTTGGCTCAAAAATTGGGTCTCGCCACGTGTCCGCAGCCAATTGGTTCGCTTGCTGTCATTGTACTGAGTTGTCGCGCTCTGATTGGTTAAGATTAAGCTTTAACATGTTGTGATGGTGAGTCAGAGCGACGTGGTGTCGTGTCATGGGCCGAACCTTTTACTGATGACGCAATTGGGTGGTTAAGAACGCTCCACGTGGATGCACGCTGGAGCGGACAGAGTCACGCGTGAATCGACAAATTTTTGGGAGTTTTTGTGACACGCATCCCGAGGCAGATCGATGGAAGCTGTGCGAGGAGAACGCTATTGGTTTGTGACTTGTACAGTTGGTGAGACGTGGCGACATGGTATTGGTGGCGGGAATGAAGAATGCTGACATGGTGATACGTGATTGGAGGAGAATGCAACTGTGACGTGCATGGAGAGGGCAGAACACCACGTGGCAGCGTGTAATTGTTTCAGAGAAGATTTGCGCTGACGTGGCAGCTCCCAATTGGTTGAAATATGCTATCGCCTATTCGACCCACCGCACAATGCGTAACTCGAGGCACGCAAGTAAATACTCCATTTTGTATTTTTTTCTGCCACGAATTAAATCGCGCACTCCGTTTCACCTAAAAATGACAAAAAAACATAATTAAATATATAATTTAGAGACTTTGCATAATTAAATATACTAAAATAAACTACTAAATATATATAAATATTGACTTATCATCAAGCGAATGAACTTGTTTTTCAAAACCATTTGTTTATTTGAAATCCTAATGAAACTCCACCAAATTTACTATAAAGAATTTTAGGATCAATCAAACTTTTAAGTACTTTTGATCAAAAATGGATATTTGAAGTAATTAACTTGTGTAATTTGATGATTATTGGAGTGTAATATGTTGTTGTCATGGAGAAGGTGTTAAGTACCCTTTGTAGAGCGAACAAGGGCTCCAAACGTCAAATAAGTTGGATTCCCATAGGGGAAACCCAAAATTCTAGTTGCAGAATTCTTGGTTCCAGCAAGCCTAGTGCGCTAATGGCGAACATTAAGGTAGCGCGCTAATGAACCTAATTAGCGTGTTAATTGCCCTGGACAGTAAAAAATCGGCAACATTTCCAATTAAACTAAAAAACTCAAATTTAGTATAGACCCCTATTAAACTATTCGAATAAACTTTAAACATGACACAAACACCTCAAGATTATATAGAGTCGACACTGGGGTGCGGGATGCGAGTTTGAGTGGTCGGGAGTAAGTAGAGGCTAGGAATTTCATGGCTTTGAGCTAAGAAAACCTGTCAGGCATTCATTTTTATTTAATTTCCATTTTATCTTTGAAATATAGATACTTGGACTATTTTATTGGTTTTAAAACTTTTCCCAATGCCATGACATGTTTGTGTGACCCTTCCTAAATTAGGGCACCGCTCGGCCTAATCTCGTCATTAAGCCCTAACTTCCACCACGTGGGACTTAACAAAGTATTATTCATCCTTCTCAATACTTTCACCTCGTTAGCTACTTTCCAACTAAACGATTCCAATTCTCATTATTGTAAATATTTCACATGTCATAGTTAATTAAAATTCTTAGAAAATCAATCTTATTTAGTAGAAGACTTAAGAAATTAGAGGAAGCAATTAATAGAAATCCTAAGTATGTGGAAAAATCAGAGAAACAAAGATCACAAGCATATGTATAACAAAATGGTGTTATCAATATATTAACATGTGTTTGGTCGGGTAACTATCTCACTACCCAACATATACATTTCCAAAAGTGTATTAAAGTCATATATATAAGTTTTCCAAAAAACCAAAAATCTATAATATAAGATGTAGCAGCACTCTAGTGACTCATAGGTAGTCACCAATCTTATCTTTGCCTAGTTTGCTACTCGTTGGATCTGCAGCTATTATCGTAAAAAGGACGGTGAGCATAGGAAAGTAGAAAGTTACACTAAGAGATAATTATGCACATTTTCAAATATACAAGAAGTATCTAAAAGCATAAAAATAGCAACTATGCTAAAAAAGAATTATGCTATAAGATACTTTAGTTAAAAAACATGAAACTGACGTTAGGCTAAAGAGTGTTAATCTAGGGCCTTTCAACCATGAGTTACATCACGTCGGCCTTATTCCATTTTTTAGGTCGTAATCTATCTTATAGATGCATTCACATCATTATAAATGCATATTACACATATATAAATATTCACCAATGCCCTAAATGTGTAGTATAGTTGTCAACAACCTTAAGTCCTATACCCCGTGTGCTACACAAGCTAGTAGTGAGATCCCAACAACCCCAAAATTCTGGTGACCCTTGTGCTGCGCTCATCTCTATCATATCATGGTCCTAAATATAATTACTACTTTCATAATTCAAGGAAGGACATAGTTTAGGAATCCTACAACGTGATTGCATAATTAATGCACAAAGAAAAATGAATTTACAATCAAGAAAGGTATAGCATATGATTTAGAATCAATGAAACCACTTGATCAACAAACAATGCCATGATAGAAAACTCATGAAATGAGATCGAACAACAAGTCATGACATCAAAGTACAGTAGATAAATCTATTCAAATGATTGTAAATGAAAAACATAATAGGAATAAAATGTCAGTTAATATCTCGATCTTTTTACTAACAATCCAAGCAAAGTTCCTAGGCTAATTCGACCTCCCAACACCATATGTCTTGCTATGGACCTTTCGAGACTCTTCACTAGATTCCTAAGGTTAATTAGGATGTTTTAGGACTGATACAAAATATTAAAGTTTGATTAAATCAATTAGAAAAACCCCGAACTCACAGCGTTTGCTAAAAAACTCCCCAAGAACACCTACGACCTCAAAATGCCATAACTTTGTCAATTCAAATCGAAATTTGGATTTTTTAATAGCAAATTTATTGATTTTCCATGAAGAATCCAAATCTTGAAACCAATTGTGAAAATAATTTCATTTAGTCTCTGAAATTATGCAAGAACCAAAACTGAAATACAACTCAAATTTCTTTTAACAAAGTTTTACAAAATGATAGTGTGCACTGGCTTACCTAGTTTTAGAAAACCACCAACTTGGTCAATCCCTCTAAAATTCACCAAAATCCCCTAACAATTCTTTGATTTCCTTCTCTAGATCTTCTTCTCTCCCCTTTAGATCAAATGAAATATTTGGATGTTTATCCCATTCAATCTTCTATATATTAAGTTAGATTTTTAGTCTTTGATCTTATGTACATCACCTCTCTAGATCAATCTAATGGTTTCAATTGTAAACCTAAAATCTATTAACTCTCAACTAACTATTCCTTGATAACACAGTGTAACATAATTAGTCTTGTGATGTGTTTACATGTATCTTGAGGAATATCAATGGCTAATATTTTATTTTTTTAAGTTGGTCTTCATTAATATAAATCAAACTATAGCCACATCAAATTAGCTATCGAAGCCACATTAACATAAATTAAACTTACCATATTACTTTCTACCACAGTCCTAAGTTGGCATACATTTTGAGGCGTGTCCCCGCTCACGTTTTGACCTCTATACGCGTGTTGGAGCGACTTAGTAGTTTTCACATATTAAATATACAAGGCATACATTACAAAAAATCTAACATATATCTTGGCCACATTATTCGGTCATAGCATTTATTTCGATGCGTGTCCCACGTCGCGGGTCAATGAACCTGATTAAAAAATCAAAATAAGATTAAGAATTTAGGCCATGATAATATTTGTTCTATCTATGCTTGTTATAGATTGAAAATCATAATTTGACTTGATTTATGGAATTCTTTCTTATCGATTCTATATCTTAAGCTGGACTCTTTATTATTGTTGATATTTGGATCTTTGTGGTGTGTAATAACATGGTGTTATATTATCTATCTCGATAGGTGTTCACCTTTATGTTCATAATTATGTCAGTATATGATGGTCTTATTTGAGTTTATGATATATAATGATTCATAGTCCTTGCAAAGTCATTCATAAGTCTAGGTTCCCTAATTTTATAGGTTTTAGCACGGTACACGCAATTACATTCTTTAGGTCTATCGACAATCCATTTAGCTAATAGCCGACGTCATATTGATCGAGATTCTTACTGGCTAATATGAAGTAGCTCATAGCCCGAGTATATAAGCTGACATGACAAAACTTATAGCAAACTGAGCCTATATTTGCACGATGACTCAATCTATCCCTTTTGATGTACTTTCTACATGTTTGCTTACATTTCTTTTAGAATCGTATTTGTAGCTATTGTATGCTTTCAATTACCATTTCTTGCATATTTTGAGATGTGAATTAATGGCTTGAGGATATACTTACTGGGATTGTCATTTTTAGTGACAAATATGGATCCGTCAAGTAGTAGATTGGGGAAGGAGAAGATAGGCAACTATCTGCTACCCTTATTTATAGGTTTCACTAGATTATATTTATTATTTATGTCTTTTATACATTTTGGGTTGTATTTTTTGTTGGGAGACTAGACTCTTCGACTGATGCATGTTATTATACTGTTCATTGCTGCATTTGATATACATACATGTCATCCATTTCCTGGTATCCACATATAGGTGTATTATGATATCTTCTTCATTAATATTAAGACTTTCAATAAATTTTTAAACATGTTTAAATAGTCTTAATTAAGTAAAAAATTCACGAATTAAGAGAAATGAGGAATACTTGTCCTGAATGCGAATAATAAGGTGCGGAGGATGAAAAGGCTGAATAACATGTCGTTAAGTCCTACATTGCTAGAATTAGGGCTTAATAATGTGATTAGGTAGGGTGGTGCCCTGATTAGAGTTGTAGGCTATCACAATTGGGATCAGGGAAAACATTTTTGATAAGTAACGAAACAAACTTGAATTAAACACAAACCTCTGGGTAGAAACGAGTTGATCCTAACTTATTGGGAAATGAGTGAAGGTGATCTGGAGATGGGTATATGTACATGTTATAGTCACATATGTTTATTTATACATGTTAGGGCATGTGTCCTAGGTCAATATAAATTTTTTTTTTATCTTATAATTTCAGTTAATAAAATTGAGGTTTTCATTTGTTGTTTTATTACAAGTGATTGCATATTTACCTATAGTAAGATCCACATGTATTTTTAAAATATCCTAAATGTTCTTAGTCATTCATTATACTTGGAACCATAATGAATTAAGACTAGTGTGAATCTTGATTGATGGTCATGTGATGATCATGCGTATAGAGATACAAATCGAGATCATTAGCACTTGTTAGGTAACAAGGTACTGGACCGACATACTATGAGAACACTAAATGGATTAAGTCAAGGGTTTTAGTGATGATATCTATATCATTTGTTTTTTGACTTAAGATTACTATAGACTTCAATATTAGGAGCATGGTAATTTGACACAATCAAATGTTATCTTTAACTTGATGATTATAAAGATTATGATTGGTCACCATATGAATAATATGTAAAGGTGTGTAATGAAGATAGAAGATTTTCCTCTCATATAAAGAGAGATATCAGTGGATCCCTCGATATGATAGACTGATAATGGCTAAGTCCATGTCAATTGATATGATCAATGTCACTTCGATGTTTTCAGTTTACCTAAAGATCGAGACTAATACAATTGAACATTAAGGGTGAATTTTCATGCCTTATGTTTAATCAAAGAAAATCGCATGACAAAAGGATATGATATATGTTATTCATTAATATGATATATGTTATTCATTAGGTTGTATAAATTTTGATAATAATGCTATTTGGGTAGTCATAATGCCGTGCAAGAGAGTGCTTATGACTTGTGTACCAAAATGATTTTGGTTCACTGTCAACGTCGCATGAACCTATTAGGTTGCACGAAAAGAATGGCTTTGCACAATTTCAATTGGTCCAAACTAATGAATTTTATATGATAAAACTTATGATATAAAAACACTTACGATTTGTTGTATGATAAGTTATTAATAAGGGCATATATGTAATTTGTTTAAACTGTCTAAATACGATAGTTGTAATACGAATAGGATTTTAATTGAAGGCTTATCTACACATATAAATAGTGTTCGAGACCTTAAAATGAAATAAGATTTTAGTTTTTACAATTTTTGAGTTCTCTGGATTTTGGGAGAGAAAGTAAAATGTTTTCAATCTATCTTTGGGCTAGCGCTTCAAATTGTGGTCAACGTTTGTGTGTGTATTTCTGATAGAGGACGCACATTTGAATGTCATAGAAATCGAATAATCAAATAAGAAAATTATGGATTAAGTAATAATTTAATTTTGTAGATCTAGTTTGATGGAACTTATTTACGATCGTATTGGGGTTTTAATTCATTTGTTTTTTTTTGGATTTTTCGTTGCGTATGAACCCTGAAACCCAACAATACGCTACTTGCATAGTAGCTGATTTCTCATCACAATCAACTTGTAGACACCAATAGTAGACCCACACTAGGTGAAGATGCCACCGACGGCGGCAATCACCTTCCTACTATGACTGATGACTTTTAGAGACTGTCTAACCAAGCCGTGGCTCAAGGACAATAGTAGGCTGACTTCATCGCTTTTATGATGACACACTTGACCAAATATACACCAGCTACCCCCCGCTATTGCTACTATTACTGCAGTGCTTTCGATAATCGAGATATTAACTACACTTGCCACTACTACCACATGGTTACATGCACCAACACTAGAGATATGCAAACTACTGTTTAGTAGTGAAAACTATCAAACTACCACCAAAGCGAAGGTTTACGTTTGGTCGTTTTGCAAACCACCACTAGTTCACGAACCCTCAAAACTAAAACCACATCGATCACAATTTGTGCGGTTTGGTTGGTTTTGTTTTTCAATTTTCCTAGGGCACATTTCTAACAAAAAAGTCACACATTCAATACAAGTCCATACATGTCCACCAACAAAACATATCTTCATACATGACCTTCAACCATAACATAATAAAACACATGTACTCGATTAAAATTATGAGTCTAAATTCATTTCAAAAGATAAAAAAAACATAAAAAACATCAACTCCATTCCATTTCATTTAAAGTTTGGAGATGGTTTTGCTGTTTAGTGACCGTAGTTTTTTTATAAATGAAAACCACCATAAAAATCGCGGATTGGAGATTTTAAGTTTTTAAACCGCCCCAAAATCGCTAGTTTGAAAAATGAGACCAGAGAATGTGATTTGGAAAGTTTGGGTAGTTTGTGAAGAATACTATCCATCCCTTACCAGTATGCTAGTACAACAACTATCGGTAGAGCCGATAGTACACTATATTTGGAGCAAAAAATTGTGCAGTGCCAACATTAGATACCAAAGAGACAACTCCTAACACCAAGCCTACCACTTATAGCTCTATCTTCAGTGAGGATGTCAAGTTAGTGAAGGAGTTCATCAGGTTGAAATCGACTTATTTCTCGGGGGAGAGGTACCATGAGAAGATTGAGAAGTAAATCTTGTCATAGGAGAAGCTTCACTTGCTATTGGGTGTTAAAGATAGATTGCAACCCATTCTTTCTTCCTACACCCTAAAAACGGTTGCAGACATCTAATGGCACACCACAATGGCCACTTGAGGCAGCTTTACTTCATAGGAAAACTTTAAGAAGAGATTCTATAAGCATTACTTCTCGACTTCAATGATGAAGAGGTTGAAGAAAGTGTTTGTGAATATGAGACAAGGTGAGGGAAAGGCAATGATGTCGTACATGAATATATATTGGCTATTTGTGGAAGTTTATGGGAAACATGGTATCTTATGATTCAAATGATGCCTTTTGCTTTAAGGACGTTCTAAGACCGGACATTGCACATCATTTTGTCAGCACTAGAGCTCGATCATTATAGGAGACGTATGAGCATGCCCTCACCCACGAGGCTTAAGTGCTGGGTAGAGTAGTAAAGATACCGACTAGCTCCACATGCCCAAGTTAGAAGTTTAAGAAGAGGCAAAATAGCGAGGGACAGAGGAGATAAGATTGGGTATCCCAAAAGGACGGGCCACTGCCAGCTCCAATATCAATAGTGCCCTATGCCCCTCCCCCTCCCCCTATTCCCATATAGAGTACATTTTGTAGAGAACCTTTTCTACCTCCTGAAGACTAACACTTTTGGCACCATAGGCACTATGATAGATGGGGCAAGGTGGTTGAGGCTGAGGCAGAGATAGGGCCTAGATACTAAATAGTTTGGTCAGCTTAGATAGGCTATGTGCTTCGGATACGACCAGATAGGACATATGATATGGTTAAGGAGTGCCTATAACGTGCAATTGTATACCAATAATAGGCGAGAACGTCCCTCATAACTAGATCCATAGGTGACATGCAGACTTATTAAGGGTATAGTTTCCATTTGTAGTAGAAATATGGATGTTTTGTTTGACTTTTGATCTACTATTTCATTTATTGGTAGTCACGTGATATGCATCCTAGGATTGATACCTATTAGGGTTAGTGTACATTTGATATTGAGTACTGCAGCTAGGGATAGAGTGCACCTAACCTTGTTTATAAAGGATGTATGATAGTGATTAGAGGGGCAGAATTATTGATAAATTTTAGAGTGCTCAAGTTCTTATAGTTTGATATGCTGTTAGGGATGGATTTGTTGCCATCATATCACACGCAAATCTAATATTTTCAGAAGAAAGTGATTTTTTAGATCTTGGGGCATCTTCGTTTTACATAGAAAGCTAGTTCATTGAGGACCGTTGGCACAAGAGGTCAACTTACAACTAGTATGGAGATAGAGACTCTAGTAGTGTTATATAGTGTAGTAGAGATTTAGTGACCTAAACTCTAGGATATTCCAGTAGTATGTGAGTTTATATATATGTTTTTAGAGGATTTACCTAGTCTACCAAAACCACAAGAAAAATAATTCATCATCGACCTGGTACCGAGTATTAAATCAAAATCCATACTACCGTATTGCATGGATCCAAGAGAGTTGGAGGAGTTGAGAGTACAGCTTGAGGATTAGGGATAGAAAAGATTCATCACATCTTCTATGTTGCCGTTGGGAGTGCTCGACCTTTTGGTTAAGATGAAGGACAAAAGTTTAATATTGTCCATCGATTATAGACAATCGAATAGTAAAAAATAAGTACCCACATCCACCGATTGATGACTTGTTTGATCGGTTAAGAGGGGTATTTTTTCTTTAAGATAGATATGAGATCAGGGTATATTAGCTACTTATCAGGGATAAGGATGTGGATAAGTTTGCTTTGAGTCCCAGATGAAGACACTATCATTTCACAGTCATGCCATTTAGGCTGACTAATGCACACGCTATGTTTATGGACTTGATTCACCGGGTGTTGAAACTCTTTCTGGAGCATTTTGTAATTGTTTTCATTGATGACATACTTATCTACTCGAGGAATCGAGAGGATCATGAGCACCACCTTAGAGAGACATTCAAGAACTTAAGGGAGCACATACTTTATGCAATGTTTAGCAAGTATGAGTTTTAATTAACTGGGGTCAAGTTTTTGGGTTAAGTCGTTAGAGCAGTAGGAAGGTTAGTAGATCCAACAAAAATTCTGGCAGTTATGGATTGGCCATCATTGAGAACAATAATAGAGATAAGGAGTTTTTTGGGTTTGAGACTACCACTATTTTGAAGGATTCCTCAAAAATTGCTTCAACAATCACCAAATAGTCTCAGAAAGATGTCAAATTTATGTGGTAAAAAACGTGCGAATGTCTATTTGTTGAGTTGAAAGGATTGCTGACCATCACTCCTGTGTTAGCGTTGTTAGAGACTAGGAAAGAACTTATTCTCAAAATGGATGCTTCTCATACGAGTTTTGGTTATTTGTTAATACATGTAAAAGGATTTGTAACACATGCCTCTAAAAATAGAAGATATATGAGAAGAATCTAACATGATTTGGAGCTAGCAGCGATTTTATTTGCACTAAAGGTGTGGAGACATCACCTATATGGAGAGAAATTAATACTCTATACTGACCAAAAAAGTCTGAAAAATGTCTTCAAATAGAAAGAGTTGAATATGAGATTGTAAATGGCTAGAGTTTTTCAAAGACCATGACTTTCCCTGGATTACCACCAAGGAATGGTTAACGTAGACGAATGCGAACTAAGTAGGAGACCTACTATAGTTGTTGAGGTTATGGGATGTCATACGATGTACATGTACATATTACTTGAGGTAACGATAATAGTGGGTCAATCAGAGATCGCTACTAAAAATAAGGTGATTATTCGCACAAAAATAAGAGTCTAGACCATGTCTAAATAAATAGTGCTAGAGGTTTAAAGGAATGACAGGTTGTGCTTGAGATTAAGTGAGTTAGCATGGAATGCAAACTACACGATTGGACTGAGACAATGGTATAATGTATGAGATACAGAAATAGATTGTTGGTACTCATCAGTGGCCAAGCTTAGGAATGGGATTCTTATAGATTCACAACATCCTCAGTTCATAGTTCATCATGGCAAGACGAAAATTTACCATAACACGAAGAGATATTTTTGGGGGCTTAGGATGAAGATGGACGTTTTTACATTCATTAGTAACTGTGAGGTTTGCTAACAGGTGAAGGCTGATTATTAAAAACCTAGGGGATTACTACTGGCACTTCCTGTTCTATGATGGAAGTCGAAAAACATCGCCATGAATTTTGTCTAAGGACCACCAAGAATCATGACTACAGTTGGGTTATTGTTGATAGATTGACGAAGTTTGCTTTACTCCTACCAGTCGTAGCTTAATATACATTTAACCAGCTAAGTGTATTTCTTGATAGAAAGATTATGAGTTCCTACGGGGTACTCTTGACTATCACATTAAAAGATGCTATGTGTGAGCCGTTGATTTAGGTTCTCGAGGATATGCTCCGAGCCAGTGTGTTAGAGTTTGGTGGATTTTGGGAGGACTATCTACCATTATGTAAGTTTGCATATAACAACAATAATTAGACTAGAATCGAGATGAGGCCATTTAAGGCTTTATATGATAGACCGTGTCACTCCCCATAATGTTTGGCTGAACAAAAAAATCGAGAGACATAAGGGACTATGATTGATTTTGAACACAGAGAAAATGAGAAAAATTCATCAGTAATTTCAAGCTACACATATGAGGCCAAAGAAGTATGCAGACAAGTATCGTGGCGATCTCACAATGATAAGGAAGCCTTAGTTTATATGAAGCTTTCCCCTCGGAAGGGTGTATAGAGGTTTATGTTGAAAGGTAAGCTTACCCCAAGATTCATTGGGCATTTCAAATTAAGAAACGAGTCAGGAAAGTCGCTTTTGAGATCGAACTTCCACCACAGATGTAAAGGAATTGCTCGATCTTTCATATCTATATGTTAAAATGAGATTCATGAGATTAGTGTCAAATTTGGTGTTAGTGTGTGAGAGTTAGTGGAGATGATAGGTAGCTAATAAACTTTGATTAACATTGAAACTTAAATGATCTAATGAAATGAAGGGTCAAGATCAACTCATATGTAGATATAGGTATGTGTTCTTCATTTGCATGCATTTAATAGAAGCATATACGAGGTTTAGGAGTGCTAGAATTCACAAAAGAAAACTTAAGTGTTAATGAGATCAAATTAAGCATCTTATGAATAAATCAAGTGTTTGGGATCAACTACAAGCATAAGTAACAATTTATAATCCTAATGCATTCAATTGTATAGGATTAGGTCCTAAGTCATGGGTATTATATGAAAATGAAGATCTAATTGAGCTTACAAGTCCCAAATTCTGAATCACAAGTTTTGGCCAAAATTGGATTTTTATTCATGAAACTGATATTGGCAAGTTCGAGCTAGTGAATGAACTTATTTTTGCAAACCATTTATATATTTGAAACCTTTGTGAAATTCCACCCTATTTATTATAAATAAGTTATGGATTTGGTTTCGTTTTGAGAAAGTTATGATCAATCAAAGTTTTAAGTGTTTTTGAACAAAAAATGAATTTTTGAAGCAACTTGCTTAATTTGATGATTATTGGAGTGTAATCTGTTGTTGTCATGAAGAAGGTGCTTAGGACCCTTGATGGGGGAACAAGGGTCCCAAAGGGCAAAAACATTGGATCCTCAAAGTGGGAACCCATAATTATTATTGCAGAATTCTAGGTTCCAGCGTGCTTAGCGCATTAATTGTGACCATCAGTGCGCTACCTACATGTAGCATGCTGATGGCCCTAGACAGTTAAAAAGTTTGAAACATTTCCAAATAAACTAAAACACTCTAATTTAATATAAACCCTATTGAACTATTTAAAAACACTCTTAACCTTAGATAAACACCTCGGTAATATGAAGAAGTTACACCGGGGTATGGGACACGAGTTTAGAGTAGTCGAGAGTTGGTTTAGGCTAGGACTTGCATGCATTTTAGGTAAGTAAACTTATCGAGCAATCATTTTCATTTCATTTCCATTTTATCATTAAAATATAATTACTTGGACTGTTTTACTGGTTTTTAAACTCCTCTAATGCCATGACATGTATGTGTGTTCTATCTATGTTGGCTATAGATTGATAAGTCATAATTTGACTTGATTCATTGCATCTTTTCGTATCAATTCTATATCTTGAGTTGGAGTCTTTATTATTGTTGAGCTTTAGATATGTGTGTTATGAAAAAACATGCTATTGTATTATCTATCTGAGTTAGTGTTCACGTCCATGTTCATATGTATGTTAGTCTACGTTGGTCTTATTTGAGTTTATAATATATAATGATTTATAGTCCTTGTAGAGTAGTTCACAAGTCTAGGTTCCCAGATTTTACTAGTCTTAGTATGGCACATGAGGTTAGATTCTGTAATGTTATTAGCACTCCATCTAGTAGATCGGACGTAGCTAACAACTTTTTGATGGATATTCTTATTGTCTTATGTGATGAATCTCACAGCGCGAGTATATAAGTTGATGTGATGAAGCTTATGGCTAGGTGATCCTAGATTTGCATGATTACTCTATCTATTCCTTTTGGTGTGCTTGGTACCCGTTTGCATCCATTTCTTTCTGCTTTCCTTTTTATAGCTATTTTATGCTTACAATTACCGTTCCTTATATATTTGGAAATGTAAATGAATGGCCCCATGATTTATTTATTGGGATTGTCATTTTTGGTGACAATTGCAGATCCATCAAGTACCAGATCGGGGAAGGGGAAGATTGACCATTATCTGCTACCTTCTTTTACAGGTTTCACTTGTTTATATTTATTATATATGTCTTTTATACATTTTATGTTATAATTCGGGTTGAGAGAATAGACACCCTGACTGATGCATGTTATTACACTTTTCATCATCGTTTTTTATATACATACGTGTAATCTATTTCCTAGTTTCCACATATTAATTTCTTATGATTGCTTCGGTACTAATATTTAGAATTCTAATAAATTGTTAAACATATTTATAAAGTTTTTCTTAACTATAAAAACCACGAATAATGAGAAACGATCAATACTTATCCTGAACACAAATAATTAGGTAATGAGGACAAAAAATAGACTTATACATCATTATGTCCAACACAGCTAAGATCACAGCTTAATGACGACATTATGCCAGGTAGTGCCCTGATTAGAGGTTCAAGCCGTCACATTTAAGGCCCTTCTTTATCTTTCGTGAAGTTTTAAAAATTATATTGTGATTGAACAAAGGCCGCAGCCTTTCGCTCGATGGTGGAACACAATCCCTATTGTGGGGAAGCATGCTCCCTTCATAAAGATTAATGAACCCAGAAGGTGGAGCGTGCTCAACTAAAATAGGGAGCACGTCCCCACTTTAGAAAACAACAATAATGATTAATTCATTATGAGAATTTTTGAGGGTTTAGGGATTGGTTTAAGGATCTTAAACCTTGAGTATTGAACATTTATCGACGTCAAATGGATGATGTTTTATTCTCGGACACCAGGAGAAGGTACAAGTAGCCCTAGAGCTATTGAGTTGGGAACAAAATTAGGGATACTCAATAAAGGTAAGCAAGACTCAATTATTTTATCAATTGTGCTATGTAAAGTAGTAGATTTAGTTCATATAGTTTATGAATTGTGAAATGGGAACACATGCATAAAACTTAACTTACAACTCAAAAGTTAGTCACAATGAGTTAACCGATTATGAGTGGCTAAAAGGTTATCGAAGTTTAACATTACCGTCATACCTTTATAGTTTATAGCTTAATGTCATTGCTCATTGTCTAGAAGAGTGCGGAGACTCAGCTAGTCCTAAATACATTGATGAATCACACATCGGTGAATATCCGGATTTCATAAGCAGTATTCTCAAGTTACTGAGAGATGTCTCTTATAATTGAAATAAAAAGTGATGTCACGAGTACAGTTTCCATTGAATTGTTAATTTGCACCTATTATCAATTGTTGTACCGTTCTAATGCACTAAATAGATATTTATTTGCGTCATGTTGTTGTAAATTACTTCTTCTTTATTAAATAGACTTTAGATATAAAATTTTTAGTTACTGAGCGTGTTGGAGCGCTTACCATTTTAAACATTTCAAGTTCACAGCCCAACGCTTCGGTAAAAGAAAAAGGCGTAGCAATGTTGTAGTCTTCTCTATGATGAAATAAAATCTTTTTGTATATATAATGGTAGAATTATAGTTTTGTAATATCAGAGGTTTGAGTTATATGTTTATGACCAAAGTTGAATATGGTAAACTTTAGATTTTTGTATATGATTTTATTGTTGAAAACGATTTTAATTTTATGTTGTGTTTATTTTAATTTTCATTTCGATATCAATATACATGTTGAGTTTATTTGGTACTAAAGGAGAGGTTACTAGCTTTTATTAAGTCTGACTGGTGTACCAGGGCATAATAAGGGTTTTAAGCCGAGTATCACCCTAATAAAGATAAGGGATGCTAAAGCTTCGTACCAGATCCTGCTTCTTTATTGTTTCTTGATTTTAAATTAAGGAATAACTATGACACAGTTTCTTATTGAAGATTAAGTTTAATTCCTATGATATAGTTTGGAATAAGAACCAAAGGTCATTAACTTTAAGAATGGTTTTGAGTTATAGAACAACTTGAGACATTATAGATGATTTTGTCATGGTTTTGGATGGAAATGAAAATGAAAACATTATTATAATTATTTGATGTATTTATTGTTATCTATTGAATAAATATGATTCTAATGTTACTTTAATGGTTTTATCTTTCCTTTGTTTTTTAAATATTATGGTTGATCAATGAAAGGCCTCAAAGAGGCCTGAACCTCAATGTAACCTACAGAGTATGTTACGGTGGAAAGCAAGGATGGAGTAACAAATGAGAGATTTGCTAGAATCTAAGGCAAGACTTGTGGCTATGTTGATGGAATAAATGGGACTAACATCACAACAACTTGAGGCCTAGGCTGCAACCAATCCCGATGATAGTACGACTAAGGGTGGTGCTGAGATAGTAGCAGCTTTTATACAACCAGTTATGGCACAGATTCCTCCCAAGACAACATTTGCTGTGGCAGTGGATTATAAGAAGCTTGTTGACACATATCGCAAATGCATAATAGTTTTTCTTATTTTTCTATTATTTATACAAGTGGTAAGCAGGATAACGTCTCCACGGGGATTTCGCAAACTTCTAAGGAATGTCTTTTTTTTTCTTGTTTTTCTTAATTTAGTTAATCTAATTAAATAGGAATTGAAATACCAATTACCTAAAAAATAGGACTACTAACTTAATTAACCAAACTAAATAAACTAACGCAAACAATTCAATGAAATTCAAATTCAATATAATATAAATATCTAAACAAACCCCCTCACTAAACAATGTAATATACTTGTATTGCATTCAAACACTAGAACATAACATTACATCGTAACCTAAATATAATTATATTACATGGAATCTTGGATTCATTAAATTCTAATTCATAATATGTTGATAGCCTTTAGCAAAACATCGATTTTTCTATTTTCAATGAAAAATAGTCATATCCTTATCATTGTAAATCTACCAATTGGATAAAATGTAGTAAAATTGAAATACGATAGTACTAACACTTAATGAAAATCATGTCTAATCCAAACAAAATATTAATCATAATATGCAAATAAATAAGTAACTTACAACAAAATCACCTAGAACATCAACTCGGGTAATCTGGCACTACAAATTAATCCTAGTCACTACTTCTATAATTGTTGTCAATGATCATAAACATACAAAAACAACAACAACACAGACTCAGTCCCAAATTAATTGAGGTCAGCTACATGGATCAAACGTTTCCATTGTGGTCAATTAAGAATGATCATAAACATAGATTTTTGCATATTACAACTAATGATTCTTGTATTGCATTCATAGTTGTGAGTATGTATTATGATATTTGATTTTCTAAATCAATGATCATAAACATAGATTTAGAAAATCAAATATCATAATACGTACTTACAACTATGAATGCAATACAAGAATCATTAGTTGTAATATGCAAAAACAACTTATTAAAACAATAATTTTTGTGTATAAATAGATTTAGAGCATTAAATTCATGATTCCGTAATTGTTACTATATAGCAATCCAAAGTATATACATATATAAGGCTTGTTTAGATTAATAAACTACTCACTCATGCCAAAAATAAACAACACAATAATATAATTGAAAGACATAATTAAATAAATACCTCTTATAGAAATAAAAAGCTCCAATGTTGCTTCAAATAAACTCAATGAAAACTACCTTATGGCTCTCACAAACTTGTAAAGAGAAAAGAAGGCAAAGAGAAAGTGCTAATTTCGAAGCCCTATGGTCCTATTTATAGTTTCTAAAGCTTTACAAGTCATATATAAACTCAAATTCTTGATAATAAGCTAAGAAATATTCATTGACCTCAGCGATTTGCCAGCGAATCCTATTTTATTCATAAATACCTAAGAAAATTACTAAAAATATCTCACTATGCTCCATCGATTCATCAAGGGATTCCTTCGTATTATCTAATTCACTGATAAATCACTGGCTTTTCTCTCCTGAAGATTTATGCAGTGATTCCTGTGTAATTTCATATCTTTGTCTAATTGCTGGAATTGTTTCTCTAATTGACTATTTTGCTCTTCTTTTTTTATTCGTTTCTTCATTTTATTGTAATTAAATCATGAAATCACAAAAACAAGAGAATACCCAGTGTAATATCTTCATTTATATTTAAAATCAACATAAATTATGCTATAAAACAAGTTTAATTTTTGACTCGTCAAATAACCCAAAACTCAGCACTTTGATGTCTCGAGCAAAGGAATACTCTCATTCATATTCTCTTTTCATTCTTTATATCATAATTTCAATCTAATTCATCTTATTTTTAAATAATAGAAGTTTTAAATAGAAGTGATCTTCAAATAAAAACATATTATCCTTAAAGTAAATAGAAGTTATGATTGAATATAATGATTTAGAAGAAAACGAACAATCCCTTAATCATACCTTAACCACCCAATGTAATACCCCTTAAAATTTAATGTTTAATCAATACCAAGGCCAATACACAATATAGGTTTTCTAAATCTCCACTAAAAAGCATCAAGCTTGATGACTAGTATAAAATCTCAATAAAAAAAACACTAAATTAATATTAGTTTTTTAAAAAATACTTGATAAATAATACAACAATCAAAATCAATAGGAGTTTTGCCAAGATACTTATGAGAACCCTAACTTCGAGCACTTGAGCTAAATATCTTCTTTGAAGAGTTTAAGAACATTCACTTTTTTCATCTCTCATTTTCTCTACTTCATCCAAATTGTTATTTTTGTTACATTTATTTATTTATTTTTATTTGACTTTTAAGTTCCTATTGCATTTTCTTTGTACATTCTCATATTTTTCCCACTATACATTCCTTCCGCCATTTCCGATGGATTCCATAGGACTCTTTATATATTTGTAACACTTGTTAGCACCTCTTGTTGTCCATTAAAGTAGAAGAAAGTATTATTTCTAGCTTATAGAAATTCATTAGCTTTTAACCCAATTTTTTTTCAATTGCAGCATAATGACTTTCAACATATATATTCTAAAAACACTTGATCAGTGGCCTTTGTATCACAAGATTCTTAAAAAATTATCTTGTTCATCTTGCACTATTGTTTCGATATTCTTCCCATTCTAATGATTAACACAAGGTAATCAAGTGCATAAATCAACTAGTAAAGTTAACCAAAAGGGTATAAAACTTGATTCCCTCTATTATAGAATTCACTTGGGTAATAAAAATAACACTTTCATTGAAAATCTATTATATATGTATATATATAGATTTTAAATCTTTTCCTAACTAAAAATAAGGAAAAACAAAATTTATAATTAGTTGAATTCGGAAGAATTGAAGATTTTCAACAACTCGCTTGAATATGGGATCAAAAGTTTGAACTTTGCACCAATTTTGAACCCATTTATCATTGTCATACATCACCTAAAATACCCCTAAACTCATTTCAAACCTTGTCCTCAAAGTTTAAAAATTAAGTAGAGTTTTCAACAAAACATATTTACCTCGTGAAGTATAAACAAATTGATATAATGATAAATTGGATAATCAATATATAAATAAAATCAATATATAAATTTCATCAAACAAAGTATATTTAAATAATATGAATAAGAATCATTAATGTACAACAAATGGAGCATCACCATCAAATGTATTACCACAACACCATATACATTATCAACAACAATATATCATTAGCATAAATCACATAGTATCATCACCAAAGTTACATGTCAGACCTCACACATCATCACTCGAAGATAAAGGAGATAAAGTAGATTAAAGAAATTAATGTCGTCATCTTAAAGTTCATCATCATCATCATCCTCCACTAGATAAATCCTCTTAGACTTGTAACTCGCAGCGAGATCGTAGAGGTTGTAGTCCTGACTTAGCGGTGAATGATCATAAAAATACGATTACTTGTGTAGATGGTAAAGGAACCTCTCTGCCTCCTCGTCTTCTATGTGTTCTTGACATCGTTGTTTCCATCTTGTGAATGCTTATCTCTTGTTCTGGAATACCAATTGTTGATTCCTCAAAGTTCTCACTTGATTGCGTATAATTGAATCCATAAAAGGCTAACTCTGACTCCTCCATGTAAAGTCCATCAAAGTATATAGCAGGTTGATCCGTATTTGGATAATTTCTTACTCTCAAAACCTCTTCTAAAACTCTCATCATTTCATTTCTAATCTCCCTTCTTTACTCCGTCTCTCTCCTGGCTATCTCGGTCTTCTTCCTTTTGCCTTCAGAGTCTTCATATCCATCAACTTTTTCATAACTCTCAATTATTGCTTCAATGATAGTCTTCTCTGATTAAACATCCATATCAAGTCCTACCATATTTACTCGATCTTCTTTGCAAAAAGATATGATCATAAAAGTATATAGTAATCTGTCGTTCTTCTTCATTGTGATGGCACTCCTTATCGATTCATATCCCAACATTAAAATATCCAAATCCCTTCACAATATGGTAAAGCAAAGTGATTCTGTATTTCATGGTCTCGCAACATTGCAGACTTGGCTGTAAGTTGGCGTTAATGAAATAACATCATGCTTTTATCATCTTCCTAAAAAATTGGTAATGATGTGCTTTGGTACCCTTCTACGTGTAAAAGGAATCCATCATCATGGATTGCCTTTAATCCTCCCCTAACTTCCTTAGTTAGGTAATGGAACTCAATCAAATATTCTAGCTTTAGGTATTCATCATTCTCTTTTTAGTGACCTTTCGGGAAACTAATATACCGATTAATTTTCGTAGCGGAATAATCCACTATTCTTCCTCTAATTCGTAACTCAATTTTATTGTTACTTCTACCAGCATTCGTATAAAACTCTTTCACTAAAATGTCACATCCCTTCTCACTAGGAACATTCTCAAAGTCTAAATTGTTACAGTCCCTAGCCGGTAATCCCCAATTTCTCCATCAATGATATATAAAATCCTATAACTATATTTCAACTCATTCTTCACATTGAATCCCCTCTTTAAGATCAACTTTGTTCCTCTCTATATCTTTCTTAATCTTAATAAAGTCCTTATCATTGAAAATTTTTTCCTTCCTCAGAAAATACTTCTTCACTCCGTTCGATATCTACTTTTCTACTTGCTCATCCTCACCTTTCCTCAAAATCATAGCTAAACGATAAAGGGAATGGTAGGCTCTTATGATGGTCTAATTGTAGGTGTATTGACCAAAATTCCTGTAGGTGTGATTCGAAAAAGCTTTGAATTATCCTTAAGTTTCTCAACTAACTTCCCCTTTTCCATTCTCCTCCCTTGAAATCTTTTCCTTTCCACTTCTGGCCATTTCGATAGGTACAAGTAAATGAATAAGCTTTTAAAACATTTTAAAACTAAATTGACAAAAAATTGTTCGGTAAAAGTCAACTTATCTATCTAATAAGGAGAAATTCATCCGAAAAAGTCTTTTATAAATTAAGAGTTTGAAATTCATATGAAATTCATTGATAAAATATCATTGATTAAAAAGTGTTCATAAATAATTCAAGTCATGTGATAGACAAACATAAAAACCCCCAAACTCATTTGAAACTTAGTATTAAATTAACGTACATAAAAAATTCAATCAATTCCCCATATACTAAAAATAGTTCAAAAACTCTATATCAATAAACATATAATCACACCACTCCCATACTAGTATTACAATTGAAAACATTCGACATGAAAATCAATTTTTAGCAAAAATTTCAAAATTTAGGCTCTAACCTATATAAAAATCCAAAAATCCATCAAATTCATGAAAAATTGAAAATATAATCAATAAAAGGTTGTGGTTCTCATTGATTACCTTATTGAAAGTAAATCTTTCAAGATTGGAAATCTAGAACTCATCTTAGGAACTCCTTTGATCTCCAACTTCGAATTCCTCTTACTCAAGCTCTAGTTGGCCCTACACTCTCAAAACTCACCAAATTTTGGGTTGAATATGTGAAGATTGAGGAAGGAATCACTTATATATATGCTAAAAGATAGTTTTCAAAGGTTAGATCTAGTCTAAAATTTGGTCTTCGGATTGAAAAGTTGCAAAAATTAGTGAGTGTGAAGTGAGTAAATGTGGCAATTTTGGGTTTTAGTTTTAAAAAATGCATATTTGTTATCAGTGGTCTAAAATGATTAGCTGGGAAATCATTGCCTAAATCGCCAAATATGAGCCTCAGTGACTCGTCGACTAGTTCGTCGAATCCTACTTATAAATGTAAGTCATTGTTCAATCGCTAACTTGGAATGACACTAAGAATCTTGCAAACTGACACCAATTTTCTTAGCGAATTCAAGTACAAACTAGAATCTCTAGAAAATCGCTAGGCAATTTTAACTATTTTTGCAATTTGATTTATTTTCTCATATATTTATCACATATATGTCCAATAAAAAGGTAGAATTATTCAAAATTATTCGAATTTGACTATGGTTTGTACTATGCAATAATTTCATTACTATAAATAATCGACTAATGTAAAAATTAATACATAAAGACAATATAATGCGACAAAACATTGGTTCGATCAACCCCCTTTATATGAAATTCCTAAAGTATCACTATCATAAGAGTTAAAAGCTGTGAGGAAATAAAAACAACTAACTAATCCTATACTAAAACTGAAAGTAAAGGTAGAGTACAGGCTGACTCTCATAAATCGCTTTTGTTTACTATCATTGGCTCAGTTGAACCATACAATTCTAAAATGTTTGTATAAACCTAAATATAGGATTGTCCATTCTAGTACCATTCCAGAAAGTGATTGCCCAATCATGCACCCTAAAAGTGATATCTTGTTCAGAGTATCCATGATAGCTTGCAAAGTGGCTAAGAAAGGTCGTCTTAAGGTTAATGAAGGACCTTCATTGATGAAATATGCCATAACCAAAAACTCTATAGGGACAACGTACTTATCAATTTGAACTAGTACATTATTAACCACTTCTATTGGTTTCACTAAATAACTATTTGATAAAAGAATTTTTTTTAGAAGCAAATAAATCCAACTCTAGCTGAGTATGAAGAAAAAAGTGAACTAGCATGTAGTTTACTTTTGAACTAGTATTTCAAATAGCTTTAAAATAGAAAGCTCAATTAAAATTTATGTTTTTGTATATATATCCTAGATCATCAAGTTTCACAATTGCTAGATTTTTCTTTTTCTTCTTCTTATTCTTCGTAACTTTAAACTCCTCCATTTTAAGATTATTCTCAACGTTATTCAGTTGCTTAACCTACATTCTTGAGTTATTATCTTTTCATTTAAAGTATCTTTAACTCGATCATTCTTTGTTATAACATTATCATCTTCCATTGTTACTGCATTAATAATATATACTTCAGCTTTAAAATTATGATGATTTAATTCTAAAGATTCATTATCAATAGTTTGTTCATTATTAGATTCATCAAAATTATCATATACATCTTCATTATTAAATGAAACTAAAAATTTTATTTTCAAATTCCATAGACATTGTTCTCTTAAAGATATCTAACTTTATTTTAGTTGTTTTAAGAAATGATCTTCCAAAAAGTATAGGCTGAGATTTAGATGATACTGAGTCTCCTATTTCCATGACATAGAAGTCAACTGGAAATACCAAGTCATTCAATTTTACTATGACATCTTCTAGTAAACGATAAGGTTTAGTAACTGTGGTGTTATATAAGGTAAGATTAATAAGTGTATTAGTCAATAAACCTATTCTCAATGACTCATATAGTTTAAGTGACATAACATTAATTGACGCTCTAAAATCATACATAGAAAAACCAATAAAAGATGTTCCTAATGTAATAGGAATTGTAAACATTCCTGGATCAAAGCATTTCTTAGGTATTTTCTTTTTAATTAAAGCACAAACCTTTTGCCCTAAGTGTTTTTTATATTCTTCTAAAAATTTATCCTTAAATTTAGAGAATTCTTTCAAAACTTCATCATAGTGAAAAAATTGCATAATTGATTCCATGAATGGTTTACTAATTTTTATTTTCCTAAATGCTTCAAGAATGCCTTTATTGTTTTCTTCCTCCCTTGCTTCAGCTAATCCTTGTGGAACAGTAGAATATGAATCCATATTTTCATTCAAATTATTAAAAATCTTATCATTTTCATCCTTATCAATTATTTCATACTTTTATATGGATTTTTCATATACCTTAACTCTAGCTAAATACCATAGGTATAGCCTTCAAGGAAAATGTGTATATTTAAATTGTTCAGCCATCCATTCTCTAGTAGGAATGACATTAGCCATTATTTATTCTTCTTATTCAATAATTTTATGTGTTTTCATTTAATAACTTGTTTAAGTATCTTTCCACTCATAGTTGTCTTTTTCATCAGTGAATAAAGAATTGACTTGTGCTTGATTATTAGGAGCGGTAGCAACTTGATTAGGAGTTTTAGCTTGATTACTTTGTTGAGTACTTAACTTATTTATTTGTATATTCATTTGACAGAACTGATTTTTCAATTCATTAATAGTACTATCAGTCTTAATTTGATTTAAGAAATATGTATAAAGTTTTAATAACTTTGGTTCATAAAATTATGCAAGATTTTCTCTAAATTTGGATTCGTAGATGGAGCATTTTGTTGAGGTTGTTGATTAGGTGCGGATTATATCTGAGCTCTTGATCTATAAGAACTATGATTTTGATTATGAGGACCATAACTAAGATTTGAGTGTTGTCTTCTAGGATAATTAATATTGTAATTATATTGATTTCTTAGATGACCAAAAAATTGGTTCATCATTGCACGAACCTATTCAATATTCTCTTCATGTAGAGTATGACACGTATACGTAGCATGTGTAACTACTTTACAGAATCCTAAAGCTTTAACTTGATTAGATCTATATTTAATTAACAACTAAACCATATAAGATAATTCATCAATTTTGTCATCAAACATATTATTTCTTCTATTATCAACTTTGTAAAGTTTCTTTCTTGAGGATTCAATTTTTTCACCATATTGATTAGATTATTTAGCAATTTTATTAATTGTTTCCTTTGCTAAAGTAGGTTTTGTTTCAAATAAAGATCCACCACATGCTATGTCTAATAACCTTTGTTCAAAGTGATTGAGTCCTTCATAAAAATGTTTCAATAAAGGTCTTTGAGTATATCAATTTTCTAGATAAGAACAAATTAATCTTTGGAATCTATCCCAAAATTCATTAAAATTTTCTTCATCTTTTATCATTGCAATTATAATTGGCTTTTTATATGAACTAAAATTTCTATCAGGCATATATTCATTTAAGAAAGCTTCTAACATTTAAGTCCACGTAGTTACTGAATCTTGAGAGAGATAGAATAACTGATCTTATGCTTGATCTTTCAATGCAAAAGGAAAAGCTTTAAGTTTTACTTGTTCTAGGGTACCTTATTTCGATTTCATCCTATTAACCTTATGTTGATACTCCCTTGTAAATTTTTGTGGATCTTCATTGTCTTTATAATATAAGTCAGGTAAGATACTAATAAATCTAGATATAAGTTCAAATTCAAGAAATTCATCAGGGTATTCTATGCACATAGGCTCATATGCTATAACATTTTGATTTGTTTGTCTAAAAGTAAGTTCTCTATTATTGTTGTTATTATTATTAGTAACTAAATTCGATTTATTATTATCACTATTATTATTAAAGACTTTGTCATTACTATTATTGTTTTTATCCTCCATCCTATTAGCTAAATTTTCCTATATTGTTATAATCAATGATATTTTCATTATTGTTGTTAATTGTACGTAATCGGTGAAGTGTGTAGATCATACATCTAAAATCCTAAAAAATTATTTAAAAATTCTCGGTAATGGTGCCAAAAATTGACACATGTCGAGATTGCACATTAATTTCCCACGTTTTCCTATTATTTGAAGAAATGGTAAGTGAGATATCGTCTCCACATGGATTTTGGAAACTTCTATTGAAAGTATTATTTTCTCTTTATGAAATACTAAATAACTAAAAACTATTACTAATAACTTAATTAACAAAACTAACTAAACTAATTCAAATAGCTCAATGCAAACTTAAGTAAACAAAATTCAAATTCATTATAATATAAATGTCTAAACAAACATCAAAAC
Organism: Stephania yunnanensis; assembly: GCA_039657365.1. Lineage (NCBI taxonomy): Eukaryota > Viridiplantae > Streptophyta > Magnoliopsida > Ranunculales > Menispermaceae > Stephania > Stephania yunnanensis. The sequence goes on along the minus strand of CM077590.1, from coordinate 35,132,050 downwards.
AAATCCGTACTAAACAATATAATATACTTGGATTACATTAAAAAACTAGAACATAAAATTACCCCATAACCTAACTATAATTGTATCACATGGAGTCTTGGAATCATTAAATTTTAATTTGTAAAATGTTGATAGCTTTTAGCAAACTGTTGATTTTCTTATATTCAATAGAAAATAGCCATATCCTTACCATTGTAAATCTACCTATTAGATAAAACACAATAGCATTAACACTTAATGAAAGTCATGCCTAATCTAAACCAAATATTAATTAGAATATGCCAATCAATAAATAGATTAGAACACAATCACCAAGAACATCCACTCAGGTAATTTGGCCATATAGATTAATCCAAGCCACTATACAAGAATTAGAAAATAAAATATCACAATACATATTTGGAACTATGCATGCAATACAAGAATCATTAGTTGTAATATGCAAACACAACTTATTTAAACAATGATTGTTGTGTATGAATAGTTTTAAACCACCAAGTGTAGAATCCCTTAATTATAACTATAGCAATCCAAAGCATATACATGTCTAGGGTTTATTTAAATTAATAAACTACTCACTCATGCTTGAAATAAACTACACTGTATTATAATTGAAAGACATAATTAAATAAATACCTCTTATAATAAGAAATAAAGCTCCAATGTTGCTTCAAAAATAAACTCAATAAAAATTTATTTACGGCTCTCTCTAAAACTTATTAAGAGAAAAAAGGGCTAAGAGAAAGTGCTAATTCTGAAGCCTTGAGGTCCCATTTATAGCTTTCTGAGCTTTAAAAACCAAAGATAAACTCAAACTCTTCGTTAAAATAAAAGAAACTTCGTCAATGACCTTTACAATTTATCAGCGAATCCTATTTTGTTCATAAATTGCTAAGAAAATCATTGAAAATATCTCTGTGTGCTCCACCAATTCATCTAGGGACTCCTTTTTATTTCCCAATTCATTGGAGCCATCTCTTAATAACCACAACGCCACTGATAATGCAAGACATGCATAATAGAAGTTTGCAATTTTTAGATGGTTCTTATTTCCTGGGCTTTCCTATTCTCGTACTAAGGCTCACCTATATAAAATAGGGAATTATATGGACGAATACATATTATTATTTATAGTGATTTATGAGAAGAACAAGATAGAGTAGCGATATCCGACTAGGTTCTTTAATACTTAAGTCGCGGATGAAGCTCTCTAGCCATTAATATGTTTGTTTACTATGTCTTGTTGAGATTTTATATATTCATTGCAAACCTCCACGTGTAAACCCATTTACCTACTATCAGTCAGGTTAAGTCCATGATACCAACCGAGTTGAGAAGTAGTAATCGCTTGGAGCAAGAGACCTTACACACCTATTATTTTAAGTGAGTAACATTGAGAACTAGTATAAATCAAAATAGTGGTTGCCCAAAGTCATCTGGGGGTCAGTGTTTCCACAGAGCGCTAAGTTATGCTCATGTGCTAAGTCTTGAGAGTGGTTGCGCAAAGTTGTATCATGGAGTAAGGGAAATATTTAGAGAACGGTTGCCCTATCTATAGAGAATAGGAATAGTAGGGTGTTGGCGACCCAATCACTTATAGCCAATCCAAGGAATTTATTTTAAAACCCATCTTTCCGAATTGATGATACAAGAAATGGAAACAACATAGGGCTAGATTATGGATTCATAGTCTTAGGTATGCTTTACTATTTCAAAGTTTCAATCATTTCTCTTAGGTATGCTTTACTATTTTAGAGTTTCAATTATTTAATTTCATGTTAAGTAGACCTTTAGTATAAAACTCTTTCAAAACCCCCATATTTACTTTTCTTTTCATTAGACTCAGCTTAACTTAATCATTGGGATTCAACTCCGTTTTGGCCTCTACTACATTCTGGTAGGATTGGTAACCTTGTAGGGGTTATATTTGACATATGCGACACGTAATCAAATTTTGGCGCTATTGTTAGGGATTCAATTTCAAATTGAGTTTAATATGTAATTTTTTTGTTTTTGTTTTGTTCTCTAAGTCTACTAGTTTATGCACGATAGGATAACTCAATCTAAATCAACTGGTTCATTGTTACCTTTCAATTCAGGAATTGACAGAACCTACAAAAGGTTGGCTAGGGATGCTCTAAATAAAGAGTCCAATTTTCCCCAACCTACTATGGTTGATGAAGCTTGCCACATTGGTAGTGATTGTCAGATTATTATAGGGCGGATCAAAGAAAATCTCCAAAATCTTCTTGCTCAATAGCCCCTCTGCATAAACTTTCCACCGAACATCGAAGCTTCCGAGCTTAAGTTTGGCTTTATTAACCTCTTGTTTAAACAAGTTGTCAGTCTATGAAACTTCCTCAAGTTGAAGAGAATGCGGTAAAGCTTAAAGCTTTTCCATTTTGCTTAAAGGATAAGGCTAAACAACAGAGTTTTTATCTCCGTGCTAGCTGCATCAACTCATGACATGACATGATAGATGAGTTCCTCAAAGAATGTTTCAGTCACGGCCCAAATAATTAATACACATTTACTTTGTTAATCAGGACAAAATGACCCGTGACGTGGGACCCGCAGCGAGATAAGTGTCACTACCGAGGCAAGTTGGCCAAGGTAAATGTTATATTTGTTGTGTTGTTTGACTAGTGTACTGTACATGTGTAGACTACTAAGTCATTTACGGGTATGTAGATACCAAGACGAGCGGGGACGCAACTCGTGTTGCGTGTCGATGTGGGCCTGAGGCAGCAGCTCGTAGGGTACATGTAATTAGTTAAATCACATTTAAAAATAATAATAAAAAATGAATGAGTGGCTCACATTCAAGCACCCAAAGCATATACATAAGTCAATGTACCCCTAAAGTCAAATCTTATCTCATTCTATCTCTTTCGATCTATCGGTGGGGTGGAAGAGGAGAAAAAGAAAAACGCAGTCGAGAGGAGGAAAAAAGAGATAGACCGGGAGAGAGAGATAGACCGAGAACGCAAGGTGAGTTGAGTTGCTTTGGCGTTATTGTTTGTGCTGTCGTTGTTGTTGTGTTGCCAATTATTGTTGTTGCAGTTGGTAGCCATGGAGGTTCGGGCTCCATGGCCGAGAGAGGTGTGAGAGAAGATAGCAGGGGTGTCTCTCCTGCCATCAAGACTAGTTAAGGTTGGGGTTGGGAGGCAACCCCAACGCCTAAAGTGAAAAAAAATGAAACAGAGCGAAGCTCTGTTTCGAGTGAAGAAGAAGATGGGTGTGAGTCGGGTCTGGCTGACCTGGGCCCGAGTGGGCCGGGCCGGACCTTGACCCGACGGGAACGGGTCATACTGACCCAGATCCTATTGGACTGGGTCGGGTTAACCTAAACCCACCCCAATAAAAAAATAATATATATAATTGTTTAATTGATTTTTAATAAAATAAATTCCAAAAAATAGCTAAAAATTCAGGAAAATTCCAGAAAAATAGGGAAAAATATATTTGTGATCCAAATCAATAGAAATTCGTTATTGCCATAAAAAATGAAGAATTTGGAAGTCGGTTGAGACATTATATGGGGGTTTTACCTCAAAAAACGCGAAGTGGGCTAATTGGCCGAAAATAAAAAAATTGTCGATTTAGTCTCGACTTTGATTTAGCCTAAAATGTTCTATTATTAAAAGTTAGGGAACTAAGGGGAGAACTCAAGCGTTTGGGCATGCATTTCGAATTTTTCAAGAGATCAGCTAGACTAGGACAAGCGTGTGACTTGTAAGTACAACTATGAGAATTTTGTATTTCATTTCATTCTCTTGTTGCTTTATTGGTCTAATGGTAGACAATGCTACTTAAACGCACACATCATGTTGTTCTTGTATCTATTCATGGATGAATATTGTGACATGATGCCTTGTAAATTGTTTCGTTGCCTCTAATTCCTATACTTGATGTCATTCTTGAACTAAAGTGATAAAAAGCATGCTAATGGAATAATGTAACTTTACTTGGACTTGTCTTCAATTTCCTTTGGGCTTTGTAGCCGAACTTATCTTTGTATCCTAGAATTTTAGAATTCATTTATCTTTGAAAATAAAGTAGGGATTATCTAGTGTCCATTGCACAAGAGATGCGCTGTTCACAGGGATATGAGTCTACCGGGTTTCGACACTTACTACCACACTTGCGTGACGAACGAGGTATGAGACTCGGGGTGGTCGGGAAGAATGAGATTGATGTTGTAAAGCGTACAGCGCAGCTCTGCTAATTGTGTGAGATATGTTGAGTACACCTCCATATAGTAGTAGGAAAGGTTAGGCGATAGGTCTCAACACCGACCGGACGTAGATCATCTTGACTTAGCCTGTGTCTGTCTCTACATCTTTAGCTATGGTATTTACTTGCATTTCTTATTTCAAAAATTTATTTCACTACTTTATGCTTTTAAATACCGTTCTTTTATTTTGGAGATGTGACATGAAATTCTCCAGTTAGTACTTAAATATCACTATATTCACCATCTAGTTTGTAACCGTGGGTGTAGGCCCGTCGAGCAGTAGCAGATCGGGGATGGAGAAGATCGACGATTTCCTCTTAGCAGTTTCGCGACTCTCCTCATTCATTTGTATGTCTCGACTACTTTTTTTTATGTCATTTTGGGTTGTACACTGAGTGAATAGTTTCAGATATATACATGCATGTAATGCTGTATTCTCTTGGTTTTCCATGCTTAGGAATTTTGAATTATCATGGTTTCCGCATAATCTTTAACCTACATGAAAATTATAATACAGATCAATACATAAAGTGGAGAATATAGGGACGAAAGGCTGACTAATACGTACTTTAGTCTTGAGTGAAATGTATTAAGGCTTGATTACGGGATTAGGCCGGGCGGTGCCCTATATAGTAGTCGAGGCCGTCACAGTTTCCTAAAGATAAGTTAGCCTAACTCATCTCTAAGATATGCGGTATTAAGATGAAGATCAATGAGCCTTTTAGTGATTATTAGAACTGTTATAAGTTCCTAATTACCAATTACCCACAACAAGGCTAATCCGATAAGGCCATTATCTAGTTCTTTTATGTCAGCATGTCCCCTATGGAGAGACATATGATTGATAACATTTGTAGTGGTCACATTTGGGACAAAACCCCTACATAGATGAAGCAACTCTACTAGGACATAGCACAATAGTCCTAATTATATGGGGATATTGGTTTCGACGTGCGTTGAAGTCCTTCAGTTGGAGCTACTACTAGCTCTAATGACGAGAGAATTGATCAATTGACTTTTTTTAGTGGAATGTCTAATGAGCAACGAATAAGTGGATGTTAAAGCTTGTAGATTAAGCTCACCTACAAGCCATGCGACTGATGAATGTCCTACTCAATTTGAGGACCATCAGCAGGCCAATGTTATAGGTAACCAATTCCTGAGGTGAACTTGAATGCCCACAAAACACTTTTAATCGAGCGACAACAAGGAACAAACTGTACTTCAATTATGGGCCACAAAATTAGAACTATCTATCCTTTACCTCAAGAGGATGATCGTTGCCTGACGTTGTGGCTAATCTTTCCTCACTAGATGATATGATTAAATCTCTAGAAGCTTAATAGAGCCAATTTGCTAGAGATGACAAGTTTCAGGTAAACAACTGAGAAAGCTCTCAATGACACAAACACTATGGTCCGCAACCTAGTAGTCTAGGTGGAACAAATCATACAGCGGTTGGGTTGACTTGAGGAAATGGAAGAAAAAAAGGCAGAAAAGCAAAATGGTCAATTAAAAAAAAGAGCTAGTAATACGACATTGCATAGTAATCACTACCTGAATTGGAACTAGGGAAAAACTAGTGATAAGCTAGCAAATTGGGATTTACAAAAAAATCACTGGATGAATTAGTGGAGCACAAAGAAATGTTTTCGGTGATTAACTCAACAATTTGTGAACAACACACGATTCCTTGACAAATCGCTGAGGTCGATGAAAAGTTTTTACTATAAGATCAAAAAATTTGAATTCATTTGTGATATAAGAGAATTTCATAAACTTAATTAGGATGCTAATTAAGAATTTTCAGATTTAATTTGTGATATAAGTATCCGAGGTGGGACCCATATATTACGGACTAGAGATCGTATGTTTAAATATTATTTTTGTATGTCGCGTGCCTATTAGATGTATTAGACTCTATTCGATAGGAAATAGGGTAAAGTTGAAGTGTATATGCGGTGTTCGTGAGTTTCGGAGCACGTTGAGAATATTTCTCATTTTTTAACGATATTACGGTATTTTTTGAGATTTACTTTGGACCAAAAAATAGATAATCATGAAATTAAATAAACTAATAAACAAATTGGTAGGTGCCTAGTGATATGCGAGGTCAAGGGTGATACGCATGGGATGTACACTAGTGTGTACGCCCAATGATGGTCATTGGCACGCGTGGCAAATTTATAGCCATGAAAATACATAGGTGTATATATAATATAGTTTATGTATATAAATATATATGTATAAATGAATACTATAGTTTAATTAAAATAAAATTATACATTAGATTCGCATCGAGATATGGATAACGTGAGCATCGAGAAAGGAAATGAGTTTAACAATGGTTGTTGGAGAGGTTATCTACACCTTGAGGTACATGCAACCACATCTCACAGAGAGTCAAGTGATTTATGGTAATTATAAAACCATTTGATCCACATCGATATACGCAACACGTATCTTGAGGATATAAATATTACACCTGGAGATACATGTTACAATACATATCTTGAGGAAGATAAAAATATATTGAAAATGATTTATCAGATTTACCTCGAGATTCGTGCAATGCAAATTTTTAGGAAATCTAATATATATCTTAAACAACATAGAACTGCCTCTTTGATTTCAATGAAGAGATCAAAAATTAAAGAGAGACCGAGAAAGATCTTGACACAGAGGCGATGAGAAGGTGAACGTGTGTTTGTGTGTTACTCATTCATGTTAAGTTTCCATAGTTAGTATTTGTTGTCGATGATGTGTTTAGTTGTTGTTAATTGTGTTGTTGTGGTTTGTTGTTGATGTTGTGATTGTTGGTGAGGTGAGGTAGAAGTTGGTAAGAAGGAGAAAGATCCTGCCCGGAAGATTTAATCCCCAGACCAAACTGAACTGAGTCTGATTAGGCTAAAATGAACTGATCCAGTTTAGCTAAATAGGACCAGTTTGGTTTAGAAGTCAAACCATCCTTAAAAAAAAGAAAAGAAAAGCTGGAAATTTGAGAAATTTTTTAAGAAATGGAAAAAATCAAAAAATTTATATTTTGGAGAAATAAATAGAAATTAGAGATTTCTATGAAAAATGAGGATTTCGAAATTTTTTTTGAGGATTATACTGGGTTTTCCTCGAAATTCGTTTTACGATACCCGAAAATGCCAAAAATTTGAAATTTCGTTTAAAAGCCTAGTCAAGCTTATTTTTCAACTTTGAACCATGTTATACAGTCGAAATTGGGATCTGGACATCCAAGGAGTTGATTCAGAGTAATTCTGTGTTTTAAGGACTTGAGAATACCAAAACACCTCAGAAATTGGTTTAAAACTTAAGAAACTCGAATATGAAACTTATCCGGATTTCTCAATACCTTTAGCTGACATTGAGGATTCTTAATCCACTCAAAAAGAAGCTCGAGGAATATGTTTAAAGTACATGAAAATCAGGGAAACTTTGTTTGGGATTTCGTAACCAACTTCGAGTTGGTTAAGTGATAAGTAAACCCTAAACTGATATTTACTATTAATTGAATATCTTTGTACCTATAATTGTATCATAGTCTACATTGCATTTTATCATTCTTGGTCATGTAAACATTGATAGGATGAAGGGAATAAGCTTGTTTAGGAGTCTGGTTTGCTTGAAATTAGCTTTCAATCTTACTTGTACACCCTCTAGTGAGACAAGAGGAGCGTAACACCGATAAGTTATCTTTACATTTCAAGATTTCTTAAAACTATATTAGTACTATTTTTGGAAGTTTCTATGTAATTATAGTTTGAAAATAGCAATAGAGTGGATTACATGTCATGTTGACACATATATCTTATTTTTTATTTAGAAATACAATTACATGTCTCCATGTATCAAACGAACAATTGATGGAGTATAGTTCAATGTACGAATTTACTTTCCTGACATCTTTGAGTTATTTTTGATGGTGTCAGATTTAATATGAAGACAATGGACAAATATACAAGACTCTAAGATTGCGGTGATTGTTTGTAAAATTTAAAGTAAATTCTTATTTTAAATTTTTTTTATATATCGATTTTAGAATTCTTGGGGTGAGTGTAGGCTGTGAAATTTCATTGAATGATTAGGAGTGTCTCCTATATTTGTTGAAAATAAATGGAGAAGTTTATGTTTCAGGTTTTCCCTAGTTAAGCTATAGGCGACTCTAAGTTGTGAGTCTTTCTAGGCCTCTCCCAAATTCTGTTGTCTACTAGGTGGAAGTTTTTTGGTAGACCATTTTAGGGGAAGTGCTTGTTGGGGCACGTGCCCTAGGTCAATCCATTAACTATCTTTATGAATACTTTTAGTTAATAAAATAGAAGATTTCATTTGCTGTTTATTATAATTAATTTGCATGTTTACATTATAATAAGATCCATGGGTATTTGCATAAATATCTTAAATGTCCCTAGTCGATCATTACACCGGGAACTATAATGAATTAAGACTAGCGTGAGTCTTGATTGATGATCATATAATGATTATACGTATAGGGATATGAATCAAGATCACAAATACTTGTTAGGGAACAAAGTACTGGACCGACCCGCTATGAGAACATCACATGGATTAAGTCATAGTTGTTTCTCATGATAGGTATATTTTTCAGTCCTCTGACTTGAGATTACCAGAGACTTCAACATTAGGAATATAGTGATTTGACACAATCAAATGTTGTCTTTAACCAGTCGATTATAAAGGTTGTGATTGGTTACGTGTGAGAAATGTGATGAAGTTGTGTAATCAAGATAGAATTTGTCCCTCTCATATAAAGAGAGACATCCAGTGGACCCCTCGATGTGTTAGACTATTAAAAGGCCTAGTCTAAGTGAATTGATATTGATCAATGTCACTTAGATGTTTTCAATCTACCTAGAGATCGAGACTGGTATGATTGAACATGTTGGATGCCAATTCCATGCCTTATGTTTGATTAAAAGGATATCGTGTGACAAAAGGATGTTGTATACACTATTGATTAAGTTGCATCGATTTAATATTCGTACGACTTGGGTAGTCATAATGTCTTGCCAGAGGCTTCTTGTGACTTCTATACCAAAATGTGTTTTGGTACACTGCCAACGTTGTATAAGCCTATTAGGTCACACACTAAGAATGGTTTTACGAGATTTTTAGATGGTTTAGAAAAATGAATTTTATATGATAAAATTTATGACATAAACGTCATTATGGTGTATTACACTTATACGTCATTAAGTAGGGGTATATGTGTAATTTACTTAACCGTCTATATACAAGGGTTGTATAAATAGACATTTTTATTGGGTTTCGGGGTTTATACGCAGCGGAGATTACAAAACAATTTTGACAAAAACCCCAACAGGATCCGAATCTAATTCCATTAAAAACGTTTAAACCATGAAAACTTAACCATACCTCAGTCACAATATACCTTTCTGAAGGTTGATCGATCTCTAAGGCGCTGCCGACGACGAACGCCCTCTACCAGTAGTCCACACACGAACGGCGGCGAGATTTGAAGTGCTAGCTTTAAGAGAATACCAAACCTTTTGTTTCTCTCCAAAACGATCCAGAGCATGCCAACAACCCTAAGTAGTTTCTAAAACGAAAATAGAGTTTCGGCCTTTTGATCTTTGATACCTGTGTTCTAACTTAAAGCGTTTATTTATACAACCCTTGTATATAGACGGTTAAGTAAATTACACATATACCCTTACTTAAAGAAGTATAAGTGTAATACACCACAAGGACGTTTCTGTTATGAATTTTATCACATAAAATTCATTTTTCTGAATCATCTTAAAATCTCGCAAAACCATTCTTAGTGTGCGACCCAATAGGCTCATACAACGTTGGCAGTGTACCAAAACACATTTTGGTATACAATTCATAAGTAGTCTCTAGCAAAACATTATGACTACCCAAGTTGTACGAATATCAAATCGATACAACCTAATCAATAGTATATATAACATCCTTTTGTCACACGATATCCTTTTGATCAAACATAAGGCATGGAATTGTCATCCAACATGTTCAATCGTACTAGTCTCGATCTCTAGGTAAACTAAAAACATCCAAGTGACATTGATAAATGTCAATTCACTTAGACTAGGCCTTTTAACGGTCTAACACATCGAGGGATCCACTAGATATCTCTCTTTATATGAGAGGGACAAATTCTGTCTCGATTACACAACTTCATCAGATTGCTCACACAGTAACCAATCACAACCTTTATAATCGTCCGATTAAAGACAACGTTTGATTGTGTCAAATTACTGTGTTCCTAATGTTGAAGTCTCTGGCAATCTCAAGTAAGAAGACCGAAAAATATACCTATCATGAGAAACAACTATGACTTAATCCATGTGATGTTCTCAAAGCGGGTCGGTCCAGTACTTTGTTCCCTAACAAGTACTCGTGATCTTGATTCGTATCCCTATACGTATAATCATCATATGATCATTAATCAAGACTCACACTAGTCTTTATTCATTATAGTTCCCGGTATAATGATCGACTAGTGACATTTAGGATATTTATGTAAATACACATGGATCTTATTATAATGTAAACATGCAAATTAATTATAATAAACAGCAAATGAAATCCTCTATTTTATTAACTAAAAGTATTCACAAAGACAGTTAATGGATTTACCTAGGGCACATGCCCCATCATCTCCCACTTGCACTACGGCCAATCATACATGCATCTAATGCCTAATGATCTAACATGACCATCATGTTTTGCTTGTGGAAGAGATTTTGTCAATGGATCCGCAACGTTGTCTTTAGTAGGTACTTTGCAAATCTTTACGTCTCCCCTCTCGATAATTTCTCTGATGAGATGAAAACGCCTGAGTATATGTTTGAATCTGTGGTGTGATCTAGGTTCCTTGGCCTGTGCTATTGCCCCGTTATTATCACAATACAAACAAACAGGGTTAGCAATACTTGGAACCACACCTAGTTTAGAAATGAACTTTTTAATCCAAAGTGCCTCCTTTGCTGCATCGGACGCTGCAATATACTCAACTTCAGTTGTAGAATCCGCCACATTCTCTTGCTTTGAACTTTTCCAAACTTCTTGCACCCCATTCAAAGTAAACACATATCCAGACTGCGATCTAAAATCATCTATATCAGTTTGAAAACTTGCATCTGTGTAACCATTTACAACTAGATCATTTTCAAAACCTCCATAGACTAAGAACACTTCCTTAGTCCTTCTTAAGTACTTAAGGATGTTCTTTACTGCTATCCGGTGACTCTCACCTGGATCCGATATATCTGCTTGTAGTGCTCAAAGCATATGATACATCAGGTCGAGTGCATAACATGGCATACATGATAGATCCAATAGATGATGCATATGGAATCTTATTCATACGGTCTCGCTCATCATTTGTCTTAGGACATTGAGTCTTGCGGAGACTTATGCCATGAGACATTGGCAACAATCCTCTTTTAGAGTCTTGCAAAGCGAACCTATTCAACACCTTGTCTATGTAAGCACTCGACTTAGCCTCTCTTAGATCTATCCCTACGATCTTTATCCCTAGGATATAGGTTTGCATCTCCTAAGTCTTTCATTGAGAAACACTTCCCTAACCAAGACTTGACAATCTGCAATGTTGGGATGTCATTTCCAATGAGTAATATATCATCAACATACGATTACCGAAAAAACAACTACACTTCCACTGACCTTCTTGTATACACAAGGCTCATCTTCGTTCTTAATAAAACCAAAATCCTTGATTGGTTCATCAAAACGAAGATCCCAACTCCGAGAAGCTTGCTTTAATCCATAAATGGATCTTTGAAGCTTGCATACCTTCCTAGACTTCTCAAGATATACAAAACCTTCAGGTTGTGTCATATACACGTCTTCAAGCAGCTTTCCATTAAGAAATGCTATTTTTACAGCCATTTGCCATATTTCATAGTCATAATATGCGCAATGGCAATTAAAATTCTTATGGATTTAAGCATGGCTATCGCGAAAAGTTTCATCATAATCAACACCTTGAGTCCACTTTTGAAACCTTTTGCTACAAGTCTTGCTTTAAAAGTATGCACTTAGCCATCCATGTCAGTTTTCTTCTTGAAGTCTTACCACCTTCAGGTAAATCAACCAAGTTCCAAACTTGGTTATCATACATGGATTGCATCTCAGAGTTCATGACGCTTAGCCATTTATCGGAGTCTGGTCCAGACATAGCCTCCTGATAAGTGGTGGGCTCATTTTGGTCTATAAGCAACACATCACGACTATCAGTAATGAGAAATCCGAATCTCTCTGGCTCATGTCTTACCCTACTAGATTTACTTGGGCCTTGTGTCACTTGTGGAGGTTCAACTGGTTCGGAACGTTGTTGAACTTCCAATAGCGGTTCAGTGTTTACCTGTGATTCTTGAACTTCTTCAAGATTTATTTCTCTCCCACTAGTGTCTTTTGAAATAAACTGTTTTTCCATAAAGGCACCATACCGAGGCAACAAACACTTTGTTCTCAGCGGGATTATAAAAGTAATATCCTTTTGTTTCCTTAGGATACCCCACAAATAAACACTTGTCAGATTTAGGTGCTAGTTTTTTTGAGACTTGTCGCTTTACGTAAGCCTCACAACCCCAAATCTTAAGAAAAGACAAACTAGGTCTCTTCCCGTACCATATCTCATATGGTGTTTTATCAACCGCTTAAGAAGGAACTCGATTTAGAGTGAAAGATGCAGTTTGTAATGCATAACCCCAAAAGGATAATGGAAGATCTGCATGACTCATCATAGATCGAACCATATCCAATAAGGTTCGATTTCTCCTTTCAGAAACTCCATTCCATTGTGGAGTTGATGGTGGAGTCATTTGGGAGACAATCCCACAATTTCTAAGATGATCATCAAATTCTTGGCTTAAATACTCACCACCTCGATCTGATCGAAGTGTTTTGATAGTTTTACCAAGTTGATTCTGCACTTCATTTTGAAACGTTCGAAACATCTCAAATGATTCAACTTTATGTTTCATAAGATGTACATAACCATATCTCTTTGAAATCATCGATAAATGTAATGAAGTACTGATAACCTCCTCTAGCCATTGTGTTTATAGGACCGCATACATCAGTATGTATTAGACCCAATAAATCACTTGCCCTTTCACTGTGTCCCGTAAAGGGACTTTTAGTTATCTTGCCCAATAAACAAGATACGCATGTTTCATATGTTTCTAAATCAAATGAATCTAGAACTCCATCTTTATGGAGTTTCGTTATGCGTTTCTCATTTATGTGCCCGAGACGACAATGCCAAAGATAGGTTCGATTCAAATCATTTGACTTGAATCTCTTTGTATTTATGTTAAAGACTGGAGTATCAGTGGACCTTTTCATGTTTAGAATATAAAGACCATCATACAAATCAACATTTGCATAAAATATGCCTTTACGAGAAATGGAACATCTATTATTTGCAATAATAAAATCAAAACCATCCATATCCAAACATGAAACAGAAATGATGTTTCTGCTCAAGGCAGGCACAAAATAACAATTATTTAAAGTTAAAATAAGTCCACTAGATAAAACTAAGTCATATGATCCAACAGCCAGGGCAGCAACTCTTGCTCCATTCCCTACGCGGAGGATGACTTCTCCTTTCTTCAACTTTCTACTTACGGTGAGTCCCTGCACATTTATACAAATGTGAGATCCACATCCGCTATCTAATACCCAAGAATCACTACTAGATAAATTAATTTCAATAACATAAATACCTATAGTGGTAGTCGCACTACCTTTTTTCTTCCTTAGATCTTCCAGATAGAATTTGCAATTTCTGAACCAATGTCCGGGTGCATGACATAAATGACAATTTCCTTCTTATTCTTTTGGGTGTTTTGAAGCAGGAACAGGCTGGGGCTTGACTTGTTCCACAGGCTTTTGCAACTGGGGCAACAACAGCCTGGGCAACTCTAGCCTTGGCTTTGCCTTTCTTCTTCATTCCCTTTCCCTTTTGGACCATCAACACATTACTAGAGGGTTTCTTGATATTTTGTTCAGCGGTTTTGAGCATCAAATGCAACTCTGAAATTGATTTCTCCATATTATTCATATTGTAGTTCATTACAAATTGTGAGTAACTCTCTGGTAATGAATTCAAGATCAAATCCGTAGCCAACTCTTGGCTTATGGGGAATCTGAGTCTATCAAGCTGGTCAACATAGCCCTTCATCTTCAGAACATGAGGACTAACTAACGCACTCTCGGTCATCTTGCAAGAATGTAGGTTTTTGACTGTCTCGAACCTTTCTTTCCTAGCTTGCTTGTTGGAACATTTCCTTCAGCGTTATAGCCATGTCGTAGGCTTCCATTAGTTCCATGTCCTTCGAAGTTCAAGAACCATAGTTGCCGGATAATACATGCAACATCGGTAGAATCGTTGACATGCTTACTATGCGCATCCTTCACGACTTTCGTAGCATTGGGTGGTGGGTCCTCGGGGATTGGGGCATCAAGGACTTACAACTTGCGTTCATGCTTAAGAACAATTCTCAAGTTTCAACCGATCAAGAAAGTTAGTCCCAGATAGCTTATCCTTCTCAAGGATGGATCGCGATGACGAGGGGATTATTGTTACTTGAAGAGTCCATTGATCTACAATAAAGATTATGCAAAGTTTATTTTAGTATAGAGGAATAGACTCCCACTAAATTAACAACCCTCCTAAAACATACTGTTTATTTAGGGGACTAGAATCCATATTTCGCCTAATTCTATGACAGCTATGGCATGAAACACAGAACTAGATTATTTAGGTAGGTAACAGTTACCAATTACGTCTTTGTAATTTTTAGATCCTTTTATGAGATACGAGACATCTTATGTCTTAGCGTGTATTTATCTCATCATTTGCCGAAAGCTCAAAACTATTTAGATGGCTTTATTAAGTCGGACCATTTTAAACATTTAGGTAACTCTTACCCAACTTGTCTCACCAAGATAACACGATACACCCAGCTATGGCTGAAACTATATTAGTGTGATCGAGGCCTTTTGACAAGTGTTTAAAATGGATGACATGAGACTTAAAATTTAATATAGGGATTTTATTCAGTTTTAGTGATTTTTATGTAAACAATGAAATATCATATATTCTATTGATTTGTTCAATCACTAAACAATTTGGAAATTTTTTACACTATTCACTAATAAAAGAACTTCCGTGCGCTAGGATTAGTTAAGCGCGATCCATTGGCCAAATGAAGGACGGGGTACAGAAGGCGCGCTTGTTTTTATTTTTTTTTTAGAAGAAGAATCTCAATTCTGAAAATTGAAATTCGCTATAGAAAATCATATTTTTTCGCTGATTTTACTATACTAAATTTACCCCTTAATTTATCCAAAATTAAGTCAATTAAAACATTTTTAATTAATCGGGCCCACATCTAACTAATCATCTTATCCTAATCCAATTAGGACTTTAGATATTTGAATCCTAGCATATCACCAATAACAAAATTCTTGATATTTATCTCCTATCCAATAGGGATAACGAAATCGATTTTGATTATATCTCTTAATCTAATTTGTTATCTATCTTTATCAAATAGAAAGTTCATAACAAAATAGATATAACGAGATAAATAAACAATTTCAAAAACTAATTATTTGCAATTCAAGAAACGTAATCTTACTAGTTTCGAATTAATATTCAGCCTTATACAATTCAAGAAACGTAAGGCAATGTAACCTAAATATGCATACTGAATTACAGAGATTTCATCCATGCATCAATACACGAAAAATAAAGATTATACCTAATGGTGTCATGGATCACAGAACATGAAATTCAATTCATTGAAATTATTTGAATTAACCTAACATGGTTACTAGCATGTAAGAAACTGATTTTAATTAAATCACGAATATATGTATCATATACACCGAACATGATAATAAATCTCACAGGAAACTTATGTATATCACATATACATCAACTATTAACATGCTTTCAATCATATATCATGTATATATCAGAAGAAAACATGAAATGAATTTAATGGAATCAAACTCGAAGGCTCTGATACCACCGTTGGGTTTTGGGGTTTATACTCGGCGGAGATTACAAAACAATTTTGACAAAAACCCCAACAGGATCCGAATCTAATTCCGTTAAAAATGTTTAAACCATGAAAACTTAATCATACCTCCGTCGCAGTATACCTTTCTGAAGGTTGATCGATCTCTAAGGCGCTGCCAACGACGAATGCCCTCTACCAATAGTCCGCACACGAACGGCGGCCGAGATATGAAGTGCTAGCTTCGAGAGAATACCAAACCTTTTGTTTCTCTCCAAAATGATCCAGAGCATACCGAAAACCCTAAGTCGTTTCTAAAATGAAAATAGAGTTTCGGCCTTTTGATCTTTCGTACCTGTGTTCTAACTTAAAGCGTCTATTTATACAACCCTTGTATATAGACGGTTAAGTAAATTACACATATACCCTTACTTAAAGAAATATAAGTGTAATACACCACAAGGACGTTTGTGTCATGAATTTTATCGCATAAAATTCATTTTTCTGAATCATCTTAAAATCTCGCAAAACCATTCTTAGTGTGCGACCCAATAGGCTCATACAACGTTGGCAGTGTACCAAAACACATTTTGGTATACAAGTCATAAGCAGTCTCTAGCAAGACATTATGACTACCCAAGTTGTACGAATATCAAATCGATACAACCTAATCAATAGTATATATAACATCCTTTTGTCACACGATATCCTTTTGATCAAACATAAGGCATGAAATTGTCATCCAATATGTTCAATCGTACTAGTCTCGATCTCTAGGTAAACTGAAAACATCCAAGTGACATTGATCGATATCAATTCACTTAGACTAGGCCTTTTAACAGTCTAACACATCGAGGGATCTACTAGATATCTCTCTTTATATGAGAGGGACAAATTCTATCTCGATTACACAACTTACACAGTAACCAATCACAACCTTTATAATCGTCCGGTTAAAGACAATGTTTGATTTTGTCAAATTACTGTGTTCCTAATGTTGAAGTCTCTGACAATCTCAAGTAAGAGGACTGAAAAATATACCTATCATGAGAAACAACTATGACTTAATCCATGTGATGTTCTCATAGCGGGTCGGTCCAGTACTTTATTCCCTAACAAGTACTCGTGATCTTGATTCGTATCCCTATACTATAATCATCATATGATCATCAATCAAGACTCACACTAGTCTTAATTCATTATAGTTCCCAGTATAATGATCGACTAGGGACATTTAGGATATTTAGGTAAATACCCATGGATCTTATTATAATGTAAACATGCAAATTAATTATAATAAACAACAAATGAAATCCTTTATTTTATTAACTAAAAGTATTCACAAAGACATTTAATGGATTGACCTAGGGCACATGCCCCATCAGCTTTAAGTTAGAATACACGCATGAAAGATTAAGGGTTGAAACTCTATTTTGGTTTCAGAAATGAATTAGGGTTTTCTGGTACGTTCTGGTTCATTTTGGAGAGAAACAAAAAGGTTTTTTATTCTCTCGAAGCTAGCACTTCGAATCTCGGCTGCTGTTCGTGTGTGGACTGCTGCGTATGATTAACTCCTAAAAGGTTTTTTATAGGGCGTTCATCGTTGGCAGCGCCTTAGAGATCGATCAACCTTCGGAAAGGTATATTGCGACCGACGTATGATTAACTTTTCATGGTTTAAACGTTTATAATGGAATTAGATTTGGATCCTGTTGGGGTTTTTGTCAAAATTGTTTTGTAATTTCTGCTGCGTATGAACCCCAAACTCAACAGTGGTATCAGAGCAAGTTCGAGTTCGATTCCATTAAATTCATTGCATGTTTTCTTCTGATATATCATGATATATGGTTGAAAGCATGTTAATAGTTGACGTATATGTGATATACATAAGTTTTTGTGAGATTGATTATCATGTTTTTTGTATATGATACATATATTCGTGATTTAATTGAAATCAGTTTTCTACATGCCTATAACCATGTTAGGTTAATTCGAATAATTTTAATGAATTTAATTTCGTGTTCTGTGATCCATGACACCATAAGGTATAATCGTTATTTTTCGTGTATTGATGCATGGATGAAATCTCTGTAATTCAATATGCATATTTAGGTTACATTGTTTTAAGTTTCTTAAATTGTATAAGTCTTAATACTGATTTGAAACTAATATGATTAGGTTCGATTGGGATAGTAGTTCATGATTCAATTACATGTTTGTGATTATTTGGATGAGGACCGAAATTGCAAATAATTATTTTTCAAAATTATTTATTTATATCGTTATATCTATTCTGTTATGACATTTCTATTTGATAAAAGATAGATAACAAATTAGATTAGGAGATATTAGCAAAATCGATTTCGTTATCCCTATTTGATAGGAGATAAATATCAAGAATTTTGTTATTGGTGATATGCTAGGATTCAAATATCTTAAGTCCTAATTGGATTAGGATAAGATGATTAGTTAGATGTAGGCCCGGGTTAATTAAAATGTTTTAATTGACTTAATTTTGGATAAATTAAGGGGTTAATTTTGGATAATAAAATCAGCAAAAAATATGATTTTCTGTAGCGAATTTTAATTTTCAGAATTGAAATTCGTCTCCAAAAAAAAAGAAAACTGGGGCGCTGTCCCTATTCCTTGTCCACTGACCGGTCAGGGAATCACCGCCCTCTAATCGGCCTGCGAGACTAACGTCTAACCAATCCTAGCGCACGAAAATTCTTTTATTAGTGAACAGTATAAAAATTTCCAAATTGTTTAGTGATTGAACAAATCAATAAAATATATGATATTTCATTATTTACATAAAATCACTAAAACTGAATAAAATCCCTCTATTAAATTTTAAGTCTCGTGCCATACATTTTAAACACTTGTCAAGGCATCGATCACACTAATATAATTTCAACCATACCCGGGTGTATTGTGTTATCATGGTGAGACAAGTTGGGTAAGAGTTACCTAAATGTTTAAAATGGTCTGACTTAATAAAGCTATCAAAATAGTTTTGAGCTTTAGGCACATGATGAGATAAAAAAACATGCTAAGACATAAGATGTCTTGTATCTCATAAAAGTATCTAAAATTACATAAGATGTAATTGGTAACTATTACCTACCTAAACAATCTAGTTTTGTGTTACATGCCATAACTATCATAGAATTAGGTGAAATATGGATTTTAGTCCCCTAAATAAACAATATGTTTTAGGAGGCTTGGTAATTTAGTAGGAGTCTATTCTTCAATATTAAAATAAACTTTGCGTAATCTTTATTGTAGATCAATGGCCTCTTCAAGTAACAATAATCCCCTATCACTATGATCCATCCTTGAGAAGGATAAGCTATCTGGGACTAATTTTCTTGACTGGTTCAAAAACTTGAGAATCGTTCACAAGCATGAACTCAAGTTGTATGTCTTGGATGCTCCAATCCCCAAGGACCCACCAGCCAATGCTATGAAAGTTGTGAAGGATGCGCATAATAAGCATGTCAACGATTCTACTGATGTTGCTTGTATTATGTTGGAAACTATGGTTCTTGAACTTCAGAAAGACATGGAACTAATGGAAGCTTATGACATGGCTGTAACGCTGAAGGAAATGTTCTAACAGCAAGCTAGGCAAGAAAGGTTTGAGATAGTCAAGAACCTACATTCTTGCTAGATGACTGAGGGTGCGTCAGTTAGTCCTTATGATCTGAAGATGAAGGGCTATGTTAACCGGCTTGATAGACTCAGATTTCCTGTAAGGCAAGAATTGGCTACGGATTTGGTCCTGAATTCATTACCGTAGAGTTACTCACAATTTGTGATGAACTACAATATGAATAATATAGAGAAATGAATTTCAGAGTTGCATTTAATGCTCGAAACTGCTGAACAAAATACCAAGAAGAAAGGGAACGAAGAAGAAAGGTAAAGGCAAGGCTTGTTAAGGCTGCTGCTGCACCTGTCGCAAAGCCTGTGGAACAAGTCAAGCTCTAGCCTGTTCTTGCTTCAAAACACCCAAAAAAAAAAGGAATGAAGTTGTCATTTCTGCCATGCATCTAGACATTGGTTTAGAAATTGAAAACTCTATCTAGAAGATCTAAAGAAGAAAAAGGGTACGACTACCACTACAAGTATTTATTTTATTGAAATTAATTTATCTACTAGTGATTCTTGAGTATTAGATACCAGATGTGGATATCACACTTGTATAAATGTGCAGGGACTCACCAGAAGTAGAAAGTTGAAGAAAGGAGAAGTCATTCTCCGCGTAGGGAATAGAGCAAGAGTTGTTGCCTTAGCTGTTGGATCATATGACTTAGTCTTACCTAGTGGACTTATTTTAACTAAAAATAATTGTTATTTTGTGCCTTCCTTGAGCACAAACATCATTTCTATTTTAAGTTTGGATATGGATGGTTTTGATTTTATTATTGCGAATAATAGATGTTCCATTTCTCATAATGGCATATTTTATTCAAATGCAGATTTGTGTGATGGTCTTTATATTTCAAGCATGAAAAGGTCTACTGATACTCCAATCTTTAACATAAATACAAAAAGATTCAAGTCAAATGATTTGAATCAAACCTATCTTAGGCATTGTCGTCTCGAGCACATAAATGAGAAACGCATAACGAAGCTCCATAAAGATGGACTTCTAGATTCATTTAATTTAGAAACATATGAAATGCGTGTATCTTGTTTACTAGGCAAGATGACTAAAAGTCCCTTTACTGGACACAGTGAAAGGGCGGGTCTAATACATACACTATATAAGATATGGTATGGGAAGAGACCTAGTTTATCTTTCCTTAAGATTTGGGGTTGTGAGGCTTACGTAAAGCGACAAGTCTCATAAAAACTAGCACCTAAGTCTGACTAGTGTTTATTTGTGGGGTATCCTAAGGAAACAAAAAGATATTACTTTTATAATCCGCTGAGAACAAAACGTTTGTTGCTCGGTATGTTGCCTTTATGGAAAAATAGTTTATTTCAAAAGACACTAGTAGGAGATAAATAAATCTTGATGAAATTCAAAAATCACAGATAAACACTGAATCATTGGAAGTTCAACGTTGTTCTGAACCAGTTGAACCTCCACAAGCGACACAAGGCCAACGTAAATCTGGTAGGGTAAGACATGAGCTAAAGAGATTCAGATTTCTCATTACTGATAGTCGTGATGTGTTGCTTATGGATCAGAATGAGCCCACCTCTTATCAGGAGGCTACGTCTAGACCAAACTCAAATAAATGGCTAAGTGCCAAGTTTTGAACTTGGTTGATTTACCTGAAGGTTGTAAGACCATTAGATGTAAATGGGTTTTCAAGAAGAAAACTGACATGGATGGTAAAGTGCATACTTTTAAAGCAAGACTTGTAGCAAAAGGTTTCAGGCAGACTCAAGGTGTTGATTATGATGAAACTTTTTCGCTAGTAGCCATGCTTAAATCCATAAGAATTTTAATTGTCATTGCTGCATATTATGACTATGAGATATGGAAAATGGATGTAAAAACAACATTTCTTAATGGAAAGCTGCTTGAGGACGTGTATATGACACAACTTGAAGGTTTTGTACATCTTGAGAATTATAGGAAGGTATGCAAGCTTCAAAGATCCATTTATGGATTAAAGCAAGCTTCTCGGAGTTGGAATCTTCATTTTGTAGAAGCAATCAAGGATTTTAGTCTAAGTCAGAGTGCTTACATAGACAAGGTCTTGGAAAGGTTTAGTTTGCAAGACTCTAAAAGAGGATTGTTGCCAATGTTCATGGCATAAGTCTCAGCAAGATTCAATGTCCTAAGACAAGTGATGAGCGAGACCGTATGAATAAGATTCCATATGCATCGGCTATTGGATCTATCATGTATGCCATGCTATGCAATCGACCTGATGTATCGTATGCTTTGAGCACTACAACCAGATATTAGTCAGATCCTGGTGAGAGTAACTGGATAGCAGTAAAGAACATTCTTAAATACTTAAGAAGGACTAAGGAAATGTTCTTGGTCTATGGAGGTTTTGAAAATGATCTAGTTGTAAATGGTTACATAGATGCAAGTTCTCAAACTGATATAGATGATTTTATATCATAGTCTGGATATGTGTTTACTTTGAATGAGGATGCAAAAAGCTGGAAAAGTTTGAAGCAAGAGACTGTGGCAGATTCTACAATAGAAGCTGAGTATATTGCAGTGTCTGATCCAGCAGAGGAGGCATTTTGGATCAAAAAGTTCATTTTTGAACTAGATGTGGTTACAATTATTGCTAACCCTATTTGTTTGAATTGTGACAATAACAGGGCAATAACACAGGCTAATGAACCTAAATCACACCACAGATCCAAACATATACACAAGCATTTTCATCTCATCGGAGAAACCATTGAGAGCGGAGACTTGAAGATTTGCAGAGTACTTACTGAAGACAACGTTTTAGATCCATTGACAAAAGCTCTTCTATAAGCAAAACATGATGGTCATGTTAGATCATTAGGCATTAGATGCATGTATGATTGGCCCTAGTGCAAGTGGGAGATGTTGGGGCATGTGCCCTAGGTCAATCCATTAACTGTATTTATGAATAATTTTGGTTAATAAAATAGAGGATTTCATTTGCTGTTAATTATAATTAATTTGAATGTTTACATTATAATAAGATCCATGGGTATTTACAGAAATATCCTAAATGTCCATAGTCGATTATTATACCGTGAACTATAATGAATTAAGACTAGTTTGAGTCTTAATTGATGATCATATGATGATTATACGTATAGGGATACAAATCAAGATCACGAGTACTTGTTAGGGAACGAAGTACTGGACCGACCCGCTTTGAGAGCATCACACGGATTAAGTCATAGTTGTTTGTCATGATAGGTATATTTTTTAGTCCTCTAACTTGAGATTACCAGAGACTTCAACATTAGGAACACAGTGATTTGACACAATCAAATGTTGTCTTTAACTGGATGATTATAAAGTTTGTGATTGGTTACTGTGTGAGCTATGTGATGAAGTTGTGTAATCGAGATAAAATTTGTCCCTCTCATATAAAGAGAGATATCCAGTGGATCTCTTGATGTGTTAGACTGTTAAAAGGCCCAGTCTAAGTGAATTGATATTGATCAATGTCACTTGGATGTTTTCGATCTACCTAGAGATCGAGACTAGTACGATTGACCATGTTGGATGACAATTCCATGCCTTATGTTTGATCAGAAGGATATTGTGGGACAAAGGACGTTATATACACTATTGATTAGGTTGTATCGATTTGATATTCGTATAACTTGGGTAGTCATAATGTCTTGCTAGAGGCCGCTTATGACTTGTATACCAAAATGTGTTTTGGTACACCATTGCCAACGTTGTATAAGTATGGTTATTTGGGGAAGACCTATTCTATAAAATATTAGTTTGATTCATAAGCAACTGAGACTTGCTTTTGAATGAGTCTTAAATGAAAGGAAAAATGAGACATATGGTTTCAAAAATAGAAATTTATTAGATAAATTGATTTTGACTGGAAATCACACTGGGATTGTGATTGGATCACTCAAGTTGTCTAAGTCAATTTCTACAAAAATAAATTACTTTGATGCAAAGTATTGTCTTCTTTTAGAAACAAATTAGAATGTGGACTAGAACTACAATTTTAAACCATCAAACTACTTCTAAAAGAAGTACTACAAAATTTTATTGTTTATTAATGAAGTTACATATTTATAAGCAACATTGAGTATAATGGTTCTATGAAGGTGAATAAAGAAATGATAAATCAAATGGAAATGAATGAGTTAGATCTTTGTGAACATAATATTAGGTGCTCTTAAAGAATAAAGATCATTCAAATGAATAGTCGTTAAGTTGATCAATAGTTTGGAAATTCTAATTCTTCTATCTCTTTAGATGAACGACAATGGACAAATGAATTCATCGAAAGTATATTAATAAATAGTAAGATATAAAGTAATCTTATACAGTTTCTTAAAAAGTACGAAACTTCCCTTTAAGGAAAAAAAAATCGAGAAATTTGAAACTAATGGATACAAATTAAGGCAATGACAAACAATAGAACTATTTTCAAATAAAGATTACCCAATGAAAGCTTTAATTGATTGAATGATTATAGTAATCCATATTATACTTAGCTATATTTTCAAAAAGAGAAAAAAAATAAATTGTCTTTCTAAGTCAAGATTAAGGAGTAGTAAGTGGCCTAGTTGTTAAGCAAAAGTCGTGGTAAGTCTATAAAGGGACCTAGAATGAAATCAATATGAGGATAACTAAGAATAACAAAAACTGAAAGGAATAGACTTTGTGCATAAAAAAATAAGACATTGAGATGGATTTTGATTGTAGGAAATGACACGAACGAACTCTTTTAGTAAAGGTAAGACAATAGAGTAGTTGTGAATGACCAAAAGTCTAAGTAACTACATGTCATAGTCACGATTCATTCACAACGCAGAAGATCTGTGTGACCATCAGTATAAAAGAGTTTATGAAGTTTCGTCAGAGTCAATTGGAGGCTGAAGTATAGGCAAATAATGGTAAATAAATTCTTGCTTCAGTTTGACAATGAAAATTTTAGGTGAGCAAGTCTCGATAAGACTTAGGATATCAAACTATAAGTTTGATGGAACTTAACATATCTTCACAAATATCTTACAAGGAATCAAACTCCAAATGTTGAAAGTTTTTTACCAAAGAAATATACCACTAGTATCAGTGAATATGTTGTATATTGGTTCAAAAATAGTGATGCACCACGTAATTAGTTAGTGGTGAAATTTAAAGCACTATGTTATCTTAAGTTGGAGTTGCTGTAAGATATATATATATATATATATATAATGATGAAAATATAAATGAAATGAAAAGAGATGTGTGACTTATAGATTAGTTAGTAAGTATTACCCATATTGGTTGAGAATATTTAATAGAGGATAGTATATTTGATTGGATATGTTAGAAGTATTGAGTATTCTTCTATTGTAATTAGGAAGTCATAAATATATTAAGTAGAGGTAAGAAGAGACATCATATCTATTACTTGCATGAGACACAAATCAAAAGTTATACATTGAGAATATAATCATAAAAAGTGTCGATATCTCTATTTGAATACATATATTTACTTAAGTTAAGGATAATTGTCTCTATTCAGTAAACGAAAGAAGTCTAGTAAAGTGACTAAGACATGAGATTATGGGAGATCTTAGTTATTGAATTGAATGAGGTTCTTGGTGAACTCAAAAATATAAAATGATTTGACAAAGTTAGAAAAGTTATTAATTTTGTGACTAGTCAAAAGAAAAGTTAAGTGAATTGGCTAACGAGTTAGATTAATAATTGCTTTTTAGTTCGCAATATAAATAATATTTTGAGTAGACATTTAGAGAATGAGTGAGAATTGCATGATGTGCCCTCTTTAATATTGATGATCAAATTGTAATTCTAGATATCTTATTTTGGGATGAAAATGTAATTAGAGATCTATAGTCATGGGATGACTTATGTAATTCCAAGGTTTTGTTGAGAAACGCTGGAATGATGATAGATCAGATAGACATGCAACTGTACATTGTATCTAATGTCGTGCTTAAGTAATTTTTGCGCCATAATGTAATTTTTGACTGATGATAGTCTAAGAGTTGATTGAGTGACAATTCAAATAAGGAATGATTAGTGATGAGAAATTAAACTAGTATGTGCATGCTAAAATTTGGTGGATAAGGAAAGAATTATCAATGGTTTACTGAATTGTTATCAATTAAGAATGAAAATAGCGTTATGAAAGCAAGATATGCTATATCTTACTATGTATTAATGTTTGAATGAGATTCAACATAGAAAAAAAATAGTGAAATAAGGTTTATTAGATATTCCATAAAGCTAATTGTTGAAATCATTAGAAATTCGCAAATTGCCAAGATAGGCAAGGTAATGAAAATAAATTTTTATTAGACCAAGAAATTTGGAAATGAAAAGTCAAAATGATTGTGATCTCTACCATCGAGTTATTAATTACATCGAAAGTGATTGGGGCTACTTAACAATTTACCTTGAAAATGATTTTTATAGGTTGGGATTAAAAAAGTTCTATATGAAGGATCCTTTTCTAATAACTCATTTGGTTCAGTAACGTGTAAGTTTAAATTTCAAGGATGAGATTCTTAATTAGTTGGGAAGATTGTTATTTTCGAGAATTTCTTAAAAGTTGATTAGGATGTTAATTAAGTATTTTCAAGTTTAGTTTAGGATTTAAGTATCCAAGGCGTGACCCATGTATTATAGACTTGAGGTCAAGACTCAAATATTGTAGAGAATCAAGTTATGTATGCTAGTTATAAAACCATTTGATCTACATCGAGATACACGATATGTATCTTGAAGAGATCAATATATTTGATTTTTTATGTTGGTCAGTAGTGATGATCTTATTATTAGCCACAAGATTGACCTCAAGAAATGCCATTTGTATCTTGAGGAAGATAAAAACTATATGATAAAAAGGATCCATCAAATTTGCTTCAAGATTCTTGCAATGCGAGTTTCGATGAAATCTAATATATATCTCAATTAACACAAAACTACCTCTTTGATTTCAATGAAGAGATCAAAAATTAAAGAGACCGAAAGAGGGATCTCGAGATGGAGATGATGAGAAGGTGAGTGTGTGTTTGTTCGTCATTGAGGTTGGGTTGTCATTGTTGGTATTGTTGTCGATGATGTCGTTGAGTTGTTTTCAGTCGTTGTTATTGTGGTTTGTTATTAGTGTCGTGATTGTTGGTGAGGTGAGGTAAAGGACGATGATAAGGAGAGGGATCCTACCCAGAAGAAAAAAATACACAAAGGTTTTGATTATGATAGAGGCAATAAGGAAGAAGAAGGGGGTTTGATCCCCATACTAAATCGAACTAGTTCCAGTTCTGCTGAACCGTAAGGTCTGGCTCAGGGGGTCAAGCCCTCCTTTAAAAAATAAAAAAGAAAAGAAAAGCTAGAAATTCAAGAAAATTCTAGAAAATAGAAAAAATAAATAAAAATATGAGATTTTCATGAAAAAATAGGATTTTGGAATTTTCTCGAGGATTTATTCCATGTTTTTCCTCATAATATATTTTACGATACCCGAAAATGCCTAAAATTTGGAAAATTGTTTAAAAGCCTAGTCAAGGTTAATTTTTGATTTTGAACTATAATTTGCAGTCAAAATTTGGGCCTGAACATCTCAGTGTTTGATTTGGAGTGATTCTAGGTTTTTAGGGCATGAGAATACATAAATACTTCGAAAGTTGGTCAAAAACATAAGAAATTATAGAAATAGAAAACTTATCTGTATTTCTTAGTGGTTTTAGCTAACATCGAGAATTCCAAAACCACTCAGAACGAAGCTTGGGAAAAAGGTTTATTGTTTGTGAAAGTTGGAGAAACATTGTGTGAGGCTTCGCTACCAACTTTGAATTGGTTTGGTGGTAAGTAAACCCTATAACGATCTTATATACTGATTGAATATCTTTGTACCTGTAATTGTATCATAGTCTGCATTGCATTTTATCATTCTTGGCCATGCAAATATAGAAAGAGTAAGAGGGATAAGCTTGTTTTGGAGTTAGGTTTGCTTGA
This sequence comes from Stephania yunnanensis, assembly GCA_039657365.1. NCBI lineage: Eukaryota > Viridiplantae > Streptophyta > Magnoliopsida > Ranunculales > Menispermaceae > Stephania > Stephania yunnanensis. The sequence goes on along the minus strand of CM077590.1, from coordinate 35,104,101 downwards.
AACTAAGTTTAAATCCTACCTCTACATCATCTATTGAGACAAGTGGAGTGTAACATCAGTAAAATATCTTTACATTTCATGATCTCTTAAAGCTTCTCTATACTATTTTTTGGAAGTCAACATCTAATTATTGTTAGGAGACATTAATAAAGTGGTTTGCATGTCATGTTGAAGCATATATCTTATTGTTTATTTGGAAATGCAATTATATGTCTCTATGTATCAGACTAACAATTGTAGGCGTACAAACAATGTATTAATTTATTTCCTGGCATCTTTGAGATGTTTTTGATGGCGTCATATACGATATGAAGAAAAGGGATGAACGGTCAAGACTCAAATATTGTGGTGACTGTTTTAAAATTTTAAAGTAAATTCTTCTTTTAAATTGTTTTTTATATTGATTTTAGGATTCTTGTGGTGATTTTAGGGCATAAAATTTCACTAAATAGTTATGAGAGTCTCCTATACTTGTTGAAAATAAATGAAGAAGTTTATGTCTCAATTTTTCCCTATTTATGATTTTAAAATTATAGTTAAGTTATAGAAGACTCTAAGTTAAGTTATTCACACAAATTTGTTTTATATTGTCAACTACAAGGACTTGTAAGTCCTTTTAGGCCTCTCCGAAACTCTGCTGTCTATTAGGTGAAAGTATTGAGGTAGACCACTTTTAGAGGAGGTGCTGCCAAATTTTTTGCAAAATACGGATATGATTTACTAATTTGCTCCAATAAAATAAGTTAAGAATCGAATTAGTTAAGGATCTAAATTGCAATTTGGAACATTTTTAAGGATTAAAATATAAATTATTTTAAGGTCAAAGTAAAAGGATGGATTAGGCTAACCAGATTATTAGGGGATTGAAGTAATCTAGGCTGGTCAAGGATAAGTGATTATTTATACCCATATATAGGATTACATTAGTAGTATATTTAGTATAAATATCCTCAAATGAATGCTAATTGATTGTGTTATTGCATTTTCAGGGAATTAAGTTGTATTGGAAGAAATTAAGGAAAAAGGGGAAGAAACGAAGTAAAAACCAATAAAACTAGAGTTGACATTATGGGAGCATGAATTGATGTTGTGGGAAGACAAGGCATGACCTGGGGATGAAAGGTACGACGTGGGAAAGAAGAACTGAATAAAACCAACTATAGAGGTCCAACACAATGGCGCTACAGTGCCGAGACACTACTGGGATGGTGCTGTGGATCCAGGAGCTCAAAACACAAGATGATGCTACGGCACATTGCTGGCATCATGACTTAACACAAAAGGCACCATGGCATTAGTGACAACGCTAACTTGACAAAAATTAGAAAGTGACGCTCTAATTGGCATTAAATTTTAATTTAGAGTTTCTAATTGTTATTAGGGAGTATAAATAAGTATTAGGATGCGGGAAATAGAGGAGAGCCAACCACATAGAAGGAGATCAGCCTCCATTGAAGTAATTTAGGATTGAGTTTGAGTATTAAGGAGTTTTTGTTAGAGAAACATAGAAACTACACATTTGCATTCAATATTTGGTTTCACTGACTAATTCAAGGTAATATTAATATTCATTGCTATTTTACAATGAATTCTACATTGACTTATGATGTGTGTGTTTCAATGATGTGCGAGTAATCTATTTAAAGTAGGGATCATAGATTCAAAGGTATAAATGCAATGCTTTGGAATAGGAATAAAAAGTAATAGTAAAAAGTGCAATGGTTAGAATTTGTATTGATTCTAAGTGTAATGCATAGTAAAAAGTGCAATGGTTAGAATTTGTATTGATTCTAAGTGTAATGCTTTAGACGTTTCGATCATGTCTTTAATGAACTTATGCTTTAGGAGCTATCTTGGCCATTGAAGCTTATAATCCGGCCATGAGAATTACAATTGTAAAAAGACACAACATCGAGTGATAGTTGTTGATTAAGGAGGTGCGGATAGTACGTTTAGTTGGTTATGAATCCAATGATTTGAGACTTAAAGCAATATGGAGTTTACATTATTTACATTGATAGTTGGAGTTCTAGTTTGCACATTAGATCTTATCCATGAAGATAGTGGGTTGAAGTAGATTTGAAGGAAATATATCTTTCTAATTAGTCATTGCACACGACATATTGGGATGTAAAAATAAATACAAAATATAGTATTAAATTACCTAGGTAAAATTATGTACTTAGATATCATTATAGTGATTTGCTAGAATAGTTTAGTTTAGATATAAAAGTAATTAAAATTGAATCCCTTAGAAATAGTTCAAGTTAACTTGGTGATATACAACTAGTGCAAAAACATTTCCCTGAGGACGATATTTGCAGTTAACGTGAGTTGGTTACATTATTACTATAAGAGAGTTGCTATACTTGTGGCATGCACATTAAGTTTTTGGCGCTGTTGTTGGGAAAAAAATAGCCATTAATATTATGTAGTTAGTATGAATAGTTGCTAAGTTTTATTTTCAGCACTTTATTTTTCAGTTCATAAAAGCAAAAATAAAAATAAAAAATTAGGTTTAAGTTTTAGTTTGACTTTCTACACTTGATCTTTTATGTTTTTTCAGGGATACTTAGTACATGCGTAGTTAGGGAGAGAATGACCTAGTGCCTTTTGAGCCAGAGAATAAAAAATGACCAAAGGAAAGAAAAAGAAAGGGGTCAAGATGGTTGAGGAGCAAGCAAGAAACCAACAACAGGGTCACATGAATAACTAACCTACATGTTCTCTAGTAGTGCATGAGAGAGTGTGAGGATAAAGATGCCTCTGTGACTAATTTAAGCCAAAGGTTTAGGAGACTTACAACAGAGTGATGACACTTCTTGCCAACACCATTGAGTTCGAGCTATGACCATACTTGATTAACATGGTGCAAGATAGTCTATTCAGCGAGCTTTCCAATGAAGTTACAGTTGCACATGTTAAGAATTTTTTTAGAGAAGTGCGACATCGTGTAGACTACCAAAGTTATGAAAGAGGTGATCAGGATGCCACTTTTCCCATTTTCACTCCATGGAAAGGCCAAATCTAGGTTCCAAGGGTTGAATGTAGGGATTTTGACTTCACGGGGGGAAATCAACGAAAGATTTCTCGACAAGTTATTTCCCCTATTGAACATTAGCAAAAGGAAACTAGAGATTAATCACTTCAAGTATTGCGACACCAAGTCTCTTAATAAGGTTTGGTAAGACTCAACGATGCTTAGGAGATGGCAGGGACATGAATACATAAAATTGTCACAACTCCAGATTTTGTACTATAGGGTGAACCATATCACAACAACACTAGTAGATGCTACATTAAGTGTCTCCCTACTTACTAAGGATTAGAATAGAGCATTGGATCTCTTTGATTTTTTGTCTCAGAATTCTACATCTGGTATTCATTCCACAGTTAGGAAATCCGTAGGCGTCTATGAGATTGACTCGCAATCGGCAATTATGGCACATTTATCAAATTTGAGCATTAAGATTGCAAAACTTTAGATGGGCCACCAAGGTCCATAAGTAGCATAACAATCCATAAATCACTAAGGCATGGTGGTAAAGCTGATGGACGTATAGCAGGGAATGGAACATGAAGACATCATTTTCATGAACAACCAAAGATATAAGAACAACTTCAGATCGAAGGGAGTTGGCTTACGATTTTATTAAGGATACAACAACAACAACCCATAATCTTCTTATGGAAATCCTTATAATCCACTGAAGTTACCTAAAGGATTCGAACAATATGTCCAATAAGGAAAATTGGGGCAGACCGAAGAGGTGACTTCAATGAAGTTAATTGAGAAGTATTTTGAAGTTATTGAAATTAGAGATATGGAGCACCATAAGAAGCATGATAAAGAGTTAGAAGGAATAAGGTAAACCATGAGAATGATGGATAATAAGTAGTCACAATCTATCAAGAACTTATAAATTCAGATTAGTTAACTTGTGATAGCCTTGAACTCAAGGAAGGAAGGAAAGTTTCTTAGCAACACCATTACCAATCCCAAGGAGAACGTGAGTGCCATTTGCATGATGACCACCATGACAACAAACGAGCCAATACAAGACCAAGTAATGTACAAGCACGAAGAGATACATTAGCAAGAAACAAAATTCATGCAAAATAAGCTTGATGATTTTAGAAAGCGACGAATAAATGCCTTGAAGAAAATGAAAGGGCAACAAAAATGGAAGGCCAAGAAAAAAGATAAAGGACCACACAAAGAAGACACACAAGGAAATGATATAAAGTTTGATCCGAAGAAATCAGAACGAAAGTTCAAGTTCATCTCATGACTTAAACTTATCAAATGGAGAGATCTTGGAGAGATAAGCATACCGATAAACATTGATCGACACTAGTTTGGAAATGTTTTATGTGATAAAGGAGCCTCAGTCAATGTAATGCCACTGAAGGATATGATTCATGCAAACTTGAATATCAATTGTCCCAATACCACGAATTTGCAAGTACCAGTTGGAAACTTGATAACTACTTTGGGAAAAGTTTTGAATGTCCACGAATTTGAAAGTAGGTAGATCCACATTCATTGTAGAATTAGAGGTCATGAACCACAATATGGATGATGATGAATCTATGATACCTGGAAGGCCATTCTTGAACACGACTAAAGCAAGTTTACACGTAAGAGAAAGGAATAGCATGATGAGTATCGATGACGGGTAATGATACTAAGAATGTTATCTTTGTCGATGATGAAGAATACATCTAAATGGGAAAAAACATCATAATCTCTAATTTACAGATGAATCTTCTTAATTTAGACTCAGTTTAAACAAGCTATAAAGGAATCATGCTAATGACATTAAATTAAGCGCTACTGGGATGCAACAAAGTGGTTTTTAAAATTTCATGTTTATCAATTTTAATTAGTAGTTAGTTATTTAATTTAATAATTACATTTAACGAGTCTAAGTTCCAACATTCGAAAAATTTGTGTCGAATATGCAAGAAATACCATTTGTCAGGTGATGATTCATCCGAATGGAAATTTCTCACAAACTCATGAAAGAGCGAAAAGGAGTCAAGGAGTTCAAAGCGGTGAAGTTAAGGTGCATAGGCAAATCGAAAGGTAAATTTATTAATTTTTTATTTTATTGATTTTATGCGGTCATGACACCTTTTGTGAGTTATACACAAAGTTCTAGGAGTGCAGAGGAGAGTTAGAGAAAAATCATACGCAAATATGTGGGCAGATAAGTCGACGCAATGGGAACAACTAACACTGCTGGCGCCAAGACCAAAATAAGGGTTTTAAACCCCATTTCACACATTTCTCCACACTTGCACCAAAACCACACCACAACCACAAAGCATACACCCCTCTAGAGCCAAGTTTTGATCATTTTCAAATAAGATTGGTGAGTTCTGAGTGATTTAAAGTGAATATAACACATTGTGAATTTGCACTTGTGGATGAGCTAGGGCTTGGATTTTTGGAATTTGATTCAAATGAGAGCTAGGGTTCTAGTTGGTGAGAAAAGTTAGAGGGTTTTGATTGAAAAAGACTAGGAGGAGTGATCTACAATAGAAATTAAGTCAGCATTGAGGTACATTTGCAATTTCATCTAGTTATGCATTGAATTTTGAGAATTTTGATGATATTGTATGAAACTTTTTATTTGAGGTTGTAGGATAGGTCTTGCATGATTATATGAATGTGAGGAATAAAATCACCTATGGAGACTTTGTTGACACCTTTACATTATTTGACCTATATATGATCCATGTTAAATGAATTATAATTTCTTAGGTGATTTAAAAACCAAGTTGCACTGCATTTTTCTTAGTTGCTTAAAATTTGAAGGAAATGGCTAGAACAAGGAAACAAGTTCCCTAAATAAGAGCAAATGACTATAAGGCATTTAAATCCAAATATGGTGTTTGTAATGAGGCTAAAGAGAGATACGAAAAAGTCTTACGTAGGGAGGTTATTTGCGAAAAAAGAATAAATTTGTCGCCCAACTATGATAAAAGAGTGATAATTTCACTAGGCAAAGAAATTAGGATAAACTCACTCAAGACTATATGAAGAATGAAGTTAAAAGATGAGTGGGATTATTTTTGAGTTTATGCTAATACAAAGTTCATGGCTAAGGATGAGTCAGTAAAGGTGAGAGGGGTTTTAGTTCATTTCAATAAACGTGAGATTAATAATTTCTATGGGTTGGAGCACGTAGGATGGTATGGATCTGAACAAACTTTCCCAGCTAGATTATATGAGAAGCCTTATAACATATACAAATTTAAAGCCATAGAAGATGCATTAGTTGTCCCAGGACAATAAGGATGTGTGATGAGAGCTGAGAATGTGCCGAAAAAATTAAGAAGGAGATTATTGGGATAGTTTATAGGATGTGGCAACATTTTTTTGTTGCATCGCTATACCCCACTTCTCAGCAGGGTGAGATAAACAAGCATAAAATGGTTTGTCTTCATGAAATTAAGAAGTTCGCGGGAGATCAACATTAGGGAGTTCTTACACACCAGTTTGAAGGAGTTCATTATGTTGGAAAGGGAAAAAATTGTTGTTCCCCATTTTGATTACTTAGATGTGCTTTAGGGGTCGGAGTGAGAATGAGAGATGATGAAAAATTTAGATAGATTCCTAATAAACCATGGATGAGTCTTTCATACTCACATTGAAATCACCACCTGGTTACCAAAAATCTACAAAGGAGAGAGAGGGCTGAGGGAGCTAGATGTGAGGCCGATTTGTTGGCCAAGAAGCAAGAAGATGAAGCATCAGTAAGAAGCAGAGCAGCAAGCCCAGGAACAAGAAGATGAAGAAAATAAAGAAGAGGAGCAACAAAAGCAAGGATTTTGCTGAGGGCTACTAATTTTTGGACGCAAAAGTTAGAGAGTAGGACTTCGTGGTCTAAAAGTCTTTCCAACACCTTCTCCACCACATGCACCTATACTACCACCTGAAGATTTTACTCCACGACAGCAGAGGTTATGTACAACAGAGATAAAGAGACGATACCATGAGGATATCAAGAAGCCATGCTTATAAATGATCAGGCTATAAAGAGGAGAGAGCAACAATTCGGAATGGGCAGCGTAGTTTCATGTTGTTTGTTGATCATCACGGAGGCATAGCTAGATATGAGAGGAGCTGACGGTTGAGACCTACTAATAGTTCATTCAATCTTCCAGCAACACCAGCTTACGTGTTTCATTCGAATTTGGCGCAGAGTAGGATGGTGGGGCATCTATTGACACATTCATAGGCTGAAGTTAATGATGTAGATGATGATGACGATCACCCGTAGTCCTAAAGTCAGTGTTCTTGGATTCCTATAAACCTAGGGAGTTGAGAGTGCTTTTGATACCATTCATACATTTTCACATTTGGGGTATTTTGTAAACTATGTAGTTATTTCGATTTTACTATTTAGTTTATTATAACTTGTGTTATTAGATAAGTTTATGCGATTTGATGTCTTCATGTTTTAGGCTTACGTTTAAACCTTGAGAACAAGGTTTGGATTAAGTTTGGGCACATCAACACTACTCTATGTAAGTGGAAGTGGTAAGACAGGCTGAGAAATAAGGATAAACACTGCAGGTATAATTGCTTAAATTTTATTTTGAAGCAGTTAAGGAGGAAACTATGTAATATATAAACATCTCCTTTTACTTACTATATGAATGTTTTAGTAGTCTAGATTAGTTAATATAGTAATATTTAATGAATAAGTGGTTCATTTTCATGTTCATGTTGGTAATTAAAGATCATTAGATTATAAGTATCTTGTTGATATGAAACTCGAGAGATTGTTTTTAAATTTTGAAAGAGTAATAATGAAATGTACAAACAACGATGTGATTTCATGATTATAGACTTAGAGTTAGAGAAGACCTTGAAATTAATTGTGATGAAAGTATTAGCAGAAATAGATGTTAGACCTAGAAATTATGTTTATGAATGAATAGATGATATTGCTATTTGATATACCTTGCATAGGTCTTGGAAGAACTTTTTACAAGTGTTTAGGGATTTTTGGATAGCTTAAAATACAAAGGAGACTTTGCTGAAATTTCATTATAAATCTAGAGTTAGAATAATTGAAAATAACAAATTGACTTAACAGGCCTTGAACTAATTCAGCAAAATTTTTAATTGGCATAAAAAATAGTTTGCGGTTATTTATAAGTTATTTCAAAAGTTAAGGATTACCAAGCTATTGCTTGACTTGGCTCCGCATTCGAGGGTTAAGTGGTGGTTTAAGATGGGCAACCCTAGATTAGGAATTGAAGTCATCACATGAATCCGCTATCAACATGAATAAAACGTAAAGATAAAAAGTGCAATGATTTCAATATGTATTGATTATGAGCATAATGCTACGAACATCTTGATTACAGGTTTGTTTATATTAATTTTTAGAAGTTATCATGACCATTGAAGCTTTCATATCGAATAAGGACGGTATAATCGTAAAATATTCAATATCTAACGATAGTTGTTGATTAGGGAGGCACAAATATTAAAATTAATTGATTATGAATCTAAATCTAAAGATTTGGAACATTAAAACAATGCGGAGCCACATTATTCACACCGATAGATGGAGTTCTAATTTGCACATTAGAATATTTTCCTTTACGACAATGGGTTAAAGTGGATTTGAAGGAAATCCATCGATTCTAACAAGGCATTGCACACGCATATAATAAAGGTAATAAAGTGAGTTGAAAAGCATAGTATTTTCAATACCTGAGTGAAGTTAAGAACAAGGATATTTTTAATATAAGATTTTAAAAGTAATGTACATTATTTTGTTAGATTAGAATAGCTTAGTTATACAAACGAAATTTAAAAAGATTTCCCTAGCAATGGAGTAATTTTAGCTAGGTACATACTAAGTGTATACAACTTTCCTTAAGGACGATGTCCTTAATCAACTTAAGTTGGTCACACTATTACTTCAATTGAGCCATTATACTCGCGGCCACCACGATCAAATTTTTGGCATTGTTGCAAGGGATAGGTAGCAATTTAGACTTAGTTAGTTTAAAAGTTGCTAAGTTTTATTTTATATACTTTACCTTTCAGTTCATAGAAAAAGAAAAAATAATAAAAGGCTTAAGTTTCAATTTTGATATTTGCACTTGATTTTTTATGTTTTCTTTTCAGGGATATCTAGTGCATGCATAGCAAAGGAAAGAAGGACTTAGTGCCTTATGAAAGAACTAATAAATTAAATAAAAATAAAGGAATTAAGGTGGTTGAAGATCAAGCACAAAATAAACAATAAGGTCGAGGTAATAACCAATCTAAAGGTGATCTGGTAGTGAAGGACAAATTGTGGGGACAAAGATGTCTCCGTGACTACTTCAAGCTAGAAGTTCAATAGGGGTACAACGTAGTGATGATGTTTCCAACAAACACCACAGAGTTTAAAATTAGACCTTCTTGAATCAACATGGTGCAAAAAAGCTTCTTCAATGGTCTAACTAATGAAGATTCAGTTGCACATGTAAAGATTTCTTGGAGAAGTGAGACAATGAAGTTACAAAAGAAGTTATCAGGATGAGACTTTTTCCATTCTTATTGGGTGAAAAAGCGAAATCCTAATTCCAAGGATTGAACGCAGGGAGTATGACCTCATTAGCATAAATCAATGAAAGATTTCTAGATAAGTTCTTGTCCCCAGGGAATGTTAGTGGAAGGAAGTGAGAAACCAATTAATTCAAACAGGAAGATGTCGAGTCTCTTAGCGAGGATTAAGTAATATTCAAGGAAATCTCAAGGATATGGATACATGAAACGGGCATAACTTTAGATTTTCTACTATGGGATGAACCACAATATGAGAACACTAGTAGATGATGCAACGAGTAGATCTCTGCTAACCAAGAATGGGGATGGAGCATTGGATCACTTAAATCTTATGTCTTAAAACTTTATAGCCATTAATCGTTCCACATTGAGAAAGCAAGTAGGCGTATATGAGATTAATTCGTAAGCTGCGATCATGACACAACTATCCAACTTTAGCAATTAAATGGCAAAGCCTCAAATGGGACAAGGCCCACAAGTGCAATTAATACATTAAATCATTAATCACCAAGTCATGGTGGTTAATCAAATTGACATTCAGCAAGGAATGTAGTATGAAGAAGTAAACTTCATGAACAACTTAGTCTATGGAAACAACTTCATGTCGAGAGGAATAGCTCCTGAAAGGTTTTATTATTCCTCTTGGAAGCTTTTATCAAGGATACAACAACAACAACAACCTAATTTCTCATATAGAAATCCTGATAATGCACTAAAATTACTTTCAGGCTTCAATCAATAAGTCCAATAGGGGAAGCTAGTGCAAAGCAAAGAGATGACTTTATTGAAGTCAATTGAGAACAACTTGCACAACATGGACATGAGCAGTAAGGAACACATTGAGAAGCACAAAAAAAAGATATGGAGAATGTGAAGTAAGATATGAAGAAAATGGATGGTGAGAGATCACAATCCATTAAGAACATAGAAAGACAAATTGGTCAGTTACCCATTAACTTGAATTCAAGGAAAGAACGATAGTTTTTGAGTAACACCATCACAAATCCCAATGCAATTGTCAGTCCTATTCACATGATTAGCACCACGACAACAAATGAGTCAAAATAAGAGCAAGTGATGTACATATCAGAAAAGGCTAATACGATGGTAGTCAAGAAGGCATATAAATTAGAAAAAAGTGCACAAGGTAGAGGTTCAAAAAGGTGCACCATGGTTTGCAGACTACGTTAACTATTTAGCATGCAGTGTATTTCCTCTAGATTTAACAAATGTAGTAAGAAAAAAATTCCTAAGTGATGTGAAGTCATACTTTTGATATGAGCCATATCTATTCAAAAGATGAAATGATGGGTTAATTTGACAGCTACCAAAGGAGGAATTGCCGGCATTACGGAGGGATGTCATTCATCACCACTTGGGAGACATTTTGAAGCACAAAAAAGGAAAGCTAAAGTGTTAAAACATGGATTCTATTGTCCAAATCTATTTAAGGATTCATATATTTTTGTAAAACCATGTAATGAATGCCAAAGAACGAAAAACATTTCAAAAGGTAGGAGTTTCCACAAACCACTTTCAAGAAGTTGAACTATTTGATGTATGGGGAATGGATTTCATAGGACCATTCCTGACCTTGAATGGAAAACACTATACATTGTTAGCAGTGGATTATCTCTCCAAATGGGCGGAAGCTATAGCAACTGCAACCAAAGATGCAAAATTTGTCACTGAATTCATAAACAACATTTTCTATCTGTTCATAACACCTATATCATTAGTCAGTGATAAGGGGTTGCATTTATGTAAAAAAACATTAGACACGTTGCTTAAAAAATATGAGGTTAGGCCTAAGACCTCACATGCCTATCATCCTCAAACAAATGATTAAGCTAAAGTAAGTAACAGAGAAGTGAAACAGATCATAGAAAAAGTTATAAACACCAAGGGAAAAGATTAAGCATTCCATCTTAAAGAAACATTGTGGGCATACAGGGTGACATTCAAAACACCAATTGGCACGTCTCTGTATCAATCGATCCATGGAAAACATGTCACTTACCAATATAATTAGAGCATAAAATATATCGGGCAGTTAAAAATCTCAACATGGATTTTAAAGTTGCAAGAAAGGCCAGATTACTTCGGTTGATGGAATTGGATGAGTTTAGACTGGACGTGTATGAAAATGTCAAGTTATATAAGGAGAAATCAAGTCTGAGGCTCGATAGAAGGATTAAATATAGATCCTTTGAGCCAGGCAAGTAGTCTTATTATGATCACGATGGTCAGGACCATTTAATGTTATTGCTACTTGGCCTTATGGAGTGGTAGAGTTAATAACCTATAGTGGTAAGATGTTTAAAGTAAATGCCCAGACGGTTAAGTTGTTTTATGGAAAGGAAGTAAAGCAAGATGAACTTGAAGGATTCAAGAAACAAATAGTCAATGCCTTGAATAATAACAAAAAGGGAAGAAACAATAGAGAGCTAAGCAAGAAGATGAATGAACTTCTAAAGAAGCAATGAAACAAAATAGTATGAAAGTGGTTCAAAGGGAATTGAAACTAAAGTTTAAGTTCATACCTAGACTTCAACTAATCAAAATGAGAGATCCCGGAGAAATATGCATATCAATAAATATTTATAGGCACCAATTTAGAAATGTCTTAATTGATATGGGCGCCTTAGTTAATGTTATGCCAATAATGGACATGTTGCACATCGATTTGAAGGTCGATTATCTCAAAACAACAAATTTATAAGTAGTTGTTAGCAACTTAGTACTAACTATAAGAAGAGTCTTAAATGTGCATGTGAAAGTGGGTAGATTCACTTTCATCGTGGATTTTAAGGTTATGGATCAAAATATGGATGATGATATGTCTATGATACTAGGGAGGACATTCTTGAAATCTGCCAATACAAATTTGTACATAAGGAAGAAAAAATATTACAATGAGTATTGAGGAAAATGAGGATGCCGAGAAAATTGTCTTTGTTGATGGGATAGAAGTACATCTAAATGGAACGATATTATTATTTTTTATCCATAAATGCAATATCTCAATTTAGATTTTGACTAAACGAGTGAAAAGGCATCGAGCTAATGACATTAAATTAAGCGCTGCTTAGAGGCAGCTTATGGGTTTTTAAATTTCTAATTTTGCAATTTTAGTTAGCTAGTTAGTTAATCAGTTAGGTTAGCAAGTTAGTTATTTAGTTTAGTTATGGACAATTCACATGTTTTAGTTTAACTGTCGAAAAAATAAATGTGTAGGAAAGGCCATTAGCCAGGTGATGATTCATTAGAATGGATATGTCTCGGCAAACTTAGCAAAGAGCATTAAAGGGAGAAGGATTTAAAGTGGCAATGGTGAGGTTTATGGGCAAATCTTGGGTAATTTTTTAGTGAATTTTTTATATATACATTTATTTCACGGGGTTATGACATGTTGTGTTGTAATACACAAAGTTGAGAGAGTGCCAAATATGGCCTAATGAAAAATATATGTGAATCACGTGGACATACAAGTTGACATCGTGTATGCAAACACATGGCATCATGGATATAAGGCGCGGTGCCAGCGGAGCACCAACCAAGTGCACATAAAACCCTTGCGGTGGTCTTGATGCTATCGTGGCGCTGTAACTGCGGCAGTGTCAAGGAATGGGTTTTAAACCACATTTTCACTATAGTTTGCACACTAGGATCCAATTCCAAACATAACCAACCAAGCATACGTTCCTCTAGAACCCAACATTGATATTTTCTAAGTAAGGAAAGAGCGTTCCTAGTAATTGAGAGTGAAAAAGAAAGTGCATTATAGATTTGCACAAAGTGGAGAGCTAGGACTTTGATTTTGGGATTTGATTCTACGAGGGCACTAAGGTTTTAGTTTGTGAGTAAAATGGGATGGCTTGAATTGATAGAACCTTGGAAGAGTATTCTACACCAGAAAATAGTTTGACATTGAGGTAAGTTTATAATTTCATTGGTTATTCTTTCAAATTTAAAGAAATTTTGATGAATTTGCATGAATTGTAGATATGAGGTTGTTGGATACGATTTTCGTGTTTTGAGAATGTTGGGCATCAATGTAACTTATGGAGACCTAGTAAATGTTTTTTGCATTATTTGACAAGTGAACGTTCTTTGCAATAAAATATTTTGATTTTTAGGTGATTTCAAGGCCCGTATTGCATTGTTCTTATTGTTTGGATTTTGAGATAAAAATTTAGAGAACAAGGAGGCAAGCAAGTCAAGTGAAGAAGTGAGAGCAAATGATTTCGAGGCGTCATCATCAAGAGATCCCGCTAAAGAGGAACCTAGGCCATTTAAGTCAAAGTACATCATTAGTAGAGATGCCATTGATAGATATAAGGTGATTGGGCATAAAGAATTCATTTGCGCAAGGAATAAATTTGCTGGCCAAGTATGATAAAAGATTGAACAACTAAATTAGGCAACAAAGTTGGGAGAAATCAATCAAGATTATAGAAAATATGAAGTTAGATGAATGAGTGAAATTGTATACGAATATTATGCCAATGCTAAGCTTACTAGGAAGAATGACAAGTGAAGGTGCCCTTTAGAGCCATAAAGTGAGCATCGGTAGTCCGAGGGTAACAAGGATGGGTAATGTGAGCTGAGAATGTGCCGAAGCACATTAAGAAGGGGGTTTGAGAAAAGTCTACCAAATGTAGCAACATTTTCTTGTTGCTTCTCTATACCCCATCACTCAGTAGGGCTAGAGCAATAAGCCAAAGACGGCTTGTTTATTTGTGATTACAAAGAATGGGGAAATCAATATGAGAGAGATCATCTATAACAATCTGAGGGAGTCTATCATGTCAAAGAGAAATAATAAACTGTTGTTTCTAGTTTTGATCACTCCAATGTGCTAGAAGGCCCAAGTGAAAATGATTAAAGATGAAAAACTTGATATTGAAGCCCAAGCAACCATGAATGAAGCGTTTATGCTACACTTAAATCACCAATTAGTTATCAAGATCCTAAGGATGAGAGGGAAAAAGTTGATGGAAAAAGACTTGAGGCTGAGTTTTTGACAAAGCAGCAAGAGGATCACACAACAATAGCAGTAGCAGCAACGGAGTAAGCCCAATAATTGGAAGATGAAGGATAAGGAGAGGAGAAGCAACAAAAAGGATTCTCTGATGGCTACAAGTTTGTAGACTCAATTATAGGAGATGAGGACTTAGATGGTGCTGAGGTTTTTCCACTACCACCTACACTACAGCCTTCATTACCATAACAAGAGGACTTGACACCAAGGCAACAAAGGTTGTGGAATACTGAGATGAGGTATAATATAGATAGGACTGGGCTCAGTATCAGGAGGCCTTATTATGTTATGAGTAGAATAGGCAGAGGAAGATGCAAGACGAATTTAATGGACAACGGAAATTTTCGTTGTTCGCCGATCACCAGAGAGACATAGCTAGGTATGAGAGGAGCAGACAAATGAGACCGATTGATAGATCTTTTAGCTTTCTAGCTGCACCAGATTATGTATTTGATTCGGATGTGGTGCAGAGTAGAAGTGTGGAGCGTCCCTTGACACCATTGTATACTGGAGGTGATGATGCAAATGATGATAATGACGCGTAGTCTTGATGTCAGAGTCTTAGGGTTTCTTACAACCTTGGAGAGATAAGGGATACATTGATACTAATTGACTTTACAATTGAGATATTTTGTATTTATTTAGTTGTTTAAACTTTAGTTTAGTTTATTGTTTTAATAACTTATGCTATTATTATATGTTTTTTCGTGTTAGTGTTTTCATGTTTCAGCCTTTTTTGTAAATCATGAGGATAAGGTTTGGTTTAAGTTCGGGGGCGTTAACACTAAACTACACAATGGGGAGTGGTAAGAAATAATGAAATAAGGATAAACATTATAGGTATGATCATTTAAATTTTAATTTTGAAGCAATTAAAGAGGGAAGCATGGTCGTGTATTTTTATGTCATTTACTTATTGTTTGAACATGTTTAGGTAGTATAGACTTGATTATATATAGTAATATGTAATTGTAAGTGATTCATTTGAATGTTCATGCCTTAAATTGAGAATGAGTAAAATACAAGTATTTTGTTGATATGAATTTCAAGAAAGTGTTTTTTAAATTTTTGAAAAAATTATGAAATGTAGCAAATAACGGTATGATTTTATGATTAGAGACCTACAGTTAGGGAAGTTCATGAACTTGAAACAAAACCAAGGAGATACTATAACACTTTTTGTAGATAAAGTTAGAACTTTAAGGAATAAGATAATAAGTGTAAATCTTACTTGATAATAAAAAGTAAATAATGACTTAGTGCTAAGAGGGGAATAAATATGTATTTTTAATGAAAACAATTGAGCTAACTTGCTTCATAGATTGAAAGTGAGAAGTGCTAACTAGAGTTTAAAAAATTAAATAATAGAGAGTCCATAGGAAAATGAGTAGGGATGGTGAAATAAAAATATGTAAGGAGAAAGAAGAAAAAGAAAAGAAAATAGAGATAAAAATAACGAAAAGAAGGCGGAAGTTAATATAAAACTCTTCAAATAGAAGATTTAGCTCGAGTACTAAAAGCTTAATTGAGTTAAGTTTTCTTTCTAACTATACGAAGTCCTATAGACTCTTGAAGTGCTAAAGTCTACCAAAAGTAGTTTGATCTATGTTTATTTTTGAATTCCTGAGCTTAATGTGAAATCATGAGATTGTATACAGGCTACTTGAGTGTCAATGTTAAACAAACTTTCGAGTAGTGATGGTTTTGGTTGTGATATACTTGGGTATTTTAAAAGTGATTTGTATGTAGTATTAAAGCTACATGTCTCCAAAATATAAGTTTTTCAAAAGAAAAACTCTTAGTTGATTATTAACTTGAAACTTAGTTGGATTAAAGGATACTACATGAACGATGTAAAATGAATATGAATTATAGTAATAGGAGTTGTTAGGATACTTAGTAAATCACATTTTTGCTTGAGACGTGAAAAATCTTAAGTTTAAGGTATTTGATAAATGATTGTTTAAACTATATGTATAACTAGTTTTGTAGTATATGTAGTATAAATATCTCGAAATGAGCTCAAATTGATGGAGTTTATGTAGTTTCCAGTACATAAGGCATAAAGGAGGTAAAATAGTGAATTAGAAAATAAATAGAGCCAAAATGCACAAAATAAATGTTGATGCTGTGGCAAGGAAGTGTGACGCTATGGGAGTTCAAGCCACAATGTAGGAGATGAAGCTACAATGCAAAAAACCACTGAATAGAAGAAAAAGGCAAGAATGGTTGGGACTGTTATGGTGCCGTTGAGGTCAAAGGACGACATCGGAGATAGACTTACATAATGTCGAGACTATCGAACCAAAAATTGCACCTAAAGAGAGTTATGCAGTGGCGGCGCCATGAGTGACAGTGCCATTACTGAAGAAAATAGAAAGTAGAATTCTATTTCAGGTGAAATTGTCAAGAAGGCTTTCTAATTATTTTCGTTTGTTAAAATAGACACAAGAACGTGTGGCGATTCGGGTATTGTTCTTATTGATTTACTAAAAGTTATTTTTTAATCTCTAGTTTCAATGAATACCACTATGTTCATGTTTGTTTCAATAAAGTGTGAGTGGTTTACCATTTTTAAGGATCTATAGATCCTATGGTATGAATGCTATGCAATAAATATGAATATACTGTAAAGATAAAAAAACACAATGGTTAGAATTTATATTGATTCTGAGCATAATGCTACGAATATCTTGATCACATGTTTGTTGATATTAGGTTTTAGAAGTTATCGTAGCCATTGAAACTTTTAAGCCTAATATGGATGGTATGACTGTAAAATATACAACATTGAGCAATAGTTGTTCAGACGGATAGGTGTAGTTCTAGTTTGCAAATTAGAATCTTTTCCATCACAATATTGGTTGTAGTGGATTTGAAGGAAAGATTTCTATTTTAATTAGGCATTGCAGATATATAAT
This sequence comes from Stephania yunnanensis, assembly GCA_039657365.1. Classification (NCBI taxonomy): domain Eukaryota; kingdom Viridiplantae; phylum Streptophyta; class Magnoliopsida; order Ranunculales; family Menispermaceae; genus Stephania; species Stephania yunnanensis. The sequence continues at coordinate 35,086,550 of CM077590.1, read as the reverse complement.
AAAGGTGATAAAGCGAATTAAAAATCATATTATTTCATTATGTAGGTAAAGTTGTGGACTAAGATATTCTTAATATAAGAGTTTAAAAGTAATGTACATTGTTTTGTTAGATTATAATAGTTTAGTTATAAAAAACCAAATTAAAAAGGATTTCCTTAGCAATAAAGTTAATTTAGCTAGGCACATGCTGAGTGCATACACCTTTCCTTAAGGATTTGGTTACACTATTACTGTAATCGAGCCGTTATACTTGCGGCCACGATCAGATCTCTCGATGAATAATAGGTGAAAGTTCAAAAAAAGAATTTCTATTGAGAAATAAATATTTAGCTCGAGTGCTTGTAGCTAGGTTAAGCGAGTATTTCCAATACTATGAACCAAATACAAGCATATCTTTAAATAAGCCAAATGGACTCGTAAAGGTGTGAAAATCTACAATTGAGCAAAAAGTGGTAATAAAGTCTGTTTAAAAGAATCCATTTATTAAGGAGATCAATTTGGATCAACTACTTTGATGAAGAGACACATAAAATTTATGAGTAAGTTGAAGTTTATGGTTATTAAATGCTTTGAGTTTTAAAAAAAATGTTGTCTTGAAACATGACTATGTTTGACTAGCCTTCGAGAATTCCAAGTCTCTAATAAACAAATTAACCAAGTTTTTATTATAGTGACTCCATAGTTTTGCAAAGTAGGTATAATGTCTTTAAGAAAGCATTGCTCAATTTTTTCATAATATATTTACTCGTAGTAGTTAGATAACCTTTTGCTCGGGATGTGCGAGTTCCAAGTTTAGAGGTATTTGATGAGTCATTATTTATGCACTCTTTCATAGGTTTTTTGCTATGTAAATTAAATCCAAAGTCGTGTTTTATGGCAAGGTTTAAAAAAATCGACAAACTTCATCGATGTTCAGGTGAAGTTTGACAATTTTGAAGTGAGCAAAGTGAAGTTCAAAAGTATTAGAAAAATTGCAAAAATTCAACTCAGCTTCGACTAACTTCAACCGAACTTTGAAAACATCGATGGAAGTTAATAAAACATGAAGTAAAATTGTTATATTTCATGGAAGTTGAGCAAACATCGACTAAAACTTCAACTGAAACTTCAACTGAAACTTCGCCTATGCTAGAAATATACTTAAAATTCGAAATATCCTCCGGTGACATTTGTTTCATACGTTATTATTATATGATTAAGTATAGTTCTACCGTCTCTATGAAGAAACTTGAGTTTTTTAGCATTTAAAGTGAAATTTTGTAGACTTCCATACACTGACAAATTTTGTCAAACTTCCATTGTCGAAGTTAATTTCCTTGAATTAATTCTGAATTTTAAGTGAGCGAAGTCATAGGCAAAGTCAGAGTTTCAAACTTTGTTTTATGACTTTATATTTTTACTTTGAGGATTTACAAGGTATTTGAGTGATTGTGCATGAATTAAACAAATCCAAGAAAAAGTCGAAGTTTGATTAAAGGACAGTAGACGTAATGCCCACATAATTAACCGATGGTGCCTGGAAGACCCACAGTTCTAACAAGGGTACAAAGGCAGAACAAGGAACGACATCAGAAATTGACAAATGACGTCGGATGTAGAACATACTATGTCCCCCACGAGCCATGTTCAAGAACCTAAATACCATACAGACTCGTTGTTCAAGTCATACTATATTGAGGCACGTCGTGACTTGACGCTGTCACTAAATAACCATGATGCCACTGATGGTGCCTGACTCACAAAATAGAAGTCTTGCAATTTTTAAATAGTTCTTATTTCTCGAGCTTTCATATTCTTGTACCAGGCTCACCTATATAAAGAAGGGACCTCTACGAACAAAAATACATTGTAATTTAGAGTGATTTAGGAGTAGAGCAAGGTTGTGTTAGGACATATGCCTTAGGTCGATCTACAAACATTAATTATCTTATAATTTTAGTTAATAAAATAAATGTTTTCTTTGTTGTTTTATTATAAGTGATTGCATGTTTACCTTAATGTAAGATCCATGCGTATGTGTTGAAATATCCTAAATGTCCCTAGTCGGTCATTTTACTGGGAACTATAAAGAATTAAGACTGGCGTGAATCTTGATTGATTGTCATGTGATGATTATGTGTATAGGGATATAAATCGAGATCATGAGTACTTGTTAGGGTACAAGGTACTAGATCGACCTATTATGAGAACACCAAATAGATTAAGTCAAGGGTATTACTGATGATAGGTATATCATTTAGTCCTTCGACTTGAGATTACCAAAGACTTCAATATTATGAGCATGATAATTTGACACAATCAAATGTTATCTTTAATCAGACGATTATAATGATTGTGATTGGTTACTGTATGAATTGTATGTGAAGGTGTGCAACCAAGATATAATTTGTCACTCTCGTATAGAGAGAGATATCGGTGGATCCCTCGATAAGATAGACTGATAATATCTAAGTCCATCTGAATTAATATGATCAATGCCACTTGAATGTTTTCTAGTTTACCTAAAGATCAAAACTAGTACGATTGAACATTAAGGGTGAGTTTTCATGCCTTATGTTTAATCAAAGGATATCGCACGACAAAATGATACGATATATGTTATTAATTAAGTTGTATCGATGTTGATATTCATGCTACTTGGGTAGTCATAATGCCTTACAAGAGACTATTTATGACTTGTGTATTAAAATTGTTTTTTGGTTCACTACCAATGCCGCATGAACATATTGGGTCGCACACAATGAATGACTTTGCACGATTTCAATTGGTCTAGAGTAATAAATTTTATAAGATAAAATTCATGACATAAAAATCCTTAGAATATGTTATATAGTAACTTATTAATAGGGGCATACATGTAATTTGCTTAAACTGCCTAAATACGATAGTTGTATTACGAATAAGATTTTAAGTGTGGGTTTATCCACATATAAAAATAAACGGTGAAACCCTAAAAATGAAATAAGTTATTCATTTTATAATTTTCAAGTTCTCTGGATTAAGGGAGAGAAAGAAAATTGTTTTCAATCTCTCTTGGGGCTAGTACTCCATATTGTGGTCACCGTTTGTATGTGGATTTTTGATAAAGGGTCCACAATTGAACGTCTTGAAAATCGAATAATTAAAAAGGAAATCACAGAATAAGGTATGATTTACTTTCAAAGATTTACTTTAATGGAACTTATTTTCGATCCTGTAGGGTTTTTCAAAATTCATTTTGCATTTTTCTCTTCGAATGAACCCCAAAAACCTAACACATAGAGTAGTCATGTCTAGATAGGTTGTTTAAAACCTAAGTTGGGGATGAAGCTCTCTAGCCAGTAATAGGTTTATTTTCTATGTCTTGTTGAAATTTTCTTTTATAATAGTGTTTTGATTTAGTTCTTTGTATTTATTTTTGGTTTTTCACGATGTCTCAATGTTGATTTAGAGTTTGTATGTTCTTTGCAAATCTCTAGGTGTAAACATTGATCTGCTATCAATTAGGTTGAGTTTGTGAAACCAACCAGGTTGAGAAATGATGATCACTTAGAGCAAGATACTTAACACACCTATTGTTCTAAGTAAGCACCATCTAGAACTAGGTTAAATCACGAGAGCAACTTCCTATGGTTATATAGGGGTTGGTGTTCTCACAAAGCGCTAAGTGTTGCTCACATGCTAAATTTTTAGAGCGGTTGCCTAATGTTGTATAGTAAAGTAAAGGAAATATTTATAGAGGGGTCGCCTTATCTATTGAGAATAGGGGAACTAGGGTGTTGTTGACCCTAATACCTATAGCCGATCTGTGGAAATTGATTTCAAACCAATCTTTCTAAATTGATGATAAAAGACATGAAAACAACCTAGTGCTAGATTGTGGATTCCTAGACTTAGGCATGCTATGCTATTTCAAAGTTTCAATTATTTACTTTCTTGTTTAGTAGACCTATAGGATAAAACTCTTTCAACCCCCCTTTCAAATTTAATTTTATTAAAATTGATTAGATGATTAATTAAGTATTTTTTTATTTGATAACGAATTTAGGCACTCGAGGTGGGACCCACACATTGTGTACCAAATCATAAGGTAAAATTGTATTTTTATTTTTTGTGTGCCTAGTGTATGTAGTAATACTCTATTCACCGCGAAATAAGGCCAAATTGAGTTTTGAACGCGTTGTCCGAGAGTTTCAGAGTACGTTGGTATTTTCTTTAATTTTTAATGAAATTGGGGTATTTTTCATGGTTTAAGTTGGGCTTAAAATAGAGAGATAAATATAAATATAAATAGAAAGAAAAGAAAACGCCATAAAAGTTTATTGGTTTTACACAACAAATGATAAGAACGGAGGGGAAAATTCTCAATTGACAAACACTTTTACATTTGCGATCGAATTCAAAAAAGGGTCACTATTTCATCGTTTCCTTCATCTAATGTTTCTTATCATCCCTCTTTATTCCTTATCTCACTCTATTTGCTCTGTCCTTCTCATCTCTCTAGTTCACTTCCCTTCCTCTACTGTATTTCTCTTTATAGAAGGTTTGGAATTGAGGAAGGAACCATGGGTGTTGTTCTTGTTAACATCAAAGGTGAGTAAGGTAAATCTAATTGTTAATTTCAATTAGGGAGTATGGATTGTATATACGGACTGTTGTATATGGTTTTGATTATAATTAGAAAAAAAGGGATGCGATTGTTATTGGTTCATTAATTGTGAGTTGAGGAAATGAAAAAAGAGGTGAAGGATCGATTTTAAAAACAAAACAACAACAACAACAAAAAAAACAAAGAAATGTTTAGGAAGAGAAAGACCATGGAGGGAAGCTGTGAACTTCCTTGTTCAGACCCTAAAACACAAAGAAAAAGTAGAAAAAAGGAAGAGATGAGACCGAAACAAAGCTCTTTGCTCTGATTCGTCTTGTTGAAGAAGATGAAAGGGATAGTCCCCAAATTAAGCCGTACTGAGTTCGGCTTAGCTAAGCTGAACCAGGTCCAGTTCAGCACTTGTATCCCCTTCATTTAAATAAGAGAATTTGATTTTAATTGGAAAAGTAAATATAGAAAATCCGTAGAAAATAAAAAATAGAATTTTGGCCAAACAAATAGAAATTTTGCATTTCTATGAACTAGTTGGGATTTTCTTGAGACTTTGTACCTGAGGTTTTGTGTAGTAAAGTATGATTGAGGTCGATTAAGCTAAAAACACAAAATTTGATTTCAAAGACCATTTTTGGTTTTTGAGAAAAATTAGTGACGTTTGGGAATTAAAATAGGGAATTGAGGTTTCAATGAAAGTTTGTGTTTTTATAAAGAGCAGGTCATGTTTTTAAAGAGATTAAGTATTGACATGACTTGAAAAATCATGAAAAATAGTACAATTGACTTAAGACTCATAAGTTATGGATATTCATGATTTAAAAGGATTGTCAAGATAAGGGAGTTTGGGGAACTTCAAGAGTTATAAGTCCTTTTAGGTCTCTCCACATTTTGCTATCTATTAGGTTTGGTGTCTGCAATCCAATTTTAGGGGAGGTGCTGTCGAAATCATTGTTAGAATACAAAAAAAATTCTATAAAATTTCGTAATTTGCTCTAATTGAATAAACGAAGAACTACAGTTTATTGATGATTCAAATTTAGATTTGGAGCATAAGAAGTATTAAATTCATAGTCATTTTGAGGTTTAAAGTAAATTGAATGGTTTAAGAGTCTAATTAGGGTAATTATGTTAATCACGACTTAGTGATATGTATTATAGCCTAGGTTTGGCTATGTTGAGGATTATATTATATTGAAGTTATGTTATTATTTTTTAACTATTATTTTGATTAATGTATGATTACTGTATCATGATTATATAGTAATTATTTTGCATAATCATGATTAGATAGGGTAGACGCCTTATCAATCCTTGGTGTGTGGATTATAACTCTTTTCGTAAGTCGACAGAGATGATCACTACACAACATCAACAGATCATCAATACTCTTACCTATATGAGGATTCAAAGTGCCTTGTTAGCAGCTCCTATTGTTCATACAGATCATGCAGTTTAGAAGGAGCAGGCTACTCGACTACTCAACCGAGGGTAAAGCCGAGGATTGTACCACCAAATGTTCCAATCGACAAACCAAAACTTGTTTAACCGATTAGAGAAGGCATGTTGCATAGTGAGTTCAAAAAGAATATTCTACATAGGTTTTTTGGTGGATTTTATTTGAAAAGACTGATGAGTGGATTTTAAATCACGAAAAGATCTACTTGTTGTTAAATACTCCATAGAAATTGAAGGTTAGTTTATCAACTCACTACTTCGAGTCAGATGCCTTAAAGTGGTGGTGAACTATACTCGAGGCATGACCAACCTAAGAGACATGGCCGACTTCTTAGAGGGATTCACGCGAGAGTATTTTTATTGAAACCATGGTATTAGAGAAGAAATTAGAATTTGTTTATCTTGAGCAGGGAAATGTGCAATGAAGTTTAATTACTCGTCGATGGTAATTAGGCAGACAAACATGCTAGATGCTAAGAAAATTCAAAAAGTTTAAACTTAGTTTGAGAGAAAGTATCTATACTATAACGTCAACAACTAGGCCAAAGACATTCACTAAAGTTTATAAGGTAGCTAAGGGTTTTGAAATGGCCGAATTCTTTCATAAAGATAAGGAAAAGCGATGGAAAGATACCGTGGATACGTGTCATGGTTTTGGTAGTGGTCAGGAGTGGAGAGGTATGAAGGACAAAAGGAAGGAAAGTAAGGGTAGGAGTGGGGATTACTTGTCAGTATCACGTACCCTGGCCTTACATGAACTACTATTTTTCCTCCACCTGTTTTATGGTTTGCTGAGAGATCTTCTCATCTTTCAACTATGACTTCTATCTTCAAGTACTTATGCTGTCTCAATCATGATATTAGATAGATTCATCAACCTTTTAGTGTATAAAAACACTGTCTCAATCATAGTCACAATCATGGGGATTGGGTGGCTAAGACACATGTCGAGTTAGTTAGGGTAATCCACCGAAGCGTATTAGTACACTGGCTTTGTAAGTAGCCAATCAATCAATTGGACCATGTTTTGAATGTTGGCGTATAACATATATGAAGAAGGATTGTTCGAAGTTGAATTACGGACAAAATTTCTCATTCCCACTTTAGTCTACACCTCAGGCCAAAGAACGAGTTCAGGTCATTAATGAGCTGGATGTGGACGCCAACAAAAATTAAATAGAAGGTATTATTTTTATTTGTGATTGTCCTATGAATGTATTCATTGAATTCAGTTCTATTATTTAATTTTTATTTGGCCGAATGGTTGATGAGTTGCATTTTACTCTGGAAAGACTCCACATACATTTAATTTTAAGTACTGCAACTAAGGACATGGTATGTACGCATTTTATATGCGAAACTATATAGTGGAGATTGTAAGACATGAAATGGTTGTAGATATTTTTGTTTTACAGTTCCTAGAGATAGAGACACTCTTAGGAATGGATTGGCTTGCCGCATATCATTTACTCCTAGATTGTTTCCATCGATGATATTTTTCTATATTCCAAGTCGTCGAATATTTACTTATATGGGGGTTATAAGTGATTTGCCAGTGACTAGAGGTAGAGTTACCACTAGTCAGCCAACAACTAGAGGTAGAGTTACCACTAGTCATGAGAAGGAAATTCTTGTTGAAATGGTTTCTATAAAGGCAAGAGTTTAACCAAAATTGGAAGATATTCTTATGGTGTTTGAATTTGCTAATGTTATATGTGTTGAATTACTTAGCTTACCATAAACAGAGGAGATTGATTTTATTATTGACTTGGTTTGTGATTCCATCATATGGGATGGCTAAGTATGAGCTTGCAGAGTTTTAGATGTAGCTGAAAGAGCTTATAGATAAATGATTCATACATCCTAGTATGTCTACTTCGGGTGCACCGATTCTTTTTATGAAGAAGAAGGATAGAAGCATCAAAATGTGTATAGATTATAGAATGTTAAATCGAGTGATGGTCAAATAATAATATTATTTGCCGCGCATTAATGATTTATTTGATCAACTAAATGGTGCTAAGCTTTTTCAACTAGGAATTGGCTAACATCAGTTGAGAGTTAGGGTAGAGAATGTCGATAATACTACTTCTAGTAATAGGAATTGCAGTGGATCCTGTGAAAACTGAGGTGATTATAAATTAGCCTAAACCGACCACTATAACAGAAATCAAATGTTTTCTCAATTTAGCTAGTAATTATTGCATATTTGTACATAATTTCTCTAAAATAACTTCGCTAATCACTAGATTGAATAAAAAGAATGTAGAGTTTGTGTAGTCAGAGGCTTGTGAACAAGCTTTTTATGAGCTTATGAAGCGAATGACTATGGCTCTAGTATTGGTGTTGCCTGATTTTAATAAAGAGTAAATGGTTTTCATAGATACATCTCATATTGGATTTGGCCATGTCTTGATGCAGAATAACATAGTTATAACATATGCTTCTTGTTAGTTGAGGACTCACAAGAAGAATTGTCTTGTTCATGATTTCGAGCAAGTGGCAATTGGGTTTGCATTAAAGCTCTGGAGACATTATCTGTATGGGGAAAGGTGTACCTTTTTTCTTTTCAAATCAAGAGAGATTTAAGTATATTTTCTTGTCGAAAAAGTTGAATATGAGACATGGGTGATGGTTTGAACACTTGAAAGACTTTGATTTTAGTCATGAATAACATCCATAGAAAGCTAATTTTGAAGCAGATGCACTGGTACGAAACACGAAAAGGCATTGAAAGTGGCTTATCATATGCCCTGTGTTACTCGAGGAAGCTGCAGTTATGTCTTTATAGGAGCTTCCTAAATCCCAAGATTTACCAGTTGTTGCTTAGCTCTAGCTGTAGACTGTCTCTATTCAACAAATCTTTAAGAGTCAATTTAATGATTTCCATAGTAAAAAGTTTAGGGAATTGGCAAAAAGAAACGAAAACCAAGAATAGACGGAGTCTAATGAGTAGAGTCTTAGATTTAGGGGTAGGCTATGGATTCCATTAGTGGCTTTGACTTGAAATGAGATACTAAAAGAGCCCTACTGGTCTAAATATTGTATTCATCTTGGTAGGACAAAGATGTACAATAACATGTGTCATTTGTATTGGTGGCCAAGGATGAAATCAGATTTTGCTGATTATGTTAGACACTATGAGATTCACTAATATGTCTAGGTTGAAAAGTAGAGACAAGGAGGAACATTACCACCACTACCCATTCCTTAGTGGAAGTGGGAGCATATTGCTATTGATTTTCTAACTCATCTACATAGATCTTGAAGGAAACATGATTTTATCTAGGTTATCATCGATAGGCTGACAAAATCTGACCTTTTCTTGTTGTAGCTGTTAGTTATGGTTTTCTTGTGTTGAATGTCATCTTTGAGCGTGAGATCCTTCATTTGGATAGCATAACACTTTCTATTATCTCAGATAAAGGAACTTAGTTCAATTTTGGTTTATGGCAGAGTATGCAAGAATGCTTTGGCAATAAATTATGGTTTAGTACTGCATTTCATCAAAAAACTAATGGTCAGTCGGAGCGGATGATTCAGATTTTAGAAGATATGTTAAGATCATGCGTTTTGGAATGTGGAAGCAATTGAGTGAAATATATTCTATTGTTTAAGTTTTTGTACAATAATAGTTATCAAGTAAGATTTGAAATTATGCCTTTCGAGGCAATATATGGTCGATCGTGCATAGCACAATTATATAGGGCTGAACAAGAAATGTTAATTAAGTTAGGGCCACAAATTATACGAGATAACATAGAAACAGTTGAGCAGATTTGTTAGAGGTTAAAAGATGCTCTAGACATGCACAAGAGTTATTATGATCTCTTCCAATGAGTTATTGAATACATCGTAGGTGATTTGGTCTATTTGAAGGTGTCACCTAGAAAAGGTTTATACATATTTAGATTGAAAGGAAAACTCTCTCCTAGGTTTATTGGTCTGTTTGAGATTGTTCAAAAAATTGAAAAGGTTCCTTAGTAGGTTGCATTACTATCGCATCTTCCGGGAGTTGATGATGTGTTCCATGTCTCTATGTTTCATAAGTAGGAGCCAGATCCACTTCTTATATCATAATGAAATCATATTGATTAGAGGCAACCTATTACTTATGAAGAGCAACCTATTTAGTTTATTGATTGAAAGATTTAGAAGCTAAAAACTAAGGAAATTGAACTTGTACTTGTTAAGTGGAAGTTTCACAAAGATTCAGAATTACCTTGGGAGCAAAAGTCTTATATGAAAGATAATTTCTCACATAGCTTTTGATGTAGATAACTTTTATGTTTAAATTTTGATGACGAAATTTTTATTTGGTTGGGAAGAATTGTGAAATCCAAGAATTTTTAAGATTCATTTAGATGACTAATTAAGTATTTTTGGACTAGAGATCATAATGTAAGATTGAATTTTTATTTGTTGTGTGCCTAGTGTAATTAGTATATTTTATTTGTCGCAAAATATGGTCAAATTAAGGTTTAGCCACGTTCCCTTAGACTTTTAGAATGCGTTGATATTTTCTCTGAATTTTGGTGAAATTGAGGTATTTTTCTGGGTTGAATTTAAGCTTAAAATAAAGAGATAAATATGAAAATAAATAGAAAGAAAAGGAAATGACCTAAAAGGGCATTGGTGTTATATTGTAAAGGATAAAGATGGAGGGGTAAAAGTGTTAATTGACGAACCTTTTATATTTGCAATCGAAACTAATAAGTTGGTAATTGTTTCACAGTCTTCTCATCATTTCCTTCATCGATTATTTCTCATCGTCCCTCATTGTTCCTCATCTCACTGTGTTTGCTCTCTCCTTGTCATCTCACTAATGCAATTTTCTCCTCCCACTATTTTTCCCTCGATTAAAGGTTTGGAATTGAGGAATGAACTGTGGGTGTTATTATTGTTGACTTGAAAGGTGAGTTAGGTAAATAAAATTGTTAATTTCAATTGGGGACTATATATTGTATATATGGACTATTGTATGAGATTTTGATTCGAAATTTGAAATGATGGATGTGATTGTTATTGGTTAAATGATTGTGAGTTGAGGATATGAAAAACGGAGGAGAATGACTGATTTAAAAATGAAAACAAAACAACAAAATAGAGAAACGTTTAGAAAGAAGAGACGATAGAGGGGAGCTGTGAACTTCCCTGTTAAAACCTTAAAACCCTGAGAAGAAGGAAAAAAGAAGAAGAGACGAGACTGAAACATAGCTTTCACATATGTTTCGCCTCGTTCAAGAAGATAAAGGGGATGATCCCCAAACCGGGTCGAACTAGATTCCGCTAAGCTGAGCTGAATTGGGGTGACATGTGTTGAGCGTGTACAATAAATTTTCAACATTTATTATACTTTCAAGTTTTGTAGTAGTGGTAAATGGGATCGTCTCTACATGAATTTTGTAAATTCCTTAAGAAATTGTGTTTTATTAGTTTTACTTTAATTTATTACTTTAATTAAAATAAGAATTTAAATTAATAATTCAACTATACTAATCAATTAAACTAATTAAACTAACTTAATTAACACAAATTAAATTCACTAAATTTAAATCAATTCAATTCAATAGAAAACAATATAAAATAATGATCTAAACAAACATCTAGAACGAAACCTCGATCCATTTTGCATCCAAACATATTACTTAAATCATAATCATAATCATACTTTTATCTCTTTGTAAAGTATTCTAAATTGTTAAACTCTAATCACAAGTATGTAGACAGCCGTTTGCAAGTAATCAATTCTCCTTATATCAATAGGAAAGTCACATTCTAATTTTATTGAATTAATCATTCGAAAGCTCAAAGAAATTAAGTTTACGTGGTAAATCTGCATTATGTTCCATGGAAACTTCGAACTACTAAATATAATATCTTCGAAAAGCAACTTCAATATTAAATTTATATTTCTATTTACCTAGGATATCTAAACGGTAAAAGACCTTTTAAACAATTCTAGTTACTACTTTCAACTAGATATAGAATAAAAATATAACAATACATATTGGCCACTATGCATGCAATACCTAGATTCATGATTGCAATCCACAAATAAATCCCTATTAAATTAGTGATTTTCAAAATAGGCATTGTGTAAAGCATTAAGCATAAAATCATCTTATTATGACTACATCGCAAAATGAATCATGTTCTTGTTCAGTTTTTGTGTATATTAATAAACTACTCACTCATATTCATCATAAACATCGCAATAGAAAAAATAAAACTCATAATTACAAATACTTTATTGAAAGCTTGAATCTTCAAATCTTCCCCAAAAGCAATAAAAACAATAAAGAATCGCTTCCATAGTAATTGAAGAATGTTAAACTATCGAAAGGCAACTCATTTTGAAGTCTATGGTTAATATATGTAGTATTCTAGGAAATACAAATCCCAAATTGACACAAAATCCTCGTTGTAATCTAAAATGCTCGAAACTAATTCTAGCGATTCGTCACCGATTCCACATATAATGCAAATCACAAGTTAAATCCTTGATAAAGTGCCTCTATACTCCACCAATTTTTCTAGCGATTTTTGTGTAAATCTCAAATCGCACCTAAATCAACAGAGTGATTTCAAGTTCTCTTATGATTTGCTAATAAATCGTTACGTAATACTTCCACTTGGTCTAATCCTTTACTTTCATCCCTTTTTCATCCATTTCTTCAAATATCCCAATTATTACTTAAAATAAAAAAGCGATAAAAAACCCAATTTAATATAGTCTTTTACATCCAAATTATCTTAAAATATATTATAAAACACTGTCCAGTTATCGAATTATCGAATACTTCCAAACTCAGCACTTTTTTGTTTTGAGAAAAAGAATAGTCTTTATTATATTCTATCTTCTTCCTTCGTTCTAATTTCATAATTATCTACTCTTATTCTCAAACTAAAGTGATCATTTAATAGAAATTTATTACTCTTATAAAAATGAAAATTATAATAAAAAAGAAAGATTTAAAGAACTACCCCTTATTTGAGAACTCAACTTTTTAATTATGCAATACACCTCAAAATTTAAAGTTAAATTAATTATCAAGGCGGAACCACTATATAGGTTTTCTTAATCTCCACTTAAAAGCATCAAGCTTAAAATGACTAATATAGATTCAAATAATATTTAAAATTCCACCACATTCAAAGTTGATATGAATTTTTAATTACTAATAATTATTATTATCATGTTGATTTATTGGAATGTTGGAAAAAGAAGATACTTCACTTAACTTAGCCATATGCACCCGAGCTAAATCTTTTATTTTAATAGTTTTTCATAAACATCCTTACACTGTTTTCTATATATCTCTTTTTTCTTTCTTTCTTCTTCTATATATGTACAAAAATATGCATTCTTCTTTATATTATATTCCTACGGTTCCCTGCTACATTTCCTTTGGATATTTGGGTCTCTCTATTTTTTCATTTAAGAACTCTTGTTAACTTTTCTCACTTTCACTATAGTTAAGGAAGCATTCTTTCCAACTCGGTAAAGTTTATTGGCTAATTTCCTATTTTTCCCTTTAATTGTGGCAAAAACTCTTATCAATATATATATATATATATATATATATATATAGAAATACAAAATACTTAACCAATAAGCTATGTATAACAAGATTCCTAGAAATCTGTCTTGTTTATCTTGCACTTTTGTTTCGATTTTCTACTTCTTATAATCTCTAACACAAAACTATAAATCCCCTCCAAATGGTTCTAGCGTATACACAATCTAGCTTAAGTCAAATAGGGTGTAACAATTTCTTTCTATCATAAATTTTTTTTTCATGGGTTGTAAAATATCACTTCTTTTAAAATTGAAATTAAATTCAATTTATGTTTTCCTAAGTAAATAGAGTTAAATGAATAAATATGACCTAAATCCTCAAAAATTCTAAAAATCTCTGTGAACTTTGAATAATTAATAGATAAATTATACCTCTCCAGTCTTCCATACTTAGCTTCTTTATACTTCAATTCACATAAATATCCCTAAACTCATTCCAAACCTTGTCCTCATGGTTTACTTCAAATTAAGTGTAGTTTCCAACAAAAAAATATACCTCGTGAAACATAAAAGAACTAATTATAAAATAAACTAATTTTAAAAATAGACAATTAAACATCACAAAATAGCAAAGTGTAAAGGAGTAAATCTTTCATTTATCCTCAATGATGCTAAACAAGGTCCACATTCTACTCATACTAGTAAACAATAAAAATATTACAAGTTACTTTATGTAGAAGTATATTCGAGTATCTTCAGCTCCATCTTCTTTCCTCGCTACAGTAGTTTGTGACGTGTAGCTATCAGCGGGTTATAAACTCTTAATGGAAATCTCAATTGCAACGAATAAATATTAATGATCCTGCTTGGATCTTGCAAACGTTTAAAAAACCTCATTTCCATCATAGAATGGTGGCATGCCAAAGTTCGCTCATTCTCTTCAAACATCCCCAGATTTTCCAAAATATCTTTCACAGTATATGCACAAAAGCTGAAAATAAGGATAAGAAAATTACATTTCTTTTAGCTCGTAATGGAGATGTAGAACTGCCTTCTATCGTCGAAACATTATCTTGAGCCATTAGACTTGCTTCTCATCTTGAATTTTCTTGTGTTATATATGATTTATTTGTCTTATACTCCTTTCTTTGACTCTAGATCTTATCTTTTCATTAAACTCCTTTTCATGTTGTGAATCATTATACCTATCGACTACTCTCTTCCTTTTGACCATAGTATCAGTAATGGTTCTCTTAAGTAATACGTAAAACTCGGCCTTATGGAAACCTACCTTGGCTTTTATATAGAGCTTGGTAATCAAAATTGGGAATGATAGACCGTTGCATTTCATGGTCTTCATTACTTGTCTCATTGCATCTTTGATTACATGCCCAACGTCGATATACCCCTTCTTCCTAACAATGTGATAAATTAAAGAGGCTCTATGGTGCATTACTTCAAAATGTTGCGTAGTGTGGTATAAACAAGTATATATAATCTAGCTCCAATATTTAGTGATTTTTTAAAAGTTGGTGGTTTTAGTAAATTTTAGGTGACCTTCGAAATCGAGAACAAATCCTCATATTGGGATTACCTCAACGACTTCTTTAATCATCACAAAAGGTTAATATTCCTCATGGATGTAGATTATATTTTGGTATTCAGATTTTAGTCTAATTTCAACATCAAGAAGTCTGTAATGTTTATTCAGTGCAGTAGTTGAAATGTTGATCTTCTTCCCTCGAACTATTACTTCATTGTGATTATCACTCACATATCAATTAGTGTAAAATTGGCAAACTAGTTTTGATCATCCTCTCTCTGATTTGCCTTTATAGTCCATAAGAAGGTTATCCCACTTCATTTCCCTTATAATGCTCATGACTTTGTCTTCATACTTGTGCACATTTTGTATTTGCAACAATCATTTGAGTATGATAACTCTTTTTGCATATCTAAAGTATATATTTTGTGCTTTTTGACAGATAAACCTCATGGGATCATAGCGGACTTGTGTGCTTGGGTCTAAGAGGTCAAAGTCCTCATCGGAACTAGTTTGGGATGGTGCTCTCTAATCAGCCATCCTGGGTGTCGATAAATTAATACCAATCCCCATAGGTTGGATAGACATTTGTTTGCCAGCATTTTTCTTCATATGTTTTTCTATAAAAAAACCCGTTTCCCTTTTTTGTGCACTCCTCATACTGCTTCCTCTACCTTTTCCAGCCACAGTGAATAAATGAACTACGATGAATTGTAAACCAAAATCATGTATTATATACAAAAACAGATTAAAGACGAGTCATTTATTCAAAATCAAATTTTTATCGAGAAAGTTAAAACAAATTTTGAAAAAGGGTAAATCTGCAAATCATATTTGAAAATCATGAAAGATAAAAATATGAGATCGAATCTATAAAAATAGTTTTTCAAAAGTTTGAGAATTACACCACCTATTTTTTGAAGATAAATTTAAAACATATCGCAAATACTTGTCTATTAAATTGATAAAAACTCCAAATTTTAGAATTATTCAATCTAAACCAATGACCATTGCCATCACGATAGCTATTTTATTAGAATCAATGAAATCATTCATTCATGATACCAAAAGAATTTCAATAAGAATTTTTAAATTGATTGAAAATTTTCCAGAAATCCTTTATTCTGAAAATTCATCAAAATAAAGAGCTAGGGTAATTGTGGTTATCATTCTTGAGAGTTAATCCCTTAAGATACAAGCTCTTGAACTCATCTAGATTGGTTTTCAAGCTCCAAGTCAAAATTCGTTAAATCCTAGTTCAGCTCTACTATCCTAAATTTGAAAATTTTTATGTTAGATGAAAGTAGAATGAGGTGGGAATCACTTAAATACACTAGGATTGAACTTATGAAGGTTGAATCTAGGCAAGAAATTGATTGTGTAGATGAAGGGGTGCAAAAGTCTGTATTTTTGAAGTGGTTTTGTGTTTGCTAATTTTGGGTTTTATTTTAAAACTCCAAATCATGCCTTGCAATTTGGGTTTAAGTCAAATTGCTATAAATCGCTGCTTAAATCGGTAGGAATGAGGTTCAGTGTCTCATCGATCTGACTAGCGATTTACATTATAATGCCAAATCACTAGGGATTCGTCAAACTCAATTTTTCACTAAATTTTCAGTTACTATAATTGATTTAGCCAGTGATTCACATTGTTAGGTCAAATTGCTCATTAAGCGCTGGGCTTATTTTGCTGTTTTTCAAATTTGTTTCATAATTAACATGTATACTATTCAAAAAAATAAATATAAAAGTAGAATTAACAAAAAATCAAAAATTTTGATTAGGATATGTAACTAAGTAATAATTTTACTAAACAAACAAACAAATAAATAAACAAGCAAGTGAATAATGCAAACTCGCATAAAGGGCATATAAACAAAAACAACTAGATCATTCCCCCTTTAATTGATGCTACTCTAAAGCTTGAGTCCCGAACATTATTCCAAAAGAGTGTCAAAAGGAGAAAATAAAAGCAAACTATACTAATGTTAGACATCGTAATAAAAAACTTAAACAACTAAAGAAATAAGGAATATGGGCTACCTCCCATTAAGCAATGTTGTTTGTTTTCGTTAGCTCTACTTATAGAGGAATCAATCTTCGCAGAGTGTAAATGAATCAATCTTCACTCTAAGTGATTCATCATTGAGAATATCTTCCTTAATGTCTGAAAAATGATTATCATTGCAATCATTAGCGTCATTGAATTGATCTCCTTCAATATCAACGCAATTTTCCATCCCATTTAGAGTGTCATTTCGTCATTACCTATATTAACCGTAACTATGCAATCACATATGTTGATGATGGCTCTGACAATTGATAAGAATTGTCTTCCCAATAGTAATTCATCATTTCGGGTAGCTAATGGCATGACTAAGAAGTTTGTAGTGAAAGTGAACCCACCTATTCGTACTAATACATTTTTTGATATACTTAATGGGATTGTGAAAGTACTATTTGGCTTGTAGACCTTGATAGAAGGCTAGCTATGAATCCGCGAATTTTTCAAAAGTAATTAACGTGCAGGCATAATATTCATATATGATTCCTTATCAAGTTAAACTTCGTTAAAGGATATTTCATCGATTCGTATGTTAAGGAAGATATGCCCTGGATTTTCTTTCAAGAGTTTTGAAAGATCTATTTTCATAACATTCCTCGTATTTTGGGTCATCCTTGTCACACTTGAATTGGCCCTTGCGGGGTTGTTGTTCCTTTGATGATTTCTTATTCTTCTTTCTTTTTGTTTTAGTAACCATCCAAAGCTCAATTGTTTCATTAGAGTCTATGGTTACAATATGCTCCTCCACAGTGTTTAAGTCATTTGATGAGTTATCAACTGGGTTTATGTTATCAATCTATAGATACTGTGAGACAAAATCTTCATGATAAGGTTTTAATCTATGACCATTAATTTTAAAGACTCTCCCTGTTTCTCTACTTTTCACATCAACAACACCATGGGGGAATATATTTGTGATTACAAAAGGTCTCATCCATCGTGAACGAAGATTTTCTAGAAATAATTAATGACGTGAACAAACGAGTAACGCCATTTGTCCTACTTTAAAATTCTTAATATTGAATTTACTGTCATGAAATGTTTTAGTTTTATCTTTATAAATAGAGGCACTTTCATATGCATCATTTCTCAATTCTTCTAAATTTTGGATATTTGGTTTACATTGTTGTCTTGCATTATCATAATTCATATTGTAAGTCTTAATTTACCATTATGCTATATGTTTAGATTATTCTGTTAAATGTCATGTTTTTCTGAAAACTAGCCTATAAGGTGTCATACCTATAAATGTCTTAAATGAAGTTCTATATGCTTATAGTGCATATTCTAAATGAAGGCTCCATTCTTCATGTGATGGACATATTGCCTTTTCTAAAATTGACTTAATTTCTCTATTTGAGAGTTCGGCTTGTCCACTAATTTGAGGGTGAAATGCAGTGGACGTTCTATGTGTAACATTATATCTCTAAAGTAGAGTAGCGATAACTCTATTGCAAATGTATAAACCTCCATCCCTAATTATCTCTTTAAAAGCTTCAAAAAAAGTAAAGATATTTGATTTTAGGAAATTTACTACTATTTTAGAATTATTAGGTTTAGTTGCTATAGCTTCGGCCCACTTGAACAAATAATCAATAACTAGTAAAATGTAAGTATTTCCATTAGATAGTGAAAAATGTCCTATAAAGTCTATTCCCTAAACATCAAATAATTTTCAAAAAGAATATAAGACATTAAGGGATTTGGTTCCTACATCTCTAATTTCTTGTTCATTGAAAATTTGGACAAGTTTTTGTATAAACATAACAATCGTGGAACAAGGTAGGCCTAAAAAAATCCTGAGTTTAACATCTTGCGGGTTGTACAATGAGGACCAAAATGTCCTCCACAAGCACAAGTACGGCAACAAGGCATGATGGATTGAAGTTTTATTTGTGGAATACATCTTCCAATGGTTTGGTTGGAACATAATTTTCATAGGTATGGATCATCCCATAAATAATGTTTGGAATCATATTTCATCTTATTCTTTTGGGCACTTATCAAATGAGGTGACAGTCTATTAGTAGTGAGATAATTGCTTATATCTATGTACGATATGCTACTGTGTAACGACCCCTTATCAAATTGCGGCACTTTTCTGCCTAATCTTGTCAATAAGCACCAATCTCACCATATAGGACTCAACAAGGAATTAGTCGGCCTTCCAAAAACCTCATTACTTACCCATTATTTAGCGGATGTCTTAAGAAACTAGCAGAAGCTTTTACTGTGGTACCTAACAATTTTGGGAAAAATCAGGGATGTAAAGATCACATGCATGTATACATATATATAACCAACAGAGATAATATATAATCACGTGTTAGGTCAAGGTACTAGTCCCATAATAAACAACCCAAAAGTATATGAAATATATATAAAATTAATATATAAAAATCAAAATTCAAAAAATCTTGTGTAGCAGCACTTCATCGACTCCGAGGTAGGCACTGATAGCACTGATCTTTTCTTTCCATAGCCTGCTACTCGACTTATCTGCACTCACCTTCATAAAAGGATGGTGAGTACAAGAAAGTTGAAAGTAACTAACACGACCCGAAATCTTAAATCCTAGTTTAATCTTTTAATTAGGATCAGTGAACGATGACGTAGGACCCTCATCGAGATTCATGTCATGACAAAGGTGAGAAGGCTGAGGTATATGTTATATTTATTGTGTCGTATGCCTATTGTATTGTATATGTGTAGGTTACTAAATCACTCCTACTTGTGTATTGGTGTCGAGACACGAGTGGGGACGCACCTCGAGATGCGTCCTGAGGTGGGACCGGGGTAGAGATTGACAATGCTAAGTTTATTTGGGCTTAATGTAAGTTAAGTAGTGATTTAAATGTGGCTATGGTTGATTATACATTTAATGTACCTAAGTTAGCAAGTTAAAACAATAGACATGTGATGATCATAGAGATACATATTGATAGATCTAGACACCAAGTGAGTTACCTATGGGTGTTACTAAGATTGAGAAGGTGGGAAATATGTCAATACATACATCACTAGGTAGGCCTCGAGATATGTGTGCACATATTAATCAATGGCTATTAATCAACCACATCAATTTCACATAAAAAGCTAGAGATCAACTCATGTAATGAAACCAACTTTATTTCAATAACTTTGGAGCTAAGTAAGCTTGCTTAGGAGAGAAAAGAAGATTGTTGGAGGAGAACAAAAAACTAGGTAAGATCAAGGAGAAAGTAGTGTGTTTGGAGTAGAAGATGTTGATCAAGTAGGTGTTCATCAAACTAGGGACACGTATCTCTATTTAAGTTTGAAACTAGTTCTGGTTTTTGGCTATTTTCATTGGCTAGGAGAATAAATCCTTAAAATTAGTTGATATATTTGGATTCCTCATTTCAATTTCATAATCCAACTATTAAGAAGTTCTTAATTCGATTTTAAAAGGAAAAAGATACGAATTTTTGAAGTTTTAAGTCTAAAATGGAATTCTGCTTGTTGTATTATGAATCAACCTATGCAATTTGGTCATAAATTGTACATTTTAAATTGAACTGAACCCAATCGAGTGGCTTTTAAAAGAAAACTGAAAGGGGAATATCCTTTTCCTACTTGAATTTTGTAGTTCAAATATTTTTATGGACAAAAGTGCTCTACAAATAGGTGATTAAATGTATTACGAGATTTTTGAAACCAAATTTTTAAATAGCATAACTCCGTAACTACTCATCCAAATGAGTTTATTTTCTAATATGTTGTGTTAGCTACCTTCTGACCAAAAGTCACAAGTTTTAAAACTATATATTAGGAGAAATGAGTTTTTTAAATCTGCTAGTTTGATTAGGTTCCAATTTGAGATGTGTTTAGTAAATTTGTGATATCGATTTTGTTTAAAATCAGAATTATGCAATTTTTTTTTTCGAAAAGCAAATTTGAGTCCAAAAACGTTTTATAAGAGAATACCTTGAGATTTGGAAAATTCATGCCTAAAAATGCATTGCAATACATGACTAAAATTTTAATATTATTTCGTTTTAAGGGATTATTTTGGGTTAAGGGTCCTTAATCCATTTGACCTGACCCAAACCTAATCTATTTAGATTTGTTTGATATGAGGAACCTAGGTAAGAGTCTCGAGAGTTCGGATACGTGATATGAGTAGTTGGAAGGCCGAAATAGCTTAAGAAATTGCATCGACTGTTAACTTCACTAATTGAGATATTTATTTATATTTGATTACTATTTACTTGTTCACTTCCACTCATTTAGACTAATTTGCCATTATATTCCATATTCCATGAATTGTTGTCCTTTCTCATTTCATGAGGTTTCTTTCATGGTACATATTGTTGATTAAATAACTTCATTGACTCTAAATGATGTGCTATGTCATGTTTGAATGTTGATAAATGTTGTCAATGAAATAGCATGCTATTAGGTGGTGGTTTATGGTAATATATAATCTATTTCCTTTTTACATTAGTTATGCGATTATTTTATTGGATTCCAAAACCATGTAACTCCTTGAAATATGAAAGTAGTTCTTATATCTAGCGACATTACATTATAGAGATTTGGCAGACAGACGGGGTTCACTAAACTTAAATGTGATCGGGATCTCTCCACTATAGTGTCCGGTACAAGGGAAATGAGGCCCGAGGTTGATGGAAAGCATAAATTTGGTGACATCACGCGGTATAGGACCTGGGGTTGTTAGCAAGTACATATTACAAGTGACTGGCACTAGCGAAAGGTTATAAAGATAAAAAGCACTACTTAGACCTCCACATTGATGTACAACTCATCTCTATCCTTATATAGTGGAAAGGCTGATGTGATGAAGATCATGACCAGCCAACCTTAGATTACTACTTAGCGAGTTTCAGTTCATTTCACTTAACTAAAGTATCTCTTTGCATGTTCTCTTCTCAACATATTTGCTATTCTCATACTTTTAGATACATATTGCATATTTGGGAATGTGAATAAATATGTCTCAGTGTTAGTTTCTACTTTCAAGCACTGACTATCATTTTTATGATGGTGGGTGCAGATCGATCGAATAAGAGGCTACGCAAAGAGATGATCGACGACTACCTCTGAGCCAATGGAGTGTTGCTACACCAAATTTTGTTGGTTTTTATTTTGATTTATTACTTTTATATGTACAAGTTGTTTATTATGGATTGAGGGGCTAGTACTTTTACTAGACACACGATGATATATTATCGCCGATTTTATATATATGTATACATGCATGTGATCTTTATTTCTCTTGTTTTTCCACAATTGTAAGGTATCACATAAAAAGCTTACGCTAATTTATTAAGACTTTCGATGAATAAACATTAAAGTAAAATTTAATTTACTATGATTTATGAATCGACATAGGATAGGTAAAATGTCTATTTTAAAAATAATAGGTAAGTAATGAGGTTTTAAAAAGGCCGACTAATTCCTTGTTAAGTCCTATATGGTGTGATTAGGGCTTAATGACGAGATTAGGCCGAGCGGTGCCCTAATTTAAGAAGAGGTCATCTTAAATGGTATCAGAGCCTAAGATTATAAATCCAAGGTTATAGAGCCTAAGTTTATAGGGCTTAGGTTGTGGAATATAGTTATTCCACAAAGTGATACCCAAATTACAGTTAGTAACATAGGCCTAACTTGTCCAATAAGTTACAAAGAAAATTTAAACAAGAAAATACAAATGTTGGAAACCTGATGATCCTTGCCTAGAAACCATTATTTAGGAAGTGAGTGAAAGTGAGGTGGGGGTATCTTAAATGTACATGTTAGCTTCTATATATATGCGTTATCTATATAGCTGCTGGTGTCGCGAACGTAGTCAAATTATAGATAATATGGCAAATCGAAGGAAGATCAAAGATTGTGGTAGCTCTAATAGTGCACACTCTTCCATTCATGACCACACCAGTAGTAGAGACATTTGAGACTGTACCGTTCCCCTACGCCTACATCTTCTAGCATATCAATCAAGGTCCACCTTGTGAAGGACTTCTTCAGACTCAAGCCAACCTTCTCCGATGGAGTGAGGAACTTTGACAAGATCGAGAAGTGGGTACTATATTTGGAAAAGTTTCAAAGGATACTAAAGGTCTAAGCAAAAATAAAGGAAGAAGTCGAGATGGTTCTCGATTGGGACAAAGATAGGCGGAGGCCCAGGATAAGGTTTAGGGTCAGCGTAGGCTGATCAATTGCTATAGGTTCGGTAAGTCATTAGAGATTTTCTACAGCCAACAACAGTGGTTAAACAACAAAGACGAGAGAGTGTTCACATGATAGCATAACCTGATGTCGATGCTACACGAGGACTCATTGAGGGTATATTTTCCATTTGTGGTAGAAATTTATATATATTGTTTGATTTGAGTTTTATAGTATCTTTAATTTATGGTCTCATGATAGGCATCTTAGGGTTGACACCATTTAGAGTTAGCATACATTTAATTTTGAGTACTGCAGTTGAGGATAAAGTTTACCCTAATTATCATGTTGTGGGGCGTCCGGTAGAGATAGGCAAGGTAGAGTTACCTAAAGAATTCAGAGTTCTCGAGTTCTTAGATTTCGTTGGGTTGTTATGGATGGATTAGCTAGAGGATTATCACATTCATATCGATTGTTTCAGTAAGATAGTGATATTCGAGATCCCAATGCATCCGATATTCATGTATAGTAGTACTATACCAAGAGCCGAGGGCATTAGAGATTGACATGCAACTAGTAGAGGGATGGAGACACTAGTATCATTATACATAGTCATAGAGAGTTAGGGACCTACACTTGAGCAATTCCGGTTGTATGTGAGTTTCTGGACGTGTTTCAAAGGACTTACATGTTCTACCACTATTGAGCGAGATAAATTTTATTATTAAGTTTGTATAGGGCACTAGACCTATATTTATACCACCATAGCACATGGCTCTAAGAGAGTTAGAGGAGTTGAGGAGTTAGGTGCAAGATTTGGGATAAAAGGGATTCATCACACCTTCTATGTCTCCATGGGGAACACCGCTCCTATTTGTGAAAAAGGAGGATGATGCTTTGAGGCTGTGTATTGATTACAGATATGTGAACAAGGTCACGGTTAGAAAAAAAATATTTGTTACCATGGATAGACGATTTATTTGATCAACTGAGAGAAGTATAGTTTTTCTTCAAGATAGACTTGCGATCAGGGTATCATCAGCTTAGGATAAGGGATGAAGATATGTCCAAGACACCGTTAAGCACGATATACCAACACT
Organism: Stephania yunnanensis; assembly: GCA_039657365.1. Taxonomy (NCBI): domain Eukaryota; kingdom Viridiplantae; phylum Streptophyta; class Magnoliopsida; order Ranunculales; family Menispermaceae; genus Stephania; species Stephania yunnanensis. The sequence continues at coordinate 35,062,133 of CM077590.1, read as the reverse complement.
AATAGTTTACAATTATGTCATTTTGTTTGACTAGTTCTCTTGCCATGATTATAGATTTGATGCATCGAGTAATGAGACCATTTCTTGACCGCTTGTTGATAGTTTTCAACAATGGTATTTTGACATATTTGAGGACTTGAGAGGAAGACATGTAGCATCTCAGAGAGACATTGCAGTCTTTGAGGGAGTACAAACTAGACGCCAAGTTCAGTAAATGTGAGTTTTGGTCGTCAAAGGTTAAGTTTTTGGGACATGTTGTTGGGCAACATGTATTACTATAGATCCAGTCGAGACTCAAGCTATTATGAATTGACGAGCACCAATGTCAATTACACAGATCATGAGTTTTCTAATGTTTGCAAGATATTATCATAGGTTCATGAAGGATTTCTCAAAGATCGCTTCACCGATGATTAAATTGACCCTACTAGACATCAGGTTTGATTGGTTTGAGGAATGCGATGAGGCATTTGCTCAGCTTAAGTAATTATTGACTAGCGCACCATTATTGATATTACGAAAGGGTGGAGAGGGAATCTTGGAATATATAAATGCTTCTCATACAGGTCTAGGTTGTGTATTGATGGATCACAGAGGCATGGTGGCTTACGCATCCACAAAGCTAAAGATACATGAGAAGAATTAGCCCACTCATGACTTAAAGTTAGCAATGCTAGTATTTACTTCGAAGATATGGAGACAACATGTATATGGAGAGAGGTTTACACTCTACACTAATCATAAGAGTTTAAAATATCTCTTCACACATAAAGAGCTGAACATCAGCCTTTTCCACTATAGGAGGATAGAGCTGAGCATTACATCAATGTGAAGGTCTGAGCAATGCTATTGCCTTTATAATCTATCCCTGGTGCCAGTCACCTGCGATGTATACTTGCTAACATCCCTAGGTCCCATACTCCATGTACTACAAAAGTTATGTTTTCCAACAACCCCGGGACTCATTTCCCGTGTACTGCACAAGATAATGGAGATATCTCGATCACCCTGGAAGTTTAGTGACCCTCGTATGTCTGCCAGATCTTTATAATGTAGTGTCCATATATATAAGAACTACTTTTATATTTGAAGGGGTGACATGGTTTGGAATCTAATAAAAAATTGTATAACTAATGCATAAAGGAAACATATTATACAATACCATAAACCATGACCAAATTGCATGCTATTTCATTTACTAAATGTATCAACATCCAAAAATGACATAGCACATCATTGGAGTCAATGAGATTATTTAATCAACAATCTATACCATGAAAGCAACCTCATGAAATGAGTAAGGACAATAAGTCGTGGCATTTGAAATACAATGGCAAATTAGTCCAAGTGACTGGAAGTGAACAAGTAAATACGAATGAAATGTAAATAAATATTTGAAATAGCTTATTTAGAATCCACGTAATTTTGTAGGGTGTTCCAGCCTCCCAACACCTCGTATCATGTATCCAAACTCCCGAAACTCTTCCTTAGGTTCTCGGTATCAAACTAATCTAGATAAATTGGGTTTAGGTCTGGTCAAATGTGTTTAGAAACTTTAATCCAAAACAACTCATTAAGACTAAACAATATTATAATTTTAGTCATATATTTCAGTGTGCTTTTAGGCATGAATTTGTCTAAATTTTAAGTCTTCCATTGTACAAAGTCTTTGGTCTTTAATCTAACTTTTCGAAAAGGTTTAGCTTGTGAAATTTCGATTTAAAACAAAAGCGATATTGCAATTTTACTAGGCGCAAATTAAATTGGAACTTAATATGATTAGATGAATTAAAAAATTGATTTCTCCTAATCTAATGTTTCATAATTCATGACTTTTGGTCATAAAGTAGCTAACATAGAAAATAACAACATACTAAAAGATGAGGTCATTTGGACGAGTAATTAGAGAATTATGCCATTTACAAATTTAGTTTCAAAAATTTTGTTATGCATTTAATCACTTATTTGTAGAGCACTTTTGCACATGAAAATATTTGAAATACAAAATTTCAGTGGGACGAAGTTGTTCTCCTTTGAGTTAACTTTCAAATGCCACCAGATTGGGTTCAGTTTGATTTAAAACTGAGCAAGTTATAACCAAATTACATAGGTTGGTTCATAATACAATAAAAAAAATTACAAATTTGGACTTAAAACATCAAAAATTCATATCTTTTTCATTTTAAAACAAGATTTAGAACTTCTTAATAGATAAATTATGAGCTTGAAATGAGAAAGCCAAATATATCAACAAATTTTAATGACTTAATAATCTAACCTCTAAGAATGGCCAAAAACCAGAACTGGTTTCAAATTTAAATAGAGAAGTTTGATGACCACCTAGCTTGATCAACACATCCTACTCCAAACCAACTAATTTCTTTTTGATCTTCTCTAACTTCCCTTATTCTCCTGCATTTTTTTCTTCTCTTCTAAGCAAGCTTATGGAGTTCCTAAGTTATTCAAATGAAGTTGGTTTAATTACATTAGTTGATATCTAGCTTTATATATGAAATGGATATGGTTGATTAATAGCCATTGATTCTCATCCGCACACGTATCTCGAGACCTATCTAATGATTTAGGTATTAACACATTTCCTACTTTCTCAATCTAAGTGACACCCATGTGTAACTCACATGGTGTCTAGATGTGTCAATTCGTATCTATATGATCATCACATGCCTATTGTTTTAACTTGCTAAATTAGGTACATTAAATGTAGAACCAACCATAGCCACCTTTAAATCACTATTTAAGTTACATTACGCCTAAACAAACTTACAACTATTGCTCCTTACCTCGGTTCCACACTGGCATGTATTTTTAGGTGCTTCCCTACTAACGTCTCTACACCTATACACAAGGAGTGACTTAGGAATCTACACATACACAATACACTAGGCATACACCACAACAAATATAACATATACGTCGGCCCTCTTGCCTCAATCACAATGCGCACCTCGATTCAGGTCTCACGTCTTGGGTCACTACTCCTAATCAAGAGATTAAACTAGGAATTAGAAGATCGGGTCGTGACACGCATAAATGAGGCTTCATTATCAACTTAAAGTGGATTTGGCTGTAAGTAAACCATATAGTGGTATTCAATATTTATCGAATTTATCTTTGTACCTATATTTGTGTTTAGTCTGCATTTCATTTTGCTTCATTCTTGGTCATGCATTCATGTCATTCTAGATGATGGCCTATTAGTGCTACGGCTCTCGAGCAGGACTCGAAGATAGGTTTCCTGACTAGATGATTAGAACATGGAAGATCCAAGGCATGCAGATTTTTTGATGAGCATTCATTAAACTCACAGTACAGATTTTGGTTCACTTTTTAGGTGGCTAGCCTATTAGTGAGCTTCGAACTGGAAATGAGGGATTCACGTTGTTACATAAATTTGTTTTCTTATTTAGAAATGAAATTACATTTCTCCATGTATTCAGACTAACATTTGCGTAAATAATACGTTAGGAGTTTACTTACTTGAATTTTTTGAGTTTTTTTTTTTATGATTTTAGGTTCGCTATGAAGACGAGGAAGAATAGACAAGACTCAAAGGTTGTGGTGATTGTTTTCAAACTTAAAGTTAATTCTTGTCGTATATAGTTATATATATTATATTGGGGCTCTTAGGCTGAGTGTAGGAAATGAACTACTTTCGGATAGGTTATGAGAGTTTCCAAAATTAGTTTAAAGCAAATCGAAAGGTTTATGTTTCAATTTTTGTCTATTTGGGATAATAAAGTTGAAATTAAGGTATCCGTGACTCAAAGTTAGTTTTTAAATTTAAAATTCATATATTATGAACTCTAAGGAGTTGTGAGTACTTCTAGGCATCACCCCATTCTACTCTTAAATAGTTGAGTTTTTCGGTTGGCCACTTAAGGTAGGTGCTACTGAAATCTTTACAACATACGAAGGATAATCCGTATGACTTCTCAATTTGCTCCAAATGAGATAAATAAAGAACTGAGGTTCGTTGAAGATTTAAATTTAATTTTAGACCAGTCCATAGGGACTGAAATGAAAAGTGATTTGAGGTTTAATGGATTACGTGCCTAATTAGGGGAATTAGGTTAAGTCTGAACTTAGCGACACGGGCCTGACATTGATGAATGAGAATGATCTTAAGTTTTCAAATGATTAGATTAATAGAGACGTGAGTTGTTGCGGAATTTAGAAATTTTATTTTGGATTTGGAATTTTGAATTCGTGCTCAGCGCGGCGCTAATGCCTCACTCATAGAAGGTACGATGTAACGACCCATTTTACTAACGCCGTCACTTATGACGTAATTTAGACTTGGACGCTTACTCAGATCCACATAGACGGCGCGGTTAGGCTAGGACAAACATCGACCTAGGTACACTAGTTAATTGTGTGTTGTATTACTTATTTGTGAAGCATTTTATGAATTTATTTGCTAATACATCGCATTTGTGTATGTTGTATAGATATCAGGTGAGGTTTTGTGACGGGTAATCGCCTCAAAATTTGTGCCAATTCGGGTACCAAAGAGGTAAATTACGGGTACACTAGAAAACTCGACAAATTCAAGTTAGTTTGACTAAGTAATTAAATGAAATGGGTAATGTAACCATAGGCTAAGCCAATTAAATTAAAACACTAGGTTGTAACATGCCTCGGAAGACGTGCCTAAATGCAATGCACCGAGTATGGGTAGCCAAAGGTTAGTGGGACCATAAGTTGATTAATTTTGGTAAATAGAAATACTAACCATATGGTTTAATAAGGCGTAATGTAATGTAATTAAATCAAATAATAATAAGCCTATAGTTTGATTAAATTAACGTGAACCCTATATGGGTATCTAGACGATCCTTGTTAAGTGGGACTAGGATAGATGGAGTCTTATAATTACGTCATCAAGATGTGGACAACATGGTTAAGGACCACAAGATAATCCTCGAGATAAGCATAGCACAGTTGACCATATCCAAACATGTAAATCGCATGATAGTGGAACTCTTGTTCAAACTACTCAACCATTTGATGCAAATTAGAGAAAAACTAAGCAAAAAGGTCACTGAGGAGCTGAAATCTAGTAATTGGAGTGAAAACAAGGGATCAAAACTTAGGTGATTTTCATCTCCATCTTCTACCCTTTCAAATGAACCCAATTTTATGTGTTTTTGATGAAATTCGAATTTGAGGGTCAGATCCCTAATTTTTTATGAAAACTTGATGAATTATATGTTTAATTATCATTTTCGTTAAGGATTTATAACTGCTTTTACGTTAATTGGGATTTTTGTTGAATTTGGAAAAACTAGCGAATGTGTAGGTTTGAATGAATTTAACCAAATTGTTGTTCTGAGATGGGTTTAACTGATGTTTTGGAGTCACCATCGATGCATAGTGTGAAAATTGGGTTAGGTTAGCTAATTAGGATGGGAAGGACATAATTCTCAGCAAGATAATTTTGTCATAGAAGGAAATTAGTGTGCTAACTAGGCTGGTTAGCACGCTAATCATTTTGGACTTTCAAGTATTTTTTAAAATGAAGAACAATAGCGTGATATATCAATTCACTAATGACAGTTGAAACTTGAACATAAAGGTAATTTTGGTGATTTTCAACTTAGTCCATAACTAAACACTTGTAAACAACTTAAGCTAATAAAACTGGACTTCAGGGACCAAATGGACAGTAGCTCGGTGTTAAGGAGTTTGTGAGTTTGGATACGGGAGTTTGGGAGGTTAGAGATCGGTTAGAGGTTTGTAAAACCCAATTGAAGAACTTTAAGTATTTGGTTCTTATTTTCATTCCATATTTATCATTTCTTGATGTTTATTTACTCAATTCCATTGCTTGGATGTAGGTTTAGTTTACTCCCTTGGATTTCCTCATTTTGTGCCCATAATGCACTAGATTGTAGAACATGTGACTCGACCATTGGTGAATGGCAACCCGAGCTTGTCCTTAGCGCACGTGTTAGTGACTCACCGAATTTGGTCAGCACTGCGAGGAACTAGGTGTTAGGCCACTTGGGCGCGTCCACTAGTGGGAAACTTGTGAACCAAAGTACATTTTAGTCTATTTGGAGTGAACACACACATATGTTTAGCTTATATTTAATTATTCATGCGATTAGCCAATTATAGTTGCCTATCTTTACATTCTGCATGTTTACTTACCAATATTCTTGTATTTTCTTTCCTTTTATATGCGAATGCTCTGAGGGGTTCGCTGGGATTTTACTTACTGGACACATCATCTATCTCTTTGTGAAGATCGAGTGTAAATCCTAGTACTATTAGGGGCAAAGGGGATGTTAGGTGACTACATCTAATTGCCTACCGTCAAGGACCTACTAGTACGTGTTTATTTCGTTATTTCGTATTATTTTGGGTATAGGTAGACTGATGTAGTATTAAACTTGTATATATACACTATTTTATGGTATGGTCGCCTATATACCGGGTACTTTGCCAAGTTCTCCACAGTTTGACATGCTCTTATAAATAATACTTATAATGCTAATTTAATACTTTAGTTGCATCAAAAGGCTTCTATTGACTTAAGGTTAACTTGTAAAATACAAACCACTATCATGGCTAGGACTCGAATAAACTACAAGTAGCTGAATTTAAGGAACTTTAAATACTTATGGAAATAACTCAAGAAAATATCAAACTATTTACTAACTACATGAATAACACACACGTGGACACAATCATCAAGACATGAGGGGGATGGGCAAGTTTCAAACACGTGTAATTGTGCCTACGAGGCGAGGAGCACAAAACTCGACGACAACCCGGAGTGACTTTGGGTCCTGGGGTAGTCAAAATTGGTATCAAAGCGATTGAGTTCTAGGAACTTGGGAAATTTTAGTAAAAGAGCATAAAACTTGATAAATAAACTATGGATGTGGAAACCTGATGATATTTCCATAGAACTTTAGTTGGGAAGTGATGTAAGGCGGGTAGAGTTAGGGATTATATATGTGTTATATCTTGTTATATATATGATATACATATACAACGAGGCTGATTCAGATCACGTTTCTCGATGAAGATTGTGGATGGATAGTTGACTATACCTCATGAGAATGGACAGACTAGTGATGCAACTAGGCATCCCCTTAGTATAGCGAGTATGGAGAATCGACTATTAGCCCAGAGGACAGGCCGAAGTACTACAGTTTCTATAGGATCAGGCCACTGTACTTATAGCACTTGCTACTAGCGCAGTCATAGCACCTCATGACCCAAGGATAGATACAACACCAACAGGGATAGCCGTCACCCCGGGTGCTCCCCAAACACCCACTGAGAGAGTAGTTATTAAGACACGGGTGGAGAGAGCTATAGCGGTTGTCATTCCACTGGAGACATCGATTCCTATGCCTCCATTTTTGCATATAGAGTAGTTGATTACTACCACCACTACTACTACTATATCAAGAATAGTTTTGGCTCTAGGGGCAAAGATGTGAGAGAGTTCCTAAAGTTTCAACCAGGCTTCTTTTGTGAAGGCAATGACCTTGATGCGGTTTGAACGTGGATAATGTCCCATCACAGTTCCATAAGCTGATAAGGAATGATGAAATTATTAAAGTGCATCTTTCTAGAGAATGTTTGAGTGGTCACGTAGTAGTTTGGTAGACTACCTATAAGGACACCCACCTAGAGTTAACGACACGAGATGAGTTTAGATAGTTGTTCTATGATCAGAACATACCCATGGAGTTAGGTTGCGACTGAGGGAAGCGTTTTTGACTATGAGATAGGGTAACCAGACAATGATATATTATATGGAGCGGTTTCGGTACCTACTTTAGTTTTCTTTAAATGTAACTGTCACAGAGCGTCTATAAATGTACTACTTCACCTAAAAAGTTTATGATAGGATTATCGCAGCAGTGGTATCATCTATGGCACACAATCTATAGGATATATTTGACCGAACTTTTGCAAAAGAGACCTGCTTGATGTAGAGAGATGGCAGACATGTGACTGGAATCGTGGTAAAGACTAGGTAGAGTTATCGATTGGATCAAAGGTCGAAGGGACAGAGGGATCATCTGGATAAAGGTCGAAGGGATGATAAACGAGACAGGGACCACAGGGATGATCACCAAGATAGTTAATTCCCGTATGAGGAGGGACAATCGGTACATGCCATCGTACTAACACTCGTTGATCAAAGTAGGTCGCAACCACAAATGTATTGTTAGGGTCGGGATCCGAAGGACATGACATGGGTCAAAGAGACTGGGGTCAGGGTCCAAAATTTGAAAACGGCTAGGCAGGAAAGTAAGATAGACGTAAATGTGATTAGTATGGTCAATAGGGCAATTTAAGGATAGACTGGACTTCAGGGACTAAATGGATAGTAGCTCGGTGTTGAGGAGTTTGTTAGTTTGGATACGGGAGTTCGGGGAGGTTAGAGAGCGGTTAGAGGTTTGTAACACCTAATTGAATAACTTTAAGTATTTGGTTCTTATTTTCATTCCATATTTATCATTTCTTGATGTTTATTTACTCCATTCCATTACTTGGACGTCGGTTTAGTTTACTCCCTTAGATTTCCTCATTATGTGTCCATAATGCACTAGATTGTAGCACATGTGACTCGACCCTTAGTAAATGGCAACCCGAGCTTGTATTTAGTGCACTTGTCAATGACTCACCGAATTTGGCCAGCACTGCGAGCGACTAGGTGTTAGGCCGCTTGGGTGCATCCACCAGTGGGAACCTGGTGAACCAAAGTACATTTTAGTCCATTTGGAGCGAACACACACATTTGTTTAGCTTATATGTTAATTATTCATGCGATTAGCCAATTATAGTTGCCTGTCATTACATTCCGCATGTTTACTTAACACTATTTCTTGTATTTTCTTTTCTTTTATATGCAAATGCTCTGAGGGTTTCGCTGGGATTTTACTTAGTGGACACGCCATCCATCTCTTTGTGAAGATTGAGTGCAGATCCTTATACTAGTAGGGGCAAGGGGATGTTAGGTGACTACATCTAATTGCCTACCGTCAGGGACCTACTAGTACATTTTTATTTTGTAATTTCGTATTATTTTAGGTAGACTGGAGTGATATTGAACTTGTATATATACACTATTTTATGGTATGGTCGCCTATATACCGACTACTTTGCCATGTTCTCCACAGTTTGACATGCTCTTATAAATAATACTTATCATGCTAATTTAATACTTTATTTGCATCAAACAGGCTTCTATTGACTCAATGTTAACTTGTAAAATACAAACCACTATCATGGCTAGGACTCGAATAAACTACAAATACTGAATTGAAGGAAATTTAAGTACTTAAGGAAATAACTCAAGAAAATATCAAACTATTAACTAATTACATGAATAACACACACGTGGACACAATAATCAAGACATGAGGTGGGCGAGCAAATTTCAAACACGTGTAATTGTGTCTATGGGGCGAGGAGCATAGGACGCAACGACACCCTAGAGTGACTTTGCGTCCTGGGTAGTCACAATTGGTATCAATGCGATAAAGTTCTAGGAACTTGGGAAATTTTAGCAAAAGAGCATAAAACATGATAAATAATCTGTGGATGTGGAAACCCAATGATATTGCCTTAGAACTTTAGTTGGGAAGTGATGTTAGGCGGGTAAAGTTAGAGATTATATACGTTTTATATTTTGTTATATATATGATATACTTATATAATGAGGCTGATTCAGATCACATTTCTTGATGAAGATTGTGGATGGATAGTTGGCTATACCTCATGAGAATGGACAGACTAGCGATGCAGCTAGGCATCCTCCTGGTATAGCTAGTATGGAGAATCGACTATTAGCACAAAGGACTGGCCGAAGTACTATAGTTACTATTGGGATCAGGCCACCGTACTTACAACACTTGCTACAACAGTAGTCATAGCACCTCATGACCCAAGGGTATATACAACATCAACAGGGATAGCCATCACCCAGAGTGCTCCCCAAACACCCATTGAGAGAGTAGCTACTAGACACGAATAGAGAGAGCTACACCGGTTGTCATTCCATTGGAGACATAGATTCCTATGCCTCCATTTTTGCATATAGAGTAGTTGATTACTACCACTACTACTACTACTATATCAAGATTAGTTTTGGCACTAGGGGCGAAGATATTGAGAGAGTTCCTAAAGTTTCAACCATGCTTCTTCTACGAAGGCAATGACCTTGAGGGGGTTGGAAAGTGGATAGTGTCCCATCAGCGGTTCCATAAGCTGATAAGGAATGATGAGAGTATGAAAGTGCATCTTTCTAGAGAATGTTTGAGAGGCCACACAGTAGTTTGGTAGACTACCTATAAGGACACCCACCTAGAGTCGACGACATGGGATGAGTTTAGATAGTTATTCTATGATCAGAACATACCCATTGAGTGAGGTTGCGACTAAGGGAAGAGTTTTTGACTATGAGATAGGGTAACCAGACAATGATATATTATATGGAGCGGTTACGGTACCTACTTTAGATTTTTATAAATGTATCTGCTAAAGAGTGGCTATAAATATACTACTTCACCTAATGAGTTTATGATAGGATTATCGCAGCAGTGGTATCATCTAGGGCACACACTCATTAAAGAGATGGCAGACGTGTGACTGGATTTGTGGTAAAGACTAGGTAGAGTTATCGATTGGATCAAAGGTCGAAGGGATAAGAGGAATCATCTGGATAAAGGTCGAAGGGATGATAGACGAGACAGGGACCACAGGGATGATCACCAAGGTAGTTAGTTCCAGTATGAGGAGAGACAGTTAGTACATGCCATCGCACTAACACTCGTTGATCAAAGTAGGTTGCAACCACAAATGTACTGTTAAGGTCGGGATCCGAAAGACATGACATGGGTCAGAGAGACCGGGTCACTATACGAAATTTGAAGACGGCTAGGCAGGCAGGTAAGATAGACGTAAATGTGATTCATATGGTCAATGAGGAAACTTAAAGATAGACTGTAGAGCTCCACCTTCATATTGACGAGAGACGAAAAAGGCTAAAGAAAAGGCCAATGCAGTAGTGCAGCTGAACGATGGAGCTACCAGACTGCTTGTTGAAGGTACGGTACATATTTATGGTAGATCTATGCAATCTATATTTGATTATGGTAGTACATTTCCATTTATTGCTGGGCGGATTTTTGGAAAATTAAGGCTAGTTGCATAGACAATATACACATACCTTGTTCTAAGTACGGCCGCTAGGGACAAGTTATACCCTAACCGGATGTGTAAAGGCGTGATGCCCTAACCAAGTATTTAGAGACGTGATGATAGAGGTTGAGGGGCATCAGCTACTACGGATCTCTGAGTATTAGAGTACATAGAGTTCGATGCACTTCTTGAATTGGGTTGGTTTCACCCTACCTTACATGGATAAACATTTTAGTTAGAGAGTTGAGTTTTGCATTCCTACGATATAGAGTTTATACAAGTTGGACCCCCAATTGATCTACATATCATTAGAGGTCGAGTAGCTACAACACATAAGATGGAGGTATTTGCAGTAATAGTTAAGCCGAAGGTTATGACCGAGGTCAGGATTAAAGATGTTAGAGAAGTTAGAGAATTCATCGATGTATTTCTGGATGATTTACCAAGATTGCCATCTCCACGAGCAATTGAGTTTACCTTTCAGTTGATACTGGGGACTCAGCCGATCACAAGTAGACCTTACAAGATGTCACCATCACAATAGGAAGAGGTTAGGCAATAACCGGATGTTCAATTGGATATGTCACCTTAGGGTGCTCCAGTGTTGTTTGTGAAGAAGAAGAAGGATTGTTTGATGAGTATATGCATCGACTACAAGAAGCTGCATCAGGTAACAATTAGGAACCATTACTCACTTCCTAGGATAAACGACCTATTCGATCAGTTGGTAAGTGCTAGATTCTTCTCGAAGATTGACCTTCGTTCACGTTTATCATTAGTTAGTATTCGAGAAGAGGACATCCATAAGACCATTTTTAGCATGAGATATTGGTTGTTGAAGTTCACAATCATTCCATTTGGGTTGATTAACGTCCTAACAATCTTCATGGAATTGATGCATAGGGTTTTTAGACCATATCTTGATAGATTTGTCATAGCCCTCATTGATGATATTTTGAAATAAAGCAGGTCTCATGAGGAGTAAGAGAGACATCTCAAAGCAGTTTTGACAACACTGATAGAGCACACGCTATATGCCAAGTTCCGAAAGTGTGACTTCTAGCTAAGGGTAGCGGGATTTTTCGGACACATCATCAGAGATCAGGGTATCTTTATGGATTTAGAGAAGATTCAGGCTATCATTGAATGGAGGACGTTTAAGTTTGTTACTGATATTCAAAGTTTTTTATTACTGGCAAGATACTACCGGTGATTTGTACGAGACTTTTCCTTAATTGCAGCGTTGATGACGAAACTTACCAAGAAAGATGTTAGATTTGATCAGTCAGAGGATTGTGTGCAGGCTTTCTGTGAGTTGAAGAGATTGACTTCCATACTAGTGTTGACATTATTAGAGCCAAACAAGGTAATGTCAGTTTACACAAATGCATCAGGCATTAGCCTTGGATATGTTTTGATGCAAGAAGGTATACCAGTTGCATACCTCTCTAATGGGTTGAGACCCTATGAGAAGAACTATGTAGTGCATGACTTTGAGCTTGCAGTAGTCGTCTTTGCACTAAAAGCCTTGAGGCACCACCTTTACGGAGATAGATTCATGTTATATATAGATCATAAAAGTCAACGCTAAATTTTCAATCGAAGAGACCTGAACATGTATAAGAGGAGATAGCTGAAGCTGTTAAAGGACTGTAACTTCGTTGTTAAGTATCACTCTGAGAAAGCAAATGTCCTAGCATATGCATTAAGCAAGAGCGAGAGTGATAGCCAAACAACTTTGCGACATTTGACACATGAGTATGCCTTAGTATAGGCAACATCAGTTATTTGCATGACGGAGGTATCTATTACCATTGAGCAACACATTTGTGATTAGATGAGAGTTCTAATAGTATCGATTGAGTAGGTTATTGAGTATCAGAGGGTTAATGGGTGTTACGAGTGATTTAGTGGTCTGGCTCGGGATTCGAAGTGCACTGATTAGGCAGAGATGATGGATCGGTGTTTGAGACATTGAGGGAGGATGTGGATACCCACAGATCAAGAGATATAAGATGGGATTCTGGAGGACATACACAAATCTCTCTACACAATTCGTCCTAGTCGAACTAAGAAATATCATGATTTGAAGTTATCATTTTGGTGGTTAGGGATGAAGGTTAACGTGGGAGCATATGTAAGGAGTTGTCATATTTTTCAACAGGTGAAAGTTAAGGACATGAGACCAGGTGGATTACTACCGGCGTTGCCCATTCCATAGTGGAAATGGAAGAACACCACTATGGATTTCGTAAGTGATTTACTGTATATATCAAGATGTAACGATGCAATTTGGGTTTTGATTGATAGACTGACAAAATCGGTTTACTTCATTCTAATTTTGGTGAGATTCACATTCACATAGTTGAGCATATTATTTGAGTGGGAGATTATTAGATTACAGAGGGTGTCAGTCTCTATTATGTAACAGAGATACCAGGTTAACTTTAGAGACTCGTGAAGGCTATGCAGGAGCAGTTTGGCACAAGGAGCAGTTTATTATGCTTACCATCCTTAGACAGACGAACAATCAGAGCGATTGATACAGATTTTAGAAGAAATGCTCATAGCTTATATATTGCAATTTGGGGGTTCGTAGGAGGGTTATCTACCTTTTGTAAGTTTGCATACAATTACAACTATTAGGTGAGTATTGAGATGCCACCATTCGAAGCGTTGTATGCAAGGCCTTATAGATCACCTGTGTATTGGGCAAAGCCGAAAGATACTGTGACCGTTGGGCCTGAGATAGTTGTTAATTACACAGAAAAGATTTGGTTGATTCGTCAGAGATTACGAGCCACGTATGATAGATAAAAAAAATATATGGAGAGATATCATGAGGCTCTAAGCTATGAGGAAGACAACATGGTATACCTAAAGTTTCCCCCTTGGAAAGTTTAGCAGAGATTTAGGATTAAGTGAATACTGGCGCCAAGGTTTATTGGACCATTCAAATTCACAGCACGATTTAGACTTGTCACGTATCAGTTAAAGTTACCTGCTTAGTTAGTCGGGGCTCATCCGACATTTCACATCTATATTGAGACTTGCTAGTTCAGGACGGTGACCAATGGTTGACTTGGGACAGATTGAGGTTCAGGTGCTCAGGAACCGGAGTTCAGTAAGGTTCTAGTTCATTGGCAGCATTATAGGATAGAGGGACTTATATAGGAGCTCGAGTTGACTATGTAAAATAGTTACCCCTCAGCTATTTCATGGTATGGAGTTTAGGTTAATATTTAAATTTTAGGATGAAATTTTCCTTAAGTTGGAAGAATATAAGTACCCATTTTATTGACACCTTTATTTATGTCATAATTTCGAACTTGGATGCCAGCTCAGATCCACGTGGACACTACGAATAAGCTAGGACACATGTTGACCAAGGTACACTAATAAATTGTATGTTGTATTGCTTATTCGTGATGCATTTTATGAAGTTATTTGCTAATATATCGCATGTGTCTATGTTGTATGGTTATATCAGACGAGGTTGTGTGATGTGTAGTCACCTCGAAATGCATGCCAACACGGGTATTGGAGAGGCGATTTAAGTGTAAACTAGAAAATTCGAGTAATTCACATTAGTATATATGACTAAGTAATTAAATGAAATAGGTAATGTAACCATAGGCTAAGCCAATTAAATTAAAACACTAAGCTGTAGTGTGCCTCAAAAGGCGTGCCTAGATGTAAGGTGCTGAGTACAGGTAGCCGAAGGTTAGTGGGACCATAAGTTGATTAATTTTGGTCAATAGAAATACTAACCATATGGTATAATAAGGAGTAATGTAATGTAATTAAATAAAATAATAATAAGCCTATAGTTTGATTAAATCAATGTGAACCCTAAATGGGTATCTAGATGATCCTAGTTAAGTGGAAGGAGGATAGATGGAGTCTTATAATTGTGCCAACAAGATATGGACAGCATGTTTATGGACCACAAGATAATCCTCAACATACACATAGCACGCTTGATCATAGCTAAACATATAAATAACATGATAGTGGAATTCTTGTTCAAACCACTCAACCATTTCATGCAAATCAAAGAGAACCTAAGAAAGAGAGGTCATTAAGGAGTTGAATCCAACAATTGGAGTTCAAACAAGGGATCAAAACTTAGGTAATATTCATCTCCATCTTCTACCCATTCAAATGAATCCAATTTTATGTGTTTTTAATGAAATGCGAATTAAAGGGTTAAATCCCTGGTTTTTAACGAAAAATTGATGAATTTTATGTTAAAGGAGCATTTTTATTAAGGATTTATCACTAGTTTTGCATGAATTAAGATTTTTGATGAATTTGGAAGAACTAGTAAATGTATGGGATTGAATAAATTTCATCAAATTGCTGATCTGGGATGGATTTTACCATGTTTTGGAGTCACCATTATATGGAGAGTGTGAAAACTAGATTAGGTTAGCTGATTGGGTTGGGAAGGACAAAATTCTCTACTTGAGAATTCTGTCATAGAAGGCAATTAGCGCGATAACTAGGTTAGATAACTTGCTAACCATTATAGACTCTCAACTATTTTTTAAAATGAAGAGCAATAGCATGTGAGATCGATTCTCTAGCGTGCTAACTCTACCTTGCACACTAGGTTGACCCGTTAGTGTGCTAATGACAGTTGAAACTTTAACATTAAGGGATGTTTTGACGATTTTCAACTTAATATATATCTAAAAACTTGTTAAACTTATAAAATTGGACTTCAAAGACTTAGCGGACCGTACTTCGATGTCGAGGAGCTTGTCAATTCATATACGAGTCTGGAGAGGTTGGAGAGCAATTTAAGGTTTGTAAAATGCAATTGAAGAACATTGAGTATTTGATTCTGATTTTCATTCCATATTCTTCATTTTTTGCTTATGTATTTACTCCGTTATGTTACTTAGACGTAGATTGAGTTTACTACCCTTGAATTCCTCGTTGTGTGTTCATAATGAGCTAGATTATAGCATGTGTGACCTGACACTTGGTGACTGGCGACCCAACTTTTCCCGTTGTGGACGTGTTCGTGAATCGCCTGATTTGGCTAGCACTGTGAAGGACCAGGTGTTGGGCTAGTTTTGCGAGTCCACTAGTTAGAACCTGGCAACCCGAAGTATTATTTAATCCATCTGGAGTGAACACATACATTTCTATTGCTTATATGTTAATTATTCTACGATGAGCCAATTACTATTGCCTGTTTTTACATTCCGTATGTTTACTTAACAATATTTCTTGCATTCCCTTACTTTATTATGCGAATTCTCAAAGGGGTTCATTGGGATTTCACTTACTGGACTGGTCATATGTCCCTTGTGATGATTGAGTACATATCCTTATACCAATAGGGGCAAGGGGATCCTAGGTGACTACATCTAATTGCCCACCATTGAGGACCTAATAATACGTGTTTAATTTGATATTTTGTATTATTTTCGGTATTGGGAGACTGGAAAGACACTGTAATGGTATATATACACTGTTTTGTAGTACGGTCGCCTATACATAGAGTATTTTACCGGGTTTTCCACAGTAGGACATGTTCTTATGAATAATTCATATCATGCTAATCTAATACTTTATTTGCATCAAATTAAGGCTTTCGGTGACTTAATGTTAACTTGTAAAATACAAACCACTATTATGGCTAGGACTCGAATAAATTACAAATAGTTGAACATAAGGAACTTTAAATACATAAGGAAATCATACAAGAAAACATGAAACTATTAACTAACTACTTGAATAATAGACACATAGACACGATAATCGAGACACGAGGTGGACGGGTAGGTCAGACACGTTTAGTTGGGTCCACCGAGCGAGGAGTGCACGACACGACATTACCCTTGGCGCCTTAGGGCCTAGGGCTACCATATACGATGCTGGCATTGCCGTTGCCTAGGTATTCAGTAAAGCAGATCCAGTGATTACCCGGGCCTGTGGTGTGTAACTTACTGTGCTAGCAAATTGCTAGGCTTAGTTTTGGGTTGTCGATTCGATTCCACCGATTTTACCCAACGCCTTGTAGGTAAACTTACAACCTCAAGAGGGCATTGGAGGTTTTTCTTGAATTTAAATCAGATGTTTAGTTATTCAAAATTTAATGAGTTTCGTCAAAATGCATCGCCGGACAAATGCTGGGGCAGTGGTAACTAACCATAAAATCTTTTATATCTGCGATGAAGGCGTAACTTTTGATTCAAAAAGGCTTTTATATCATTTTCAAGATAGTAATACGAATTAAATAATCTTAACTGAAACAAAAACATGTTAATAATACATTCATGAACCTATACCAATGTAGACATAAGGAGAACCAGATAGGAACTTCCGAGTTAGAATTAGATAGGATAGCAGCGCTTCGAGGTAAGTGGGGTTTGCTTTATCTTCAATTAAGCCATGTTATTTATTATGTTAGGATTCACGGTAGTGAATGGTAGATATCTTACCTGTAATGAAATTTAATATATCCTGTTGTTCCACTTTATCTTATCCTTTTGAGACCTCTATTTATGAATGCATGTGGAATTGATATGCTTGCAATGGATAACTGTCAACAACACCTCAAATTAGAGAGCCATTGGCCACTGATCATCTCCTTTTGCTATCAAATAATACCTTTGAAAGCCAATATTGGCACGGAGAATCATAATGATGCTTAGACAGTAGTCTAAGTGGGTGGATCATATTTGATACCTGAAGCTAGTTGGTTGTCACATCACACGGTTATATCTGGTTTTCATTTCGCTGACTCTATGGCAATCATGTCATCATTGTTATCTTGTTGACTATCATGTTAGGGCGTTGCTTTGTTTTATCTTGCGTTATATATTATGATTGTTATATTATCCTCCTCTAAGTACCTCATTTTCTGCTCATGATAGAGGAAAGAGCAAGGACATAGTTTAAAGCTCTTTTCTAATTTGCAAGGTTGTTTAATTATATTTATTTAATTTTATAAAAGTTTATGTAATAAACAAGGGATTTTATTATGGGTAGACTTTTTGAAACCCTTAGTCTAGTTGTTTAACTTTCGCGAGATTTTTTTATTTTATTTCCACACCTAATAGACTCTTAGGACTTTTATTTCGCACCTCTTATATGGCTTACTAGTCTATTTGTAGATTTTCATGTTGTATTGCCTTGTCTTAAGGCTTACTATATCATCGCCCGACCTGCTAGGTCATATCGAGGATTTTGGCGATAGTTTAAGATGGGTGGCCCTTGTTATAACAAATTGGGGCGTCCCAGTTCCACCCTGTAGGTTTGTAATTAATGTAAAACTAGTATTTAATTTCATGCAAGTTGTAATTTTAAGACTTCCAAAGTATAAAACGATTGAAACAAACTTCCTTAGTCGAATAAGTTGTAAAACTCTATAACTTAGCATATTTAAAGAAAGGAAAATGATTTTCTAACAATCCTAAGGACATACATTTGGTGTATAATTAATTTTAAAAGTAAATGGGCCCCACAAATATAACATTCTGCTAATTCGTCCTTCATATTTCTCACACCCACTTCTTTTATTGGAATCACCACCCTTCGCCTTCCACTGCCAGTGTCTGCCACCACCCTCACTACTACCCTCCTCTGCCCTTCCTCACCATCGTCAACCTTCCTTCCCCTACCCCACTATTATGCCATTTCACAATTTGATCTCCTCTACTATACTCGTATCCATGCTATCCAAGCTCAATTAATGGCAGTTCAGCACTTTCCTTGGCGTATCAGAATACTAAAATGTGTCCAACCACATCACCTCCTCAAATCCACTACCCATCATCATCATCACCATCACGTTTTCAATAGCTTTGTGACAATCTTGCAACTCTTCCAAAATAACCTCTCTGAAAGAATCTCGAAAATAAACTCATCTCGATGAAGCTTCCCTAGTACCAAAATATAAAAAGAACTCCAACATTAACAAAACTACAAATATTATTATTATTGAAATGGAGAAAAGAATTATAACTGCAAATATGAGCCAAAAAACCCAAAACACTAAAAAGGGGAAATCTCAAAATGGGAGTGTCTTTAATGATGAAATGGGGGAGGGATCAGCAATACAAACTGATATCTGATATTTTGATCCAAAAGGGATGGGACCACAGTTAAGCAGTTAAACAAGGCACATTCTCCGAGAATGTTTAAGGCTAGGTCTATTATTCTAACCAAGAAATCTGGGCTAGTTTTTGATAGTATATCATGGATACCTTTTCAAGTTTGGGCACATAGAGGGTCGGGAATCCTTACGAATATATTAGAGTATCACCTTTTGAGTGTAGGGTGGGGCTCTTTCTAAATGTGTGAAGAGCATCTACTGTTGAGTAAATAATTACATTCATATAGGCCAAACGGCACCCCGAGTTGAGTTTAGGGCACCTCAAACACGTTCCGAGCTTAATATCACCCCTATTGCACTTTAGTCTGTTGATTTCAATATTCACTGATTTACAAGTACGTAGGAAACATCTTGTATGTGTTTCTTTTTTACATTCTTTTACTTGTGTCTTTTTTGCACTTTTGGAATATTATAATGGGTTGAGAGACTACTCCCCGACTTGATACGTATAAGCATTGCTTAAACTCCATCTTTTAATTTTTATGTGATTGTTATTTCATGTTTTCCGCATATAGGTGTTTATAATGCCCCCGAAAATTTAGTTAAATCTTTCACTAATTTTTAACTATTAAACAATTTAAATTAACCGTGAAAATTACAAAAAAAAATATAAGAAACACTTATCCTGACGACGAGTAACAAGAAGAATAGTACGAAAAGGCTAATTGATACATTATTAAGAACTACATGGCTTGTATTAATACTTAATGATGAAATTAGGCTGGGTGGTTCCCTGTTTTTAGGAAGTGGTTGTCATAGTTCTTGGCTCAGTCAAGTCGGTGGACTAAATTTTACTAGTTATAAGTGTTTAAGAACTCAGATTTCCATGATGTTAATGTTTTAAATTTGTATTAGTTCAGTATAGAATTGAAGTGATTTGAGGGTTAATTTGATATTCTTGTATGCATGAATGTGATGGTGTAAATGATAATAATGAATGCTTAATTTATGTTAATTATTGATATATTACAAAGTGTTTATTAATTCTTTCACGGAGGAAGTTGTCGAACCTTTGGTGGAGGTGAACAAGTGTCTAGGAGGTTAAAGGAAATGGAAACCTAAGGTAAAACCTATAATTTCAACTCGAAGAGATTCTGGTAGAGTGCATTGCTATAACATACATTTGGCGTCTAAGGAGTTTGGGGTAAATTTGAAATTTTGAAATGAGTCAGGGAAAATATAACAAGCATAGTAGAATGTTTCATGACTTAAGGTCAATATGACTCGACACGATTTATTCTCGTGCGTTTCTTGCCATAAAAACTAGTTGAACTAGTATAAGTTTGAAACTCGAAGTATACAAATTCAGTTTGGGCATTCATAAATGAGTTTTAGGAGAATATCAAACTAAGTTTCCTTGAAAACCTTATAATTTTGAAACTAAAAATTAGTCCACAAAAAGGTTCTAACACACACCAAGTGAACTCTAATAGGTTTTGAGGGCCCACATCGTTAGTGCCAAGTATAAAAAGTTTAGTACATCTATGTGGGAGGCACTTTTGATTAGATATTTTTGTTTATTTGAGGTAAGTAAACCAGTAAGGAATTCATTATTACTACATTTTAGTTTCCCTTTTTATTTGTGATAAATGATGACTTTATTGACTCTATTTCCTTACTTTTGACCTTGTGTTTGTGGTCAATTATGTCATAGTCCACTAATGGGTTGAGCTATCGTGTCGCATTTGTGGTTTCTCGACAGATCTGAATCCTTTTGACTCAATATCCTACAATATACGATGACTCCACTAGGGAGTTCAAGTTTTGCTATGATTGAGCATCAGGTTAGATCTATGTCTCCCTTTAGAACTCTCCTAGACTGCAGCTCCGAGATGCGGTGGTATCCTATGGGACGGTTGAAGGGGCACGACACACCGTACTAGTTATTGATGCATGCACATATTAAGTGGCTTAAAGCTAAACCGCACTATATTAGGGCATCTGACCGGCCCAGATATTTTCAATCCCTTGATAATCTAGTAGCCTTAACCTCTCTATCAATAAATAAATAATATTAAGATCGCGTAATTGCCAAGTATAAAGCTTTATCAACCATAAAGGATTCTAAAAGTAAATCTTAAACCTCAAAGTTTATTTAGATTAATTAAATTATATCGAGATTCTTTGAAAAATTCTCGACATCACCTCCTCTATTTGTTAACCTACACTAGAAAACACGACCTTTAAAAATCTTTAGCAAAACTTGCTTAGCTTCGTGGAAATGCCTAAGGATTCATAATCCACCTCTAACAATATATATTGTATTAATAAAACTATATATTCAGTTTTACTTTATTTAAAAGAACAAAATCTTTAAACCTTCATTACTTTAACTTCGCATTATTCCAAAACTAATTCAATAATTTACCAGAGATCCTAACCACACACGTACTCAAAAACCCATTTATACATTATAGCATATTAAAAATAGTACGTACATAGTGCGAATACAATTGCGTAAAGGACCAAAAACCTTACTGCTTCTCTTTCTTTTGTCGGCATTCGAAGCTGTCATTACCTAACTTTAAAAATTTAATAATCAAACATAAGGAAATCACGCACTATCCAATACACCTGCAATAATAAAATGCATATTAATCCAAGAGATTAAATGAATAATATTGTCAAAGCAATTTAAATACAACTGTGAATCCATCCCGTTTCTGTTATGTAATAACGACCGGTTAATATCCTCTAAAAGTGGTAAATGAATAGTAATAAGGACTCAAACATAGAGAGGATAACCAAATGAGTCTCGTTCTTCGAGTCTATCATAGTATGATCTTGTTCAATGTTATCTCATGATAACCACGAGATACAAAATATCAGTGACTCTAGCCCCTCAAGCATAATATAGTGTTCAACCATATAACTACATTATAGTAACCACTATAAGGAAACTTGAATCGACCATATCCTCCCCCACCGTGCATCAATGAACAATGAAAATGCAATATCAAGGATCATTGCAAATTATAAGAAATTATAATCATACAATGTAAAGGTTACTATGAGATTTGCTTAACTTTACCAATGCAAAATTGTGATTCCTTTCACTTGATGTAAGTAAAAAGTATTGGGGCATGTGCCCTAGGTCAATCCATTAAATGTCTTTATGAATACTTTTAGTTAATAAAATAGAGGATTTCATTTGCTGTTTATTATAATTAATTTGGATGTTTACATTATAATAAGATCCATGGGTATTTACAGTAATATCCTAAATGTCCCTAGTCGATCATTATACTGGGAACTATAATGAATAAAGACTAGTGTGAGTCTTAATTGATGATCATATGATGAATATACTTATAGGGATACGAATCAAGATCACGAGTACTTGTTAGGGAACAAAGTACTAGACCGACCCGCTATGAGAACATCACATGGATTAAGTCATGGTTGTTTCTCATGATACGTATATTTTTCGGTCCTCAGACTTGAGATTACCAAAGACTTCAACATTAGGAACACAATGATTTGACATTATCAAATATTGTCTTTAACCTGAAAATTATAAAGGTTATGATTGGTTACTGTGTGAGCAATGTGCTGAAGTTGTGTAATCAAGATAGAATTTGTCCCTCTCATATAAAAGAGAGATATCCAGTGGACCCCTCGATGTGTTAGACTGTTAAAAGGCCTAGTCTAAGTGAATTGATATTGATCAATGTCACTTGGATGTTTTTAGTCTACCTAGAGATCGAGACTAGTACAATTGAACATGTTCGATGACAATTCCATGCCTTATGTTTGATCAAAAGGATATCGTGTGACAAAAGGATGTTATATACACTATTGATTAGGTTGTATTGATTTGATATTCGTATTGGGTAGCCATAATGTCTTGGTAGAATCCGCTTATGGCTTGTATACCAAAATGTGTTTTGGTTCACTACCAACGTTGTATGAGCTCATTGGGTTGCACACTAAGAATGGTTTTCCGAGAATTTAAGATGGTTCATAAAAATGAATTTTATTTGATAAAATTCGTGACAGAAACGTCCTTGTGGTGTATTACACTTATACTTCTTGAAGTAGCGGTTTATATGTAATTTACTTAACCGTTTATATACGAGGGTTGTATAAATAGACACTTTAACTTAGGGTTATTTGGTACGCTCTGGATCGTTTTGGAGAGAAATAAAAAGGTTTGGTATTCTCTTGAAGCTAGCACTTCGAATCTCGGCCGCCGTTCGTGTGTAGACTGCTGGTAGAGGGCGTTCGTCGTTGCCAGCGCCTTAGAAATCGATCAACCTTCAGAAAGGTATTTTGCGACCGAGGTATGATTAATTTTTCTTGGTTTAAACGTTTAAATGGAATTAGATTCGGATCCCGTTGGGGTTTTTGTCAAAATTGTTTTGTAATCTCCGCTGCGTATGAACCCCAAAACCCAATAGTGGTATCAGAGCCTTCGAGTTCGACTCCATTAAATTCATTGCATGTTTTCTTCTGATATATACATGATATATGATTGAAAGCATGTTAATAGTTGATGTATATGTGATATACATAAGTTTTCTGTGAGATTTATTATCATGTTTTGTGTCTATGATACATATATTCGTGATTTAATTGAAATTAGTTTCGTACATGCTAGTAACCTTGTTAGGTTTATTCGAATAATTTTAACGAATTGAGTTTCTTGTTCTGTGATCCATGACACCATTAGGTTCAATTGGGATAGTAGTTCATGATTCACTTACATGTTTGTTATTATTTAGATGAGGACCGAAATTGCAAATAATTACTTTTCGAAATTATTTATTTATCTTGTTATATCTATTATGTTATGAAGTTTATATTTGATAAAGATAGATAACAAATTAGATTAGGAGATATAAGCAAAATTGGTTTCGTTATCCCTATTGGATAGGAGATAAATATGGAGAATTTTGTTATTGGTGATATGCTAGGATTCAAATATCTTAAGTCCTAATTGGATTAAGATAAGATGATTAGTTAGATGTGGGACCGGGTTAATTAAAAATATTTTAATCGACTCAATTTTGGATAAATTAAGGGGTAAATTTAGGATATTAAAATCAGCCAAAAATATGATTTTCTATAGTTAATTTAAATTTTCGGAATTGATATTCGTGTTCTAAAAAAAAAAAAAAAAAAAGGGGCGGCCCCCTGTACCCCCGTCCGGTGACGGGCCGGTGAGACCGCCGTCTAACTAATCCTAGCGCACATAAATTCTTTTACTAGTAAACAATATAAAATTTTCAAATTGTTTAGTGATTGAACAAATCAATAGAATATATGATATTTCATTGTTTACATAAAAATCACTAAAACTGAATAAAATCCCTCTATTAAATTTTAAGTCCCATGCCATCCATTTTAAACACTTATCAAGGCCTCGATCACACTAATACAGTTTCAGCCATAGCTGGGTGTATTATGTTATCTTGGTGAGACAAGTTGGATAAGAGTTACCTAAATGTTTAAAATTGTCCGACTTAATAAAGCTATCAAAATAGTTTTGAGCTTTAGGCACATGATGAGATAAAAACATGATAAGACATAAGATGTCCCGTATCTCATGAAAGTATCTAAAATTACATAAGATGTAATTGGTAATTGTTACTAGCCTAAATAATCTAGTTCTGTGTTTCATGCCATAGCAGTCATAGAATTAGTTGAAATATGAATTTTAGTCCCATAAATAAACAGTGTGTTTTAGGAGGGTTACTAATTTAGTGGGAGTTTATTCCTCTATACTAAAATAAACTTTGCATAATCTTTATTGTAGATCAATGGCCTCCCCAAGTAACAATAATCCCCTGTCACTGCGATCCATCCTTGAGAAGGATAAGCTATCTGGGACTAACTTTCTTGACTGGTTCAGAAACTTGAGAATTGTTCTTAAGCATGAATGCAAGTTGTATGTCCTGGATGCTCCAATCCCTGAGGACCCACCAGCCAATGCTACGAAAGCCGTGAAAGATGCGCATAATGAGCATGTCAACGATTCCATTGATGTTGCATGTATTATGCTGGCAACTATGGTTCCTGAACTTCGGAAGGACATGGAACTAACGGAAGCCTACGACATGGCTATAACGCTGAAGGAAATGTTCCAACAACAAGCTAAGCAAGAAATGTTCGAGACAGTCAAAAACCTACTTTCTTGCAAGATGAATGAGGGTGCGTCAGTTAGTCCTCATGTTCCGAAGATGAAGGGATATGTTGACCAACTTGATAGACTCAGATTTCCCATAAGCCAAGAGTTGGCTACGGATTTGATCGTAGATTCATTACCAGAAAGTTACTCACAATTTGTGATGAACTACTATATGAATAATATGGAGAAATCAATTTTAGAGTTGCATTTGATGCTCAAAACTGCTGAACAAAATATCAAGAAACCCTCTAGTAATATGTTGATGGTCCAAAAGGGAAATGGAATGAAGAAGAAAGGCAAAGGCAAGGCTAAAGTTGTCAAGGCTGCTGCTGCACCTGTTGCAAAGCCTATGGAACAACTCAAGCCCCAACCTGTTCCTGCTTCAAAACCCCAAAAGAAAAGGAAGGAAATTGTCGTTTCAGTCATGTAGCTGAACATTGGTTCATAAATTGCAAACTATATCTAGAAGATCTAAAGAAGAAAAAGGACAGTGTGACTACTACAACAGATATTTATGTTATTGAAATTAATTTATCTACTAGTGATTCCTGGGTATTAGATACCGATGTAGATCTCACATTTGTATAAATGTTTAGGGACTCAGCAAAAGTAGAAAATTGAAGAAAGGAGAAGTCATCCTCCGAGTAGGGAATGGAACAAGAGTTGCTGCCTTGGCAGTTGGATCATATTACTTAGTCTTACCTAGTGGACTTATTTTAACTTTAAATAATTGTTATTTTGTGCCTGCCTTGAGCAGAAACATCATTTCTGTTTCATGCTTGGATATGGATGGTTTTGATTTTATTATTGCGAATAATAGACCATTTCTCGTAAATGAATATTTTATGCAAATGCTGATTTGTGTGATGGTCTTTATATTCTAAGCATGAAAAGGTGCACTGATACTCCAGTCTTTAACATAAATACGAATATATTGAAGTCGAATGATTTGAATCAAACCTATCTTTGGCATTGTCGTCTCGGGCACATAAACGAGAAACGCATAACGAAGCTCCATAAAGATGGACTTCTAGATTCATTTGATTTAAAAACATATGAAACGTTTATATCTTGTTTACTAGGCAAGATGACGAAAAGTCCCTTTACTGGACACAGTGAAAGGGTAAGTGATTTATTTGGTCTAATACATACTGATGTATGCGGTCCTATAAACACAATGGCTAGAGTAGGTTATCAGTACTACATTACATTTACTGATGATTTCAGCAGATATGGTTATGTATATCTAATGAAACATAAAACTGAATCATTTAAGATGTTTGGAATGTTTCAAAATGAAGTGCTTAATCAACTTGGTAAAACTATCAAAACACTTCGATCAGATCGATGCGGTGAAAATTTAAGCCAAGAATTTGATGATCATCTTAAAAATTGTGGGATTGTCTCCCAATTGACTCCACTAGCAACTCCACAATGGAATGGATTTTCTGAAAGGAGATATCGAACCTTATTAGATATGGTTCGATTATGATGAGTCATGTAGATCTTCCATTATCCTTTTGGGGTTATGCATTACAAGCTGCAACTTTCACTCTAAATCGAGTTCCTTCTAAAGCGGTTGATAAAACACCATATGAGATATGGTATGGGAAAAGACCTAGTTTGTCTTACCTAAAGATTTGGGGTTGTGAGGCTTAAGTAAGACGACAAGTCTAAAAAATACTAGCACCTAAATCTGACAAGTGTTTATTTGTGGGGTATCTTAAGGAAATAAAATGATATTACTTTTATAATCACGCTGAGAACAAAGTGTTTGTTGTTCGGTATGGTGCCTTTATGGAAAAATAATTTATTTCAAAAGACACTAGTGGGAGAGAAATAAATCTTGAAGAAGTTCAAGAATCACATATAAACCCTGAACCGCTACTAGAAGTTCAACAACGTTCTGAACCAGTTGAACCTCCACAAGTGACACAAGGCCCACGCAATGAGCCAGTGAGATTTAGATTTCTTATTACTGATAGTCGTGATGTGTTGCTTATGGATCAAAATGAGCCCACCACTTATCATGAGGCTATGTCTGGACCAGACTCAGATAAATGGCTAAGTGGCATGAGTATGATAACCAAGTTTGGAACTTGGTTGATTTACCTGAAAGTGGTAAGACCATTGGATGTAAATGGGTTTTCAAGAAGAAACTGACATGGATGGCAAAGTGCATACTTTTAAAGCAAGACTTTTAGCAAAAGGTTTCAGGCAAACTCAAGGTGTTGATTATGATGAAACTTTATCGCCAGTAGCCATGCTTAAATCCATAAGAATTTTAATTTCCATTGCCGCATATTATGACTATGAGAAATGGCAAATGGATGTAAAAATAACATTTGTTAACGGAAGGCTGCTTGAGGACGTGTATATGACACAACCTGAAAGTTTTGTAAATCCTGAGAATTCTAGGAAGGTATGCAAGCTTCAAAGATATATCCATTTATGGATTAAAGCAAGCTTTTCGGAGTTGGAATCTTCATTTTGATGAAGCAATCAAGGATTTTGGTTTTATTAAGAACAAAGATGAGCCTTGTGTATACAAGAAGGTCAGTGGGAGTGTAGTTGTTTTTCTGGTACTGTATGTTGATGATATATTACTCATTGGAAATGACATCCCAACATTAAAGAATGTCAAGTCTTGGTTAGGGAAGTGTTTCTCAATGAAAGACTTAGGAGATGCAGCCTATATCCTAGGGATAAGGATTTATAGGGATAGATCTAAGAGGCTAATCAGTCTAAGTCATAGTGCTTACATAGACAAGGTGCTGAATAGGTTCAGTTTGCAAGACTCTAAAAGAGGATTGTTGCCAATCTCTTATGGCATAAGTCTCAACAAGATTCAATGTCCTAAGACAAATGATGAGCGATACCATATGAATAAGATTCCATATGCATCAGCTATTGGATCTATCACGTATGCCATGCTATGCACTCGACCTGATGTATCATATGCTATAAGCACTACAAGCAGATATTAGTCAGATCCTAGTAAGAGTCACTGGATAGCAGTAAAACCTAAATACTTAAGAAGGACTAAGGAAGTGTTCTTGGTATATGGAGGTTTTGAAAATGATCTAGTTGTAAATGGTTACACAAATGCAAGTTTTCAAACTGATATAGATGAATTTAGATCGCAGTCTGGATATGTGTTTACTTTGAATCGGGGTGCACTTAGCTGGAAAAGTTCGAAGCAAGAGTCTGTGGCAGATTCTACAACAGTGTTCTGAGTATATTGTAGCGTCCGATGCAGCAAAGGAGGTAGTTTGGATCAAAAAGTTCATTTCTGAACTAGGTGTTGTTCCAAGTATTGCTAACCATGTTTATTTGTATTGTGACAATAACGGGGTAGTAGCACAAACCAAAGAACCTAGATCACACAACACAGATCTAAACATATACTCATGCGTTTTCATCTCATCAGAGAAATTATTGAGAGGGGAGACGTAAAGATTTGCAGAGTACCTACTGAAGAAAACGTTGCGGATCCATTGGAAAAAGCACTTCCACAAGCAAAACATGATGGTCATGTTAGATCATTAGGCAATAGATGCATGTATGATTGGCCTTAGTGCAAGTGGGAGATGTTGGGCCATGTGCCCTAGGTCAAGCCATTAACTGTCTTTATGAATACTTTTAGTTAATAAAATAGAGGATTTCATTTGCTGTTTATTATAATTAATTTGCTTGTTTACATTATAATAAGATCCATGGGTATTTACAGAGAAAATATCCTAAATGTCCCTAGTCGATCATTATACTGGGAACTATAATGAATAAAGACTAGTGTGAGTCTTGATAGATGATCATATGATGATTATATGTATAGGGATACGAATCAAGTTCACGAGTACTTGTTAGGGAACCAAATACTGGATCGACCCGCTATGAGAACATCACATAGATTAAGTCATAGTCGTTTCTCATGATAGGTATATTTTTTGGTCCTCTGACTTGAGATTACCAGAGACTTCAACATTAGGAACACAATGATTTGACACTATCAAATGTTGTCTTTAACCGGACGATGATAAAGGTTGTGATTGGTTACTGTGTGAGCAATGTGATGAAGTTGTGTAATCGAGATAGAATTTGTCCCTCTCATATAAAGAGAGATATCCAGCGGATCCCTCGATGTGTTAGACTATTAAACGGTCTAGTCTAAGTGAATTGATATTGATCAATGTCACTTGGATACTTTTAGTCTACCTAAAGATCGAGACTAGTACAATTGAACATGTTGGATGACAATTCCATACCTTATGTTTGATCAAAAGGATATCGTGTGACAAAAGGATGTTATATACACTATTGATTAGGTTGTACCGATTTGATATTCGTACAACTTGGGTAGTCATAATGTCTTGGTAGAGGCTGCTTATGACTTGTATACCAAAATGTGTTTTGGTTCACTACCAACGTTGTATGAGCCTATTGGGTTGCACACTAAGAATGGTTTTGCGAGATTTTAAGATGGTTCATAAAAATGAATTTTATATGATAAAATTTCTGACAGAAACATCCTTGTGGTGTATTACACTTATACTTCTTTAAGTAGGGGTATATGTGTAATTTACTTAACTGTTTATATTCAACGGTTGTATAAATAGACACTTTAACTTAGGCTTTTTTGGTACGCTCTGGATCGTTTTGGAGAGAAACAAAAAGGTTTGGTATTCTTTTGAAGCTAGCACTTCGAATCTCGGCCACCGTTCGTGTGTGGACTGCTTGTAGAGGGCATTCGTCATTGGTAGCGCCTTAGAGATCGATCAACCTTCAGAAAGGTATTTTGCGACCGAGGTATGATTAAATTTTATTGGTTTAAACATTTTAATGGAATTAGATTCGATTCCTGTTGGGTCTTTGTTAAAAAAATTTTGTAATCTCCGCTGCGTTTGAACCCCAAAACCCAACAAAAAGTCCCTACTAGGTTTCAATGGCGGCCTTTCAATTCATTTATAAGTTCGGTAAGATTTCACAATCACTCCAAAATCTCTTTCAATTTTAAATAATTTAATTAGTCCTGCCTCGACCAAAAAACCCTAAAACAACTCCAAACCAAGTCCTCGGACTTCTGAATCCAAATTTTGACTAAATATTGTGGTTTATGATTGAAAATCAACCTAGACTAGGCTTTAAAATAACTTTTACATTTTTAGGTATTTTTGAAGTCTAAATACACATTACAAGGAAAACCTCGGTATAAATCATCGAGAAAATTCCGAAATCCTCATTTCTAATAAAAATCCCTAATTTTCAATAATTTGTCCAAAAATTCTTTTTTTACGAGTTTTCCATAATTTTTTCGGATATTTATTTCATCATTTTCAATTTTAAATCATTTTTTTAAATTATGTAAAGGAAAGGTTTAACCCTGAAACACCTCAGTTTGGTTTAGTTGAGTCGAACCTGGTTCTGCCCTGGTCTAGGATCAAGTCATCATCCCCTTCCTTGGAAGGAAATAGTGGTTCTACTCTGTTTCAATCCTTTTTTTATTATTTTAGGGTGCCAAACACAATTGGTGTTGGGCAAGGGAGCTCATGGCTCCCCCCATTGTAGTCCCTTCCCCTCTTCTTTTTCCTCTTCTCCCCCTAGTCATCTCCTCCCTCAACACTCTACTACATCAATTTTCTTCTTTTTTTGTTCAATTCCTTACCTCCCACTCATGTCTCAAAACATCATCAACAAAACAACAACCTCACCAACTTGAAACTAACAAAAATCAATCTCTACAGCCTAAAGTAGTAGCGTCATTCCACATTTCAAAAACAAATTTGAAACACACACCTTAACCTACCACAACAACCCTCGGATCCTAATCCAATTGTTTACATAGTGAAGGGATATAGGAAGAGAGAAAAAGCAAACTAGAGAGATTGGTGAAAGGGTGAGAGCAATAAGGAATAAGAATGAAGACAATAAAAAACAGGTGAAGATTAAGATGCAATGAAGATGAAGCCCCCTTTGTTCATTTTGTTTTGATAAGACGGGTTGTCAATAGACTAAACTTC
This sequence comes from Stephania yunnanensis, assembly GCA_039657365.1. Classification (NCBI taxonomy): domain Eukaryota; kingdom Viridiplantae; phylum Streptophyta; class Magnoliopsida; order Ranunculales; family Menispermaceae; genus Stephania; species Stephania yunnanensis. Next base: position 35,030,659 of record CM077590.1, on the reverse strand, counting down.
TACTCCCTTTTATCCTCTCATTTTCAATAGTAATGCCCTTATATGTCATTTGGCATTGCTCAATTTTTTAATGTTCATGTCCTCGATTTTTTACTAAGTTAAACCCTAAAAAAATACCCCAATCTTGCCAAATATTGGAGAGTTTAACAATGCACTTCGAAACTCTCGGGTAACTTGTCTTGCACGAAAATTGAGGTGTGGGACCCACGTCAGCTCATTAAGTCCATTAAAGTTCAAAACTTGAATTTTTAAACATAAATATCATTATTTGTTTGCGAAATTTTAAAGAAAGGCTTGGTTTAACATTCTCACTCTATCGAGACTCATTTTGACACATATTTCAAAATAAAACCCTGCAAAACATTGAATTTTTTGGTTAACTTGAATTTCACAAAATAAAATAATATATAATATACAACACTAGGCACATATCACACAAAAACAAAATTACTTGTAAATCTCATTTCACTAGTTTTTAACTCCTGACTCACAGCCCAACACGTAATTAGGATATGTTAATCTAGGATTAGCCATAATTATTAAACTAAAAATTTTGGGATTTAACAATCTTCCTATCTAAAAAAAGTTTTATCCTTGAAATTAAAATCGAATCCAAATTAACTAAACTGAAATAGATCCGAAAAATGCTCTCGCATATATGCTTCTCTTTCTCATATTCGCTTTGAGTCATCATGAAACTGCCACATAACCAAGATAAGTGAAATTTCTTTATTAGAAGCTTCTGGATCTTCCTATCTATGATCAATATCGATTGCTTTTCATATGAGACATCACCTAGTAAATCGTATTGATTACATTCTACTCTATGATGCGAATCAAGATCATTCCGCCTAAACATAGACTCATGAAAAACATGATGAAATCTAGCTAACTGAGGCGGTAATGCAAGTTTACAAGCAGCCTTCCAAATTCATTTCATAATCTCAAATAGTCCCAGAAATCTAGGAAAGAGCTTTCCTTTTAGTCCAAACCAATAATGGCCTTTGCGAGGGAGACTTTCAAATTAACCTAATCTCTTTTGCCATGGTCCACAACCCCTGTGATAAAGATCATAATAACTTTTGTACCTTTCCATAGCCACATTTAGTTTTAGAAGAATTTACTGAACAACCTCAATGTGATCTTGAACCATCTATAGCCCTACTCTGCCAAATCCTAATGTTCAGCCTAACTGGTAGGGCAACTACACGGTCTCCTATGCCATGCCTCAAACGGAGCCATCTGGATTCTTAATTAAAATTATTTTTATACGAGAACTCAAATAAAGGTATGTATTCTCCCCATGAACCAATAAATTCATGTAGATAATCCCTGAGCATGTCCTCCCAAACCTGGATCTTAGTTTAACCATCCACACGTAGACGAAATACAATACTAAAATGAAGATGAGTGTAAAACTATTCCAATATGCTCTACCATAACGTCGATGTGTACCGAGCATTTCGATCCAAAACTATCGTCAATGACACTCAAAACAAGCAAAACACCTATCGCTAACATAATAAGCTCAACTATGGAAAGGAGTCGGAAAGTGACATAGGAAGAAAATGAGCAGACTTTGTCAGTCCATCAACAATAATCCAAACTTCATCATGTTTCCTCCATAAAGTAGGTGGATAAGTAATAAAATTCATCATAATATGTTTCCATTTCCATTGCGGTATGGGAAGTGGCTGCAACATATTTTTAGTTTTCGCCAATATGCCTTAAACTATTGGCGAATCTCACACTTTCTCACATAATCACCCGCATCAGCTTTAATCCCTAGTCACCAATACAACCACTTCATACCATGTTATGATTTAGTCCTACAGTGATGAATGCTATATCTAGACCAATGAGATTCTCTCAATATCTCATCCTGAATCTCAGCCAACGATTAAATCTAAAGTCTACCTTTAAGCCTCAAACTCTAATTTGCAGACTCACCCCAATAAAGATTATTACTGTCTTTAGCAAACTCCTTAAGCTTCCCATAATTGACATCGCTTTCCCGATACTCTATTACTTTATAAATAGAGATGGTTTGTACTTTTAGTTTAGCACAAATTGGCTCATCATCAGCCTTACGAATCTCCGACAAAAGCATAGCAATGATTTTTTCGAGAAAGTCATACTCATAACTTAACGAAATAGCTACCCTAATTGTTTAAGCACCCCTCATGCTTAGTTCATCAGCAACAAAATTGCTTTAACCAGATGGTATTTAAGAATAGAATAAAAGTTTTTCGAGTGTTTAAGTCATCTTCCTTGTCTCATATTCAACTCTTTTTTAGAGAATAATTATTTTAGACTTTTATGATCTGAAAATAACATGAAGTTTTTCTCATACAAGTAGTGTCTCCATAGCTTCAAAGCAAACATAATCGTAGCTAGTTCTAAGTCATAAACATTGTATTTTTTTCCATGAGTCCATGATTATAGAGAAGCATAAGCAAATTCTGCATTAATATACAACCCAAAGCCACTTTCGATGCATTATTATAAACTTTAAGCCTTCTCCTCAGTACAGTTAATATAGAAACTGGTGCTGAATTCAAACGCTTCTTCTATCCAAAAAATGCATCATTGCATTTTGTTGACTAAACAAATTGAACATTATTTTTGTTAATTTAGTAATTGGCATAGCTATCTTAGAAAAATATTTAACAAATCTATGATAATAGCTAACCAAACTAAGAAAACTCCTTATCTCCATTAGTGTGGTTAGTTCCGGCCAACAAAAGATAGCCTTAATCATCACTAGATCTATTGAAATTCCTTCTGTACTTACCACATGACCCAAAAAATTCACCTCAGACAACAAAAAATTGCATTCGCTAAATTTTTCATAAAGCTTACGATTTCTTAAAGTTTGGAAAATAACCCTGAGATGTTAATGATCCTCGCGAGTCATAAAATATATCAAGATATCATTAGCGAGGACTATCATAAGGTTATCCTGATACGGCCTCAACGCACTCTACATCAAATCCATAAACATCGCCAAATCATTAGCCAACCCAAATGGCATAACAACAAACTCAAAATGACCATATTTAGTATTGAAAGTAGTCTACTACACATCATCTTCTCGAACACTCAAATGATGATGACTAGAATGAAGATAAATCTTATAAAAGAATTTTGCACCAATCAATTATTCAAACAAATCATCAATTTGAAGCAATATATATTTGTTTCTAACAGTGACCCTGTTCAACTGTCTCTAATCAATGCAAAGCCTCAAGCTATCATCCATTTTATCAAAAAAAAGGTTGGTCCACCTCATGGAAACATACTTTGATGAATAAACCTTTTCTCGAGCAACTCTCCAACTTAGGTCTTGCAAAAACAATGCAAGTATGCATGATAAGTAGCTACCCAATCATTCCCATTAGCACATTAAACTCTAGAAATTCTAATATCTAGAGATTAGTGGTAATCTTATGTCTGGATATCTCAACGACACATTTCATACGCATAAAGTTAGGATCCACCTTATCTCCAATTGTTGTGTTGAGTACAAGATGAATAAGGACCCGCATCAGATTTAACCCTAATTAAAACACCTTATGACCACAAAATGAGATGACTCCTTTAATAAGATTATGATTTGCAATTAAATCTTATTTAGTCACCACCTGAACACATTCCTTGATATGATGTTGAGGCTATAACACACAAGAGGACACTCCTTAGTGTCATGAACACGCAATCTTGTAATTTCTTTTCTTTCTATACCCAAAACACGTGACATCAGTTTTACTACCTATAGAAGACTCCTAACTAATTTTTGATCACTGACTCAAGGCATATCCATGCAATCATTGACCCTTATCTCCACTCCTCTATAACTAAGGTGTACCTATTCGACCTGAAGGTGGAAAGGAATGTGATCGTGTTTGTCCCGACATTATGTGCATCATTTCAAATGGTCTACTAGCAGTGCTTAAAAAATAATTGTAATTTACATTTGATGGGATGATAGGTGTCGTTTATCAAAACGATGGTCCTCCACTCTTCCCTTTTTTCTAAGACTTTAGCTTAAACCTGGATGTAAACCTTTTCTTACCATTAGAATCTGAGCCATTTCCCAACTCAACGACGCCCTGATGTCATTGTGATTCATGTTGAAATGTCTGTGTAGTCACATAAGCTTTGGACATACCTCAAACCTTTCATAAAGTTTTTGGCTTATTTGTCATTATAAAGGTATGAAGCCTTTCATGCCTTTATTCCTAGGACATTCCACTAGCCACGACATGATCAGCCCGAACTGAAATTACAACAATTGATACTCCTGAATTGCAGAGGTAGTTTGCTACTCCTGAGCGACTAAAGTAACAATAGGAACTTAATGAGCATCACGAACCACAGGTGCGTGAGATGCCACTTATGCTCGTAAGATGCTGCACAAATTGACATCTGCCCAACCTAGTTCAAAAATCTATTTGAATCTACACGTTATGGATCCATATTGCCCTAGCTTGATCCTTAACTTAGCTCTTGTTGTCCACTTGTAATGTTACGCAATAAAGGTTGCAAGACAAGTGGTTCAGCACAACGATATCCATCGATATATCGATAATATACGACACAAATAACATAATGAAAAAGCTTTTAAACTTATTAATCACCATTCCATCGTGTTACTTCCCAACTAATCACTTATCCTTAATCAACAAGATTCTTTTAGAATCTTAGATTCTAATACCAAAATTGTCAGACCTAACTGTATTAGGGTATCTGACCGACCTAGATTACCTTAATCCTTTGATAATCTAGCGGCCTTAACCTATCAATTAATTAATAAATAAAATTAAGATCTTGTAATAATCAAATATAAACTTCATCTACTATATAGGATTCTAAATTCAAATCTCAAACCTCAAAGATTGTTTAGATTAATTAGACTATCTCAAAATTTCGTAAAAAAAACATCGACGCCACCTCCTATGATTCTAACATACACAGGAAAATCCGGCCTTAAAAAATCTTCAACAAAACATGCTCATCTTTGTGGAAATGCTGAAGGACTCACAATTCACCCATAAGAATGTATATTGTATCAATAAAACAATTTATTCATTCTAACCTAACTTAGAAAATCAACATCCTTAAATTATATCATTACTTTTAATCGCAATATTCCAAACTATCCCAAAACTAATACAACAGTTTACGAGAGATTGTATAAAACCCATTTATACAATCTCGTATATCAACAACATTACACAAATAATGAGAACAAAATTGAGCAAGTCACGGAAAACCTTACAACTTACTTTTATTTTATCGCCGTTCGAACCTATCATTATCTAATTTAAGAAACTCGACAGTGTTAGATAAGTAAATCCCACATAATCTAATAAACAATCAAATGCATAAATATCCAAGAGATTTAACGAACAATATAATCCAATGAATTTAAATGCAATTGTGAATCCATCCCATTTCTATTATCCAACCATAACCGGTTGATATTCTCAGAAAGTGGTAAGTAAATAGTAATAAAGACTCATGCACGAAGAAGATGACCTCAAGTCTTTCAATGTATGATCTAGTTCAATGTGATCTCATGATAACCACCTGATGCAAAGTATCGATGACTCTAGCCTCTCAAGCATAATATATTGTTCTACCATATATACCCACAAATTTGTAAATACTATAAGGAGACTCGAATTGACCTTATCCTCCCCCACAATGTATGCATGTGCAACAAAAATGCAATATCAAGGATCAATGCAATTAATTATGATACTATAATCATGCCATGTAAAGGTTATAATAGGATTTAGTTAACCAAACAAATGCGATATCGCAACTCCTTACACTTTGGGTCAGTAAATAGTCCCCACGGGGTTCCAATGGTGGTCCTACAATTCATTTTAAAGTTTGGTAAGATTCCACAATCACTCCACACTATTTTTCAACCTATTATAATTTAATTAGTTTTGCCTCGACCCAAAACCTTAGAATCATTCGAAACCAAGTCCTTAAACGTGTGAATCCCAATTTTGATTGCAAATTGTGGTTCGAAATCGAAAATGAACATAAACTAGGCTTTAAGAATACTTTTGCATTTTTAAGCATTTTTTAAGTTGTAACATGCATTACGAGGAAATTCCAAACATCCTCATTTCTCATAAAAATTCCCAATTTTAAAAAAAATTTATTTTATATTTTTCAATTTTAATTTTTTTTAAAAAAAATTATAGAAAGGATTAGTTTCATCTTAGACCGAGTATAGTTCGGCTCAGCTGAGTTAAACTCGGTTCGACCCTGGTCTAGGATTAGACAATCATCCGATTCTTTAGATCTAAATAGAGCTTATGCTTTGTCTTTTATTGTTTTGAGGTGTCCAACCGCATTGGGGTTGGGCAGGGGATATCACAGTTCCCCCTACCCCCTGCACCATCTTCATTTCCTCTATTCTTCTCTCTCTTTCTCCTCCCTAGTAATCTCTTCCCTCAAGGCTCTACTGCATTGTTTTCAGTTTTTATTATTTGATTAATTCCTCACCTCCCTCTTATCTCTCACATCATAATCAACACAACAATAAACTCACCAAATCGAAGCTAACAAAATTTAATCCCCATTATCCAAAAAAGTCACCACAATCTAACCTTGAAAATAGTAATTGAAACACTCACCTCAACGCCACCACAACAACCTACAACTCAAATCTAATTGATTAAACAATGAAGAGAGAGAGAGAGAGAGAGAGAGAGAGAGAGAGAGAGAGAGAGAGAAAAGAAAGAAACCACACCATGGAAACGAGTGAAAGAGGGAGAGCAATAATGGAATGAAAGTGAAGACATCAAAATATAGGTAAAGATGAAGATGTAATGAACATGAAGCCCCTTATGTTCATTTCATTTTGATAAGAAGGTGGCAGAAGACCAAATTCCCCCTCTAATTTTGTCCTCTCATTTACAACACTAATGCCCTTATAGGTAATTTGACATTTTTCAATTATTTTCATGTCCATCTAAATTTCTTGTTGAAATTAAACCCTGAAAAAATACACCAATTCTGCCAAAAATTGGAGAATTTACCAATGTGCTTCAAAACTCTCAAACAAATTGTCTTGCAAGAAAATTGAGGTGTACGAAGTCCATTTAAAGTTTAAAACTCAAATCGTTAAACTTAAATACCATTATTGTTTATGAAATTCAAAACGAAGGTTTCGTTCAATATTTTAACTTTTTTAGACTCATTTCAACACGTATCTCGAGGTAAAACCCCGCATTAAATTGAATTTATTTGATTAAATTTAATTTTGCAAAATAAAATAATATATATAGTTTACAACACTAGGCACAAATCACACAAAAAAAAATTACATGTAAATCTTATTTCACCAGTCTCCAATTCCCGACTCGTGGCCTAACCCATAATTAGGATCCATTAATCCTAGATTGGCCATAATGATTGAATTAAGATATTTGGGATTTGACACTTTAAGGTCATATGTATAATGCTTGAACTACTTAGATACCTAAGCTTCATTTTTGGGGCACTTGGTCCTTACATTTGATCGTTATATTTTATCTACCATGCATTTTACTATTATCTTTTAGATCAATTACTTTTCTGCATGATTTATAGGCTTGTTTATGAAATTACAAATCATTGTTCAGTTGATTTTTAATTTACTCATGGAGATTGTCTTTATAATTGGTAACAATTGCATATCCCTCTATTAGCAAAGCCAAGGAGCCCATGATTGGTGAATACCTTTAGCCTTTCCTCAGAGCTAGCTTCCCTTAACTACATTCGTTAGTTTGTCTTAATATTTTGGATGTATTTATGACATACAATTAGGATATTATGGGCTGTGAGACTTGAGATAAATGTAAATAAGGATGTGGCTACGGTTTTACATTGTCTATCACTTGATCTATATACATGAGATCTTCTTTTACAGGACTTCCATATTAGGATTGTCCCGACTATGGTTTACTCGTTTAAGTGCTTTGAATTGTTAACTTCTGCTGCAGTGTTTTAAGACTTGTTTAATTTCAAAAGCAAACTTAATAGTCAACAAATTATTGAATGACATGGAAATGATGCTAACTAGGCATGCGTTGACTTCGAATGGATTGACCGAGAGTTCACATAGGCGTGGGCCTGGCAGGACCCAGTTCATCAGTTCAAAGGCTGTTAAACATCAATTATCGATAATGATGCCGAAACATGATGCATTGTCGATTACACCAAAATTAAGCAATATTTACCTGGCTATCATGGATTTGAAGCCATTGATTTGAAGTAGTCGTAAGCGAGGTCAAACCCATATGTGTTAAAAACAATCCTTAGGCAAAAATGAGGGCTTTTGAAGAAAATCAACTAAACTAAAACAAAAGTACTTTTTCGACCTGTAAAATATGAGAATTTCTTAAACTTGATTAGATGACAAATTAAATGATTTCGGATTTTAATTGGAATCTAAGTATCCAATGTGGGTTCAAGGCATTACAGACTGGATATCATATTGTGAATATTATTTTTCTGTGACGCGTGGCTAGTTGATGCAATGTAATTTATTCGCCGCAAAATAGGGTTGAGTTAAGGTTTAGAGTTGATGTTCCCGTGTTTCGGAGTGCATTGGGGTTTTCCCAATTTTTTATAAAATTGGTGTTTTTTATGGGGTTCTATTTGAGTTTAAATTGCAAATAAACATGAATATAAAAAGAAAATGGTAACATGACTAATAAGGGTAATGGTCTTGTTCAAAGATGGATGAAGGGCATTTTGAGTATTTTAGTATATAGATAGTAAAAAAGTGAAAAGGGAGACTTTGATCAGACCTATCTCTTTTCATCGTCTTCCTAAAACTGTGCCTTCCTATTGTGTTGGTCGACCTCTCCCTGTCTCTCATGTTTCTGTCTCTGTCATTTTCTTTGTCTAATGTCTCTCTTAATGCACATGTTGATGTCTCCCTCTCATATCTCTTCTCTACTTGTGCTCCTCTCTCCCACTCTCGGTTGTTCACTTTTTACTAACTAGAGCTCATTCATATCTGTATCTTGAATGGGAATGAGTCATAATGAAAGGCAAAGGGGTCAAATCACAATATCTCTAAGTCTTAGGATCGTAAATTAATGGCTACTTTGTTTGTTGTTTGTCATGATGGATGGGAGGAGCGGTGAGGAGTTTATTGATGATGATGAAGCTATTTTTGTGTTGTTTTATTTTGTGAAATAGATGAAGATGATGAAATTAGTGAGAGTGAATAATTGTTGCTATTATTATTATTGTGTTAGGTTTTTGAATAATGATGAGGAGTTATGGTTGTTTTTTGAATTGTTTTGAGTTTTGATGTTATGAATCAAGGTTTTAATTGGTCATAATGATTAGGAGTCAATGGATTCCAATTGAAAAAAAAGAATAAAAGATATGAAGCAACAACAATTATGGGATTCAAGGGCATCCCTACTATGGTAAGGCGGGGCCGTGCCATGGCAGGCCCTTCTATACTTGAATCGGCAGCGCATGCCCTATAGGGCAAGGCACAAGCTGTCGATCTTAAAGAGGGTTATCAAAGTGCTTTTAATTTGATTTGATCGATAGTTTTAGATGATTATACATTATATTTGAGTTATTATGGGCTTCTATAGAGCTTCATTGAGGTTTAAAGGTTGTAATTATTTTGTAAATTGATTTTGCATAAGTTAAAAATTGAATTAATGGATTTGAATCCAAATTGAAGTTCATCAACTCAAATTTTTACAATTTCCACTATTATTAGGCATGGTTTGAGTGGATGTCTTAAATTATGTAATATAATGATTTACTTAAAATAAGAAAGGTCCACATTTGGAAATTGAGACTTATTAAGGTTTCTAATCGAGGTTTTGAATGCAAAGGTAATTTGTAATTTGTTTCAAAGTCAAATGAATAAAAAACCCAATTTGGACGTCAAATTGGTTAAAAACATCAATTAGGAATTCATAGAAAAGTTATGGGTTATTATGAAACTAAATAAGCAATTAAGTTACAGTTTAGAGTCTAATAAATGATTTATGACCTAATGTGAAATACATAGGTGATTTGTAATAGTTTGCAAACTAAATGGACCGATTAGAACCTAAATCGAAGTTTAAAAACATATAAAAGAATTAATAGAGTTTGCCAAAGTTGTTTGAACTCCATTGTAACTTAAAAGTGTAATTTGAAGTATTAAAATATAGTTGTAACCTTAAAATGTGAATTCTATGATTAATATGACTTATTGGTTATGCATAAAACATGTTAAACTCAAGGAGCGTTGTATAAGGCTTCCCAACCAACTTAAAGTTGTTTATATTTGTTGTGTTGGGTTTCCAAGGTGAGAGTAGGTTGTATTTTTGTTGTAAGATAATTAAAGGACAGTTATGAGATGGATTTAGGGAGTTCACCCTAGTTTATGATTCATTTGATGGTTATGTGATTAGTGAAGCTGTTAAAACTTGTTTAAGGCTTGAACTTTCAAACTTGTGGAAGTTGATCAATTTTTGTATTGAGATTTAATTTAATTATATATTATGAACTGCAGGGAGTTCTGAGTCATTTTAGGCATTTCCCTGATTATGTTATCTATTAGGTGAGATTTTTCGACTGTCCACTTTTAGGATAGGTGCTGCCAAAACTTTTATAAAATATGAAAATATTCCGTATGATTTTCTAATTTTCCCCAATGAAATAAATTAAGAACTAAGGTTAGTTGAGGATTAAAACTTACTCAAAGAGCACTACAAGGATTGAAATGAAATGTATTCCGAGGTCAAAGTTAATTGTATGTTTTATGTGTCTATTTAGGGGAATTAGGCTATGTCAGGACATAGTGAGATGGGTCGTTATAGACTTGTTATCGGTGCCGAGGTTTGGCACACTTAAGGATAAATTTTGTCAAAAACATAAGAGTGATGTGAATGCATTTAGTTAGGAAGTGATTTAAGATAGGGATATTTTTGTTATTATGAAATGTTTGTTGTATATTATTATATTCTCTCCAAATTTATGATTGGAAGTTTATTCTCGTAGTCCTTTCGATCCTTAACTCATGAGATAAGGCTAGTAAGATTAGGAACACATAATTAAGGTGATTACCGAAGAAAACATACCACCACGGAGTTGGAAGTAGCTTACTACACTATACCTAAATCCAACAATCTACGGAGAGCTCTCAAGCTGACAAGCACTACTATAATCAAAATGCCTTATGCATTTAATCAATCTATAGATTGAGCACTGGCACGCGCCACCGATTGATAAGGGGACGCAAAGACTCTGTAGTTTTGAATATTTTGTGAGCCAACATGAAAGCATAGGCACTTAGATCACGATTTCACACTAGTTTTAGCAAGGCATGTTAGTTTCTTAGCCCTAAACCTCCTTCACGGTTGCCTCCACCATTTGCCTCCGTAGATTTCTAATTCTGGACATAAACTTCAAAGCATAAGAAAATATTCTTCAAAGCCCCTAAAGAGGCATCATAAAAAGATGCAGTCATTTACAAATTGAGTGTAGTTGGATGTGAAAGAGACCTGTAAAGTCCAAATTCAAAAAAATGTTGTTAGTAATTCGGTACCAATATAACTGATGAAAGTCTCCAATTAAGAAACTAATGAGCAATTGGTCGAGAAAAGGATTTCAATTCTTACAAGAACATAAGTATTGAGCATAGACTTATTTGAAATTGAAAGTATCAAACTATTACAATTTTGAAATGCTCGGGAAAATGTTATTAAAGACTTAAAATGATTCTTTAAAGATTGCAAATCATAGTAAACCTGAAATATAAAATTGAAATTCTTAGGAAGCAAAAGATATGAATATCTTAAATTATAGAATAAGATTATTATTGGTTCAACTAGCAACTTGGATTACCTATTCTTTAAAATATTGGTTTAATTTTAACCGATTAAGACTTGCTTCCTAATTGGACTTAATTAAAAGAAAAAGTAGACTAAGCTTTTGAAAATAGAAATCTGACTAGACAAACTGAATCTTGATTGAAATATGACAATGGGATTGTTATAGGATCATTTACATTGTCTAAGTCGGTTTTTATGAAAATATAACAATTTGAAGTAAAGTATTGTCTCCTTTTCAAAACAAAACACGAAGTGAAAAAAAATATATAACCAAATTTGAAAACGATCAAATATTCTCATGATAGAAGTATTGTAAATTTTGATTATTTCTTACTTAAGTACCTAAATTATAAGTGATGTTGATTATAGTGGTTCTATGAGTCAAATAAAGTACTAAAAAACTAATGGAAGTAATTAAGTTAAGAGTGATCTATGTTAACACCGTATTAGGTATGATTGAGATATAAAGATCAACAAAGTTTCTAACACAAAAATGAAAGGTGTAGTTATAAGATTAACACATTAGAAGCTAAACTACTAGGGAAAGGATATGATAATAGATAGGATTAGCTATTAAATAAAACATGTGTTTGTGTTATGAAGTTTTGACTACCCAATAATTACTTCTAACCAAATTAACTTGTGATGCCTATCGCTAAAGCCTAAAATATAACAAATGAAGAGATAGATATATTGATTAAGTATCAATAACTGACATGTATAGGAAGTTGGTTTGAACTCCTATATTGTGAAAATTTTCAATAATATGATTTGAAGGATTGAAATAGTATTCTTTAAGAGTTTGGTTTGATGTTAGGTTGATCGGGTACTAGAAATACTAATTTTTCTATCTCCTCGGTTGAAAATAAATATATATATGAAATCATACAAAATAAGTGGATGAAAAGTAAGATACAAAGTTATTCTAAATAGTCCCTTGAAAGTACAACTTTTTTTGAGAAAAAAAAAGTTCAAAAATCCTAGACAAATGGAAACAATTTAAGGCATTAAGAAGCAATCCTACTATTTGAGTTGCCAAAGTTCTCTATTTCGAGCAAAGATTGGCTAAGAAAGACTTTAGTTGGTTGAATGATCAGAAGAAGCTATACCGCCCATAGCTAAATTTTTGAAAAGAGAAAAAAACATGAAATTGTTTTTGTAAGTCAATATAAAGAAGTTGTAAGTGGCGCGCGTTTTGATCAAAGTCGTGATAATCTTGTTAAAGGACTAAGAATGAAATAAATGTGAGAGTAGCTAAGATTGACAAAATTGAACAGAATAAACTTTACGTATAAATGAATAGTGAATTGTTGAGATGATTTGCGACTACAAAGAGTGACACGAATAGACTCCTTTAGTCAAGGTAAGGCATTAGAGTAGTTGTGCATGACCAAAAATATAAATAACTATTTCATAATTATAATTCATTCACATCATAGAATACTAGTGTAACGTATTCCCTAGTCTTTGAATAGTCGAATGAATTGGGAATGTTCAATATAAAAGAGTTTTTGAAGTTTTGTTGAAGTCAATTGGAAGCTAAGTATATGGAAATGAATGGTCTAGAAATTCTCATATATACATGAAAATAGAAATTTCAAGTGAATGTGTCCCAATAAAACATAATGTATCAAGCAATGAGGTTGATAGAATTTAATATATCTTTACTAGAATCTTACTAGGAGTCAAGCTCTAAGAGTTGATTGTTTTGAACCAAAGTAGTAGACAGCTAATATCAGTGAATACATTGTATATTAGATTAAATGTAGTGGTATACCACGTGATCAGTCATCAGTGAAGTTTTGAATCACAATGTTCTTTTAATTAGAGTTGATGTAAGGTACGTGTATGACGGTGAAGATACAAATGAAATGAAAAGGAAACTAATGACTTACAACTCAGTAAGGCAATATTATCCCTGTTGTTTGGAAATATTGAATAGAGGAACGTATGTCTTGCTTAATATGTTTAAGGAATTGAACATTCTTATATGGTAATTTGCAAAAGCCAAAAGTATTTATGGAATAGTGGTGAAAAGAGATATCATATTTATTACTTGTATGTGATACATGTTAAAAGTTATACTATGTGAGTATAATCAAGGAATATGTCGATATATCTGTTTAAATATGCATATCTACTAAAGTAAAGGAAATTAAAGATTTCTATTTATATGTAAAAAGTAGTTTCGTGAATAATAAGTGATTGAGATGTAAAATCAGATAAAGTGGAAAAATGATAGAAACCAATATGAGTGAGTTGGTAATATGGAAACTGGAGTAGTTATCAAGGCAATCTGGAAGTGATTGGTGGTTAAATGAAATAAATAATGAGTTTTTTATGAACTCTTGAATCGATAAATATGTGACAAAGTTAGAAAATTTGTTAACTTTCTAACTAGTTAAATAGAAAGTTAAATTTATTGGCTGACAATTTTGGGTTGATAATTGCTTTGTAGTCGACAACTTAAATGATATTGTAAATAGAAATTTAAAGAATGAGTAAGAGTTGCATGATGTATCTAGTTGTTTTTTTTATTGGATTTAAATTTGAGATCTCTTGTCATGGGATAATACAAGTAATTCAAGATCTATAATCATAGGATGACTTATGTTTTTTTCATATTTTGTTGAGAAAATCTAAAATGGTGATAGATCATATAGACAAGAGACTGTACTTTAATATTTATTGTCACACTCAAATGTTGTTTACATCGCTCATAAAATTAGACTAATTGTAGTTTAAGAATTGATTGGATGAAAAATTCTAATGAATATTGATAAGCGATAAGAAAGAAAAATGTGATGTGTATACTAAAGTTTTATTGATAGGAAAAGAATTATCAATGGTTTGTGGAATGATGTTCCGTTAAGAATAAAACTTGCTTATCGAAAAGCAAGATATGTTAGATTTTGCTATATATTGATTCTTGAATGGGATTCATGATATGAAATTAGTACTGAAACAATATTTATCAAATATTCCACAAAGTTGGTTGTTTGACTCATCTGTAATTCATAAATTGCCAGGATTTGCAAGGTTTAACTTCTAATTTAACCAAGAATTTAGAAATGAAAAGTTGAAATATTTATGATCTCTACCAACAAGTTAATGTAGACAACGAGGGTGAGGCTCCACTTAATGATTTCACTTGGAGGAAATCATTACAAGTTTAGATTAAAAGATTATTTTTTCGTGCCTTTTTTTGTTCCTTTAACTTGTAAGTTTAAATTTCAAGGACAAAATTTTTAATTCATTGGAAAGAACTTTGAATTTCTAAAACTCGATTAGGAGACTAATTAAATGATTTCAGATTTTAATTGGAATCTAGTATCCAATGTGGGACCCACGTATTACGGATTTCAGATCATAATAAGAAACATTATTTTTGTATGGCGTGTGTCTAATTGATGTAATATACTCAATTCGCGGTAAAATAAGGTTGAGTTGAGGTTGAGATTCAATGTCCACGTGCTTCAGAGCGCGTTGGGGGTTGTCTTAGTTTTTGACAAAATTGAGGTATTTTTTGGGGTTTAATCTAGGTTTAAAATCGAAGATAAACCTGACAATAAAAAGAAAAATGCAAAATGACCAACTAGGGGCAATGGACTTATTAAGAAATGGATAATAGGAGAAAGGCATTTCAGGTATTTTAGTATTCGAAAAATAAAACAGTGAAAAGGGGAGATTTTGATCAGACCTCCCCTTTCATTGTTTTCCCCAAACTGTGCCTTTCTCCTCTCTTGGTCGACCTCTCCATATCTCTAGTTTTTCCCTCATTATTTCATTTTCATGCCTATCTTAACGAACATATTTACGTCTCTCTCGTCTCTCTACTATGCTCCGCTGGTGCACCTCCTTTCCACTTTTGCTTGTTCACTCTTTGTCGACTAGAGCTCACTCTAATCCCTATTTTGGATGGGAATGAGCCACGACGAAGGGCAGCAAGATCAAAGCACAGTAGAGGTAAGTTTTTGGATTGGAAATTAAATTTTAATTTGGTTTTTCATTATCATGGTGAATGAGTAGAGTTGTGAAGAGTTTATTGATGATGATGAAGCTATTATCATGTATTTTTTTGTGAGATAGATGACGATGATGACAGTAGAGATTGAATAGTTATTGCTATTGTTGTTATTGCTATCGTGTTGTTGAAAGATGATGAGGAGTTGTGGTTTTTGTTTGAATTGTTTTGAGTTTTGGTGTTAGGAATCAAGGTTTTAATTGAGCCTAATGATTAGGAGTCAATGAATTCCAATTGTGAGAGAGAAAAAGAGAGAGATTGTTGCTGCTATGATTCCTTACCATGGATGGGTGCTCTTATGCTCGGATTGGCAGGGCATGCCTTACAGTCCATGGCACAGCCTACCAAGCTCAATGAGGGTTATAAAAGTACTTTTAATTTGATTTTCTTAATAGGTTTTGATTATATACATTATATTTAAGTTATTTTGGGGTTCCATAGTATGTTAACTAATCTTGGATTAGTTGAGAATGGACTCAATGGATTTGAATCCAAATTAAAGTTCATCAACTAAAACTTTCGTAGTTTGCACTCTTGTTAGGCATGATTCAAGTAGATGCCTTCAATTGTTGTGTATGTTGATTTAGTGACAATATGGAAGGGCTACGTTTGCAAATTGAGACTTATTAAAGTTTCTAATCAGGGTTTGGCTCGTATAGGTTATATGTAAGTTGTTTTCAAGTAAAATGAATAAAATCCCCATTTGGACTTCAAATTGGTTAAAAAAGTCTAAATAGGGAATTCATAGGCAAGTTGAAGGATTTTAAGAAACTAAATAGGTGATTACTATATTATTTATAGTCTAATAAATGGTTTATGACCTAGTTGAAAGTTACCCAAGAGGTGGTAAATTGGGTGTGATGGCCAATATTGTCTTTTTAAAACTCGTTTTACTTATCTCCTAAGTTCACTTCAATATTTAAGCTAAATGAGCGCGTGTAGTAGTGAAAGCAATAGCAATGTGCTGGAATGATTCATATGAATGAAATACTACACTAAGTAGGTTGACGAGATGTAAGTACACAATCTATTTATAGTGGCTTGATCCCTTGGATCTACATCCACTACCTAACCTTCTCAGTTATGATTTTGAACCACCACTTATATTCCAATAAGTGAATAAAGCTAAGCCCACAAGCTTGGTATGCCAACCTCAACTATGTCTTTCACAATTTCATTACCGCAATATGGAATTTTACAACCACTAAGCCTTAATTGGGAATTTAACTTGCCTAGATGCAACTAGGACTTTAACTTGTCTATTCCCTGATAGGGCTTACAACCTCTCCTATACACCGATAGGATTCGTAACTTAGTCTATTTACTAATAGACTTTACTACCTTTATAATTGAGAATAATCTGCCGCTTACAAAAAGTAAAGCGGTATAAGATGTTCTCATCTCACAAGCCAAATGTAATCATAAGATGAATCAAAGAATATGAGACTTTGCCAATTGAGATGCCTTGTAAATCAACTTTTATAGACTAACTCTCAATATTGAAACTAACAAAGACGAGTATGGATTAAGCTCAACTTGGTTTCAAAGAATGGCTAATTGATGCACTCATGAAAAATACAAGTTTAAGCTCAAGTTGTGCAATCAAAATCTCCTGACTCAAATAGATTAAGATTAAGAATAAAAACCTTTGTATATATATTGTTAAAACCACATAGCCTTGAAACCACAAAATTAAATATTGATTGAGCACAACTAGGTTTTAAGTAAATTTAATACACTATGAAAAATTACAATTAAGCTTAAGCAAGCGCACAATGTACTTTCATTTTATACAAAGTCAAGATTAAATTCAAAACCCCATTTTATTGGTGTTTCATACAAACACTTCAATGAAAACAACAAAATAAGTATATGTTAAGCTCTATGTGGTTTTTCTAGTTTTACATTCAAAATAGTGATTCAAATTTAAGAACAAAGGTGTAAATTCATTCTTTGTCTTATCTATACTTGATATTAAGTGCAACACATAATATGAACATATTCAAATCAATCACATATTGCACCTACATAAATCTTTAACAACATGATATAGATTAATCACAATAATGTAAGGAAAGATGAGAACTTATAACCCAAAATGTGGAGATGATTAAAAAATATTTGTATAGCGAGCCGAGAGCCTTATAACACTTCCTTTAAACTTACTTGATTTGCATAAGTTCTACTCCAATACCCCTCAAGTGAGTGTATGTGCTTGATCTTCACTTTTCTTGCAAAATCTTGATGTTTTACCTCTCTTTGTATGTGTATGTGCATGTGAGATAAAAAAACTTGTTCTTTGTGGTTTCGGTGTACTCTCTATTCCATTTTATTTGTTTTTGGCCATTATAGTCATCCAAAGGTCCAAAACAATCAAACATTTCAAATTAAAGGTGTGGATTGGAACCTATAGAAAAGCTGTCAGGTAGCCAAGATGTACTCCACCAAATCATAAGGTGCAATTTAGGAAGTGAAGCGTTTTCCATGGACAGGGGCAGAAAAATAATATTTTCTATTTTAAGGCTCTAAACCCCTTATCCTTGCTATGAATCACCTTAAACCTTTGCACGTGGTTTCTACTATTTTAATATGACCTAAAGAAAACACCAAAATCATTCAAACGATTTTTCTATGATTAAAGACAAAAAATCAATGTTTCGTTGCAATGCTAGGGAGTTTCTTACAAATATTTCTCAAATGATTCAAAAACCCTTCTAAACTGATATTAGTGAATCCAAAATCGATTCCAACAGTTTGTACACCTCAAGTTCATGCCACAAAACTAATTTGCTTGATTAAAAACATTTTAAGACATAAAAAATCATGAAATGCATGACTTCAAGTTCTTGAAAACCCGAAATTCATGAAATGCATGAATCTAATGTATTTGGCTCATGTATTTGAACTCTTATACCTTACATATGATGTGCATGACTCCATACATGCTTTCCGGTGCCTTTCTTTATCTCAATCATTATTTGAGCTCTTCAAGTCTCATTCCTTTCATTCTACTTGAACTTTAATTTCTAACTTTTGGGTTCCATTGAACTTGTGAATTCTAACAACGTTCAATACACTGAAATTTTTGAGAAACTTTTTTGTACAATTTCATATTATTTGTTAACATCAAAATCTCGGGACTGAGTCTAACTGATGGAACACTTAGTCCAACAATCTCCCCCTTTATGATGATAATAAACAATGTGAATGTGACAAACAAACATATATACTAAGTGCATATCAAGATCATAATGATCCATTTCAAGATCATATTGTTGAAGTTAAGTGTATTATTTCTCCCCTTTTAATAGCATAAAAAAGTGGGTATAGAGACTCTATCAAAGCTAAAAATTTTAAATCATGTTTAATCTCTTAATCAGGATCAGTGATGCGTGACGTCGGACCTGCATCGAGGTAGTTTCATGACCGAGGCAAGAAGGTCGAGGTATATATTATAATTGTTGTGGTGTATACCTAGTGATTTTATATGTGTAAATTACTGAGTCATTTCTAATTATGTATAAGTGTAGAAATGTGAGTGGGGATGTGCCTCGAGATACGTGACAGCATGGAAAAAGGGTAGAGACTGATAGTAGTAAGTTTATTTAGGCTTAAGGTAACTTAAATAGTGATTAAAATTTGGCTCTGGTTAATTATACATTCAATGTACCGAATTGAGCAAGTTAGAATAATAAAGATGTAATGATCATAAATATACCTATTGACATATCTAGACACCAAGTGAGTTACACATGGGTGTTACTAAGATTGAGTAAGTGGGAAATGTTTCAATATGTACATCATTAAGTAGGTCTTAGGATATGTGTGCACATGAGAATAAATGGTTACTAACCAACCATATCTATTTTATATAAAAAGCTAGAGATCAACTCTTGTAACCAAACTAATTTCATTTCAATAACTTAGGAGCTAAGTAAGGTTGCTTGGGAGAGAAGAAAATATTGCTACAAAAGAAGGATAATTAGAGAAGATAAAGGAGAAAACGTTTGGTATGGAGTAACAGGTGTTGATTAAGCTAGATGTTCATCAAACTTGGTACGCATCTCTCTATTTAAGTTTGAAACCGATTCTAGTTTTCGGCCATTTTTAGAGGATCGATGATTAAGTCTTTGAAATTGGTCGATATATTTAGATTCCTCATTTCAAGTTTATAATTCAGCTATTAAGAAGTTCTTACTTTGGTTCTGAAATAAAAAAGATATGAATTTTTGATGTTTGAAGTCCAAATTGAAAATTCTGCTTATTGTATTATGAACCAACCTAAGTAATTTGGTCATAACTTGCTCATTTTAAATCGAAATGAACCCAATTTGGTGGAGTTTGAAAGCTTACTAAAATGGGAGTAGTTTGTCCTAATTGAAGTTTTGTAGTTCAAATATTTTCATGTCCAAAAGTGCTCTACAAATAGGTGATTGCATTATGAGATTTTTGAAACTAAAATTTTAATTGGCATAATTCCCTAATTACTCGTCCAAATGATCTCGAATTTTAGTATGTTGTTATTTGTTAAGTTAGTACCTTTAATAAAAATTCATGAATTTTAAAACTATAGATCGGGAGAAATAAATTTTCTAAATCCATTGGTCGGATTAGGTTTTGATTTGAGTTGTATTTTGTAAAATCGTGATATCACTTATGTTTTAAATCGAAATTACACTAATCGAACCTTTTTGAAAGCTATGTTAGAGAGCAAAAACTTTGTAAAAGGGAAGACATTTAGATTTAGACAATTTCATACTTAAAAGTACGACGTAATACAAGACTAGAATTTCAATATTGTTTAGTTTTAAGGGATTGTTTAGGGTTAAGTTTCCTAAGCCTTTTGACCTGACCAAAACCCAATTTATTTAGATTAGTTTGATGTCAAGAACTTAAGGAAAAGTCTCAGGAATTCGGATACGTGATACAATATGTTGGGAGGCTGAAATAGCTTAAGAAATTGCATGGATTATAAGTAAATTAATTTAGATATTTATTTACATTTCATTCCTATTTACTTATTTTCTTCAATCCATTTGGACTGATTTTTCATTGTATTCTATATCCCATGACTTGTTGTCCTTTCTCATTTCATGAGGTTTCTTTCATGGTATAAATTGTTGATTAAATGATTTCTTTGACTCTAAATCATGTGCTATATCATTTTTTAATATTGATACATGTAGTCAATGAAATAATATGCTACTAGGTGGTAGTTTATGGTATTGTATAATCTATTTCCTTTGTGCATTAGTCATGTAATTGTTTTGTTGGATTCCAAAACCATGTCAATCCTTGAAATATGAAAATAGTTATTGCATTTAGGGCCATTACATTATAGAGATCAAGTGGACATATTGGTCACTAGACTTCTTGGGCGATTGGGATATCTCGACTATCTTGCGCAGTACACGAGAAATGAGTCCAAGAACAGGCAAGTATAACTTGGGTGACACCATACGGTATGGGACCTGGGGTTGTTGGTAAATATATATTATAGGTAACAAGCACCAACAAAATGTAATATAGGCAAAGAGCAATGCTCCGACTTTCATGTTGATGTAAGGCACATCTCCATCGTTATATAGTGGAAAGGCCGATGTGATGAATATCACAGCTGACAAGCCATAGATCATTTCCACTTATCCGAGTGTCAGTTTAATTTTGTTTAGCTCAATTATTTTCTACTTTCCTGTACTCTCCGTTTTTTTATTACAGTGGGTGCAGATTGATCAAGTAGCAGGCTAGGAAAAGAGAAGTTTGGCGAGTACCTCTGTGCCAATTGAGCGCTGGTATACTAAATTTTGTAGATTTCGATTTTGATGTATTACTTGTATGTATTTCTAATATTTTTGGGGTTGTTTATTATAGGTTAAGAGACTAGTACCTTGACCTGACACATGATGATTTATTACCGTCGCTTGTTATATATATGTATAGATGTGTTAGGTATCATATTAAAAGCTTCTGCTAATTTGAAAAGATTTTCGCTGAATAAAATCTTAAGTAAAATTTTAATTAACTCTGATTTATGAATTGACGTAAGATAAGTAAAAGTCTATTTGAAAAATTATGGGTAAGTAATGAGGTTTTTAAAGGCTGACTAATTCCTTATTAAGTCCTATCTGGTGAGATTAAGGCTTAATGATGGGATTAGGCTGGGTGATGCCCTAATTTAAGAAAGGGTTGTCTCCCCTATCAATAAGCATCAAGATGAATACAAGAAAAGACATTTCAGTTAGTTAATCAAGCATTTAGAAATAACACATGAAGGAAGAGACAAAAGGAATGTCATTCATTCATAGATAAGTAGTTAGATATATAGAATATCCATGGCATTCAATTACATTCACAAAAATATAAAAGATGGGAAAATGTAGCACATATAGACAACGACATTAATAAGAGTTAAGAGTTTACATATAATGCGCAAAATGAACTCTCATTCATGGATTGATCTTAGACACACCCCTATCATGATCAACCTAATGCTCCTTGTAAGCATATACAACTAAGTTTCCTAATCTCCCTAAAAGACTAATGACTGGGGCACGACAACAGTTCTCCTTGATGGAAAACCTTGCTCAAGAAAATGAAGACTCATAGAGTGATTTGCTAGAGTGTTATTAAAAGAAATGAGTCAAGCACTGATAGCATCAAAAAGGGTGAACTGAACAATTGCATATATATAGACAATGGATGCATGTCCTCTAGAGGCTGAAGTTCATACTGTTGGAAGATTCCTAAGATGCAGATTGTGGCGGCAAGGAAAATCATCTTGTTGTGGCATGTGTTGGGGTCTACGCTCTCCTATATCGATAGCAAAGTATGTATTAGCATATGAGGCTCCCTGATCTGCTTCTTTATTAACCCCTTGACCAAAATCATCGACGCCAACATCTGAAAAAATGATGCTCTAATCG
Source organism: Stephania yunnanensis (assembly GCA_039657365.1). Taxonomy (NCBI): domain Eukaryota; kingdom Viridiplantae; phylum Streptophyta; class Magnoliopsida; order Ranunculales; family Menispermaceae; genus Stephania; species Stephania yunnanensis. Next base: position 35,007,845 of record CM077590.1, on the reverse strand, counting down.
TATAGATCATGTAGAGTGTAAACTGGATCTATCGATTTTAAAGTTTCCCAATTACTTAATTTCAAGTTCGGGGGAGCCTCCTTTTATTTGACCTAAGTCTGAGTAGGTAGGCGATACATGTAGCCTATCTTTTGCAAGTTTGGTTCGCTCAACTTGTCTATCACCAATTTAAACAAGCCTCCAAATACAACATCAACTCAAAAGTTATCAAAGACATGTGTAAGCAAAGATACATAAGGTATGATGACCTAAACCTCGGTGGGCCTAAACTGCTCGACATAAATCATCACCGAGCCCCTCAAGATAACCCAGTGTGTTGGGTGATGATCTAGTAAGCCTTAACATACGGATAATAAACCAAGACATTCTATATAAGACAAATTAATGCTAAAAAGTGCGAAAATAAAAGCCTTTAAAGTTTAATAAATGGAGGGATTATAGTAGAAGTCTTACTAACAAGTTGACACATTTACGCGGGTTTAAAAATCTACCCAAATGAAATGCCCTATTTATTATATAAAACATCTCACTGGAAGGAGACCTCCTATGTTACAACCTTTTCTTTTTTTCTATTTAGAGTTGGACCTGAGGTTTAATGGGAAAATATTTGGTGAGCAAATATTCAATTGGCTCAGTAAAGCAGAAGCCTATTTTACCCTCAATCCTCCAAGTAATACCTATTGCAATAGTAACTAACATGCAACAAATGGATTTTAAGAAACCAATTATTATATTGTGTAAGAAATAAGTATTTAAGCAAAAGTAATATAAAATGCAAGATAGAATAAATCATGCCCAACAATGATAATTTAAAATGTTTTAATAATACATGAATTCCATAGAATCAAGAGAAGTGGAAACTAGATATTTCAACTAACGTGGACCCAAACACCTACTTAGCTTATCAAGAGATAATCTTGAACTGCTAGGAAGGACATCAAAGCACACTTATGTCCGAACACCAACATGACTCATCAAAGGGAAACCATGAACTGTCATAAAGGATATTAAAGCTATTTTTATGAAATTGGAATAGTTATATACATCAACATCTCATAACCACCATAAAAAAGGTAATAGCGGCTACTAGCCCTCCAACCGAAGGTGTAAGCATTCATTTTTAAATATCGATATACCAGTTCTAAAAGAATTCAGTTTAAAAGAATCCCAATGATATAATAAGAAAGATCAATAAGAGTGTAAAATAGACTCCAATGAATTCTATAATTTGATACATGAATTCTATCCTAAATAATATCAAGGCATGATTGAGGATAAAGCAAACCCTACTTACCTCAAAGCACTGCTATGTTTTCTTGTCCTAGCTAGGAAGCACCTATCCAGTTCTCCTCATATCTACTTTGGTATATATTCATGTATGAATTATCAATATGTTTTATTTGAGATAATTTTACTCACTTTGCAATAATTTATTGAAAACGAGATAAAACGCATTTCAAATATGTGTCACTCTAGCGATAAAGGTTTTTGGGGTTACTTACCACTACTTTGACCCTTGTTCCAACGGTATACTTCAAAAAAACATCTATAAATCTCAAAAACTAAGAATGTGTGATTTAACTCTAGAAAACTCCTAGCGCCATCCCAGCAATTGTGGGTTGACCAACAAGGCGTTGGGGTAGATTGCTGGCTTCAACTCCAAATACCCACAATTTGTTCTCAGTGATTTACCAACACCATACCTTACATGCCACAACATTCAAAAATCGCAAGATCTAGTTCCCCGAATTTCCAAGCAGCGATGTGGCCTATGTTGTACCACCTGTAACTAAGGAATGGAAGCAGCGCTAAACATGAATTCAAAATTCCAAAATCGAGCCCAAATTCCAGATTCTCCATCGACTCATTCCGACACCCAAGGTTCCAAATCCGATCAAAATAGTCATAAGAAACTAATTTGAAACCACAAGATCATTCCCCATCTATCAAAGAATATATTTGAACTACAATTCCACTATTAAACATAGATTTTGCAAATCCTTTTGAATAAACTAAAGAATATGAGATAGAGATGACCCAAATGAAAAATCAATGCATGAGTGTTTTTTTTCTATCTTAAAACTCTACAGAAAATTGTGACTCCATTAATAATCAAGTATGTGAATCAATTACAGGAAATTTAGAGATGCTGAGACAAGTTATTACCATGCTTTGTAAGATCTTGATAAGAGTTCCCTCTCATCTACCAAATCCACCAAGTAAGTGCTCTAGGGTTTTCTCTTCAAATTCTCTCTTTAGTTAATTCAATCTAAAGTGGCTTGAAGCCCCAATTGTGGTTTAAATACTAAGTCGATAGGATTAGGGTTGGTTGACTAAATCAAAACCCTTCATCTCATATTAGTCTCTTTAAGTCTTAGGACAATCCTAAGGTCCTCATTTAGTCCATCCTTTATATGTTTTTGACCAAACTGCCCCTTGTTGGGTTTTGAGGTTCATACGTAGGAGAAAATTCAAAACAATTTCGAAAAAACTCCAATAGGACCGAATAAAAGTTTCATAAAACTAGATCTACAAAAAGTAAACTATACCTAAATCTATGATTTCCTTCTCCGATTGTTCCATTTCCAAGACATTCAAGTGTGCGTCCTCTATTAGCAGTCCACACACAAATGGTGACCATAATTTGGAGTGCTAGATAACCTAAAAATAGAAAAAATGAAAATCTTAATTCGTTTTAGGGTTTCAAACTATATTTATATATGTAGATAAGCCCTCAATTAAAATCCTATTCATAATATAACTATTCTATTTAGGCGATTTAAACAAACTACACATATATTATTATCATGAATTTTATCATATAAAATTCATTACTCTTGACCAATTGAGATTGCACAAAGCCATTTTTTGTGTGCGACCAAATAGGTTCATGCAACTTTATTAGTGAACCAAAACCATTTTAGTGCACAAGTCATAAACGGTCTCTAGTAAGGCATTATGAGCACCCAAGTAGTATGAATATCAAAATAGATACAACTTAATGAATTACATTTATCATATCCTTTTATCGTGCGATATTCTTTAATTAAACATAAGGCATTGAAAATCCCCCTTAATGTTAAATCGTACTAGTCATGATCTTCAGGCTGGCTGAAAACATATAAATGACATTGACCATATCAACTCGCTTAGACTTGGCCATTAAATAGTCTAACAAAAATCGAGGGATCCACTGATATATCTTTCTATACAAAAAGGAAAAATTCTATCTTGATTACACACCTTCACATATTAATCACATGATAACCAATCACAATCTTCATAATCATCAAGTTAAAGACGACGTTTGATTGTGTCAAATTACAATGCACACAATATTGAAGTCTATAGTAATCTCAAGTTGAAGGACTAATGATATACCTATCATAAGTAACACATATGACTTAATCCATATGGTGTTCTCATAGCGGGCCAATGCAATACTTTTTCTCATAACAAGTACTCATGATCTCGATTTGTATTACTATAGATATGATCATTACATGACCATTAATCAAGATCGACACTAGCCTTAATTCATCATAGTTCCCAATATAATGATCAATTAGGGACATTTAGGATATTTTAACAAATACCCATGGATCTTACTGTAAGGTAAACATGCAATCACTTATAATGTAAAAGCAAATGAAAAGCTCAATTTTATTAACTAAAATTATAAGAATAAAAATGTTTATAGATTGACCTAAGGCACATGCCCCAACATCTTCCAATTACCCTTGGGCCAATCATTCATGTATCTAATACCTAATGACCTAACATGACCATCATGTTTCACTTATGGAAGAGCTTTTGTCAAAAGAACTACAACATTGTCTTCAGAAGGAACCCTGCTAATTCTCATGTCTCCTTACCTAATGATTTCTTAAATGAGATGAAAAATCTAAGTTTATGTTTGGATCGTTGGTGTGATCTTGGTTCCTTGGCCGGTGCTATTGCCCCGTTGTTATCACAATACAAGAAAACGAAGCTAGCTATACTCGGAACAACACCAAGTTCAGGTATGAACTTTTTTATCTAAATTACCTCCTAAGCTACATCGGACGCTGAAATATACTCATCTTCTATTGTAGAATCTACAATAGTTTCTTACGTCAGACTTTTTCAGCTCATTACGCCTCCATTCAAAGTAAACATCTATCCAGACTATGATCCGAAGTCATCTATATCAGTTTGAAAACTTACATCTATGTAACCATTCAAAACAAGCTCGTGTTCCAAACTTCCATATTGAACCTATTCGGTACTTTGTCTATAGAAGCACACTAACTTAGACCGATTGGCCTTTTAGATATATCCCTATAGATCGTAATCACAAAGATGTAAGCTATATCTCCTAAGTCATTCATTGAGAAACACTTCCATAACTAAGACTTGACATTCTGCAAGGTTGGGTAGTCATTTTCATTGAGTAATATATCATCAACATATAGTACCAAGAAAAGCAACCACGCTCTAACTGACCTTCTTTTATACACAGGGCTTATCTTCATTTTTAGTGAAGCCAAATTCCTTAATTGCTTCATCTAAATGAAGATTCCAACTCTGACAAGCTTGCTTTAATCCATAAATAGATCTTTGAAACTTGCACACTTTCCTATAATTCTCACGATGAACAAACCCTTTAGGTTGTATCATATATACGTCATCAAGTAACTTTACGTTTAGAAAAGTTGTTTTATCATCCATTTGTCATATCTTAGTCATAATATGCAGCCATGACAATTAAAATTATAATGGATTTAAGCATAGTCACAGGAGAAAAGTCTCATCATAATCAACAACTTGAGTCTGTTTAAAACTTTTTGCAACTAGCCGTGCTTTATAAGTATGCACATTTCCATCCATGTTAATTTTCTTCTTGAAAATCTATTTATATCCAATGGTCTTACTATCTTCAGGTAAATCAACCATGTTCAAAACTTGGTTATCATACATGGATGGCATCTCAAAATTCATGGCACTAAGCCATTTATTTTCCTCAAGGCTAGACACAACCTCTCCATAAGTAGTAGGCTCATTTTGATCTATAAGCAACACATCACTACTATTAGTAATAAGAAATCTAAATCTCTCAGGCTGATGTCTTATCATATCAGACCTACGGGGTCTTGTGATACATGTGGAGGTTTAACAAGTTCAAGACTTTGTTGATCTCCCACTGGCGGTTGAGTGTTTATTTGTGGTTCTTGAACTTCTTCAAGACATACTTTATTGTCATTGTTATCTTTCGAAATAAACTATTTTTCCATAAAGACATTAATTCGAGCAACAAACACTTTGTTCTCAGTGGAATTATAAAAGTAATATCCTCTAGTTTCTTTAGGATTACTAACAAAAACACGCTTGGTAAATTTGATAAATAATTTTTTAAAACTTTTTCGTCGTATGAAAAACCTTTCAGCCCTAAATCTTAATGAAAGACAAACTTCGTATTTTCCCGAACCACATCGCATGTGGTATTTTTTTCAACCACTTTAGAAGGAACATGATTAAGTGTAAATGCAATAGTTTCTAAGTCATAACCCCAAAATGAAATAGGAAGATCTGCATGACTCATCATAGATCGAATCATATTTAATAAAGTCTGAATTCTCCTATTAGAAACACCATTCCATTGTTGAGTTGCTGGAGGATTTAGTTGTGAGACAATCCCATAGTTTCTAAGACAATCATCACGCTTTTGGCTTAAATATGTACCACCTCGATTTGATCAAAATGCTTTAATAGTTTTACCAAGTTGATTTTGCACTTCATTCTAAAATGTTTAAAACATCTTAAAAGATTTACTTTTAAGTTTCATGAGATATACATAACTATATCTGTTGAAATCATCAATGAAAGTGATAAAGTACTGATAACCACCTCTAGCCATTGTGTTTATAGGACTACATACATCAGTATATATTAGACCTAATAAATCACTTGTTGTTTCACTGTGTCCAGTAAAGGGACTTTTTGTCATCTGGCCTAGTAAACAAGATACACATTTTTCTTACGATTGAAAATCAAATGAACCTAAAAGTCCATCTTTATGAAGTTTTGAAATGTGTTTCTCATTTACGTGGCCTAGATGACAATGCCAAAGGTGGGTTTGATTCAAATCATTTGAGTTAAATCTCTTTGTATTTACGTTAATAATAAGAGTGTATGTGCTCCTTTTCATGTTTAGAATGTAAAGACCATAACATAAATAAGCATTCCCATAGAAAATGTATTTACGAGAAATGGAGCATTTATTATTCACATTAATGAAATTAAAACAATCCAAATCCAAACATGAAAATGAAATGATGTTTCTAAGCAAGGCAGAGATATAATAACAATTATTTGAAAGTAAAACAAGTTTACTAGGAAAAAATTAACTCATAGCATCTTACTGCCAACGCAACAACATTTGTTGTGTTTCCAATTCGTAGGTGGACTTCTCCTTTCTTTAACTTTCTACTTTTGATGAGACCCTGCCCATCCAGTATCCATTACCGATGAATCACTAGTAGAAAATTTAACTTCAATAACATAAATACTTGAAGCAATAGTCGCACTACTCTTTTTTTCTTTAGATCTTAAAGATAGAGCTTATAATTTCTGAACCAATGTCCAGGTGCATGGCAGAAATGAAAATGTCCTTTTTCCATTTCCTTCTGAGATAGTGAATTTGATGCAGCCTTAGGCTTAACTTGTTCCACAGTTTTTGTAACAGTTACAATAGCCTTGGTAACTTTAGCCTTGCCTTTGCCCTTTTTCTTCAAAGTCTTTCTTCTTTGAACCATCGACACAGTAGCAATAGGTTTCTTGACATTCTGCTTAGCATTTCAAACATCAAATGAAACTCTTAAATAGACTTCTCTATGTTATTCATGTTATAGTTCACCACAAGTTGTAAATAACTATCATGCAATGAATTTAGGATCAAATCTGTAGCCAACTCTTGGCTTGTAGGAAATCCAAGTTTGTCAAGATAGTTATTATAGCCATTCATTGTTTAGAACATAAAAAACTAACTGATGCCCCCTCTGCCATTTTGCAAGAATAAAGGTTCTTCACTGTAGCTTCCCCAAACCCGATTAGGGCGATACCTAGTTTGAAACCATAATTAAGCCCAGATTGCCTAACCATACTTAACGAGAGCCAGTAGCTTTTCCTCCTTCGCCTGATAAACATCATTGTATATCGAATATCGATGTAAGACATTTAATAGATTTAGTGAAAATTTAAAACTTTTTTGATAGTTAAATTACGATATACAATATCAAATTAAACTAGAATAAACATCGGTTATATAAATTCCCCATCTTTTGTGATGTTACAAAACTATAATTCAATACAAATATATAAGATAAGAGAAGACTAATTACATCTAAGAGAAGACCAAGACTCATATATCTTATCTATCATGTAATTGTAGCGCTCGTCGAAAATCCTAAAAAGTTATTTAGGTTAAGCGCTCCAACTTGCTCGGTAAGTAGGGATTCAGATAGCCATCAACATTACACATAATAATAGGGAACATTATGCAATAACAATATGCATCAATGTTAACTACCATGAATAAGGAAAGTGGTCAAACACTTTGAAATTGTGATCCCCATCTTATTTATAATACTTGGGTATTACCCACCGACACTATTAATGCTATTGCTAGACCAACACATTGCGCATATGTGTTGTCTAGCAAATCCATTTGTGGCCAATGGTTCTATCTGAAACCCTTTAGTAAGTATTTAATCCAAGCAATCTATTGAATTGAGCCAGAGTTATATATCGGCGGGGAAGAGAACCCATTTCCTAGAAACATACTATTAAAACCAGGAGTTATAGTCGTGGTCACATTACACACTATTTTACATTTATTGAAACCCATCACGATTTACGTAGTCCACAATTGTAGTCTGTAACTACATGAACTACATATCCTAAGATAGCTAAGCAACGGTGATATATAAGCGAATCCATACTTACCTCAGGTTAAGTCTCCGTTACAAAATTCCTAAACCTTTTGATTATCTCACGCTCTCCCGGTGTTCCTCAACCTATTACTAATCTTTTGTGTTTAATATAAGTCTATTACCCTATGTTTAGAACCCCTAAGTCAGTCCCTAAGACCTTAAGAAATTTTACATAAAATATAGCACAGTTGATGTTTTCATAGGTGATTGCGCGCTCCCTCAGTTAGTGTGGCACGATCCACTAACTGGGTTAGTCTAAATTGATGAAGGGAGCGCGTTCCTATACTTAATGAAGCACGCTCCGCCCTATACTTTCTCGATAGTGAATAGAGTAGCAGCCACTATTTCAGTACTAATTCACCTAAACACCTACAAACACTATCCTAAATCATCAGGGAGGACCTCTAGTGAGGTATAAGCCATTTATAGTCGATAATAACAACAACTAACAAAGGAATCATCACTCAACTTTAAATTCAAATTAAAACTCAAAAAAAAATAAAACTTACCTATAGTGTTGGTGTTTGATCCAACTATTGTCTAAGCTCCTCAATCTTATTTGAAAATCACTTTCATGATCTTCAGATCTAACCCTTAGCTGCTCTTATCCTCTAACTGTTTCTTGAAGGATCAAATTGTGAGGATAAAAATGAAGGTTTTGATTTATATATATGGGTTTTCCTAGAGATAGGCATCACGCTATCTCGAGACTGAACAAGTGATTAATGTGTTAAAATGACATTCTTTAAAGTTATACAAATTTTAACACCATCAAACACTTATGCTCATCTCGAGGCTGATCAAACGATCCATATTATTTAAACCAAACTTTGTAGTTTTAATATATATATATAAATACATATACTTCATGTATTTCCTTGCCAACAAATTCACTGGACATGGTTACTAGTATTCTCGGGTGTGCACATTCATTTCATGACCCCCTCGTCGCACTTATTGTACCAGCTATTTATTGTTTATTTATGTATTTTTCCAATTATTGGGTTTTATTAATCTCCTATTAATCCCAAAGCCTAAAAAATTAATTAACAATCCAAATAAATACAAATTATCGTGAAATCACATGTACACGCTAATCGAGGTATTCTAGACTTATCCACCAGCCTAACTTAGGTTAATTAGGATATGGTTCAGTTTCAATCACCATCTAAGGTAACAAGTCATTACGGCCTCCTAATTCACAACAATTTCATCTACGAAATTAAAATAAACGTAAGATTACCTTTAGTTTCGAAGAGAAATAGAAGTTGCTTCTTCATATAGGATTCCAACTCTCATGTTAGTTCCTCATCTTCATGAAATTTCTATTTCACTTTAACCAACAAAATCTCTTTGGCTTTGAGCTTATGAATCTTGAGATCGAGTATCATAATTGAATGCTTATCGTAAGATAAGTATTCCCAAAGATCAAGTTCACTAGAATCAATATTTTGAGTGAATTGAGTTTTTGTTTTACGAAACATAGACACATAGAAGATGTTCTGAACTCCGCCTAGATAGGGAGATAGCTATAACCTGAATGCAATAGCACTAATCCTTTCTTGCACTTTGAACGGCCCAATGTCCCTTGAAGCTAGCTTAATTCTCAATCCAAACCTATACGGTCCTTTCATAGGTGAGACTTTCAACATACCATAATTGTCCTTTGAAAACTCGAACGACCTATGATATTTATCTGGTGTATCTCTTATGTTTTAGCTTTTCCATAGTCAGACGCTGCTGAATATGCTACATCCTTTCTTTGTAGTTATAAATCAATTCACATAAAAAAACGTATTTCTTGCAATTACCAATAAACTCTAAGACACAAGCTCAAAGCATATCTTCTAGCACCAAAATTAACTCCTCAGGCTACTCACAAGTTTTTCGGTAGTATACCCTACTGAGGTTAAGAATAGTTCCCAGCTGTCTCTGCAATTCACTCCATATTTTGGACATGAATCTTAAATCTCTATCCGAAATAATAGACATTAGAACTTCATGAAATCTCACACCTCATGTATGTATACCTTATATAATTGGTCTAAAGGATTTTGCTTGGAAACTGGTAAGAAATATGTAGACTTCGTCAACCTATCAATTACAACCCATATAACATTGTGCTTACAAGAACTCAAAGATAGACCGGAAACCAAATCCATTAACATATCTCCCCATTTCCACTCAAGAGTAGGGAGCGAATGCAATAACCTCCAAGTTTCCTATGCTTAATCCTAACTTGCTGACATATCTCATATCTCTTTACTAGCTTAACAATATCAGTCTTCACCATAGGCCAACAATAAATAAGCCTCATTTTGCGATTCATCTTATTATTACTTGGATGAATAGAATAAAGAGATCTATGAGATTTCCCTCCTACCTCTACTGATCCAGAGCTAGGATCTATAATCTATCCGATGCAATGTAACACATCCTCATAAAAAACTGACTAATTAGGATATTTTACACTAGTTGCTAATCCTTAACGCACTATATAATCCTGATTAGCTTTCTGACAACCAATCACCACTGGATCACCTCATATTCAGTCCAAATCTGAACATAGAAGATCGGGTTAGTAGCTCTGAAATTATCTATCTCAATTGATTATCTGTCTGTTAAACTTACATAAATCATCATCACAGTCATTTCCTCAAGAAGTCCAGACTAAGAAGCTCTTGTCCTAGCTACATTTTCTCCATATATCTGAGTTGTAATTGCATATTAAAAGTTCGTTAATGACTTTCTATGTAGTTCTAAATTACTTAAGTTCTAATTGACTTGTATAAATACTTCTCCACACACACAGACTTACGATGAAGAAAAGCATATAAGATTTTAAGGTAAACACCTCAACATCATATATAGCTTAAAAATAACAATACCTGAGAACTCACATAATAAAATATTTCTTCCAGTATTTAACATCTTCTAAATTGCAAGCTTCAAAATTGTATTATCTGGAACTAAGGTCAGCTTTATATATATTGTGTTAAGATTGAGAAAGGTCCTTTTAAGCTATTATACATCTCTTCCCCTCTAGGAAGCAAACTTTTGGTTCCTTCCTGAAATACTAATCCTGTTTCTCCTTGACTCTCAACTCTTTCTACAAACATATATCTCACTTACTTTTCCATGACAATTTAAACCGAAATACTGAAAAAAAGATTATATACTCTTATCAGTTTTACAATTACATCACCATTAATTCTCAGTTATCATTACAAATTATGTTAATGCATCATAAGTTTCTGAGCATGAACTTTCATTAATATAAGGAAAGAATAATATGACCCTCAAAGTTAATTAACAATTAGCTTCCTCCTACTGATGTATCTCATATTTCTTTGGTCCTTCTCAAGTACTTAAGAATGCACTTTACCACTATCCAGTGACTCTCACCTGGATTAGACTGATATCTGCTTGATGCACTCAAAGCATATGATACATCAGGTCAGGCGCATAACATAGCATACATGATAGATCCAATAGCTGATGCATGTGGAATCGTGTTCATGCACTCTCGCTAATCATTATTTTATGGACATTGAGTCCTACTGAGACTTATACCATGACACATTATCAACGACCCTCTTTTAGAGTCTTGCATTCCGAACCTATCCAGTACCTTGTCAATATAAGCAGTCCGACTTATACCGATTAGCTTTTTAGATCTATCCCTATAGATCTTAATCTTAAGGTTGTGTGTTGCAAGTCTTAAGTCCTTTATTGAGAAACACTTCTGTAACCAAGATTTGAAGCTCTGTAAAGGATGGGATGTAATTTCAAATAAGTAGTATATCACTAAGATATAGTACAAAGAAAATGCCACACTCCCATTAACTTTCGTTTATACACAAGGCTCATCTTCATTTTTAATGAAACTAAATTCCTTAATTCCTTTATAAAAATGAAGATTTCTCCAAGAATCTTACTTTAATCCATAAATAGATATTTAAAGCTTTCACACCTTCCTAGAATTATAATGATGAACAAACCCTTCAGACTATTTCATATACGCATCCTCAAGTAACTTTCCATTTAGGAAAGTTTTTTTGACATCCATTTTCCGTACCACATAATTATAATATGCAACTATGGCAATTAGAATTCTAATGGATTTAAGCGTGGCTACAGGAGAAAAAAGTGTTATCATAACCAACACCTTCAGTCTGTCCTAAACCTTTTGCTACTAGCCATGCTTTATAAGTATGCACATTGCCATCCATGTATTTTTTCTTCTTGAAAAGCCATTTACATCCAATGGTCTTATTGCCTTCGTGTAAATCAACCAGGTTCTAAACTTAGTTATCATACATAGATTGCATTTCAAAATTCATAGCACTAAGCCATTTATTTACATAAGGGCTAGACAGCCTTTTAATAAGTAGTAAGCTCATTTTGATCTATAAGCAACACCTCACTACTATCGGTAATAAGAAATCCATCTCTCAGGATAATGTCTTACTTTATCAGACCTACGCAGGCTTTGTGATACCTGTAGAGGTTCAACTAGCTTAACACTTTGTTAATCTCCCACTAGCGTTTAAGCGTTTATTTGTGGTTTTTGAACTTCTTTAAGACTTACTTTATTCCCATTGTTTTCTTTTGAAATAAACTCTTTTTCGATAAAGACACCATTCCGAGCAACAAACACTTTGGTCTCCATGGGATTATAAAAGTAATATCCACTAGTTTATTTAGGACAACCAACAAATATATACTTTGTTGATTTGGTTCGTAATTTTTCTAAGATTTATCATGGTATGAAAACCTCATAGCCCAAATTCTTAAGGAAATACAAACTTGGCCTTTTCCTAAACCACATCTCATATGATGATTTATCAACCACTTTAGAAGGAATACAATTCAGTATAAAGGTGTAAGTTTTTAAGGTATAACCCGAAAAGGAAATAAGAAGATCTGCATGACTCACCATAGATCGACCCATATCTAATATAGTACAATTTCTTCTCTCAAAAACACCATTCCATTGTGGAGTTGCTAGAGGAGTTAAATGTGAGGCAATCCCGAAGTTTCTAAGATGATCATTGAACTCTTAGCTCAAATATTCATCTCCTTGATTTGATCGAAGTGTTTTAATAGTTTTACTAAGTTGATTTTTGAACTTCATTTTGAAATATTTGAAACATCTCACAAGATTCACCTTTATGTTTTATGAGATACACGTAACCATATTTGCTAAAAACATAAGTGAAAATAATGAAGTACTGATAACCAACTCTATCAATTATGTTTATTTGACAACATACATCAGTATGTATTGGACCCAATAAATCACTTGCTCTTTCACTATGTCAAGTGAAATGACTCTTTGTAATCTTGCCTAGTAAATAAGATACATATGTTTCATATGATTCAAAGTCAAATGAATCTAAAAGTCCATCTTTGTGGAGTTTACAAAATGCATTTCTCATTTATGTGGAAAAGACGACAATACCAAAGGAAGGTTTGACTCAAATCATTATACTTGAATCTCTTTGTATTTATATTAAGAATAGGAGTATCCGTGGACCTTTTCACGTTTAGAATATAAAGACCATCACAAAAATCAAAATTTGTATAGAAAATGTCTTTAGAAGAAATGGAGCATTTATTATTCGCAATAATGAAATTAAAACCATCCAAATCCTAATATGAAACTGAAATGATGTTTCTGCTTAAGGCAGGGACATAATAACAATTATTTAAAACTAAAACAAGTCCCACTAGGTAAGATTAACTCATAGCATCCTACAGCCAATGCAACAACCTTTGCTCCATTTTCAATTCGTAGGATGACTTCTCTTTTCTTGCTTTCTATTTTTAATGAGACCCAGAACATTAATACAAATGTGAGATCCAAATCCGATATCTAATACTTAGGAATCACTATTAAACAAGTTAACTTCAATAATGTAAATACATGAAGCAATAGACACACTACTCTTTTTTTTCTTTAGATCTTCAAGATAGAGCTCGCAATTTTTATACCAATGCCCAAGTACATGGAAGAAATGGCAATTTCCATTTTTTTCTTTTCCTCTTAGGACTACGAAGTGGAAGCATCCTTAAGCTTGACTTGTTCTATAGGCTTTGTGACAATCAAAACAACCTTCAAAACTTTAGCCTTGCCTTTGGCCTCATTCTTCATAGCCTTTGCTTTCTGAACCATCAACACATTAGCAATAGGTTTCTTGACATTCTGCTCAGAGATTTTAATCAACAAATGCAACTCGGGATAGACTTCTCCATATTATTCATGTTATAGTTCATTGCAAATTGTGAATAACTATCAAGCAATGAATTCAGGATCAAATCCATAGCTAACTCTTGGCTTATGGGAAACCCAAGTCTTTCAAGATGGTTAATGTAGCCCTTCATTTTTAGAACACGAGGACTAACTAACGCACCTTTAGCCATTCTGCAAGAACGAAGGTTCATGACTATTTATAACCTTTCTTGCTTAACTTGCTTTTGGAACATTTCCTTCAGCATCGTAGCCATATCATAAGCTTTCATATGTTTCATGTCCTTCAGAAGTTCTGGAACCATAGTTGCCAACATAATGCATGCAACATCAATTGAGTCATTTACGTGCTTAGTATGTGCATCCTTCACGAATCTTAAAGCACTGACTGGTGGTTCCATAAGAATAAGATTATCCAGGATATACAACTTATATTCATGTTTAAGAATAATTCTCATGTTTCTGAACCAGTCAACAAAGTTTTTCCCGGACAACTTATTCTTCTCAAGGATGAATTGTAGTGATAAGGGATTAGTGTGATTTTAAGAGGCTATGGATCTACAACAAAGATTATGCAAAATTCCATTTTAGTATAGAGGAATAGACTATAACTAAATCAACAACCTCCTAAAAATGCTATGTTAATATGAGGGACTAAAATCCATGTTTTGCTTAATTCCGAAACAGATAAGGCATGACACTTTGAATTAGGTTATCTAGGTAGGTACTAATTATCAATTACATCATATGTAACTTTTAGTTATTTTTATGAGATTATGATATCTTATGTCTTAGCATGTTTTATCTCATCTATTGTCAAAAGCTCTAAATCATTTTGGTAGCTTTATTAAGTCCACCTATTTCAAACAATAGAGTAATCGTTACTAAACTTGTCTCACCAAGATAAAACAATATACTCTGTGGAGGTAGAACCATATTGATATGATCGAAGTCTTGACAAGTAGTTGAGAATGGATGGCACTTAACTTAAAATTTAGAAGAGGGATTTTTATTTATTTTACTGATCATAATTTAAACAAGATAAATATCATATATTATAATGCATAAACAATCACTAAACTAGTTGGAAAATTATACTAATATTGACTATTATATGAATTTTATTGCGCTAAAAAAGTTAATGTTTGTCTCGTTGGTGGTCAGCGAGTAGTGGATCTACTGACCGATCAGCGGACTGGGGTATAGGGACAACACCATTTTTTTAGATAACAAATCCTAGTTCCAAAAATTGAAAATCTCCTAAAATTTCTTGTTGTTTTTGTCAATCCAATTGACCAAAACTACCCCTTATTTTAATTTCAAAAAATATTAATTAAAACGTTTATAAAGAACTCGGGTCCACCATTAAATTAATATCTTATCCTAATCAAACTAAGATTTAAGATACTTTGAATCCTTATCTCATTGTAATTTAAAATTGTATGAATCTTTATCCAATTAGAATTTGTTATATATCTCACCTATCTTATAGGATTTATAATTCTTACCTAATTACAAGTTAATCTTCTATCGAATAGGAATATATTAATAGATAACCATAATGAGATAAATAATTAAAATCAATTTCGATTCTTATTTGTACAAAACAAGCAATTGAATCGAGATACAAAATATTAATCATGCATTCAACACTAGATTCATATTAAATTAATGATATTAACCTAATCATGATTTCTATCACGGAGACATACATATTTATTGAACAAAATGAACTATGAATCCAACTCAAAAATCTCATTAGCCTAAACATGAGTTCTACAATGTGAACATACAAATTTTTCATCATCCATTATGAAAACATATGTTAATCGAAATATTCTAAACATGAATTCGATCATTGAATCAAATCATATGTATGTATCAAATACATGGATTAACAAGCTTTAAAACCAATTCTTGATAACAATTATCACATAACCTATATGCATATCATATATACATTAATCAAGATCATGTTTTTCGAACATATATCATATATACATTAGAGAAAACATGCAAATGTTTAATAGAGCTGAGCTTAAGGCTTTGATACCACTGTTCGAGTTTTTAGGTTCATACACAGCGAAAAATTCAAATCAATTTTTGAAAAACTGCAACAAGATAAAAAAAAAAGTTCCATTAAACTAGATCTATAAAAGTAAATCATAATTTAATCCATGATTTCCTTCTCTTATTGTTTGATCTCCAAGATAGTCTAGTGTCCGCCCTCTATTGGAAATCTACACATGAATGGTGACCACGATTTCGAGTGCTAGCCCCAAGTGAGAAAGAAGAATTTTAATTTCTCTCCCAAAATCGAGAGAACTTTAAAATAGCAAAAATGAAATTATTATTTCCTTTTAAGGTTTCAACTTCTATTTATACATGTAGATAAGCCCTCACATAAAATTCTATTCGTAATACATCTATCGTATTTAGGTCGTTTAAGCAAATTACACATATGCCTCCTATTAATAAGTTATCATATGACGAATCTAAAGGGCTTTATATCATTAGTTTTATCATATAAGATTAATCACTCTGGACCAATTGAAATTTTACAAAGACATTCTTTGTGTGCAACCCAATAGGTCCGTACGACGTTGGCAGTAAACCAAAATCATTTGGTACAAAAGTAATAAGCGATCTCTAGCAAGGCATTATGACTACCCAAGTAGCACGTATATTACAATCGATACAATCTAATGAATAACATATATCATATCCGATTATCATGCGATAACCATTGATCAAACATAAGTCATGGAAAGTAATCCTTAATGTTCAATCATACTAGTCTCAGTTTTTAGGTAAAATGAAAATATCCAATTGACATTGATCATATTAATTCATATGGACTTGGCCATTATTAGTCTATCATATCAAGTGATCTACTGATATCTCGCTATAAGATAGGGACAAATTCTATCTTTATTACAAACCTTCACATATTATTCACATGGTAACCAATCACAATCTTTGTAATCGTTCGGTTAAAGACAATATTTAATTGTGTCAAATTATCATGCTCCTAATATTAAAATCTTTGGTAATCTCAAGTCTAAAGATCAAACGATATACCTATCATGAGTAACACCCATGACTTAATCCATATGGTGTTCTTATAGCAGGTCGGTCCAATACCTTGTTCCCTAACAAGTACTCAAAATCTTGATTCGTATCCCTATATGCACGATCATCACATGACCATCAATAGGGATTCATAGTAGTCTTAATTCATTATAGTTCCCAGTATAATAACCGACTAGGGAAATTAAAAAATATTTTTAAAAAAACCTAAGGATCTTTCTATAAGGTAAACATTTAATCTCATATAATAAAACAACAACTAAAAACTTTGATTTTATTAGCTAAAATTATAAGATAAACAATGTTTTTAGATTGACAAAGAGCACATCCCCCAGCACCCTCACCAACTATTCAATTGATTTAAAGATAAAGCTGAGAGATAAGACTTTCAATATAATGTATAAGAAAGACATTACAGTTATTTCTATCGCATAGATAAAACACATCATAGCACATAACATAACTCATTCTCTTATCTATCATTACCCCCTAAAACTTCAATAAAACCATTTATTAAGTTCTAGGTAATTAACGACCTAAGAACTAATCTCCCATTCGGTGAACCTAGACTTCTATTTAGTTACAGGTAATGAATTCAGGTTTTAATATTAAACTATATCGGAGCTATTCCTTAATTCCAATAAAGCTCGAATAGTGAGACCAAACTCTATATGTCTTGGCTCATATGCAAAACTATATCAGAGTAGTTACTAAAAGCAATTTTTAACCAAACTTTGATACCAATAGTAATATTCCCTTTCCTGGATTAGAGAAGGACTAGCCGAAAAACCTAATTAAGCCTCGGTACAACAATCAGACTCAATTATAGTAACCGTACAGATGTTGTTCATACTTGATAATCATAACACAATATATCATATATCGAATAAATAATTAAAAACGTGGTGCAATTAAAACTTTTTCAATGATACAAATGATATACTAAACTGTACTAATTAATGTCCAAAACCAGTATCACCCTTAATTTACAAAATAATCAAAAACCCTCTTTTCATACAAACTATATCTTAAACAGCATAATATACACAAAAGGTAATATCATACATTAGAAGATCTAGAGGCTCCTAAATGATCTTCCCTTTACGTTTGTCTGAGGCTGCTAGCTGAGAACTAGTACATGAAATGTTTATAAGAGGTGAGCACTCCAACTTGCTCAATAAATGACTCACAATTATAATTCCTATAGACTACCTAATAATTGTGGAATATGAATAACAATTTGAATCCAACAATATCTATTAAAGCATGATAAATAATAACATAATAGATAAATAAATGCAAAACCATAGTTTTATAGCCCCTACGCATATGACATTATTTATCATTCATTTATAAAAGTAATCTCTTAGTTACGTAAGAATACCAATACCCAATATCTACACATTGGTCGATGTGTGATTTCGTCTGTGCATTCAAGAATAGTGAAGTCTATGCACTTTGTGGGATATGAACGTCAATACTAAGCCACATGTTACGAAGGTAAAAAGGAAAGGCTAATCCTTACCACCTCATAGCCATTCAATACTACGTTTTGCTCTTATCACTGTGCAGTGCTCCCAATCCCAGTCCATATCCTACGTGAACTAGGCATACTACAATCAAAAGCACAAATGATATTTGTAATTGAGTCCTACTTACCTTGACCTCTCGTCCTAATCCCTTACTGACCTTTCATTCGTTCGAAGTGTGTTCACCTAATAAATCTTGATTTTTTTTTAAATTATGTTGATCAATCACTCCAAGATTGATTTCACAAGAAAATCTTATGCTTCCATTCGATTTCTGCCTCTCATCAACTATTTCATTTTTCATTCTCCTATATTTGTTGAAGCTAATAGAAGCACTTTATTACTTAAACCCCAAACCATTTATAATTATATATATTTATACTTATATTTCAAGAAACCAACACTCCTCCTCTACACCTGATTCGAACCTCCTGCTCAAACATGTATATCAAGAATGTGCCATGCAACATGGGTTTTTATAGAGATGTGCACATGCATTCATCTCGAGGTATGATTAACTTCTAAATTCATCAATGTCTAACACCTTATGCTAGCACAATTCCAACTATTATCAATTTGATTTGCTAACTATATGTTTTATATGTATCTATACATGCGTATATTAGCGTGCCTATAGTCTGGCTGTGTGCGCCGACATGTTTACTTGAGCATGCACACTATTGTATGACCTATATGCGTCACCCTGACCTACACACGATATTGGACTTCCTAAAATTCATCGATTATAGGCTAATTGATTTCAATCATTTCCGTAAATACCAATACATATCATATAAACATAGTGCAATCACGTAAATCCATACACATGTTATTCGAGATAATAAATGCTTAACCTCAAGTTTAACTCAGATTCATTAGGATTAAGATTAACACTAATCACCTTCTTAAAGTAACGGGTCATCACACATTTGGTCCTCAGACTTTGAAATGGTGCATATTTGGTCTGGCTAGATTGTTAAGTATGTTTATGTGGTTAACATAACCTACCACGTAGTTGGTCTTTAGTCAAACTACTTATTCAACCATGAACTGGACCGAGTTTCTAAAAGAAACCTTAAATTTATGTCAAATCTTGCCGTGTTCTCGACTCTCTCCCATATTCCTTCACCTTCAACCCTCTCAATTCAACTATCCCTCCCTCTTTATGTTCTGCACCTCCCTCTCCCTTTGTCCATTCAGTCTCACTCCATCTCAATCGCTCTTGCATGAATGTTTCTCTCTCATGAACATGGAGACCATCATTGCAGAGCACCTTCGAATTTTCTAGCTAATTTCATTTCAAACATTTAATGAGAAATAAAAACTACTACTCGATCAAACTACACAAATGAGAAACCAACTCATTCCTGCTTGAAAAAAGTAAATAGCTTGGAAGTATTTTATGAGACAAGCAAAGTAAGTAAGAGCTTCCAAATTGAAAGCATTGTACATAATTCAAGAAAAGCCATTGAGATGATACATAGTGATTCATCAATCCAATAACCTTATAATGCTTACTATTTCTTAGAAAGTCATAACAAATTAGACAAATTCACTTTGTGAGCATGGCAAGTTTTCACAAATTCTCTAGCAGTGTTTGTTGGTTTTAGTTATTTTTTAAATTTAAATAACCTTGTGTTTGTATGCGGTTAGTTTTTTGATAAAAATTTGTAACATTTAAGTAGGACCTATACCAGAACCGGTTCAAATTATTTAAGGCCAGGGGCAAAGACATCCCATAATTTTCATATACTACACAACAATGAGTTTTTTTTAGATAGTAGAATACTTAGTTTTGGTTATCTAGTATAATTCTATACGTTATAGCTTATTCTCTGGAAATATATGATATTAATATATTTAAATAAATAAATCAATGATGAACTTAAAATAATTTTGGAATGAAAGCAAATACACAATTAAAGTTGTGGTCTCTAAATCATTAAATCAACTATTGAATAAAAGAAACTGATAAGCTAATTAAATTTGTGCTCTAGTTGGCATGCATAAGAGAGTGAAGAAAATGGAGAAAATAAAACAAGTTTTTTTAGGCTCCGGAGAAACAGGTTTTGAGTGTTTGCAGATAATATTCATTTATTTTAGTTTATAAGTTTATAATTTATGACTTGTATTTAATTAATTTTGCTTATTAATATTAAAACGTATGAAGAAAGTTTCCAAAATATTATATGATGGTTATTTAATGCATGCAAGATATGTCATGACTTCATGCATTTCTTAAATAGCAGCTAGTTACGAATATGGTACATATATTATTAAGAAATAATTAAGAAAAATACTAAATTTACTCAAACTAGAGACGTAAAATGGACATATATGACTTGTGGGTATCCATTGATTTATGCATCATTATATATGCGCATGAAAATTGTTGTTCATCTAAAAGGCACTACAAGTACATGCCTACTTTGGGTTACCTCAACATTTTCTCATCTTTGTTTTTGTTAATAAATATAAATTTATTTTATGTACAATGACTATACATTTATATATAAATTAAAAAGTTATGGCCCACAAAAAATGGGGGGGGTCAAGGCTCCCACCAAGCCCTGCTTGGGGTCGGCTGTAAGTTGTATGCATACAACGATTTAAATATGAATGAGAAAGTGAATTCTCTCAACTACTCCTTTGGTTAGTGCTTAATTGAAATGAGATGGAAAGAGTTAATTGATGAATTGGGGGAGGGCCAGAACAAAGAGAGGGAGGGAGAGTCAAATTGAGGGGGGTTGAGAGCGCACGAACAAAGGAGAGTTGAGAGCATGATGGGGAAAAAATTTGATAAGGTTCATGGATGAATCAGCGGTTTGACAAAGAGCAGGTTGCATGGCAAGTTTTGTTAGCCACACCAATATACGTAATCGTCCTAATAGTAGAAGGAACAAACGTACAACAATGAAAGTTAATGAACCAAAAGCATAAAAAATGAAAGTTAAGGGACCAAAAGATAGGTTTTCTTTTTTAAGTTACCCAAAAATAAAAATAGGCGAATCGTAACTTTGATATTTTTCTTGATTTGGTCCTCAAACTTTGTTCAGTTCATTTTCAGTCTTAAACTTTTATTTTTCTTTACTTTCAATCTTTTTTTAAGTTGGAGACTAACAGATAAAGATGAAAAGGTTCACAAGCAGTTCGCGATTGAATTTTTAGATTGATGAATCAGTTGGAAACTACCAATACGAATTGCTCATGAACCTTTTTGGCTTTAATCGACACTCTCCAAATTATCAAACTGACAAAAAATAGATGAAAATGAAGTTTAGGGAGAAAAAGTGAACTAATGAAAGTTTGTGGATCAAATCAAGAAAAACGTGAAAGTTCATGGACTAGTCAATTCTCTTTGCTAATCTATACTAATATAATAGAAAACATTAAATGGTTAATGTGTGAATCTTTTTTGCCACTTTCTTCCAACTGTGCCCTTATCTACTTTAGCAAAATTATTAAAAATAAAGGCAATATGAAAAATTACTTGTCCAACCCAAATAGATAGGCAATTAGAATTTAAAATTTTTAGATCCTCTTTTTCAAACGCGAGGTTCCAAATGGATCAGTTTCTAAAACTATTTCAAAGCTTAAAATTAAGAGATTGAAGGGATTAAATAAATTCATTTTAATAAAGGATAGATTTGTTATTTGTTTTTCTTTTAAAAAAAAAGACTATTCAAAGAATCACTCCACGTTATGTATAACTCCTTGATTCAAGGTGTCGCTTTTAAACCCTTTCAAAAACATTACCTAAAATACACACATTTAAACTCTTGACGTTTCATTATACATGGAAACTCAAAAATGAAGAAATCATAATTGTCAAAATTAAGATTATTTTTCTCACCCTCACTTACTCTCTCCTTATATAAAGTTAGTTATCTTCACGTTATATACTCATTGTGTGACGACCCATTACCTTAAGTAAATGATTAATGTTGACCCAAATCTTAATTGACATGTGTTAAGCTCGTGGTTAAGTTCAGCATACTTTGATTCATGTGCGTAAGATGGCATTAACATATTTGTGTTTCGATGGTGTGATAATGAATTAATTACACTGTAAGCTATTAATAAAAATTAAAATAAGCCTATAACTAGGAAATAAATAATTGATATATAAAGTTTTGGTACACCAACTATGATGAGGGGTTGTTAAATGAATGTGCTTGCTCGAGCTTACTCATTGGTACGTTCGGTTGCTTTATAGACATTAAAATACATATACGTATATATATAAATAAATTTATATATAATTGATATATAAATAAATTTATATATAATTGATATATAAATAAACATATTGTTTAATTTAATTAATGTAGAATATTGGATTGCCTCGAGATGAACGTAAGTAAAGGATGTGTAAAGATGTGCATAACTTTCGAATCAGTATATCTTTAAAACAATCTCCAATAGATAGGCCTCAAGATCGTGCGATGCATATCTTAAGGAAAATCCATATACATAAATAAATAAAATCAAACTTACCTCTCTGTTTTATCGAACGATTAAAAGGAAGTGAAGTAGGTGAGGGTTTGATTTTTATAATCTAAGAAATCGGAGGGATATAATGATTTGGAGAGTGATTAAGGGATCAAATAACATTGGAGCCGGTGATTATCATATTCGGTAAGTTTAATTTATGTTATTGAGAAGAATTTGTGAATTAAAGATAGAAGTCTCATTAATTATGTTGTTGATGACTGGAACAAGTGTATGACCTCATTTAAGGGCCTTCCAGAGGTTGTGGGGAAGTGATGGATGTGTTTGTGGTGAGTTGGTGATTGTTGTCCTATTCTCTGTTGAGATGCTCGATGGTGGAGCTCGCTCCCTACAGCGAAGAAGTGCACTCCCTTCGTAAATGAACCTAGATGGTGGAGCTCGCCTAACAAAAGCAGGAAGCATGCTCCTACCCTTAAAATAGTAATAATGCTGAAATGGCTTAAGTAATTTTTGAGAGTTTATAGATCGATTTAGGGGTCTTAAACCTTGCGTTTTGGCCATATATTAACCTTAAATGGTATATGTTAGGTGTTCGACTACTAGGAGAGGTTTAAGTAACCTTAGAATTAGTGATTTTAGAAAAAGACTTAGGGAAATTCGATAAAGAAAAGTTGGACTTAATTATATTATCAATGGTGCTATGTAAAGTAGTATATTTAGTTCATATAGTTTGTGGACTGATAACGAGGGTAATATACAGTAACAAGCATAAAACTTAACTTGCAACTCGGAGGTGAGTTGGATTGAGTTAACTATATATGAATTGGTTATGAGTTTGCTAAGGATTAGTTAATAAATATAAATTACCATCCTACCTTTGTAATTTTTGGTTCAATATCATCGTCCATTATCCAGAAGTGTGTGAAAACTCAAGCAGTCTTGAATACATTTATGAAGTCACACATCAACCAATGTGTGGATTTCATTAGTGGTATTCTTAAGTAACTGATAGATGACTTTAATAGTTGAAATGAAACGTGACGTGATAAGTATAGTTTCTATTGAACTTTGGATTTGCATTTGTTATTTGTTGTTATACCGTTCTGATCGCACTGAATAGATATTTGTTGGAGTCATATTATTATTCATTATTTCTTGTTTATTAAATAAACTTTTGATATATAATTGTGAGTTACTTATTGAGCATGTTACAACGCTACCAATTTACACATTTCAAGTTTACAGATAGACATTTCATCTAAAGGGAAGGATAAGGCCTAAGAGTTTTATAGTCTTCTTTGCGATGTAATGAGCCTTTCTTGTATATATATATTTATTGTTTGAATTACATTATTGTAATATAATAAATTTAGGAGGTTTTTGTAAAAGAGTTTTGGTTTTGTTAAACTCAAAATTTTTGTGTATCCTTTATATTATTGAAAAAGTTATTTTTTAATTTTTTCGCAACATATACTTTGATTTATATTTCAATATTGATATACATGTTAAGTTTATTAGGTAAAGAAAGAGAGGCCACTGTCTGTAGTTAAGTCAGGATAGTGTACCGGGGCTTAATTAGGGTTTCAAGTATGCCCTAATCGAGATAGGGAATTCTATGCACTGGGTTGGATGTCCTTATACCATGTACTACTTATGTCAGATTTCTTCATACCATATACTTACTTGGTTGGATATTTATACTATATATACTCAAGGAGTTGGATATCTTCATATCATACACTTGTTCGGTTAGACAGTTGGGTATCGTTGTTGCTTGAAATGGGTACCAATTTTCATTCCTTCAATTAGGTAAATTTTATCATTTTCTCTTTTGATTGTTTTCCATTATTGCATACTTTTTATATAAGAAAAATTTGGTATTTTATATATGATGGTTCACGCATATAATTTTTTTCCATGATTATCATTTAACATTTATTTTTATTCTTTTCATCCACTTTTAACCAATTTTGAGGATTGATGGGAAAGGAAATTTTTCATGCTTGTGATGCTTGGATGTATAACTTAAGTATTTCGAAGAGTCTGGAAGATACCTACATTGTTTTAATTCAAAAGAATTTGGCAACCTGACATCACGAAGGACTTTCGACCCATTTCTCTATGCAATGTTTTCTATAAGATTATGGCAAGGTTGTTTCTAACGGATTTAAATTGTTTCTTTCAGTTATTGTTTTTGAATGCCAGTCAGCCTTTGTCTCATGGAGGTTGATATTCGATGATGTTTTAATTGTTTTTGAGATATTGCATGCGATGAGGTGCAATACGAAAAGTAAATATAGTAGTTCTACTCTAATGATTAATTTTAGAAAAGCATATGACATAGTTGATTGGTGATTTCTTTAGGCTATTTTACTAAAATTGGGTTTCTTGATAAATTTGATGGAATTTATTATATTATTTGTTTCATCAGTCAAATTATCAATATGCTTGAATGGTGACCTAATTGGGCCTATTGTTTCCCAAAAAGGGTTGAGCTAAGGTTGTCATTTGTCTCCATATTTTTTCATTCTTTGTTCGGAGGGCTTATTGGCTTTACTTACGTGGGCTAATCTGTATGGTCAAATCCATGGTAGTAGTGTGATTTGATAGGCACCAATTATCACCCACCTTTTGTTTTTTGGTGATAGGTTTTTATTTTATGAGGTTCGGTGGATGAGGCTATGGAATTAAAACAAATATTAGATACTTTTGAGGAAGCTTCCTGGCAAGCAATTAATTTTTAGAAATCTACAATGTATTTTTCTTCTAATGTTTCAAAATTTCTTGAAGCTAATATTAGACATTGTTTGGGTGTGGAAGCTAATTTACATGATAGTAATTATTTGGGACTTTCGTCATTAATTGGAATAGAAAATTGAGAAATTTTTTATTTCTTAAATTCAAGAATGTGGAAAAGACTGTTAAGTTGGAATCATAGATTTTTCTCCAAGGGGGAAAGGAGGTTATTTTGAAGGCGATAGCACAAGCTCTCCTAACTTACTATAGGAGAACTTTTATAATTACAATCTCTATCACAGACTCTCTCCAAAAAATGATGAACTCTTCCTGGTGGGGTTCAAGATCAAATGGAGGATGAAAACTGCATTGGATGAACTGGAAGAAATTTTTTGTCAGGAAGGAAGATTGAGGTTTAGGGTTTAAGGATTTTCGTAGTTTTAATTTAGCGATGTTAGCAAAGTAGGGATGGAGACTTCTAAAGTGTCCTAATGCTTTGGCCACGAGAGTTCTTAGTTCTAAATACTACCTAAGGGGGGATTTTCTGAAGGCAAAGATTTGCCATAATCCAAGTTTTAATTGGCAAGGAGTTCTAGTAGCTAGAGTAATTCTTGAACGAAGGTGTTGGTGGAGGATTGGGGTTGGCACAAATGTTAAGGTGTGGGATGATCCATGGTTGAAAGATGATGAACTCTTCTTTGTAGCTTCTGATTGAACTGAGGGTCGATTTGGAGGATATTACAGTGAATGAGTTGATGATGCATTCATCATGTGAGTTGAATATGGGTTTAATTGAGGAATATTTTAATCCTAGAGACTGTAACTTAATTTCGAGGGTGGCCTTGAGCAAAACAAATTTTGATACTATTTTATGCAATTTTTCTAAAAATAGCATTTATAATGTAAAATAAAGTTATAGAGTTGCATTGGATATGAATGAGGACTTGGATTTACAAAAGATTGATGGAAACCGGCAATTTATTTGGAATCTTTTTACTAATAAAAACTAAGCACTTTATTTAAAGGGTTGCTCCGTGATAGCCTTCCTGTTAAAAGGAAATTGGTGAAGCAAAGAATGAATATTGATGATAGATTTGTATTGTGAAATGAAGGTGTCGAATTAGTGTTACATCTATTATTGGGATGTCGCAGGGTTCGTGGTTGTTGGGCGAGTAATCTAATACTTCACATATACATGATATGTTTGTTTTCTCAAATTAGTTTTTCAACCAATGTGTTTTGTTAAATGAGACTGCAATGGAGGGGCTTTGTATGACTTTATAAAGCATGTGGAAGTATAGAAATGATGTTTTGTTGAATGGTAAGCGAAGATTGTTGAGATGTTTTTTTAGTGAAGGGTGGGCTTGGCTTGGTGAATGGGAAAGGGTTAGAGAAAGAGCTCATTTTACTTTTACGGGGGCATCATTAAATAAGAGGAGAATGGCATGGCAATGACCAGAAGAGGGGTTTGTCAAATGTAATATTGATGCAGCAATTTAGGAGAATGAAAGCATGATGGGAACGGGAGCTATTATCCTAGATGAGAATGGAGTTATGCTCAGAAGCTTTACTACAAAGATAAATGGAGAGGTTCATCGCATTAAGCAAAAGCCATTGCATTCAGGGAGGTTCTTAGTTAGATCAAGAATAAACATTTTCAAAGGGTTGTCTTTGAATTGGATTCATTAGTCGTGGTTTAAAACACGCAGTCGAAGGAGCCAATTTGACATAATTTGGTTCTCTAATTCTAGATTGTAAGGTTATTCTAGAGACTGAAAGGGATTGGAGAGTTCAGTTTGCACAGAGAGAGACTAACGAAGTAGTGCATGTTATGGCAAAGTCTGCTAAACTTCATGACTTAAATTGTATGTGGTGTGAATTTTTACAAGAAGTTATTGTGCTCAATGTAAAGGATGTGATTTTAGCCTGATTAATGAAATGATCTCCATTAATTTGTAAAAAAAGAACTAAAAATGTGTTGCAGATCCGACATTTTTTTCATGTTATTTATGTCATAACTTACACTTTAAATTTTGATTAATTTACACTTGTCTACGTCACATAGATTTTGGTATAGAAAAGGGTGCAATATGTGCACCTTGGTCATTACTCGGGGCACCCCATTAACAAGTGCACATAAGAAATTTGTCAGGGCACTTTTATTTTGACCAAAATACCCCCTGGATGTAACTGTTGAGCACCCCAGTTGGATTGAACAAAAATCTTTGGAAACCCTAAGCATTCCCACATTCTCGTTTCTCCATATTCCAAATTTCTTAGTCTTCTGGCTTGTTCCCATTTGCACGTCAATCTACCAAGTTATGTGGCTATTAACTGGGTAGTTTTTGTACTTGGCATTGTTAGGGTTCATGGACGTGTTTGGATTCCATAATTGCATGTAATTGAGGGGAGATCTGAGGTATGTATATGTTGTGGTTCATTTTTACCTAGATTAGGTTCGTTATTATTATTGGATGCCATCGAAATTTGAGAAATAAGTGTTTTTTTCTCAAATCCCGTGGTCTTCGGCCACACAGGACCGTTAGTTCATATGTAGTCTCGGCCACACGGTGCCGAGACTAAAACCCTGCCACAGACATAAGGTAAGCAAAACATATAAGTCATGTATCATTTATTATATATCGAGACAGCTTGAAGTGGTCTCGATGAGCCTTTACAGAGACAATATTGTCTTAAAATTTTGATGTTAATGTCTTAAAACCTACAATCCAAGACTACGCAATATGTCTCGATTATGTCACACCGAGACTGTAACAATGCTCTCGGTTACGCTTCACTGTAAGTTAATTTTTTGTCTCAAACCTGCTTGATCGAGACATTGTGTTTTTTATTTTGAGTTAATATTTTTTTGAATATTAGTGAAGTATGCTAAGCATTCGTTTTCTAATTAGATGTGGCCAGAGTGAAAGCAGTAGTATCGAGGCACGACGTAGATGGCGAGCCGACAAGAGCACAACATCGGGTCAATGTTGCAACGACATCTACTAGTCCTTCGGCCCTCGTTGACTATGGCAAGATGAGGCCACAAACTGCTTCGTACCGGAAGGAGAAGTAATAGGCTACTCAGACTTCGAGTGTACATGGATGCCCATATTCGGGGAATGCGGTGGAGGCTGAGACAGCTAATGTCCCAGTGGGGAGAAGGAGTAGTAACGGGGCATAAACCACTACATCCCAAAAGCAAGCTAGTAGTTGTGGAATGTTGTGGAGCACGAGCATGACCAATGTGCTACATTCCCTGGTTTTCCCATTGAGAGGTCTTTACTGAAGAGCTACAAGGATCATGTTGCGGAATCAATTTAGGAAGGTGATAAATGTTCTCGATGATTACTTTCATTTCATTTTGCAACAATTCTCTCAATTCATAAATTGTAATGTATTTACTAATGATTTGTTTCTCATTGCAGTATCGTCCAATGCTTAAGTGCATAAACCATGGGGCCCAAATAGCTGAGTGGGATCTCCAGTCTTGTCACACCAATGCCCAGGCACTAAAGAGATTCATTCAGAGGTCTGGTTTGGCTCCACTTATAGACTTTTCCTATAGGAAGGAAATAAGGAAGTCATCTCAGCATTCGTGGAGTGATGGCATCCAAAGACTAATACATTTCACCTACCCTTTGGTGAAATGTCAATCACGCTCGAGGATTTTAGCCTGCTTTTGCATATCCGCGTGGTTGGTAAGGTGGTAGCAGTCGAGAATTTATGTCGATAGTTGGAGGAATCTCACGTGGAGGCGATCAAGATTATTTCCAACTTGCTTGGAGTTGGTATTAATGGCTGAGGAAGAGGTGACCTACACGAGAGGTTTAACAAGGCGACTAGCTTGGCTGAAGAGTTGTTTTTGTCCACGCAAGTCCAGTAGTAGTTCCACTTCTCGTACATACCCTAAAGTGGAGTGCACTGCACTGGCATACTTATTGTATTTACTTGCATGCACTTTATTCGCTGATAAGAGTGGGTCAAGAGTCCCAATTTCAATGCTAAAGTTTGTATAGAACTTGGATGAGGTCGGGACTTACGCTTGGGGTGCTGCTACCCTAGCTTACCTCTCTCGTCATCTTAGGTCAACCTAAAGACTAGAGGCCTCACAGATTGCAGGATATCTAACTTTACCAGAGGTATATATTTTGTGGTCCTTGTGGCTTTGGTAAGTTTGTATTTGGTCATGTAATTATGTTTTTACTACTTAATTAAGTTAAATTAAATTTGGTCATTGGTATTTAGGGATGGATATATGGGAACTTAGCTCTTTAGCTCGCAACATCTAATGCGAAATATTTCAAACCCATACACCCATAGGTCTCGAGGTGGATAGAAAATCATTAGACGATAGTGATGTGCACGAGGTCAGTGCCATCCGCAAGACCTTTGATATGTTGCGCCCGAGTGAGGTATGCGATTGATTTGGTTATTTTTGGTATTCAAATTTATGATGAGTATCTTTTAATGGTGTTGTTGAATTCATTGGTTTAGGAGACTTGGGATCCATACTTTAATGTCAAGCTCGATGGTGTCATTTTGATCATCACTTTCTACTCTGGTACGCTTAAGTACATGGATGTGGTGGAGCTGTACCATCCAGAAAGGATCCTTTGGTAGCTTGGTCATGTTTGAGGGGTACCACCGGCTTCATATTTCCCTATCAAGGCGAACCGAGGCTGTACCGCATTGAAGTACTCGATCAAGTACGGGTTCGTACCAGAGAATTGGGAAAGGTGGCATTCCCATCAGTTGTAATTGAAGACCGAGGCAAGAAAGCGAGGTTCGACTTCATGGCCACACTAGAGTATCAACCATGGTTCCTTCAAGTCTCGCATCCTACCATTGAGAACCCGAAGATTGGCGATAAAGACAACGATATGGTAGCGGAATGTGAGTTGTTTGAGGTAAACTGCTTAGATTTAATATTAACTTGTAACTATTGTGTTATGTATTGTTTTATTGACATTTTGGGTTTTCTATTGAATAGCGTAATCAAAGTGCCTTAAACATCGTTTTAGCATGGCTACACTTGCCAGCGAGAATGGCCAAGATGGAGGCAGTGGAGAAAATGGCTAATGATGTGGTGGACTATCTGATGGGTAGGGGTTTTGGCACTGCTACCACCACCACCACCACCACCACCACCACCACCACCACCACCACAACCACCACACCGACCGTGCCTACTAGGGATTCCTAGTATGACAACACTGCCACGCCAAGTTCCTCGCAGCCACCCAAGTCACAACGTACATATATTAGGGGCAAAGATAAGAAGAAGGCTAAATTTGGTTAAGTACTTATTGGATTTGTGAATTTGGTTAAGTACTTGTTGGATTTATGATTGAATGGGATGTTGTTTTGGTACAATTTGTTGTGAATTTTAATGCATTTCTTCTTCTGTTAATCTATGCACTCATAGATTTCTTACTGTTTGGTATTTGCTTTACTATAATTTTTGTGTTGGAATGGTGGTAGACCCACTTTATTTGTTAAATTTGTTAAGAATTGGAAGTATATTGTGTCAATCATTTTGCTGACAGAGTCTCAGTCAGGCAAGTCCGTGATTCATCACAACGTCTCTGTTTGGCAAAGCCGAAAGAAGTGAATTTGTTTCGGTTACAACCCACATAAATGTATCTTCATATTGTACGTACTCAGGTTCTCGTCAACAAACATCCGAGAATTGTGCCAAATTACGATATCGCATGGCTGAAATGTTATGCACTGTTTCAGATATATGGTATTGACATGATATGGGCGCCCCAACTGATTTGATTAAGGCACAACAGTTTATTCCGATTATAAGGGGTTTCACCAACCTTTGAACGTTATTTTGCTACCAATCTCATTATAGGGTGAGCGAGACTCAACTTGCATTCGGTTGGGCGTATCGAAGACTAATGCATGTTTCTCGAACCTGCTTGGCCAAGATAAAATTTTCACATGATTATTGGGATCTATTGAAGTGTGAGGACTTTTCACTATGATATAAAAAGGGAACCTCAAGGAATATATTATTGTGTTATATTTTTGGACTTGGTACATAATTGTACAAATTAAGTTGTGGATTTGGACTTGGTACACAATGTGTTAAGGTTCTGATAAGTCGATAATTATGGCGTGCCTAGCTGTGAAGAAGAAACTGAAACCCATAGTTGGATATCAATACTAATTCCCTAGCCTTGAGCATCAACATCCGCG
This sequence comes from Stephania yunnanensis, assembly GCA_039657365.1. Lineage (NCBI taxonomy): Eukaryota > Viridiplantae > Streptophyta > Magnoliopsida > Ranunculales > Menispermaceae > Stephania > Stephania yunnanensis. The sequence continues at coordinate 34,975,605 of CM077590.1, read as the reverse complement.
AATGTCCTCAGCAAAACGAATACGGGGGGGACCAGTGCATTAGGCTTCAATATGACCTGTCAATTAAAAGTCCAAAATAAATATTATTGCAAATTATGAATTAGTAACCCACCATAATGCATGCTAACAAACAATAAGAAATGAGTAACTTACCTTAACCAAATGAGTGTCGTTCGTATTTGTAATGCCAATGACGACACGATCCTTCGTTGGTGAAGGGGCACCACGTAAGGGAAGAAATCACATGCAACTACCCTTTGACACGTTCACTAACACAACGTTAAATGTTGTCGCAATTAAAAGTCCCATATCTGAAAGGGTCATTTACTTGTCAAAACTCATTTCCATACCTTCATGAAATTCCAAGGCCCATATCACCATTATGTAAAAACCTCTAAGCAAATCCCTCCAAAACTCGTTGTGATTTTCCTATTCCTTAACCAATGTGATTGTCTAAGGCCTGTCTCACTAATGTGACAATCCAAGACTAGAGGCAACATAACGGAATTCGCAATGACCATCACTATCCACATTAATAGTACATTCAATGTACTGAACCCAATCCAATTAAATGGTATGAATGAATCCAATCTCAATGTTCCTACAGATGCCCCCCTTGTTCGATGAAATTTATGCTTCACTTCCTTTACCTTCCTTTGTGCACTTGTCGCCTGCTCGCTTGTGAGTACAAGCTCAAAGCCACTAGGATTTCTTATCATTGACATGTCATCGTCCTTGACTTTTTGCTTTTTTGAGTCATTGTTTTCTTTATTTCCTTTCTTCCGCTTTTTTTCGTAACCACCAAACGTCGGTCTCCCCCTTGTCCTAACCTTTGCCTTTAGTGCTACGTCTGCTATCACCGAAGGACAACTAATCTCTCTTCATTGTTGAATAACCCTAAGACGGGCATCTTTATCAATGCATGATTCAAACTGAGCCACAACCCTCTGAATCTTGTCATTGAATTTATAGCCAGTATGATTAACAGATTTCTCCTATATCATACTCAACGTTTTCCAAAAAACATGAATGTCCTCAAGTGGTATAGGTGATCTGGCAAAAATATGCTCGTTAAGCTCATGCGTGCAAGGAAGACCGTAATTGGTATGTAGCGCTCAACCACATAAGAACAAGTCTTTCCCTACATCCTCTGCATGTGCAACCTCATCACGAATCAACTTCAATGTTTTTTTTAGAGACATAACCTCGTAAACAGCGATACAAAGCCATCCATTTCTATATGTTGGACAACATTCAGACTAACCTCAAATGAGGCTTTAATCTTGTGATGTTATATGTCAAGGATATCATGTATGACACTCCAAAGAGACTCAAAGTTTGCAGTACAACTGCCAACATATTGTTTGAGAGTGGAATGAGAAGACTTAACTATCTGAGTCGTGGTTTCTCAAAGATGAAACACTGAATCGGTCCATGCATATATAAATTTGTCCTTGTAATCTCGCAACCAAGTATTCTCCAAATAAATGATCAATTCTTTAACATTTTGGTACTCATCACGCATGGTACTCCACCTAAGCTCGAATGATGCTTCTATCTTAGCATACATCAAAACAATCCACTTATCACTGAAGAGTTGTTGCATTTCACTTCTCCCACCTGCAACTTTAATATGATTCCTTTATCATGCATTGTATATTGTCCGCAATGTCGATGCATTATTCGCATACTTTTGCCTCAAAGTATTCATGATCTGCTGAGGCTTAACATTGCCTTTACTCATCTGATCTAAAATAACAGCCTCATCCTCATTCAATCTTGATGTAAATGAGTGACTTTTCACATATTTCACAGTGTCATGGTTGTGCTTGCCACTTACAACTCTCACATACAACTTTGAGTCTGGAAATTCCTTGATCACGATAAGAAAAAGGCACTTACATTTTTTGTACCGGTGTTGGGCCTTGTGTTGTCCTCCTTTTCCTCTCTTTTTGTCACATTTCGTGATATTTTGACCAAGTAATTTTGCTTTAGCAACCCCAAATCTTTGGGAAGCACCCCTATATGTCCCAGATCTCTCACATGCAATTGCTACTCTTCCCCTACAACCATTCCCTCTGGTATCGAATTTCTTTGTACCCAATAAAAACTTCCTAGCACGACCTGTAGGTTGAACCTAAACGATAGCCTTAGCTCATGTTTCAAAAGGTATTTCCCATGTAAAAAGATTAGAGAAGTCTTCAAAGCCACTTGCAAATGGCACACTTCTTGATGGCGCACCTAGCGATGGTACACTTATCTAAGGTATTTCCTGTAAAATACATCATGAAATTCGTTAGAATTAAGAATCAGAATGAAAAAATACTATAAATTTATAAGTCTCGGTAACGTAGGTCCAATACAAAATGCAATGTCTTTGGATGGGGTAAATGAGACCCAACCGAAGGTCTCAGACCAGTGCCAACTGAAACTTATTACTATGTATCGGTTTATACTACCTGAGAGTACATTTTCAGGCTTGGTTGCCACTCTCGAGGCTTATTGAAAAGTCTCAATACTATGTATCCCAAACAATCGTGCTGCCTCCATTTATCTGTGATTTGAAACTCTAACACCTTCAGAGGTATAAAACTCACCTCCAAATATCTCACATCATCTATAGTTATGTCTTCGACATCCATTGTACACTAAACACACTCGAATTGTGCCAAAACCTATATATAAAGAGGCAAGAATGCATCAATCAAAAACTATTTCCATCCCACTAACACGTACTACAATGATCGGACGTGACGTTCTTGTTGCTCTTTCCACATAGGCTGAGATACAAAGATTGCGCCTTCTGAAAAGGAGCTATCTATGTACCCAGTCATCTTCCTCAACTGAAACAAAAACGTAGTGAATATATTCTCTGTAGTTCTGTTTCGGCATAGGTGTGTACGTCTTAGCAACTGGTATAGGCTTATAGGTCACGGGAGTTTGGAAGAGGTGAGTGGGTGTTAGTTCGGTATTTAAAGGTGTTGGTGGAAAGGTTTCATTAGGAATCCGAAAGAGGGTAACGAGATTAAAAAGAGGTGAAGAGAAGGAGAAGGTAAGGAGGCTGTGATGGGTTCGAAGGAGAAGGAGAATGAGGTGATGAGCTTGAAGGAGAAAGGGAAGGAAAAGGAGGTGACGGGCTTGACCATACTGGAGAAGGAGGTGACGGCAGAAGGAGAAGGACAAAGAGAAAGAGAAGGTGAGGGTGAAGGATTTGATTTTGATTGGTTAGTTTAGTTGAGGTAGTTTAGGATTAATTTTTTGGTATATTTTATCTTAAATTTTTTATTAAACTTGGTTTTGTTAAACATTTTTATGATATGATTTTTGTTTAGTTTAGTTTAGTTTAGGATTTGATTTTGCTTAGTTTAGGAATCGTTTAATTTTAGGAATTTTCTTTGAAGTGCATTATTTAGGAATCAATTTTTTGATAAACTATTTGTAAAACGTTTATTTTTTGTTAAACCATTTATTGGGTAAACTTAATTATTTGGTTAAAGATTGTGTTAAACTATTTTTTGGTTAGTTTAATTTAGTTAGTTTAGTTAGTTAATTTAGTTAGTTTAGTTTACTTAGTTAGTTAAGTTAGTTTAGAATTTTTTAATTGTTAAAGTTTTTATTTAAATTTTATTGGTAAAATTTTGATTTTGATAAACTTTTTATCACATGAATTTTGTTTACTTTAAAATTTAATTACCATTTAGTGTAGTTTATAATTTGGTTTAGTTTAGTTTATTCTTAGGTTTAGTTTAGAAAATTTGTTTTGAAGTGTTAATTTAAGATTAATTTTTAGGTTAAATTTTATGTTAAACATTTTTTTTTTACTTTTTTTGATGAACGTATTTTTTTGCTGAACTTTTTAGTTAAACTTTGTTTTTGGTTAGTTTAGTATAGTTAGTTTATTAGTTTAGTTAAGTTTAATTTTGCTAGTTAGTTTGGTTAGTTTAGGAATTGTTATTTGTTAAAGGTTATGTTAATTTTGTTTGTTAAAATATTATTATGTTAAACTTTTTATCATATATAGTTTGTATAGTTTAGGATTTTGTTTACTTAAGTTTAGTTTAGTTTAGTTTAGTATTTGGGTTAGTTTTGACTTTTGTTTTAAGTGTAAATTTAGGATTCATTTTCTTGTTAAATTTTGTTTTAACATATTTATATTTGTTGAACTATTTTTTTGTTAACCTTTTTTATTGTGTTAATCTTTTTAGTTGAACTGTTTTATTGTACTCATGTGTCCCTCAATATATACACAAATTGAATTGACTTTTTTATTTTTTGCAGGACAAGATCAAGACAACAAACGGTTGGCTAGAGAGAATTTACTCATTGTTTGTTGCACGAGCTGTTAGGTTAGGATTTGATTTTGTTAATTTTTTTTAGAGTTATTAATTTTCATTTAAATAAAATAACGAACTATATTTTTAATTGTAGGAATATTAATTTGAAGAGAAAAGAGGAGGAAAGTAGTAAGTTCAAAAAATTAATATTTCTATTATTATTTATTTGGTTTTGTTATAATTATCATGTTATGTAGTTACATAGGTATTTTTGAAAAAAAAAATTGGTTGAGATGTTCATTGCATGGTATGTGTGCTTTACAACATTAACTAACTCAAACAAAGGATGTACTTGAAGTAGATAGATGAGTATGCTTTGTAGTTGCGCTATTAAGGCGATCCCCTACATCAAAAATGCTCTTCAAATCCCCCCAATATGATAAAATTTTTGGCTAGATATTTGAAAAAAGGAACGAAAAGAAATCTAGAATAATTAATGATAAATATAGTATATATATTAGTCTATTTGGGAACAAATTACTATGATATTGTTTTGATGAAATATATGCTCCCTATGAACTAGTTTAGTAGTTTTCATCGTTTGGGATGTAAATATGAGTTATTAAATGGTTCTTGATGCGATCAAATGAGTCTGCTCTGTAGTTGCACTGTTCTGGCGATCTTCTACATCTGAAACTTGGATTGCACTTTAAATCCCCTTAATATGATAAAATTTTTGGCTTGAAACTTGAAAAAATAAATGAGAAAAAGTCTAGAATATTTGATGATAAATAAGTATATATATATTAGTCTGTTTCGAAACAAATTACTATGGTCCTGTTTTGATGAAATACATACTCCTTATCAACTAATTTAGTAGTTTTCATCATTTAGGATGTAAATATGAGTTATTTAATGGTGCTTGATGCAAAGTCTATAGTTGCGTTGTTCTGGCAATCTTCTACATCAGAAAGTTGGATTGTACTTTAAATCCCCCCAAATGATAAAAATTTTGGCTTGGTATTTGAAAAAAGGAACGAAAAAAAGTCTAGATTATTTGATGATAAATATAGTATATATATTAGTTTGTTTGGGAACAAATTACTATAATCTTGTTTTGATGAAATACATGCTCCTTATGAACTATTTTAGTAGTTTTCATCATTTGTGATGTAAATATGAGTTATTAAATGGTGTTTGATGCAAATAAATGAGTATGTTCTGTAGTTGCGCCGTTCTGGCGATCTTCAACATCGAAAGTTCAATTGTGCTTTAACTCCCATCAGTAATAAAGTTTTTCGAAGCATATATTTTCGTAATTCGTGATGTAATCCTTTTAGATCAATGTCAAATAAATTATATAGGTCATTAAACATAAGAACATCCCATTTCTCTTTTATGCGCGCGATGAAATTGTAAATAGTTTAAATGGCATCGTGTACAATGCACCATCATCAGCATTGTTGATGGTTAAGTTTAGGACAAGTTGATGACAATTAATGGATGACGTATGTAACGTGTTCAATATCTCATCTACAGAGATTATAGTTAGGATGACTTATCACCACGTGATAATCCTCCCTAGAGTTTTGCAATATTTCGTCCCTGTGTTACTGTATGATGCGACACACTTTGATTTGATGTGGGTGATAGTAGCCAATTTACCATTAACTGCAACGGTAGATATCTATTTGACATTCGAGTCAATCGACTCATTTCGAAATCCTACGGTTCATTCGCAAGTTCATGATGAAGATGTCGGCACGTCAAACGCTACATTGATGATGGAAAGGCTACATATGCATTCTCTAGAAAATGATGACAAGAATGCCTCTAATGACGATAAAGTTAATGATGACAGCAATAATGAAACAGATGAGGACGTATGTCCTCCCGAGGATGTTGCAATAGTTGTCAAATGGGAAAACCTTAATGTTGTTACGGATGACCCAATGTATAAACCCCTAGGTGTGGAAAACATGCAAGATGATGAGCAGTTTGCTATCGATGAAGAGAATTTCATGGAGGAAGCAATTGATGATGAAGTTCACCAACCATTACTGGTGTATAATGAAATCGATTAGGAGGTCGCTAATTCCACTGCAACCCAACATTCTCATCAATAGACTGGGTGGGACATACCTAATTTTGAGTTGGAAATAGGATTATGCTTTGACAAAAAAAAGACTTACAACATGTAGTCAAAGTGTGGCATGTTAATAGAAATTGTGAATACCATGTGATGGAATCAACTACAACTCTTTGGGCGATCAAGTATAGAAGTGCGCAAGACGGGTGTATGTGGTATTTTCGTGCATGTTTGCAAAAGAAAACACAATTACGGGAGATCACATAATTAGACTTGTTGCACAACTTTATAAATCCCGAATTATGATGCGGTCATGCCAAACTTGATGCGAACATGCTTTTGCGAGAGATCCAAAGCATTTTCCAGATATATCAAGCAATAACTATTAAGGCATTAATACAAATAATTAAGGGAAAATACGGACAATAAGTCAACTACAAGCGAATATGGGATGTCAAAAAGAAGGTAGTTGCATGTGCATTTAGAGATTGAGATGAGTCATACGCTATATTACCAAGATGGCTGGCGGCTTTGAAGAATAAGAGTCTGGGGATAAGAATCGAGTTGTCACATAGATAATGGGATGCTGATAAGATGAGAACTGCATCTCCCCAATTTTGTCATGTATTTTTCGCATTTGAAGCATTAATAGAAGCTTTCAAGTTTTGTAGGCCTCTTCTTCATATTGATGCTACTTTCTTATTTGGCAAATATAGTGGTAAGCTAATGATCGCCATCTCCGTTGATGCTAATGGACACATACTACTGGTTGGATTTGCCATTGCAGAATTCGAATCTACGGATTCATGGGGATGGTGTTTTAGGATGTTGCGTAAACATGTGACGGATAGAGAAGGAGTTTGCCTTATTTTTTATCGTCACCCTGGCATTCTAGAGGTGGTCAACACCCCGACCAATAGTTTTTGCCAGCAAAAAGGATACCACCATTATTGCTTGCGACACTTACTAAGTAATTTCAACACCCAATTCAAAAATTAACCCTTAAAAAACTCCTTTCTCAAGTAGTTGCTCAACGTCAAGAACGAAAATTTAATGCGTGCATGGAGCATTTTGCATACTTATCATCACGAACTCCTCAATGTCTGCAATATGTAAATACAATCCCTAAGGAACTATGGACTAAATCGCATGACGGAGGCATGCGGTACGAATGGACGACTTCTAATGGTATAGGTATGTATGAAATGCAAGTTCTATTTCGCATTCAACTATAAAGTTATCGCTGAAGTAATATTAGTTATACGAATTTTATTGTCAATTGTAGAGTGTTTTAATGGTGTATTGAAGGGGCTCAATTCTTGCCAATAACAACGATGACGCAGATGATTTACTACAGATTAGTAACATACCGTGATCGGTGTAAATAGAAAATCAATGAAGCAATCTCAAACGACCTATCCTACACAAAATATGTCACGGATAAACTCACACAATATGAACAATCTGCAAGGAGGCATTAAGTCAATTTGATCAATCGTGACATATGTGAGTTTCAAGTGTTGACTAGAAAACATGGAGATCGTATGCATAAAGGCAAAAATACCTAAGTCCTCATCCTAAAGGAGTGGGTGTGCAGTTGTAATAAATGGAAATCGTTTGGTTTCCCTTGCTAACACGTGTTAGCTACATATGCCTTTATTCGAATGGGCTACGCCCGATTCATTGAGCCTACTATAAGATAGATGTGTATGCGCAATGTTACTCCTTCAATTTCAAAGCCATCCTAGATGAGAAATATTGGCCAACTTTTGCGATGAAGATCATATCGAACCCAAGTTGCCGACGTGGCCGAGGGAGACAAAAGGGAATGCGAAGGCAAAGCGAGATGGATCTCCCTAATATCTCGAGGCCCTTGCGATGAGGCATATGTCATCAAGAAGGACATGGAAGAACAACATATCCTAATAAAGGCAGTGATCGAGTCCCTACTAGGAGGAACCGATGTGGTATTCGTTGTTCAAAAGGGACATAACGGAAAAAAATTGTCCAACCAGAGCTCAACCTCCCAATGAAAATTAATAGTCGATTTTTTATATTTTTTGTGATGGCTTAAGTTGGTAATTTGATTATACTGAAATTTTTAAGTATTCGTTATTGTTTGAACCTATATGAATGAGTTATTGCGAGTTTCCGAACAACACTAGTAATTTTTTTAAATTAGTCAATTGTAGTTTGTACACCAATGGATCCAAGTCCATCAAATCCTTCACTTTTACATCACCAATCTACATATCGATCGTTGAGAACCTTGAGGGGCCAAGTAAACTTTTTTACATGTATCAAATGTTTGTGCATAAATGTATAACATATAGACTAATACATTTTCCATAATAAGGTGTATGAAATATTGCGCGTGCATCGAAGACGTAGTGTCGTTGATCGATTGGTGAAGTACCATTCGAGGATGATCCTATATCTTCATTTTAGTGGGTTCTATGTGATTTCTTGCACATAATTTTTCGACTTTGATTGGGCTTTGATTACTGCATTCGTTGAGAGATGGCGTCCTGAGACATATATTTCACACGTAATATGGGGAGTGCACAATTACACTCCAGGAAGTGTAGGTACAGATCGGCTTACCTATCAAAGGTATGCCTGTGACGAGAACGACCGATAAAGATTATGCTGAAGTGTGTGAGAGGTTACGCAATGTTAGAGATGACATTATTGGTTGTAAACTTAAAGTAGAATGACTTGAACGTAACGTACCAGCTATAGATGACGACAGCGATGAGGAACCCATGCAATGTTATGTTTGATCGTACATACTGCAACTTATCAGTGGTTGTCTATTCGCCGACAAGTCAAACCGATTTGTACATTCGATGTTTCTATCATTACTCGAGGATTTCCGAATAGCTGGACATTATAGTTGGGGGAGTGCCTGTTTGCCTTATTTGTACAAAGAGTTATGTTGCAGATCTCGCGCGGGTAAACATGAGGTTGCACGCACTTCAATTCTTGTACAGCTGGGGGCATGGGACATATTTCCATTCATAGCACTAAGGCAACTGGGTGTTTCTAAAGTTTGACCTCAAACAGTGGATTGATAATACATGCTTCTTGACGTTCCATTACGACACAGGTAATACAAATATTATTTCCTAATTTCTATAATATTAACTCCGTTTTCATTTTCTATAGTTTATTATTTTCTATACATATGGCATGATGCATTTTCGGTTACGCAGAGTGCGATGCATGTCATACCAGCTTACCGTGATGCACTCGACAACCAGAATGAGGATGATGTGGTGTGGCAACCATATGGTGAAGTCATCTGGTCTCTTCCTGAATACTGTAATAGCAGTCGCAGTAGTTAGCTATCGACGAGTCCCCCAATTTTTTTCCACATAGTCGAGTGGCATCGACCATAAAAGGTTATGAGACAATTCGAAATGATACAGGTCATGCCACCAAATTGTGATTAAGACACCCGACTACACAACATCGAATTGCATGGACACAATTAAGAAAATTGGGTGGCTTTTCACCCTACCTTTATACGAATGTGGGAAAATCGTGGTGACAGCATAGTCACAGCGGCACAAGAAAAAAGGACATGATTAACAAGACTACATGAAGTGGTATAGATTAATCAATAGATGATTCATTGGAAACGACGAGGCTTTACATGACTATTTGGCAAACTTGAAACTATTATTTTTTCCCGAACAAGTAATATCTTAAATTGCATGTATTAAACTCATGTTTTTATATCAATGTAACTTGGTGCATTGACTAAGGCGAGTGTTTATTGAGGATGGGTACGAGTAAGGTCTTGCTGCGAATGATGAAGGCATTAAAATTTAAGATGAAGATGAAAGGTAAAGATATACTCTATGGAATGATGTCGAACATGACATAAATAAGGAGAATGAAGAGGAAGATGAAGAAGATGATCAAGGCAAATCAAATAGAGAGGTAAGAAGAAGAACAACACGAACAGGACCGTGGGGCGATGTACTAGACGTCCTCGTCCACCACATCCATCTCGTTGGACTGAGTTGTTACAAAGAGAAGCAGACGTTCTCCTCTACCAAATTCATCCAATCCAAGAGCAAGTGGAACAAAGACTGTTGGTGAGAGTAGCCAACGCTTATTCCCACAACGTCATTCTTCTCATGGGTACATTAGTACATTGTCCTAAATGCAACCAGAACCTCAAATGTTTGTACCTTGGCTACCAATCATGAATCTTCCGCCTTACCATTTTGATCCTTATGCACCTAGGCCATCGTCTTCATATGTGTACCATGGAATGCCTAGATATCAAATGTACCCTTCATTGCCTCAATAAATGTTGAGTACATATACTTCACCATGTTATAATTACAATATGTCTTATAATGGATATGGCTCATTCATGAATCCGTTAAGCATGTCCCCGCCTCATCTTCCTCTCTATCAACCTCATACAGGAAGCCAATATTTTGGAATGGTTAAACCTCCTAATTTCGGAAGCACTAGCACTAGAGGTGATTCGAGTAAACCAGAAGAAGAACATCAATCGACTCAATGACATTCAATGCAAGATCAGCAACCTGAACAACCTTAACCGGATATACAAACACAACATCCACCTAGACATAGAGTACGTCCAATTTGCATCACAGAGAAATAATGTCAACGTAACCATTGTAATAGACATGTACGATGAGTTTTTTTAATGTCGAGGTGATTTTTTTTTAGTTTATATCTTAGGTGAATGAAGTTGATGTATACAACCTTTTCATGGAATGAACTTATTTTTCAAGAGATCATTATTGTTTTACTTTTAAATTCTAGACAAAGAAATAACTTGGTTTTGGCCTATAATTATTTTAATCTTCGTATCTCTTTTTATCATCACGAGATAGAAATAAGACAAAACTTTAAAGGATGAGTTGCATAGTTACTATGGGTTGCATGGGTTGTCGGCCTCGTGATACGTGTTTGGCATTTGCATAGGGTGCATTGTCTGTAGTGGATATGCATGGGTTGTCCCCTCGAGATACGTGCATAATGTTTGCATGGATTGTCCACATCAAGATACGTGTCTGTCGTTTGCAATATTTGTCCACCTCGAGTTACGTGCATGACGTTTGGATGGTTTACATGGGCTGCACTAGGTTTCATGGATTGTCTACCTCGAAATACGTGTTTCGCATTCGCATAGTTTGCATGGATTGCACGAGGTCGGATGAGTTGTTCACACCTCGATATATGTGTGTAACGTTTGAATAGTTTGCACAAAGATACATGACTCGCCACCTCGACATACGTGCATGGTTTTTCAATATTTTGTCAACCACGAGATACGTGTTGACATTTACATTGGCTTTACCACCTCGAGACACGTTCGAGTCGTTTGCGTGATTTACTTAGATTTTACGAGGTTACATGGGGTATCCACATCGAAATACGTGCGTGACCTTTGCATGGATTAGGCGTGGTTATATAAGTTTTCCACCTCCAGATACGTGTATGACATTTACATGGATTACAACAGATTGCATTGGTTGCACCCCTTGAGATACGTGCGTGATGTTTGCATGAATTGGACGAGGTTGCATGGGTCGTCCACCTCGATATAAGTGCGTAGCGTTTGCATGAATTCTCTACCTCAACGTACGTGCATGAAGTTTGCATAGGTTGCCTACGTCGATATGCGTACATGTCGTTTACATGGGTTGTCTACCTCGAGATACGAGAGTGACGTGGGTTGTCCATCTTGATGTGCACGTGTCATTTGCATGGGCTCTCACCTCCATGTGCGATATTCGAGTTGAACAAATAGCTCATTTTCAAAACTAGTCATTCATAGAGTTTAGTATTTTGTATAGATAACACATTTTCAAAAGGAGCCATTGATACAAGTTTCTTCCACCTCAACGATGCACGCCACTCATCATCAATAGCTCATTTTGAAAAGGAGTTACACGCTACTTTTGTAATTTTAAAGTGAGCCCCACTATTTGATGAATAAAATACTAATGCCACATTATTTCATGAAAAACACCTGTTATTGTCACTGAAAAATATTTTTTTTTTCTTTTCATTACTACAACATGTCTGTTAATTTTTTTTTCTTATAAAACAAATAAAAATGTGTCTTTTGTTATATATAATACAACAGGATTAGAAACTTCTCTTTGAATGAAAAAGAGGCACTATTATATCAGACCCAAAAAAAAAATGCGTCACATCTCCAGCACTCTAAAACAAAAAACCCAAGACTAACGATAAAGACTTGTTACTTATGTATCTTTAATATACTTATTTTAATTTTTAACCATAATATATATACATGCATATAAATTTTTAAGCATATTATTTATAGTAAAACAAATAAATCAATAAAAAGGTTTTGAGTTTTTTAACCTTCTATTTAGCTGAGCTGCTACATTTATTTACAAAAAGCTCTTACCTTTTAAAATTTAACTTGCCTAATTAAATATAAAAAATATGGTTTCCTTAATTATAGATATGCGTTTTTCTTCGACTTTTATAAATGACTCAAGCTTTTCATTTAATCAGGACTCATACGTTAATATTTTCTCAATCAACTCAATCACACATTTGTGATGGAGAGGCATAATAATCAAATAAAATTTACATATATTATTTTTCTCTCCTCTTATATCATCTTTTCATTTTTAATAATGACTTGAGCCTAAATTTGATTTATTTTTAATACACCACATCCTAGCTATCTTTTTTGCTTCTTCAAGGACACTCCTGTTTTTTTGGTAGCTCTTAATTGAGATACGATAAAGTTGACTACATTTTTTTTTTTTCATAAAAAAAGAATTGATCCACGTAGTATAATGGTTTAATTTCTTTAAGTCCATATTCCTCTTATAGGAGTGAGCGAGGTCACAAATAAAGTCATCATTGCATTCAAAATATATGGTGTAAATAATAATAATTAAAACAACTTCACAACCCGTAAAGTAACAACACTGTATTCTTTTGGGTAGGCAAATGCCGCATATTCCAACTCTCTATTATATTTTACAGATAAATTAATATTTTTTAAGAAAATTATCGTCTAACATCTGCATCAGATATAGATCTCTATATTATATAAGGATCAACAAACTTACAATATGACCAGTATCATGCACGACCGACGAAAACGTCATCGTTTTTCTTAATAACTACGACGACAAATATACATATACATATATATATATATATATATATATATATATATATATATATATGAGATTTAGCTGGGGAAAAACTACTTGTAACTCGAGGAAATCAATGGACTCCTGATACTATTGAACAACGACAAGTTCGACATCAAAGACACTTAGAAGCTACAATTCCATGAAAGTAAATACTATTATATTTTTAAAATTCTAATACATTAGATAATTTTTAAAATTATACTAAAATGACGAGCCACCCTTATTATTGTATATTTTGTACGAGCGTATTCAAACAATATTATTATACATAATACAACAATATAAGGTTAATACACTTTCACTAAGAAAGAATGTTACGGCCTTCTGAAAGTGAAGTTACCTATATTATTTTATGATTTTTCATTCAAAAAATCAATACCTGTACTTCTAACAAATTATGACAAAATCAATCAATGTCTAAACTTTTTTAAAAAAAGTTATCCACAAAGCAATATTACCCTCAACTTCTTCCATTATGGTTTTTGTATGTACTTTTAAGAACTTTTAAATTATCCGCATAACATTATTATCAACAAGCAACATTGTAAAAAATTCAAGAACTTTTAAATTGACACGTATTCATCAACAGGAAAAATTACTTTCCAACAAAGAGATTGTACTTAACTTTTACGATCATTTAAAAGTTAAAAAGTCATGGTCTCTCTTTATTAATATGGTTAATAATCATATTTTGAATTATTTTTGCATGTAGGTTTCATGATTATTATTCAAGCCAATTAAACTTTTACTTTGATCAATAATCATGAAGTCAATAGTCCGAGATCTTCCAACACTACAAAAAAAATGGCTACGGAATTAGCAACTGAAGTGAGTTTCGTTGCTAAAAAAAATGGTTTGAGACGAAATTGAGACGGACTAATTCAGAGACGGAATTGAGAGAGATCAGAGATGGAAATAGAGATGGAAATGAGAAGGAATTAAATTCCGTCTCAAAAAAATGATGCAAACTTTCCCATCAAAACTTTAATTTTTTACAACCGTCCGTTACGTCTCGAGATTCGTGCGTGCTTCGATCTCGATGATTCAAAAATGGGGACCAATCAAAACTCTCACCGAAATCTCTCTCTCTCTCTCAACTCTCTTTCTCTCTCAATGCTCTCTGCTTAAACGCTCAACCCTTAACGCTCTCTGCCTTCTCTCTCTAACCGGTCTCTGCTCTCACCGTCACGGCTCTCTGCGCCCGGTCACCACTCTCTCCGCTCACCGCTCACCGCTTACCGATCTCTGTTCCCTCTCTGCTCTCTCTCCAATCCCCGCTCTCTACTCTCTCTCCGCTCACCGACCGATCCACCACTCTCTGCCCTCTGCTCGATGTGTTGCTCACAGCTCCCATCACCGCCCTATGCTCTCTCGCATGCATAGGCAGATCTCTATTCGTTTTCTCACTCTCTCACCTCTCTCACAGCTCACCGAAGCTTCCCAGTTCGCCCTCTCTCACCGATGGTTCCTACTTCTCCCCTTCTCACTGCTCTCTCTCTCTACCGTAATCTCTCTCCCTAGCCTAAACTTTCTGCCGTCGTTGCGATTGGGGCTGCTGGCGGCTTTGCCTTCACCGAGGCCTAAACTATTTGCCATCTTTGAGATTTTTTCAATCAGTGATCATTACCACAAAACTCTAGATTTGTCTTTGATGCTTTCTTTGGAATATATATTACTTGTGAAGATCTGTTTGATTCTTTTTGTTTGGTTGGTTTCTCGATTGGTGTCTTCCTTTGATTTCTACTGATAGCTATCTCTATGCTCGACTAATTGGTTACATTCTTCGGTTTCGTTTTGTCTACTTACTACTGAATGTATAATTTTGAAAATGTAGATTTTAAAGCATGAAGGGCCTGCAAGGTGGCAAAGCTTTGTTCCTAACTTGGTTTCAGTTGTAAAGACTAGTGAAACAATAGGGGAAATTCGCATGGCAATACTGATCCGTTACTAGCATCTCTATTTTATTGATTTTGCATTGGTCAGCTTGTTAATTTGTTCCTTAAGCTTATTTTGGGCTCTTGACTCAGCTTCTTAGTGAAGAGGTTTTTCATTTTTCAAGAGGAGAAATGACACAACAAAAGATCAAAGAACTTAAGCATTCGCTTAACAGGTAAATAAATGATGGATGTGCCTTTAATTGAGGTTAAATTTGAGTTATTTGCCTCTCGATATATGCAAACTACTTCCGTCAAGACTCAAGGCTGAGATTATTTCCTGATTGAAACTCATGATCTTCATCTCAGAAAATATATTTTTGAATTTTTATATACATTTTTATATACATTTTTATAACATTTATATATACATTTAAATATAAAACAAATAATTACATTTGTGTACTTATATATGCCATTACTTTTGGCCTTTTATTCCACAAGATTTGGCTTACATTGATATATATTTGGTCGTTTTACAGTGAGTTTCAGCTCGTTCAATAGTTATGCTTGTATGTACTATCAGCATCCCAGAGGACAGAGCTTATACGAGCAACTCGGTCAACCTCGCATGCATTTCTTTCGTGGATTCCCTTGGGCAATATTTTCGAATCTCCACTGGTTTGTTTGCTGATTTTATCTTTTTTGGATGAACAGAGGTCTGAAGACTTGAATATGATAACAACTCTAAAAGAATGTTCTCAAAAAAAAAAAAAAAAAAAAAAGAATAAAGAACTTTTTGGAGTGGGAAAAATTGAAGCTTTGGGATTGTTATTTTTTTTTTATTGAATAACTTATACTTAGTTTGCTCCTTCAAAAGGAAGTCTTACACGTTTATTTTCCTTGTACAGTTGGAAACTCTTTTGAATTTCTTTCCTGCCGCATCTTATAGGAATCTTTTTTTACGGTGCTTAACAGAGGTAGTCCCTGTTATGTGCTTTCACCAATGCTATTCATTAACGCTTCACATTTTGCTGACATATTTGCCTTGTCGTAGTTTGTGAAGGTTGTTGCACTTCAGTTTGGGGAATTCTATGACATGCAGTATGTGAAAATGTTTACTGTCTTCATGGTTCAATTACAGGTAGCCTTTTTTTTTTAGCAGCATGTTTAAATAATTATAACTTTTAGCCTTTGCTCAAACTTCCTTTACTTAACCAATTGCTCTATTTCTATTTTCATGGTCTATCACAGTTGTCATGATTTACCTGTAATGCTCAAGTTCTGCATCAAAATGCCCTATTTGTAGAGAGGTAACCTGTGGTAATTTTGGCATGATATTGATAATCTATGCTGACATATAGGCCTTTCTTTTGTATTTTAAACCAAAAACTTGTTGAAGGTGCTCGAGATAATTCAATCAGGAAAAAAAATAGTTTATGTCTAAGGAAAATGCATAGATGAATTTAGAATCAATTTATGGGACGAATATCTCTTACTCCACTAACATTTGCCTTGTGACCACTTGGTCAACTCTTTACATCAAAAGTGTCCTTAAGTTAAAGTACTGGGGGTGTGGCCACATGCTTTTGAAATACCTTTCTGTTAAGGAAACTATTGTAGTTAAATAGTTACAATAGTTTCCTTAACACTTTCATTTGATATTGATGGCATCTTGTGATTATTGAGTAAGGTTAACTACAATTCCCATGTGAAGCCATTTGGAACTTTTTTATTTTTTTTTATGAATAAAAGTTGGTTTCTTGAGATGCTTCCCAAACCTATATAAAGTTCATCAACTTGCATGTATGTGGATGACATTTGAAACTAAATTCTTACTGCGATAACATTGATGACACTCTTCATTTTCTCTTTTATTGAATTAATTTCGCCTCATCTAAAATCTTTGGATTATATAATATTTTTTATCCTTTCGAAATAATTACTTGACGTTCATGCTTTACAAAAACAACATAGCCTCAGTCCCAAGTTAATTAGTGTCGACTACATTGATGACACTCTTCCGTTGTGCATGTGCTCGATTTAGTGCAATTGATGGTGTGCTCCATTTTCATGCTTGAAAATTTTGTATTTTATATGACGTGTTGTTTGGTTGTAAAGGAATTTCTCCTTTCTTTTTTTCCATTTAGAAGTTTATTTTATTTAAATTTTGTTGCCTTCTCAACTTAATTGATAAATGTAAGATTTGCACTATTTCTTAAGTACAGATTCATATGGAGGTTGCAGAATTATTCAACTTAATTGATAAATGTAAGATTTGCCTTCTCAACTTTATTTATTTTTACTTATCTCTTCAATTTGCTGCCTTCTCAACTTAATGCTACTATTATATTGTTAACAAAATATTGTTGATCCATGCAGGCTAAGCTCCAAAGGAGACGTCAGGAGCTGACCCAGACTACACCGGACCAGTCGGTGGATGATGAGGCGGTGTACTACAAGGTGGCAGGTGACTGTCCCAAACGATGTTTTTACAGTCTCAGGTCGTTATAGAGAAAGAAGAGAAAATACGTAGATCCTGATGCTGGCACATCCCAAGTGCTAGCAAAACGAGGGATGGACAACTTTATGATACTTAGATATTTTTATGGTTGTTGTAGAACAATGGGAATTGTAGTTTTTTTATGGATACTTAGGTATCTTAAACATTTATTATACTTGACTACGTTTCTTGAATATATAAATCTTTTTTCATATCGAATTTTAAGTTTTTTTTTCAATTAAATCTTTGTTGTTGATATATATTGTTGATTTGCGTATGTATGTCAAATTCTGCTTTTTTTAGGGATGCTAGCACCCCCAAAGAGTTGTTGGAGGGGGTGCAGGCGATGGAGTAGGTCCTATGGTTGTATTTTCAGGTTTAGAGGTTATGGAGAACCAATTGGATTAAGCTTAGGTTTGAAAACTAAACAAAGCGGAATTGAGACGGATTAGCAACGAAATTCAGAGATTCCGTTGCTATTCCATCTCTAATTTTTGAGGAATAGATGCATAAATCAGCAATGGATCAAAGACGGAATTATTTTATTCCGTTTCTGATCCGTTGCTAATCAAAGACGGATCAGAGACGGAATCCAATAATTTCGTCTCTGATCCGTTGCTAATCACAGACGGATAAGAGACGGATCAGACACGGAATCCAATAATTCCGTCTCTGATCCGTCTCTAATTAGCAACGGATCAGAGACGGAATGCAATTACAATTGTACCTTTTAAAAGAATTTCCATTTTTGTTCCGTCTCTGTTCTGTTTCTAAATTTCGTCTCTAATCCATCTCAAATCAACAACGGAAACACATTTCCGTTGCTGATTGAATCAACGACGACGATTTTAGAAATGGAATAGATTTCGTCTATGTTCCGTTGCAGAATTGAATTAGAGACTGAAATTATGCTAATCAGAGACGAAAATTTCCGTTTCTGATCTGCTATTTTTTTGTAGTGCAACATTAGACCGTTTACTAATAAGCATAACAGTAGTAGATAATTCGACTTTCAAACTATAACACTTGAGGAACCAAGAATTTGTTCATATTGTAGAGCCGAACTATTCCTTTTAAGAGACCTTAAATTTGTGTTGTTGTAGAGGAAGATTAAATTTTTAATGCCCGCAGTTTCGCAATAATTAATAGACATATTCTTAGATTAAAGTGAAGAAGGTAAACATTTTAAGAAAAACATATGTTCTTATAATCATATTTTTTCACATTGATAGGTGTTAATATATATGGAAATTAACAAGTGTCAGACAAGGAGTTGTTACTTACCGTGCAAAAGGATCTATTTACTATGAAATAGGAAGTCTATTAGCAATAGATGAATCAAGACCAAGATTTTTACAATTGTATATATGATATAGAAAATGATGTTGAGCATCAACATCAAGAATGAGATATAACACGACCTAGTTTATTAGTTTGATGAAAGGAAATATTTTATCCCCACAATCTTTGTGCTCAAGTACTTTGTCAATTAGGTCAACAGGAGGATATTATGAAATGTAGACTTTTTATACAAGAGTTTAGAGTTAATAGACAAATACATGTTTTTCCTTCAACACCACAAGTCGCAAAAATCCTAATCAGAAATGATTGTTTAGACGATTTAAGAGAGAGAGAAAGATATCATAATAAAAATGAAAAGTTGTACCCTTCGTAAAATAGCTAACAAGGTCGCGTATTGTAACACCTTACAATATCCCCCTCTCTTGTATTTTGGACAACAGGGCTGACATTTAGAATTGCGTTGCTCAAATAATAAAAGAATTAGTTGCAAGCAATACTACTCTTACATCGTGCAGGTACATTTGCTAACTATTATTATTTAATAATTTTTTTTCTTTTTGTCACAAAATTTTTTTTTACTCAAACTATCTAATTTGATTTAACAAAAACCTACTTTTGTATGTCTGTTTCGTCCATTACATATATTCATTGTAGTAGATGTCCTTGTACATTTTTAACTATTACTATTTAATACTTGATTTTTTTTCGTTAGGTAACAAAACAATATAACATTCTTACACAACTATTTAATTTGTTTATACAAAAACCTACTTTTGTATATTAATTTTGTCCATTCCATATGTGACGGCCCCAATTTTTCACAAATTGGGCCCCGCCCGGCCTAAGCCCACGTGGACCCCCAAGCCCGTCTCGCAAGGTCAACGTGGACCTAGTCAGCCTTCCAATCCATCATATTTCACAAATTCAACATTTTACAGTTGAGTTATTAATATTTTCGAGATTTACAATTTTTAGCGGAAGCAACTAACACATTCAATAACTCAACAAACAAATCAGGGAGTTAGGCAACCTAATTGTGGAACCCAGTAAATATCATCGGAGGAGAGTAAAAAGTCAAAATATACAAAAAATCACCTAGCTATGAAGCCTTCCCTTCGCTACTCGTCCGCGGCCCTGCACTCAGTCAAACATAAGAATGACGAGCCCGGGTAAGTAAATCCAGTAGGACATATACACAACATTTCACAATATCCAAAACAACAGTTCACGATATTCAAAACAGTCGAATTCATGCAAATAGAATGAAAGGAATTCAATAACGCAAGAATATAAAAACTGTAAACAATTCATCAATGAGTAAGGCCCAACAAATTTATTATGTTTTGTGCAGGCCTGAGACACCCCCTCCCAGCTAGGCGAGCAAGCTCGGCGATGCGCGATCGGCAAGGCAAGCCCCTCGGCACCTCAAAGGTAGATATATATGAGCACCACACAGGACGTCTCATATACATCTTAGATGTATATGCATCCCAGGCGAGCAAGCTCTGCGACTGCGAATCCATATACATTTTCCCCATATGTGCGTGCGAGCACGCTCTGCGAACTACACATATGGGCATAGTACTTTCACCTCCCAGTTAGGCGAGCAAGCTCTGCGACTGCGAATCCATATACATCTTCTATGTTCCCCCTATATGTGCGTAATAGCGAGTTAACCCCAGCGAACTACACATATGGGCATAGTTGAGCATAGTTGGGCATAATTTTGCAGTGAACAACAATAAGTTATCACAAAACAGAAAATAACAACAGTCAATGGATAAACATGAAATACTGTATAAATCCATAACTGGTTTACTTACCTCGAGAAACGCGAACCTCAAAATGTCTCGCGTCTCGATTTGCGCACCCGACACCCGACTCCTAAGTCCTGACGTTCATTTAAACATTTAAGCATATTTTACTTCAAATTATTCACATCACACTGAAATTTGGTGAAATAAATCTCACCTCCACCGCGTCGTCGCGATTTCGTCGACCGATCGAAAACCGCGCCACCGCGCCATCGACGATGCATCCTCGCCGGCGCCGCCGGCCCCCGCCGCTGCTGCCATCTCACCTCGTTGCGTCGCGTCGCCGCATTCACCCGCTATCGCTGCCGATCCAACCATTTCTCGCGCCGGCGCAGCTGCCTGCTCGCCGGCGTTGCTGCCGGAGCTGCCTCTCGCCCCGCCGAGCGCCGCAATGCTGGTGCTGCCGCACCGCCGGCCAGCCATGGGCCGCGTCGCAGCCCCGCTGTCCGCCGCCATCGCCGAAACCCTGCACGATCGTCCTCCTCGCTGCAGCTCTGCGCGCCGACGCTGGCGCCGGCCGTGACCGACTCCGCCGCCTTGCGCCTGCCTCTGGCTCGCCCTCGCCGGAGCCGCTCGACCCGCCGGTCTTCTTTTCTCGCCACTTTCTCTCTCTTGCTCCTCACCTCCCGATTCTTATCCTCTCCTTTTTTTTTTTTTTTTTTTTTTTCTTTCAAATCAATCTTATCTTTTTCCTTTCTTTATATATATATTATATATTTGATATATATTATATATATATACATTTTCCATTTTGATTTCAAATCAAAATGTCCTCGAGATTCGTGTAATGCGCATCTCGAGGCACCAACCCGCCTCATTTCAAAATTTCGATACTCGCGCTACACGCATCACGAGGCATATCCAATGTATATCTTTACTATAGCCACGTTTCGGTCCCACGTCGGCACGTGACTCGAGGCGGTCCCTTTTCGTGTTTCAGCTTCTCGAATTTCTCGCATAATTAGTTTTTTCCTCTCAAATTGGATTCGGACATACATATTCTGATGAGTGGGTCCCACATACGACCTTGACTTGACACGTGGCACAAGTCAAATTTTTCAGGCCGTTACAGTCTTTCCAACGAATTAAGAATTTCGTCCTCGAAATTGAAACAAATCTCACAATACAATGGTGTTTTAATGAAGACCCAAGGTCATACCCGCCCAAGGCCATACTCGCCCAAGGCCATACCCCCATCTTACTCTGTAGGGCTGGGCTCCTCCGCGACCTCCAAGCAAAGAACGCATCATCTGTCTCCTCCAATCAATATATGCCAGGGCAACCCTCGCAACATATATTGGAATACAACCGAACATTTTACTTTCACTATCCACCGTCACTAACATACGTATATATGTTGTATGCCCGCGAGAAATGTAACTCAGTCTCACTACTCGGGTGAGTTTCAACCAAACTCGTACCCTCTATCAGGTTACGATGGATAGCAGTCGGACCTGACGTGACAATAGCATGCCTTACTCTGCTATACCTCGCTGTTCACACGCCCATGCAGATAAGTTGAAATCTCGCTCCAACTGGAACATGTCCATATCCTTTCCCATGTGCACGACTAGATCGCTGTCCCTATCTTTGCACTCGACTGGATCTCTGACCCCATCTTTGGCCACTGTCTCCTTATGCTCAGGATTCTGACGGTGCTAGCTGATGTACTACACTAGCGTCACTTTACGCTGAACCAACTAACTTTGGCGCCGTATACGCCTCGTATGGCGAAAACACAATACGTTATGAGGTTGCTCTCGTGCGCTCCCACGCTCTCACTCATCGTAACATCCACATCAATGCCACCGTAGTGCACAACCATACGTTGGCCTCGCTGAAGAACGAAACTGATACGATGCTCGACCTCAATCTGGTATGGCCAAAAACATCACGAATATTTGCTGCTCTGAGATTGGTACTACCGTGAAACTTTTCCGAGTGATGCCGCTCAAACTCGTGAGACTGCTTCGCCTGAATCGTCACTCTACTTCCCGTATCGGTTGGCGCGCTCAGCATCTCCTCATGTAAGCACGAGTTCAACACGTTTACGCCAACGCGTTCACTTTTTGACTTTCATAGTAAATATGTCCTCGAGATTCGTGCGACACGAATCTCGAGGCACCACCTCTATGTGTGACCACAATTGTATCGAATCTCGCAAATTACGTATTTCAGACACCTCCCAAGTTTTGAACTCGCATTACCTAATCCAAATCTAATGTGTCCTCGAAATTCGTGCGGCTCGAAACTCGAGACACATTAAAACATAATTATTTCTATTTAACATGCACTTGTTTACTCTTTTCTTAATGATTTGTCAAGTGAGTAAATGCACTTGTTTACTCGTACGAAAATTCCTTTCGGTACGTTTACTAACGCATCTGAGCAAATTTTCGAATGCGAGAATTCTTGAGATATACCATTTCGTAGGATTTATCCTTAGGTGGCCACTAACTTTTAAAACGATTCACGGACTCTACCTTAGCTCGTAACATTTAATTCATTTATAAGTCCCTAAAGTGGTGGTCGACTTCACCAACCCTGAGACTATAAATGTATAATGTCACTAAAGTGGAGTTACTTGGGCTTCTGATCCAACAGTACTACTCCAAAGCTTTCGTCAAAGCTAAAGGAGTCCGTACATGATGTAATCGTTAGCTCTCAAGTCATCTCAACACTTTGCTCATTTTGAGTCCGCTCTTCGTTTTTTTTTTTTTTTTTTAAACTTTACGTTCTCGAATGTTCCTTACATTCGATGTTCCTTACTCGAATGTTCCTTACATTCGAATGTTCCATTCGTTCTATATTATCCAACATCCATTTCCTTTATCATCAATTCAACACCAATGGAACATAAAAATCAATTAATCATTTACATAGTCACGATTCCTCGAATCTTTATCGACATGTTATAAACATTTTCCATTTTCCATTTTCCATTTGCCATTTCTCATTTTTCATTTTCCGTATCCGTCAGGTGTTCTACCATTTTTCATTTTTCCAACTCTCCTCACTTCCCAACGAAGACTCAAGTCAGGATCATAGGGTTCCACTCTAAGTTCAACCATTCCTAACTTCCGCTTATTTTGTGTCTTAATTTCAAGAGTCGAGTTCCTTAAAACGTCGGCTCTGATACCAACTGTGACGTTGGTATCACAATGTTTTAAGCCGTGAGATGCCCAAAACCTAGCTTTGATACCAACCGTGACGGCCCCAATTTTTCACAAATTGGGCCCTGCCCGGCCTAAGCCCACGTGGACCCCCGAGCCCGTCTCGCAAGGTCAACGCGGATCTAGTCAGCCTTCCAATCCATCATTTTTCACAAATTCAACATTTTACAATTGAGTTATTAATATTTTCAAGATTTACAATTTTTAGCGGAAGCAACTAACACATTCAATAACTCAACAAACAAATCAGGGAGTTAGGCGACCTAATTGTGGAACCCAGTAAATATCATCAGAGGAGAGTAAAAATTCAAAATATACAAAAAATCACCTAGCTATGAAGCCTTCCCTTCACTATTCGTCCGCGTCGCTGCACTCAGTCAAACATAAGAATGACGAACCTAGGTAAGTAAATCCAGTAGGACATATACACAACATTTCACAATATCCAAAACTTGTTCACGATATTCAAAACAGTCGAATTCATGCAAATAGAATGAAAGGAATTCAATAACGCATGAATATAAAAACAGTAAACAATTCATCAATGAGTAAGGCCCAACAAATTTATTATGTATTGTGCAGGCCTGAGACACCCCCCCCCCCAGCTAGGCGAGCAAGCTCGGCGACTGCGACTGGCAAGGCAAGCCCCTCGGCACCTCCAAGGTAGATGTATATGAGCACCACATAGGACATCTCATATACATCTTAGATGTATATGCATCCTAGGCGAGCAAGCTCTGCGACTGCGAATCCATATACATTTTCCCCATATGTGCGTGCGAGCACGCTCTGCGAACTACACATATGGGCATAGTACTTTCACCTCCCAGTTAGGCGAGCAAGCTCTGCGACTACGAATCCATATACATCTTCTATGTTCCCCCTATATGTGCGTGCGAGCGAGTTAACCCCAGCGAACTACACATATGGGCATAGTTAGGCATAGTTGGGCATAATTTTGCAGTGAACAACAATAAGTTATCACAAAATAGTAAATAACAACGGTCAATGGATAAACATGAAATACTGTATAAATCCCTAACTGGTTTACTTACCTCGAGAAACGCGAACCTCAAAATGTCTCGCGTCTCGATTTGCGCACCCGACACCCGACTCCTAAGTCTTGATGTTCATTTAAACATTTAAGCATATTTTACTTCAAATTACTCACATCGCACTGAAATTTGGTGAAATAAATCTCACCTCCACCGCGTCGTCGCGATTTCGTCTACCGATCGAAACAGCGCCACCGCGCCATCGGCGCTGCTGCCTCGCCTGCGCCTCCGGCCGCCTGCCGCTCACCGGCGCCGCCGCTGGCCGCCACCGCTGCTGCCATCTCACCGCGTTGCGTCGCGTCGCCGCATTCACCCGCCATCGCTGCAGATCCAACCATTTCTCGCGCCGGCGCAGCTGCCTGCTCGCCAGCGTTGCTGCCAGAGCTGCCTCTCGCCCTGCCGAGCGCCGCCGTGGTGGTGCTGCCGCACCGCCGACCAGCCATGGGCCGCGTCGCAGCCCCGCTTTCCGCCGCCATCGCCGAAACCCTGCGCGATCGTCCTCCTCGCTGCAGCTCTGGGCGCCGTCGTTGGCGCCGGTCGTGACCGCCACCGCCGCCTTGCGCCTGCCTTCGGCTCGCCCTCGCCGGAGCGGCTCGACCCGCCGGTCTTCTCCTCTCGCCACTTTCTCTCTCTTGCTCCTCACCTCTCGATTCTTATCCTCTCCTTTTTTTTTTTTCTTTCAAATCAATCTTATCTTTTTCTTTTCTTTATATATATATTATATATTTGATATATATTATATATATACGTTTTCCATTTTGATTTCAAATCAAAATGTCCTCGAGATTCGTGTAATGCGCATCTCGAGGCACCAACCCACCTCATTTTCAAAATCTCGATACTCGCGCTACACGCATCACGAGGCATATCTAATGTATATCTTTACTATAGCCATGTTTCGGTCCCACGTCGGCACATGACTCGAGGCGCGTCCCTTTTCGTGTTTCAGCTTCTCGAATTTCTCGCATAATTAGCATTTTCCTCTCAAATTGGATTCCGACATACATATTTTGACGAGTGGGTCCCACATACGACCTTGACTTGACACGTGGCACAAGTCAAATTTTTCAGGCCGTTACACCATAAATCACTACTTCATTATAATGGACGCCTTTTACAACATTATGTAGTAGACCTGTACATTAAAATAGAAACAACACGTCTAAGATATCTAAATAAATACCAACATATCCTTGTGAACTATATCAAGGTTTACAAGATGCAACTAATTCTACTGAAACAAACACAGTTAATACTATTACAATGTTTGCATCTGATAAATTCATAACATACTTTAAACTCTTTTTGTGATAATATTTTTGTTCTTGTTGATATTTGTAGATAATACATGTTTAAGACCAATTTTTTAATCACCTTATATAGGCAACTCAAGAGATATGTATAATTGTTACCAAAATGCAGTTGCTATCGTTAGGGGTTTGGAAAACCCAACCTTTTTACTACTATTACTTGCAATACTAAACGGCTTGAATTCTCATGAGAATTACTACCTAAGAAAAAGATACAAGATAGACCCCAACTTTACAACTAGAGTTTTCAAATCAAAATTAGAAGAATTAAAGCATAATTTATTCATTTGAAGTGTTGCTAATTTTAGAGGAGGGGATTGCCACATTCACATTTGTTGCAAATTTTAGAAGAAAGTGATAAGTTGAATTGGCCTTGTAATTATGATTCATTAGCTATAGCATAAATCTTATGTCCTAAAAATGAGTCTAGATTGTATTCTATAGTAACGAAACACATGATCTCAAGTGTAATGTTAAATCCTACCGCAATCTGTATGAAAAATAATAAATGTAAAAAACTATACCTAATGCTTGCCGAAAGCAACAAAATTAATAGTATTTTCATTAGGTTATCATTTTCCACATTATTTTGTAACAATGATAAGTCAAGGGAACGAACCACAAGGAATTGAGTTACTTTAGGTGACAAAAGTAAAGGAAAATATGATTTCAATGAGGGTTGTACAAATGAATCTAATGTATGGAACTTAAATGCGAAAAAGCAACAAAATAAAGTAAGTAAAAATGCCAACAAATAAGTTTAACAAGGTGATGAAATCAATTATAAAAGACTAACCTAGGCCATGGGGATTCAAAAGATCAACTCAAACTTAACACTTAGTGATAACCAAAATACATTCCAAATGCATTTTTTTAGTCTAGCTATAGAGGTTCGAAAAGCACCTAACATTCCTAGATACCCTAATTCAGTAAAAGACTCCTTAACAAATATGTGAGCCTAGGAGAGCAACAAACAATTCACCATGTCTGTCAAATTATGCTTGATGGAATCACTATCCCTAGAAAATTAAAACAATAAGTATGTTTGATTCAATTTTGATATTTTTGTTATGCAAGATAGACCAAAAGGGAGTGAACTAATTGTGCTATTTGCTTGCTATGCATTGCCCAACGACTTACACAATTACGAATGCACATCAATGAACAAGGAACATGTTCTAACCAAGGCAAGTGAATTCATGACTATAAAAATCTAGCTCAAACCATATGAATAAACACAATAACAAGAAAAATAAATGAAATTATTTGGAATTTGTACAAACTCAAGAAAACATCAAATTGCTTTGTTGTATTTGAGTCTTCGCTGCTCATCTACTAACCTAAGTTAGAGGAGTTCTTTACCCTCCCATGTCCTTCTGAATCTAGGTGTTAATTGTATTGCCAAATCAAATTACAATAATAATGAAAAGAGAGAAAAGTTTCTGAGGAAATCTAGGTGTTAATTGTCTTTCGAGTTTTTCATGTTGCCCAATTGTGTCCCTAGTTAATTAGATCCTTGTCCAATTGTGAGAGAACTGCTTTCCACTTGTTGAGTGAAGGGGCTAAACCATTTGTTGTGGAGAGATCAAACACTATACATACGCCGAGGACAATCTAATGGTCGTTATGAGGGAGGATGGGATGATGCACTATTCAAGGATCATCTACATTATAGCAACCCTATCTTATTTAGGGAGATACCTAACCTTAAACCTTAATTAAGCCTCGGTACACAATTCAGACTCAATTAGAGTAATAGTACAATTGTCCTTCATACCAGATAATTATAATACAACATATTGTATATCAAAAAAATAATTGAAAACACAGCATAATTAAAACTTTTTCCATAATAGGAATAATATACTCAAACCGACATAAATCTCAGTATTAAAACCATATCCCAAACTTGATTATTGCAAAATAATACTTCAATACAATATAATCAAATACATCGCAGAGCAGACCATAAACTACTAATCTTCTACATTCTTGAGTGGAAGGGCACGTCATTAACCTAAAATGTTAATTGTGAATGAGCGGTCCAACTTGCTTAGTAAGTGACTCTCATAGGCGCATCAATTATCGACTAGTATCAATGAAGAAATGAATAGCAATATGAATTTGAACCGTATCTATTCAAGCAAAAGAAATGATATAACAATAAATGATGGATTCAAATCAAAAGAAAACTGCAACCGTATACGTGACCATTAATTTGAGTTTAAAGACAGAGTCGTAAACTTGCATCACTGGAGAATAAAACTAAAGAATCCATACGCTGCGCTACATATTATTCTAGCTTGATCGAGCTACCAATTTACTGAGGATGAAAGAGGCATAACCCATTTCCAGGCATACCTTTTCTTTTTATTAGGATAACGGGTGGGATCTATTTCTAGGCATACCTTTCCAACCTCAATCTCGATCCGCCATATCACACACTTGCGATCATTTTCGCATTTAAAACATTCCCATCATGATGTGTTGCCCCATTCCCAATCCATTATGCTACATGAACTAAATATACTAATTGTGTTGCACAAATGATATGAATATGAGTGCCACATAGCTATGTTGAGCATTCTTAACTTTATACCGACTTAAATGATTTTCGAAATCCTTAAACCTTTACTCGTCGATCAAGAACCTAAAACCAATCATTTGACATCAATTTAAGTCCAAAACCCTAGGTTTAAAACTCTTAAACTAATCCATTTGAGCATGAACCCCGAGACCAATTTCCCAATAATTTTCATTTATTTTAACCAATTTTGGGTTCCATTCTATTATTTCATGTAAAGCCTCAAAAGAATCTTAATATACTCATTTTTTTATAAAAAAACATCAATTGCTATTTATTTTGTCTAAATATTATTTTTCTTAATTTTTATTAAGTTTTTTTTCTATTTTTTTCTTAATTTCATAACATTATTTTTTAGGGTCGGGTCAGACCCGTATCCTATATTTTTTGTACACTCTTTATGTGAATTCTGATACTTTTATCATCATTTATACTGATAAATCTTTCTTTTTGTGTTTTGTAGGTTAAAATAGGCTATTGGACGAAAATGACATACTTTCCACAAGAATCAGTGAAAAAAGCCAAGAGAAGGGTTAGCGCTTTCACTGCTAGACATTGAACTAGGTGTTGGTTTTTGGGTTTCAAAACGTAGTGAAAGTCTTAGATTTTTATTTTGAAACCCCAGCAAGATCAAATCCTAGTTCTGTTAAACCGATTGATTGAAACTAGACAATACCCTAATTCCAAGTTTCCTTCTATGTGTTGATCGATCTATAAGATGTTGCCAGAGACAAACATCCTATACTAGAAATTAACACACAAATTGTAGCCGACATTCCCAATGCTAGTCTTAGAAAGAACACGAAAACAATTTTTTTAGTTCTCCCTAAAACTCAAGAATTGCTGAAAACAAATCTCGTTATTTCTCCAAAACAAAATTTAGATTCCAACCCTAATTTAATCAATAATTTTAATTCACTTAACATGCTAATTTATACAAACCTTGTATAATGTCACCTAAGTGAATTACTATTATATCCCAACTTAAGGAGGTATGAATATGTCACATTATATGGAATTTTATGTTATGAATTTCATCATATAAAGTTTATTTTTCCAAGTAATTTAAAATCCCACAAAACCATTCTTTCCGTGAGACCTAATAGGTTCATGCGATGGTTGTAGTGAACCAAAACCTATTTTTGTATACAAGTCATAAGCGATCACCAGTAAGACATTATGACTTTCCAAGTTGCATGAAGATCAAAATAGATGCAACCTAATCAATAGTGTATATCATATCTTTTTGTCGTACGATATCCTTTAATCAAACATAAGGCACGAACAATTCACCCTTAATATTAAATCGTACTAGTCTCGATCTTTTTGTAGATTGAAAAAATCCGAGTCTCATTAATCATACAAATTCATATGGACTTGTTCATTATCAATATATTATATTGAGGGATCCACTCATATATCTCTCTATATGAGAGAGGCAAATTCTATCTCGATTACGCACCTTTACAAAGTAAGCAATTCAATCTTTATAATCATCTGGTTAAAGACAATATTAAATTATATCGAATCACCATGATCTTAATGTTGAAGTATTTAGTAATATTAAGTAAGAGGGCTAAATGATATTCCTATCATGATTAACACCTATGTCTTAATCCATATGGTGTTTTTATAGCGGGTTGGTCCAGTATCTTGTTCCATAAGATGCACTCGTGATCTTGAATCATACCCTTATATGTATGATCATTATATGACCATAAATCAAGACTCACACTATTCTTAATTCGTTATAGTTCCCAATATGATAAGACACTATGGACATTTAGGATATTTCAATAAACATCCATGGATCTTATTATAATGTAAACAAGCAAACCAATTAAAATAATGAAAAACAAATGTAATCCTTCATTTAATTAACCAAAAATAATACTACAAACAATGGTCATAAGATTGACTTATGGCACGTGCCCCAACATCTCCCACTTATACTAAGTTTAATCATTCATGTATCTAATGCCTAATGACCTAACATGACCATCATGCTTTGCCTGTGGAAGAGTCTTCGTCAATGATTCTGCAACATTTTCTTCTATAGGAGCTCTACAAATCTATAAGTCCCCCCTCACAATGATTTCTCTAATGAGATGAAAACCTTTAAGTATATGTTGTTGTTGGGTTCCCTAGCCTGTACTATTGGCCCGTTATTTTTGCATTACAAGAAAATGGGGTTAGCAATACCTGGAACCACAACTAGTTTATAAATGAACTTTTTGATCCAAACTGCCTCCTTATTTGCATTACAAGCTGCAATATACTCAGCTCTTAAAGTAGAATCTACTACTGTTTCTTGTTTCAAACGTTTTCTAGCTAATTGTGCTTCCATTCAAAGTAAACACATATCTAGATTGTGATCTAAAGGCATCTTTGTCAGTTTGAAAACTTGCATCTATATAACCATTTACAACAAGCTTGTCTTCCAAACTTCCATAGACCAAGAGGACTTTTTTAGTACTTATCAAGTCTTAAGAATGTTCTTTACTACTATCAAGTGACTCTCATCAGGATTAGACAAATGTATGTTTGTTCCACTTAATGCATATAATACATCAAGTCAAGTGCATAACATGACATACATAATAGATTCAATAGCTATTGCTTATTGAATTGTATTCACTTGTTCTCTTTCAACATTAGTCTTAGGACATGGAGTCTTGCTAAGACTTATGCCATAAGATATTGGCAATGACCCTCTTTTAGAGTCTTGCATACTTAACTTATTCAGTACATTGTCTATATAAGCACTACGACTTAGATCGATCAACCTCTAAGATCTATCTCTATAGATCTTAATTCTAAGGATGTAGGCCGCATCTTCAAAGTCTTTGATTAAGAAACACTTCACTAACCAAGATTTAAGATCCTATATGGTTGGGATGTCATTTCCAATGAGTAATATATGATCAACATACAATACTAAAAAAAACTACACTCCCACTGACCTTCTTGTATACACAAAGCTCATCTTCATTTTTAATGAAACCAAATTCCGTAATCACTTTATCGAAACAAAGATCTAACTCCAAGAAGCTTGATTTAATCAATAAATGGATTTTTGAAGCTTGCACACCCTCTTAGAATTCTTTGGATGAACAAACCCTTTAGGGTATATATTATACATATCTTTAAGTACTTTTTCCATTAAGAAAAGCTGTTTTGATATCCATTGTCATATATTATAGTCATAATATGCAGGTATGGTAGTTATAATTCTAATGGGTTTAAGCATGGCTACAAGAGAAAAAGTCTCCTCATAATTAACACCTTGAGTCTATTTGAAATCATTTTTTGCTAGCCATGCTTTATAAGTATGCACTTTGCCATCCATGTCAGTTTTTTTCTTGAAAACCTATTTACATCCAATGGTCTTATCACCATAATGTAAATCAACCAAGTTCCAAACTTGGTTATCATACATCGATTGCATTTTAAAGTTCATGGAACTAAGCCATTTATCTTTCTCAGGGTGAAACACAACCTCATGATAATTAGTACGCTTATTTTGATCTACAATAAATACCTTAATACTATTAGTAACGAGAAATCCATATCTCTTAGGCTCATGTCTTGTCCCAACAGACCTTCATGGCCCTTGTTATATATGTGGATGCTCAACTAGTTCAAAACTTTGTTGTTCTCCCACTAGCAGGTTATTGTTCATTTGTAGTTCTTGAACTTCTTCAAGACTTACTTTATTCCCACTAGTATCTTTTGAAATAAATTTTTTTTCCATAGAGGTGCCAAACTAAGCAACAAACACTTTGCTCTCAATTAGATGATAAAAGTAGTATCCTGTAGTTTTCTTAGGATAACCGACAAATTTACATTTATCAGATTTAGAGCCCAACTTTTCTAAAAATTGATGTTTAATATGAGCCTCACAACCCCAAATCTTTAAGAAAGATAATTTTGGTCTCTTCCCATACCATATCTCATATGATGTTCTATCAACTGCTTTAGAAGGAATTTGATTTAATATGAACACTACAATTTTTAAGGAATAGTCTCAAAAAAATATAGGCAGTTCTACATAACACATCATAGATTGAACCATATCTAATAAAGTCTTATTTCTCCTTCATAAACGTAACTCCATTATAGATTTGCTAGTGGATTTAGCTGGGAGACAATACCATAGTCTCTAATATGATCCATCAAATTATTTGCTCAAATATTAACCACCTCGATCTGATTGAAGTGTCATAATAGTTTTACCTAGTTGATTTTGTATTTCTTTCTTAAATGTACGAAACATTTCAAATGATTTAGCATTGTGCTTCATGAGATGTACATAAATGAAAATTGATTATTTATACATATATAGGATTTATTTAGTAGTATATTTAGTATAAATATCCTTAAATGAGTGCTAATTTATGGTATTATTGCATTTTTAAGGAATTAATGTCTATTGGAAGAAATCAAGGAAACATTAGAAGAAACGGAGCACAAACCCCCAAAATTAAACTTTGCACTGTGGGGGCATGTGTTGCTGATGTAGGAAGACAAGGCATGGTGTGGGGATGAAAGGCATGATGTGGGAGAGAAGAAGAAATGAAGAAAACCAACTCTAGAGGTCCGGCGTAGTTGCGGCCTCGTAGCTTACAAAGGGCAACACCAGGACAAAATAGGAATGACGCCAAGGCTCCAAGTGCTAAAAAAACATGTGATGAAACTATGGTGCAGCGGTAGTGAAGTGACTTAACACACACGGTAGTGAGGCATTAGTGATAGCGCCAACTTTGTAGAAATTAGAAAACAAAGCTCTAATTATGGTTAAATTGTAATTGAGGGTTTTTAATTGTTATTAAGGAGTATAAAGAGGTTTTAGGACAAGGTAAAAATAGATTAGCCTCCATTAGAGTAATTTAGGATAAAGTTTGAGTATTAAGGTGTTTTTGTTGGATAAATGTTGAAGACTCCATATTTGTAATTTATATTTGGTTTCACTAATTAATTCAAGGCAATATTTAAATTCATCTCTATTTTGCAATGAATTCTATATTGAATTGTGATGTGTGTGTTTCAAGGAATTATGAGTAGTCTATTTATCTTAGGGACCAATGCATCTTAATGCATGAATGTTTTATACATCTTTATCACTTGTTTAATGAACTTAGGCTTAGAGGTTATCGCGGCCATTGGAGCTTCTAATCCGTACATGAATGGTACAACTATAATATATACAACATCGAGAGATAGTTGTTAGTTATGAAGGCACGGATAGTAAAATTAGTTGGTTATGAATTTAATGATTTGACACTTAAAGCAATGTAGATCTTACATTATTCACATCGATAAGTGGAGTTCTAGTTTGCATATTAGATGTTCTCCATCACGATTATGGGTTGAAGTAGATTTAAAGGAAATCTATTTATTCTTATTAAGCGTTGCACACAACATATTGAGATGTAAACATGAATACAAATCATAGTATAATATTACCTTGTTGAAGTTGAGAACTAAGAATCCTTAATATAAGAAGCCAAGTAAGTTTAACATTATTTGTTAGAATAGTTTAGGTTAGATAATATAGCAATTAAAGTGAATCCCCTGGCAATAGTTCAAGTTAAGTAGGGATACAACTACTGCAAAAACCATTCTCTGAGGACGATATTCTTAGATAATGTAAGTTGGTTACACTATTACTACAAGCGAGCTATTATAATTGCATCATACACATTAAGTTTTTGGTGCCATTGATGGTATTATTACTTAGTTAGTTTGAGTAGTAAATAAATTTAATTTTTCGTACTTCAATTTTTAGTTTTGAAAAAAATAATAAAAAAAATTTAAAAAATAGGTTTAAGTTTCAGTTTGATTTTCTAAACTTGATTTTTGTGTGTTTTCTTTTCACGGATACTTAGTGCATGCTAAGCAAGGGAGAGAAGAACCTAGTGCTTTATAATATAAAGATTGAGAGAAAGAATGAAGGAAAGAAAAAAAGGAGTCAAAATGGCCGAGGAGAAAGCTAGAAACCAATAGCAGGGTCGTGGGAATAACCAACCCGCAGGTTATATGGTAGTGCAGGAAAGAGTGTAAGGACAGAGATGCATTCTTCAATAATTGAAGCAAGAAGTTCAGGAGACATACAACGGAGAGATGAGGCTTCCCACTAACACCACAAAGTTTGAATTGACACTATCTTCGATAAACATGGTGCAAAATAGTTTATTCAACGGGCTATCTAATGAATATCCAGTTGCACATGTTAAGAATTTCTTCGAGAAGAGATAAACATCATGCACATCATTGGAGTTACAAAAGAGGTATTCAGGATGAGAATTTTACCATTCTCACTGGGTGGAAAAACCAAGTCTTGGTTCCAAGGGCTGAATACAGGGAGTTTGACTTCATGGGCTGAAATCAATAAATGATTTGTAGATAAGTTCTTTACCATAGTGAAGTTCAGCGAAAGAAAACTTGAGATGAATCATAAAAAGCAAGAAGACACCAAGTCTTTTGGTGAGTTTTAGGAAAGATTCAAAGAGATGTTTAGGAGATGTTCAGGACATGGATACATGAAATAGGCATAACTCCAAATTTTCTACTATGGGATAAACCACAACATAAGAACGCTAATAAATGTTACATCAAGTGGCTCTCAACTTACCAAGGATGAAAATAAAACATTGGATCACCTTGATATTCTATTTCATAATTCTACCGCTGATACTCGTTCCACATTTAGGAAATCAGCAGTCATCAATGAAATTGACTCGTAACTGGCTATTATGGCACTTTTATCAAATCTAAGCATTCAAATGGAGAAACTTTCGATGGAACACCAATGTCCACAAGTAGCACAATAACCAAAGACTCACCTAGGCATGGTGGTAAACTAGATGGATGTACAGCAGGGAGTGGAACATGAAGATATCATTTATTTGAGCAACCAAGGGCACAGGAACAACTTCTGGCCGAGAACAATGGTTCCTCAATGGTTTTATCAATGATACAACTACAATAACCTGAACTTTTCTAATGGAAAACCTGATAATACACTAAGTTACTGTTGGGTTTTTCGGGTTCATATGCAGCGAAAAACTCAAAAACAATATATGAAAAGCTGTAATAAGATCGAAAACAAGTTCCATTAAACAGGACCTATATAAGTAAACCATACCATAATTCATAATTTGTTTCTTTGATTGATCAATCTCCATGACGGTCAAGCACACGTCCTCTATTAGAAATCGACGCACGAATGGTGACCAAAATATGGGGTGCTAGCCCCGAAAGAGATTGAAAACAATTTTCTTTCTCTTTAAAAATCTTGAGAACTCAACTCGAAAATCATAAAAATGAAAATCTTATTTCATTTTAGGGTTTCAACCTCTATTTATATCTAAAGATAAACTATATTACTGAACCTACTATTATATTTAGGCAATTCAAGCAAATTACATATTGCGCCCCTATTAATAAGTTATCATATAACGAACCATAAAGGGCTTTTATTTCATGAATTTATCGTATAAATATTATTACTTTGACTAATTGAAAATTTGCAAAGCCAATCTTTATGTGCGACCCAATAGGTTCATGCGATGTTGGCAGTGACCAAAACCATTTTGGTACACAAGTCCGAAGTCTCTCGCAAGGCATTATGACTATCCAAATAGCATGAATATCAAAATCGATACAACCTAATGAGTAACATGTATCATATCATTTTGTCATGTGATATCCTTTTATTAAACATAAGGCAGAGATAGTTACCCTTAATGTTTAATAGTACTAGTCTCAATCTTTAGGTACACATAAAATATCCAAATGACATTGATCATATCAATTCAC
This sequence comes from Stephania yunnanensis, assembly GCA_039657365.1. Taxonomy (NCBI): domain Eukaryota; kingdom Viridiplantae; phylum Streptophyta; class Magnoliopsida; order Ranunculales; family Menispermaceae; genus Stephania; species Stephania yunnanensis. The sequence continues at coordinate 34,938,604 of CM077590.1, read as the reverse complement.
TTGGACTTGGCCATTTAACAATCTAACATGTTGAGGGATTCACCGATATCTCTCTATACTAGAGGGACAAATTCTATCTAGATTACACACCTTCACATATTATTCACAGGGTAACCAATCACAATCTTTATAATTGTCCAGTTCAAGAAAATGTTTGTTTACGTGAAATTACCATAGTCCTAATATTAAAGTCTATGGTAATCTCAAGTCAAATGACTAAATCATATACGTATCATGAGTAATACCTACGACTTATTCCATGTGGTATTCTCATACCAGGTCGGTCATGTACTATGTTCCCTAACAAGTACTTGTGATCTCGATTCGTATCCCTATATGCATGATCAACACGTGACCATCAATCAAGATTCCCACTAGTCTTAATTCATTATATTTCCTACTATAATGACCAACTAGGGACATTTTTGATATTTCCACAAGTACCTATGGATCTTATTATAAGGTAAACATGCAGTCACTTATAATAAAACAACGTACAAAAACCTTTATTTCATTAACTAAAATTACACGATAAATAATGTTTTTAGATTGACTAAGGGCACATGCACCAACAACCTTAAGGCTTCGAACAACAATTCGAACTGGGGAAACTTGGGTAGATAGAAGTGATGACTTTATTGAAGTCGATTGAGAAGCATATGCAAGCCATGGTAGTGAGAGATATGGAACACCATGAGAAGCATAAGAAAAAGTTGGAAGGAATAAGGTAAACCATAAAAAGAAGGGATGATGAGCAATCATAATCATTCAAGAACTTAGAGAGGCAGATTGGTCAACTTGTGATAGCGACAATTTTACCAATACCATCACTAATCCTAAGCGAAAATGTAAGTTTCATTCATATGATGAGCATTACGAAAACAAAGGAGTCAAGATCAGACCAAGTATTGTACATGCATGGAGAGATGAAGAAACAAAAAGAAGTGCAAAAGGTTGAGGTTCGGAAAGAGACGTCATGGTTCATAGACTATGTTAACTACTTGGCATGCAGTGTATTTCCTCCAGATTTAACAAACGCAACATAAAGAAAATCTTGACTGGTGTGAAGTCATATTTTTGGGATGAGCCATATTTGTTGAAGAGATGCAATAAAAGATTAATTTGAAAATATGCAGTTGGGGAGGAATTTGCACACATTCTGAGTGGATGTCATTCATTACCATATAGGGAACACTTTGGGACACAAAGAATGACAGTTAAAGTATCATACCGCGGGTTCTACTAGCCAAATCTTTTAGTAATGGATTATCTATCCAAATGGGTAGAAGCTGTAGCAACACAACTAATGACGTGAAATTGGTGATAGAGTTCATAAATAAAAACATCTTTTATCGATTCGGAACACTTAGAGCATTAGTAAGTGATGAGGGCTCACACTTATATAAAAAAGCCTTAGACACGTTTGGAGTTAGGCATAAGACCTCGATGGCATATCATTCTCATATAAATGCACAAGCCAAAGTAAGTAATAAAGAAGTGAAACAGATCTTGAAAAAAACAATAAACACTAATAGGAAGGACAGAGCATTCCATCTTATAGAAGGATTGTAGGCATACAGAAGGACATTCAAAACACCAATTGCCACATCTCCATATCGATTGGTTCATGGAAAAACATGTCACATTCAAAACCCCAATAAGGCATATGACAATTAAAAGCTCAACATGGATTTTCAAGCTGGAGGGAATGCTATATTACTTCAAGTAATATAATTGGATGAGTTTAGATTGGATGCATATGAAAATGCTAAGTTTTACAAGGAGAAAATAAGACAATGGAAAGAAAAAATAATCGAATATCAATCCTTTGAGTAAGGGCAACTAGTATTATTATTTATTTCAAGAGTAAAATTATTTCCAGCCAAATTAAGATCACGATGGTCAGGACCATTCATGGTAGTTGCCACTTGGCCTTATCGAGTGGTAGAGCTACTCACCAATAGTGGTAACAAATTTAAAATAAATGCTTAGAGAGTTAAATTATTTTATGAGACAAAGGTGAGGAAAAATGAGCTTGATGGTTTCAAGAACCAAATAATATGTGCTCTGAAGAGAACAAAAGAGAAGAAACAATAGAAGGCCAAGAAAAAAGATGACAAACCTCACCAAAAAAACCCACAAGAAATGATATCAAGTTGGTTTCAAAGAAACCGAAACCAAAGCTCAAATTCATTCATCGACTTCAATTTCTTAAAATGAGAGATCCTTAAGAGATTAGCGTACCGATAAACATTGACGGAACCGGGTTAGAAATTTTTTATATGATATGGGAGCCTTTGTGTCATGCCACTGATGGACACGATTCATGCAAACTTGACGATCAATTGTTCGGATACAACGAATTTACAAGTAGCAAATGGAAACTTGATACCTACAATAAGAAGAGTTTTTAATGTACATGCGAAAGTATTTAGATTCACATTCATCATGAATTTCGAGGTCATTAACCATAATACGGATTATGATGTATTCTCATACTTGGGCGACAATTCTTGAACACTGCTAAAGAAAGTTTGGATGTCACAGAAAAGAAGATCATGATGAGTATCGATTAGAGCAATGATGGAGGTAAGGTTCTCTTTTTCAATGGTGAATAAGTTTATTTGAACTGGAATGACATCATAATTTCGAATTGTTGATGAAGATTCTCAATTTAGACTTAGACAAGACATGGTATAAAGGCGTTAGGCTAATCACTTTAAATTTAGCGCTACTGGGAGGAAGCCAAGGGATTTTTAATACAAGTTTTTGAATTTCATTTAGTAGTTAGTTATTTAGTTTAATAATTACAACTAACGAGTTTTCAGTTCTAACTTTCAAAAATTTGTGTCGAATATGCAGGAAAGACCATTTGTAGGGTGATGATTCATTAGATTGGAGATTTATCATGAACTCATGAAAGAGCGAAAAGGAGCTAAAAAGTTCAAAGCGATGAAGGTAAGGTTCACAGGCCAATTGAAAGGTAAAAGTATTAACTTTTATATTTTCATGGATTTTATGATATCACGACACCTTGTGCAAGTTATACATAAAGTCAGAGGAGAACCGTAGGAAAATTATAGGAAATTCATACACGAAGATGTGGGCATATGAGCCGATGTAGTGGGGAACAACTCATAGCACCAAAGTGGCAGTAAGCATAGAATGGACATAAGCCCCACTACATCGTTAACGCAGTGGTGGCGTTATAGGCTCGACGTTAAGGTCAAAACAAGGGTTTTAAACCCCATTTTGCATCATTCTCCACACTTGCACCGAAATTGCACCTCAAACACCAAGCATACACCCATCCAGAGCCAAAGTTCGATCATTTTTTAGTGAGATTAGTGAGTCCCTTGTGATTTAGAGTGAAGATATAAACACATTCTAGATTCGCACAAGTGGAACCGCTAGGGCTTGGGTTTTTGGAATTTGATTTTAAGGAGAGCTAGGGTTCTAGTTGGTGAGAAATGTAAGAGGGCTTGGATTGGAAAATTACTTAAATGAGTACTCTACAACAAAAACTGAACTATCATTGAGGTTTTTATTGGGGCATGTACCCTTGGTCAATCTACAAACATTGTTTCTCCTATAATTTTAGCTAATAAAATGGAGGTTTTCATTTGCTATTTTATTATAAGTGATTGCATGTTTACCTTAGTAAGATCCATGGGTATTTGATAAAATATACTAAATGTCCCTAGTCGATCATTATACTGCAAACTATAATGAAAGGGAAATTCTTAGTTGTAAATTGAATTGAACAAAAATGCCTTGAATTGACAACTTACTAAATTCCAAGATGAATAACTCGTCTCCGTTGAAGAAACTTGGTTTCAATTGACAATCTCGCAATGCTCTACTATTTTGCGAAAAGAAACAAGGTAAAAATTAGACGTCTAGAGACCACGGAGTGAAATACCGAATTCAGTGATTTTTAAATGAACGTTCAGTTCATTTGTTCAATTGAAATCAAATTTTAATTTGTTTTGTTTTTTTATTTACCTATAAACCAGTGGCTACTTGTCAAAAGCTTATTTTTTATTTATTAATTCTCGAAATCCCTATTTTGACGTGCTTTAACTTTTGGTGCTCATTTTTTATATGATTTTTAACAAATTTGAGCCAAACTATCGACGAAATAATACATCTTTATAAATGTCCATAACACCGGTTTTGTCACGCCAAAACTCCGAATTTCTTAACTTTGTCTACGACATACCAAACTCCAAATATCATTTCTAGTAACTATTAATTTATTTTCACTCGTGCCATTTAGACCTGCACGTGCAGCCTCGAATATGAAAAACTAAGGATACACCTCCACACACCCTAACTTTTTGACAAAATACCATATATTGTACACATTAAACATACAACACACAAAAATAAAATATACCTTTTGATCTTTAGTCTATAATGCGTGAGTCCTACCTCATATACTTAAACTCCAAGTAAAATTTGAAATAACTTAATTAGTTGCTTAATCAGGTTTATGAAATTTTCAAATTTCAAAGTTCTTCCAAACTAATTTAAAATTTCATCCGTAAAATTTAAACTTAAAGGTTACTGAACGAAAATAGATGCTAGAATATGATCCTTCTTATACAACTCTTTTAATCCGAACTGGTAAAAACCATTTCCAAGGTGAAACTGTTAAGTGGACCCAATCACTTTTTATTGTAATCAACAACTCAGTGATAGAGATCATAAATATTTCAACTTTTCATTTCAAACTTCATGGTTTATGGAAATGGCACAACAACTTATCTATCAATTTTAGCATTATGTGAATTTCTGACGAGTTAAATGATCAACTTTATGGAATATCCAATAACCTTACTTTTTTGAAGTACTCATTCCATGCCTTAAATCCCATTCAAGCATCAATATTTCGTAAGGTCTATCACATCTTCCTTTTCAATTAAACCATTTTCATTTTTAACTGAATACCATTCAAAAAATCGTTGTTAATTCTTTCCCTATCCACGAAAATCTGGTATACACATCTTAGTTTGCTTTCTTAAAATTGATCATTTCTAATTAGAATCACTAGTTGCTCAATTCATATACTATCACGAGTCTATATATTTATATTGTAATGCAAATAATATAACAGCACGACATTAGATATTAAAGTATAGTTGCATATATATTTTATCCATCACCATGCTTGCATTTATCGATAGAAACCTTGAATTACACAAGTCATCCCATGACAATAGATCTGTAATTACATTTATCATACCATGATAAGTGATCTCGAATTACAATCTGATGTTAAAACAAAACCTGACACATCGTGTAATTTTCACTTATAAACCTGACACATCGTGTAATTTTCACTTATTCCCTAAATGTCTACTCACAATATCATTTAAGTTGTGGACTAGAAAGCAATTATCAATTCTAACTTGTCAGACAATTCAATTAACATTTCTTTTGACTAGTAAAAAAAATTAATGACTTTCCTAACTTCATCGAATCATTTCTTATTCATATGTTCACCAATAACCTCATTACGTTAACTGATCTACCAATATCATCTAGATTGCATTGATTACTACTCCAATTTGCACATTTTCACATTACCAACTTACTCACATTGGTTTTTATATTTTTTTTTCAATTTCTAAGACTTCATATCATTTTACATTTCAATCACTTCCTATTTTTAGACATCTTTTGTTACTTGATTAGAGACAGTTATCCTTAGCTTGAGTAGATATACATTTTCAAATAAAATTCGACATATTCCTAGATTAAACTCTCAAAGTATAACTATTAACTTGTATCCAATATAAGTTATAAACATACTATTTCCTTTGCCACTACTCAACACATAACTTTCATTTTTGTTTTCAAATTACTATGGAAGAATATTCAATTCTTCAAACATGTCAAGTCGAATACACTGTACTTTATTCAATATTTCCAACCTAAAGGATTAGTAGTGACTAGTTGAGCTGTAAATCGTGCATCACTTTTCATTTTCATTTGTATCTCCACCAGCATACATGTATCTTATATCAACTCTAATTTAAAAATTAATAGAATGTTTCAAACTTTTCCACTAATTGATCACGATGTACCACAACATTTGAACCAATGTACAACATATTCACTAATATTAATTGTATATTACTTTGTTTCAAGACTTTCAACTTTTAGAGTTTAATTGCTTGTGAGATCCTTGTGAAAATATATTACATTTCATCGCACTTACAATTTGACATCTTAAGTCTTATTTGGCTCGTTCACCTAAAATTACCAGTTTCAGTTGAATTTAAGAATTTATTAACCATTGATTTGGCTATACTTAGGCTTCCAATTGATTGCAACAAAACTTCATAAGTTTTTTTATTCTGATTTTTACCAATTCATTTGGTAATTCAAAGATAGGTGGGGCCCTTACATAAGTATTCTACGTTGTGAATGAATTGTGATTATGAAACGGAGTTCCTTAGACTTTTAGTAGTGCACAACTACTCTAACGCCTTACCTTGATTAAATGAGTCCATTCATGTCACTTCTAGCAATCACAAGTCATCTCAAAGTCTCATTTTATTTTTTACATATTGTCTATTCCGTTTGGTTTTTGTCAATATTGGCTATTCTCATATTTATCTCATTCTATATCCCTTTTCCAACTCACCATGACTTATCTCAACACCTAGGCCATTTATAGCTTCTTAATCTTGACTTACAAAAGCAATCCTTTTAATCTCTCCTCTTTTCAAAAACTTAATTGAGGACAGCGTGACATCTTATGATCATATCATAATCATACTGTGATTTACTAAGTCCAAACTTCAATTTGACTAATGAAATTTCAAATTTCAAAACCATGTGTCTCGTTTTATCGTCATTGGGACTATTTTAGAAGAAACTCTCAATTGATGGTGAATAAAATGATACATTTTACAATAGGTCTTCTCGAGTAACTAATTTAACAAGTACACTATTCATTCTTAAATCCAAGATATCCATATCTTTTGCTTTCCAAAAGTCCAAATTTCATTTATTTTCTTATGCTTTTCAAAATGATTCTCAATCATTTGAGACTTAAATTAAGTACAACTTGGCACTTTAATGAGCGTTTTACAATTGTAATAGTTCAATACTTTCAATTTTAAAGAAATCCAAGTGTAGTACTAGCATTCTATAATCACTTACACTGCTTTCCCAACCAATTTTCTACTGGTTTCATAACTAATAACTTTCATTAGTTATATTAGTACCGAACTACTTGTAGTACCTTTGTCAATTTTAGACTTCACAAGTCTATTTCACCTGCATTTACGTTAAATTATGTTTCACAAATTTATTATATATTTTATTATATGTTCATAATCTTAATCATCATATTTCACGAGTAAAGTATCGAACAGGCGAGGAGAATAAACTTTTGATTGCATATCTGGCAATAATATATAATATACAACAAACAATAATAGAAAAACAATATATCCCAGCTCATAGTTACTTCCCAACTAATCGTGACCTCATTACCGAGCCTTGTTGCTCAAGACTATCACTTAAGTTCATGTAACTTAATTTAATCCTAGAGCCTTAACTCAAAATTCTGAATCGACTCAATCCTAAAATCAACATCACTATCATTTTTAAGATTTACTTGATTAAGCTTAACCATAGCTCTGATACCAAGTTTGTCAAGGCCCGTCTCACTAAGTCTTAACTTTTCCCTAATTACACTAATTAGGCACCGAAACCATCTAATTAACTTAACCTTGAGTTTCTTTTTATTTCAATCCTTGATAATGCTTCAAAACTAAATTTATAAACTTGAAAATCATATAGATAATTCTTTGTATTTTATAAAAGTTTCGATAACACCTCCCTTAAAAGTGGGCCGCTAAAAAATCCACCAAATAAATAGCAAAATTTGGAGAAGCCTAGAAGGATTCATAACTCCCCACAGTTGACAATATATACATCAAATTAAATAATCAACACTAACTTCCAAGGTTAAATCCTTATTTACAGCTTTAGAACTTCAAACTAAACTAATACTACTTCATGAACCAAATTATTGTCTAATGAAACCATAATGCATTTCCAAACTTCGTAAAAATTATTTGTAAAGATCTCATACTTATTCGAGAGTGTTTAACGGCCTACACTGATCTCAAACTGAAAGTGGTATATAATAACAATATACAACAAGAATTAACTTTATAACAGAAAAACAACTACCAAATATCTTTATGTCTTGTTGATTCTCTCTTGTCTTCGCTAAAAATCTGACATCATCAAAAATAACTTGAAGATAATAGGTAAGTGAACTCCTACACTACACTGTACTTTTGCAAATGTTAGTTTGAATACATGGGTACATGTAATTGCATTTCCAAATAGCAAGAAATATAAATAACAATGTGAATCTCTTTGTTCTTGTCTTCTAACCATACTCAGACATTAACTTCCAAATATAGTATATAAAATGGTACTAGGAGTTCAACAGATGCAAAGGCAATGTGTCGGATTGGATTTTTGACCCAAATGAGCCAGCTTAGCCGTCCGCATTTACTACTAAACTTAGGAAAATAGATGATAAGTATGGCTACTACTAGCTTAGGGAAATAGTCGACCACATTCAAACCACATCCCTTTCTATCAATAAATGCTCGCCAGAAAACTTGCGTATCTTGGTTCTTTCGTGTTCTAGTATATCTGGTCAGGAAACCTATCCCTGAGTCCCGTCTATGAGCCGTAGCACTGACAAGCCATAGTCTGAAATGACATGAATGCATTATAAAGAATGATTAAAAAATTATTTCAGACTGTACATAAATGCAGGTATAATGAGAAATTCCATAAATAGTAAAGAGCACTACATGGTTTACTTAATACTAACGAACTTTGAGCTAAATTTTCAGGGTTCCCAAACCGTCAGACTACCTTTAAAATGGTTCCAACAACTTCGCTGCACACCAAATTATATTATAAGTCAAGCTTTAAGTGAATCCAAATCACGAAACCCAATGAAAATTGTGGCTGAAGTATGCTTGAGAACAGTTTTCAAAAATAATAATTTATATAATTGTTTCAACTGGCCTTCAACGAGCCAACTTGGGGTAACCTTTTAGCTTTGAAAAACTTAATAATTATCATTATGACCTATAAGGAACTTTTAGTACTTATGTCATACTTTCCATAGATTCCAAAAACACTCAAATCAGATCACCGATGAAGAAGTTATGAATTTTAAATAAAAAATTACACGTATAAATACTAACAGATAAATAGAATAAGATACATCATCTAAACCAATTTTGATTCTCATCCATATAACTCATGCAATTGAATTAAGAATTGAAATACAAATTGTGTATTCAACAATAGAATCATATTAAATTAATCATATTCACCTAAACATGATTTCTACCATGAATACATACATAATAATGGAATGAAAAATATGAGCTTTGTATTCAACACTAGAATCAGATCAAATTAATCATATTAACCTAAACATGATTTCTACTTTGTTAACATACAAAATTTGTATTAATAAACATCAAAGCATCCTCATGCTTAAAAAGACATTTCATGAAAACAATTATCAAAAAACCTATATGTACATCAAATATACATCTAACAACATGCTTTCATCAATATAACATACATGTAAATCAAGAAAACTAGCATCAGATCTAATGGAACCAAACCCGAAGGCTCTGATAACTAGGTTAGGCTTTGGAACGTAATGAAATTTTTTTAGTTTTTACTTCAAAAACCCTAATAGGATCGAATCCTATTTCCTTTAAACTGATTGATTGAAACTAAACTTACCATAATCGTAAGTTTCATTCTCTTTGTTGATCAATCTATAAGATGCCGCCAGAGATAAACTTCCTCTATTAAAAATCGACACTTGAATAATAGCCGAGATTTCAAGTGCTAGCACGAGAAAGAACATGAAAACAATTTTTCTACTCTCATTTGAACTCAAAAATGGCTTAAAACTAAACTCGTTTTTTCTCCGAAATAAAAAATAGATTCCAAACCTTCATCCATAATGTTGTTGCACTTAATATGCCTATTTATATAACCCTTGTATAAATTCTGCTATGTGAATTACCATTATTTAGACTAGGAAAAGCCTTACGAAGACTAGAAGAAAAATGGAAAGTCAAATCGTCAAGACACACCCATCGCCTTGGTAGCGCAGTAGAGTGTATGTAAGGCTTTATTAAATCGATGGGCTTGATACGGAACAAATTAGGCAAAAAATAGAGCATTGCAGAGATTGGGCATCTATTCTTTTGAGATGTGTCTATTACACATATAGCACTAAACAAATCTAAGAATTTTAAATCAAAAATTTAGTGGATTCGTTAGATTTGATGAATCTATCCCATTGTATTTCTACTTACATAAATACTGTGCAAAGAAGATGATCGTATTCTATATCTAGTTTTTAACTTTTGGAAAAAGGGAGCTCTTTGAATTTTTGGTGTTCGTTCTTTTACTCTTAAGGTACTATTTAATCTATTTTATTTTTTTAACTAGTTTATATGTGTACTAGTAACTTAGTCTTTACTAGATTGAGAGCTTTCTACAATTGCATTTATTGACGATACAAGGTTTTGTTCTTTACAGTGAAGTTTCCTTTCATCGGAGTCTTTTAACTCTAGTTGTAGTTATTATAAGTCTACTAGTTTTTTATTTGATTAGATTGAATATGCTTTGCATGTGTAGTGGCCAATGCATATGTCGGTGTAGGAGATCTTGGTTAGTTAATCTACTACCGCTTGGTAAGGGGATTTATGTTAAGTGACAAATATAGCCTTGCCTATTGCCAATCGATGTGTTCTTATACATTCAAAGTATAAGATGGTTAATAGTTCATGTTAGTTATAACTTAGGATAAGTGTTTTGAATGAACAATAAGTCTGCTAGCCCGTTGAAATCTTACGACATATCCGGTGGTTTTGTAAGTCTAGTTAGTACATGGTACTGTCACTCTTTCCTAGAAGTGACCTTAGAAAATAGAGTGACTGCACTCGAACATGCCTATGAGAATCCAATAAAATGAATATATTTTGTAACCAATGATTAAGTCAATTACTAGTCAATTATGATAAACTCTTAATCCAAGTTTTTATTATACTATTTAAGTTATCGTTTTTTATTATCTATGTATGTTTCTTTTGTTTAGTGTAAGTTATTATTTTTTATGAATGACCTCTTAATCCGACCCCCCATTTCCTTTTAGTTGTAGCCTAGGAATCCTTTTAAGCCTTTGTGGGACTGACTCCGTATCTCACTACATATCCAAGTAGTCGTTAAATCGAGACCATTATTGGTTTTATATGATGCGACACTAATTTGTTGTGCTGTTGTGGAGGACTATGTAAAACAATTTTCTAGGATAACATAAAAAGTGAGCCGAGAAGAGAAACTCAATTTTGGGGAAATAAACCTTTCTCGAGGAGGTTCTTAACATCTATGCATTATATTGCCTACCTAAGCCGAAGAGTTCATGTTAGAAACCAAATTCATCTAGAATCTTCCAATATCATTTTAGAGAGATGATGAGGATCTGCATAAATTTTAGGCAAATTTTGAATGTGTTGTTATAGGCATGAAGCTTACTGCTACTGAGCTTGATACGATTAAGTTAAAGGCTTTTCCATTTTAGTAAGAGGTAATGGTCTGGATCGGTTGTTCCGCTTACCCTCTGAATCTATTCATTTATGGAAGAATCTACACCTCAAATTTCAGGAACAATATAAGCCATCGAGCAAGATTACCTCTTTTGAAGAAAAATCTTCACCATTTATATAAGGAAAAGAGAATCTTTCTTTCACTACTAAAGAGATTTAAAAGATCAATTCATGCTTGCCCAAAACACGGTTTCACTGAGAAATCATTACTAGAAAACTTCTATAAAGGGCTAACTAATTGTGAGAATTGGTGGGTGGATATAACATGTAATGGAAGTATTCCAAAAGTTATACCCTCTTAAGCAAAGAAAATCATTGAAAAAATGGCAAATCAATCTAGGAATTATGGTGTAGAAACTAATACTTACAGGAGTCGAGCTATAGTCATTTTGTGAGATATTGGGACATGTGCACTAGGTCAATCTATAAACAATGTTTATCTTATAATTTTATTTAATAATATTGAGTTTTTCATTTGTTGTTTTACTATAAGTGATGTCATATTTACCTTATAGTAAGATCCATGGGTATTTGTTGAAATATCTTAAATGTCCCTAGTCGATCATTATAGTGGGAACTATAATGAATTAGGACTAGGGTGAATCTTTATTGATCGTCATGTGACAATCATGCGTATAGGATAAGAATCAACAACATGAGTACTTGTTAGGGAATAAGGTACAGGACTGACCTGCTATGAGAACACCACATGGATTAAGTCATAGGTGTTACTCATGATAGGTATATCATTTAGTCCTTCAACTTGAGATTACATAGACGTCAATATTTGGAGCATGTTAAATTGACACAATCAAATGTTGTCTCTATCCGAACGATTATAAAGATTGTTATTAGTTACCGTGTAAAAAATATGGGAAGGTTTGTAATTAAGATATAATTTGTTACTCTCGTATTGAGAGGCATATTAGTTGATCCCTCGATATGAAAACTGATAATGACAAAAACAATGTGAATTGATAAGATCAATAACACTTCGATGTTTTAAGTTCACCTAAAGATCGAAACCAGTACAATTGAAAAATAAGGGTGAGTTTTCATGCTTTAAATTTATCGAAAGGATATCACACGACAAAAGGATATGATATATGTTATTCATTATCTTCTATCGATTTTGATATTCATGCTACTTGAGTAATCGTAATGCCTTGCTAGAGACCGCTTATAACTTGTGTACCAAAATAGTTTTTAGTTCATTGCTAATGTCGCATGAACTTATTGGGTTGCATACATAGAATGGCTTCGTGCAATTTAAATTTGTCTAAAGTAATGAATTTTATATGATAAGACTCATGACATAAAAGCCCCCATAATTTTTATATGATAATTTATTAATAAGGGCACACGTATTAATTGCTTAAATTATCTAAATAAAATAGTTATATTACGAATTGGATTTTAAGAGAGGGCTTATTTACACATATAAATAGAGGGTGAATCGAAAAAATGAAATAAGATTTTTCATTTTTGCTATATTCGAGTTCTCTGGACTTTGGGAGAGAAAGAAAAACATATTCTATCTCTTTTAGGGCTAGCAGTCTAAATTATGGTCATTGTTCATGTGTAGATTTCTAATAGAGGATGGGCACTTGAATGTCTTAAAAATCGAATGATCAGAGATGGAAATAATTAAATAAGGTATGATTTACTTTCATAGATCTAGTTTAGTGGAACTTAATTTCGATCCTATAGAGGGTGTTTCAAATTTTATTTTAAATTTTTCGTTGTGTATGAACTCCAAAAACCCAAAAGTGGTATCAGAGACTGATACTTGTTTCTATTAAACATTCGCATATTTTCTCTGATATATTTATGATACATATGGGAAAAGATGATCTTCTTTAATGTATATATGATGTAAATATAGGTTATGTGATAATTGTTATCAAGAATTGGTTTTAAAGTATGTTGTTAATTCATATATATTGATAAATACACATGATTTGATTCAATGATAGAATTCATGTTTAGAATATTTTGATTAAAATATGTTTTTAATATTGAACGATACTAATTTTGTGTGTTCATGGTAGAAGTCATGTTTAGGTTAATGTAATTCTGGTGTTGAAACATATTTTGTTTTTGTTCAATAATTATGTATGTCTCCATGAAAGAAATAAAGATTAGGTTAATATGATTAATTTAATAAGATTCTGGTGTTGAATGCATGATTAATATTTCGAAATTAGTTTTGATCATATATAACATTGTTGTTCTCCTCAGTATATTCTTATTAAATAGGAGATTAACTTGTAATCAGATAAGAATTATAAATCCTATAAGATAGGTGTCATATATAACAAATTCTAATTAGATAAGGATTCAAATTCTCACAAATTTTAATTGGATTAGAATAGATATTAATTAAAGGTGGGCTCAAGTTAATTAGAAATGTCTTAATTAATATTTTTCAAAATTAAAATTAGGGGCAGTTTTGGTCAATTGGATTGACCAAAATAATGAAAATTTTTAAGCAACTTTCAATTTTTGAAACTAGAATTTGTTGTCTAAAAAAATGAGGCGTTGCTCCTTGTACCCCCATCCGCTAAATGGTTAGCATAACCATTACCCACTGATTGGCCAGCGAGATCACCGTTAACTATTTGTAGCGCAAGAAAATTCGTATAGTAGTGAATATTAGTATAATTTCCTAACCTATTTATTGATTTTTTACGCATTGTAATATATGATATTTATCTTGCTTAAATTATGATCACTGAAACAAATAAAAATCCCTCTTCCAAAATTTAAATCAAGTGTCATCCATTGTCAAACACTTGTCAAGGCTTCAATCACATAAATACGGACTTGCTTTCGCATAGTTTATTGTGTTATCTTGGTGAGGCACATTATGTAACGATTACTCTATTGTTTTAAATGTTTAGACTTCATAAACCTGTCAAAATGGTTTTGGGCTTTTGGCACTTGATGAGATAGAGCATGCTAAGACATAAGTTATCATAATCTCATCAAAACAACTAAAAATATATATGATGTAATTGGTAATTAGTACCTACCTAAAATAAACTTTTGAATTATCTTTGTTTTAGATCTATGACCTCTTCAAATCACACTAATCCCTTGTCACTGCGATCCATCCTTGAGAAAGATAATTTGTTTGGAATAAACTTTCTTGACTGGTTCAGAAACTTGAGAATTGTTTTTAAGCATGAATGCAAGTTGTATGACCTAAATAATCTTATTTCAAAAGAACCACCAACCAATGCTTTAAGATCTATGAAGGATTCACATACTAAGAAAGTCTATGAATCAACAGATTTTACATGTATTTTGTTGGCAACCATGGTTATTGGACTTTAGAAGGAGATGGAACATATAGAAGCTTACGGCATGGGTACGATGCTGAATGAAATGTTCCAACAGTAGGTTCGGCAAGAAAGGTTCGAGATAGTAAAAAACCTTCATTCTAACCAAATGGTTGAAGGTGTGTTAGTTAGTCCTCATGTTCAAAAAATGAAGGATTTTATTGACCATCCTAACAGACTTAGGTTTCGCATAAGCTAAGAGTTTGCTATGGATTAGCTCCTAAATTCATTTCCTGATAGTTATTCACAATTTGTGATGAACTATAACATGAATAAAATTGAGAAGTCTATCTCGGAGTTGCATTTTATGCTTAAAACTGTTGAGCAGAATGTCAAGAAACTCATTGCTAATGTGTTGATTGTTCATAAAGGAAAGGCTTTGAAAAAGAAAGCTAAAGGCAATGTTATAGTAACCAAGGCTGTAGTGACAGATACAAAGCCTATGAAACAGGTCAAGGGTAAGGCTCCTTTTAATTCAAGTCCTAGAAGGAAATAGAAAAAGAAGGAAATTATTATTTATGACATGTACTTGGGTATTTGTTTAGGAATTGCAAGCTCTATCTTTAAGATCTAAAGAAAAAGAAAAGTAAAGTGTGACTACTACTTCAAGTATTTATGTTATTGAAGTTAACTTATCTACTAGTGATACTAGGGTATTAGATATCAGATGTGGATCTCACATTTTTATTAATGTGCAAGGTCTCACCAAAAGTAGAAAACTAAAAAAAGGAGAAGTCATCCTATGATTTGGAAATAGAGAAATGGTTGTTGCATGGTTATGGGATGCTATGAGTTAATTTTACCCGAGGACTTATTTTAGTTTTAAATGATTATTCTTATGTCCATGCCTTAAGAAAAAACATCATTTCAGTTTGATGTTTGGATTTAGATAGTTTTAATTTCACTATTGTGTGATAGTTTTTAAATTCTAAACATGAAAGGTCCATAGATACTCCTATTATTAACGTAAATACCAAGAGGTTCAAGCAAAATGATTTGAATCAAACCTATCTTTGGCATTGTTGTCTTGGCCAAATGAGAAATGCATTTTTAAACTCCATAAAGATGAACTTTTCGATTCTTTTGATTTTGAATCATATGAAACATGTGTATCTTGTTTACTAAGCAAGATGGCAAAGACTCCCTTTACTAGACACTATGAAAATGCAAGTGATTTATTGGGTCTAATACATACCGATTTATATAAACATAATGGCTAGAGGTTGTTATCAGTATTTCAACATATTTGGTTATGTGTATCCCATGAAACATTAAAGTGAATTTTTGAGATGTTTCAAAAATTTCAGAATGAAGTGCAAAATCAACTTTGTAAAACTATTAAAACACTTCGATTAGATAGAGGTGGTAAATATTTGATCGAAGAGTTTGATGATAATCTTTGAAACTGTGGGATTTTCACACAGTTATCTCCCTCAGCAACTCCACGATAGAATGGTGTTTCTGATAGGAGAAATCAAACTTTGTTTGATATGGTTCGATCTATTATGGGTCCTATAAATATTCCTATGTCATTTTGGGCTAATGCCTTGGAAATTGTTGTAGTTATAGTGAATTGTGATCCTTATAAAGCGGTTGATAAAACGCCACAAGAGATGTTGTTCGGGAAAATACCATGTTTTTTTTTTGCTTAAAGTTTGAGGCTTTTAGGTTTTCATACGACAAATCTCATAAAATTATCAACCAAATCTATCAAGTGTGTAATTGTTGGTTATCCTAAAGAAACTAGAGGATACTACTTTATAATCCTATTGAGAACAAAGTGTTTGTTCCTTGGAATGATGTCTTTATGGAAAAAGATTTTATTTCAAAAAACGACAATGGGAATGAAGTAATTCTTGAAAAAGTTCAAGAACCACAAATAAACAGTCAACCGTCAGTGGGAGAGTAACAAAGTCTTAAAGTAGTTGAACCTCCCCAGGTCTTACAAGGCTTGCATATGTCTGATAGGGTAAGACATCAGCATTAGAGATTTGAATTTCTTAGTACTGTTAATAGTGAGGTATTTCTTATGGATCAGAATAATCCTACTACTTATTAAGAGGTTATGTCTCGCCCCGAGGATGATAAATGTCTTAGTGCCACGAATTCTTAGATGCAATCCATATATGGTAACCAAGTTTGAAACCATGTTAATTTACTTAAAGGTGATAAGACTATTGGATGTAAATGGGCTTTCAAGGAGAAAAATGACATGGATGGCAATGTGCAAACTTATAAAGCATAGTTGTAGCAAAAGGTTTTACGTAGACTCAATGTGTTGATTACAATGAAACGTTTTCTCCTATAGCAATGCTTAAATCCATTAGAATTCTAATTTTCATAGCTGCATATTATGTCTAAGAGATATGACAAAAGGATGTCAAAACTGCTGTCCTAAATGGAAAGTTACTTGAGGACATGTATAGGGTACAGCTCGAAGGGTTTATTCATCTTTAGATTTTTAGGAACGTGTGCAAGATTCAAAGATCCATTCATAAATTAAAAAAAGCTTCTCGGAGTTAGAATCTTCATTTTGATGAAGCAATTAAATATTTTGGTTTCATTGATGAGCCTTATGTGTACAAGAAGGTCAGTAGGAGTGTGGTTATTTTCTTGGTACTGTATGTTGATAATATATTACTCATTGGAAATGACATCCCGACCTTATAGAGTGTGAAGTCTTAGTTAGAAAAGTATTTCTCAAAGAAGAACTAAGAAGATGTAGCCTACATCCTTAGGACTAAAATCTATAGGGATAGATCTAAAAGGCTAATCAGTGTAAGTCAGAGTACTTACATAGAAAAGGAATTGAATAACTTCAGTATGCAAGACTCCAAAAGATGGTATTTGCCAATGTTTCATGGTATAAGTCTCAGTAAGACTCGATGTTCAAAGACTAATGATGAGTGAGAGCTCATGTATACGATTCCATATGCATAAGCGATTGGATCTATCATGTATGCCATATTATGCACCCTACCAGATGTATCGTATGCTTTAAGCGTAACAAGCAGATTTGAGTCTAATCTCGATGATAGTCACTACATAGTAGTAAAGAACACTATTAAGAACTTGAGATGACTAAAGAAGTGTTCTTGATCGATGGAAGTTTGGAAGATGAGCTTGTTGTAAATGGTTACACAGAAGCAAGTTTTCAAACTAATATAGATGACTTCAGATCACAATATGGATATGTGTTTACTTTAAGTGGAGGCATAGTGAGCTTGAAAAGTTCAAAGCAAGAAACTATAGCAGATTCTATAACAAAAGATGAGATATTGCATCATCTGATGCAGCTAAGGAGCCAATTTAGATCAAAAAGTTCAACTATGAACTTTGTGTGTGGTTCCAAGTATACCAAATCATGTTTACTTATATTATGACAACAATGGGGAGATAGCATAGGCCAAGAAACCAAGATCACACCATCAATCCAAACATATACTTAGACATTTTCATCTTATTTCAAAAATCATTGAGAGGGGAGACGTGAAGATTTGTAGAGTTCCAGCAAAAGACAATGTTATAGAACCTCTGATGAAGGCTCTTCCCTGAGCCAAACATGATGTTCATGTTAGGGCATGTGCCCTATGTCAATCTACATACATTTTTTATCTTATAATTTTAGTTAATAAAATTTAGGTTTCATTCGTTGTTTTATTATAAGTGATTGCATGTCTATCTTATAGTAATCTCTATGGGTATTTGTTGAAATATCCTAAATGTCTCTAATTGATCATTATACTGGGAACTATAATAAATTAAAACTAGTGTGAATCTTGATTGATGGTCATGTGATGATGATGCTCATATAAATACAAATCAAGATCATGAGTACTTCTTAGGGAACAAGAAACTAGATCAACCCACTATGAGAACACCGCATCGATTAAGTCATAGGTGTTACTCATGATAGGTATATCATTTAGTCATTCGACTTGAGATTACTATAGACTTCAATATTAGGAACAAAGTAATTTGACATAATCAAACGTTGTATTTAACCGAATGATTATAAAGATTGGGAATGCTTACAATTTGAATAATATGTGAAGGTGTGTAATTAAGATATAATTTTTCACTCTTGTATAAAGAAAGAGGAATCAATGGATCCCTCGATATGATAGACTAATAATGGCCAAGTCCACGTGAATTGATATGATCCATGACACTTGGATGCTATCAATTTACCTAAAGATCAAGACTAGTACGATTGAACATTAAGGGTGACTTTCCATGCCTTATGTTTAGTAAAATGATATCACACGACCAAAGGATATGATATATGTTATTCATTACATTGTATTGATTTTTATATTCATGCTACTTGAGTAGTCGTAATGCCTTACTAGAGACCGGTTATGACTTGTGTGCAGAATTGGTTATTGGTTCATTGCCAAAGTGGCATGGACCTATTAGGTAGCACACAAAGAATGGCTTCGCGCAAATTCAATTGGTCCAGAGTAATGAATTTTTTATGATAAAATTCATGACATAAAAACTCTTACGAATTGGTATATGATAACTTATTAGTTGGGGTGTATGTGTAATTTGCTTAAACTGCCTAAATACAAAAATTGTATTACAAATAAGATTTTATGTGAGGGCTTATCTACACATATAAATAGATGGTGGAACCTTAAAATGAAACAAGATTTACTTTTTGCTATTTTAGAGTTCTCTAGACATTGGGAGAGAAATAAAAATATATTTCATTTCTTTTGGGGCTAGAACTTTAAATTGTGGTCATCGTTCGTGTGTGGATTTCTAATAGAGGAAAGACACTTGAACATCTTGAAAATCGAATGATTAGAGAAGGAAATAACGGAATAAGGTATGATTTACATTCATCGATCTAGTTTAATGGAACTTGTTTGCAATTCTGTTAAGGTTTTTCAAAATTTGTTTTGAATATTCAGCTGCATATGAAGCCCAAAAACCAAACAAGAGAGGATAGGCTTAAAAGCGAAATGTCCATATTAATGTCCATGATGAAGTAGTTATTATTAGGATAAGGGAGAGTACAAGCTTGCAGCATTTTTTTTGAGTACACACATACTTTAGATAATCGTCCTTTACATTTTAAGTTAGATGTAAAGTTGATATGGTTAAGCAATTTACAGGATCATCTTAGGATAAAGGTCATGATGATCAAAGCTATGGCTTTTATGGCCCTGATCATCACTTAGTTGTTCCTGAAGCAAAATAATCACGCGTAAATGTAATAGCAATCATTACGGGAGAACTTCAGAATATGTTTGAGTCATATAGTCAAAAGTGTGACATGATATTTAACGAGATAGAAAAATAGATCGAGCAAGTTATGACCAAAGCTTAAGCAAATAGGGAAGAAATACTATGCACTCAGCATTCAATTGAGGCTAATTAGATTACTTTGAGGAATGGAGCTAAACTCGAATGACTTAAGCAACTAGATTTACTAAGTAAATCGAAGGAGATATGAGCAAAGGCCGAGCATGAGGTCGAAGTTACTGCTGCACCACTTGAGAAACCTATGGTAGAACTAATCATGAAACATGTAGTTATTCATCTTACATTTTCCCAGCATCTTTCAAAATAAAAAAGAACGAGATAAAAGAATCATAAATGCCCACAGGAAAGTAGTGATCAACATCCCTTTTCTAGATGATGTAGCCAACGTGCCTAGGATTGCCAAGGTCTTAAAAGATTTGTGTAGCAACAAATTAAAGCTACATGAACATGAGAGAGTAATTGTTCATGAAAATATCTTGGCTATTCTTCAAAAGAAACTTCCTTTCTAAGTGTAAGGATCTGGGAATGTTCTTAGTGCCAATCATCATTAGTAGTAGAAATTGTTTAAGGCAATTCTAGACTTAGGAGCATCCATAAATGTCATGCCTTTATCAGTGTTTGAGTTTCTTAATTACAAAGAACTTAGGGAAATCCAGATGGTGTTCTAGCTAGCAGATAGATCTATTATACACCCTGCATGAGTCTTAGAGGATATTATTGTCGTTGTGGGATTATTATACTTTACTACATTATTCTTTATATTAGACATGAAAGACGAACCATTCCCCAATTCCTCTTTGATTCTATTAGGACGTCCTTTAAAGAAAATGACACTAGCAAAAATTGTCTTTGTAGATGGATCTTTGACTGTGGAGTTGGATGGTGATGTTGTGAAATGAAACGTTCGTGATGCCATGGAATATCCAGTTGATGTATCATCCATATTTAATTTTGATGCAATTGATCCACTGGTACAAGCAATTATTGGCTACTCTACTAGAAACACATTTAACATAGTCATCTATCAAGGATTGACTTCGAATGATTTGGAATACATCTATTCACTTGACAAAGAATTTGAGAATGTAGTTAAGGAGTTAGAGTCTTAGGAGCTCAATTGTGAACTCCCTCTCCCCATGGATTTGTTTTTGTCTGGTCCCAAGTTCGAGCCCTCGCTTGGAAAATCCCTATAGCTAGATTCGAAAGAGATCCCTAACACCTAAAGTATGGATAATTAGGTGAGAATGAATCACTTCCAATAATCATTTCCCGAAACTCTCAAAACTAGAAGAGGAAAAATTAGCGCGCATCTTATGAGAGTACAAGGAAGCGATAAGCTAGGCACCAGCCGGTATTAAAGGATTACATCCTTCCATAAGCAAACACATAATATATCTAGAGGATGACTGTAAACCTTCGAGGCATGCTCAAAGGCATTTAAACCCGCCGATGATGGAAGTAGTCAAAAAGGAGATTCTAAAACTTTTTCATGCAGAAATGATTTATCCCATTTCTGATAACAAATAGGTTAGTCCAGTTTAAATCGTACCCTAAAAGACTATAGTAACTATTGTGACCAATGCCCAAGAAGAGTTGGTACCTACCTATGTCAAAAATAGATGTCGAGTTTTATTGAATATAGAAAAATCAATGCAGCCACAAGGAAAAATCATTTATGCTTTCCATTCATAGATCAGTTACTTGAGCTTTTGGCCGGAAAACTCCACTATCATTTTAGACGGGTATTCAGGGTCTCATTAGATTCTCGACATACCAATAGATTAGGATTAAACTACCTTCCCCTATCAAGGGCATACCGTTGGGATATGTAATGCACCAACAACATTCTAGCAATGCACCCGCAACATTTTCTCTAATTTTGTTAAGAACTTCATTGAACCCTTCATGGATGATTTGACCATTTGTAGAGATTCTTTCGACTTTTGTCTTAACAATTCGACCGAAGTGTAATTTCGATGCATTGAAAAAGAACCTTGTTCTCAATTACGAGAAAATGTCATTTTACGATAGACGAAGGGATCATTTTTGTCCTATTGTTTCATCTAGAGGTTTGGAAGCAGATCTTGCAAAAAAAGATGTCATTCGTACCTTGCCCCATTTTTCCACTGTGAAAGAGATAAAAGCATTTCTAGGCCATGCAGACTTCTATAGGCTGTTTATCAAGGATTTTTCCAATATAGCCCAACCTGTGTTTCACTTACTTTAGAATGATCTTCCATTTGTCTTTGATGATGATTGTAAAAAATCTTTTTCCACATTAAAGACTGCACTCATTGTCAAATCCCAAAATTAATAAATTAATTATAGTCAATCCGGGACTAAAAAGCTTAATTATGGTTTTAGCCACGATTCGAGAATTAAACACTGGTGAATTTGAGTTTTATAATTGATTTTATTAATCTGTGATTTTTACCTAGTGTTATGTATTATATATTATTTGATTTTGTGAAATTTGGGTGATTAGGTAAATTTTAGATTTATGGGGTTGTCAAAATATTGACATGAATATTAGTTTTGAATTTCGCGATGAATAATTGAATTTAAATTCAATATTCAAAATTTAGACCTTAAAATTACTTAACGAGCTGACGTGGAGATTTCCTTCTATTTGTGTGTAAGTCGGGATTAGAGGTAGTGTGAAATAAGATGAAGTTATATGAGATCTTATTTTGAGTGTGGTGTCGATTGACAAAAGTCGAGGTAGAGATTTGGCCCAAACTGGTGCACATTTGGTTAAGTATGGCAAAAGGATAGGTCCCAATGATTTTGGTATGTGATGGATAAAGTTAAGATTTTTGGGGCTTTTGATGTTACCAAACTCAGTGTTATGGATGTTTTATAAAGTTGAACTATTTTTCCAATAATTTGATTCAATTTGGTGAAAAAGGGGATCGAAAACGGGCACTGGATGTTAAAGCACATCAAAATAGGGTTTTCGAGAATTAATAGTTAAAAAGAAATTAAGTTGCTCAAACAAGCAGCTCAGGGTTATATATATATAAAAAGGAAAAAAATTCAATCGATCGTTTTATATACATAAAAAAAATGTTCAGTTCGAACATTTCCTAAGCCCTTCCACCTATTCTTTCACTCGCTGAGCTCCCGACATTCGATTTTTGCTTGATTTCTTTTTGCAAAATCGTAGAGCTTCATGGGACGGTTAGTTCGGGCAAAGTTTTTATGATAGAGACGAGTTATTTGGCTTGCAATTTTGTAAATTCTTAATGCTAGGCATTTTCCTCAATTCAATTTGAATTCTCATGATTTTTCTATTTCTTTCCCGGGGTTTTGATAGAAATCGGATGGAGTTATTGTTAATTTTTATATTGGATTGATTTGCGTCAATTTGGGATAAATTCCACAAATATGGGTTAGGGTTTTAATTAGGTGAACTAATGCAATTCGGTTCCTAACTGTTTTGGAGATGTTTTAATAGTTGATATTGATTATTAGTTTTCATCCAATTTGACTCCACGAGCAGTGAAAATATTTTGGTGTAAGTATTTGGTGGTTTTGTGGCATTTATTGTCGAGTTTTGATGATTTAATTGCTAAAATATTAATTTGGAGAAGGTTTTTTTGTAGTTCCAAATATACAAAGTTGCCAAGTCGGCAGGACATATGGGAAAATTCATAACTTCTGCGTCTGTAATCCGATTTAGGTGTTCTTGGAGTCTATGGAAAATAGGACATGAGTACTATAAGTTTCATTAAGGTCATCAAGACAAATATTGAGGTTTTCATATTTAAAAAGTTACCCCAAATTGGCTAGTTGAAAGCTAGTGGAAATAGATATATAAATTAATATTTTTGAAAATTGTTGTCAAGCGTACATTGATCGCGATTTTCATTGGACTTCGTCATATCGTTTCATGAAACTTGACCAACAATATAATTAGGTATGCAGGGAAACTATAGACATCATTTTCAAGGTGATCTGATGCTTAGAGAACCTCAAAAATTATGTTTGAAGTTGTTGTTTCTAAGGTTAACTAAATCCAATGGTAACAATTTCATTTTATGATTATATTTTTTATAAATTGCATTGAGCCTTAAATTGCATTTTGGTTGTACATGCATACATAGTTTGGAAGGGTAAGGCATTATGAGTCTCCTTATAGTTTTTATATTTGGTTTATTGAACACTATGTTATACTTGAAGAGCTAGAGTCACTTATACTTTGCATCACGTGGTTACCATGAGATCATGTGGAATCAGATCATACTCCAATAGTCTAGAGTAATGAGACTCATTTGGTTATCCTTCCCGCACATGAGTCCTTATTACTGCTTACTTACCACTTTTGGAGACTGCTCGTCTCATTGTGGTTTGATAACAGAAACGGAATGGATTCACGATTATATTTCAATTCCACGGATTATATTATTTGTTTAAATTCCTTTTAATTATTATGCATTTTATATTGACAGGTGTATGCATAGTGTGGGATTTACTTATTTGACATTATCAAATTTTTATAATTGAATAATGATATGTTTTAGTGGCATTAAAGGAAGGCAAAAACATTTTCATTATTGGTTACTTGCTCATTTTCTTTCTCTCTATGTTTGTATTATTTTTTAATATAAAATATTATATAAATGGGTTTTTGGGATCGTGTAAGGTATGATTTTTTTTGAAAGTTTTGAAATGGTTTTGTGAAGGATTAGAATTGTTTTACTGGTTTTATAATGGATTGGAATACCGTGAAGTTAAGGTATTAAAGATTTAATAATGTCGAAAGTCTGAGATAGGTTACAATGAATAAATAATCATTATTAATGCAATATATTTTTTATGGGATAGATTGTGAGTCCTTTTGCATTTTCAACAAGACGAGCAGGTTTGTTGAAGATTTATGAAGGCCGGTATTTCCAGTGTAGGCTTAGAAATAAAAGATATGCTGGCAAAAATCTTTTACAAATATTTAAGGATTATATAATTAATATTTACCAATTTTGAGGTACAAGTTTCATTTTTGAATCCTTTTTTGGTTGATTTAGGATCATATTTTATAATTACTCTGATTGATTTTTAATTATTTATTAAAGGAAAGGTTAAGGCTTCTAGGTTATCATGAGATTAAGGTAATCTACGCAGATCAGATGCCATTATTAAGTGGGGTCTAACAATGTTGGTATCAGAGCTTAGGATTCCAAAACAACCTTGCTGATTGAGGCTTAGTGAATGATTAATTAGGTAGTAACGTGATGGAATGAGGTTAAAAAGTTAAAAAACTTTATGAATCTGTTATTTGTGTTTTATATGATCGAGATATCGATGGATATAGGCTTGTTGAACCACTTTTCTTACAATTTTTATTGATAAAAATTATTATAGGACAGCAAGAGCTGGATTAAAGATCTATGAAGATAATAAGGATCCACAATTATGGTTGTGTGGCCTAAGAAGTTCCTAATGCCACTTCAGTCGCTTAAGAAGAGCATACTACAACTATAGTTCATCAAGATTTGAACCGGTTATTGCAGTTTCCAATTTAGACTAATACATCCGTTGATTATGGAATGTCACGGGAGGTTAAGTATGAAACGTTTGGTACTATTATATTAAGGATTAAACTAAACGTTTTGTGAGAGGTTCTAGATAGGGCCAATACCTATGTCATTATATAGGTTTTCAGCACAAATCACGATGATATTAGGGTTTCGTAGACTCATAAGAAAAATAAAATTTTGTGGGTAAGAAAAATTTTCGTTTCAGGTTTGACCCTGAGTTATGAGAAAAAATGAAAGATTTGAGGATTAATTGAGATGACACAAACATACTTTCCATTCTTTAGGTCGAAAAGGTATACCTTAATTGCTAAGGAATGAAGGTAAGGGTCGAGGATTTTAGGTGGATAGGCCTATTTGGGATTTTTTTATAAGTAATAAACCCACAATGATATGTTTTAGTTATGAAAAAGAAGGTCACATTAGCCGAGACTATTCTCAAAATCTGAGTGTGATTACCTATTTTGGGTGTGGAAGAAAAGACATTACAAGAGACGTGTCCATAACTTTTAAAAGCATCATTTTGTGTGTCACAAACTCAACAATATATCAGGGAATGTGTTCAGGTGGTGACTGAATGAGATTCTATTAAAACTTGTAATCTTATTGAAAGTTTGATTTTAGTTTCTGTTCATATGGTGATTGATTTAGAGTTAACTCTGGTGTCATTTGTTATTCATCTTGTACTTAACATAAAAATTAGGGATAGAGTGGATCCTCACTTAAAGTATGAGAAATATGTTGTCGAGATCTCTGGACATGAGATGGTTATTAATTTAATGTGTTATAGTTATTAGAGTTTGAGGTGTTGTTGATAATGGATTAGGTAATCATTCGAAAGAAATTGAGATTCTTTACGAAACTATAGTATAAAGGCAGGATTTAAAATAAATTGGAGCAGATTCTTATGGTTGGGGATTCATGGATTTGAATTTTGATGAATTAACTGGAGTTCCATCTCTAATAAAGATGAAATCTATGATTGATTTTGTTTAGGAACTAAGCTAAAAACTATGTTGTCCTATAAGATATCTTCGAAAGAATTACAGGAATTGCAATATAAGTTTGAGGAGTTGATGGATGAAAGAGTTTATTCATCGAGGTAAGTCATTGTGGGGTGCAATAGTCCTTTTGTGAGAAAGATGGATGGTAATTTATGGCTCTACATTTATTATAGATAGTGAAACATAGTAATTGTTTAAAATAAATATATATTGCCCTGAATTAATGGTTTGTTTAATCAACTGAATAGATCAATACTCTTCTCAAAGGTTTGTTTTCATTAAGGTTACTATTAGTCGAGAGTTTGGGAAAATGATGGACAAAAAATAGCATTTCGTATCAGATATGGTTACTTTGAATTTATTGTTCTGACATTTGGGTTAACTAATATAATGGCAATGGTTGTAGATTCGACGAAGAGAGTGTTGAGGTTGTGTTTAAGTCACTTTGTGATTGTGTTCATTGATTATATCGAGATATACTTTGAGACTCACGAGGATCAAGAATAATATCTTAAAGTTAATCCCTAAAATTTGAGAAATTATAAGTTGCATGCTAAGTTTAGCCAAAGTGAGTTTTAGTTGTCAGAGGTGAAATTTTTGGGCGATGTGGTTTGTATGAGATGAATTTTGGTGGATACAGCTAAGAATGAAGCTATCATTGGTTAGTCAGAACCTATCAAAGTGACAAAAATATGGAGATTTCTCGGTTTGGCTGGCGAGTATTATCGATTTGTGAAAGATTTTCAAAGATAGTTGCACCACTTATTAAGGTAATTTAGAAAAATATTCTAATTGCTTTGTCAAACAAATGCAATGCAGTATTTTGAGAAATTGAAGATGCGTTTGACTTTAGCACCAGTTCTTGGGTTGCCTAAAGTAAGAAAATGCTTACATTTTAGACTAATTCATCGAAAGTAGATTGGAGTTCTGTGTTAATGCAAAATTGAAAGGTTTTTTTTTGGCTTCTTATCAACTAAATATTCACGGGAAGAATTTTTCTGTTTATGATTTGAAATTAGTAGCGATTGTGTTTGTTTTGAAGCTATGGAGATTTGGGGGAAGTTTTAAGCTATTTTCAAATCATAAGAGTTTGAATTATTTGTTCTCTCAAACAAAATTGAATGTGAGACAATAACAACAGTTGAACATTAGAACGACTTTAATTTTAGTCTTAAATACATTTCGAATGAAGTTAATGTTGTTACTGGTGCATTGAAAATGAGGAGTTTTGTAACATTATAAGCCACTAGTTGATTGACTTACGAGTATGAGTTGCTTGAAAAAGTCATTGTTATTTTAGAGGTTCTTGAGGTTGTTGATAAACCGACTTGTACTCTGTTTTGAGTAAAAATCGTATCTACTCGGGAAGTGATATAGTGTCAGTAAAGTGAAGTGGATTATGAATATTTTAAGGGGTCTGCTTATAATAGTAATAATCGTGACTAAATTGAGTTTGTAGATTAAAGTTTGAGGTTTAAAGGCAGATTGTGGATACCATCGGTGGCTAAGATTCTAGATTAGATATTGAGAGAACCTCATCAGTTTAGATTTAGCATTCATCCTGGTAGAACTGGAACACATTATGATATGGGGCAATTGTATTAGTGGCCAGGGATGAAAGCCGATGTAGGTGACAATGTTAGGAAATGTAAGATTTTTCAACAAGTTAAGACCAATAAGATGAAACTAAGAGATACATTGCAGCTACTTCCCGTATTGTAATAAAAATGGGAATATGTCATGATAGAATTTGTTATTCATCTACCTATTTCTTGGGAGAAACATGATGTGGTGGAAATTATTGTTGATAGACTAGCGAAGTCTACTCATGTTGTTTCTATGTACATTTTGGATACCTTTACACACATGAGCTTGTTATGTGGACGAGAAATGGCTCGCTTGTTTTGAGTGTCGCTGATGATACTTTCTCTTATTTTGATACTCAGTACACATCGGAGTTATGGCAAGGCATAGAAGAATTATTTACACATTCAGTTTTATTTCAGTCCTTTATTTCATTCTTGAGTAGATGGTCAGACTGAAACATGGATTTTTGTGTTGAAGGACATGCTCAGGGCTTATGTATTGGTATTTGAAGGTTCATGGGAAGAACACATACGTCTTTGTGAGTTCTTTTATAATAATTGTTGTTAATTGTGTATTGAAATGACTCATTTTTAAGCATGGTAAGAGATACCTTTTCGATCTCCTATCAGTGGGGTTAAACCGAAGTATTGGGTGGAGTTAAGGTCATAAATGGTTGGAGATCACACTGAGGTTGTACAGTAGATTTGTCTTTGATTGAAAATGGTTTAGAAAATATACAAAAGTTATTATGATCTTTATCACCAGTTTGTGATATATAGTGAAAGAAATTGGGTATATCTGGAAGTCTCCCGTCGTAAAAGGCCATTACAGGTTTGGACTGAAAGGAAAACTCTCTTTATGATTTATAAGGTCATTTAAGATTATGAAATTGGTTGGGAATTTTTTGTATGGCTTTGTATTATCGCCTCAGTAAGCCGAAATCAATGACGTATTTCACGTGTTTATACTCGGGCGAAAAGAATCTGATTCGCATCATATAGTTAATGGAATCAGTTTGATTTGTACAGTAATGTGTTGTATGAAGAGCTAACATGAAAATGAGAGGTGTGTCTGAGAGAGCATTTTTCGAATCTTTGAGTTCATGTTGATTTGGTTAAATTTTAACTTTAAGGAAGAAATTCTTATTAGTCTGGACGATTGTCAAATCTCAAATTTTTTAAATCTATAATTATGGTTAATTTGGGATTACGGAGACTTAATTATAGTTTTGGTCATGAGTCAAATATTAAAAATTGGTGAATTTGAGATTTACAATTAATTTTATTAATATGTGATGTTTGCCTAGTGTTGTTTATTACATATTATTTTATTTTTTGAAGTTTAGGTTATTCAGTAAATTTGACGTTCTTGGTGTTTTATCTCGAAATATGTGTCGAGACTGGTGCTGAGATAGTTAAAATATTAGCATAAATATTTGTTTTGAATTTCGGTATGAACAATTCAATGTAAATTCAAAATTCAAAATTTGGATCTTAAATGGACTTAACGAGTTTTTGTGGGCATTTTCCTCGATTTGCATGTAAGTTTCTATTATAGGTAGTTTGAAATGAGACGAAGTTATATGAGATCTTGTTTAGAGTCTGGTGTTAGTTGACAATAGTCGAGGTTGAGATTTGGTCCAAACTGGTACATGTTTGGGTAAGTATGGAAGGAGGATTGATCCATAAGGGTTCGGTATGTCATGGATAAAGTTAGATTTTGGGGGTTTTAGTGTGATCAAAATCAGTGTTATGGACATTTCACGAAGATGGACTATTTTGTCGAGAATTCGGTTCAATTTGGTGAAAAAGAAAGTAAAAAAGGTGGCACCGGATGATAAACCACGTCAAAATAGAGTTTTCAGGAATTAATGATGAAAAAAAAATTAAGCTGCTCGAGCATGCTGGTAAGGGTTATGTATATAAAAAGGAAAAAAAATCAATCGATCATTTTATATACATTAATAGAACGTTCAGTTGGAATGTTTCCTAAACCTTTCCACCTATTCCTTCACTCGCGGAGCTCCCCACATCCAATTTTCACTATGTTTCTTTTTGTAAAACCATAAAGCATTGCGAAACTGTCAGTTCAAGCTAAGTTTATGTGGTAGAAACGACATATTTGGCCTGCAATTTGGTAAATTTTTAATTGTAGGCATTTTTCCTCAAATAAGTTTTAATTCTTGCAATTTTTCAATTTCTTTCACAGGGTTGTAATAGAAATTTGTTGGAATTATTGTTAAATAGTAAATTGGATTGATTTGCGTCAATTTAGAATAAATTCCACCGATGTGGGTTAAGGTTTTAAGGAGGAGAACTAATGCAATTAAGTTGATAACTATTTAAGTGAATAGTTAATATTGATTATTGATTTTAATCCAATTTGACTCCATGGGCTGTGAAAATATTTTGGTGTTGGTATCGGGTGGTTTTGTGGCATTTGTTGTCGAGTTTTGAGGATTAAATTGTGAAAATATTAATTTGGAGAAGCTTTATTTTCGTTCAAAATATATAAAGTTGCCAAGTCGACATGAGATATAGGAAAACTCATAACTTCTCCGTCGGTGTTCTTGGAGTCTATGGAAAGTAGGACATAAGTACTACAAGTTCCTTTTGTTTCATCATGACAAATATTGAGGTTTTGAAGGTTAAAAAGTTACTGCAAATTGGCTAGTCGAAAGCTAGTTGAAATAGTTATATAAATTAATATTTTTGGAAACCGTTCTCAACCTTCCTTTGGTCACAATTTTCATTGGGTTTCGCGATATCATTTCACTTGAAGTTTGACCCATTATATAATTGGGTATTCAGGGAAGCTAATAGAATCGTTTTCATGGCGATTCGACGCTTCGGGAACCTAAAAAATTAAGCTTGAAGTTGGTTGTTTGTAAGGTTAAGTAAATCCCATGGTAGCCTTTACATTTTATGATTATATTTCATATAAACTGCATTGATCCTTGAACTGCACTTTTGTTGTACATGCATACATGGTTTGGGAGGGTAAGGCATTACGAGTCTCCTTATAGTCTCTATATCGGGTTTATTGAACACTATATTATGCTTGAGGGGCCAAAGTCACTGATACTTTGCATCACTTAGTTATCATGAGACCACGTTGAATCAGATTATACTCCCATAGTTTAGAGGAACAATAATCATTTGGTTAATCTTCCTGCTCATAAGTCCTTATTACTATTTACTTACCATTTTTGGAGACCAGTCGTCTGATTATAGTAGGATAACAGAAACGTGATGGATTCACGGTTGTATTTCAATTTCATGGATTATATTGTTTGTTTAAATTTCTTGGATTATTATACATTTCATTGTGACAGGTGTATTAAATAGTTTGGGATTTCCTTATCTGACATTATCGAATTTTTAGAACTAGATAATGATAGGTTTTAGCGGTGACAACGGCAGGAAAAAGCTTTCCGATTTTTGGTTAGTTTCTTTCTCTCTATGTTTGTTTAATTTTTGAATATAAAACATTGTATAAATGGGTTTTCTGGTTCATGTGATTTTAGGATACATTTTGAAAGTGTTGAAATGGTTTTAAGAAGGATTGGAATTGCTTTAATGGTTTTAGGATGGATTGGAATGCCGATAAATTAAGGTATTAATAATTTAATAGTCTTGAAAGTTTGAGATAGGTTACAATGAATAAATAATCATTATTAATGCTATAAATTTTTTTATGGGGTGGATTGTGAGTCTTTCGGCATTTCTACTACGGTGAGCAGGTTAGTTGAAGATTATGAAGGCTAAAATTTTCGGTGTTGGCTTAGAAATAGATGAGATGCTGGTGAAAATCTTTTTCGAATATTTAAGGATTATATAATTGATCTTTATTGATTTTAAGGTACGAGATTTGTTTTAGAATCCCTTTGTGCTTGATTTAGAATCATATTCGATAATTACTCTGATAGATTTTTATTTATTAATTGGAGGAGACGTTGAGGTTGTTAGGTTAACAGAAGATTAAGGTAATATGTGTCCGATCAGATGCCCTAACTAGTAGTGGTCTAAAAATCATATCCACGTCCGATCATCCAAGCTACTTAGTGGTCATTTCCTTTTGAGCTTATGTGTGATGCAAGCAATTATGTTGTGCAAGCTGTGTGTTAGGACAAAAAAGTAGTGAGATAATTTCATGTGATTTACTATTCATTTAGAACTTTAGATGTTGCGCTAATGAATTACACCACCACTGAGAAAGAACTCTTTGTAGTTTTCTTTGAACTTGAAAAGTTCACGCCATATCTACTAGGTCGGTACCAAAGTTATTTTCTACTCAAACCATGCAACTTTGAGTCTATGCCTAGACTCATATAATGGATACTTTAACTTCAAGAGTTCGATCTTAGAATCGAAAACAAGAAAGGTGTTGAGAATCTAGTGGCAGACCATCTCAGTCGTATAGAGAACACAAAACCACCTACTACGCTCAATGACAAGTTCCCTGATGAACACATTTATGCAGTATGTTTTGAAGTTCCATTGTATGCTAACCTTATTAACTATCTAGCCACCAAGTAGTTACCACCGGACTACTCACGTGCACGAAGTCAAAAGCTTGTATACGATTCAAAACATTATCTATGGTACAATCCATATTTATTAATGTTTTGTGCAGATCAAATGATTCACAACTGCATTCCTCATCAAGAAACATTTTATATCTAGTCTCAATGTCATTCATACATATGTGGTGGTCATTTTGATCCACGACATATAGCTAGGAATGTTTTGGAATGTGGATTTTTGTCCACCGCATTATTTCATAATGCTTATGTCATCACCAAAACTTTTCCTAACTATCAGAAGTACGAGTCATTACAACCAAGAGATCAGATGTGAATAACTAAGATCCTTTTCTATGAGATCTTCAACATCTAGGGTAGTGACATCATGGGTCCATTCCCACCTCTTAACTAAAGTACTTATATCTTGTTAGCGATGGATTATGTCTCAAAATTGGTGGACGTTTAAGCCACCTGTTGTAATAACTCCCATATGGTGGTTAAGTTCCTAAAATCACTAGTTTTCTCAAGATTCGGAGCTCCATGCTTAATCATCAGTGACATAGGAACTCACTTTTGCAAAAGGATTGTAGAGTCTTTGTTCAAGTAGTATAATGTCACCCATAGGATATCTACAGCCTATCATTCCGAAGCCAATGCTCAAACAAAAGTATATAATATAGAGTTCAAATCCATCCTTAAGAAAATTGTTCACTCGTCAAGGAAAGACTAGAGTCTACGCCTTGATGATGTATTATTGCCATTCAAGACATCTTTCAAAACACATATTGGAATTTCTCCATGTAGGTTAATTTTTAGAAAAACATATCATCTTCGTGAAGAGTTAGAACATAGAGCATATTGGGTAGCCAAACGTTGTAACATGAATTACAACAAAATTGGTGTCGAGCGAAAACTTGACATTCAGGAACTAGAAGAGATTGGGAATGAAGCATATGAGAATGCAAGGATTTACAAGGATAAGACGAGAGCTTAAAATGATCGTCATCTGTTGAGGAAATCATTTTTAATAGGTCAAAGAGTATTTCTCTTCATTTTTAGGTTAAAAGTCGGTAGGGTAAGCTTAGGTTTAGATGGATGGGTCTGTTTCTAGTTACTAATATCTTTTTCCATGGTGTTATTGAAAAAATAAAGTATGAAGAGTAGGAAAACATTCAAAGTGACTAGACATATATTGAACCCCCTCTATGAAGGCTTTTACAGGACCTTGAAAGACAGAGTTGACTCAAAGGCAATTGAAGCACCAGCTAATCATATAGGAGGAATTCAAAAGGCATTTTGGGTCATGACTTTGGATAGCAGGCCGAAGTAGGAATGGCGTGTATAGGCCAAGCTAGGGGAGAACACTAAGGAGAACGCAGAAGGAATGAAGAAAGAGGAAACCACTACTGAGAAAGTTTAAATCTTTATCTGAAGGAAGCCAAAAGCAACAAAAACCATGGTGAAAAACAAGCAAAAAAAATGGATGTTGCTACAAAAAAGTAGTTGTACTACTAACAAGAAAATCGAGGATCCAGGTCCTTTATTGTAGCATCCGAGAATTTTATAAACTTGATTAGGTGGCTAATTAAGTATTTTCATATTTAATTTGGGATTTAGGTCTCCGTGGTGGGACCCATGCTTTACGGATTAGAGATCATAAATTTAATATTATTTTTTTGTATCATGTACCTATTTGACATATTATACACCATTTTATGCGAAATAAGTCAAGTCGAACTATTTACATGTTTTCCATGAGTTTCGAAACGTTTTAGGAAATAAATTTTTAACAAAATTGGGGTGTTTTTTGAAATTTAATTTAGACATAAATTGATAAGGCAATCACGAAATTAAATAAATTAATGAATAAATTACAAGGCACTTAGTGATACGGAGGTTCAAGGGTGACACGGGGATGTACAATAATGTGCAGGCCCAAAGATGGGCGTCGACGATTGTGGCAAATTTTTTGCCGCGATAATATATTAGTGCATATATATTTTTATATATAATATAGTTTATATATTAGTGTAAATAAATCAATCTTATAGTTTAAATCAAACAAAAGTGCATATTGGATTCACCTCGAGTTACGCATAACGTGAGCATTGAGGGAAAGAATGGTGTAGAATATTAAATGCTAGAGAGGACTTGTCCAAGCTTCGAGATACATCCAATAGGATATACCTCGAGATATACCTCGAGGAAAATCAAGTGATTCGTATGGTTCATTATAAAAACCGTAGGATATACCTCGAGATACGTGATATGTATCTCGAGTTAGATCAAATATAATTGATTTTTTGAAGGCTGTTAGTGGTAATTATCTTGTTAATAGCTATATGATAGACTTTGAGATATACACAACACGTGTCTCAAGAAAAGAAGAATATATAAAAGGAAACATTAGACCTGCTTTGATATTTATGCTACACGAATCTCGAGGAAATTCATATTTATTCCCAATATACAAAACCTAAATCGCCTCCTCAGTTTTTTATTCCTATAGTAGAGAGTTGAGATTATGAGAGAGAGGGAAGAATCAAATGAGAGAAAGGGAATGAGACCGAGGTAAGTAAAGGAGACCAAGAGTAAGCTCTCAAGACCAAGGAGAGTGTGTGTGTGTGTTGTTTGTTTGTTGTTGGGATGCTTTTGTAGGTTCTTATGAGGTTTGTTAATGGAGGTTGGAGAAAATGGATGGGAGACTTGGCTCATTGAGGAAAATGAGGCCCAAATTGGGGTTGGGGTTAGGAGCCCAACCCCTAACAAAATCTAAATAAAGAGAAATGGCGGGTTTACAAAGGAACATACTGGAGAAAGAAGAAGGAAGGCGGTTTTGATCCCTTAAATAGGACTGAATCGCGTCGGTTCAAGGGACAAACCACCCTTTCTTAATAAATAATAAATGTTAGAAATTGGAGGTAACTTTTTAAATAATGAGAAAAACTCTAAAAAAATATATTTTAGCTAAATAAATCAAAATTGCGGATTTTTATGAAAAATAAGGATTTCGAAATTTTCTTGAAGATTTTTACTAAGGATTTTTCTCGTCAAACGTGGTATGATACTTGAAAATGTTCAAAATTTTGAAAATTGTTTTAAAGCCTATTGTAGGTTAATTTTCAATTATGAAGCACAACTTGGAGTTAAAATTGAGAATTGCACATCCGAATAGTAGATTTGGAGGGATTTCAAGGTTTTGGAGCTATGGAAGGACCAATAAATATATAATAAATTAAAAAAAATTATATTAAAGCCTAGACAACGTAATTTTCGATGCCGAAAAATAATTTTGAGTTAAAAATGAAACTCAAGCATCAGATAATTTATTTTGAAAGTATTTTAGGGGTTTCGAAACTCAATTGGGTTAATTAAACTACAACTAATTGGAAAATTTGTGAAACTGCTATGGAGTCTTATCGGGCTTATAAATTAATTGTAGGACCACATTCGGAACCTTATGTGGACTAGCTTATCATCTTGGAGCACAAGGGAATTTTAACATGTACGGTTAATCGCCGCATTTTTATTGATCATGCATTTACGGACACAAGAGGAATGAGGCCGTTGGGGGTTCCATTGTGTTCTTTGGCTATATGTGTGGTAGGATGAACACTGTGGTGCTATGCGACTGAAGTCATTAATCCTTGTAGATATTTGTTTAGGATAGGTTATGATGCTGACGAGGATAACACTCCATGAATAGTTGAGGGCATGGCTTCTCGAGGGAGTTCCTTTCAAACTCATGAATATTTATTACTGTTTATCCACCACTTTAGGAAGACGTTATTTGTTTGCAGTCAGTCAACAGAAATTGGATAGATAGCATACTTGTATATTCATGGTTACTTGCAATATTATTGTGTGTTTAAATTCTTGGAATACAATGCATTTGATTACTATAGGTGTACTAGATAGTGTAGGATTTACTTATCTGGCATTATCAAATTTTTATAAGTGGATAATAACTGGTTCTTACGGCGACAAGGGAAAGGAAA
The DNA here is from genome assembly GCA_039657365.1 of Stephania yunnanensis. Classification (NCBI taxonomy): domain Eukaryota; kingdom Viridiplantae; phylum Streptophyta; class Magnoliopsida; order Ranunculales; family Menispermaceae; genus Stephania; species Stephania yunnanensis. The sequence goes on along the minus strand of CM077590.1, from coordinate 34,901,645 downwards.
AGGGAAAGCTTTCCTACTGTTTGTGATTTGCTTAGTTTTTTTCTCTGTATGTATGTATTGTTTTTTAATATATTATATTGTATAAATGTGTTTTGGGTTCGATTGTGATTAAGATCTCCTAGGAATAGTTGGAACGATTTTGGGATGAATTAAGATGATTTTAAGTTAACGTAGTATTAGTTTAAGGTTTTTCATGTGGGTGGATTGCGAGTCTTTCGGTATTTTCACCAAACTGAGTAGTTTTATTGAAGAATTTTAAAGGGCGGGTATTCTAGTATAGGCTTAGAAATAGAGGAGGTACTATTAAGATTTTTTTGCAAAATATAGAGAATTATTTAATTCATCTAAGAAAATTTTGAGGTTTAAGATTCACTTTAGAATCCTATATGGTTACTAAAGTTTTATAATTGACGATTACAAGATCTTAATTTTAATTGTTTATTGATAGAGTGGTGAAGGCTGCTAGATTATCAAGGGATAAAGCTAATATATGCCAGTCATATGCCCTAATTAGGTAGGGTATGACAATGTTTGTATCAAAGCCCAGGTTTGGCTTAATTGATGATAAACGTTTGCTGAGAACCAAAGAGCCACTGAGCGCGATTAGTCGGGAAGTGATCGTGAGATGGGGTATTTGAATTATTATGTTATATTTGTTTTGTATGTATGTAATATTACTAAATATGTGGTAGGAGGTTTATTCTCCTTTGTCATTTTGATACTTAACTCATAAGATGGGGCGAATAAGACTACAAACGGATAATTAATAGAGAAAATAGGCTTTTGAAACAAAATTGAAGGTTAATGGAATTTAAAAACTTATGAAGTCTGAATTTTCAATGGTGTTGTAAGTAGCTCAGTACTAATATAACTGATGAACGTATCAATTATGAAACCAATAGGAATTTGGTTGAAAGTGAAGTCCAAATGATAATGATTCATGTACGCAAACACTGAACATGGATTTCTTAGAAATCGAAAGTATCAAACTATAAAAAATTTTAAACACTCAGGAAAATATTAAAATAGACTTAAATTTAGAGTCAAGCGATTAAGAATCATTTGTAAAACGTAATATCAAATTGGGACTTTTGGAAAACACAAGATAAAGATATCTTGGATTTTACAATAAAGTTCGTACCGGTTACACAATTAACTTGTAAGAATATTTTATAAAATATTGGTTTGATTCATAATAAACTAATAGTTGCTTTCGAACGAGTCTTAAATGATAAGCGAAAAAGAGACATGAGATCTAGAAAATGGAAATCGATTAAACAAACTGAGTTTTGGCTGAAAAATTACAATGAGATTGCAATTGGGTCGGTAAAGTTGTCTAAGTCGGTTTTTACGAAAATAAAGTGTCTTGAAGCAAAGTATTGTTTCCTTTCCAAAGAAAAACTCAAAGTGAAATCGATAGAACTATGGTTTAAAGCAATCAAACGACTTTTAAAAAGAAGTACCGAGAAGTTTGATTCTTTATTACTTAAGTTACTTATCCATGAGTGGTGTTGAGTATAGTGGTTATATCAATCAAACAAAATACTGATAAAATGAAGTGAAAATATTAAGTTAAAAGTGATCTTTGTTAATACCAAATTAGATGTTGTTATGATACAAAGATCAGTGGAATTTCCAACTTAAAAAATTAAAATTTTAGTGATAAGATCAACGTGTAAGAAGTTATATAAGGTATTATGGGAAGTGATCTAATAATAGCTTGGATTTGCTATTAAACATTAACACAAATTATTGTGTTTCGAGATTCAAAGTACTCAATAATACCTTCTAACGATATTTAGGTAGGATTTTTATCGCTACGACTTTAAATATAACCAATGAAAAGATACACGTACTAATTGAGTATCAGTAAGTGAGTAATATAAGACGTTAGTATAAGCTCCTATATTGCGAGAATTTATATTTGTAAGACATAAAGGACTGAAATAGTGTCCTTTCATAATTTTATTAGTCATTAAGTAATTCAGAGTTTGAAAATTCAAATTATTCTATTTCTTTTGTTGAATAATAATGGAAAGGTGAATTCATCAAAAGTAATTTGATGAATAATAAGATTTAAAGTTATCTTATATAGTCTTTTGAAAAGTATCGAATTTCTTTTTGACTAAAAAAGTCAGGATATTAGAGACTGATGGAAATAAAGTAAGGCAAAAAAATAGTCTAACTATTTGAGTCGAAGAGTATCTCTATTTCGAATTAAGATTAGCTAAGGAAGACTTCGATTCATTAAATGATAATAAGAAGTCGCACCGTCCTTAATTTTATTTTTGAAAATAGAAAAGATATAAATTACCTTTCTAAGTTAAAACTAAGGAGTTGTAAGTAATATAGGTGTTGAATAGAAGTTGTAATAAGTTTGTAACGGAACTAAGAGCGAGATCAATGTGAGAATATATAAGATTGATAAAAACTAAATGAAATAGACTCAATCTTTAAAATAAAATGAGATGTTGAGATGACTTGTGACTTCTGGAATCGACACGGACAGACTCCTTAGTCAAGGTAAGGCATTGGAGTAGTTGTGCCTGACCAGAAACCTAAGTAACTCTGTTTCATAATCATGATTCATCACAGTGTAGATTATCGTTGTGACGGATCCAATAATCTTTGATTAATCAAACAAATTGGTGATAGTCTGCATAAAAGAGTCTATGAAGTTTCGTTGGAGTCAATTAGAGATTGAAGTATAGGCAACTAAATGGTCAATATATTCACACATTAACATGAAAACGAAAATATCATGGTTACGAATACCGATCAAATTAGAATATCAAACTATAAGTTCGATGGAACTTAATATATCTTCATACGGATCTTAGAGAGAGTCCAACTTCAAATGTTGAAAGCTTTGAACTTAAGTAGCATATAACTAATATCACTGAATATATTATACATTGTTTCATTTGTAGTGAGACGACCCAAACCCCATGGGCCTAGACCGCCCTACCTAAACCATCGACAAACCCATCTAGACAACCCCGTGATGTCGAGCGATGATCTAGTCAACCTTAATCTATGGAAATAAACCATGACATTCTACAAAATAGACAAAGCAGGGTAATAGGTTTAGAATATAACAAAGCCTTTATTGTCTAATAAAATGCAGAACTAAATGTAGAAGTCTTGCATACCAAATTAAATATAAAAGTGAATCAGGTACTATGGGTTCAAACATGTACCTAAATGAATCCCCTGTTTATTACGTAAAGTCTGAAAGCAAATGAACAATTATTATTCAACCTTGCACATAAGAGAAGAGTTTCTATGCTAAGGCCTTTACCTTTTCTTTGTTTTAAGTAGTAGCTGAGGTACTTGGGGGGGAAAAGAAGTAGGGTGAACTAAATACATCAACGGGCTCAGTAAAGCAGAAGCCTACTCTACTATCAATCATCCAAGTAATACCTAGTAATAAAATCAAACTAGATTTAACAGTTCAAATCATATGATCCATTATCATTTTTCGGACATTAAAGACATACATAATCAAGCATGATAATATAGCGAGATAAAAGAACAACAATGCGTAACTGATACTTCAACAAGGATAACGATGATACCGAATGCCTTTAGAGTCAGAAGAAGCGGCAACGAATATATCTAATTAGACAATGGGCAATAGCTTATCCTTCCCCAACGTTGTGGTTTAGGCAAAAAGAGATTTACAAGTCTTAATGCCAATAGTCCTATCATATAATAGGTCATACCTTATCCTTCCCTAAATGGTGCAGTTTAGATAACACGAGGTTTACAAGTCTAAAGCTTCTTGACAGTGCATAGCTTATCCTTCCCCCGACACTGCGGATCAGATAGCCTAGAGTTCACAAATCTAGCAAAACTTTGTAAAGTCATATCGGTGGAGGGACCGAATGCCTCTGACCCTCAAACTGTGGCACCAAATATATTCATTCGACGTATATCAGTTCCACAGGCATCCAAGAGATAAAGTAACAAAAAGGGACATGACAAGCAACATATCAATGAAAGATATGATGCAAATTCCAAGTAATTTATAGACCAATTACTGAAATAAGATCCTAGCATATCTACTAGCATGACATGGTTAATAATACAGTAAACCCTATTTACCTCAAGGGCTACTAAATCATAATTTCGAACCTTCTATGAGTTACCATGGTATTTCTCAACTATCTACATTTTATACACACTTTATTAGGTTCACAACACTCTTAGATAAGTTTATTAATAATCCTGGACCATGGGTAGGCCCGTACTTGAAGTTTGTACTCGAACTCGCATTTAAGACCTTAATGGTGCTCTTTATTTCCAACATATTTTTAAGCAAGTTAAAAAATCAATTTAAGTTGTTTATCATTCACATGTTGTTAAGCTTTCCATAAGTTTTCCATAAGTTATGGATTTTTAAAGTCGAGGTAAAAATTGGGTTTTTTTCAGAATTTCGCAAAGACGGCAACCATAGCGCTGTGCAGTCTGTTTGCCCTTCGAATCTCCGATTGAGTCCCAACGATCCCCAAAACTGCCCCGAACCTTCCTGAGGTTTCTTTGGCTCGAAATTTAGAAAATAGGGTCCCAAAACACATTTTCTATTAACAAAACCATCAATTTGATATCAAAATATCAAGGCTCAAATCTATTAATTGTTCTTGTTGAAAACTTCAAAAACACTATACCAAACCATCAAAGGATTCGTCAAATCTGGAAATCGAAGTACAACACAATCAATACCAATGCCACAATCACCACCAAAATCGGATTCAACATATACCCATAATGAAAACCCATGTGTTCATTCCTTATTTGCATCAATTCATTGAGAAGGCTCCCAATCTACATATACAACCATTGGGAACGTGGAGAACAACATTTTAACATTAAAACCCTTGTAAGTTCACTTGAAAACATTTGATACAACATAAATCCGAGAATACATACCCAAAACCAACATTTTCTTTTGAGATTTATGATTTTGGATGTGAGATTTAACCTAGATTGTGCTCTCCAATCTTTGGAGAGTTGTAATGGCCACCTAGGACTCCAACTTCTCTTTCTCACACTAAGCTCTAGCCTCCACTTATTTTTTGACTAAATAGCTACAACATAACTTTATAGCTACTATTTATTGGTACAATTCATCTAGGGTTTGAGGTGACCAATCTCAACCCTTGATTTAAATCTTGTGCCCACTAGTTCTAGGATTATGAAGTGTCTCTGATTTAAGCCATCCCATATAGATTTTAACCATTTTACCCCTACATGCTTTTAAGTAATTTCTTAGTAATAGATACTAATACATAAATTTAGGCACATACACACACACACCAAATCATATTTAATAGTTTTAAATCACCCATAGTATCTATTAAACTTGATTTAAGAATTTTGGGGTGTTACAACATTCTCAATTTTTGGAAGTTTGGTCCTCGAAACTAGAAATAAATCGTACCTCAAGATTTAAAGAGATCGGGGAAGTGCTCCATGATATAATCCTTTTGCTCCCAAGTCGACTCCTCATCACTATGGAACTGCCATCGTACTTTCACTGGGGGGAGTTTTCTTGTTGTGGAGCTTCTGAACCTTTCAGTCAAGAATTTTAATCAGTTGTTCCTCATATGTCATATCCTATCTTAAGTCAACTTCACTCCAATCGATAGATGGTGTACGCTTCGTTGGTGAATTTCGCAACATAGTTACATGGAAGATATTATGAATTCCCGCTTATGTCAAGAATCTTAATCAGTTGTTCCTCATATGTCATATCCTCCCTTAAGTCAACTTCTCTCCAATCGATAGATGGTGTATGCTTCGTTGGTGTATTTCGCAACATAGTTACATGGAACACATTATGAATTCCCGCTAGTTATGGTGGCAAAGCTAACCTATAGGCTACCGGTCCAACTTGTTTAGTCACTACAAATGGTCTGATGTACCTAAGAGCAAGCTTTCCTTTCATACCGAAACTATAATGTCCCTTCGTTAGTGAAGTCTTAAGCAATACGCGATCTTTTTCCTTGATAAAAACCTCTCAATGATCGTTATCGGGATAGTTTTTTTGCCTGTCTTGTGCGGTACATAGTCATCGACTAATCTACTTAATCCTTTCAATGTGATCCTCCATAATCTCTAGTCTAATCAACATCGTGTCACCAACCCTCTACCTAACACACTAGAGACCTACAAGGCCTTCCATAAAGTGTCTAAAATGGAGCCATACCAATGCTCACCTGAAATATGTTATTGTATGCAAACTTACATGATGGAAGATAATCCTCCCAACTTCCATAAAAATCTAACGTACAAGCCCTTAGGATATCCTTGAGTATCTAAATAAGTCTCTTGGTCTCTCTATCTGACTGAGTATGAAATGTAGTGTCGCGATTGAGCGTGGTTCCTTTCCTAGTCTGTAAACCTTCCAAAACATAGAAGTAAACCATGGATCTCAATCCAACACAATAGATACAGGGAATCGATGTAGCCTCAAAATCTCATCAAGATCTTGCCAGCTCAGCTTGTCTACTAGATCCCCTATAGAAATTGGATTAAACTATGCAGACTTAGTCAAATGATCTATAATAACCTAAATTGCATCATGTTTCTTCTTGGTTATCGCTAATCTGGTCCTAAAGTCCACGGTTATATGTTTCCACTTCCACTCAGGAATTGGCAAAGGTTGCAACATCCCTCCGGGTTTTGGATGATCCGCTTTAACTTACTTACAAGTTACACAATCCTGGATATACCTTGCAATATTGGCTTTCATCCGTGACCACCAGTATATTCGTTTCATACCATGGTAAATCTTAGTGCTCACTGAATGAAAAGTATAGCACGATCAATGCAACTCCTGAAATAAATCCTCTTGCAACTCTGCATGCGATGGGATCTATAGCTTGTCCCTAAACCTTAATGCTCCTTCTGCCAAAAGCTTATAATCTAGAAATTCCCCACTGTCAGGCTGTGATCATACTAGCCATACTTAGAATCAACCTTATGACAATCCATAATTCTTAAAATAGCCTCTGGTTTTATTCTTTTCTAAACCCAGGCGAAGGACCCTTAAACGCCTGACTCATTCTCATTTATTTAATGAATACATATCACTGATGCTTCATAGAGTAACTTATACACCTTTGTCATCATTATGCGAGCATCTCTTATTTCTTTCCTTACATCACTCAGACCATCAGCTACAACATTTGCCTTCCTTTGATAATACTTAAGATGAAGTCAAAATCTTTCAAGAATGCAAGCCATCGCCTTTACCAAATATTGATCTCGCTTTGAGTAAACATGTACTTCAAACTCTTGTGATCCTAGAAACCTTTACTCTTTTTGCCATACAAGTAATGTCTCCGTAATTTTAGAGCAAACACAACCACTACTAACTTAAAATCATGATTTGAATTATTCTTTTTATGTATTTTCAATTGCCTATAAACATAAGCTATAACTTTCCCTTCTTCCATCATAATGCATTCTAACCCAATCTTTGAAGCATAAGTGCAAAAAACCAACTTTTTATTTGCCTTTGGAAGTACCAATATAGGTGTCGATGTCAACCTATCTCGTAGTTCTTCGAACGTATTCTAGCATTTTCTAGTACACTCAAATTGCACATTTTTCCAAGTTAGCCTTGTCATTAGTGCTGCAATCTTCGAGAAATCCTTCACGAACCTTTGATAGTAACCCGCTAGTCCTATAAAAACTTCTCATCTCCGTCACCGTGAGGGGTTGCGGCCGATTCATGACGACAACAACTTTAGTTGGATCTACGAAAATTCCTTCCGCATTCACAATATGGCCTAAAAACCTACCTCTGAAACCCAAAACTCACACTTCCTGAACTTAGCATACAATCGGTGATCCTTGAAATTCAATAAAGTCACCCTAAGATGTCCTTCATGCTTTTCCTTGGTTTTGGCACAAATCATGATATCATCGATGAATATAATGATGAACTGGTCGAGGTAAGGCTTGAAGAATTTGTGCATGAGGTCCATAAAAACTACCAGTGCATTCGTAAGTCCAAATGATATCATTGTAAACTCATAGTGTCCATATCTCATGCGAAAAGTTTTCTTCTTTAGGTCTTTTCCCGTATTCTCAACAGATGGTACCCGATTTCAAGTCACTATTTGGAAAGAACTTTGCTCTTCGCAACTGATCAAATTGGTCATCAATCATAGGTAGTGAATAGTTTTTTCCTAATGGTCACTCGATTCAACTGACAACAATCGATACACGTTCAAAAACTGCCATCCTTTTTCTTCAGAAACAATACTAGGGCTCCCCAAGGCCACATGCTTGGGTGGATAAAACCTTTCTCTAGCATATCATCTAACTAATTTCTTAACTCTGCTAACTCCTTAGGTGCAATTTTATAAGGTGGTATAGATATAGGTTTCATACCAGGAACAAGTTCAATGATAAAATCAATGTCCCAGGGTGGTGGGATTCTAGGCAAATTTGAGGAAAAAACTTTCGGGAATTCTCTAACCACTGAAATATCTTAAAGTTGAAGTTCATGACCATCTTCCTCTATAGTTATGCGACTCATAATATTTCCTAACCCATTGTTAGTTGCTACCTTTCACAGGTGGCAACTCATTTCGGTACGTAACCTTTATCTCTAACTGACATTATACGAGGGATTCAAAAAGTAAATGTCTAGCGAAAACAATTAATATTGGCATGGTAAGCTCCAAACCAATTTATCCCTAACAAGCTCTCACACTCTAAGTACTCCAACACTCGCGGATCATAAGATAAAACATGATTCCTAAATTTAATAACACACCCCTCACATACCATATTAGGATAAACCTGCTCACTAGTAGTGTACTAAAAATCAAATTAGTACTAGCTCTAACTGGCTTTCGTCCAATCTCATCAACCATTTTACCAGACAAAAATAAAATAGAATACCAAGAATCAAATAAGGCACGCATTCCTCTATTACAAATGTAAGCCTTAAATGCAACTAAATAATGAATGGTTGCAGCATCTGGCTCTATAATTGCATTCACCGCTCCCCTGACAGGTTAGGCTACACTAGTTCTTGACACTTCTAGCATCCTATAATAGTCTGCCTTGTAATGTCCTAATAGTTTGCAGATAAAGCACAATCCTCTAAGCCTCAGAAATGATGCAGATGATGGCCCTACTGAATTTCCTGCCTTCAACCCTGTCGGTCCCTTACTCTTACTCTGAGTGTTCTCCGACTTTCGAGGTGGAAGTAGGTATACACTGAACCACGAGTAGCTGAGGGGGTAGGAGTATGAAAAATCCCTATTTAGGCATAAGGTGCCCTCGAGTGCACTCTAGATGGTGCATTGCCACTTGAAGATCCTATTCCCCTGAACTTCTTGTTGAACCTGTCATTATGTTACCCTTCTCACCTATTTTTGCCAAACCTTTACTGAGAATATGCTGACACAGTCTTATACGATGTGGCGTGTATCTTCCCCATCGTTACCATAGCTGCCTCACTCTATGGCTGCATTCACTGCATCATTGTAAGTCTATGACCTAACAAAAGGTATAATGTACTGAACGTCATCCCTCAGTCCCTCAATGAATCTGGTAGTCCTTTCTGAATCAGTGGATACATACTAAGTAGAAAACTTAGACAACTTTTGTAACTTTAGATCCAAGTCTAAACCTCATGCTTCCCTATTTCAAATCAAGAAAATCGTATTGCTTAGCATATCTTATGTCTTTTGAAAAGTACTTTGAATAGAACAATACACTGAATTGTGACCAAGTCTCCACTGGTCACTCGGTCCTTATATAAATTTCCACCATTTCTCAGCACTTTCCTCTAGCAATAAAGAAGTTCATGGTACCATAGTAGAATCATCGATCTTCATAAGTTTCATTCTCATTTCAAGATTCATGATCCATGCCTCAGCAACTCTAGTCTTTAGAGTCCCAAAAAATTTTGGTGCATCACACTTTATGAACTCATTTTAGATCTTGAGTATCTTTAATGTCTCATCATCATGCCTTAGCATTGGTACCAAAACTGTGGGATGTGTTAAGTCAGTGGCTTCATCTACTTGAACTATCTCTCCAACAGGTACTTATGGGGGTAGTAGTGGTTACAACGAGACGTACGGTGCCTATGGTGCCTGTTGCACCTGATGTCCCCTAATAACATCCATCAGTTCAGCAATCCTACGTTCATGCGTCGTACTCTTGTCCTCAAGCTCCTTACGGTGATTCTCATTCATCTCAGCCATACGTTTCTCCATCTATGCTTGCCACTACCCATCATCAGTCTCCCTGGACTACTAGTATCAAGGGGAGCATATGAACTTCCTCCTCTAGTACTCGTTGTGCATTATGAGTATTTAAGAGAATTAGTTCCAATCATATTAAATAGGAGACATGATGAACTGAGCATTATATTTAAACGATGTAAATAATATTATTAAAGCAAATAGCATCATAACAAATAATGGTTCATTTTCTAACCCTTCCCACCTTAAGTTTGGTCACTTGTGCATATTAGGTCAATGCAAGTCAAATTCCCATCCAAATGATTTCATCGCTTAATCTTAACTAGCTTTTCCTAGGTTTAATCACTTAGATTTTAAGGGGACTTATGTAGAACCACTTTTTTTCTGATTATGATTTCAACTATAAGTCTTATTCCCAATTTTAGGATAGAACTATACATTTTCTTCAAGGCACCATTATTTAAGGATGTTATACCATCTGTTATTTTCACACACGGCTCAAATGCCTATGCTAGATACCAACTATGGTGTTACTTACAAACTTGGATAACTTTAACCCACTTTGTTTCTAGGTTCGCTTAACCTACACTTTGATACTAACTGAGACAACCCAATCCCCTGTGGACCTGCACAACCTGGCTTAAACCATCGGTAAACCCCTTGAGATAACACAGTGATGTCGGGTGATGATCTAATCACCCTTAACCTATGGAAATAAACTATGACATTTTCCAAAATGGATTGTACCTAGCTAATAAATACGAAATAAAATAAATCCTTTATTGTCTAATAAAATGTGGAACTATATGTAGAAGTATTACATACCAAATTAAGCATAAACTGAATCAGGTACTAAGTGTTCAAACATCTACCCAAATAAATTCCCTATTTATTACATAAACTCTAAAAGCAAAAAGATAATTATTATTCAATATCACAAACAAGAAAAGAGCTTCTATACTAAGGCCTCCCCCTTTCCTTTGTTTTGAGAAACAGCTGAGGTACCTAAGGGAAAAATAGTAGGGTGAGAAAAATATATCAATGGGCTCAGTAAAGTAGAAACCTAGTCTACCATTAATCATCCAAGTAAGACCTTATAATAAAATCAAACTAGATTTCAATTGTTTAAATCATAAAATCTATTATCATTTTTGGGCATTAAATACATACATAATCAAGCATAATAATATAGCAGGATAAACGAACAACAATTCCCAATCGATACTTCAAAAATAATAATGACGATGTCGAAAGCTTTTTGAGTCAGAAGAAGTGGCAACTGATATATCCAACTAGACAATGGGAAATAGCTTATTGTTCCCCCATTGTTGTAGTTTAGGCCAAAAGAGGTTCACAAGTCTGAATGTCAATAGTCTTATCATGCTGTAGGTCTTAGCTTATCCTTCCTCCAATGGTACAATTTAGACAACACGAGATTCACAAGTCTAAAGACCTATTGACCTTGCATAGCTTATGCTTCCCCCAACATTGCGGATGCCTCCAACCCTCCAATCGCGGTACGAAGTATATTAATTTAACTTATATCAATTCCACTGGCATCCAATAGATAGAGTGACAAAAAAGGACATGATAAGCAACATATCAACGAAATGTATCATGCAGATTCAAAGTAATTCATAGACCAATTATTGAAATAAAATCTGAGCTGAAATATATCAAACAGATTCGAAGTAATTTATAGACTAATTACAGAAATAAAATTCTAGCATATCTACTAGCATGGCATGATTGATAGTAGAGAAAACCATACTTACCTCAAGTGCTGCTAAATCCTAATTTTAAACCTTCTATAAAGTCCCATGGTGTTCCTCAAAAATCTATATTTTATACATAATTTATTAAGTGCACAACACTCTTAGATAATTTTTTTAAGAATTCTCGGTCATGGGTAGGCCCGTACTCGAAGTTTGTACTCGAACTCACATTTAAGACCTTAACGGTGCCCTTAACTTCCAACACATTTTTGAATGAGTTAAAAACTCATTTTGAATGGTTTATCCATCTCATGTTATTAAGCTTTCCATAAGCTTTCCAATGATGTTTGAAATATCTAAATCGGAGTTTAAACAAAAAAGTTTTGGTCATTTAAATCAGGTTAAAGCTTTGGTTTTTAAGAATTTTGCAAGGACAACAGTCGCGATGCTGTGCGGTCTGTTTGCCCTCTGACTCTTCGATTGAGTCTCGACCCAATGTTCCCTTTTCTTAAGATTTAGTAAATAGGGTCCCAAAACACATTTTCTAACAACAAAACTATCGATTTAATATCAAAACATCAAGGCTCAAATCTATTAACTATTCTTATTGAAAACTTGAAAAACAAAACTTTACCAAACCATCAAGGATTCATGAAATCCGAAAATCAAAGTACTCTACAGTCAATACCTAAGGCACAATCACCATCAATCTCTGATTCAACAAATATCCATCACGAAAACCCATTTGTTCATCACATATTTGCAGCAATTCATCAAGAAAGGGTCCCAATCCACATACACAACCATTGGGAACATGAACAACATTTGAACATTAAAATCCACTTGAAAACATTGCATACAAAACAAATCCAAGAATACATACTAAAAACAAAAAATTATGTTTTGAGATTTATGATTTTGGTTGCGAGATTTACCTTAGATTGTGCTCTCTAAGCTTTGGAGTATTGTAATGGCCTCCTGACACTCCAACTTTTCTTTTTGACACTAAGCCTACGCCTCCACTTGTGTTTTTGACCAAATAGCTATAACATAAGTTTGTAGCTAGCAATTATTTGTACAACCCATCTAGGGTTTGAAGTGACCAATCTCAACCCTTGATTCTTGTGCCCACTATTTCTAGGATTATCAAGTGTCTCTCAATTAAGTCTTCCTATATGGATTTTAACCACTTTACTCGAAATTGCTCTTCAAGAAATTTCTTTGTAATAGATATTAATACACATATTTAGCCACGCACATACACCAAATCATATTTAATAGTTTTAAACCACCTCTAGTATCGATTAAAATTAATTTAAGAAATTGGAGTTGATGTAAGAAATCCGGATGATGGTGAAGATACAAATGAAGTGAAAAGCTACGTACAACATACAACTCAGTTTGTAAGCGTTATATTTGTTAGGTTGGAAATATTGAATAGGGTACAGTTTATTTGACATGATATATTTAAAGAATTGAATATTCTTCAATTGTAATTGTATAGAAATGAAAAAGATATAACATATTTATAAAATTGTATGAAATACAAGTTAAAAGTTATATTATCAGAGTATAATCATCGAATATGTTGATATCTCTATTTAGAAATGTATGTCTACTCAAGTTAGGGATAACTCTCTCTATTCAAGCAATAAGGGAAGTTGGTTAATAGTGAGTGATTAAGATGTCAATTTGTGGAAGATCTCAGTAAAGTGAAAGGAATGACATTCTTGAGAAACTCATCATTAGATAATGATTTGACAAAGTTAGAAAAGTCGATAATTTTCTAACCATTCAAAAAGAAGTTAAGTGAATTGACTTATGGGTTGGAATTGGTAATTACTTTCTAGTGCACAATCTAAATAATATTTTGAGTAGATATTTAGAGAATGAGTAAGAGTTACATGATGCATCAAGCTTCTATTTATGATAGGATTGAATTTCAAGATCTCTTGTCATGGGGTGACAGATGTATTATGAGATCTATAGTTATGCGATGACTTGTGTAATTTTAGGTTTCTTTTGGGAAACACCGGAATGGTGATAGATAAAGTAGACATGTAACTCTACTTAGTATCTAATTTTGTGCTAAAATATTATTTGCATCAATATGTAATTTTAGACTGGAGATAGTTTAAGAATTAATCGGTCAATGATTCAAATAACATATGATGATAAGTGAGGAGAAAGTAAACTAGGATGTGTACTAGATTTTAGGTGGATATAGAAAGAATTATCGACGGTTTGCGGAATAGTATTCAGATTAGAATGAGAATTGGATTATGAAAAACAAGATAGGCTAGGTCATGTTATATCTTGGTACTTAAATATGATTCAAGGTATGAAATGAGAAATGAAGGCAGGTTATCGGATATTCCAAAAAGTTGATTGTTAACTCGTCAGAAATTCACAAAATGTCAAGCTTAGCAAAGTAACAGAGATCTCTTTTCATGAAACAAAGAAGTTGGAAATGAAAAGTTGAAACGTGTATGGTCTCTACCACTAAGTTATTAATTACAACGAAAGCAACTAGGTTCAATTAACGGTTCCCCTTGGAAATGATTTTTTCAATTTTGAATTGAAAGAGTTATATATGAAGAATTATTTTCTTATATCTTTTTTGGTTTAGTAACCTATAAGTTTAAGTTTTGAGGATGCAATTTTTTGTTATTTGGGAAGATTGTGACATCCGAGAATTTTATAAACCTGATTAGTTGGCTATTTAAGTGTGATGTGTGCCTATTTGATGTATTATACACTATTTAGATGCGAAACAGGGTAAAGTTGAAGTGTTTGCGTATTGAGTTTCTGAGTGCAATTGAAGTATTTCTCAATTTTTAACAAAATTGGGGGTACTTTTTAGAATTTAATTTGGACATAAATTAAATAGACAATCATGAGTTTAAATAAAATAAAGAATAAAATGGTGGGTACCTATTTGAACGCAAGGTCGATGGTGATACGCATGGGATACACAATATTGTGCATGCCCAAGGATAGTCATTAGCGCACGTGGTGAATTTATAGTCGTAATAATACAATGGTGCAAATATCTTTTTATTCATAATATAGTTTATATATTTATTGTTGGGTGCCCTAGGTCAATCCACGAACCGTCTTTATGAATACTTTTAGTTAATAAAATAAAAAATTTCATTTGCTATTTATTATAATTAATTTGCATTTTTACATTATAATAAGATCCATGAGTATTTACAGAAATATCCTAAATGTCCCAAGTCAATCATTATATTGGGAATTATAATGAATTAAGACTAGTGTGAGTCTTGATTGATGATCATATGATGATTATACGTATAGGGATACGAATCAAGATCACGAGTGCTTGTTAGGGAACAAAGTATTGGATCGACCTGATATGAGAACATCACATGGATTAAGTCATAGTAGTGTCTCTTGATAGGTATATTTTTCAGTCCTCTAACTTGAGATTACTAGAGACTTTTACTTTAGGAACACAGTGATTTGACACAATCAAACGTTGTCTTTAACTGGACGATTATAAAGGTTGTGATTGGTTACTATGTGAGCAATGTGATGAAGTTATGTAATCGAGATAGAATTCATCCCTCTCATATAAAGAGAGATATCCAGTGGATCCCTCTATATATTAGACTGTTAGAAGGGCTAGTCTAAGTGAATTGATATTGATCAATGTCACTTGGATGTTTTCAGTCTACCTAGAGATCGAGACTAGTACGATTGAACATGTTGGATGACAATTTCGTGCCTTATGTTTGAGCAAAAGGATATTGTGTGACAAAAGGATGTTATATACACTATAGATTAGGTTGCATCGATTTAATATTCGTACAACTTGGGTAGTCATAATGTCTTGCTAGAGGCCGCTTATGACTTGTATACTAAAATGTGTTTTGGTACACTAGCAACGTTGTATGAGCCTATTGGGTCGCACACTAAGAATGGTTTTGCAAGATTTTAAGATGGTTCAAAAAAAGGAATTTTATATGAAAAAATTTGACAGAAACGTCCTTGTGGTGTATTACACTTATACTTCTTTAAGTAGGGGTATATGTGTAATTTACTTAACCGTTTATATACAAGGGTTGTATAAATAAATGCTTTAAGATAGAACATACGGATAAAAGATTAAGGGCCGAAACTTTATTTTTGTTTGAGAAACAAATTAGAGTTTTTTGGTACGCTCTAGATCGTTTTGGAGAGAAACAAAAAGGTTTGGTATTCTCTTGAAGCTAGCACTTCGAATCTTGGTCGCTATTCGTGCGTGGACTGCTGGTAGAGGGCGTTCTTCGTTGGCAGCGCCTTAGAGATCGATCACCCTTCAGATAGGTATATTGCGACTGAGGTATGCTTAAGTTTTCATGGTTTAAACGTTTTTAATTGAATTAGATTCGGATCTTGTTAGGGTTTTTGTCAAAATTGTTTTGTAATTTCAGCTGCGTATGAACCCCTAAACCCAACATTTATAATTATATATAAATCAATCATATAGTTTAAATCAAGTAAAAGTATATATTGGATTTACCTCGAGACATTCTTGTGAGCATCGAGGAGAATAATGGTGTTGATTGTTGTATGCTGGGAATGATTTTTCCTTGGCTTTAAATACGTCCAACCACATCTCGAGGAAAATCAAGTGATTCAAATGGTTTATTACAAAATCCATAAGATCTATCTTGAGATATGCAATACGTATCTCGAGGAGATCAAATATACTTGATTTTCTTAAGGTGGTTAATGGTGATTATCTTGTTAATAGCCACAAGTATACACAAAATGTATCTCAAGAAAAGAAGAACATACAATAGGAAACATTAAATGTGCATCGATATTCATGCCACATGAATCTCAAGGAAACTTGTATTTATTCCCATGATAAAAACTCAAATCGGCTACTTAATTTTTATTTCGACTGTAGGGAATCGAAACTGGGAGAAGAAGGAAAAGATCGAACAAGAGAGAAAGGGAGTGAGATTGAGGTGGGAAAAGGTGACTGAGAGAAAGAGATCTAAAGACCAAGGTGAGTGTGCGTGTGTGCGCATAAGCATGTCTGTGTGTGTATGTGTGTGTTATTTATTGTTGTTGGGTTGTTGTTATAAATTGTTGTGAGGTTTGTTAATAAAAGTTGGAAAAATTAAAGGGAGACTTGGCTCGTCGAGGAAGACGAGACACAACTTGGGGTTGGGGTTGGGAGACCCCCAAAGAAATATAAATATAAATATAAATGGATGGTTCATAAAGGAGCCTACTGAAACAAGAAGGAAGGAGTTTTAATCCCCCGAATAGGATTGAACTGGGTTCGGTTCTAGGGTTAAACCACCATTTCTTAGTAAAACAAAATGTTAGAAATTAGAGGAAACTTCTGAAAAATGAGAAAAATTTAGAAAAAAATATTTTTGATCCAAGTAAATCGAAATTGTGGAGTTTTAGTGAAAATGAGGATTTTGAAATTTGCTCGAAGATTTATACTAGGTTTTTCTCGAAAATGCGCTACGATATCCGAAAATGCACAAAATATGAAAAATTATTTTAAGCCCTAGTTAAGGTAATTTTTTTAATCTGAATCATAATTTGAAGTCAAAATTGGGATCTAGACATTCGGGGTGTTTAGTTATAGAGATTTCACGATTTTCGAGTTGTGGAAGGACTAATAAATATATACTTAATTGGAATGCGAACGGACATGCAGGGTGATAGAGTTGATTGTTGTTTCTTTATTACCTAACTCCGATACGTATCTTGAGGCATATCTGTACGTATGTGGCTTCATCATGTTGCGTCTTGTTTCACCTTTTGTATCAGACTTTTGTTCCATCTGTCGAAATCAACGGCTTTTTTCCTTAATTAGTACATTTAGGGGTAACATTTATCAACCAAACACACCCACCAAAATATTTTCAAAACTAACACACTTTTTGGCCACGTCACTGCCACATCATGCGGGAGCTGGCACAGTGTAAGGAAAATGTGACCTTAGGTCACGTTTTCCTTTTTTTTTCTTATATAGAGAGAAGTCGTGGTCTCGGGTCACGATTTCACTTAAATGGAAATCGTGACCTGAGGTCACGATT
Organism: Stephania yunnanensis; assembly: GCA_039657365.1. Lineage (NCBI taxonomy): Eukaryota > Viridiplantae > Streptophyta > Magnoliopsida > Ranunculales > Menispermaceae > Stephania > Stephania yunnanensis. Next base: position 34,883,618 of record CM077590.1, on the reverse strand, counting down.
TCCCGATTTCCCTAACATAGGTAAAAAGGAAATCATGACCTCGGGTCACGATTTCCATTTAAGTGAAGTTGTGACCCGAGGTCACGATTTCCGCTGAACTAGTACCCTAACAGATATGATCAACTCACTCTTCCTCGCTCCACTATTCCTTCAACGAACATATCAGCTCCACTCTTCCTTCTTTCAACTCCCTGCAAACTCCACTCTTCATTCAACTCCACCGGACCCAAGATCACGACCCCAAATTGGCTCCGTTGGTGCAGATCTTCTCTCCATCTTTAACTCCAGATTCGCACCGCAACCCACCCCAACTCAATCTGTGTATACAACTTTGTAAGATCAACATGTATGGGGATTTTCTTTGTTTAGGCTTCTTGTGGTTCATGTAATGTTGGTTGTTATGTTTTTTTTTTGTATCCGGTTGTTTTTTTTCTATCCGACGGTTTATTTTTTTTTATCCGGCTGAAATTTTTTTTTTTTGCCAATTAGTCGATGTGATTTATACAACTCCGTAAGATCAACATGTTTGGGGATTTTGTTTGGTTAGGCTTCTTGTGGTTCATGTAATGTTGGTTGTTTTGATATGGATTGTTTTAGTATCCGGTTGTTTTTTTTCTATCCCGTTTGTATTTTTTTTTATTCGGCTGAATTTTTTTTTTTTTGCCAATTAGTTGATGTTATTTATACAACTCTATAAGACCAACATGTTTGGGGATTTTGTTTGTTTGTGATGTTGGTTGTTATGTTTTTTTTTGTATCCTGTTGTTTCTTTTCTATCCCATTTTTTTTTTATCCTATCATTTGATTTTTTTTTTTTCCCAAATAGTAGATGTGATTTATACAACTCTGGAAGATCATCATGTTTAGGGATTTTGTTTGTTTAGGCTTCTTGTGGTTCATGTAATGGTGGTTGTTATGTTTTTTTTTTTTTTTTTTTGTATCTCGGTTGTTTTTTTTCTATCCAAATGTTAATCGTTTTTTTTTATCCGGCTGATTTTTTTTTTTTTTGCCAATTAGTTGATGTGATTTATATCAGGGTTTTATAGTTTATTTTGCCAATTAATTGATGTTAATTCAATCCGGTTATTTATGTTTTTTTTTGTTGCCAATTACTTGATGTTAATTCTATCCAGTATTTATGTGTATTTTTTGCCAATAACTTGATTTAATTTATATCCGGAAAACTTGTTTTTTTTTTGCCAATTACTTGATGATAATTCTATCCGTTTGTTTAATTTTTATTTTTTTTGCCAATTACTTGATGATTCAAAATTAAATCATATAGCGTATGTATAAGTTTTTGAAATTAAAGTTCATTCACTTATGATGACTAACAAAAAGAAGGAATGAAGCCCACTTGTATATATTTGAATATTTGTACACAAGATCAAATCTCTTAATCGACATTTCAATTATGCAAATTAATCATGTTATACAACAGTACCATATATGTATACTATAACCAACAAAAGACAGTTCACATATTGTTTATACATATTAGTTAGAGTACAATATAGTCGAATTTTAGTCCTTGTCAAGTGATATCGCGGCTTGTGTCACGTGCAATTTGGGACAACATGTCGCGCCACCCTCGACATTTATAACCAAAAATGACTTGTCTTTAGAGATTTTTACATATATTTGTGCCAAGTGTGTGTTATAATTATCATCACTTCTATTGAGTTACAATTATATTCTACATATATATATTCAATAATGGTTGATCGAAGAGTAACGTTGTTGTGTTATATGAATGGAGACATGGTCGTGGACCATCAGGGATTTCGTACACAATACCGCCTATTCGACATCTCATATCAAAGATGGGTTTATGGTACGATGAACTTGTGAGTTGTATCCGTAATTCATTGCAGATAGACAATGAATTACAGAGATTAAACATGACATATCGATATCCAGTGTACATTGGAAGTGGAACGGCCAACTACGTCCCTTTGCGAATAGATGATGAGTCGAGTCTCAAAGATGCTTGGGAGATTGCGGCAGAATTACCAGCACCAAATTGCATGGAGCTTTATATCGATTTAGTTCCAAGGCAATCGTATAATAGTTCCAATTGTAATATAGTGTTAGATTATGGGGCTAGACCTAGCACTCAACCAATTTATGAACATAGTCATTGTGCATCGCCTTCGATGACCGCAAATCCCGAAATGGACGAGGATCCTCGTTCCTGTGATGATTTGAATACTAGTGAAGATGATGACTATTGCGGTAGTGACGGAGATACAATCGAAGAGAGTAGCGATGATGATGTAGACGATGAAGGGGATGATGGTCATCATGTTGATGATGGGATGATTCGATATACATTAAATCGAGTCATAGCCGATGATGGCTCATTATCTTGTCCTCCAATTTCGAACGAAATTGGGAACGATGATTTTTTCGATGAATAGGCTACTGGAATTTATGGTGCGCACATGGGTGTAGGTGAATTTGTCGTACCTTCATCTGTATTTATGGAATTGAGCAGTGAGGCAATGCAACCCATCCATGAGAATGCAATGATCCCTTCTAGGGCTTTATGAAATGAGGCGTCAAAATTTGAGAAAGGCATGCGGTTCATGTGTAAAGTAGATATCCAGCATGCCGTGAAATTGTATAGCACTAAAGGACACAAGCGATTTGTGGTGACTCATTCTACACCTAATGTATGGATTGTTCGTTGTAAGAAATATTTAGATGGATGTACTTGAAGGTTGCGGTGTTCGAAAAGAAAATCGCATGGAATGTTTGAGATCCGTAAATATGCAAGACCACATACATGCATCTATGCTAAACTGTCCAAGGATCATGCACATTTGGACTCCACCGTTATATGCCGTGAGGTAGAAAATGTGGTGAGAAGAGATCCGTCCATCTCAGTTCTAGTGCTTAATCAGATTATCGAGGACAAATTCAGTTATGACGTTCATTATAAGAAAGTTTGGTTGGGGAAGAAGAAAGCAATTGCTAAAGTCTTTGGAGAATGGGAAGAATCATATAAAATGTTGCCTCGATGGATGACCGCTCTTCAAGAAAGCAATCCAGGGACATGTGTGGAATGGCGGCATGGCGAGCCTAATGCCAACAATGAAGTTGTATTCAAATGGGTTTTTGGAGCATTTGCACCTTCTATTGCAGGCTTTAGACATTGCAGACCATTGATACAAATTGATGGCACATTCTTGTATGGAAAATACAAACAAAATCTCCTAATAGCCACAGTTGTTGATAGTAATAGTCATGTATTTCCTTTAGCATTTGCCATTGTTGATGAGGAATGTCAAGACAGCTGGGGATAGTTTATGGCTTGTTTGCGACATCATGTGACTGATACGAATGGTATATGTGTCATTTCTGATCGACACCCAGGTATATTGTTGGCAATGCACAATCCTCAAAATGGATGGACCCATGAAAGAGCTCAACAAAGATTTTGTCTCCGTCACATATGTAGTAATTTCAACATGAGATTCGGGAGCAAAGACTTAAAGGATATGGTGTACTTAGCGAGTGCACAACATCAACCATGAAAATTTTAGGCATCCATAAAAGAACTCCATCAAATGAATCCCGAATGTATTGCGTGGTTTACTGACCTAGATCGAGCACAATGGACAAACGCATACGACAAAGGTTATCGATACGGATGGATGACTACAAATCTCGCGGGTATTACGTTTGATTTATTACGTTTGTTACTATTACTTACTTAATGTGTTTGATTTATTACGTATAGAAGCTAATATATATATGGATTGTTTTTGTCACAAATGTAGAATGCTTTAACGGGGTCCTTAAAGGCGCGAGACTTTACCCCATCACCGCTTTAGTGCAACTTACATTTTATCATGTCATGGCGTACTTTAACAAAAGACGCGACGAAATAGAGGCATCCCTAGGAAGGGGCGAAATGTACACAAGGTATGCAATGAATAAGTTGTCACACTGGGAAAGGCGGCTGGAGGGCACGATGTGACATTAGTAAATCGTGAGAATGGTACATTTGAAGTCATCACTGTACCACATGGCTATCATTCGAGAAAAAGGTCTAACAAGCAAGTTGTGAAATTGGAGGCCCGTAGATGCACTTGTATGAAGTGGCAGTGTTTTGGCATTCCATGTTCCCATGTTCAAGCAGTTTGCGCTAGTGTTGCCATAGATCATTGTCAGTACATCGAGTCGTACTACAGATTGTCTGTGTACGGTCAATGTTATGCTGCGAATTTCTAACCCATTCCTCATGAAGATTATTGGCCTAACGTTAGAGTTCCACACACGTTGTTGCCTGATCCATACCGAAAGCGAGTCAAAAAAAGTTGTCCTCAAACAAGCTGTTTGCGCACCGAGATGGATTGGAAAGGCAATCGGAAACAGCCACGGCATATGCAGCGAGAAAGGAATGGAGAGAAACCCCAACAATGCTGCGATGTAGTAAGTGTAAGTGGGATGGGCACAATAGACGCACTTGCAGTCGTCATCAGCTAGGACAACCGTCTAATGCTTCATAGTGAAAGACTCATTCAACTCTTACGTTAGCACCCACTTGTATTTTCCTTGTACTTGATCACTTTCTTATGAATTTGTGGTACATGAACTTACTTTCAATTAAATCATGTTTTCATATTATTCGCACACTTTTGTTTTAACTTGAGTCGAATTTGTGATTTTTTTTTCCAGATTCGTCGAATTTGTGATACCATGTTGAGATAAGACTAAAGTATTGCAAAAAAAAACAAATGGGGTTATATATTGAACATGAGTCGATCTCAATATTTCAATATTGCAAACTTGGCTACATGTGGGGGGGGGGGAGTTGTTCATATTAAATGAATGAAATTGATAAAAACTCTTGAAACAAACAATCCTTAAGTGTTGAAACAAACAATCCTTAAGGCCTTCCATCGTTCAAGGTGCACCAATAGAAATCCAATTTTAGTGTTGTGTACCAATTTTAGTGTTGTGTGCCTTTCTCGAACCACCATGTCCAAGTTTATAATTCAGTTTTAAATAAATGCAGTCACTTACTTTAGCTAGAGCTATTGGACATGAAAAATTAATGTCAAAAACCTAGAGTGAGTGCCACATCAATGCCATCAAATAAGTCAAAATTTGAACAATGACTTGTTTTCTTTTTTTTTTATTAGTAAAAGGCTAATATATAAAAGCCATATCTTCTTCTTCTTATATTTTCGCACACTGTTGTTTTAACTACTTTGACGTTCTTGAATGGAATGTATCTTCTTTACCATTGTTTCTTCATTGGTTTATGGAATTAATGACTACATTGCTAATTATTTGGGGTTCAAGCGCGATATGGAGCCTGACCCTATAGATGATTCGGTGTTGACTATGCAAGCTTTACATAGATCTACTCGTGTTTGGAATGGACCGGTAGTCCTTCTTTTCGCCTGTTTCTCTAATTTTATAGCTGCGTAGCTACATTTTAACTAATTTTACTTAAATCTCGTATCTCCATAGGAGCCTGGTATATTGACTATCAGGCGTAATTCAACTACACTTCATCGTTTGGTCCCACTGGATGAACACATAGTTGGGCATCTTCAGGAAGCTGGCTTTTATGGGACGGCGCGAATAGGCTTCATATCAATTGATTGGCATCTCATAACTGCCCTTGTAGAGAGGTGGAGGCCAGAAACTCACAAGTTTCATTTCCCCATTGGCGAGATGACTATACCCTCCAAGATGTACAAATCATCTTGGGGTTGCCTGTCCATGGATTATGAATCACTGGTCGCGTCGAGCAAGATTACAATGCCTTATGCTTGACACAACTGAGATTCCCATTCCCCGAAAATAACAGGACTGAAGGGCGGATTCAAATTCGCCAACAATCAAGATGGTTCCCAAACCTCCCAAACAATGCTAATGATGTGGAAGTGCAATGCTATGCGAGAGCATACATCCTACAACTTCTAGGAGGAACTTTATTTGCGGACAAGTCTAACAACCTCGTTCACATCACGTATTTGCAATTTTTGGAGGATTTCGAGGCGGCGGGACAGTTCAGTTGGGGTAGTGCAACTCTGGCTCACCTATATAGACAATTATGTCTTGCAACCGACATTGATGGAGCAGAGATTGCAGGTCCGGTCATCTTATTGCAATTATGGGCATGGGATAGGTTGCCGTTTCTTGCACCAATAATGGGAAACGTTCTTCGAGACGACATCATACAAAACGAAGAATTATTTCCACCTCCTCCATTTGTAATTAGTATTTTCTCACCTAATAATTTCAATTTCTCCCTATTTATCTACATGTGCCGTCATGCATGCTTTGTGTTATTTTTTTCATTTGTAAAGGTGGAGACATGCGTTGGAGACTACGGGAACATCAATGCACGTGCTGACAAAGGATAGAAAAATGATTGACATGCAAGCACCCGATGAAGTAAGAAATATACATAATTATTTTTTCCACCTAGTGTTTATGTCAACATCATGGAAAATGCGTATTTTATTCATTTCAAGTGTTTTTAATGACCACAGGTAATATGGGAACCGTATCCTGAGACAGTGATAAGGGACCTGCCTACGTACTGTAGCAGTGGTCGTGCTATTTGGCGAACGAGGGCACCTTTGCTTTTCTTCTGTGTAGTCGAAATGTATAATCCCGATAGTGTCATGCGACAATTCGATTTGAGACAAAGGATACCACATTTACAGAGCACAAGCATACATAAGATTGACTTGAGAGGGAAGACGGATAAGGATTGGAGCGCAGAACATAGTGCTTATATCTGCATGTGGAACGAACGTGCCTCCAATATTGCAACTGATGAAATATTAGAGGAGCCAATGGACTTTTACAACCGTATATGCTATGGTATCTTCGCATTACACGACGATTCATGTCTCGTCGTGGAGCTATTGCCGAGGCAATGGTAAGTACAATTTTATTTATTTCAATCATAAAGTCTTTCAAATAGTTGTTCTCATTTTACTTTCGCATACGACTTCATAAATATTTTATATGTAGGCACATGGAATGACATCAATTCATCAGTTGACATTGGGTGATGATGTTCCTATTGCACGTTTTAGAGATGTAGCGGCATCGACTTTGACTGCAGTACATGCAGAGTATCGCATGCATAATATGCCCACGTCATTTGAAGCATCTCATCAATCTTCTCATGACGATACACGTTCGAGACATGACACTCCGGTGTATACTCCTTCAGTACCTCTGGACGAGTTTGAGACTCCGCATTGTCCATCAATTCCTCCCAACATGGCATTCGAGGCTACAGAAGCCTTTCCATTTGACATGGCACCGACATCTTCACGCCATTTTAATGCCAGTCCAATAATGATGAATTTCTCTGGGAGTACAAGTACTCATGATGGTGAAATGCGTGATATCGAAGGCAATCAAAGAGAAGATGCTTAAAATCCTGCTCCAGTGCATTCGAATGTCCCATTAGCTTTAAACCGTAAAGTCCGAGTCGTGAAGAGAACACGTTGTGGGACTGGAAGTCATTATTTGGGGTCAGGCTAGGACTTGTTCTTAACTATGATGAGACGTTTTTTTGTTTTCCCTTTTTAATGCAGGATGTTCTTCATTTCTCTCTTTCTTCTTGTTTTTTTTAGAGATTTTATGTATTCTTATAGTAAGAAATTTAAAATTTATGTTGAGATTGAACAAAGAGTGACTTCTTTTTATGTGCATTATTGCATGATTCAAGGCATATTTGACGACACACGAGGGAGGGAAGATGACTCGTGGCTCATTTGTTGTCTTAGGGGATGACTTTGAATTCTAGATTGAGTAGAGACTTAGATCATTCTATTTCAAGTTTTTTCATGAGTTCTATCAACAGTGAGATTTGAGATTATGTGAAAGTACTGTACCTGTTGATGATATGTTGTGCTTTGCAGTTTTAACTATTGAAAATGGTTGGTAGTATTTGTTTGATTGTTAAAATCCATCGAGTAGGAAGAGTGCTTGTTCATGGATGGATGCATGCATTATTATTCATTTGTGATTTATATTGAAAGCACTTTTGTCCATATTATTTGGTACATTACCACCTGCCAAGATTGAAAAGGGTGACAAAATATACTAACTAAAACCAGAGAAACCTTGGCCGATGAGCACTAAAGCCTCATGGGATTAGTGAGGATACTTAGAGCTATATTATTTAGAAACCTTTAAGCATCTATAAATATAAAATTGATGCAGTTGCCTTCAATGCTACCAGCTATTAGTGCAAGACAATTATGCAAAACTTACCACCTATAAATTGTACTTGTTCACTAGACCTACAATATAACTTATCATATAATTGTCATCGCTTTCACAAACAAGACATAAGTCCATTATTGAAGTGTAAGCCTCCCTGGTATATAGTTGCATCACAAAATCTTAGAGCTACTTCTATTCTCTCACTTTTGAGCACAATTCATGGTTCCACTTTATAAAAAAAAAGGCACATCAATAATGTTTGGATGCCCTCTAAGTTATAGATAAATATATTAAACTAGTATATTTCAAAAAATATCTTAGTCTCATAGTGATTCAAGTGATCTTGTTTAGAGAGGTAATTATGGACTACCGAGAGATTAGTTGAGCATCAATCTGGTCTTTGCTGCCAACATAAAAAAAAAAAATTATTCTGAAGGAAGTCGTGACTGCATTTTCCAGTGACCACACCAAACCCTTGAGGTGGTGGGTGATGTGGCGGTGACGTGGCCAAAAGTGTGTTAGTTTTGAAAATATTTTTGTGGGTGTGTTGGGTTGATAAATTTTATCCCTAAATGTACTAATCAAGCAAAAACTCAATAATATTATTCCTTGTTTTAGCCATTTCCTTCGTCATTTCTTCAACTTTAGGGCTTCAATTCTTCATGGAAACTAACCATCGCTATAGCTTACATGGGTTTGATAAGTTAGTATTTATATATATTTAGTAGTTTATTTTAGTATATTTAATTATGCAAAGTATCTAAAATATATATTTAATTATATTTTTTGGTCATTGTTAGGTGAAACGGAGTACGCGATTGAATTCATGGCGAAAAATACTCAAAATGGAGTATTTACATTCAAAGATCGGATGTCGGACAGTTTGCCTCGAGTTACACATTGCGCGGTGGGTAGAATAGGAGACAGCATATCTTTTCTCGACCAATTACACACTGCCACATCAGCGGTTCTCATCCCTGCAGCTGACACGTGGCGCGTTTTACCCTCTATAAGCGCGTCACTCATTGGCTTTCCGCCAATAGCCAGTCGCCACGTCAGTGATCTCTATTCTTGCCACCAATCAAACAATGCCACATCAATGTCATGCGTCATCAACAAAGAACAGCGTGACCACCATTTCTTCTCCTTGCACAGTAGCTGTTGATTTACCTCGGGATTCGCGGCCACATAACTCCTTGATTTTTGCATAATTTCGCGCGACACTCACTCGGCCCTTCAAGCGCCACGTGGTGCGCTGTCACCAAACCACAGCGTCATCAGCAGTAGTCTCAGTCAATCAGAAGGCGACACGTCAGCAAGAGCTGACCGGCCGAGCCAATCGAGCTGCGACACGTGGTGTGCACTATTTTTGAGCAAAAACATCCTTACTATGCTCCTCCGCGCACGAGTCACCCCCTAACCCCAAAAATTAGTTTCTCTCACCTCCCAATACCAATTTTTAGTAGTTTTATATATTAGAAACTTATGTTTTATTATTTTTATCACCAACTATTATTATTTTAGCATCGACTTTCTTCGACAACAATGTCCAGCTAATCAACTTCTTGCCTAGGTAAAAGGGGAAACAAGTTGGGATCATGAATTCATGGCATATTATGTGAGATCTTTTATTTTATTATTTAATTTGATTTAATTTCTCATATTTTATTGATGTTGATTTTAATGATTAAGGTTTAGATCTAGGGTATGATGTGGCCAGTGCATGCTTTTAAATGGACAGTCTATAGTTATTTGGACCATTAATATCCGTGTAATTGTGCTTTAGGACAATAAAGTAACAAACACTCACCCATTTGCCGTAAAACCCTTTCGGTTATTGAGTGTACAACAATTGAATTTAGGTTAAATCTGGAGCGGATGCGATCCGGTTATTCAGGATTAGTTTTCCCACAGACCCATATTATTGCGGTTAATGTGTTAAACCTGATTGGCGGATGTCTAGGGTTATACATTAATTAGGTAAATAGTTAGTGGCAAACAAATTGAATTAATAAATAGTTAGTGGCAAACGTTCTATTTATGTGAACTTTTTATTTGTTTTAGTTTAGTTAATTATTTCGTTGAACTTTAGAAAATCCTCTATTTTTAGTTAACTTAGAGTAAACTCAAGTCCAGTGGATTCGACCTTATATTTACCACTACTAGACCCTTGTGGTTGGTAACTCGACTGCGGTTGTATTTGGCACGCACGACACGTGATCCGGGTTCCACGCAACTACCTCGGGGTGTGTGTAACGACAAACACCAAAAACACACTAAAAGAGCTCCACTTTTATTCTTTTTAATCAAACCAAACATAGTACCTACAATTGACAAAAATAAGTAATTAAAGGCTAATTTTGGAGACTTAGGAACAAAAAAATATTATATTTACACAGTAAATATGGGTAAAAATGTACAACTATTAATAATCAATAGTTTTTGTTGTATTTACATCACAAGGTAATAAGCGGAGTGATGATGGATAATAAGTCAAAGTGGTAAAGGTTTAAAATATTGTTAGGCAGTTCCATATAACCTTTACATAATGTCAAAATATAACTTTCATATTAATGTAGAAATTTATTCTAGCATTAAGTCTGTCAAATATTTTTACAAATATGTCTACAAAGGACTAGATCGTGTTGCTTTTGGAGTATCTACGCATGCAAGTATAGATGGCGAGATAACTTAGTTTGTTAATGCTAGGTGGACATGTGCCCAAGAAGCTTTATGTAGAATATTTGGATTTCAAATGAATGAGGTTTCACTTTCGGTAGTTAGACTACAAATATACTTGCCTAATCAACAACAAATCCGATTTAATAGAGATGAGTCTATAGAAGATATCTTAAACGATAGTGATAGATCTAAAACTATGTTAACATAGTTTTTTAGAACAAATTCTAATGACATTGATGCAAGATAATAGTTATATTACTTCCCACAAAGATATTGGTGGGATAAGAGCATTAAAGAGTGGACACACATACATATTACCCATAAGTAGTTAGTAGAATGTACACCATTTCATCATTAAAAGGGGGTATTACTATTTAAGAATATTATCGAATCATATTAGAAGACCTATATCTTTCAAAGATTTGCGTACTGTTGATGGATGTATATATGCTACTTTTAAGCAATCAACCGAAAAGAGTGCTTACTTGAAGATGATAATGGTGTATCTCAATGTCTATGAGAGGTTGCACATGTACATTTGCCATGATCTCTAAAAAGATTATTCACTATTTTTATTATTTTACGAAACAATTACGGTATGCAAATTATTGGATGAATTTAAGACATAAGATTTAGGATTATAGAATTACATGTAGACATGATCAATTACTATATGACTCAATTTTTTAAATTGTTAAAGATTTAAAAAATTATCTTTCACAACACCAAAAAATTATTGATTATGATTTACTAGAATTAAATTACGAATCAATAACTAACATTAAAAAATTCATTTAAATTCAATAAGAACATTAAACATTCAGCTAAATAACACATTTCATTGTGTCATCCGTAGTATAGATAGTCATGCAAATATATTTTTCTTTATAAGTGGACCTAGAGGTAATATAAAGCAATCATAGCATACATACATAGTATAACATAAATTGCATTTGCTATAACTACATCAAGGTTTGCCGCTATGTCATTTTCTAGGGTCATACTGCACATTCACTATATAAAATACCTATTGTGTTAGATTCCATTTTATCATGTTTCATTAGTAAACAATCAGACTTAGTAGATCTTTTGTGCATGGCTTATAGGCATGCTTGTGAGGCACTAGATAAGACACTACGAGATATCAATTACATAGATATAATTTTTAGCGACAAAATGATATTATTAAGAAGCGACTTCCGACAAGTACTACCGAGTGTCCTAAATGGTACTAGAGCTAAAATTACATATGCCTCTCCCATTAGAGCACCATTTAGGAATTACAAAAGAAAAATAAAATTAGCGGACAATATGTATGCTACAAACGATATTTTAATTGCTTATTAATTATTTGTTACGAATAGGAAATGGTAAGGAAACTTTTATTATAGAAGATATAATTAAAACACCCAATGAAATATATATTCCTTGGGAGAGAGACTAAATAATATATGAACTAATAGATTTACATTTTCATCATTCTCTGAACCTTGTAGTAACAAAGAATACATAATAAATAGGGTTATACTAACACCGACAAATGAATCAGTACAACGAATGATACTTTAGTTGTCTAAAAGTTGTAAGGTGAACCATATATATTATTCATTTGATAGAGTAAAAGACGATTCATTAGATTTTTATCAACAAAAATACTTCAATTTTATTTCTCTACTAGTCTTACCACCTCATAGGTTGATTCTAAGAGTAGGTTGTCCAATAAATTCGCTTAGAAACTTAGATCCTCAAATAGGCTTATGTAATGGAACAAGTTTGATTTATCGTGTCTTTCACATAAATATTGTAGATAACGAAGTAGCTAATGGATCTTTTCAAAGAACTAGAGTGTTTATATAACACATACCACTAAAATATTCAGATAGTATAAAAATGTTGTTAAAACTTATTCAAAAACAATTTTCTATAAAATTAGCATTCAAATTAACAATAAATAAATCGCAAGGACGAACTATAACAAACGTAGGAATTTTTATCTCGCTTAATATGTTTTTAGTCACGGGCAATTATATAGCTCTATCTCGAGGTGTGTGTATTAGTCAAACCAAAATTTTATTTAAAAATAAAATATTAGATAAAAAAAATAGGTACATTCACAAAAAAAGTGGTTTACCATGATGTCCTCCGCAATTGTACATAGCTAACTATAATCATAACACGCAATGTAAAAATAATTTATAATATGATGATTGTTTACAATTCTATTTGTTACATTCAAACATGCTACTACATATTCATTTTTTTTGTACCTTAATATTATGTTATGTACTACAACAAAAAGCTTCTGCAAATAAACTTATTAAAGAAAAATTAGTTTGTCATTAATAATCGACATTTTTCACAACCGAATGAAAAACTGGTTGTAAATAATTAACTATTTGTACGATTTTATGTAATGATAATAAATGGAATCTTTATTTGGTTGCAAAAAAAAAGATTTTAAATTTCTTTACATCTATTTTTAATATTTAGATTTTGTAACTAAACTTTTGTGACCATAATTATTTTGTCACCGTAGAAAATATGTTTTGCTACAAAAAAAAAGTTTGGTCGTTATTGTTATTTTTCATCGACAACTTATATAATTTTCACAATAAATATATTTATTTGGTTGCAATAAAATAATAATTGAATTTATATTTTCAGATAAATTTACTTATATTCATTTGTGACTAATCATTTACAACCAAAACTAATTTGTTGCCAGTAGGAACTTTTTCGTGATGAAAACTAACAAGTTTTGATGTGAACAAAAGTTTTCTTTTTTTTTTTGGGACCTATTGATAAGGGTATAAATTAATAAAAAATAAAAAAAAGTTCCTTACATTTTCTTCTTCAAAATATATTTCTAATTCTAAAAAAATATTTCTATGTATGATAGGATTTTAAACAAAACTTGCAAGTTTCCTTTGCTTACAATTATAACCATTTTTTTTCTCAAAAAAAAATTATAACAATATTTTTAATATCATAACAAATTTTTTTTGAGGAAACAATTCTAACCATTTTAAGATAGTGCATACAAAGCATACCAAATAGAAAACATGTGTGCGTTGCATAAATTTAGGCGATTTTATAGAGATTTTATAGGTATAAATTATTGTGATTATACAAAAAATAAAACAAACGTGTGCGAAGTCTTTTATCACATTTTATAGGCGAAATCTATTTTAAGTATTACCAAAAATAAAAACATGTCTGCATTGAATATCTTTGGCAATAATTTAGGCAAAAATTGTGGAAGTAAAGGACAAATTAAAAAAACCCGAGTCTCTGGAAATCAAATGAATCTCTAATCAGATTTTTAGAATAAATTGGCTGCACAAGAATGTGAAGAAAGACAGGCCAGATAAACAGGGGTGTATTCAATTGATATTTTAATAGACTTTTAATTACTTTTATTGACTAAAAAAGTTTAGGGGTATTCAATTAAAACTTTTAGAGAGTCTCTAAAAATAAGGTGTATTGAATGTGAACTTTTATAGACTTTTAAAAAGTCTCTGAAAGTTTTAGGGTATTCAATTTAAACTTTTAGAGAGTTCATAAAAGTAAGCTGTATTTAATTTTTTAATGACTTTTGTAGATTGGTTACAAATATTGACTTTTGTACACTTTTTGTAAAAAATACACATAAAAAAGTCTTCAACTTCTCCTCACCTCAACCTAGAAACTTTTAGAGACTTTTAATTTTTGTTGGTTACATTTTTCAATAAGGACTTCATTGTTCACAAAAGGACTTTTTCTTATCAATAGTTTTTATCAACTTCCCCAATCACTCCACAACTCTTGGATTTCATTGCTCACCCATTATACTCTCATATCTATGTTTATGAAAATGGATTGATATCATTATTAATAAAATCTCATTCCTGCCTCACTATACATTTTTTATAGTTTTTTTTTGACAAAGAAGTTTCGTTTATTTAGTGTATTATTATAATCTCAAAAAGTGTAGTATATATTATTATTTTTGAAGAAAATAATTGCATAATTTTTTTAAAATGCAAGAAGTGCATTTTTTTAGAATTTAAATTATCATTATTAAGGAAAAAATATACTTTTTTTTGTTTAAGTCAAACAAAAAAATAAAGTGCAAAATTTTTACACTAATATTTCCAATTATCTTTTCTCAAAAAAAAATATTTCCAATGATCCAACCAGTAAAGGATGATTTATTTACCTGTTTATTATGTTGATATTTATTTACTTATTTGTTATGCTACTACTTTGAGAGTAATTCATTAATATGTCTAAATGTTTTTTTTTTACTGAAATACAACAATACTTTTTAAAATATTTGTAACAGTTATTAAGAAAAAAATATAATTATTTATTTTTTTATAATAAAGTGGAAAATATTTGTTTCATTTTAAAAATCACAATAATCTATTAGTATCATCAAAATCATGTTTAAGAAGTTCACAAAAGTCACTAAAATTTTTAAATGTTGATAAAAGTCATCATAACGAAATCTACATAAAAGTTTATCAAAGTCTTTCAAAGTCTACCAAAATCTATAAAACTTTATAAAAGTCATTCACTTATAAAAGTAACCAAAAGTCTATTAAAATCTCAATTGAATACACCCCTGAAAATATGCATGAATACTAGTGCAAGTCTCCACATTGAATAGTTTCGCCCCCACTTCAAATTTCCAAAGAGGTTTGGTGACTATCATTGATCAACTAATGTTGATCAAGAAGGGGCGCTCTCTTTGTTAATGATGGTGAAGCACCAAGTGAGTTGTTACTTGTCTATTTCTTTTATATAATTAGTGCTCTATCGACTATATAAAAACAACCTCTTATATTTATATATATATATATATATATATATATATATCTCAATTTTTTAATTCATATATTATATAATGTATATTGTATTGATCTAGATCTGATGAAAAGTAAGGGGACAAATTCGAAACGTATGCACACTATTTTTAAATGTTGATTTAATTATGTGGATAGTATATATAATTGTAGTGCTAATGCCTTTCTATATTAAATTGAAGATTACAAAGAAAAGAAAGTGAGTTCTTCAAATTCATTCAAGGAAGGGACATGGCATCAACTTGTTATGAAAATAGATTACATTTTTTTAATTAACATCATTTATCAACTATTTTTTAGGGAAGCGGCCAAACAGGCCCCATGTATTGCTTAGAGGACCCCGTTACTTCAACGTATCCCATTTTTTATTATTTTACTAAGCGGACCCACTTTTTATTTGAAATCCCAACAATATCCATGTCTTCAACCAAGAAAAAATATCTCCCCGAGTCATTTCTCACATTCATTCCCTTGATCGATTTTTCCTAAATCCCAGAAAGAACCCTAGATTCATCATTTATAATGGTCATTGAGGTTATTGGAGGTTTTATTCGACTCAAACTCTAATGGATCCGCTGTCGATCGAGTACGAAAGAAAACCATTGCAACGTTCTTTGGCTTACTGCGGTTGATTGGGTAAGTTTTAGACACTATATGCTTATGGGTGTGGTTCCTCATGATGTTAATTGTCGTTTGGATCTATTTTGAGGCAATTGGTAGGTTATAGTGAGGTTACAGTTTTTGGGTTTAGGTTCTGCGTATCTCCAATTGAAAAGTCGCTCAGAGTAGATACCATGTGAAGGTGTTGGTCATGTTAAACAGATAAGCTTTAGACGGTGTCGGCTTTGACAAGCTGTAATTGTTTTTTTGGTTTCGGTCGGAATACATCCACATCAATGAAGTGGTGTCAAATACCATAGTCCAACATTATTTCTATTAGTGTTCGTCATGTAAAACTAACACTTTTTTATTTTAATCGTTCCTCTACTTTTTCGAACTGTGTATCGAACTATTTTTTTGTAGGACTACACTAACAATTACTTTTTGTTAAGGTGTAGTGAGACCAAAAATAATAGAACTGAGACCTTCTCCTTGTACGTGGCCGTATGGGCAGTGTCGGGTGGTCATGATAGGCGGGCTACAAGTATTGTAGGGTCCCAAGTGAAGGAGGGTGTGCCTAAAAGAAAGCATCCTACTTCCTCTTTTTGGAAGGAAAAAAACCTTGACGCCAAAAGGCATCGAGTTAAGAAGTTCAAGGAAGGTGAGTGAAATTTAGGAGAGGCTGATGTTGAGGGCAATGGTACGTCCTCTGTAAGTAAGAGAGATACCCTACTTATTAGAGGAACCACTTGGAGTAAGTCCAGGGAGGGTACTAAAGGGATTCATACACTATCAAGTAGTAATTTTTCCAAAAGTGAGGATGCAGAAGAATTTTTTAATTCGTCGATTGATCTAGCAAACGCTAGATGCCACTTCATTTCCTAGTTGTCCCCTTTAATTTAAGTCTCAAACGGTCGTTCAGGCACCAAGTGCTCTCGGATATTTGGAGGAACAAGGCAACGTACATTTGGAATGGTTAATTTCATCATTTTATTATTTATATTGTATTTTAATTCAATACTATATGTTTTGTAGACTCGGGGGCTTTTGAGGTAAATTAACCATGGTTATCATATCTCTATTTGGAAGACAATCTGCAAAATCCTAAGAAAGAAAGGGTGAAAAAGCTGATTAACGACTCGGGCTTAGACCCATCTGGGCTACATCTCATACGATGAAAGTAATAGGGTCCATTTTTTAGCCATTCTCAAGAGAAATGGAAGTCGAAAACCAATACGTTGCACTCACCCTTTGGCAAGGTGACAATCACACTTGAAGATATGTAAGTCATTCTCTGTATTCCAGTAACCAATAAAAGATTGTTTATGCCTTAAAAGGACTGGAAAGTGGTAACGTCAATGGTAGTAGGATATTGGTGGTGTCAATGAGTAATGCTGACAAGGAGATTAGTACCAGGCCTAGGATAGCCGTTAGTTTGTCATGGTTAAAGGATCAGTTCTCAGTACCAAAGAAAGGAAAGGAACAACATGAAAAGAAAAATAGTTACGATGTATATCCTAATCCTAATCGCTTGGTCTGAGCGTACCTATTATACCTTTTTAGAGTGGACTTTTTTCAAACAAGTCTAATATAAGAGTCTCCCTTTCCTTCCTTTAGCTTTTATAATACATGGAAAAGATTAGTTATTATGCATGGGGAGCCTTAGCAGTTACATTCGTGTACCATCAACTCGGCATTGCCAGTCTTGCCAAAGTCACCCAAATTTGCTATTAAATGACATTGTTAGAGGTATGGTAATGTATTTAAAGTTATTTCCTTAATACCGCATTTAAATTAATTTCCATATGTCATGTATAACATTGTTTTATGCACGGGTGGATGTATGACTGCATTCCATTCATTAAGCCTAGTTTGCATAGTAACTAGTCCTCCAATAAGCTTCATGCTATGAAATAACACTATAAGAAGGAGTTGAGGCTCTACATAAGGACAATAGGTTATCGTTGGATCATTTTGTATCTTCAGGCGCCGCTTTGACAAGCCAAGATCCCTTGATGTGAGAATAAAATTGGCTTAATCACACATACACCCCTACATTTATTGACAAACATTTTTATTTTTACTAGGATTTGGAATACTACTTTGAAGTGTACACCTCCTGTGAACAATATTTCCTTCTACGTTAGCCCCATGCGGATTATGGATAACGTGGAGCCATAAAATACCATAATGGTGTTGAGGTAAAGGATATACGTTCCACGCATTCTGAGAGAACCTTACTGTCCAATTGACGTTGATAAGAGGATCGTAGCTAATTTGTACTCGGTTAAGTACTCGTACGAGGCCCAATTTTGGGAGGATTGGGAGGGGCATTTTCAATATATTGAGCGACGCGCTGAGAAAGTGAACTATCTATATGAAGTAGCACTCAACTATATGGACTGATTTTACAAAGTCAACCATCATTTTTCTATGAATCTTGAACACATAACAGAGGTGTTCTATGAGAATAAGAACGTTTTAGTAAGAATTTCTATGTAGGCTTTTTTCTTATGTCCCTTATCGTATCATATTCATTATTTTATTGGTCACATATTAAAATTCATTATCTGACTTATATGTAAATAATGCAACCATTGAGCGCTTGATGTGGCATTGCGGTTCCAGTGCATGCCTAAAGACAACATTATAGTGGCTGGTGCATTTGACATGGCAGATCAAGTCATCGTATTCCTTTAGGGTGCTGAATATACATACCAAACCACCTGAACTATCACTCAAAGCGAGAAAGGAACAACATCCTCCAAAACTATTCATTAATATGGCCAGAAACAAGAGGAGTTAGTGGTGAAGCCTTAGTTCTTTGCAAGCAATGATACTTGTGTTGGTCCTGAAAGTTGAAACATTTAAAATTCTTTGCAAACAATTTATCCTCTTCAAGTACAATTGTTATGTGGTCTGTTAACTTTATATTGTATTCATTGTTTTTGTGAATGAAAAGCCTTTGTGCCTTTTACAATTGTGTGTTCTTTTTTACCATAATTTTATGTCCACATTATGTTCATTTTGGTTTTTTTTATGGCTAACAGACTTGCAGGTCCGAGAATAATAGTATTTTAACAAAATATGGTAATCAAAAGTTCTATTCATATTATGGAATAAGGGATTTGATATTTTTCAAATTTGCTAATCACCTATTATTAGGTAGGGTAGGAGCAATAAAAAGGTAGGGTACATAACGCATTGCAGCCCTGCCTAACCGAAAGTTCCTGTAATATTACAGAGTAAGCGGGTAAATACTTTTCAAAATAGCTAATCACACTTTATTGGGTGGGGGTGTGAACATTTAAAAGGTGGGGTATATAAGGCATTACAGATGTACCGTACCGAAAGGTTCCAATAATACTACAAAGTAACTGGTATAAAACTTTTCAAGATTTTTAATCACACATTTCAGGGTGGGGTACGAGCAGGAGAAATATGGGGTATACTAAGCATTACAAATCTTTCAAACTAAAAGCTTCAGAATTATTACAACGTAAGTGGTCTAACACATCAAAATTATAAACACACTTTACCGGATGGGGTATAAGCAACATAAATGTGAGCTATAGTACGCATTAAATATCCTCGTAGCCAAAAAATCTAGACTTATTACGATGTAAATGGTCTGATACTCTTTTGTAAACATCCAACTAGTTTTCGTATAAGGTACGAGCGGTACAAATATGGGGTTTGTTCAATAAAGCAGTGTTTGAGATCCAAGATAGTCCTATAAGCATCAATCGCGCGTTACCAAAACTATTTGGTTGGCATATTCGATAAATTAATGTGGTGTGCGTTTGGTATTTGGATGGGGTATGTATAGAATATCGATGCAAAATGTTTAAGACAGAGTATTTGGTATCAGATACACTATTTAGAGAAAGATGTGTTGATCTTGCTGTTTCAGGACCGACAATAACAATTAACTTCTTAAGACCCAAGCAACTGTTGGGGAATGTGCCCTAGGTTAATCCATTAACTGTCTTTATTAATACTTTTAATTAATAAAATAGAGGATTTCATTTGTTGTTTATTATAATTAATTTGCATGTTTACATTATAATAAGATCCATAGGTATTTACAGAAATATCCTAAATGTCCCTAATCGATCATTATACTAGGAACTATGATGAATTAAGACTAGTGTGAGTCTTAATCGATGATAATATGATGATTATACGTATAGGAATACGAATCAAGCTCACGAGTACTTGTTGGGGAACAAAGTACTGGATCGACCCGCTATGAGAACATGACATAGATTAAGTCATAGTTGTTTCTCATGATAGGTTCATATTTCAGTCCTCTGACTCGAGATTACCAGAGACTTCAACATTAGAAACACGGTGATTTGACACAATCAAATGTTGTCTTTAACCGGACGATTATAAATGTTGTGATTGGTTACTGTGTGAGCAATATGATGAAGTTGTGTAATCGAGATAGAATTTGTCCCTCTCATATAAAGAGAGATATCCAGTTGATCCCTCGATGTGTTAGACTATTAAAAGGCCTAGTCCAAGTGAATTGATATTCATCAATGTCACTTGGATGTTTTTAGTCTACTTAGAGATCGAGACTAGTACAATTAAAGATGTTGGATGACAATTCCATGCCTTAAGTTTGATCAAAAGGATATCGTGTGACAAGATGATGTTATTTACACTATTGAGTAGGTTGTATCGATTTGATATTTGTACAACTTGGGTAGTCATAATGTCTTGCTAGAGGCCGATTATGACTTGCATACCAAAATGTGTTTTGGTACACTGCCAACGTTGTATGAGCCTATTTGGTCGCACACTGAGAATGGTTTTGCGAGATTTTAAGATGGTTCAGAAAAATAAATTTTATATGATAGAATTCATGACAAAAATGTCCTTGTGGTGTATTACACTTATACTTCTTTAAGTAAGGGTATATGTGTAATTTACTTAACTGTCTATATACAAGGGTTGTATAAATAGATGCTTTAAGTTAGAACACAAGCATGAAAGATTAATGGCCGAAACTTTATTTTCATTTCAGAAACGAATTAGGGTTTTTTGGTACGCTCTGGATCATTTTAGGGAGAAACAAAAAGGTTTGGTATTCTCTCAAAGCTAGCACTTCGAATCTCGGTCGTCGTTCGTGTGTGGACTGCTGGTAGAGGGTGTTCGTCGTTGGCAGCGCCTTAGAGATCGATCAACTCTCGAAAGGTATATTGCGACCGAGGTTTGATTAAGTTTTCATGGTTTAAACATTCATAGTGGAAATAGATTCAGATCCTGTTGGGGTTTTTATAAAAATCAATTTGTAATTTTCGTTGCGTATCAACCCCAAAACTCAAAAGCAACGACTATAAAGAATAGTCACTATGTGCTGGCAAACATCTATACACCAATGTGTAGGAAAAACACATTCCATGATTAATATAAATTAAATAATAGAAGAAAAAAAACAAATGAGATACAATTGTAAGACAACAAGGTATATCAAATTCTATTTCACAAAAATGTCTGTGCATGCAAAATAAGAGTTCAAATCATGATCCCAAAAACACAACCAATATAATATCGATTCTTACAAAGTAACTAATGTAACCAAAAAACATAAAAACCAAGTTCACCATACCCAATTACCCCCATGAACACTCGTGTATAATGTATCCATGAACAGATGATGTTGCACATACACTCTTAAAAATCGGTGCATGTTGCATCCTAATCAAGTGAAATGATATTTGCGAGACCACTTGATTGTTGCCGAAGAAGAATGTTTAGTCCAACCTCCCATTCTTTAATTTGTGGCTCAGCAAATACCTCTCATTGTCACGTAATTGGTAGTAAGAGTGTCATCTCTCATTTCAAGATGCAAAGGATAACAAAAATACAGGTTAGTAGTGGACAATGATAGTCATTATAAACTCGAAACAAAACTTGCGCAATGTTAAGTAACTCACACTAACATAATCATTTTAATAAATAAAGCACAACCATAGTAGTATTCTCTTTGATAAAGGTGGGGCTATATTTCTAATGGGGAGCTAAAGACCGAACCTTTGCTTGGCCAACGCCCCAAAACCTATAAAATAATGGGTCACAACGCCTAACTCTATATCTGGTAATGCAAGCTAAGAAGTTCTTGCGGTAGGGCTCTCAAAGACATTAATAGTATTTTTGATTATTTCATTCATACTCAGCATCCCGAAACACAGTTTTGTAAGAGGCCTTGTTGCTTACTGTAGAAACCCATGCAATAGACTCTTATGTTGGTTTGTCCTCTGCATATTCGAAAAACGGAAGGAGTTCTCTTAGTGGACTTATCAACTTAGGGCCTCTTGCTCTTCAACTTCTTCTTGGTGAGATGCATGTTGCTAAATTTCAATCGACCATTTATTGTAATTTTCTCTTTAGATGCAAAAATGATAATCAATGCAGGGCAAGTGATTTCCTTTAATTTCTTAACAATCTTTTCTTTTGTTTCAGGACCACTACTTTTAAACTTAACCACAACTTCGTCAACTTGAACTTGGTAAAGGTAGTTTCATTCCCCATTTAATGAGGCCTTAATGGGGGCCATGTTCAATTTCAGCCATTGTAGGTGGACTTCATTAAAAGTGATAGGGTTGCCTCAAGCAAATGTAAAGTGATCTCATGCACACATGGAAAGCCATGAGTGGCCCGTAAAACAAATCCATAAATAGTCTTATCAAGGTTAAGACCCTTACTAACTATTCTTTCCTCCTTGCTGATTACATCCAATGCATGTCGAGCCACGAAGCCTATAAAGTTACTATACAAATGGTGTTGATACGCATGTGCCACTAGGTGCATGGATTGATTAAATGATGACTCCAAATTAAACTGCTTATGGGTAAGAACTTCGTATATTGACTCGAAAGCATCTCTGAAATTTCCTTATGATGTGCCTAGCTCTTTTTTAAGTACATTATGGGCACCATCGACCCGATTAGTAGTTGCATTCCTGACACGTGTCAAGCGTGCACAATAATTTGTTGTATTTTCCTATTATTTGTAATACGGTTAAATGGGATATAGTCTCCATAGAGATTTTGCAAACTTCAAAGAAAAGTATTTTTTTCTTATTTTCGTTAATTTAGTTAATCTAATTAAACGAAAATTAAAATACTAAATAACCAATAACTAGAACTACTAACTTAATCAACAAAACTAACTAAATTAATTTAAACAATTCAACGCAAACTAAATTAAACAATATTCAAATTCAATATAATATAAATATCTAAACAAACCCCTACTAATAAAATGTAATATACTTGGATTGCATTCAAAAATTATAACATATCATCACTTGATAACATAGTTATAACCACAACACATGGAATCTCAGAATTATGAAATCATAATTCATAATAGGTTGATAACTTTTAGCCAGCCACCGATTTTCCTAAATTCCGTGGAAAAACTATGTTCTTATCATTGCAGATCTACCAATTGGATAAAATGCAATACCATAAAAATACGATTGCATTAACACACAATGAAAATCTTGCCCAATCTAAATCAAAATAAATCTGAATATGCCAATAAATAAATAACTTAAAACATAATCAACTCAAACATTAACTCAAAAAAAGCCCTATAAATTAATCTTAGTTACTACTTATATAATTGTTGTCAATAATAAAAAATATAGATTCAGAATCAAAATACCACAATACTCATTTTCAACTATGCATGCAATATTAATCTTTATTAGATGTACTAAGCAAAAACAACTTGTTAAATATGTGATTGACATGTATAAATAGATTTAAAGCAATCCAAAGTATATACATTTCTAGGGTTTGTTTAGATTGACAAACTACTCACTCATGTTGGAAATAAATAACACAATAATATAATTGAAAGATATCATTCATAAATAAATACCTCTTAAATAAATCAAAGCTCCAATGTAGCTTCAAACAAAGACTAAAACTAATAAAAGAATAATTGAGTTTCTGAAATAGGTTGGAGAGAGCTTTATTTCAAAGCCCTCTATTCCTTTTTATAGTCTCATAAGTCACACATATCTTAGATAAACTCAAATTATTCATATTAATTTAAAAAATTTGTAACTGAACTCATCGATTTTTCAACGATTCATAACTTGTATACACATCGCTGAGTTAGTCACTAGATTTGGCTCTTTGTGTTCCACTGATTCAAATGACGATTTTTAGTATAATTTTCAATTTGACGTGGATTTTTTGGCACTTCTCTGCTACCAATTTAGTTGGCGATTCCTAGTGTAAAAGCAAATCACTAGTCTTCTTCTCCAATCGACTATTTTGCTCTTCTTCCTTTTTTTCTTCCATTTCTTCATTTTCCTAATTAAATCCGAAAATCACAAAACAAGAGAATACTTACTATAATATCATTATTTATATCTAAAATCAACCTAAATTACACTATAAAACATGTCTAATTATTGACTTATCAAATACCTTCAAACTCAACACTTTGCTATCTCGAGCAAATGAATATTCTTAATCACATTCTTTTTTTCATTATTTGCAAGCTGATTTCAATCTAATTTATCTTAACTTTAAATAATATAAATTTTTAAATAGAAGTGATTTTCAAATGAAAACATATTACCCACAAATAAATGAAATTTATGATATAACAAAATGATTTAGACAAAATTAAACAACCCTTAATCATACCTCAACCACCCAATGGAACATTATTTAAAACATACAGTTCATTAAGAAGTCCAGTACACGTTATAGGTTTTCTCCACCTCCACTGACAAGCATCAAGCTTACGACGACTAGTATATAATCTCAAATAATAACAACAACTAGATTGACCTTAATTTTAGGAAATACTTAATAATAGCACCACAATAAAAATGAATATGAATTTTTTCAATATACCAATGAATATATCGTTTAATATATGTTAGACTAAAATATACTTCACTCAACTCTAGTTTCAAGTACTCGAGCTAAATTTTTTCTTTGAAGAGTTAAATAACATCCATCTTTTTTATCTCTCATTCTTTTCAACTCCATTCTAATTATTATTTTCATCATACATTTCTTTTGCTTTTGCTTTTGAGTTCCTACTCATTTCCTATTGTCATTCTCACATTTTTCTCACAATAGATTCCCTGCTCCATTTCCTTTGGAATATGTAGGACTTTCTATATAGTTATAAAATCTTGTTAACACTTCTCACTATCGAGTAAAGTTGAAGAATGTGTTCATTAAAAATTATGAAATTTCATCAATTTCTAACCCATTTCTTCTGTTGTATAATAGCTTTCTATTTACATACACTAATTAAAAGCTTTGTATCACAAGATTTTTAGAGATCTTCTTGTACATCTTACACTATTTTTTTTTATTTTGTACCAGTTATCATGACTAACACAAGACATTCAATTTGATGTATACATCAACTAGTAAAGTTAATCAAAAAAGTATAAAAGTTGATTCCTTCTATCATAAAATCTAGTTTGGTAAAATATCACTTCCACTCAAAAATCTATTGTACATTCATTTTCATTTTCATTCTTTTCCTAACTTAAAATAAAGTAAAATGAAATTCATACTTACTCGAATTCGGAATAAATTTGAAGAATTTTATCAACTTACTTTAATATCGGATATTTTTGAACATTAAATCTATTTTTAACTTATTGTCTTCCTTTCTTTCATTTCCATGCTTTCTTTGCTATCATTGTTGTACTTCATAAAAAATACCCCAAACTTATACCAAACTTTTTCCTCTAGATTTTAAAATGAAGTTGGGATTTCCAGTACAAAAAATACATCACATGAAGTATAAAGGAATATAATCATAAATTGGACAATCAATATAAGAATAAACTTAATAAGTGAATGTAATCAAACAGAGTGCGTTCAGAATATATGAATAAACCATTATTATTGTATAACTAATGTATCAAATCTCTAATCATATAGCACATAGTATAATACTACCACAAACACAAAGTATCACCATGGATCAAAAAGTATGTAACCATTACCAGAGTTACAAAGAAGTCCTTACATGATATCAATCAAAGATTAAAAAAATAAATAGAATAAGGAAATCAATGTCATCATCCGAATTTTCATCATCGTCATCCTCCACTAGATCAATCCTCTGGGACTGGTAACTCAAAGTGTACTCATAGAGGTGGTAGTCCTAACTTGGCAGTGTTGGAACATTAAGACTACTATTAAGTAATAGCCTTATCTGCATAGATGGTATAGGAACTTATGTACCTCTTTGTCATCTATTTCTTTTATACATTGCTCACCCCATCCTTTGAATACTGCTTTCTAAGGCCTTATAGTTCTCGAACACAATTTTTTTGTTTCTCAGAGTTTTCATTTAACAATGTAGAATTGTACACATAAAGGCCAACTTTGTCTCTTCCATGTATAGTCCATCATATTCTCAAGTAATCCATATTTGAATCATGTCTAGCATCTGACATTTCCACTAAATTCTCCTCGTGACATCTCTAATTTTTTTCTCTGTTCTATCCCTCTTCTTGCTCTCTAAGCTTTCTCTCTTTCATCCTCAATTTATTTATTACCATTTACTCTTCCATATATCTTTATAACTCCATTTATGACTATTTCTCTTGTAGAACATCCATATCAAGCCTAACCGTGCTTACTTTTTCTCCCCTATAAATATATGTGATCATCAAATCGAAGGGCAATTCGTTGTTTTTCTTTGTGGTAATGGCACTCCTTATTGACTCGTAGATAATTTTCTCAACATCCAAATATCCTAATCCCATGACGATGTGATAAAGTAGAGCAGCTTTGTAGTTCACTATCTCATAATATTGCAAGCTTGGATATAAGATGGTTTTGATGAAATAACACCAAGCTTTAGTAATATTCCTAAAAAATCTGGTGGTTATATGCTTTAGGTGCCCTTCCATTTCAAAAATGAATCCATCACCATGGATTGCTTCTAAACCTCCCGTAATTGTCTCGGTGGGGTAGTGGTACTTAATTGGGTGTTCGATCTTTGAGCACTCAACATTTTATTTTTAGTGAAATTTTGGTAAACCAAAATATTCATTTATTATAGCAGCGGAATAATCCAAAAGTTCTTCCTCGAACTCGTGGATATGTAGAATCTTAGGCATGTATTTCAATTCATTCTTCACAAGAAATCGCCTTTCTAGGATCAACTTACTATCTTTCACTAAATCATTCCTAAATTTGTTAAAGGCCTTCTCATTGACAAATTTTCCTTCTTACATACATAAGTTTTTTCACCCACATTGGTATCTCGTCATCTAATTCTTCCACTTCCTCCCCCTTTTCTGCATAATAAACCTTAGTAATATAGCTAAATGATGAAAGTGGAGTAAGCTTTCTTTGTGGTCTAAATTTAGGTGAGTTAAAAGAAATTGACCTAGGTTGGATTTGGGAAACTTTAGATTTTTTCTTTGTTTTCACTACTAAATTTCCTTTTTTTTTTCTTTTCCCTTAAACCTCTATCCTTTCCACTTCTTGTCATTTAGATAAGTACAAGTAAAAGAATGAACCAGTAAACTAGTTAAAACCAAATTTGTCCGAAAAGTGTTAAGTAAAATTCGGATTATCTATCTAATAAGGATAAATTAATCAAAAAAGCTGCTTATAGATCAAGAGTTTCATTTTTATCGATAAAACATCATTGATAAGAACAATCGTTTGTAGGTAATTAAAACCATGTGATAGACAAATACAAAAACCCCCAAACATATTAGAAACTTAGTCTCAAATTAGTTGACATAGAAAATTCAATCCATTCATCCTATATGAAAAATAGTTTTGAAATTTGATAGCAATAAAAAAATCATCACACCACTCTTATACTAGTATTGTAATTGAAAACATTCAATATCAAAACCATTTGAGAGTATAAATTTTGAAATTTAGCTTCTAACCTAATAAAAATCCAAAATCGATGAAAAACCAAAAATTTAATCTATAAAAAGTTAAAATTTTGATTAATTAGCTTCTTGTAAGTGATTTTTTCAAGATTAGAATTCGAAACTCTTATAATTTACTTCTCTAAGCTCCAATTCAAATTCCCCTTACTCAAGCCCTAAGTGGCTCTACACTCTTAACACTCACAAAATTTTTAGGTTGAATGTGTAAAGATTAAAGTAGGAATCACTAACATACAGTAAAATGTAGCATTGAAAGGTTGAATCTATTTGAAAATCGGTCTCTTGATCGAAAAGTTGCAATGGTTTATGAGTGTGAAATAGATAAATGTCGTGATTTCAAGTTTTTATTTTTAAAAATGCGTATTCATTCTCAACGAATCAAAGTTTAAGTGGATTTGCTGAAAATTCTCTGACAAAATCGCTAAAATTGAGCCTTAGAGGCTCAGCGATTAGTTCAGTGAATCCTAGTTATAAGTTAAAATTGGTGACAAATCACTGACTTATAATAACACAAAAATTCTACACACTGCCGCTGATATTCTCAATGATTTCCGATACAAACCGCAATCGCTAGGAAATCGCCAGCTTATTTTAACTATATTTTAAGTTTAATTGATTTTCTAATATATTTATCACATATATATCTAATACAAAGGTAGAATTACCTAAAATTATCAGAATTTAACTATGATATGTAATTAATAATATTCTCATTACTATTAATAGCAAACTAACATAAAACTAATGCATAAAAATAATATAATATGAAAAAAAATTGGCTCGATCAACCCCCTTAGATGAAATTATTTAGGGATTTAATTTCTAAAATATTCCCATTATAAGAGTCAAAAGTTGAGATGATATAAGAACAACTAAATAATCCTAATACTAAAATTGAAACTAAAGATAGAGTATGGGCTGCTTCCCATAGAAAGCTTTTGTTTACTATCATTGGCTCGATAGAACCACACAAGTCTACAATCGTTCTATAAACATAAGTGCAGGATTGTCCACTCTAGTGCCATTCCATAAAGTGATTACTCAGTCATGCACCGTCAAAGTGACTGTCTCATTTAGAATATCAATGTCAACTTCCAAAGTGGCTGAGAAAGGTTTTTGTATGATTAATAAAGGATCTTCATTGATGAAGTGTAGCATAACCAGAAATTTTGTCGGAATAATGTACTTGTCAATTTGAACTGGTACATTAGCAAGAACACAAATTGGTTTCATTGAATAACCATTTTGTAAAATAACTTTTTCAAAAACAAGTACATCCAACTCCAGTCGAGTATGAAGAGAGAAGTCAATTGGCATGTAGTTTACTCTAGAACTTGTATCACAAATAGCTTTAAAGTACTAAGCCCATTCAATTTTTATGTTTATGTATATATCTCCTAGATCATCCAGCTTGACAATTGCTAAATTTTTTCCTTTTCATCTTCTTATTCATTATAGATTTAAATTCCCCATTTTAATATCACTCTATATATTTTTCGGTTGCTTAACCCTCCGTACTAGGGTTATTGTCTTTTCATTTAAAGGTATCTTCAACCTGCTTATTTTTTATTATTAATTTTTCATTTTCCATTCTTACTGCATTAATAACATATACATCAATTTTATGATGATTTAACTTTAAAGATTCATAATCATTAGTTGGTTCATTATTGAATTCATCACAATTATCATAGACATCTTCATCATTAAAATGAAAAAAGACAATTTTGTTTTCAAATTTCATAGACATTATTCATTCAAAGAAATCTAACTTTATTTTTGTCATTTTAAGAAATAGTCTTCCTAAAAGTATGGGGAAAGATTTAGATGAAACTTACTCTTCCATTTCCATGGCATAGAAGTCACTTGGAGATACTAAGTCATTTACTTTTACTAAGACATCTTCTGGTAAACTATAAGGTTTAATAATTATGTTATTAGCTAAAGTAAGATTAATAGGTGTAGTAATCAATCAACCTATTTTCTAGTTTAAGTGACATAACATTAATTGATGTTCTAATATCACACATAGTAAAATCTATAAAAGAAGTTCCTAATGTAATAGGAATTCCAAACATTCATGGATCGAAAAGTTTATCAGGTATTTTCTTTATAATTAAAGTAGACGCCTTTTGTCCTAAGTTTTCTTTCGATTCTTCTAAAGATTTATGCTTTGATTCAGAGAGTTCTTTCAAAATTTCAACATAATTACAAAATTGAATTATTAATTCCATCAATGGTTCATTGATTTTTATTTTTCTAACAGTTTCAAGAGTGTCTTCATTGTTATTTTCCACCCTAGCATCAGTTAATCGTTGTGGAACCGTAGAATATGAATACATATCTTCATTCAAATTATCAAAAATCTTATCATTTTTATCCTTATCAATAAACTCAAACTTTTGTAAATATTTTTCATATGCTTCAACTCTGGCTAAATACTATGGGTATGGCCTTCAAGGAAAAGGTTTATATCTCAATTGTTCAACCATCAATTCACAAGCAGGAATGACATTAGCCATTATTTCTTTTTTTTTTCTACAATAGTTCTATGTGCTTTCTTTTTAATTACTCTGTTTAAGTGTGTTTCTAGTTGTGGGTGTGTTTTTTTCATCACTGAATAAAGCATCAACTTGTACTTTACCAGTATGAGCAATAGTAGCTTGAGTTGGTGCTTTAGCTTGAATACTCTGTTGAGTACTTAACCTATTTATTTGTAAAAGTTCATTAATAGTAGTATCAGTCTTAATCTGATTTAGAGAAATCTTTCTAAAGTTCTGATGACTTTGATTTATTAAATTATGGAAGATTTGCTCTAAATTAGATATCATAGGTTAAACATTTTGTTGAGGTTGCTGATTAAATGCATATTGCATCTAAGCACTTGGTCTATAGGTATTGTAATTTTTATTTTGAGGACTATAACTAAGTTTTATATTTGGTATTCTAGGATAATAAGTATTGTTATTATATTGATTACTTTAGGGACCGTAAATTGATTTATCATTGCATTAACCTCCGTAGTATTTTCTTCATGTAGGTAGGACACACATCCAGATGTGTAACCTCATTACAGAATCCATAAGCCATAACTTGATTAGATTTATCATTAATTAACAGTTTGACAATCTAAGATAGTTAATCAATTTCATCAAATGCATTATTTCTTTTATTATCAACTTCATAAAGTTTCTTTCTTGAAGATTCAACCTTTTCACTATATTGATTAGATTGTTTTGTCATTTTCTTAATTGCTTCTTTTGATAAAGTAGGTGTTGTTTCAAATAAAGATCTAGTATATGCTTTGTCTAATAACCCTTGTGCAAAGTGATTGAGTCATTTATAAAAATACTCTAGTAAAGCTCTTTGAGTATATCCATGTGGTGGACTAGAAGAGATTTATCTTTGCAACTGTGATTTGCTTTCTTAGGAACTAATTTTTTCCGGTAGGCATATATTCATCAAGGAAAGATTTTAACATTTGAGTTCATGTAGCTATTGAATCTTGTAGGGATAGAACAACCAATCTTGTGCTTGATATTTCAATGCAAAAGGAAGCCTTAAGTTTGACTTGTTATAAAGTTCTTTCTTTCTGTTTCATCTCATTAACTTTATGTTAATACTCCTTTATGAATTTTCTAAGTCTCAATTGTCTTTACTATAAAAGTTAGGTAAGGCACTAATAAATTCAGATATAAGTTCAAATCTAAGAAATCCATTAGGGTATGCTATACACATAGGCTCATATGTTGTAACATTTTGTTTCGCTAAATTTTCCTTAAGGTGTTGTTGTCGTAAAACTCCGATTAAAAGCTCTATCTATTTCGGGATCAAACATATGTAAAGATCCTTTAGAATTAACACAATGAAGTGTGTGGGCCATACAACATTTAAAATCCTAAGAAATTACTTAAAATTTCTCCCTAACAATGCCAAAAATTGACACATGTCGAGCATGCACAATAGTTTTCAATATTTTCTTATTAGTTTTAGTAGTGGTAAATGGGATATTGTCTCCATAAGGATTTTGCAAACTTCGAATGAAAGTATGTTTTTCTTATTTTTCTTAATTTAGTTAATATAATTGAACAAGAATTAAAATACCAAATAACTAATAACTATAACTACTAACTTAATCAAGAAAATTAAATAAACTAATTTAAAAAATTCAATGTAAACTAAATTAAACAATATTCAAATTCAATATAATATAAAACACTATAACATATCCGGACAAACATCTAAACAAACCTTCACTAAACAATGTAATATACTTGGATTGCATTCAAACAGTATGACATATCATCACTTCATAACTTGGTTATAACACAATGGAAAAGCTATATTCTTATCATTATAGACCTACCTATTGGATAAAACACAATACCATAGCAATATGATATCATTAACACTCAATAAAAACCATGCCTAATATAAGTCAAGTATATATAAAAATATGCCAAAAAATAAATAACTTAGTACACAATCACCTCGAACATCAAATCAGGAAAAATCCCTATAGATTAGTCTTAGTTATACTTCTATAATTGTTGTTAATAATAAAAAACATAGATTCAGAATCAAAATACCACAACACATATTTGCAACTATGCATGTAATATTAATTTTCATTAGTTGTAATATGCAAAAAAAACTTGTTAAATTTGTGATTGACGTGTATTTATAGATTTAAACATTAAGTTCATGATTCCTTAATTGAAACTATCTAGCAATCCAAAGTATATACATGTCTATAGATTTTTTAGATTGACGAACTACTCACTCATGCCGGAAATTAATAACCTAATAATATAATCGAAAGACATCATAAATAAATTAATACCTCTTAAATAAATCAATGCTCTAATGTAGCTTTAAAGATAGACTAAAACTAATAAAAGACTTATTGAATATGTGAAATAGGTTAGAGAGAGCTTTATTTCAAATCCTTCTGGTTCTATTTATAGTCTCCTAAAATATACATATCCTATAAAAACTTAAAATGTTCATATTAATCTAAAAAACGTGTAACCGGCCTCTGCGATTTGTAATTGATTCCTAAGTTGTACATAAATCGTTGAGTTAATTACTGGATTTAGCTATTTGTACTCCACTGATTCAACTAGTAATTTTTAGTATAATTCCCAATTCTATGAGGATTTGCGGGCATTTCTCTGCTGCAAATTTAGGTGGCGATTTTCTAGTGTAAATGCAAATCACTGAACTTTTTTTTCAATTGACTATTTTGCTCTTCTTCCTCTTTTTCTTACATTTCTTTATTTTTCTAATTAAATCATGAAATCATAAAAAAAGGAAAATACCTAGTGTAACATCATCATTACATCTAAAATCTACATAAAACATGTCTAATTATTGACTGGTGAATTTTCGACATGCGATACCTTGTTTGTCCATACATACACAAACTTTTCATTTTGACATAAAATATTCCAACATCCTCGAGACTCCACCATAGTTTGCCTCTATTTCCGTAAGGCAACCATTGTAACTTGACTTAGTTTGGGACTACATCAAATTAATCCACATCCCAAACCAACTATTGCAATCTTTCTCCTTAGAAAATAGATCCTTTGTCTTTGCAACAATATTCTTTTTCACGTTCCATGAACAAAGTAATTGGGTAGTGGCAGGGAGCACATCCTCTACTGCTGCAATCAAGCCCTAGTCTCTTTCTGTCAAAACAATGCTCGAGACTTGCCACCCATCCAATAATGACTTCAACTATCTAAGAGACCATACATAGTAACACCAAGTCTCCTTAGCTAAAAAGATAAGTGCCACTAGGAAGGTCATGTACCTCAAGATGACCCAAACAATCTCAAGGAGCGGGCACTTGAATTGATTTGTTTTGTAATTGCAATCCATTATAAATACCTGAGGAAAACAGTGAAGGAGTTGCAATGAATAGGGATGAGCAAAAAATAGATCCCTTACGCTATACGTGCCTTGCAAAAAAACATGTTTCTCAACCTATTTGTGCTCGTTCAATTGGTAGAGTAAAAGCTACATCTTGCTCTTCCCGTCAGCTTCAACGTTCCAAACTTAGCCTTTCCATTGTAAATTTTCTTCATAACAGTCACATTGTCCTCATTCTTATGCTTGGTGTTACTGAAAATATCCCTAGGCTAGGCATTAGTCTTGCTCATATCTCATACTATGTCTTTCCAAGTACAGTAAGCCTCCCTATATAAGAGTACCTAATCAAAAAATTGGTGA
Source organism: Stephania yunnanensis (assembly GCA_039657365.1). Classification (NCBI taxonomy): domain Eukaryota; kingdom Viridiplantae; phylum Streptophyta; class Magnoliopsida; order Ranunculales; family Menispermaceae; genus Stephania; species Stephania yunnanensis. Next base: position 34,849,103 of record CM077590.1, on the reverse strand, counting down.
ACCCTTGGTTGTGTACCCCTCACACAACTCGGACATGCCACAACCTATTAAGCTCCATATTTCTTGGATCCAACTACCTTTTTCTTCTCCTTAGTAATCTTATATTCCATTTCCTTTCAATATTTGCTTTGCCTTTGGAACTTTCACTCTAAATGCCTTATACCTCTCATAACCATTGACATGCTAGCTCGCCGACCCTAACTAAGGCAACCTGAATCATACTTCAAAATAATCAGTACAAAAACACAACGCCGAGTAGTCTTTATAGCCTAAGCTACTAAATCCTCTCTTTTCTTACATGGCACATCCGTTGTAATGTACCTCATTAAGACTAAGAAGAACCTGGTAGATGTACTTGTTATGTCACATATAGCAACCTAAAAGAACCAAAAGAAACAAAATTACTTAAAAACCTAGGCCAAGAACGAGATTTAGAAGATGAATGAAGAATGTTAGTGCAACATTCAGTCAAATGATGCTTAAAAAACTCAAAATCACCCACTAAACGAGCATAAACAAGGATAGAAAAGACTTACCGAGTTGATTACATGTGGAATCACACGTTTTTGCTCCATCGGTGTTGAGAGTGTGAGGGGGTATTTCAAATGTCATAGTGAAAGAGAAGAAAGGGTAGGGTTTGAGGAAGAAAATACCCTTTTATAAAAAGGGAAACAATGTCATTTCCTCTTAGGGCAGAATTGGAACTACTGTAAAAAAAATTCAATGAGGTCCTCTGAAAGACAAATGGGGTCCATTTAACGACTCCTTTTTAATAGCTTCGAAGAAAGAATTAAATAAGAATGATCTTTCATAATTAAGGTAGTTTTTATAAATTTATATTCTTGTATGTAATTGAATGTGTCATCTCTTATAATTTATTTATTTATTTATTCTATCTTTAATAAAAGTAATTATTCTATTCATGTGCGTTCTAATTTTTTTTAATAATTGCACTTACCATAATTGGCTTGAAATCAATTATATTTTCAAATTTGTTGCAGCAATATTTTTGATATAATATGATTGACTATAACTACTCAGTCATTAATATTTTCTATATTTGCAACAATTTTTTTAAATGATATTGATGAAAAAATATTTTTGGTCATTAAAACTACTAAATTTTTAGGGAAATCGTATTATATTTATTTATTAGCAACATTATTTTTTTTCATTGCAAACGATTAAAAGTGATAATTTAATTATTTTAATTTATTTTTACAATATCTGCAATAAGTTTGTTCAAAAGATATTGATGACAAAATATTTTTTGTCATTAAAACTACAACATTTTTAGAAAAATTGCAATATATTTTATTTATTAGCAACTTTATTTTCGTTGGAAATAATAAAAAATGGTAATTTAATTTAATTTATTTTATTGTTACAACCATGTTTTAGTTAGAAATATTTGGCCACTATTAGGATTATTTGCAACTACTCCCATTATTTGGCTGCGAAAAATGTATGTGTCATAGGTATTTTTGTTAGGGCCCATCTCACTAAGTCTTAGCCTAATTCCCCTAATTAGGCACCTAATTGATTCAATTAACTTCAACTTCAAAATAGTTTTTATTTCAATCCTCGATAATGCTCATAAACGAAATTTATATCCTTAAGTTAACTCAACCAATGATTTTTTTAATTGGAGCAAATTGGGAAATCATACATATTATTATTCATATTTTTGTAAGAATTTTGGTAGCACCTCCCTTAAACGTTGTGTAGCATCCCCTATCCCAATTAGGGTGATACATGGCCTGAAACCCTAATTAAGCCCTAATACACTAATCAAACTTAATTAGAGCTACAATATAGTCGTCCTTTATACCTAATAATCACAATATTGTATATCGTATATCGAATAAAGAATTGAAACGCAGCAAAATTAAAAAATCTTTGATAAAAAATATGCTATACAAAAAAACATAAATATCGGTCATAAAACCATATCCTAACCTTATTTATTACAAAATTTTAGTTCAATACAATATAAAAATGGTAGGGAAATCAATTCACTATAGAGAAGACTATAAACTCCTAATCTTCTCTTTTCCTTACTTGAAGCGCACGTCGACAACCTGAAATGGTAATTGGAGAATGAGCGATCCAACTTGCTCAGTAAGTGATGGTTGTAAGCATATTAATTATCAACTAATATCAATGAGTTGTTGATTGACAATATGAATCCAAAACATATCTATTAAGGCATTAAAAATGATTTACCAATCGATAATGGAATGCAAGTTCATAGGTCAATTACAACTGTCTCGTTACTTCTATTTTCCTTTCAAAACTAGGTTGTAAACTTCAATTAGCCTAAATTACATCCACAGAAACTAACACATTGGCTGACTTGCAATTTCTATGGTGTATCTAGGCATATCGTAGCTACAAACTCAAATAGGAAAGCAACAATTGAGTACCTCAAAATTTTTGAAGAGAAAGTGTTGGTAATGATCAAACACTTTCGTTATCACTCTAGTCTGATTCGCCCGTCATACCTTTTTCCTAGAGATTTAACATAAAAACCATTTCAAGTCATAGTGCATTGCCCCATTCCCAATCCATAATGCAATATGAATTAAATATACTAGTTACCTTATACAATTGATAAGAATATGAGTCCCGCTTACCAGTGCCAAGCTTTTCTAAATTTTTACCAATTTACACGACTCCTGAGATTCATAAACCTTTCCCCGTCGATCAAGAACCTAAATTACACCAATTGTCATCAATTTACGTCTAATACTCATTAATAAGAATCCATAAATTGGTCCTAGTAGCATCTGAAGTCAATTTTGCTTCTTTTTAGGTCAATCATGCCATTTCATGTTTTTTGAGATAATAACCTCGGTATAAAGTCTCACACAGATCATGAATTTTTTTGTTTTTCATAGAAATTCATTAATTTCTATTTATTTGGTAAAAATATTATTTTTTCAAGATTTTCTCTTAATGTTTTATAATTTTTCTCCATTTTGTCTTGCTTTTATTATGTTCTTTTATTTTGTGGTTTGATACTAGATCGGATCGGTCTTGTTCAATCGAACCAACAACCTCTATACAATAGCCTCTTCCTTCTTCCCCAATACAACAGGTTCTATTTTGGCTTAAATAAAAAAAAATTTAGTCTCGATTAGGGAGGGGAGACGACCCTCTGCGTCGTCTCCTTCCTTGGACAAAGTGCAACAACAATTTGTCTAAGCTCCCTTCTGCACTGTGAAAAACAACACCAACAACATCGATGCCATTAAAATCAACGACAACCCAACAACAATGAAAACGATTAACAACAACTCACTTGGAGCTCCATCTCTCTATCTCCAATAATCTCTCATCCTCGGTTTCTCAATTTTGATCTCTGTGAATTGAAATGAAAATAGGTGTGGCAGCGTGTTGGAATATATATAATAGATTTCCTCGAGATTAGTGCATATGAATCTTGAGGTAGATTAAATGATTCCTTTTTTTCATTTATATTTTAAATTTTCCTTGAGTTACATATTGCGTATCTCGAGGCCGATCTTGTAGCCACTAACTAACCCAAAAACCTCATGGCCGACTTAATGTGACTAAATACAAAATTTTCTTGAAATTTGTACACATGAATCTCAAGGACAAACCAAAGAAAGAAATTAAAGGCACCATAATTTTCATTAAGTTGTGATCACAGGCATCTCGAGGTGTGGATAACTCTCTCCAAACTAACCAACATACCAATAATTCACTTCCTCGACTCTCTTCCTAGGCGTATCTCTAGGCGAATCCATTATATAAATTAATTTAGTCTAAACTTGAGGATTCATTTATATATATTTATAAATAACTATAAATATATATAACGTCGTATTTCCACGCCTATAAACTCATTATACGCTTCAATGGCCACTTTTGTGCATGTATACTATTACACGTCCTATTCGTGTCATCTTTGACCTCGCGTATCGCTAGCACCCACTAATTATCAATTAATTATTTATTTTCAATATCTATTTATATATACGATTTATATATAAATATATGGGCCTATATTAACATGACTATGACTCCACCGCCGTGAGCGTCAACGAGTTTACTTGGGCATGCACGCTACTTTACGACTCGTGTGCATTACCCTTACCCCACACACGGTATTAGGTTTTTCATAATTTATCAATTATTCAATTGATTCAAGTTATTTTTATAAATACTAATACACATCATACAAACTTACATACACCAAAACACCAAACATCATGCAAATCCATGCATACACTAATGGAGACAAGCCGGGCTTAACCATAAGCCAAACTCGACTTAATTAAAATTTAAATTAATAATAATCACCTGCTTAAGGTAACAAATCGTTATAGTCTCTATAATTTAAGACAATATCATCTTCTAAATTAAAGGAAACGTACAACTTGCTGGTAGTTCCTAAGAGAAATGGAATTTGCTCTTCTATTTATGACTCGTGTTCCCAAATTATCTACTTTTTTCATTGCATAACTATTTTACTGTGATCCCAATTTATAAAGCCTTTTCATATATGAGATTTTCAAAAGCATAATGAATTTGTCTTTTGAATTCTCCAATAATCTATGATGCTTATCTCCTCAACATTTTTATTTTAACCAAGTTGTAGTTATATATCACCTAGTCTGCCACACTCTCTCTGCGTAGCCTCTAATTATCTCATTTTTCATAAAAGCCATACCTCTAATCTCAATTCTATACATCAACGTACAATAAGATTAAGCATATTCAACTTTATCATTCAACGATGTAGTCCTCCTTATTACTATTATTATTAAAGAGCTAAAATAAAGGAATATATTTTCTTTTAGTGGTTAAACATTATAAGACACAAGCTCAAAATATTTATTTTTATGAACAAGAATTAGCAGCTTTATTTCTTTGTTAACAAAGAGAAAATATCATATACTGAAATTGAGAATGGTTTTCAGTTATATCAATAGCTTCTTCCAATGCTAGAAGCAAGTCTCGGATCTCCGTCCAGGGAATCAAAAATTGAAACACCATATCATCTCACATCCACATATACATATAACCTTCTCAATCCGTCAAAAGAATAACATAACCTCACTGACAAGAATTTTCAGACCGAATAAATCCATCAACTACAACTTCCATTATTTGATACTAACGTCAAATTTTAGTTAATTTCATTACATAACTCCCAATCATGTTATCCTGTTGCCATCAAATGCAGACAGAAATTTACTTAACCCATCGAGTTTTTATTATCCAGTCTAAACGTACTAAATAGCTAATATATCTCTTTATGGATTTAATAACATATATCATCACCTCAGAAAATCCATACTTTTTTTATCATACACTTCAATATGATATAACATTGCACGTATGACCAATATAAAGAGATCCGTGAGGTCATTAAAGTAATTCTTTCCTAATACTCTTCCTGAACTAGAATTCATTTCAGAATCTAACGCATACAACCCAATTTCTTTAAACAGTATAATCTGGATACTAACTCTTAATAACCAAATCCTAGCATATCATTTTCATCCAATTAGACTTTTTAACCACCATATCACCCAGTAAATCAAACATTCGGTTTAGCTTCAGTCAAAACGTTAAAGAACAAACTTTCAATTACCAATTCCGACCACTCAGTTGATGATGTGACTGCATGACTTCTTTCCATTATCATTAATAAAAATCTCTCGCAAAAGACAGTACTGAGAAATTCCTATTATACTTACATTTTCTCTTCTTTTATCTACTCAAAGTATTGATCACATTAATTACTTTGTATAAGTGATTTTTCAGAGTAAATTCATTATATTCATGATTTCAGGTTACTAACTTCACCTCTAATCTCTTTCACTCTGAAAACTATACTCTTCAAACTCTTATGCTCGAAGACTTTTTAAGTCCCATTACACCACTTATTAGTTTTCATACTTCTCATTTGTCTTCTAGTATTTCCTCTGAGATTTTCTAATCTTAAGGATAACTAAAACTCTCTAAAACTCTTTTCGCATGGGTATATCAATATTTTAAACTCTACAATGAATGAATGAACTTGCTGAACTTATTTAACTAAATGGATTGACAAATTAGTTGAGATCTGCACATATATTTGATAATTTTAAGTCTCAACTCTAGGATTTATCTTGGCAATTCATTCTATTTATCATTTGAATTACATTTCAAGCTTTTATTCTACAATTGATGCCTAAAATAAAGTATTGGAATAAACCATTAACTTTCTCCATATTTTAGGTATCAACAATCAATTATTCAAGTCAAACTACACATCAATTATTCCTTAAGGCATCTTGTATCCTTCTGATTCCAAGTTGAATATAAAATAATTATCTATCTGTCTCAATCCTGGTCAAATACATTGATTCATAATTCATATTCAACGTATTTCTAAGTTACATACATTTGAAGCTTAGTACATGCTCTTGCAATTCTTTGGTATAAACCAATTTATCATCAAAGTTCACATAACTCTGCGATATTATTTGTGCCTTTGCTAAGTCTTCAACCCTTTTTATATTATCATTGATTATACAATAATAATCTTATCCCAATAGAGTTTAAAAACTCTCTATTATCTATTTGTGAACATTGCATGAGCTCTAATGAGTTTTCATGGTTTCCACAATAATTTCCAACATAATTAGGCCATTGCCCAACTTCATTTCCATAAATTCTTGATTTGGATCTTACTTTAATAAAAACCAGATCTCGACTAACTTTTAAGAACAACTGCTTTCATGCAATAAACCAAATATATTGTCATTTATGGATAATGAATATTCATTCTTCATTTAACTTAATTTGATTAATCACTCGAGTTGAGCTATCAAACTCATACAATTCTCATAGTACACTAAGTAAAATGAAATTGATTATTGGTTGAACATTATAAATCAAGTAATTGAAGAATTTAAATCTTAAATTGTGGAAAAACTCCAAGAAAATATGCTACATAAACTTCTTGAAACTTTTGGAGTCATAATTTTACTAATCAAGCTTGAATTCTTATAATAAAACCTACTATAATTTGAAAAGAAGTTCAAACCATTGAGTCTTGAGTGATAGATTTATTTCTACGAATCATCATTCATATGAATTTAAATATGTATAAAAAAATTTCAATTACAATAAGTAGTTCATACCAACCTCTTGATATATTGCTTACCTATTTCATTCCAAGTATCGTAAAGAAATCCTTGAATTTTTAAAATCCTCAAATTCATTGATGACTCATTCTACCTAATTTAGACTACACTAGTCTAAATAATCAGATTTCAACACCTCACTAGCTCACTGCCATATTTTAATTCAAACTATACATATTTTTACGAGTTTTTAAATTTCACCTTAAGTATGTGCAGTTCCACCACAACTATACTAAAAAGCTTCTTCTCATTATTCTCATAAGGACTAGCACCATAAATGGAATCTTATACTTCACAATAATATATGAAGTATCCATTCATTAGTGGTTATCTAACCTTAATTAGGTTATTATCATTGTTTACAACTAATTTCCTCACTGAGTGACCTTTCATATTGTTTAACTAGTCTCCACACTAGTATATATATTTTATTCAAAGTCAATCATCACCTTTAAATTTCATTAAAGGTCACTTCGTTATTAACATCCATTTTCCTAATTTATGTCTTAAAGTCCAGGTCCAACCGATCTTTCTTAACTGCTTATCATTAATCAAACAATATATATATCATCCCTTGTAACGACTTGTCGCCTTGGGCTAGTAATTAGTGTTAATCCAAATACTAATTGACCTAAGTTAGGCTTATAGCAAAATTTGTCGTACGCCAATCAGCATGTGTGTGTTTTTATGATGATTTATGTTTATTTGAAGTGTTTAATGAATTTTATAAGTTGTAGTAAAAATATGATTTATATATAAGCCTATAAATTGAAAATACGTGAAGAAGAATAAATTTTTGGAACTCCAAGTGGTATGAGGGGGTCGTGGAATGAATGTGCACACCAGAGAATATTCGTAGGCATGTTTGATGAATTTATTGGCAAGAAAATACATGAGGTATATATATTTATATATATAGGATGTATAAATATATATTAGAAACTAAAGTTGGTTTGAATTATATGGATCATCGGATCGTCTTGAGAGGAGTATAGGTGTTTGATGGTGTTAAAATACTTGTCACTTTAAGGAGTGTCATTTTAACACATTAACCACTTGATTGGTCTCCAGATAGCGCGATGCATATCTCGAGGAAATTGATATATTTAAACTAAAACCTTATGTTTATCTTCTCATTAATCGATTAAGAGAATAAGGGTTGAGGGTTTAGTTATTGATCTAAGGAGATCATTTTGAGAGCTGAATCAATAAAGATTAAGGAGATTTAATTTGAAAGGCAAAGATCATCACTTTGGTAAGTTTAGTTTTTGTTTTCTTGAAGTTTAATTTTACAATATGTGATGGAATCTTTATGAATTATGTCGTTTGTTTATTGGAAATGGTTTATTACCTCACTAGAGGTCCTCCCTAAAGAATTTTGAGAATATTTATTGTTGTTGTGTGAATTGGTAGATCGCACAGTAGATGCTACCTTGTGTACTGTGAAAAACATACAGGGTGCAACACACTTCACCCAGTAGAGGAACGCATTCTCTACATCAGTGAGGATGAAAGCAACTATTGGAGCGCACTCAACCTACTAAGGGAGTAGGCTCCCACCCCAAAAAATAGCAAACAAAGTGAGTTTTGGTTAGGACTTCTTGAGGACTTAGGGATTGAACTAAGGCTTCTAAATATACGGTATAAGACTTAAATTGATCACAAATGGTTTGTGATAGGTGTTAGATCCTAGGGAACGTTTGAGTGCTCGGAAAGTTAGGAACTCAGAGAAAAATGTATACTGAGGTAAGTATAGATTCGCTTATTTATCAATATTACATGTCTATCTTAGTATATGTAGTTCATGTAGTTTATGAACTAGAATAGGGACTATGTACCCTGTTGTGGTTTTAATAAACAAAAAATGATGTTTAATATGATTCACGAGAGTAACTCCTGGTTTAAAGAACTTTTTACTTACTAAGCGAGTTGGAGCGCTCACCTCAAATTTAGTAATTTAGTATTTTAGGTTCGCAATCTAGTGCTTCGACAAAGGGCAAAAAGAAGATTTAAGTGTCTTCTTATTTTGACTACGATGTAATGAGCCTTATTGCACATATAAATACTATTTGATATATTTTGTTGTATATAAACAGGGTTGGGAGCTTTATAATCAAGGTTTAGGTTTTTGATAAACTTTGCATTACCGTATATTGTTTAAATATTGAAAATGTTTAAATTTTTCGTTGCGTGTACTTTGTATTATTTATTTCATATTAATATACTGCTTGAGTTTATCTGGTACGGACGGAAAACCTATCGGCTCTCGGTAAGTCTAACTGAGTTACCAGGGCTTAATTAGGGTTTCAGGCCAGGTATCCCCTATCCCGATAAGGGCGATACCCAGCCTAAAACCCTAATTAAGCCCCGTTAATCATGTTAGCTTTAACTAGAGCCATCATCCTTTTCTCTTACACTTGATATTCAACACTATATATCGACAACTGATATAAATGAAATATTAAACGCAGTGGAAATTAAATTTTTTTTCGATAATCAAACATGATATACGTTATCAAATCAAACAACAATAAATCTTGATTATAAAAAAATTCTCATTCCTTGTGATATTACAAACATGTAATTCAATATAAATATGTAAGACAAAGGGAAACTTATTACATCAAATAGAAGACCGTGACTCTTAAATCTTCTCAATCAAGTAGTCGTAGTGCTCGTCGGTATTCCTGAAATGTTAATTTGGGTTGAACACCCCAACTTTCTCAGCAAGTAGGGATTCACATATCCGTCAACATTCCATATATTAATTGTGAAATTTTATACAATAATAATATGCACTAATGTTAACTAGTAAGAATGTGGAAAGCATATAATTCAATAAATAACAAATGCATCTCAAACATTAATGACTATTACATTGTGATTCCCGTTTATTTATAGGACTGGGTCAATTACCCACCGACGCTATTAATGTGATTACTAGACCAACATATTGGTCGATATGCTATCTAGCCAATCCATTAATGCCCAATAGTTCTATTTGAAACCTTCCAATGAATATGTAACCCAATGAAACCTATTTAACTGAGTAGGAGTTACATATAGACAAATAGAACATCTATGCATCTTATACAACCTAATCTCTATTCCTGGAGTTATTCTCGTGGATCATATTAGACATCATTTTTCATTTGTTAAAAATATCACATTGTACATAGTTCCCCAATTCAGTCCTTCAACTAGTTGAACTTCATAAACTAGGATAGCCATGCAACATTGATAAATAAGTGAATCTATACTTACCTCCATTCAGGTCTCCGTTATAAAATTCTCCAACTTTCTCATCATATCATTCTTTTTGCCTGTTCCTCAACCAATCACACAACATTTGTGATCATTATAGTTTTAATTCCCTATGTGTAGAACCTTTATGTCAATTCCTAAGTCCTTAGGAAATTATAAGTAAAACATAGCATATTTGCTATTTTTAGGGGTGGGAGCATGCTACCTTAATTAGTGGGACACGCTTCACCAACTAGGTTCATCCCAATTGATAAAGAGAACGCGTTCCTCTTCTTGATGGAGCGTGCTCCACCCTGCACCGCCTCAATAGTTAGCATCGCAGCAGCTGTTGTTCCATTTCCAAATCATTACCATAGCCTCAAACAATTTCCCGAATCATCAGGGACGACCTTTAGTAAGGCAACAACTCATTTTCAATCATAAACAACAATAATTAATAGGGAAATCATCACCTAACTGTGAATTCAACTTAAAACTTAAAACTCAACTCACCACGATAATGATCACTAATACATCAGTTGTTTAAGCTCCCTATTTCCATCGCAAATTACTCTCCTGATTCACCCGTCACAAAATCAAATCATCAGAACCCTTTGTTTAGTGCTCTCACTCTCGAATGATTAATTGATAAAATAAGGATAAGTTTGATAGTTCGGGTTTTATATATATGGATTTCCCTTGATATACGCACTTCTATCTCGAGGTTGGTCATGTGATTGATGTGTTAAACTGACACTCCTTAAAGTGGCACACATTTTGACACTATCAACACTTACGCTCATCTCGAGGCTAACAAAACAATCCATATTACTCAAACCAATTTATAGTTTTAATATATATATTTATATATTAAATATATATATATATATATATATATATATACTTCAGGTATTTCTTGCCAATAAATTCACCATACATGCCTAGGAGTTTTCTCGGGTATGCACATTCATTTCACGACCCCCTTATTGCACTTAGGTACCAACTATTTATAGTTTTAAACTCTCACCCCAGGTCTCTCAATTTTGATCTCTTTGTAAATCAAAATGAATATGGGTGTGGCAGTAAGTTTAGGAATATATATTATATTTCCTTGAGATTCTTACACACGAATGTTGAGGCAAATCTAAAGATTCCTTTCTTTTCATTTATATTTTGATTTTCCTTAAGATACATGTTATGTACCTCAAGGCCAATCTTGTGGCAACCAACCAATCCAAAAACCTCCTAAACATCTTATTGTTATAAAATACAAAGTTTTCTCAAGATTCATATACACGAATATTGCGGATGAGCCCAAAAATGAAATTAAAATCACACTGATTTTCATTAAGACGTAATTGCATGCATTTCGAGGCATGGATAACTCTCTCCAAACTAATCAATGTTAAAACAATTCTCTTCCTCGACTCTCACGTCATGCACATCTCGAGGCAAATCCTATGTATACTTTAATTTGATCTAAACTTTAAGATTCATTTATATATATTTGTATATAACTATATATATAAATATATATATATATATATATCTATAATTTCTTATTTCTGCGGCTATAAATTCATTATACGAGGCCAATAACCACTTCCGGGCGTGCACACTATTATACATCCTACGAGCGTCACCATCAACCTGCGTATCAGTAGGCGCCCACAAGTTATTAATTATTTATTTATTTTTATATATATTTATATGTAATTAATATATAAATATATATAGGCCTATAGCAACACGCCTATGACTTCACTGTGGCTCCAATAAGTTCACTCAGGCGTGCACGATATCCACGACTCATGTGCATTACCTTTGACCTACATAATATTTGGCGTCCCATAATTTACCAATTATTCATTAATTCAAGTTATTTCCATAAGGAGTAATACATATCGTATAAACACCAAACATCACGCGAATCCACACATACTCTAATTAAGACGAGCCACGTTCAACCACTAGCCTAACTCTGATTAATTAAAATTTAGATTAATATTAATCATTTGTTGATGGTAACAGGTTGTTACAAGTTGTTTGTTGGAAAATTCACCCAATAGACATCAAAATGGGGAGAAGCATTGAAGGACTCACTACTCCATACAGTTCACAATATATATATATATATATCAATTTAAAATAACTAAACTAACTTGAAGTCTCCGATACCTTATTTACAACTTTACAAACATAAAATAAATTAACACTAAGCCAAGAACTTCTCAACTGACCTCCCACTAATTTATGAGACTCACATAACCTATTTAAGAATATTTTACAACCTATGCTCACTCCGAAACTCAAAACAATTATTTACAATATGATTACAACAAGAGTCGAACTTAAAAAACGTAAAATATAAAGCCAAGATCTTCAAGCTTTGTCTAGTCTTTTCTTGTCTTCAATTAGAATCTGACATCATCAAAAATAACTCGATGATGGCTCATAAATAAAGTCATACACTAGTTTATACTCATGCAAATGTTCATTTGAATACATAGAGACACATAATTGCATTCCTAAAATAATAAAAAAATTTATATAACAAAGTGAAACCTTTTTATTACTATTTAAGATTCATAAATAGGTTGGCCGACCCAAGAATGACGTTAAAATAGTAATAAAATTCCTATGCATGCTCGTCGAGAAATTTGCGTGCCTTGGGTCTTCCGTGTTCTAGTTTATCTAGTTAGGTAACTTAGCCCCAAGTCCCTCTTGCTAGCAGTAGCACTAACAAGCCATCATTCAGAATGACATGAATGCATAACCAAGAATGATGCGAAATGCAACGCAGAGTAAACACAAATTTAGATACAAAGATCAATTTCATAAATATGGAAGACCACTATAGGGTTTACTTATAACCAACCAACTCAAAATTTATAGTGAAGCGTCACTCAAGCATTACCCGACTTCCACATACTTCTATGTCCTATCAAATCATAAAATTCATATTTTAGAGTTGAAAAATCTATTTTAATACTTCAAAATCATTTTCAAGTCGTAACTTGAATAATATCCATTTTTCAAGTCATAATGGAGTTAAAGTCCCTTAAAAACTCTAACTCCACCCTTCATAACTCATTTCCTTGTTTTTGAACTCCCGATAAGTACTAAATCACTTATTAAACTTCAAATAGGGTTTTATTCTTTCATTTGACTACACCATGATCAATTAACTTATTTGTGCATTACCGAATTGAGTTTATAACTCAATAAACAATTTAGGCTTTGCCTATCTCAAACCTTGATTAAAAATCTTCTACGAGTCATAATTTGACTCATTCATTAGTCCATCTTTCAAATTTAACCATTAATCGCATGATTCATGTATTCATCAACATCGCCTATTGTAAATCGAAACCAAAAAAATATAAACTTCACTAATTCAACAATAATGTTAATCCAATCTCACTTAATCAATCAAATTCATAAAAAATGAATCAATACATCTCATTTTGTCCTTAAATAATTCAATTCACTACATTGAATCTACTTTCCAAATCTTTATTTCAAAAGTTTTTCTCTGAGTGCTATGGCGAGGCTCGACCTCGCCATTCACTCGGGTATCACTTACCAAGTACTTCAGAGATTGGCTAGAGGCATTGCCCGATCTTCTCTGGGTTTAGATTGATCATGCCCTACACTGCAGGGCATGCCTTAGGCATAGCAGTCGATGGGTTCCTACCCTAACATCATCATCATCAAGTGTTACCCCCTTTGTCAACCAAACAACTCATAACCCCAACTAACAATTAAACAATCAAACAAATTAAACTAACTTCAAATTCATCATTTCAAGTTTAAAATCATCATGACAGTTGGTTGATTTTTACTACTATCCTTCACACCAAATGTAAGTCCTTCCCATGAAAACCGAGAAAGAGGGAAGGGAGAAGAGAGCACGGAATCAAGAGAAAAGGAACGAAAGAGGTAAAGAGAGAGACAATCTTGAGGGAATGAGATAGATGAGGAGCAGTGTAACACACACTCACACACATACATACACTTACAGAGACGCAAGTTGTGAGGGTTGGGAGGTAAGATCGAGAGATGGAAGGAGAAGATGACCGAGTTCAATGAAAAGGGAAAAAATTGGGGAGGAAGTAATCAAAACCTCCTCTCAATTCGACATGCAGTCGAGTTGTTTTGGTTAAAAAACTAAAACCTCAAACTTATTAATTGCCCTTTCTATATTAATTGCCCTTTTTGGTCATTTCTCATTTTTCTTTATTTATCGTATTTATCTCTTATTTATAGACCTAAATTAACCTTGAAATTATCAAATTTCGTTGAAAATTGAACAAAATTCCTAATGCACTCTTACACTCGTTGACACCATGTATACACATCCGGTTGACATTATTTCGCGATGAATATAATATAATCTATTCACTTGGCACGCGAGACACAAAAATATTATTTTACTTATGATTTCCAATCTGAAATACGTGGGTCCCACCTCGGATACTTAAACACCAATTAAAATCTTTGAATCACTATATTACTCACTAATCAAATTTATAAAATTCTCGAATCTCATAGTTTGTGACCAATAAGTGACCATTTTTTGTTGCTAAAATTCTTTTTCAACCATATTTATGGTTTTAGTGAAAAAAATGTTAGTTGGAAAATAGATATTTTGTGGTAGTATGGATAGATATTTTTAACCTATTTTTGTTCTGACTTTTGTACATATTGCAAATGTAGAAGGTAACGATGTCTTAACATTTTTTAACAAATACATCCCAACTTTAAGTTTTCAGTAAAATATTAAATACTTTTTAAAATATTTTTTTAATATTGTTTTACCGGTTTTTTTATTTTTAACTTATTATCTTAACATTTTTTTAATCTAATGTTTATCTAATTTTGTCCTTATTGCATATTGTCATGCATTCAAGTTTTTCATCACCTAATTAAATGCATATGATATACCTTAATGCCAAATCATTTGAGCTTACCATTGGGACATATTTGTGAGAAAAATATATATGTTAAGAAGTTTTTGCTTAGTAAGACAAATTTTCTTAACTTCGCCATAGATGGCAACATTTATTATCAGTTCCAAGCCCGTAGAAAGGATGAGGGAAGAAGTTTAATTTCAAGACAATATACTACAACAGAGAAAATTTGTGATAGTCCCAAGCACCGAGCTAAACCGTTCACTGCCACATCGCCAAACACATCACCAAGTCGTGTCACGTCACTAAATGCTTATCCATGGCGGCCCACGATCTATTACCATTTTCATTAAGTTTTACAAAAACTTAGTCAATTTCAAGTCTTAATAAGAAGCTTTATGAAATTAACTTAATTCAAAAGTTTTTAAAACTTAGTTAGTTACAAATTTGGAATTAGTTATTTTAATTATGAAATCTTTAAAATGAATGACATGGAAATAAATTATAAGTTTTACATATATAACAAACCTACAGGGTGGAAACTCGGCAAAATGATACCATATATGTGATCATAAAGGCAACAAATATACATGAGTGTATCATATATGTATTTAGTAAAAATAGTCTCCTAAAATAGCCCAAAAAATATTAAACAAGTAAATACAAACACCAACAAGTACTAGTTGTAGGGAGCTAGGTCAATGGAAATCGCCAAGTACCGCCTTCTCTCGATTTGTCGTAGGACCTACAATTTGTCATCAAAATATTGTCAATTCTAATAAGTAAATCACAGAGAAGATCAATTAGTATTCAAGAGAATCCCAAATAAAATGGCTATAATTCATATGGATAGTTAATGTAAAACTAAAAAAGAATGTTTGAATATAAATTGCAAATAAATAAGCAAAATTGAAACGTATGTGTGGTGAATGTCTGTCAAACCCCGGGGGATCAGATTTACTAAACAAAAAAGTCCTTATTGGCAAGGTATTTCCCACCAAAGACTTCACAGTCGAAAGAGGAACCAATGGATGGAAGTTATACTTTCGACTTACGCCTCTCGAGAAGAAATTTGTAATAGAGGCAAGCTTCACGACCACTCCTTCTCATACCTATTGGACTTGTGGAGACGAGTCTAATACGCTGTCACTAAAAATACACATACCACACAAAAACTCTCAAGTTTTCATCTACGGGGTGCCAGGATCAATGCGATGCTCGCCTTATCGACCATACACGTACATACCGGAATGGAGTAAAGGAAAACCTAGAACCATCACAATTTATATCATAAAAAAAATTGGTGAGTTTAAGAAGAACTTAAATGAGTTATAAAAGAGTTTTCATAGGTTTACTTATCTCAAATAATCGTAAACACCATCTGAATTGTCACACTTACATCTCGAAGTGCGGATTTTGACACTTGAATGTAGTCCCCTAAGTCCTTTGTGTCCAAATATACTATTTTAAATAATTTAGGGTCAAATTAATTGGGTTTATAGTGTCGGCAAAAATTAACGTTTTTAGTCCAATTAGTTAGTGGCGACACACTTTAGGGTTACACACCCGATACAAAATTCCTAAGACTTTCTAAAAATTCAATTTTCTACTTTTCTCCAATTTTCTATAGTTTTCCAATTTTTTGATTGTTTCATAATTTTTATCTATTTTTTTATTTTGCATAATTTATTTTTATTCAAAATTATGTTTTATTATTTTAAAAAAGAATAATACTTAAATATGGGGATGGGCCCACTTGAAGAAGGCGTGGTTCGGCTCAACAGCGTTTGACCCCCTTTCGTCTCCAATAGTCACTGCCCCCTCATCTTTTAGTTCTTTTATCAATAACATAAACAACCGTATTAACTCATAAATTCACCATTTTTTTTTAACAATTTTCCTTCTTGAACACAACCCCCTTCCAATCGAATTGAGATCAACAACAAGATTTCAGAATTTAATGTTTTTATTCATGCTTTCAGTCCCAAACCAATAAATGGGCTCAAACTCTAGAGATAGGTTTCATTTAAAAACATAAATCTCAATGTTGCATACACTCCAAGTTCATAATCTTGAAGATTGAAAGAAGGAAAACTAGGGTTAGTAGTTTACAGTCTTGATAGCTTGAATTCTTTAACTTCTTCACCGATTCTCCCTTAAATCATCACCAAGCCTTTTCAATTCTCCAAGAATTTCGGGCACTTATGCCGCTCTTGTGAACAACTTTTCCAGATATTTTTTTTGCATGAACCTAGAAATATAGCATTTTTATAGTTGTAGAGATTAGGTCTATATCTCTCGTCAAGCTTTTATTTTAGATCACAAGATCTATCCATGGCTTAAATTGAATCCAACTATGCACTTTTGAAGCCCACTAATGTCTTAAGATTCCCTTGAAATATGCATCTTATGGTGCATTAAAGCCCATAAAAAATGTTCAACTTAGGCATTGATTTTTATATCCTTTATCTTAGATTTGTTTTATAATTTTCGGCACAACAAAATAAATAACATAGTTTGCATATATCACAATTATCTCCATTGTCTACTAAGCTACCGAATACTAGGCTACCTAGAGCCTCGCATCGATGCACATCTTGAGGCATATTTTAATTTTTTATTTAAATAGTTTAATTTGGTAACTTATTTCTTATTTTGATAAATTATTTAAACCTTAGCTTAAGGAAAATTAGCAGTAGTTTTACAAGTTCAACCAATCTTTTATTTGCCCAAGTCCTAACCATTACATACCCGCTCTACATGCAAACCAAGGCATCTCATGCTCTCTATGCACACAAGCACAACACACTAATAGAAACTAAATTAGTGCAACATAATTTAGATAAGAATATGAAAATCGTGAATTGCATCACATAAAAATAACCTAAGATTTACACGTCGGCTCTAATTACGATTCATTAATCCTAGTGATTAACGTATAAACATGGTTTAATTAAATTCGAGTAGTCATAAAATTGGACTTTTAAAATGAGTTTAAAATAAGGAACACTTAAAATTTTTCAAAATCTCTGTAAAAAGATGCATGCTTTGTGGTTTTATCCAAAAAAAAAAATAAATGACTTCTTTCCCGATTTTTCTTTATCACCACTTCTCTCTATTCTTCATTAACTGCATGTATCATTCGCTAAAACTCTCCTTGTTTGTTACAAAATTGTTTCAATGGTGTATTTGATAAGCATTGGTTCCCATATAAAAGCAGACCAAACCATGGTTACAAAGAGTCTATCTGTTATGAGCAAAGAATTGAAGGCCAAACATAGCATAAAGTAAAAGAATAATAATATTTCATCTCTAAATGTTGGAACTATTTCTTTGTTATTTTTATTTCATCTTCTTTATGATGTTTTGGTGAACTCTTATAGTCATGGAGGTGGGGTTTGTCTTTTGCAAGTCGGCAGCGACTTCAACAATGTTTTCACATACATGTTGTAGCTGGGAGGCAACAAAAGTCATTACACTTGGTGTTTAGGGGATGAAGTAGTTTTCACTACAGAGATGGAATGACTACCTTGGTAAGTCTCACGTTGTTTTGTACTCCATATGCCTTTCCTAGCTTATCCCTTGATATGTTTGGGTCTATCACATGACTGGTGGTGCTATTGCTAGATGAGTTAGGTGGTTGTAAGCTTTAGCTCTATTGGGGCATAGCTTAATCTATTACACCTTTGATGATATATGAGGTGGGAGTGTGTAAGTGATGTAGCTTCATTTTTGTTGCTCCTATTCTTCTGTGGCTTTACTGTCAGCCCCACATCATTAGAACAACTGACCCATCTAGATTACCTTAACCCTCGGGTAATCTAGTCAGCCTAATCCCTTCTTTTGACTTTGACCTCAAAATATTTTTCATTCGAATCCTTAATAATGCTCCAAAACTTAATTTATAACCTCAATGAAACTAAATTCTTGATTTATTCAATTGGAGCAATTGAAGAAATTATATTTGTATTGTGTAAAATATTTCAACACCGCCTTCACTAAAAATGGCCTAGTGAAAAACTTTCACGTAATAGACAACAAAATTAAGGAAAGGCCTTAAATGACTCATAACTCCCCGAAGTTCACAATATATAACAAACTCAAATTTTTTACCTAGCTTAGAGTCTCCGATAGCTTAATAATAGACAAAAACTAAAATATAAACTTCTCAATTTATTTTAAACTTAGTTAGGAGGCTCTTATAACCATTCAACGAAACTTTACGTCCTACACTCACACAAAAACCATAAAACAATATATATAAACAATTTAAAATAAGAATTTACCTTATATTCTGAAAACAATCACCACAATCTTCTAGTCTTTTCCATTTTTCCAATATAGCTTATCAACTAGGCAAACTTTACTTATTTTGAACTGAAAAATGTCGATAAATCAATATTTTCACAATTAAATGCTCAAAACTCGATAACAAATACCACGAAACCACTCGATGACAACATCGAAGTATTTCAATAGCCCTTCAAGTCAAATTGGATCAAAATCACTAATCGATTCATCTAGAAACCAAATGCAAATCAATATCAATTATAAATACATCTCCTAAATAGTTATCAACTAAATCATATTAGTTCAATTCATCAAAACCTTAACTTATGTTAGTGAGATTTATTTCAAATTGGCGCAAATCAATCTAATATACTAATTCACAACAATCCCTATCAATTTTATCTAAACCCTGCAAAACAAATTGAGAAATCACGAGAATTCTAATTTTATTTGAGGAAAATGCAATGAATTAAGAATTTATCAAATTTCGAGTTGAATACCATATCCCCATCAAGAAATCTAGGCTTGAACTAAGTATCTCGGGATGCTCTCTAGTTTTGCAGAAAGGAACCGAGCAAAAATTTGTTACGACTCAAATTTCTAATTTTTTAATCTGGATCATTGACTCGTGATGTGGGATTTGTAGTGAGATACGTGCCTTGACCAAGCCAAATTGTTGAGTTATATGTTAGATTTGTTGTGATATATGCCTAGGGTATTGTATTTGTATAGACTACTAAGTCACTCCTATATATGTATAAATGTTGAGACATGAGTGACAATGTGCATTAAGATACGTATTGGTGATGAACTGAGATAGAGAGTGATATGTCAAGTTATTTTTAACTTAATGTAGCTTAGATAGTTAATTTGATGTCGCTATAATTTGATTTACATTAATAAAACCTAAGTTAAAAAAGTTAAATATTAGTCACTGATGTTCCTCGAGATACATGTGAATACATCACAAGACCAATTGTGTTACATTATGTGTTATTAACTAACAGTTAGTGGAGAGTTAATGGATTATGGGTCACAAATAAGGCCATTAGATTGATCTGGAGATAGGTGATGTACATAAGATCAACAACAACAACAACAATAACAACAACAACAACAATAACATCGCCTCAGTCCCAAATTAATTAGGGTCAGCTAAATAGATCAAACTTTTCCAATGTGTTCGATTAAGTACAATTGATGATGAACTATCTAAACCATTCAAATCCCTCCTAACTAATGCATCCCAGGTTAACTTTGGTCTACCCCCACCTCATCGAATTTCTACAGTTTCTATTGAGTCAAGTTTTCTAGTGGAGGTATTTGTAGGCCGTCTTTGTAAGTGACCAAACCACCAAAATTGCCCTTCCCTATTCTTTGTATCAATTGGTGCTATTCGTACTTGTCTTTGAATTTCTATATTTCTTATTCTATATTTATGAGTTTTACCACACATCCACCTAAACATCCTCATTTTTGCTACATTCATTTTATGTAATTGTTGTCGCTTTACCGCCCATCATCCACTACCGTAGAGCATAACTGGCTTAATTACAGTCCTATAAAATTTTACTTTTAATTTAGTAGGAGCATTTCGATCACAAATCACCCCTGTTGCACTCCGCCATTTCTTCCATCCAGTTTGAATTCTATGTGTCACATCATTCTTAATATTACCATCATTTTGTATGATTGATCCTAAATATCTAAAGCGGTTTACCTTAGGAACTTTTACTTCTCCTAATTATACAACTCCATCATCTTCATGTCTAGTGTTTCTAAACTAATAGTGCATGTATTCAGGTTTCATCATACTACACTTAAAGCCTTTAAATTCTAATGCGTTCCTTCTTATTTCTAGTTTCATATTCACTCCTCCTTTTATTTCATTCACTAAGACAATATCATCTGCAAATATCGTAGGAGGAAGCATAGAAGGTGCCACCAAAGGATGAGTGACCCATGTAATGTACATAAGATCAAGGTCTAAAAATCTAACTAAACTTAATATATATAAGATTGAATGGGATAATCATGCAAAATTGTCATTTGATCTAAAGGGGAGATGAGAAGATCTAGATAAGAAAATCAAATTATCGCGCGGAGATTTTGGTGAATTTGGGAGGTATTGATCTAGTTGGTGATGTTGTACAACTAAGTAAGCTAGTGTACGCTATTACTTTGTAAACGTTTGTTAACAAATAGAGTTTTACTTCAGTTCTAGTTTATTCTTAATTTTGGAGGGTAAATATAATCGTTTTCAAAATTGGCTTATAGATTTAGATTCCTCGTGAAAAACCAATAAATTTACTATCAAGAAAATCCAGATTTCAACTTGAATTGATAAAGTTGTGGCATTTTGAAGTTGTAGGTATTATTGGTAGATTTTTTAGCAAAAGCTTTGAGTTTGCATTTTTCTAGTTGGTTTAATCCTACTTTAATAGTTTTTATAAGTCTTAAAACACCCTAATTTACTTTAGGAATCTAGGGAAGAGTCTCAGGAAGTTGTGGTGAGATACGAAGGGTCGGGAGGCCGAGTTAACCTAAAAACTTTGCATGGATTGTAAGTAAACTGATTGGGATATTTGTTTATATTTCATTCCTATTATGTTATTCATTTACAGTCACTTGGACTGATATATCCATTGTATTCTAGATGCCATGACTTGGTTGTTCTATCTCATTTTATGAGTTTATAATCATGGCATTGGTTGTTGTTTAAGTGGTTTCCTTGATTCCAATTTTGTGTTATGTCTTTCTTGGTTTTATAGGAATTTGGAGTAAGGAAATAGCATGCTATTAGGTAAGTGAATTGTGGTATTAAAATTTCATTTTATTTATGCATTAGTTATGCAATTGCATTATTGGATTCCTAAACTGTGTCGTTCCATGAATTATGAAAGTAGTTCTTGTATCTAGGACATTGAAAAGATAGAGATAAGCACGGAACACAGGGTCATCGAACTTTTTGGGTTGTCGAGATCTCACCACAAGCTTGTGCAGCATATGGAGTATGGGACCCGAGGTTATTGACAAGTATATTACACATTTGTGGGGTATTTGTGAGCATTTCTACATTTGTAATGGGCATTTTTAATAATGTGAAGGCATCTATAAAATAGATTACATCCTAAATAGTAGAATAAGGTTGAGGTGATGTAACTCATAGCCGATATGCCCCAGGTCATTATTGCTTAGCGTAGTGTGAGTTGCAGATGTTATTGTCTTATTGGATGAAACTAAAGATGGAGTCAACAGGAAATTAGAACTTTGGAAGAATACATTAGAATCTAAAAGCTTTAAGTTGAGTAGGATGAAAATCGAATACATGTACTGTGAGTTTAGAAACACTGGACATCTAAATAACGGAGTTGTAAAATTAGGGGAAGTAGAAGTTCCTAAAGTAAACTACTTTAGATACCTAGGATCAATCATACAAAATGATGGTAACATTAAGAATGATGTCACGCATAGAATTCAAGCTTGATGGAAGAAATGGTGGAGTGCAACAGGCGTGATTTGCGATCGAAATGTTCCTACTAAGTTAAAAGAAATATTTTTAGGACTGCAATTAGGCCAGCAATGCTTTATGGAAGTGAATGTTGGGTAGTAAAGCAACAACAATTACATAACATGAACGTAACAGAAATGAGGATGCTTAGGTGGATGTATGGTAAAACTCATAAAGATAGAATAAGAAATATAGAAAGTCAAAGCAGTTGCAGTGGTTTGGTCACCTGCAAAGACGGCCTACAAAAGCCCCAACTAGAAAACTTGACTCAATAGAAACTGTAGAAATTCGACGAGGTAGGGGCAGACCAAGGTTGACATGGGATGCATTAATTAGGAGGGATTTGACTAGTTTGAAAAGCTCACCATCAATTGCACTTATTTGAGCATAATGGAAAAGTTTAATCCACGTAGCCGACCACAGTTAATTTGGGACTGAGGCTATGTTGTTGTTGTTGTAGTGTGAGTTACATATTATTTAATGAAAATATCTTATATCATGATCCTTTTTCCACATAGTTTCTATTGTGAAGCTTTCAAAAATTTCTTGTATATTTGGAAATAAGGATAAATGTGTCTCGGTGTTACTTTATACTTTCCTACACTCGTCGTCCTTTTTATGACAATGGGTATCTATCGAGTAGCAAATCGAGCATGAAAAATATTGGCGACTACCTCAGAGCCACTAGAGTCATACTACCTTTGATTTTGTAGTTTTTCGTTTTTTTGTATGACTTGTATATGTCTTTCATATACATTTTAGGTAGAATTTATGGTTTGAGAGATAGTTACCCAACTATACACATGTCGATATATCATCACAGTTATTTTGTTCTATATATATACACATGTGATCTTTGTTTTCCTGATTTTCCAGACATAGAATTTACATTAATTGCTTCCGCCAATTTATCAAGACTTCCACTGAATAATGTTAAGATATAAAATTTAAATAATCTCTGAAATATTAATTGATAAGAGAATAATATATTACTTATTTTAAAGTTGGCTACTTTAGAGAAATGTTTTAAAAGACTGACTAATACGTTGGTAAGTCATATGTTGCTGAGATTAAGGCTCAATAAGGTGATTAGGTCAGGTGGTGCCCCAATTTGAGAAAGGGTCGTCATAGTTGGTATCAGAGCCAACTTTTCTAAAAAGTAACTAATAAATTTGAATAAAACATAAATTTTAGTTGTTGAAACTAAATGATCCTTACCTAGAAACTATTAGTTGGGAAGCGAGTGGAAGTGAGGTGGAGATTTCTTATATGTACATGTTAGTTTCTATATGTGTATGTATATGTATGCGTGTTATCCATAATGCAACTAATGTCGCTAAGGTTGTCAACTTGCAGAGCATGATGGCAGATAGACGCAAGATCGCTGATTGAAGCAGCTCCAGGTGTACAGACTATACTGATAGTGATAGTACCATCTGCAACAATAGTTGATACAACATCTCCCAAACCTACATTTTTTAGTTCATCAACCAAGGTTCAGTTGGTGAAAGATTTCATGCAATTGAAGCCAGCTTATTTTGATGGACATAGAGACTTTAAGAAGATTAAGAAGTGTATATTGTCTCGAAAGAAGCTGCATCGAGTTTTGAGGATTGAGGATAGAACTTCATGCTGAGATTTTACTTTATACACTTGACAAGTCAATAATTAGACATGTTTTATAATGTAATTTAGGTTAATTTTAGATATAAATTGTGATATTACACTAGGTATTCTTTTGTTCTTATGATCTCAGGATTTAATAAAGAAAATGAAGAAATGAAAGAATAAGAAGAAGAAGAGCGAAACAGTCAATTGGAGAAGAAGTCCAGCAATTAGCTAGTGATTTCCATTTACACTAAGAAATGCCACTGAAATCGGCAACATAGTAGTGGCAACGAGTCCTCAGCAAATTAAAAAGTATACTAGAAATCACTAGTTGAATCGGTGGAGCATAGAGAGCCAAATCCAGTGACTTAACTTAATGATTTGTGTCCAACTTAGCAATCGCTGACAAATTGCTAAGGTCGATTACTTGTTTTTTAGATTAATATGAATAATTTGAGTTTATGTAAGTTATGTATAACTTAGGAGACTAAAAATAGGACCAGATGGCTTCAAAATAAAGCTTTCAATTATATTATTATGTTATTCATTTCTCGCATGAGTGAGTAGTTCATTAATCTAAACAAACCCTAGACATGTATATACTTTAGATAGCTGGATAGTTGTAACTAAGCAATCATGAACTTAATGCTTCAAATCTATTCATACACTTCAATCACAGATTTAGCAAGTTGTTTTTGCTTATTACAACTAATGAAGAATAATATTGCATGCATAGTTGTAAATGTATATTGTGGTATTTTGATTCTAAATCTATGTCTGTGATTATTAACAATAATCATACAAGTAGTAACTATGATTAATCTATAGGGCTTTTTTCCAAATGGATGTTTTAAATGATTTTGTTATAAGTTATTTATTTATTGGTATATTCTGATTTATATTTAGTTTAGATTAGACATGATTTCCGATGATTGTTAATGCTATCGTATTTCTATGGTATTGCATTTTATCCTATAGATAGATTTACATGATAAGAATATGGCTTTTCCATTGAATTTAGAAAAATCAGCGGCTGGTTAAAGCAGATCAACCTATTATGAATTGAGATTTAATCATTTCAATATTTCATGTGTTATGATTATAACTATATCATGAATTGATGACAAGTAAATAATTAGACATATTTTATAATGTAATTTATGTTGATTTTAGATAAAAATTATGCTATTACACTAGGTATTTTCTTTTTTTTTGTGAATTTAAGATTTAAATAGGAAAATGAAGAAATGGAAGAAAGTATGAAGAAGAGCAAAATAGTCGAACAGGAAAACATGTTCAGCGATTAGCCAACGATTTGAGTTTAAGATGAAAATTGCCACCCAAATCGGCAGTAAGAAAAAGTAAACGAATCCACAACGAATTGGAGAATGAACTAGAAATCGTCAACTAAATAGGTGGAGCACTTAGAGCTAAACTTAGTGAATTACTTAGTTACTTGTGTACGACTTAGGAATTGCTGACAAATCGTTGTGGACGGTGACGAATTTGATAGAGAAGAATGGGGAATTTGTATTTATCTAGGAGATGTACTCTTAAGGAAACTATATAAAGGACAAGAGAGCTTCAAAATAACTCTTTCTACTCTTTATTTTCTCTTTTGTTCTTTTTTTAATTTTCCATCACTTCTTTCTTTAAGTTTAAGTTTATTTTTATATGTGAAGCAACATTGGAGCTTTGATTAAGAGGTATTTATTTTGTTAATTATGTCTTATAATTACATATTTGCATTGTTTAATTCCTGAATGAATGAGTAGTTAATTAATCTAAACAAACCTTAGACATGTAATATATTTGGATTATTATGTAATTGTAATTATGGAACCATGTACTTAATGTTTTAGATCGATTCAAATACGTCAATCACGGATTAAACAAGGTTTTTTTTATATATTACAACTTGTAATTCTTTATGTTGAGTGCATAGTGGCCAATATGTTATAAAGTGTTCATTTCTATGTCTATAGTTATTAACAACAATTATAGAAGCATTAACTAGGATTAATCTATAGGGACTATCCCGAGTGGATGTTCTTGGTGATTATGTTCTAATTTGTTTATTATGCAGTTGCAATTAATATTATCTTAGATTGGGCATGATTTTCATTGAGCGTAATGCTATCGTATTTCTACAGTGTTGCGGTTTATCTGATGGGTAAATTTACAATAATAAGAATGTGGCATTTCCAATAAATTTGAGAAAATCGGTGGTTGGCCAAAGTCTGTCAACCTATTATGAATTATGATTTAATGATTCTAATACTCCATATGATATAATTATAACTACAATATGAAGTAATGTAACGTTTTAAAGTTTGAAAGCAATCCAAGTCTATCATATTGTTTAGTGAGGGTTTGTTTAGATATTTTATTTATATTTATTTATTGATTATTTGAGTTACTATTTTGTAGTATATTAGGTTATTTTATTAAATTTAAATTGTATATAGTCTAGTTATTTTAATTAACTATTTATTTTATTTGCATATTCTTAAGTGTTTAATTCTCGTTTAATTAAATTAATTAAATTAAAATAAGTTACATCTAATAAAACATTAAAGTAGCCTTAATTCTTAAGAGACTTGATAAATCCCTGTGGAGATGATATCTCATTTACTACTAGTAAAAATTAGTAGTAAATTGCTGGAAATTATTGTGCATGCTCGACAAGTGTTAATTTTCGGTGTCATTGTCAAGGATTTCAAAAATAATCACTTGGCAATCTGTTAGGAATGTCACAGCTTATGAACCTATGTGTATAACTTTCGCAATAGAATTTTCGGAATTGGATCGAAATTCAGACTCATAAGTTTTTAATCATGTCTCTATGGTGAAGATAATAAAGATGCTCAAGATTTTATTATAGAGTTCATACACAAAGTAAGCACATTAAAACCTAAAGATATAGAAATAGATTATATTAAATTAAATGCTTTTCCTTCTGTATTGAAAGGCTAAGCTTTAGATTGTTTATGTTAACTTCTTAAAAATTCCATAACCAATTAGTCAGAGATGCTACAAGTCTTTCTTTATCAATATGTCCCAGCAAGACTAATTAGATTATATAGACAAATAATCAATAATGCTAGGATAAAAATTGGAGAAACATTTGATGAGTTTTAGGATGGGTACCAAATATTGATTTCATTATGTCCAATGCATGGATTTATAGAAAAAACTTTAATGTAATATTTTTATGAAGGATTGAATCACTTAAAACGAAGATTCTCAGACACCATATTTGGAAGGTCTTTGCTCTATAAAACACCAACTTTAGCAATAGAAGTTATAAATAAATTAGCTAAACAATCTAGGAAATATGATGAGAAGAGTGAACTAATCAAAGAAAATCTAAGTGACTTAAATAGGACATATAAACACCACATGATAAGATAGATGAGTTAAAAGCCATGGTTGAATTATTACTAAAAGATAGATCAAGCAAAATAAAATCTCGTCATGAATTAAGTCATTCTAATGATGAATACCCTACGAAACAATACAACAAAATAGATGAAAATAATGTTATAATGAACCATTATGTTGGGCTTATTGATCCCAATTGTAACTTTAATTGTTTCGCAAATTACTTAAAACCAAATTTAATTAATAATATTAAAAATAAGGGTTATTGTCAAATATGAGAGTTTTTAAAATTTTATTAGCAATCAAATTATGGATTTTCGAATTATAATTGGAATTTGGATATCCAAGGTGGGACACGCGCATTATGGACCAGATATCATAAGTTATCTTGTATTATTGTGTGTTACGTGCTTAATGTGCATATTATATGGTATTTGTCGCAAATTCGGGATGTGTTGATGTGTATCTTTAGTTTGTCATACTCGAGGTTGCAAGTGTGTGTTTGAAAGGCACGAGTGAAAATAAGTTATTAGTTGCTCAAAATTAAATTAAACAAGTTATGTGAGGATTTTACCTCAGTTTACGTGCAAGTTAGGATTGGTGGAAGCATAAAATTAGAATGAAGTTGGTACAAGACCTTACCTTGAGTTTCGTATTAATGGTGGTGGTCGATAATGAGATTGAGTCCAAATTGATATAAGTTTGGCTTAATGTGGCAGAGAATTGGTTCGGTAGACTTTGGTATGTCGAGCACAAAGTCAAGATTTTTGATGTTTTGACATGACCAAAACTAATGTTATGGACATTTTATAAAGTTGGACTATTTTTTGAGAGTTTGATTAAATTTGGTGAAAATTGGATCGAAAACGAACACGGAAGCTAAAATACGTCAAAATAGGAATTTTAAAATTTAATAAATAAAAGAAATTAAGCTACTAAGAAGCAGCCGAGGGTTTATATATAATTTCGACGTTTGATTTTCTTTCGATTTCTTTTTGCTAAACTATAGTGCGTTATGAGATGATTAGTTCAAGCTAAGTTTCCGCGATGGAAAAAATATATTTGGCTCAAAATTTAGTACATTGTCAATTCATGGAATTTTTCATAATTCAATTTGAATTCTCGCAATTTTTCAATTTCTTTCATGGGTTTTTGATGGAAATTGGTAGAAATCATCATGAATTGATGTATTAAGTTGATTATGATCAATTTGGAATAAATCCCACCGTCGTGGGTAAAGGTTTTGATGAATTGAATGAATGTGGTTCAATTGATAACTATTTTGGATATGTTTTTATAGTTGATATTGGTCTACATTAGACTTTTAGATGAATTAACTATTGATTTTGATATTGAGTGATTTTGTGGTGTTTGTTATCAACTTTTGAGGACTTAATAGCTACAATATTGATTTGGACAAGTTTTTCAGTTCAAGATAAATAAAGTTTGCCTCGTTGACAAGCCATATTGGAAAATTCATAATTGCTCCATCTGTGATACGATTTGAGTGTTCATGGAGTCTATGGAAATTATGACATGAGTACTACAAGTTTCTTTTTAAGTTATATTGACAAATATTGAGGTTTTCAAGATTAAAAATTTAACCTAATTTGGCTAGTTGAAAGCTAGTTTAAACAATTATATAAATTAATATTTTTGGAAACTTTTACGAGCATACTTTGGCCAAAGTTTTCATTGGGTTTCGTGATTTGGTTCCTCTTGAAGCTTGACCCATAATATAGTTGGGTATGCAGGGAAGCTATTAGAACCATTTACAAGATGACCTGACACTCAAAGGAGGTCGTGAAGTTAGTTCAAAGTTGATTGATTATTATTAAACCATACAGTGGTCTTTATTATTAATGAAATTTATATTTGTACCTACACTTATGTTTAGTATGCATTACATTTCACATCATTCTTGGTCATGCATATATAGCATCTTGATAGAGTTACTCCTACTTCGGTCGTAAAAGTGTGAGGTGTTCCATTGCAGACTAGACATACTGCAGGCTTCTAAGACGGGTAATGTCAACTTCGAAGTACCATAGATTGAACTCATAGGATTGTTCTAGGTTCATCATAAGTGGGCCCGCTTGTTATAAACTTAGAACGAAAATGAGGGATCCACATCCTTATACTAATTTTTGGTTATTTGGAAAGGCAATTACATATATCCATCTATTCAGATTAACATTTACAGGAGTACAGAGCAATATAGGAGTTTAATTAGCTAACATCTTCGAATTCTTTTTAATAATGTCAGGCTCTCAGTGAAGGTAAGATAGAATAAACAAAATTCAAAGACCTTGGTGAATTTTTTAAATTCTTAAAGTTTAATTTTCTTGTTGTAATCATTTTATATATATTATTTTTTGCTTTGGGGTGGGTGTAGATGAATTACTTTCAAATATGTTGTGAGAGTATGCTAAATTAGTTTTAAGTAAGTTAAGAGATTTATATAATGGTTTAGTTTAATTTGAATTGTTAAGTTGTAACTAATGTATTAGAGACTTTAAGATAGTTTAGAAATTTCAATTTGATATATTTATATATTGTGAACTATAGGGAGTTGTGAGTCCTTCTAGGCCTCTCCCCATTCTGCTGTCTATTAGGTGATTTCTCTAGCAGGCCACTTTTAGGGGATTTGCTGGCGAAATTTTTACAAAATATGGATACAAATTCTTAAGTTGCTTCAAAAAATATATTAAGAATCAAGGTATGTTAATGATCTAAACAATAATTTGGAGCATTATTAAGGATTGTATTGCAAAGTCGTTCAAAGCTAAGAGATGATTGTTTGGTTTAGGTGCCTAATTAGGGTAATTAGAGATAAGTCAGGGCTCAGTGACACGGGTCCTGACAAACTTGTTATCAGAGCTATGGTTACGCTCAATCAAGGAAATGATAATGACTATGAGTTTAGGATTGAGTCGATTGGGAAGTTTGGGTTAAAGAACTTAGATTACATTAAGTTACATGAATTTAAGTGATGGTTTTGAGGAACAAGATTCAGTAATGAGGTCGCGATTAGTGGAGAAATGACTGTGAGCTAGGAATACCTTGGTATTGTGTTATATTTTTGATGTGTATTTATGTATTATCACCAGTTATGCGATAGTTTGTTTATTCTCCTTGTTTGTTCGATACTTAACTCGTGTGAAATGACGAGTGAGAATAGGAATAGAAAATAAAAGAGAAAATAGACCTATGAAATGATAGTGAGCATGATTGGACGTGAAATACACTCAGGAAGGCTAAATTCACATTTCTATCGTAAGCAGCTTGATACTAATATTACTGAGAGAAATAATCAGCTATAAAACCAATAGGAAATTGGTTGAGCAAGAAGTCTAGATGATTTTGGAACATATGTACTGAATATGGATTTCTTGAAAGTCAAAAGTATTGAACTATTACAATTACAAAATGCTAAAGAAAATACCAAAATGGACTTTAATTAAGTCTCAAACAATTGAAAATCATTTGTAAACATGAAAAAATAGGGACTTTTTGGAAGTACGAGATATGTATATTTTGGACTTTAAAATATGGTCAATATCAATTGAATTAGAAACAATGGAAGACCTATTCTATTAAGTATCAATTGAATTCATAAAAAAATTAAAAGTTGCTTCCGAAATATTCCCAATAAAAATAAAAAGGAGACACATGTTATCAAAAATTGGAATTGTTTAGACAAAGTGAAGTTTTGACTAGAAAATTACAATGAAATTTTGATTGTAATCTTAAATAATGGTTAACAAACAAAGTAGATGAATGGAAATATTCGAGTTAGAAGTAATTTTTGTTAACACTAGATTAGGTGTTTCTATGAAACAAAGGTCGTCAAAATTTCTAACTTAAAAATGAAAAGTATTGTGATAAGATCAACGTGTTAGAAGTTAAGGTATTGGAGAAGTAGTCTAACATTAGCTTGGATTAGCTATCAAACAACACAAGTGATTGCGTTTTAAGATTCCAAGTACCTGATACTCACCTCTAACGACATTAAGTTAAGACGCTTATCACTATAAAATATAAAAATGAAGAAATGGATGTACTGATTGAATATCAGTAAGTGATTAATATAATACATCATTATGAGCTCTAATATCGTAAGAATTTCTATTTATAAAATTGAAAGGATTGAAATAACATCCTTTTAGAGCTCTATTGGTCTTTAAGTTAATCAAGGTATTAGAAGTTCAAATTCTTTTATCTCTTTAGTTGAACAACAACAGACAAGTGAATTCATGAAAAAGTGAATTGATGATAAGTAAGGTATTTAGTTATCTTACATAGTCTCTTGAAAAGTACCAAATTTCATTTTGAGAAAAAGAAAAATTAGGAAACCTTATACTAATTGAAACAAAATAAAGCATTAACAAACAGTTTAACTATTGAAGTCACAAGATTTCTCTATTTCGAATTAAGATTAGCTAATGAATACTTCAATTTATTGAATGATTATAACAAGTCGCATAGTCCTTTGCTATATTTTTGGAAAGAGAAAAGATATAAATTACCATTGTATATCAAGACTAAAAAGCTGGAAGAGGTTTAAGTGTTTATTGAAATTCATGATAAGTTTGAAAAACGGGTCAATAAGTAAGATCAATGTTAGGATAGCTAAGAAGACTTTGTATCACAATCATGATTCATTCATAGCATAGAAGACTTGTGACGCCCACCTGTCTTTGAATAATCGAATGAATTGTTGAGGTTCAGTATAAAAAAGTCTATAAACTTTCGTTGGAGTCAATTAGAAGCATGAGTATAGGAAAATAAATGGTTAAGAAATTCTCACATACACATGAAAAAGTGTATTTCAGGTTAACGAGTCCCAATCAAATTAGAATTTTAAATTATGTCTTTAAGGAAAACAAAATTTATCTTCACGAGGTACTTATGAGAAATCAAAATCCAAATGTTGAAATTCTTGAACCAAATAAGTATACAACTAATATCACTGAATATGTTGTACTTTGGTTCAATTGTAGTGGTACATCTTCTAATTAGTCAATGGTGAAGTTTAAAGCACTAAGTTATTTTAAATTGAAGTTGATGTAAGACACTTGAATGACGGTGAAGATACAAATGAGTAATGAAAAAGAAGCACAACTTACAACTCAGTTAGTTATTACAATTTCTTTGGTTTGGAAATATTGAATAGTGTACAAGGTATCTAACTTGACATGTTTAAATATTCTTTCACTCTAATCTGAGAAAAGTCAAAAATATGTATTGAGTAAAGATGGAAAAGAGTTAACTTATTTGTAAACTTGTATGTGATACAAGTTTGAAGTTATACTATGAGAGTATAATTAAGGAATATGTTGATCTCTGTTAAAAAGCATATATATACTCAAGAAAATGATAATTGTTTCTATGCACGTAATGAGATAAGTTTAAAGAACAGGAGAGTTATTGAAACCTGAGACAATATGAAGTCTCAGAAATTGGAAATATATGAAAACTCAAAGTAATGATCAAGGCAATCTATAAGAGATTAGTAGTTAAGTGAATGTAATGAGGTTCATTGTGAACTCATAGATAGATAATGGTTTGATAAAGTTATAAAAGTCGTTAATTTTCTAATTAGTCAAATGAAAATTTATGTAAATTGGTTGATGAGTTGGAGTTGGTAATTTTCCAAAATTCTAAATGATACTGTAAGTAGAAATTTAGAGAATGAGTAAGAGTTGCATGATGTGTCAGGTTACATTTATGATCAGATTGTAATTTGAGATCTTTTATCATAGGATGGCAGATGTATTATGAGATCTATAGTCATGGGATGACTTTCATAATTCTAGGTTTCTGTTGAGGAACGCTAGAAATGTGATGTATTAGATAGAAACGCAACTCTACTTACTATTTAATGTTGCGCTCAAATATTATTTGTGTCACTATGTAACTTTAAATTGACGATATTTTAAGAATTAATTGGCTGACAATTTATAGGAAAAGATGATCAGTAATGAGAAAGCAAACTGGGATATATGTTCCAGAGTTTAGCTGATAAGGAAAGAATTATCAACGGTTTGTGGAATTATATTATGTGAAGAATGAAAATGATTTAATTAAAAACAAATAGGATAGATCTTGCTAAATATTCATGCTTGAATGTGATTCAAGGCATGAAATGAGTAGTGAAGAATAGTAAGGTTATTGGATATTCCACAAAGTAGATTGTTTAACTCGTCAAAAATTTACAAAATACCAGGGATTGGTAGAGAAGTTGTTATTAGTTTTCATTAAACGAAGAAGATGGAAATGAAAAGTTGAAATATTTATGATCTCTACACTGAGTTGTTGATTGCAATAAAAGTGATTGGGTCCACTTAAAGGTTACACTGTGGAAATAGTATTACAATTTTGGATTAAAAGAGTAGTATATGAAGGATACATTTCTCATATCTCTCTTTTGATTCGACAAACCTGTATGTTTAAATCTCGAGGATGAAATTTTTTATTAGTTTGGAAGAATTGTGAAATTAGATAATTTTATAAACTTGATTAGCAGTTTTATTATGGATTTTCGAATTATAATTGGAATATGGATATCCAAGGTAAGGCAAATGCATTATGGACCAGAGATCATAAGGTATCTTTTATTTTTGTTTGTTGTGTGCTTAGTATGTGTATTATATTCAATTTGTCGTAAAGTCATGGTGTATTGAGGTGTATCCTTTGTTTGTCGTACTCGGGGTTGTAAGTATATGTCAAAAGAGTACGAGTGAAAATAAATTATTAGTTGCTCAAAAACTAATTAAACATGTCTTACATATCACGCGGGGATTTTACCACCGTTTGAACGCAAGTTGAGATCGGTGGTAGCGTAAAATGAGAATAAAGTTGGTGCAAGACCTTACATCGAGTTTTTGTATCTGTTGGTGGTAGTCGATGCTGAGATTGAGTCCAAATTGGTGTAATTTTTTCTACGTATGGCAACAGAATTGGTCTGATAGACTTTGGTATGTCATGAACAAAGTCAAGATTTTTAGGGTTTTGAAATGACCAAAACTAGTTTTATGAACGTTTATAGAGTAGGACTGTTTTGTCGAGAGTTTGGTTAAATTTAGTGAAAATCGGATTGAAAACAAGCCCCTGAAGCGAAAACACATCAAAATAGGAGTTTTACGATTTAATAAATAACAAAATTATGTTGTGCAGCTGTTGGTTTGTATATGAATATATAAAAAGAATCAAATGAAATCCATTTCCATAGAAACGTTCAACAAAACGTTTCACTCCTTCGATACTTAACCCTTCCAATTTTGGTTTTTGCTCCGTGACCTCCCAACATTAGATTTTGCTCGTTTCTTTTAGCAAAACCATACAACATTGCAAGACAATCAATTTAAGCCAGGTTTCCACTACATAGATGAGGTATTCAGCTCGAGATTTGCTAATTTGTCAATTCATGGCATTTTTAGTAACTTAATTTTAATTCTTGCTTTTTAAAAAAAATTTCACGGGTTTTGTTGGAAATTGGTGGAAATCATTGTGAATTGATGTATTAGGTTTGTTTGGATCAATTTGGAATAAATCCTACTGTCGTAGGTTAGGGCTTTGATGAATTGAACTAAAATGGTTCAATTGATTACTATTTTGGAGATATTTTTGTAGTTGAAATTGGTCTACATTAAATTATAGATGAATTGATTAATGATTTTAATCTAATTTGACTCCACAGGCTATGAAAATATTTTGACATTTGTAACTTGTGGTTTCATGGTGTTTGTTGTCAAGTTTTGAATACTTAAGTGCGAAAATATTGATTTGGATAAGTTTTTCGGTTCAAAATAAATAAAGTTTACCTAGTTGACAGGCCATATTGGAAAATTCATAACTTCTCCGTCGGTGATCCAATTTGAGTGTTCATAGAGTCTATGAAAAGCATGACATGAGTACTACAAGTTTCTTTAAGGTATCATGACAAATATTGTGGTTTTCAAGGTTAAAAAGTTACCTCAATTTGGCTAGTAGAAAGTCAGTTCAAACAGTTATATAAATTAATATTTTTGAAGAAATTTCTCAAACGTACTTTGGTCGTAGTTTTCATTGGGTTTGGTGATTTGGTTTCACTTGAAGCTTGACCCAAAATATAATTGGGTATACAAGGAAGCTATTGGAACCATTTTTAAGCTGATCTAACGCTTTCGGGACACCAAGAATTTAGCTCAAGGTTGATTGTTGTAAATAAACCCCAGAATGGTCTTTTCTATTCATATAATTTATCTTTGTACCTACATTGTGTTTAGTCTGCATCGCATTTCGCATCATTCTTGATCATGCATACATGACATCCAGATAGATTTTCCCCTACTTTGATTGTGAGGGTGTGATACGTTACACTCCGGACTAGACATAGCGCAGGCGTCTAGGGCATGCGATGTCGACTCTGATGTGGCACACATTCATCTAATAGGATCGTTCTAGGTTCATGTTAAGTGGGCCCACTTGTTATGGGCTTAGAACAAAAAACTCGAGATCCATTTTGTTATATAAATCTTTTGTTATTTGAAAATGTAATTACATGTCTCTCCATGTATTCAGACTAACATTTGCAAGAGTACAGAGCAATATACGAGTTTACTTACCTTACATCTTCGAGTTGTTTTTTCAATGTGAGGTTCTCTGTGAAGGCAAGAAAGAAAAAACAAGATTGGAAGACCTTGGTGAATGTTTTAAATTCTTAAAGTTTAATTTTCTTATTGTAATCATTTTATTTATTTTGTTTTGGGCTTTACGGTGAGTGTAGGAAGTGACCTAATTTCGAATAGGTTATAAAAAAACAAAAATTAGTTTTAAGTAAGTTACGTAGTAAATATTTAAATTTAGCTTCTTTGAAATTGTAAAGTTAT
The DNA here is from genome assembly GCA_039657365.1 of Stephania yunnanensis. Lineage (NCBI taxonomy): Eukaryota > Viridiplantae > Streptophyta > Magnoliopsida > Ranunculales > Menispermaceae > Stephania > Stephania yunnanensis. The sequence continues at coordinate 34,812,115 of CM077590.1, read as the reverse complement.
AACTAACGCATCGAAGACTTTAAGATAGTTTAGAAACTTCGATTTGATATATATTGTGAACTGCAGGGAGTTGTGAGTCTTTTAGGCCTTTTCCCATCTATTGTCTATTAAGTGGTTTTTTTATGGAGGTGTTGGCGAAATTTTTACAAAGTATGGATTTGAATTCTTAAGTTGCTCCAATAAAAGAATCCAGAATCAAGGTCAGTTAAGGATCTAAATTATGATTTGGAGTGTTATTAAGGATTGAATTAAAAACTATTTCTAAGTTAAAAGAAGATTGTATGGTTTAGGTGCCTAATCGAGGTAATTAAGGATATGTCAGGGCTTAGTGAGATGAGTCCTGATAGTTATCAAAGGTATAAAACATCAAATAATTTCGAAAGAGAAAAAGATCAAATAATTCCAACGCTACAAAATGATATGACTGAATTGAAAAACTAATTGAGTTAATGGCAATACAAATGAGTGAATTTGTGAATTAAGGGAAACTACTATCTCAACCTTATCTTACTTTATATGAAATAGCACCAGCTATAACATTAAGAAGTGGTAAGCAGATGGATGAACATGATAAAGACGGATCAATTAATATAAAACCACCATTTTTCATCTTTTGGAAGATAATAAAAATGCTAAGAAATTGTTGGAAAAAACAAATATTTGATACATTAAAGAAAAGAGTAGCTAAAATACCTCTGTTTGAAGTCATTCAAAATGTACATAAGTATAAGAAATTTATAAAAGATTTATGAACTTATAAAATTAAGGCTAACGAAAAGGTGAGTATAGGAGAACACATATCTGCACTAATTCAAAAGAAATTACCTCTTAAATGTTCTGGTCCTGGAAAGTTTTTCAATCTATGTACTATTTAGAATATAAGAATTTCTAAAGCATTTTGTGATCTGGGAGCCTCCATAAATGTTATGGCTTTATTTATTTATTAAAATATAATAGGCATACATTTACAAGAAACTAGAATAGTAGTACAATTAGCAAATGGATCAATTGTTAAACCAGTAAGGTTACTCAAAGATGTACTAGCCAGGGTTTATGATTTAGTCTTTCCAACAAATTTCTATGTCTTAGATATGAAAGAAGATAATTCATCTATTAGGATTTCCCTAATCTTAAGAAGTCCGTTTTTGAAAAAAGTGAAAGCAAAGATCGATGTTTCAAATGGAACGTTAACAATGGAAGCATATGATGATATAGTAAATTTTAATACGTAAGATGCAATGAAATATCTAATGGATGTTTCTTCTATATGAACAATGGATATGATGGATCCTTTAATGGGCAAATCTTTTATGAAAGATAAAATAAATAAAATGGAAATGGCAATTGAAGGTTTAGAAGAAGATGATGATAAAGACGTGAAGCAAAAAATATAATAAATAATTTAGAATCATATAACAAATGACCAGAACTTACTTATTACTTGGACTTATCTAGATTTCATTCAAAACTTTTACCTTCTATAATTAAAAGCCTAGAATTAGATCTAAAAATCTTACCAGATAATTTAAAATATGTTTATCTAGGGGACTATAATAAATTACCAGTCTGACAAGTTCAGAATAAAATAAATTGATAAACTTATTGAAAGAATTTAAAGGAGAAATAGGATTGACTATAGCTAATATTAAAGGAATAAGTCCAACTACGTGCATGCATAGGATAAACCTAGAAACTAATACAAAAAGCTTCTAACAACCTTAATATAGACTAAACCCACCTATGATGGAAGTAGTAAAAGCTAAAATAATAAAACTAGTAGACGCAGGAATGATATTTCCAGTAGCTAAAAGCAATCCAGTTAGCCTAGTCCAAGTAGTCCCTAAAAAGAGATGAATTATAGTAATAACAAATGAGCATGGAGAATTAGTACCAACTAGAATCCTAAATAGTTGGAAAGTATGTATGGATTGTGAAAAACTGAATGCCTCAACTAAGAATGACCACTATCCACTCCCATTAATAGATCAAATGTTAAAAAGATTAGCTGGCAAAACCCATTACTATCGTCTAGATGGTTATTCAGTATTTCACCAAATACCAATGGCCCATAAGATAAAAAAAAAAAAAAACTACTTACACTTGCCCCATTGGTATATTTGCTTATAGACATATGCCCTTTGGCTTAAGTAATGCTCCTGCAACTTTTCAAAGGTACATGTTTAGTATTTTCTCTGATTATGTGGAAAAATTCATTGATTTTTCATTGATGATTCTACAGTTTATGGTAATTCTTTCGATGAATGTTGAGTTAATTTAACTAAAGTACTTAAAAGATGCGTATAAAATAATTTAGTATTAAATTATGAAAAATGTCATTTCATGGCAGACCAATGAATTTTATTAGGACATATAGTGTCAAATAAAGGAATAAAGGTAGATCCAGCAAAAATTCAAGTAAATCAAAATGTAACCTTACCCCACCACGTTAAGAGAAATACGTTCATTTCTATAGAAGATTTGTAAAAGATTTCTTTAAAATCAAATAACCTTTATGCAAACCTTTACAAAAATACATTCTTTTTGAATTTACCAATAATTGCAAGACAATGTTTAATGAATTAAAGGACTCTTAAAGAACCACACTCGTCATTAAATCACTAGATTGGTCGTTATCCTTTCAAATTGTGTGTTATATAAGGACTATGAAGTTAGAGTAGTTTTAGGTTAAAAAGTAGGAAACAATTCTCATGTTATATACTATGCTTTAAGAACACTAGATCATGCTTAACATAACTATATCATTTCTAAAAAAGAACTTTTAGCATTATAGTTTCTCTTTGAGAAATTTTTCACCATATTTATAAGGAATGAAAGTAATAGTTTATGCTGATCATACATCTTTGCGATATTTAATGACAAAACAAGATGCAAAACCTAGAAAAATAAGATGATACTACTTCTAAAAGAGCTCGAACGTACTATAAAAGATAAGAAAAGAGCCGAAGATTTTGTGGCATACCCCTTAAATAGGTTAGAAACTGGAGAACCACCTATACCATTAAGCGATGAATTTCCAGATGAATACTTATATAGTATAAAGACTAATGGCCCATGGTATGTCGATATAGTCAATTATCTTGCTACCAATAGGTTATCACCTTACATATGCATGTAGAGGACATTTCGGTCTAAATAGGACTGCTCGGAAAATTTTGGATTTCAGATTCTTTTTGCCCACTTTATTTCATGAATGTTTCATTTATATAAAATCTTTTACAAATTGCCAGCGAACTAGAAACTTAGGACATCGAAATCATATGCATTTAACTCATGTTCTATTTTCTGAAGTGTTTGATTTGTGGTATAAATTTCATGGGACCTTTTTCACCATCAAATGGCTATGTTTATATTTTACTTGTTATAGATTAAGTGTCTAAGTGGGTAGAATCAAAAGCTACTAAAAATAATGATTCAAAAATAGTGATTGATTTCCTTCTATAAATTTTTTATAGTTTTTGGAGCACCTAGATCGCTTATAAGTGTTAGAGATTCACATTTTTGTAATCGATTAGTTGCTAATTTGCTTGCTAAGTACAATGTCACACTTAGGACATCTACTTCATATTACCCACAAACTAGTGCACATGGTGAAATGTCGAATAGAGAAATTAAGTCAATATTGAAGAAAATAGTTAGTCCGATACACAGGGATTGTAGTCTTAGATTGGAATATGCATTATGGGCAAATAGAATAGTAGTATTTGGAAAAAACATGCCATTTAACTGTAGAACTAGAACATAAAGCCTATTGGACAATAAAAACATTTTACATGAATTAAAATGAAGTAGGACAGCAACGTAAGTTGAGTCTTTAAGAATTTGGAGAAATTAGGAGAGATGCCTTTAAAAATGCATCAATTTATAAAGACCAAACCGAAAATTTTCGTGATAAGAAATTTGTTCCTAAGAATTTTCAAGTACGAGATAAAGTTCTACTTTTTGTTCAATACTTCAATTATTTTGTAGAAAAACTCCATTCGAGATAGATGGGACCTTATCTGGTTGTCAATTTACTACTTCATTGCGCAATAGAAATAGAAAGCTTAGAAATAGGACAAATATTTAAAGCAAACGGTCATAGATTAATACCTTATTATGAAAATGTTATTGAACAAGATATGGAGATCATCAATCTTGAAACATACCAAAAAAGCTCTCAAAGTAAGGAAATAAAGTACAACGTTTGCATCCATGCAAGTGAAACCATTATAGTATGGATGTCTACGAAACCACGTAATAAGAAGAAGAAATCAAAAGAAACATCAACCTTAAGTTCAACATAAAAAGGGAAGCAGTCGGTGTAAGAAGAATTCGCTAATGAGCAACTAAAGCTTCAAGATTTAGGACATATGTTTGAAATTTACAAAAGATAATGCAGGGAAACTCTTCCTCCAAGTGATGATTAATGAAGTTAGTTTCCCTAGTGTTTTACATGACACATGAGCTAATATAAATATCTTATTGGGACAATAGTGTAGAAAAGCCAGGTTGAATATTGACTTTATGCTACATTTCACTGTCCCCAAAGCAAATGGTTATAAGATCTTTCCACTTGGAATGTCAATGAATGCGCCAGTACAAGTGGAACTATTCAAGTATCACGCCAACTATTTATTGGTACTACAAATTGATAAAGATGATGTGATATTAATAGGATGTACTTTTCTCAAGACAGTTGGAGCTATTCTTGATGTCGAACAATATATAGTTACATTAGGATGGTGAATTATAATATATATCTTTAGGATTGTTACGAGACAGATGACTACATTAATGAAGACAATTATGATGATGATTATGAAGGAAAGCCATCGTATCGTAATTATTATCCTGATGGACATCATGCAGATGCTGAGAATGATAACGAAGCTGAAGATGTCTATAATGATGAAGAAATGATTGAAAGTCAGTTTGACTCGCTTAAATTGAATGACAAGTGACCTTATCTACCAAGTCAACCAAATAACTATAAACAAAAGCGCTCTATGAGAGGTAGTCAATACTTTATCTTTATTTTCAATTTTAATAGTATGATTAGTTAGCTGTTTTTTTATTCTCTCAACTTTAGAATCTTATAATGGAAGTATCTTAGGATTGTAATCTTGGAAGAATTTCATGTGAGGTGGTTGATTGAGCCCATTTTTTTCCGTATTACTAGATTTAAGATAGTTAATATATTTAATCTCTTTCCTTTTAATTCTCTTTCGGGATGTCTTCGATTGGGAAAGGGATGATCAAGATGTTTTTTTGTTGAATATTAGTTGTCTTTAATTATTTTAAGTAATAAAACATTTATTTATTATAATATTCCCTAATTAAAAGTCCAAAATCATTTTTGTATAGTTCTTGTTGAATACTGATCAATTCTGCCTAAATTATGATTGCTATATGTGATAATTAATAAAAATAGAATATATTGGAAGAATAGTGGGAAATGACTTAGTGATTTCTTAGCGATACCAATTAACATTGGGAATACTAGTAAATAGCCAGCAATTTGGAGGTTTTTCAGTGAAAATTGACTCAGTGATTTGCCAACGATTCTAATTTTATACTAGGACTTGTTTAACTTATTACTGGACCACTAAAACCAATTTTCAGTGATTTCACTGGCAATTTGTCTACAATTTCACTTAACCTCCAATTCGCTGAGCATGAATCCATGATTATAAAAATAGAACCCTAATTTACCAACAATAAACCCCTTCACACCTAAAACCACTGCATCGTTTTGTTTGGTATATCGATTTTTGCTTATCTTCAACCGTAGCAAGCTTGAACTATGTTTTGAATCCAAGTTCATACAACCTACTTAGGGCTAGGTTAGTGTTTTGTTCAAAATTGGATCTAAGAGGGGATTGAAGGAGCTAATAGAGCATTTTACTTGAAAGATTCACTCTCAATAAGGTAATGAATCAATACTCTACAATCCTTTTGATTTTGATGTCTTGAACAAAAATAGATGTTCGATATATTTTCTAACATATGTACTTTTTGGGTTTTAATGCAAATTATTTTTGGAAATGGTTTTTCATGCATATTTTAAATTTAAGTATGGGATTTCAAATGAGTTTGAGGGTTTCTACGAATTGTTCCAATATATACATGCTTATTATAGGGATATATTGATAAAATTAATTTATATGAATCACTTTAAACTCTTTTGCAACTCTATGATAAAACCTTTTTCATAAGCTTATTTTTCTTTCCTTGTTCTTTTGGATTTTAAAATACATGATTTCGATTTACCTATTTTATCATTAGTTGAATTACTCTATGCTGAGAGGAAGTAGAAGAAATGGTATGAGTAGTAAACAAGATAAAAGAAAAATGGTAGGTCAACCCAAACAAAATCATAAATATGCAGGCCGCCTAAAGAATATTATACCTATCGAGGGTTATTATTAGAGAACCTAGACCTGGAAGGGCTGAGAATAAAGAACAATTGCCATTTTTGTTTGATGATAGATAATATTTTGAGCATCTAGACCCTAGTCACTTAGTTCCTTATGAACCTTCTTTGTTTGTGCGACTTACAGATTATAGGAGATACAATAGTGATTAAAAGTGAGTCAAAATTTCTGAAAGAGGGTTTAACATTTTAAATGTGAGCAAGTATGAGAACAAAATTATGAGCATCAATAGAGATAGGGGATGGGAGCAGCTTTTGCGGGACTATATGGGAAGAAGAGAAAGAGGATGCTCGAAAATTGTACGATAATTTTATGCAAATGGGCATGTTATGAAGGAATGGGATAAAGTTGTAGTAAAAGGGAAGATAAGAAACCCTATCCTTTTCAGGCAATCGAAGACGTGTTGGAGATTCCTCCGGGGAAGGGATTTGCACTAAATAGCGAAGGCCACCCAAAATTTATTGGAACTATATATTTTAAGTAGATTACAAAGAGTTGGAGTTATATTATAGATGCATGTTTTTATCCAACCAAGGAACATTTTGAAGTAAAGAACCAAGGAGTTTCGTTATTATACCATATAGTGATGAAGAAGGGTTATATGATGTTGAAAAAATTATATATGGTACTATGAAGTTTGCAATGCAAACTACGAAGAATTAAGGATTACCATTCCTAATTTTAATTAATGAATTGTGTAGGAAAGTCTATGTGGGTTTTGTTAACAAATTCGATGTATTGCCCGAAAGGACCATAAATGATGCTGGAGTACAACGAATGAAAAAAGTAGTACGATATAAAGACTCAGAGGATGAACGCAAATCATTCAATGCCATAAATGCGAGGGAAGAAATAAGGCGAAACATGTCTAGATTAATGGATAGAGTGAATGTACCAAATGTTGCTACGAGTTCAACACCATCTTCCTCACAACCTCGGCGGAGTGGGTTTTTAAGACCATAATTTCTTCAATTATTGTGGCTAAACGAGTATTCACCGCAACGAAGAAGTGATAGTAGCAAACGAGAAGAATTTACAATGCTACCATTTTATGTGTGAGAGAAGACATGATAGTCATTTGGATGACTCGAGGAGAAGTGTCAACATCCCATCTCTGCAGCTATAATTTCCAATTGGGACTTACAACTTAGTCGATAATTATGTTTGTCAACCTTTAGCAGAAATGGATAAAGATGATTAAGCTGATGATGAACTTACTTCAGAAATCCGCCATATGTAAGTTTTTATCTTGTATTCAATGAATGATTTAAATGATACAATGTATTGCTCTTAGTGAAGTTTTTGTTAATGAAAGTATATGTTCCCTTTTGCATTCCAATCATTTGGTAATTAGTCGTTTCAATATTTGCATATTTATTTACATTTTTATTATATATATAAATTCATATGTGCTTCATGTGGTATGTTTGTTATATTGGAAATTCGACTAAATTTTAAAACCTTTAGGATAAGGTTTGGAATGAGTTTAGGGGTATTTTAAGTGAAGTATGACATTAATGGCAAATAAAACAAAGAAAGTTAAGAAAAGTAAAAGATAATTTCAGAATTGATCCAAACAAAAGTTCAAATTTTGATCCAATATTCAAAGTGAGTTAGTAAAACTTTTCAAATTTCTTCCTAATTCAGGTATAAGTTTCATTTTACTTTATTCTTACTTAGAATAATAATGATAATGAATATATACTTAAATGGAAGTGATATTTGTATTACTCAAGTGAATCTTATAATAGAAGGAATCAATTTTTATACCCTTTGTGATTAACTTTACTAGTTGATGTATACACTAAATTGAATACCTTATTTTAGCCATGATAATGGGTAGAACATAGAAACAATAATGCAAGATGAACAAGACAAATTTCCAAGAATCTTGTGATACAAAAGCTACTGATTGAGTATTTTTAAAGTATATATAGTTATGCCACAATTGAAAGAAAAAATTACTTAGAAACCGATGAAATTTTACAAGTTAGAAAGAATGTTTTCTTCAACTTTAGTAGATATCGAGAAATGTTAATAAGAGTTTATAAATATATATAAAAAGTGCTATAGATTCCAATGGAAATGGAGCGAGAACTCAAAATCAAAAGCAAAAAAAGTAATATATAGTAAAAAGAAATAATTAGAATGTAGTAGAAAAAAGAAAATGAAAAATGAAAAATGAAAAAAATGGATGTTCATAAGCTCTTTAAAGAAAAGATTTAACTCGAGTACTTGAAGTTATAGTTGAATGAAGTATTTCTTAATCTAACATGTTTTAAATGACATATTCATTGGTATCTAGGAAAAAGTCCTATTGATTTTGATTATGTTCCTATTATAAGGATTTCTACAATTAAAATTAATCTAGTGATTTTTGTGTTTTAAGATTCAATACTAGTTATCATAAGCTTGATGCTTGTCAGTAAAGATTGAGAAATCCTAAGTTACGTATTGACCTTGGTAATGAACTTTAAGTTCTAAAGGGTGTTGCATTGAGTGGTTGAGTTATCATTAAGGGATGTTTCATTTTGCCTAAATCATTTTATTCTATCATAACTTTCATTTACTTGTGGATAATATGTTTTCATTTGGAAATTAGTTCTACTTTAAAAAATTATATTAGTTAAAGTTAAGATGAATTATATTAAAACCAATTTACAAGAATGAAAAGAGAATATAATTTAGAGTATTCCTTTGCTCGAGACAGTAAAGTGTTGAGTTTAGGGTATTTAACAAGTCAATAATTAGACATGTTTTATAATGTAATTTAAGTTGATTTTAAATATAAATTATGATATTATCCTAGGTATTCCGTTGTTTTTATGATTTCTGAATTAAAATAGGAAAATAAAGAAATGGAGGAAAGTAGGAATAAAAGCAAAATAGTCAAATAAAAAAAAATGTTCAGTGATTTGCCAGCGATTTGAGTTTATACTGAAAATCGCTACCTAAATCAGTAGCAAGAAAATGTCAACGAATCTACAATGAATTGAAGAATAAACTAGAAATCGCTAGGTAAATTTTTGGAGCACTGAAAGTTAAACTAAGTAATTTACTCGACAATTTGTGTACAACTTAGGAATCACCGACACATCGCTAAGGTTGGTGATGAGTTCTTAGATAAGAATGAGGAATTTGTTTTTATCAAGGAGAAGTACTCTTAGTGAAACTATATAGAGGATTAGAGAGCTTCGAAATAACTCTCTTTACTCTCTCTTTTCTCTTTTATTCTTTTTTTAATTTTTTATTACTCTAGTGTTTAAGTTTAAGTTTAGTTTTAGATATGAAGCAACATTGGAGCTATGATTAAGAGGTATTTAGTTATTTAATTATCTTTTTAATTACATATTTCCATTGTTTAATTCCAGCATGAATGAGTAGTTAATTAATCTAAACAACCCTAAACATATAATATATTTGGATTGTTATGTAGTTGTAACTATGGAATTATGTACTAAATGCTTCAAATAAATTCATACACATCAATCATGGATTAAACAAGTTATTTTTGTATATTACAGCTAGTAATTCTTTAAGTTGAGTGTATGATTTTCATTGAGTGTTCAATTTTATGTCTATATTTATTGACAACAATCATAGAATTAGTAATTAAGATTTATCTATAGGGTTTTGGTGAGTGGATGTTCAAGGTGATTATGTTTTAAGTTGCTTGTTATGTGGCTTCGGTTAATATTAGCTTATATTAGGCATGATTTTCATTTAGTGTAATTCTATTGTATTTCTATAGTGTTCTATTTTATCCAATGGGTAGATTTCCAATGATAAGAATGTGGCATTTTCATTAAATTTAGAAAAATTGTTGACTGGCTAAAGGTTATCAACCTATTATGAATTACGATTTAATGATTCTAATATTATATATTAACACAATGAGGATCTTCCAAATTTAGTTGTTCGAAAAACCACGAACAAACAAACTAAGGCGAGAACATAACTAAAGTTCAAAATTTTATTAATTTATCAAAGAGCAATGAATTACATCTAAAAGAGTGCTTTATATAGCAAAACCCCAAGTTGTGCCAAAAATAGTGAATGTCTAAAACGCCTCAAACTCTATACTAGACGAAATAGGAAGCCAAATGGCTCAAATGGCATCAAAAGTGGAAATGCCTACTAAAAGTTAGAATTGAACTAAAACATTCCAAAAATATTAAAAATGTAATTTCGGAGGCCTAAACAAAGGAATTTGTGCAGAAAATATCATTATCATAGAGTTGTGACTATTGATAACCATATCACTTTCAATTAACTCATATCCTCGCAACTCCATAATTCCATGTTCAAACCTTCCAAAAGTCAACAAAAGTCAATTCTGGTAAAACTTTTCAGAGAAAATGTTTAACATTTTTTGGAATGCATCATTCCCCTCAAGGTAGACAGGATTCGCCCTCGAGTCTTCATCCTCAGATGCATCTCCATAAAAAGGAACTAAATGATTGACTTTAAACATGTCGGTCGTACGAATATGACTCGATAACTTCAATCGATAGGCATTAGGACTAATTTTCTCAATAATTTCCACTGGACCAATCTTTCTTGCCAAAAGCTTATTGTAATTACTAATAAAAAAACATTTATTTGTAAGAACTGCCCAAACAAAGTCACCAACACTGAACTCAGCATGACATCTCTTTTGATCTACGAATTTCTTGTACATTTCATTTGCCTCATGCAAACTATCTCGGGCACCTCAATGAACCTTTCGCAACCCACTCACAAATTCCTCTATTTTTCCGTGCACCTTCGTCTTACCTTGCAATGGCATTAAATCAATGGGACCTTGGGGAAGTAAGGAATAAACTACCTTGAAAGGACTAAATCCTGCACGCCAATTAACAACATAGTTGTGCACAAATTTTGCCTGACTCGACTTTGTATCCCAACTCTAGAGATTATCACCTACCAAGCTCCTCAAAAGGTTGCCTAACAAGCAGTTGACCACTTTAGTCTGCCCATCTGTCAGCGGATGATAAGCACTACTAAATTTCAACTATGTGTTTACCATTTGCCACAAACTTCGTTGAAAATGATTAAGGAATAAAGTATTTCAATCTAACACAATTGAATTAAGTATTCCGTGCAATCTATAAACTTCCCGAAAGAACATCTTAGCCACCTTCACAACATTTGTAGTCTTCTTGCAAGGAGTAAAATGAACCATCTTAGAAAACTGGTCGATCACCACATAAGAAAAATTTAGACCTGGTAGTGTTCTATGCAATCCCAACATGAGATTTATATTAAAATCAACTAATGGCAGCTCCAAAATTGGTAGTGACATATAAAGATCAGCATTAGTCGATGTGCCCTTCGAAACTTGAAAGGTTTGGCAACGCTGCACATATTTCTCTACCTTTTTTGTGAATGGTAGGCCAATAATTGGAAGACCGAACCAACTGCAAAGTTCTATCATGACCCACATGTCCCTCACCATGTCGGTCCTTAATTATATGCAATCTCAAACTACAATTATGAACACAAAGTTAGTTGCCTTTGAATACGAGCTGGTCATGTAGTGCATAATCTGTTCATTCACCACTGTGCGCTTTGATCAAAACACCAGCAAAGGAAGGATCAACTCTACAGTCATTCGACTCAAAAGACTTTCTTTTTTGCTTAAAGCATCATACACCTAACTTGTCACACCAGATTTATGTTTTACCATAAAAGTAAAATACTCCAAGTATGCCACCCACGAAGCATGCCTAGCTGAGACCTTATCTTGATCGTGAAAATGTCATAAGACATTATTATTAGTAAAAAACGTGAACTCTCGATGGAACAAGTAGTGGCGCTAATGTTTGACTACTTGAATTACAACATAAAACTCCATATTTTAAGTACTATAGCGTGAGTTAGCCCCAAATAACTTCTAATTGAAATATGCCACTAGCCTACGATTCTGACTTAGGATTGCCCCAATGCTTACCTTATAAGCGTCACAATGCAACTTAAAAGGGCGATGAAAGTCTAACAACACCAATATAGGTGCAGTAGTGAACAGCGCTTTAATGAGCTTAAATGCCTCCTCAGCCTCATCGCTCCACATAAACTTTGCACCCTTCATACAATCCATTACTGGTTCCATAATTTTGGTGAAGTATGGAATGTACCGCCTAAAGAAGGAGGCTAATGCATGAAACTGCGAACCTCATTGATGGTACTAGGTCTAGGCCAATTTCGCACAACTTCCACTTTTGACTCATCTACCTTCAGACCATCCGTAAATATGACATAACCCAAAAATAAAACTTTGGGTGTGACAAAGGAGCATTTCTTCATAGCTAATATAAAACTTCTCCCTACGCAAAATAGTAAGAACATTTCACAAATGCTTTAGGTGTTCATCTTGTTTCGCACTTTAAATCAAAATTCCATTGAAATACACAACGACACATTTGCCTATCAAAGGCCTCAAACTATGATTCATGACTTTCATAAAGGTGCTAGGTGCATTGGACAACCCGAATAGCATCACTAGCCACTCATATAACCCCTCTCGAGTTTACAAATAGTTTTCCACTCATCCCCAATCCTAACATTAATCTAGTGGTACCCACTATTTAAGTCTAGTTTAGCAAACACTTTGGCTCCACCCAACTGAACAAGCACGTCATCTAGGCAAGAAATAGGAAAATGATACCTAACTATAATTTTGTTGACTACTGTACTATTAAGATAAATCCACCAATAATCGTCCTTCTTAGGAGTCAGTAGGATTGGAACTGCACACTGACATAGGTTTTCATGAATAAAGCCCTTCAATATTAATTCCTCAACTTGTCGCCATAATTCTTTATGTTCAGTAGGACTCATTCGGTAATTTGGCACATTAGGAAGAGTCACACCAGGATCAAGGTCAATCTGATGTTGTATGTCTCATAATGGAGGCAATCTATCGGGCATGTCATCAGGAAAGACATTAGAAAACTCAGTCACTATGAGGGCCACTAAACTTTGGATCATGACATCATTACCAACTTCCTTTCCAACTAGCACATAAACTACCTCCGAATCATGCAACTCTGCCTCAAATCTGGTAAGTGTCAATAAGGTGCTACTCTCTTTCGTTGGCTTATCACCATTAAAACATTTCGTAGGTATAAGAACATTTTCCACCCCTTAAAACTTAATAGTGCACTTATTGGTCTTCCTATCATGTGTAACTCCTCTTTCAAATTGCCACGGACGCCCCAACAACAAACGACAAGTATCTATAGCAATAACAACACACCAAATAGAATCTTTATACTTGACACCAATAGAGAAAGTCGCCGAAGCACGTTTCGAAACGTTCCGTTTCGAAACTGTTACGTCTCCGCCCTTTTTTAGCCAGGATAATTTGTAAGGTGGATGCTTCTCAGTTGCAATCCCTAACTTCTGAACTACTTCAACAGAGATAATTCTTTCACAGCTACCCGCATCAATCGTAAATTTGCTACCCAAATCAATCGTAAATTCGCAAACTCTGCATATTATGTTATACTTAGATTGAAAGATGTTGTTCCACAGACATTCATCATCAATCTACTCTGGGGCCCATGAAGAACGCCTCACAACTAATGCAGTACCTACATCTCCAGTCACGATTTCCTCCTCCATGTTGTCCATGGACATGTTGTAAACTGGCTCTACGGTGATGTATTTGGTTCCACTTTTTTTCATCCTCCTCATTGCCAATAAAGAGGATTTCTTCCCCTTACACTCAAATTTTTTGTGGCCAATATTGCCACAAACGAAGCACTTGATTTTACTTGTACTACTAGCAGCGGGGTTATTTGGGATTAGTAACCTACCAGTATTAGCCCCTCTAGTCTATACTGGTCCACTAACAACATTATTAGACATAAGATTACCACCACGTCATAACTGTTGCTCCACTTGATTTTCCTTTGTAGCATGTTGTAGCCAACAAAGCTGAGTCGAACAAATTAGCAGTGTCTTGAATCTACAATTTTAATCCATCAATATATTTTGACACTAATTGTTCAAAAATCTCATGGAGGTTGTTTCTAGCAACCAATTGATAAAACTCCTTAGTGTATTCATCAACTAATTTCTCCCTTGTCTCCAAATTTTGTAATCTCTGATACATTAAGCGCTGAAAGTTACGGGGTAAAATTATGCTGCATTTGCTTCTTTAACTTCTCCTACGAGGTAATTTTCAACTTCCCTATTTTATTATATGTCAATTTCTGTTGTTCCCTCTTAGCCATGGCCAAATCACAAAATTTGGCCACCACCAACTACATAAGATATTTTTAAACCATATTTTTGAACTCCAAGATTTCCTCATTAATTGCCAGTCAATCTAGGAATATGAAATTTTGGAATCTTTTTCTTCATCCTAGCCTCTCACTACCTAAGATTGACATAAACCATATGGTTTATAGCATAATCGTAGACTTTCAAAGTATTCATTCTCCTCATCAAAAGAAGCATCTCCTTATGTCTTCTTTTCGACGGGAGGTTCTCTTCGATGGTTTGGAACAAGGTTTCTAGCCAAAGTCCTGGACAACAAATCTCACATTCTTTGGTCACTTAATCTGGCACAGGTTGCATGCGTTGTTGCGTATCGAACAACTGAAGGAATCTGTGCTTGTTTCGACCCTATTTTCCCTTTCATAGATATCTTCGACTTGTTGGTTTTGGTTCTTCTTCGGCGCCATAATATCTCCAAATCACGATTAATGAAGGCTTTGGTACCAATTAACGTAGCAAGGATCTTCAAAATTGAATTGCTTGAAAAATCACTATGAAATAATCTAGGGCAAGAACTTAACTAAAGTCCAAAATTTAATTAATTTATAAAAAATAGCAAATTACATCTAAAAGGGTGCTTTATATAGCAAAACCCATTTTTTCTCAAAAAATAGTTAATGTCAAAAATGCCCTAAACCCTATACTAGACAAAATAGGAAACCACCCCAAACAGTGTCAAAAATGAAACTCCTAAAATTTCTAATCGTACTAAAAAATTCCAAAAACACTAAAAATGCGATTTCGAAGACCAAAATGAAGGAATTTGGCCAAAAAACATTGTTATCACAGTAGAGCGGTGCATATTTATCACCACTTCACTTCCAATAAACCCATGTCCTCGCAACTCCAAAAATCCATGTTCAGACTTTCCAAAAGTCAACAAAAGTCAATTCCAGTCAAACTTTTCCAAGAAAGTGTTTCCCACTTCTTGAACTACATCACATATGATATAATTATAACTATAATGTGAAGTAATGTTATGTTTTAGAGTTTGAAACCAATTCAAGTATACTATAATGTTTAGTCAGGGTTTGTTTTGATGTCTATTTTGATATTTTATTTATTAGATTATTTGATTATTTGAGTTATTAGTTTGAATCATATTAGGGTAGTTTGTTAAATTTTAATTTTTTTATAGTTTATTTATTTTAATTAGTTGTTTATTTTATTTGCATATTATTAAGTGTTTAATTCCTAGTTTAATTAAATTAAAATAATATAACATAAATTCGATGACACTTAAGATAGCCTTAATTCTTAAGAGATTTGAAAAATCATGTGGAGACGATATCCAATTTACCACTGCTACAAATTAATAGTAAAATATGAGAAATTATTGTACATGCTCGACACGAGTCAAGTGATGATATGTTCTAGTGTCTGAATGCAATGCAAGTATATTGCATTGTTTAGTGATGCTTTGTTTAGATGTTTGCTTACATATTTATATTATATTGAATTTAAATATTGCTTAATTTAGTTTACGTTGAATTGTTTAAATTGTTTTAGTTTGTTTAGTTGATTTGTTAGAAGTTATAGTTATTAGTTATTTGGTATTTTAAATCCCATTTAATTAGATTAAGTAAATTAAGAAAAACAAGAAAAATATTTTCCTTTGAAGTTTGTGAAATCCATGTGGGGATGATATCACATTTAACACTGCAACAAAAAATAGAAAAATATGGGAAACTATTATGCAAGCTCGACAAGTGTCATTTTTGGCGTCGTTGTTGGGATACTAAGGATAGACCTTGAGAAGATCAAGAAGTGGATATTCTCTCAAGGGAAGCTTTATAGAGTTTTGTTGATTGAGGATAGACTTCAGGTTGAGATTTTATTGTATACACTGCAGAGAGACGCCGACGATGTTTGGTGGCGTATAATGATAACTTTTGATGGAGATTTTGAGTCATGTGATGCATTTAAAAAGTTATATCACCAGTACTTCCCACCTGCAGTGATGAAGAGGTTGAGGAAGGAGTTCATGAACCTGGGATGAGGAGTTTAATAGTCGTTGATGAGCTACGAAGACAAATAAGACTATCTGAGGCAATTTTTTGGAGATCTAGTGAGAGATGACTCTGAGGATATATATAATTTTGAAGATGGACTTAGGCGAGATATAGGGTTGTATGTGATTTGTCCAAGTGCCAATACCTTAGGTGAGATATACGAGCGTGCACTTTCTCATGAGACTTATTATTTCTGCAGAATTGCAGATTGGACATCGTTGGGACCAACGTTATCATCTAATCAGGTTGCATAGTTTAAGAGGAGGAGACAGTGGCGTAAGGGTTAAAGGAGATTGGAGAGAGGTTCTCAGGGATCGGGGAAGCCATATCGATTGTACCCTACGTATCACATCCTACTCCATTCCAAAGTATAATTGGTAGACCTCCCTTACCCCTACCAGTCAGACCTACATAACTAGCTCTTACTTTATGGACACTTTCAGCACCCCCAGTAGCATAACAACACCAACAGGGTGCTAAAGGCCGAGATAGAGGTAGAGGTCAAGGTGGTTGTCGCAAAAGATAGAAAAAACGCTTATTTAGGATAAGGCATAAGGTCAACGCAGACCGATTACTTGTTATAGATGTGGTCAAGATGGGCACATGTAAAGAGAATGTCCATAACCGATAGTGATGGAGTAGAGAGGGAGTATATATAATAGCACAGCGAGATGTAGATGCTACATGAGGACTTATTGAAGGCATGGTTTCTATTTGGTCGAGATATATGTCTTATTTGATTTGGGTTATACACTATCTTTCATTTCTGGATGCATGATAGGCATCCTACGGTTGGCACCAGTTAGGTTTAGTGTGTATTAGATATTGAGTACCATAGCCGAAGATAGGGCTTTTGAAAGATGTCCAGTAGAGATAGGTGGGTAGAGTTATTTGCGGACTTTAGAGTGTTCGAGCATTTAGATTGCGACAAGTTGTTATGGATGGATCGGTTAGCAACATATAATTCTCATATCGACATTCCAACAAGACGGTGATAATTAAGATCTCAGGGCGTCCGCTATTGACATACAGTGGCAGTACAACGAAAGCTGAGGGCATGAGAGGTCAACTTGCAACTAGTGGAGAGATGGAGAATCTAGTAGCATTATATACAGTAGCAGAGAGTGAGGTATCATGACTTGAGAAGATTCTAGTAGTGTGCAAGTTTATAGACTTGTTTTTGAAAGACTTACCTGGTTTACCACTACCGAGAGATATAGATTTCATCAATAAGTTGGTACTAGGCACCAAACCTATTTTTATACAATCGTATCGCATGGCTCGGAGAGAGTTGGAGGAGTTGAGGAATCAACTTCAAAATTTGGTACAAATGTGGTTTATCACACATTCTATGTTGCTAGGGGGATCACCTATCCTATTATTGAAGAAAATTGACTGTACTTTAAGACTGGGTATCGATTATAGATAATTGAACAAGGTCACAGTAAGAAACAAGTATCTACTGCTATGAATTGATGATTTTCTTAATGATTTGTTAAATAAACTATGAATTTTGGTTATCAGAGGTAAAGTCTTTAGGGTATGTTATTGGAGCAGTAGGTATTACAGTGGATCCGATCAAGATTCATGCTATCATAGTTGGCCAACATCGACATCAGTTACTGAGATCAAGATTTTTCTGAGGTTAGCACGATATTACAAAAGGTTCGTGAAGGATTTCTTGAAGATTGCTTCACCGATTACCAAATTAGCCTAAAAGAAGTCGTATTTGATTACTTTGAAGAATATGAGGTGGAATTTGCTCGGCATAATAGGTTGCCACTGCATTAGTCTTAATCATTTCAGAGGCTAGAAAGGGATTTCTAGTATACATAGGTACTTTTAATATAGGTTTGGGCTATGTATTAATGTAGGCTTGAGGTACAGTGGCTTACACCTCCAGACAGCTGAAGATACATGAGAAGAATTATCCCACGCATGATTTAGAGTTGGCGATTCTAGTGTTTGCTTGGAAGATTTGGAGACGTTATCTATATAGGGAGAGATTCACATTCTATACCGACCACAAGTGTCTGAAATATCTCTTCACACAAAAAGATATGAATATGAGATTGCGCAAATGATTGTAGTTTCTTAAGAACTATGATTTTTATCTAAAGTATCACCCAAAAAAAATCTAACATAGTTGTAGATGTGTTGAGTAGGATTCCGACTGGTGATGACCAGATTATCGAATGTCATTTTATGCATGATTATTGGTTACTCGAGGCAATGGCGATGATAAGTTAGTCAATTGTTCCTACGAACACTCGGTTGATGATATGTGCACAAATGAGGCTATAGACAGTGTCAACACAGAGAATGTTAAAGAGTTATAGAGCTGACATCTTCTACTCGAGATTTTGTGAGTTAGCTAAAAGTACTAATTATACAAATTGGATATAGATGACAGATCGGTTTTTGAGATTCATAGGTAGATTGTGGATACCATTAGTGGCAGAGTTGAGGGATGAGATTCTTCAAGATTCACAACATTCCCAGTTCATTGTTGATCTACGCAGGACCAAGATATATCTTGACATAAGGAGACATTTATGGTGGCCTAAAATGAAGGCGGAAGAATCAAAGTTTATCATGAACTATGAAATTTGCCAGCAAGTGAATACTTAGCATCGTAGACCTAGAGGGTTGTTATAGCCACTTCCCATTCCGTAATGGAAATGGGAAAACATAGCGATGGAATTTGTCAGAAGAATGTCGAGGACTACCAGATGACACAATACTATCTTGGTAACTTTTGATAGATTAACGAAATCTGCCCCATTTCTTACAAGTCACAGCTCATCACGCATTTGAGTAGTTGAGGGAATTATTCAAGAGAGAGATTATCATGCTGCATAGGATACCATTAACATAACATCAAGCATAGATGATATGTATACGTCTTGAATTTGGCAGAGTATACAGGAGCAGTATGTAGGGGCATGTGCTATAGGTGAATCTATAAACATTATTTATCTTCTAATCTTACTTAATAAAATTAAGGTTTTCATTTATTGTTTTATTATAAGTGATTGCATGTTTACCTTATATAAGATCCATAGGTATTTGTTGAAATATCATATATGTCTCTAGTCGGTTAATATACTAGGAATTATAATGAATTAATACTAGTGTGAATCTTGATTGATGGTCAAGTGATGATCATGCGTATAAGGATACGAATTAAGATCATGAGTACTTATTAGGGAATGAAGTACAAGACCGACCCGCTATGAGAACACCATATGGATTAGGTCATAGGTGTTACTAATGATAGATATATCATTTAGTCATTCGACTTGAGATTACTATAGACTTCAATATTAGGAGCATGGTAATTTTACATAATCAAACGTTTTCTTTAACTAGACGATTTTGAAAAATGTGATGAGTTACCATGTATATAATACGTGAAAGTGTGTAATCAAGATATAATTTGTCCCTATCATATAAAGAGATATTAGTGGATTTCTTGATATGTTGCACTGTTAAATGGCCAATTCCTAGTGAATTGATATAATCAACGGCACTTTGATGTTCTCGGTTTACCTAAAGATAGAGATTAGTACGATTGAACAATAAGGGTGACTTTTCATGCCTTTTGTTTAATCAAAGGATATCGCTCGACAAAAGGATATGATATATGTTATTCATTATTCATGCTATTGGGGCAATCATAATGTCTTGCTAGAGATTGCTTATGACTCGTGTACCAAAATGGTTTTAGTTTACTGCCAACGTTGCATGAACCTTTTGGGTCCCACTCAAAGAATGGTTTTGTTCAATTTCAATTAGTCCAGAGTAATGAATTTTATATGATAAAATTGATGACGTAAAATCCCATTCGATTTGTTATATGAAAATAATCAGATAAGGAAATCTAATAGAGGATTTCTAATAGAGGACACGCACTTGAACGTCTTAAAAATTAAACAATCAGATAAGGAAATCTCAGATTAAGTTATGGTTTAATTTTGTAGATCTAGTTTAATGGAACTTATTTCTAATCTTATTGGGGTTTTTAAAAAAAAATTTAAATTTTTCACTGAGTATGAACCACAAAAACCCAACACAGTATGGTATTCGCCTACAGTTCGGCACAGCTTTTCACTTTCATATTAACGGGCGGACTAAGAGGTTAATTCAGGTTTTCAAGGATATGCTCAGGGTTGTGTACTTGAACTTGGAGGATCTTAGAAGTAGTACCTACTATTATGTGAGTTTGCATACAATAGCAGATATCAAACTAGCATTGAAATGACATCATTGAGGCTTTATATGACAAACCGTGTCCCTTACCATCATGTTGGGATGAACTAAAGGACTGGGAGTTAGTCGGGCCTGAAATTTGATGTGGTCATAGTTTAATTTATAAATGAAACCTAAGTTAGCAAGATAAAATATTAGTCATTGATTTTCCTTGAGATATCTGTGAACGCATCACAAGACCAATTAAGTTAAGATTGGTGCTATAAAAAATAGTTTGTGGAGAGTTAATGAATTGTAGGGTCACAATTAAGTCCATTAATTAATCTAGAGATGGGTGACGTACATAAGATCAACATGCAAACATTTTGTTTGACCTAAAGGGGATTAAAGAAGATATGGAGAAATAAATTAAAGAATTTTGAGGTAATTCTAGTGAAATTAAGAGGGATTGACCAAGTTGGTGATGTTCTACTACTAAGTAAACTAGTGTATACTATCATTTTAAAAAAGTTTGTTAAACAAAATTAGAGTTTTATTTCAATTCTAGTTTCTTCAAAATTTTCAAGTCCAAATGAAATTGTTTTGAAAAATGGTTTATAAATTTGGATTCCATGTAAAAAATTAATAAATTTGTTATCAAGAAAATTCGAATTTCATTTTGAATTTAGAATGTCATAACATTTTGAAGTTTTGGCGTTCTTGGTGGAATTTTTTGCAAAAGCTATGAGTTTGGGATTTTTCTAACTGATTTAATCAAACTTTGATAGTTTGTATAGGTTTTAGAACACCCTAATTACCCTCATGAATCTGGGTAAGAGTCTCGAGAGGTTATTAGCAAGATACGGGGTGTAGGCTGAATTAGCCTAGGAACTTTTATGTGGATTGTAAGTAAAATGATTGTGATATTTATTTACATTTTGTTCCTATTATGGTATTCATTTATAGTCATTTTGACTGATTTATTTGTTGTACTATGAAGTCATGACTTGTTGTTCCATATCATTTCATGAGTTTGCTATCATGGCATTATTTGTTGATAAAGTGGTTTCATTGATTCTAAATCATATGCTATGTCATTCTTGATTGTTGAGAAATTTATCTAATTGAAATAGCATGCCATTAGGTAGGCGATTTATGGTATTGTAAATCCATTTTCTCTGTGCATTAGTTATGCAATCACATTGTTAGATTCCTAAACCGTGTCATTTCCTGAATTATTAAAGTAGCTCTTTTACCATGTAATGGGCATTTGTAATGATGAGAAGGCATCTATATGACCGATTACACCCTAGAGAGTGGAATAAGGCCGACGTGATGTAAGTCACAACTTACAAGCCCTAAATCATCACTGCATAGCCAAGTGTTAGTTTCATGTTGTTTAACTAAAGTAACTTATACCATGATTCTTTTTCAGCATAGTTGTTATTATTATGCTTTCGGATACTTGTTATATATTTTGGAATTATGAATAAATGTCTCTCAATGTTACTTTCTACTTTCCTGTACTCACCGTCCTTTTTATGACAATGGGTTCAGATCCAGTGAGTAGCAGAGACGCAAAGAGAAAATCAGCGACTACTTCTGAGCCACTAGTGTGCTGCTACATCTGATATTATAGATTTTTGGTTTTATTGTATGACTTATATATATTTCCTTTATATATACTTTTGGGGTTATATATATGGGTTAAGAGATATATTTTCCCAGACAAGACACATGTTAATAGATTATTATCCTCATTATGTTATATGTGTGAGCTTTGTTTTCCTAGTTTTCCAAACATACATAGAAATTACATTAATTGCTTCTGCTAACTTATTAAGTCAAGTGCTGAATAAGGTAAAGATATAAAAACTTTAATTAACTTTGAAATATTAAGTGACAAGAGAACAATATGTCGTTCATTTTAATGTTAGCTAGTTTGGAGAAAAGTTTGAAAAGGCTTACTAATACATTTTTGAGTCTTAAATGGATGAGATTAAGACTTAATGACGAGATTAAGTCGGGCGGTGCCTTGATTTGAGAAGGGGTCATCAGAGTTCGTATTAGAGTCAACTTTAAAAATGAATCAACCTATGAGTTTTCATAAAATACAAATTTTAGTTGTGGAAACCAGATGAACCTTGCCTAGAAACTATTAGTTGAAAAATGATGAAAAGTGAGAAGGGGATTTCTTATTTGTACATGTTATTTTCTATATGTATGTACAGACATATGCGTTATATACGTAGTAGTTGATTCACATTCCCTATCAATTTGCACACACCGATGACTGATTCATGCAACAGCAAGAACGCAGGTGCTAGTAGCACCACCTCATATTCCATCTATTAATGACTATCATAAGCTATATGACCAAGTTGCAACAGAGGGACAACACTTATCCGACTTTATTTCCATGTTGACAATTTATTTTGCACCATCAACATAGATACCAGCCGCACCACCACTACGACCCCCACATTACCTGCACTTACTTTTATAACACCGGTAGCACTAGTAGTACATATTATTTCATTGGTGATAGTATCAGCAATAAAGATAGTTGATATAGTGTCCTATCCCACTCTTACATTTTTTAGTTTGTCAAACGAGGTTCATTAGATGAAGAATTTCATTAAACTAAAACTAACTTATTTTATCGGACAACGAGGTTTTGAGAAGGTAGAGAAGTGTATCTTGTTTCAGGAGAAACTGCATAATGATTTGAGGATTGGGGATAAACTTTAGGCTAAGATTTTGTTGTATACACTATAGAGAGATGCGATGTTTGATGGCGTACGATGATAACTTCTGATGGAGATTTGAAGTCATGGGATACATTTAAGAAGAAGTTCTATAAGCAGTACTTTCCACCTATAATGATGAAAAGGTTGGGAAGAAGTTCATGAACCGAAAATAGGGAGCTAATAAGTTGGTGATGAGTTACAGAGACAAATACAACTATCTGAGGCAGTTTGCTAGAGATTTAGTAATAGATGGCTATGAGGATGTGTATCATTTTGGAGATGGACTAATATACGGTTTTATTTAATCTATTCGAATGCCAAAACCTTGGATTAGATAAACGAGTATCCACTTTCTTATGAGACTTATCATTTGAGCAAAGTTGCAAATGGGACACTATTAGGACCAGCGTTATCATTAGATCAGGTCACGGAGTTTGAGAGGAGGAAACAGAGGGGCAAGGAATAGAGGATATGGGAGAGAGGTTCTTAAGGATCAGGGGCAGCCATACTAGCTATACCCTACGCATCATATCCTGCTCCACTATAGAGTATAGTTGGTGGACCTCTCTGGCCACTACTAGTCAGACCTGCGCTACCAGCTCCTACTTTATCAGCATTTTCAGCACCACCAAACTTATGACAATAGTAGTTGGGTGGTAGAAGCTGAGGTAGAGTTCGAGATAGTTCCCGATAGGGGTAGAGACAGGCACAGGCGTAGGCCCAGGATCAGGCACAAGGAGCACAGGTCAATCACTCGCTATAAGTATGGTTAGGTTTAGCACAAGTTGAGGGATTGTCCATAGCCGTTATCACTATTTCTATAGCAAAATCAAAAGGGAGTACACATGATAACACATCCAAATGCGGATGCCATACGAGGACTTATTGAGGGTACGGATTCTATAACCAAGATGTACCATGACATAAAGAGACATTTATGGTGGTCTGGGATGATGGCGAACGTATTAGAGTTCATCAAGAACTATGGGATATGCTAGTAGGTGAAGGTGGAAGATTGTAGACCGAAATGGTTGTTATAGCCGCTTCACATTTCACGATGGAAATGGGGACACATAGTGATGGACTTCGTTAGAGGATTGCCAAGGACTACCAGATAACATAATTTTATCTAGGTATTTATGGACAGATTGACAAAATCTTTCCATTTCGTACCAGTCGCAGCTCATTACATCTTTTACCTATTGCGTGTTGATGTCACGTCATTCAGCACCAATAATAGTCCTAATTTACTGACTACTTGGATATGTTGTGAAGCAAGTACGGGATCAAATCCATAGAGACTAAGAAGGATTCCTAAGATATAACTAAAAGGAAATGGTGGTTTAAGAATCTAGTTAACCTCATCTAGAAAGATAAACTAAACAAATCATAGTAAACAATAGAAAAACACATAGATAACTTAAAATAATAATTTCAAGAATATAATAAAAACCTAGGTTGCGAGATCTTTTACAATTTACAAGTAAATGACTTAATCATTGGCTACCAAAAATGTCCATGATATTATATTCTTATAGGAAAGTTCTAGTTTAGTCACTCTATTTACCAAGGTCAATGTTAGGAACGAGTGACACTTTCATATACTAACTAGACTCGTTAAACCACCAGATATAATGTAGGCTTTCAACGGGCTAGCAGCCTTAGCGTTTTATGAAAACATTTACATTAAGTGATAACTAGCATGAAATATTATTCAACTTATACTTTGAATGTATAAGGGCACGTGGATTGTCAACAGACATGGCTCTATATGTCACCTAATATGAATCCCGTTCCTGAGCGTTAGTAGATTCACTAACCTAGATCTCCCACATAGACATATGCATTGGCCACTACATAAGCAAAGCATATTCAATTTAATTTAATTATAAACCAATAATTTGATGATCAATAAATTTAAAGTTACAAGCTTCTAATGAAAGGAAACTTCACTCTAAAGAACAAAACCACATGTCATCAATACTTGCGATTGTAGAGAACTCTCAATCCAATAAAGACTTAGTTGTTAATACATATATAAACTAATTACAACAACAAAATAAATTAAACAATACCTTCAAAATATGAGCACCAAAAATCTTGAGAGCTCCTTTCTTCTAACTTAAGAACTAGTAATTGACTAATAATTTTGGGTCTCCTTTTTGCATGTCTAACCCGAAATATTTATATGGTTGAAAATACAATGGAATAGATTTCACTAAATCTAAAAAGGCCATCAAATCCAAGATTTAAAATCCTTTGATTCATTCAGAGTCGTACGTGTAAAAAGCACACCTCTGAGGAATCATTGGTCAATCGCTATGATGTTGTGTTTTCTACCCAATTTGTTTCGAATCGAGGTTGGTGCCCTACGTACATACACAAATTGTTACTAAGGCATTGGGTGTATTTTAACTATTTGACTCTCAATTTTCTCTTGGGTATTCGTAAGGCTTTTCTTGTGTCTACATTCAGTGTCAAATCTTCAATGTGCTTAAATAAAGACTAGCAATTCCATGGTGATGTCTGACCAACGAGAGGCACTATGAAGGCACTGATCTTCTTTTGGATTTTTTCACTGATTCTTGTGGAAAATCTCTTCTTTTAATCCAATAGCCTATTTTTGTTGGCGCATGTGCCCTAGGTCAGTCTATAAACATTGTTTATATTATAATTTTAGTTAATAAAACTAAGGTTTTTATTTGCTATTTTATTTAACTGATTGCATGTTAACCTTACAATATGATATATGGGGATTTGTTGAAATATCCTAAATTTCCCTAGTCGGTCATTATACTGGGAACTATAATGAATAAATACTATTGTGATTGTTATTGATTGTCATGATCATGTGTATAGGGATACAAATTGAGATCATGAGTACTTTTTAAGGAACAAGGTACTAGACCGGCAAGCTATGAGAACACCACATGGATGAAGCCATAGGTGTTACTCATGATAAGTATATCATTTAGTCTTTGGACTTGAGAATACCACACACTTCAATATTATAAGCATGTTAATTTGACACAATCAAACGTTGTCCTCAACCGAACAATCATAAAGATTGTGATTAGTTACCATGTGAATAATATGCGAAGGTGTGTAATAAAAATAAAATGTGTCCCTTTCGTATAGAGATAGATATCGGTGAATCCCTAGATATGTTAGACTGTTAAATGGCCAAGTCCAAGTTAATTTTTATGATCAATGTCTCTTGGATGTTTTTAGTCTAACTAAAGATCGAGACTAGTATGATTGAATATTACGGGTGACTTCCATGCCTTATGTTTAATTAAAGGATATCATACGACAAAAGGATATGATATATGTTATTCATTAGGTTGTATCAATTTTTATATTTATACTACTTGGGTAGTCATAATGTCTTGCTAGAGACCACTTATGACTTATGTACCACAGTCGTTTTGGTTCACAACCAACTTCGCATGAAGCTATTGGCTCGCAGACAAAGAATGGCTTTGCGCAATTACTATTGGTCCAGAGTAATGAATTTTATATGATAAGATTCATGGCTCAAAAGCCCTTACAATTTGTTATACGATAACTTATTAATCGGGACGTATGTGTAATATGCTTGAATTGCCTAAATACAATAGTAGTATTACGAATATGTTTTTTAAGTAAGCTTATCTACACATATAAATAGAATTTGAAACCCTAAAAAGAAATAAAAATTTTGTTTTTACTATTTTTGAGTTCTCTGGATTTAAAGAGAGAAAGAAAATGTTTTAAATTTCTCTTAGGGCTCACACTCTAAATTGTGGTCATAGTTCATGTGTGGATTTTTGATAGAGAATGCATGCTTGAATGACTTAAAGATCAATCAATTAAAAAAGGAAATCATGGATTAAGGTATGGTTTACTTTTGTAGATCAAGTTTAATATAACAGATTTTCGATCGTGTTGAGGTTTTTTTTAAAAAATTTTGAATTTTTTGATGTGTATGAACCCCAAAACATAACATATTTCATCCTAAAAACATAAAAACAAGGATTTATTAGTATGAATGATGATAAAAGTATTGAAATTCACAATAAAAGTGTATAAAGGCATGGCATGTCTGACAACTTATCAAATACCCCAAAACTTAGACAAGTGCTCATCTCGAGCAATGGAGTATAAGATAATCAACTTGTATACATATTACAATTCAGCTCCACTAATGCCCAACTCCAATTTAAATGGTTTCATCCAATTCATTTCAACGAACTTGCCAAATGAAAATACAAAGACTCAAGTAAAGCAAGTTACTTTGAGTCAAATATTTCAGCCACTTTCCTGAGGAATACTCTGCTATACTCGAGGCTTTGCTAAGACTAAAGTAATCTATTAATCACGAGTGACCTCAGACTTTTAACAAGCCAAAAACTTACAATCTTTAAATAGGGCATTGACTACCAAAATCTCACAAATTAAAACTTACATAACCATTCAACTGACACATTCAAAACATCATTTGGGGTCAATAGGACTTTTTTCAGGTTATTATGGTTGGTCTGGGGTAACAAGGAAATGGATATTGAAAGATTCAAAGCATTGGAAAAACTTACTTAATCGAGCTACAAGCACCCGAGCTATGTATTTTTATTTATGGAGTTTATATAGACTTCCGCCTTTATTCATTTCATTTATTTATATTTTCTATTTTTCCCAAATATTATTTTTAGTACAGCCCCTGCTCCATTTTCAGTGGATTCCACTTTTTTCTCACTTTTACCACTAGATTCCCCACTATGTTTCCTATGGAACATGTAGGACACTCTATTTTTTTATTTAAAAACTCATGTTTGCACTTCTCAATTTTGCTATGATTAAGTTAGCCTTCCAATGTAGATAAAAGATTATAAGGCTTTTGGGTTATGGGTTTCATGATAGATGATGAAGGAATTAGGTGGGTTTGGCTCAAGTAGGCTAATTAGGGATAAATTATAGGTAGGCCTAGGATAAAGGCTAAACAAACACTACCTATATCCTCCCCCAAACTTATTCTTAAGTTATACACAGTTTTAAATGGATGCAAACTTATTTTGGAATCTAAAGTTGACTCTTATTCTATTGGACCTTCTACTCGCTTTCATATTTAGCATAAAGCCTCGACTCCTCACTAACACTCGTTGGTGTAGACTTAGTCAGTAGACCAATCATAAGAACATTATGTTTCACCTATAATCTACCTATGGTCATTTCCATTTTATGGAATTCATCAATTCAAGTTGAATTCGCAAATTATCAACCTTTTTTTAAAGTTAGAATTGGGATTTAGGCTAAAAATAAATGGAAAACAAAAAAATGAAAGAATTCACTAGTTATGGAAATGTGTTAAACATACCAATCCATCAATCCATGAAATAAATGAAATTGTATTACATGTATTTCACCATAAATTTTGAAAAGATTTTAAGAATCACAAAAATTTACCGAAAATCCTTACAGTTCATCCATGCATTCCATCTAAGGGCATACTTGCATACCTTCAAACTTATTCAGAACCTTGTCCTCAAGTTTCAAGAAAGTCTGACTATCATACATAATCCAAAAGAACAAGTGATATCGAAATGGAAGTAAGAAACAAAATTGAATGAAGAGATAGGAGTAGACAACAGGTAAATGCTATTAGACAAAAACTTGAATTCTTCATTTAACAAATTAAAAATAATCATTATTACTACACTCTGATGAATAGTCAACTGACAAGTCAGTATGTTGAGTTTCTCAAGCTTAATCTAATTGTTTTCTAACTGTGGCATTCGCCACTTATTTAAAGTTGTAAATAGCTATTCATAATCCTAACCTACATCACAGGGCTGCCCCTCGGGAGCACGGGTTTAACGTTGATGGCATGATGTTCTCAACCTCTATTCCTAACAGGATGATATATCAGTACCACAAACTCGATCATTGGGAATCTTACGTTATCAAAGTATGAAACTAGTAGTGTTTGCATCAAGTCATACTCTTCAGGAAGGGTGATGACTTTCCTATCATGCATCAGAATGATTTTTCGTGTCATCTTATTAAGACCGCATTGCTTTCCATATAATTCAATATCTTAGCAGAATGCAAGAAAGGCCTCCCTAATATCAAAGTATGGTTCATCGATTCTGAAGTGTCAAGAATGTAGAAGTCCACCTTATAAACGAATCGAGTAGCATAAATGCGGACATTCTTCTTTGTCTCGACTGTGATGATGGTCTTACCATTTCCCAAGGTGGTTTCTAATTTTTCAATGTTCATGGGTAGAATCTTGGCTCTCTTGAAGGATGATAAAAGCATGACATTGATTTCAACTCCGGTGTTAAGCGGTGCATCCTCAAAAGTTTCTCCATTGATTCTCACAAAAATCTCTATAAGGCTTGGATCCTCCATTTTCTTGGTCGGCAATAACGCTACTTTCTGCATTGATATCCCTTTTTTTGCTTATTTTTCTCCTTAGCCTTTTGTACTATTTGTGTTTTTTGCTTCCTCCAGATAGAGACCTCAACTTTCTCTGTAGCAGTTTCCACTTTTCTACTTCCTACTGTGTTCTCTTAAGTCTTCTCCCCTGGCTTTTCCTTAACCCGCTATTCCTATTTTGGCTTGCTGATAAAGTCATGAAATATAATGCCTTACTGATATGTTCTATATGATAATATGATGCTTCAATTGGATCCAAGTTAACTCCGTCTTTTAAGGTCCTATCAAAGTCTTTATAAAAAGGCTTCAACTTATGTTTGTTCACCTTGAAAGTCTTTCCGCTCTCCATACTTTGTATTTCAACAGCACCATAAAAAATGATATTAGTAACAAGAAATGGACCCACATCTAGACCTAAACTTACCCTTAAAGATTTTTAACCTAGAATTGAAGATGAGGACTTTTTGATCTATTACAAAGGATTTCCTTGTCAGATGATGATCATGATAAGCTTTTGTTTTATCCTTATAAATCCTTGCATTCTCATATGCATAATTCCCAATCTTTTCTTATTTTGAATCTCATTTTTGGTCAAAACCAATTTCATTGTAATTCATGTTACAAAGTTTGACTACCCAATATGCTCTATGTTCTAACTCTATAGGAAGATGGTGCATTTTTCCATAAACCAACCTATATGGAGACATTCCAATAGGTTTTTTGAAAGCTATCTTGTATGCCCATAATGAATCATCAAGGCGCATACTTCAGTCTTTCCTTGATAGGTGAACAGTTTTCTCAAGGATGGATTTGATCTCCCTATTAGATAATTTTCCTTAACCATTGGCTTAGGAATGATAGGCTGTAGATGTTCTATAGGTGACATTTTATTTTCTAAACAAAGACTCTACAATCCTATTACAGAAGTGAGCTCCTCTGTCACTAATGATTGAGTGTGAAGCTCCAAATCCTGAAAATTTGTGAATTTAGGAATTTGACCACCGTTTGGGAGTCATTACTTATGGTGGCTTGGCCTTCAGCCCACTTTAAGACATAATCCACTGCTAACAAGGTAATTATTCCCATTAGAAGGTGGGAATGGACCCATAAATTCAATACCCTAGATATCAAAGAACTTAGAAAAAAACATCTTAGTCATTGGCATTTGATCTCTTATTCATAATGACCTATACTTTTGACAGTTAGGACAACTTTGGATGAAGATATAAGTATCATGGAACAGTATGGGCCAATAAAATCCATATTCCAAAACTTTCCTAGCTATACGCCTTGGACAAAATAACTGCCACATGCATATGAATGATAGTAGGATAAGATGGAATGTGTTTTCTGCTAAGTAATGCATTTGTGAATCATCTCTTCTACGCAGAACTTCCATAAATATGGATCATCTCAAAGATAATGTTTCAAATCATACAAAAGTTTTTGCTTTTGGGCACATGAGTAGTCTAATAGTACTTGCTTGGTGGCTATATAGTTAACAAGGTCAGCATACCACGAAACTTCAAAAGACACTTTATGAACACGGTCATCAGGGAACTTTTCATTAAGAGTAGTAAGTGGTTCTCCGTTCTCTAGGTGACTGAGATGGTCTGCCACTAGATTCTTGACACCTTTCTTATATTTAATGGTAAGATCGAACTTTTAAAGTAAGAGTATCCATCTTATTAGTCTAGGTTTAGACTATGTCTTAGAAATTAGGTAATGCAAAGTTGCATGGTCTAAATAGATAATGACTTTGCTACCCAACAGATAAGGCCCGAACTTTTCGAGTGCATAGATAACCGTAAGGAGTTTTTTCTCTGTGGTAGTGTAATTCATTTGAGTAGCATTTAAAGTTCTAAATGCATAATAAATCAGATGAGATTCCCTGCCTACTTTTTGTCCTAACACGGCTCCTACAGCATAAATATTCATGTCATGCATAATCTCAAAAGGGAGCAACCAATTAGGTGCTTCAATGATTAGGGTTGAGATGAGTGCAGTCCTTGAAAAAATACATTTTACATTCATCATCAAAGACAAATGGAACATCGTTTTGAAGTAATCAACCCATTGGTTTGGCTATCTTGGAAAATCTCAGATGAACCGCCTATAGAAGCCTGCATGTCTTAGAAATGCATGTATCTCTCTCACAGTGGAGGTATAAGTCAAGTTATGAATGATCCAATTTTACTAGACCAACATCCAAACTTCTAAATGAAACAATGTGACCTAAAATGATTCCATGGTCTACCATAAAATGACATTTCTTGTAGTTGAGAACGAGTTTATTTCAATGCATCGAGACAACACTTTAATCAAATTTTCAAGACAATATTCAAAAGAATCTCCATAAATGATGAAATCATCCATGAAAACTTCAATGAGGTTCTCAAAAAAATCAAAGAAAATGCTTACCATGCACCGCTAGAATGTTGCAGGTGCAGCATAGCCTAAACGGCATGCGTTTGTAGGCAAATGTTCGAAAAGGACAGGTGAAGATGGACTTCTCCTGATCTTTTACTTCAATAGGAATCTGATGAAACACTTAATACCTGTCTAAACAAATGTAGTGGGATTTACCAGCCAAACACTCAAGCATCTGATCTATGAATGGAAAGGGGAAATCATTTTTCCTTGTGGCCGGATTGAGTTTTCTATAGTCAATACAAACTCGCCATCTATTTCAGACATGGGTAGGCACTAACTCTCTTTGGGCACTAGTCACAATGGTTACTCTAGTCTTTTGGGGTATTACTTGCATTGAACTCACCCTCTTACGATCATCTCTGCATCAAGAAGTTTCATAATCTCTTTCTTGATTACTTCCATCATAGGAAGGTTTAGTCCAATTTGAGCTTGCCTCAAAGTTTTGCAATCGTCCTCCAAATGTGTTCTATGTGTGCATATGAAAGGATGTAATCTTTTAATATTAGCTAGTGTCTATCCTATCTCTTTCTTCTAGTCTCGTAGGATGCGTACTAGTCTTTCCTCTTCCAGTTTCGAGAATGTGCTAGAAAAGATTACTATAAGTGATTCATTCTCACGTAAGTAGGCATACTTCAAGTGATCAGGAAGTTCATTCAAATCAAGCTTTGGGGGTATGTCAAGCGAGGGCTTGAGCTTAGAGCCAATCGAGAACAAATCCATAGGGACAGGGAGTTCGGACAAAAGTTCATAAGACTTTATCACCTTAACATCATCTTCAACATCTTTGTCGATTGAGTAGATGTAGTCCAAATCATCAAAAGTCACTCTTTGATAAACGATTGAGCTCAACGAATCTCCCGTAGGATACTCGATACTTGCTTATACCAGTGGATCAATTGCATCCAAAATATACAGGGGTGATACATTGTACGGATGTTTCATGGCATTATGAATATTGAATTGCACAACATTTCCATTAAACTCCATAGTCAATGACCCATTTGCAACGTCAATTTTAACCTTTGTCATTGTCATGAAAGAGCGTCCTACTAGGATTGAAGTTGAATTGGGGAATTGTTCCTCTTTCATGTTTAGGATGAAAAATTTTGTTGGTAAGTATAATGATCCTACAATGAAAATGATATCCTTTAAGACTCCCACGGGATGTACAACATATAAGTCTGCTAACTAGGTCACTATCCTGTTTTCCTTGAGTTTTTTTGTAATTGAGAGACTTAAACATAGAGAAAGGCAAGACATTTATGTGTTTTTCTAATTCTAACATTGCTTTAGAGAAATGTTTATCATCAATAGTTATTCGCACGAAAAACATTCCTGGATCCTTGCACTTAAAGGGAAGTTTCTTTAAGAGAATTGCCGAGATAGGTTCACCAACGAAGACTTTTTCACGTCCATGTAGTTTAAATTTGTTGCTACATAACTCTTTCAAGACCTTGACAATCCTAGGCACATTGATTACAGCACTTAGCAAAGGGTTATTAATCTATACTTTCCTAAAGGTGTCTATGATTCCTTTGTCTTGCTCCTCTTTCTTTGATTTTGCTTGATGCTGAGGGAATGTAGGATGAATAATAGGTTTGGTGATTGGTTCTACCTTAGGTTTCTCAGGTGGTGCACTAGTGACTTCTATTTCATACTAAGCCTCTAATTTTACCTCCTTTGGTTTTCTTGGTAGATCTAGTTGCTTGGGTCCCTCGAGTTCAACTCCACTCCTCAAAATAATTTTACTAGCCTCAACAAAGTACTGAGTGTGTAGTATTTCTTCCCTGTGGGTTCGAGTTTCAAGTCGTGACTTGCTCGATCTGCTTTGGCATCTCACCAAGTCTTGTGTCATGCTTTGACTACAAGACTGAAATAAATTTCGAGGTTCTCCATAATGACTATTTTAACCTTAATGGGTGATTTTTCATGCTTCTAGAACAATTGGATGATGGCCCCGAAAGCCATAGCTCTTATCATCTTGTCCTCTTTCCTAAAATGATCTTAGGAATTGCTTAACCATATCAACTTGGCATCTATCTCTAAAATGTAAAGGATAATTACATGTAGTATATGTATACTCTAAATAAGTTCTACAAGCTTTGATTGCCCCTGATCCTAACATTTCGCTCTTAAGTCTATGCTATCACGAATTGACTCCAGCTTTAGAGGGTGTAAATTCTTATTCCCATTAAATATTGTATCCACCCACTATTTCTCACCATTAGTTAGCTCTTCATAGAAGTTTTCCAACCATGATTTCATAATGAAATAGTGTTGCGGGCAAGCATGACGGAGTCTTTTGAATCTATCCCAATACTTAAAGAAATATTCACTTTCTTTCACGTAAATGGTGGAGACTTATCTCTTGATAGAGGTAATTTTACTTACTGGCATATATTGTTCTTCGAATTTAAGGTGTAAATCCTTCCAAAAATGAATGGATCTAGGAGGTAAGTGGAATAATTAATCCAGAGCATGACCTCTAAGACAAAATGGAAAAGCCTTCACCTAAATGATATCAGGCTCAACTCTTGTAGGATTCATACCTGCAACAAACTATTCGAATTCAGCTAGATATTTATGTGGATCTTCATCATCTCTTCCAAAAAATGTTGGAAGTTTCTAAATAAGTTCAGTTTTTAACATGAACTCTCTAGTAATGGCACCAAAAATTGATGTCAGTTGTTTAGCACCTGAAGCTACAACTAAAAAGAAATAGAGATTTTGATTTCTAACTAACATCATCTAGAAGAGATAAACTAAACAACTCAAACTAAACTATAGAAAAACACACAGATAATTTAAAACAACAATTCAAGAATATAGTAAAAACCTAGATTGAATGATATTTCACAATTTACAAGTAATTGAGTTAATCATTAGCTACCAAAAATGTCCATGTTATTAGGTTCTCATAGGCAATTTCGAGTGTGGTCACTCTTTTTTCCATGGTGAATGGTAGGAATGAGCAACACTACCATATACTAACTAGAGTCGCAAAGCCATCGTATATACCGTAGGCTTTCAACAGGCTAACAGCCTTAACATTCTATAAAAACACTTACTCTAAATGCTAACTAGCATGAACTGTTATCGAACTTATATTTTGAATGTATAATAGCACATCAATTGCCGACCGAGAAAGCTCTATTTGTCACCTAACATGAATCCCCTTATCGAGCAACTGTCGATTCATTGATTTAGAAATCCCACACCTACCTATGTATTAGGCAGTACAAAAGAAAAATAAATTCAATCTAATCTAATGAAAAACCAAGAGATTTATGATCAATACAACCAAAGTTACAATATTCTAATTAAAGGAAACTTCACTTTAACGAACAAAGTCTCATGTCATTAATACTTGCGATTGTAGAAAACTCTCAATCCAGGAAAGAATTAGTTGTTAATACACATATAAATTGATTATAACAATAAAACAAATTAAACAATACCTTAAAAAGAAGAGCACCAAGAATCTAGAGAGCTTTTATATTCTAACTTAAGAACCAGTAATTGAATGATAATTTTGGGTATACTTTTCGCATCTCCAACCCTAAGCATTTATATAGGTTGAAAATACTATGGAATAGATTTTACCAAATCCAATAAATCAAATGAATATGGGATATAAAATCCTTAGATTCATTTAGCTCATAAGTATAAAAGGCACGTCTATAAGGAATCACTAGTTAATTGCTACTATGCTCTGTTTTCTACCCAATTTATTTCGAATCGAGTTCCAGTAATGTACCAGTGCCCTACGTATACACAAATCGTTGCCAAGGTGGTAGGTTTATTTTAACTCTTTGACTCTCGCTTTTCACTCGAGTCTTTGTAAGGCTTTTCTTGGTCTATGTTCAGTGTCAAATTCTCAATATGCATAAGTAAAGCCTAGTGATTCCATGGCTATGTCTGACCAACAAGAGGCGCTATGAAAGCATTGTACCTTCTCTTAATTTTTTAATTGATTCTTGTTGAGAATCTCTACTTTTTGGCAAATAGCCTATTTTAACCCTGAAAACACAAAAACATGGATTTATCAGTATAAATGATGATAAGAGTACCAAAATTCACAATAAAAGCGTATAAAAACATAGCATGTCTAATGACTTATCAAGTGTATTATTTGATATAGAGATTATCAGGCAGCACGAGGTACCATTGACAATCACATCAAATAGAAATGCTATGTATACATCTTGGATGTGGAAAAAGATGTAGGAGCAGCACGGTATGCGCCTACAGTTCAGCACAGCTTTTCACCCTCAGATAGATAGACACACTGAGAGGTTTATTTAGGTTCTCGAGGATATGCTCAGAGCTTATATACTTGAGTTTGTCGAATCTTCGAAGGAGTACCTACCATTTTTTGAGTTTAGATATAACAACAACCATCGGCTAGCATTAAGTTGGTGTAATTTAAGGCTTTATATGGTAGACCATGTCGCTAGCCATCATGTTGGGTTGAGCTAGAGGACCGAGAGTTAGTAGGGCCTATAATTGTTGTTGATAAAACATACAAGGTTTGACACATTCGTCAAAGGCTTAAAAGGGCCCAAAAGAGGTAGAAGAAGTATGCAAATATGTATCACAATGATCTCACGTACATCGATGGAGCCTTTATGTATTCGAAGGTTTCTCCTTACAAAGATCTTAACAGATTTTATTTAAGGCAAGTTAGCACCAAGATTCATCGATCCTTTCAAAATCAAGAAATGGGTCTGGAAAGCCGCTTATTAACTTCATTTACCTCCACTGATGTCAGAGATTCATCCCGTCTTTCACATTTCTGTGCTTTGACTGGCTAAATTGAAGGCAGACATATGATTGATGGTTGACTTAAGCGAGGATGTATCTTATGAGGAGTAGCCAGTACAAGTTTTAGAACGAAAGGTACAGCAGTTGAGAGGCAACTATATCTCGAAGGTGTAAATGGTAGTTCCATAGTGACTCGAAACTCACTTGGGAATGGGAAGACTATATGCGAGATAGGATTCCATGCCTTTTCGAGTTAGCTATAACTTTGACTTGAGTTTTAATTTCGGTGATGAAATTTCCATTATTTGGGAAGATTTGTCACTGCCCAAATTCTTAATCCTAGTTTAATTTTTTAATCAGGTTCATTAGCCCATGACATGGGGCCCACAACAAGATATGAGCACTAATTGGGGCATATGGCAGAGGTATATGTTAGATTTGTTGTGATGTATGCCAAGTGTATTGTATATGTGTATACTACTAAGTTTCTCAAACTTTTGTATAAATGTCGAGACTCGAGCGGGGATATGACTCGAGATGCGTGTCGATGTAGAACCAGGGTAAAGAGTGATATGGTAAATTTAATTTAAGTTAATGTTGCTTAGATAGCTAATTTGATGTGGTTATAGTTTGATTTACATTAATAAAGCCTAAGCTAGAAAAATAAAACATTTGTCATCGATGTTCCTCGAGATACGTGCAAAATTATAAGAGCAATTGTGTTTCATTATGTGTTATCACGGAATAGTTAGTAGATAGTTAATGGATTGTGGGATCACAGTTAAGGCCATTAGATTAATCTGGAGATATGTGATGTACATAAGATTAAAGGCTAAAAATCTAACCTAACTTAATATATATAAGATTGAATGAGATAAATATGCAAACATTTCATTTGACTTAAATGGGAGAAAAAAGATCTAGAGAAGGAAATTTTCAAGGCTTGTCTCACTAAACCCTGCCTTGTTCTGATTCCCCTAATTAGGTATCAAATCCATTCAATTAACTTCAATCTAAAAATAATTTTGATTGCAATACCTAATAATGTTCCAAATCCTACTTTACATCCTCAATTAAACTCAATTCTTGTTTTATTTTATTAGAGAAAATTAGAAACCCATATGAATGTCTTTCATATTTTTATAAAAATCTCGATTGCACATCCCTTAAAAGTGGCCTACCAGAAAATTCACTTAATAAACAGCATAATGGGGAGAATCCTAATAGGACTCACAACTCCCCATAATTCATAATATTTGTCAATTTAAATCATTAAAAGTAACTTGGGAAACATTTATAACATGTTTTAGAGTATTTCACTTCATACACTCACCTTAAAGCCCAAAGCAATATATATATATATAAGCAATTTAAAATAAGAATTAGTCTTTTAATTTGAGAAACAAACACTACATTCTTCGATATATGTCCATTCTTCCTTATCTTCACTGAACATCTGACATCTTCAAAAACAACTTGATTATGTCAGGTAAGTAAATTTCTACACTGCTCTGTGCTCTTGCAAATGTTAGTCTGAATACATGGAGACATGCAATTGCATTTGCAAATAACAAGACATTTATATAACGATGTGAATCATTTTCTTCATGTTTCCTAACTATACTCGAACGTCAACTTCCAAATATAGTTAGAGACAGTATTAGGAGTTCATGAAATGCAAAGGCAATGTGTCGTAATAGATTTTCGAGCCAAATGCATCTACTCAATCACCCGCATTTACTACTAAACTTAGGGAAATAGATGCTAAGTATGACTACTACTAGCTTAGGGAAATAGCTAAAAACAATCTAACCATATCCCTTTCCATCAATTTATGCTCACCAAAAAACTTGTGTGCCTTGGATCTTTCGTGTTCTAGTCTATCAGGTTAGGAAACCAAGCCCCGAGTCCCACTAGTGAGCCATAGCACTAACAAGCCATCGTCCGGAATGACACAAATGCATGACCAAGAATGATGTGAAATGCAGACTAAACATAAATGCAGGTATAATGATAAATTCCAAAAATTGACTACTGTAAGGTTTGCTTACCACCAACCAACTTTGAGCTTAATTTTTGGGGTCCTTAGAGCATCGGATCGCCTTAAAAATGATTCTAATATCCCCCTACATACCCAATTATATTTTGGGTCAAGATTTAAGTGAAACCAAATCACAAAACCCAATGAAAACTGAGGCCAACGTACATTTAAGAACAGTTTCCAAAAATATTAGTTTATATAACTGTTTCAACTAGCTTTCAACTAGCCAACTTAGGGTAACTTTTAACCTTGAAAACATAAATATTTTTCATGATGACATAGAAGAAACTTGTAGTACTCATGTCCTACTTTCAATACGCTCTGAGAACACTCAAATCGGATCACCTACGGAGAAGTTATGAATTTTCCAATATGACCAATCAATTTTGCAAAATTTATTGATTTTGACTTAAAAAACTTCCCCAAATCAATATTTTCGCAATTAAACCCTTAACCCTGAACAACAAACACCACAAACACCACTCGATACGAATACGAAAATATTTCCACAATTCGAGGATTCGAATTGGATCAAAACCAATAATCGATTCATCTAGAAACCCAACGTAAACAAATATCAACTATAAACACATCCAAAATAGTTATCAATTAAATCACTTTGGTTTAGTTAGTCAAAAACCTAACCTACGCTAGTGGGATTTATTTCAAATTGGTGCATATCAATGTAATATACCAATTCACAACAATCCATACCAATTTATATCAAAACCCCTGCAAAAAAAAATTGAGAAATCATGAGACTTCAAATTGAATTCAGAAAATGGCCTAAATTGAGTATTTACCAAAATTGGGGGTTGAATACCTATTTTCCATCATAGAAACATAGCTCGAATAGACCATTTTACGCGCTCTAAATTTTTGAAGAAAGAAACAAGGAAACAATGTAACATTAGGAGATTGTGGAGCGAAAACCAAATTAAGAGGTTTTGAAAAGAACGGTCTGTTCGTTCATTTCAATTGACATCAAATTTTCTTTTGTTTGTTTTTTTATTTATAAATAAACACTTAGTTGCTTCTTAGTAGCTTAATTTCATTTAATTTATTACTTTTTGAAATCCCTATTTTGACGTGTTTTGGCTTCTGATGCTCATTTTTAACCTGATTTTTCACCAAATTAAACCCAACACTCAACAAAATAGTCCATCTTCATAAAACACCCATAACACTGGTTTGGTCACACCAAATTCTAAAAAAATTTAACTTTGTCGATAACATACTGAACCTTTTTGGACTGATTTTCTTGCCATACTAAACCAAACTTACACCAATTTGGACCCAATCTAAATCTCAACCACCGCCAACCAAAATAAAGCTTAATGTAAGGTCTTGCATTAACTTATTTCTCATTTTATAATACCATTGATCCCGACATGCACACAAACCAAGTCAAAATCTTCATGTTAGGATTAACACTTGATTAATTACTTTTTAAGCAACTAATAATTTATTTTCACTCGTGCCCTTCAGACACGTCCTTGTAACCGTACGTATGATAAGCTAAGGATATACCTCAACACACCACAACTTCACTACAAGATACCATATGCAGACTAAGCACATAACGTACAAAAATAAAATATATATTGTGATCTCTTGTCCATAATGCATAGGTCCCTCCTTCAAAACTTAAGCTCAAAATAAAATCTAAAAATACTTATTAGTCCTTTAATCGAGTTTATGAAATTCTCGGATTTCACAATTATTCCCAACTAATTAGAAATTTCTTCCTTGAAATTCAAACTTATAGGTAACTAAACCAAAAGAGATATGACAATATGATCATTCATATACAATTCTTTTAATTCAAACTTGTAAAAACCATTTCCTAGGTGAAATCGTTAATTAGACCCAATCACTTTGGTTGTATTCAACAACTTAGTGGTAGAGAACATAACATTTCAACTTTTCATTTTGAAATCCTAGGTTTAATAAAAATTCATAACAACTTCTCTACCAATCCTAATATTTTATGAATTTTCGACGAGTTAAACGATCAAATTTATGGAATATCCGATAACCTTACTTTTTCTACTACTTATTTCATGCCTTCAATCACATTCAAGCATCAATATTTATCAAGATCTTGACTATCTTTTTTTCGATTAAACTATTTTCATTCTTAACTGAATACAATAGCATAAACTGTTTATAATTCTTTCCCTATCCATCAAACTCTAGTATAAACATCCCAATTTGTTTTTCATGACTGATAATCTTTTATTTGAATTGCCAGTTGTTCAATTCTTAGAATACCATCAGTCTAAAATTTTATAATGATGCAAACAATATTTGAGCAGAACATTGGATATAAAGTAGAGTTGCTTGTCTATCGGATCCATCACCATTCCATTATTTCTCCACAAAAACCTGAAATTACACAAGTCATCCCGTGACTATAGATCTTTAATTACACCTTCCATCCCATGACAAGAGATCTCAAATTTCAATTCTATTTGAAAATAAAATTGGACACATCGTGCTACTTTCACTAATTCTCTAAATGTCTACTCATAATATCATTTAGATTTGTGAACAAGAAAGCAATTACCAATTGCAACTCATCAGCCATTTCTCTTAACTTTTCCCGTGACTAGTTATAAAGTTAATGACTTTTCTATCTTCTTAATATCATTTTCTATTCATGAGTTCACGATAAACCCCATTCTTTCATATTACCAATGTAGTCAAATTGATTTTTATTATTTCTCCAATTTATGAGATTTTCCATCATCTCGATCTTAATCAATAACTGTTCGCTAGACTTCTCTCCTCACTTGAATAGAGACAATAATCTTTATCTTGAGTAGATATACACATTTTAATAGAGATTAACATATTCCTTGACTATACTCTCATAGTATAACTTTTAACTTGTATCACATAAAAGTTTATAAATATGTTTTCCCTTTTCCATCTGTACTCAATACATACTTTTGAATTATCTTAGTTTACGATGGAAGAATATTAAATTCTTCAAACATACCTTAGTTGGATACACTGTACTCTACTAAGCATTTCAAACCAATACAAATAATACTTACTAATTAAGCTGTAAGTCATGCTTCTCTTTTCATTTCTTTTATATCTTCACTATCATACATGTGTCTTACATCACCTCCAATTTAATATAACTGGTGCTTCAAAACTTCGCCATTGACTTATCACGTAGTATAGCAATACATTTGAACCAATATACAATTTATTCACTAATATCAGTTCTAACTACTTTAATTCAAAACAATAAACATTTGGAGTTCAACTTCTAGTAAGACCATAGTGAAGATATAGTATGTTTTATCAAACTTATAGTTTGAGATCCTAAATTTTATCAGTACTTGCTAACCTGAAATTTTTGTTCTATACATATGTGAGAGTTTATGGACCATTTATTTGCCTATACTTACGCTTCCAATTGACTGTGATGAAATTTCATAGACTTTTTAATTCCAACTATCAGTAATTCATTCAAATATTCAAAGACATGTGGGGCCCTCACACCGTCTTTTACGCTGTGAATGAATCATGATTATGAAATGAATTTACTTAGAATTTTAGTCATGCATGTGATGATCCCCGTTACCCACAAGCCAGGCCCCGCTCAACCTAAGCCCACATGGACCCCTTGAGTTAGCCTTTTTGAGGTCAACGCAAACTCAGTCAGCATTATAATCCATCGTTATTAGTTTATTCATAATTTTATGTTAATTTATTAGTATTTTTTGCAAGTTTGACAATTTAGTGGAAGTAATTAATAGCTTAAATAACTCAATATGTAAGAAAATAACGAGTTAGACAACCTACGTGTGGAACACTATAAACATATCAAACTTGTACATCAAGTTAATAATGTAGAGAGTGTGCAAAAGCGATATACAAGTCATATGCATCTCTCAACCATAAATAAGTATCCCAAGTGTGATAAAATGACATATATAAGTAATACAAAAAGTCAAAAAAGAAACCTACAAAAGTGAGTTAGGGAGGGCCGCTTTGATGTCCTCAGAGTAAATCACCAAGTATCGGTGCCTTGTTTTTGCTCGATTGTTGATCTGCAATTTTTCAAACACAAAAATGATGAGTCTAGTAAGTAAAAGTCAGTAGGATCTAAATATTACTTCAAAATAAATAAAGCAGTATGAAATTCAA
Source organism: Stephania yunnanensis (assembly GCA_039657365.1). Taxonomy (NCBI): domain Eukaryota; kingdom Viridiplantae; phylum Streptophyta; class Magnoliopsida; order Ranunculales; family Menispermaceae; genus Stephania; species Stephania yunnanensis. Next base: position 34,768,620 of record CM077590.1, on the reverse strand, counting down.
GTGGATAGAAAGAAAGCCATAAAGAATGCATGATAAAAAGACTAAGTAACGAAAGTAAAATGAGAGATGAGGGTCAAAAGAGTAGTAGGGAGGTGCCCAAGTAGTCCAAGACCACTGAGTGCAGGTGCCACAGGGTTAGGGTAGTAGAGTCACGGTAACGCTAAGCATACTTGGGTCCGAAGACGCGACAGTGCCTGCTATACCTAGACCATCACGAATGCGGAATATCGACGGTGCCCCGGATAAAACACATCTCATCCCAACTAAATAATCGAGTAAACCGAGGTCATGGCTCTGATAGCTAGCCGACAATTAGTTCATGAGAGACACCTTCTTGACTCACTTGGCCCTCGGACACTCATCGAAGTAGGGATTCCAAGGAAGGATAACAGTGCAATAATAATATGTAAAGCTCAATAAATTACTGCACATTTCTCTACTGGTTTTACTTAACTCAGATCAACGCTAACTCATGCTCTTGCGGCTTTGATATACGTTCCAACCAACTCCCCGACGTCCAAATCTAGCTAGCTAGGTACCTGGTGTCCATTCTGATTGATGATATACTTGTTAGAGTCAAGAAGTTGTATTTACCATCATTATTGATAAGGTAGTGTAATTGTAGTCTAACTTGCACATTTGTAATTTTACACTTGGTGTTCTTAGTATTTAGTTATTAGGATTATTATTGTGTGAGCAATAATATTGACATATTGGTGCGAATCAATCTCATTTTGTGACTTACAAACCATTCAAGTGAATTTGGGGTATAATGGCTTCTTTTATCCATTTCAAGTCCTCAGTAAGCACTTAACTCGACCAAAAGTGTCCGACTTATTTATTATTATTCAACGCACCTTAATAATTGTTTTTGAGTGTTATTGAACCATTTAGGATCGTTAGAAATCATTTCAAGTTGGTTTAAAAAATTAGTTTGCAAAGCAGTCCTTTAAGGACTTCAAATTAATTACTTGAAAGTTAATTTTCCTACAACTAGAAAAATGGCTTAAAAATAAATAGAATTTCTTAAAATCCTAGAGGTTGGTTCCGTGATGTTCAAACACTTTAAACTAAGGTTTTCAAGTAATAAAATCTCATTTATAAGTCCAAAAACTCAATTTGCAACTCCAAGAGAGATTTCAAGTCATTATTTGTAAATATGAGATTTTTTGTTGAAATGGGACTTGAAAATTGAGTTAACATGCCGAAAACCACAAATGTTGACGGACACCTTAATAATTGTAATAACTTGTTTTGGTAATTTTTGTCTGATTCCAGCATCGTTTGATGCCCAGAATGTGTTTATACCCATTTCAGCTGAAAATAATAAAAGTGGTATCCCCACAAATGAAATCTGATTCTCAGCCAATTTTTGACAAATTATAAGACTTGATTCTTGAATTCTAATGATTCTAGGATGTTTTTCTTTCTCTAAACCTTCCAACAATATGTCGAGCGTCAAAATCCAAGCTAAAACGAAGGAGATATGGCCCGTTTTATGAAAACTAGTCAAATTGGTCCGAGGCCGCCTAGAACGTGAGGTGCGCTCCATGTTTTAATGGAGCGCGCTCCAATGTCTGACAAAACTATAGAAATGTAGCTCTATACTCCTAAATCACCCAAAACTCATTCATCAAGTCCTCAACCTTACCATATCACTAAGACTCAATCAAATACCATTTTGGTAGTTCAAACAACATAAGAAGACCATTAAATATCATCAATCGAGTCAATTAGTCATGTATTTCCATTAGAACTACTCAAGAACATCAATACCAAAACTTAATTCAAAATTGATTCGATCTTTATGAAAGTGTTGTCTAGAGTTTTAAACCTCATTAACAATCAAATACATATCTACTAAAAGACCACTTTAATGTATGACATTGACAATCGAAATTAAGACATAAATCTCCATTTGAATCAAGAAAGGTGGTTTATATGCTTACCTAGGGTTGGATTCTTAGTGCAAGATTTCTCCTCCTATCATGAGTGACTCTAATTATGTCATATCCTTCCCCAAATTCTCAGCAACAATGGTGCCCTACTCACTTGTTCTCTCAAAAATATTGAAGTTTTGAGGTTAGAGATGAAAAATTCACCCTAAGTCCTCCTTATATATCTTGGCCCATATTAACTCATGGTAATTGATTAACCTCGTCTTAGAATTTTTAAGAACATATAAGGTTTAATCTACATCACATACATGCACCCTTAGATGTCCACTAATTCATTTTAGGGTTTTTAGTTTCTTAGATCCTTAAGATCATCTCGAGGTTCATAAGATTACTATGGCAACCAATTCTAGAATTGAGCACCACCTGGCCTAATCCCGTCAGTAAGCCCTAATCTCGCTATATAGGACTTAACAAGGAATTATTCAGCCTTTCAAAAACCTCATTACTTACCCACTATTTTTAAAATAGACATTTATATATCCTATTTCAATTCGTAAATTAGAGTTAATTATAGTTTTTCTTAAAATCTTATTCAGTGAAAGGCATAACAAATTAGCGGAAGCTTTTAATGTGATACCTAACAATTTTCAAAAAACACCAAGGAAATAAAGATCACATGCACGTATACATAAATATAACAAATGGTGATAATATATCATCATATGTCTGGTCAAGGTTCTAGTCTCTCAACCTATAACAAACAACCCCAAAAGTATATGAAATACAAAGTAATTCATCGAAATCAAAACCTACAAAATTTAGTGTAGCAACACTCCACTGGCTCGGAGGTAGTCGTCGATCTTCTTTTTGCCTGGCTTGCTACTTGATGATCTGCACACACCATCATAAAAAGGATGATGAGTACATGAAAGTAGAAAGTAACACTATGAGATATTTTTTCACATTCCCAAATATGCAACAAATATCTAAAAGCATGATAATAGCAACTATACTAAAAAGAGAAAATGCAAAGAGATACTTTAGTTAAACAAAATAAAACTAACACTTGGCTAAGTAGTAATGATATGAGGTCGGTCGACTGTTATCTTCATCACATCAGCCTTTTGCACTGTATAAGGATGAAGATGAGCTCTACATCAATGTGAATGTCTGAGCAGTGTTTTTTGCATTTATTACCTTTAATTGGTGCCAATCACCTGCGATATGTACTATCCAACAACCTCGGGACCCATACCTCATGATGTTATCCAAGTTATGCCTGCCAGCAACCCCAAAACTCATTTCTCGTGTGTTGCGCAAGATAGTGGAGAGATCTCGTAAAACCCAAGAAGTCAAGTGACCCCCGTTTGTTAGCCGGCCCTTCTATCATAAAATGGCCTTAGATACAAAACTAATTTCATATTTTAAGGGATAACATGGTTTGAGAATCCAATAAAGTAATTTCACACCTAATGCACAATGAAATATATTCACAACACTATGTAACACCTACCTAATATCATGTTATTTCACGGACCACATGTAGTAACAATCAAAATGACATAGCACATGATTTGAAGTCAATGAAATTACTCAATCAACAATCTATACCATGAAACAACCTCATGAAATGAGAAAGGATAATAAGACATGGCATATGGAGTATAATGGAAAATCAATCCAAATGACTGGAAGTAAACAAATATATAGTAATGAAAGTTAATTAAATATCTCAATCAGTTTACTTACAATCCACGCAATTTCCTAAGCTATTCCGGCCTCCCAACACCTCGTATCACATATCCAAAGTCTTGAGACTTTTTTTTAAGTTTCTAATATTAAACTAATCTAAATAAACTGGGTTTAGGTCAACCCAAATTGGTTTGGGAACCTTAACCTCAAACAACCCCTTAAGACAAAACAATATTGGAATTTTAGTCATATATTGCAGCGCACTTTTAGGCATGAAATGGTCCAAATCTCATCATCTTCCCTAATGTAAAGTTTTTTGTTAACCTAGCTTTTGGATAAGATTTGGTCTGCGTAATGTTGATTTAAAACGAAGGTGATATCGCAATTTTACTAAAAATATCTCAAATTGGAACCTAATCTGACAAGCAAAACTAGAAAATCCATTTATCCCAATCTATAGTTTCATGATTCGTGACTTTTTATCAAAAGGCAGCTAACATAGCAATACTAATATACTAAAAGATGAGCTCATTTAGATGAGTAATTAGGAAGTTATGCCACTTACAAACTTAGTTTCAAATATCTCATAATGCATTTAATCACCTATTTGTTGAGCATTTTTTTAGATGAAGATATTTGAACTATAAAATTTCAGTTGGATAATCTTATTTCTCTTTGAGTTAGCTTTCAAATTCCACCAGATTGGGTTCATTTTGATTGAAAATGAGCAAGTTATGACCAAATTACATAGGTTGGCTCATGATACAATAAGCAAAATTTCCATTTTGGACATAAAACTTCAAAAATTTATATATTTTTTATTTCAAAACAAATTAAAAACTTTTCAATAGCTGGATTATCAGCTTTAAATGATGAATCGAAATATATCGACTAATTTCAATGACTTAATAATCTAGCCTCTAAAAATGGCCAAAAACCAGAACAGGTTTCAAATTTAAATAGAGTTATGTGTACATAGTTTGATGAACACCTATCTTGACGAACACCTCTTACTCCAAACTCACTGATTTCTCCTTGATCTTCTCTAATTTCCCTTCTTCTCCAGCAGTCTTTCCTTCTTTCCTAAGAAAGCTTACTTAGCTCCTAAATTATTGAAATGAAGTTGGTTTGATTACAAGAGTTGATCTCTAGCATTCATATGAAATGGATATGGTTGATAAATAGTCATTGATTCTCATGTGCACATGTATCTCGAGACCTATCTAATGATGTACATATTGACATATTTCCCACTTACTCAATCTAAGAAACACCATGTGTAACTCGCATGGTGTCTAAATGTGTCAATACGTATCTCTATGATCATCACATAGCTATTATTTTATCTTGCTAACTTAGGTACATTAAATATATAATCAAGTATAGCCACATTTAAAATACTATTTGAGTTACATTAAGCCTAAATAAACTTGCCAGTATCACTGCCTACCCCAATCCCACGTCGGCACGCATATCAAGGCGTGTTCCTACTCATGACTCTACACCTATACACAAGTAGAAGTGACTTAGTAATCTACACATATACAATACACTAGGCATACACCACAATAAATATATCAGATACCTCGGCCCTCTCGCCACAATTACGTCATGCATCTCGATGCGGGTCCCACGTCATGGGTTACTAATCCTGATTAAGAAATTAAAATAAGATTTAGAATTTCAAGCCATGATTATTCTTCATAACTAATGGAGATTTTGTCTCAAGATTAAACATAAAATAAAATTATACATGTTAGAAATGGTATGAAAATTTATTTCGCATATAGTTTTCCCCCTCCCAAGTGAGCTTCGAATCTCGATGGAATTGCCACTTGAGAAAACCTTCAGGATAACTTGCTTCTCAACTATTGTCCCCTCTGATCTAGGATCTGTACTAGTTTCTCCTCATAAGACACATCCTCGATCAGGTTGATCTGACTTAATTCAATTGTCAGTCTCTTGCTTGCCTTCGACTTGTCTAGTAGAAGCATAGAAATATGAAATACTGGATGAGTCCTCAACATCTATGGAGGTAACTCTAGCTCGTAACTAACCTTTTGAATATTTTCTCAATCTTGAAAGGTCTGATGAATCTCGGTGCTAACTTGTCTTTCTGACCAAATCTATGAAGACATTTTTGAGGAGAAACCATTAGATACACAAAGGCTCCTTCTTTATATGTGAGATCACTGTGATACGTGTTTGTATACTTATTCTACCTCTCTTAGGCTCTTTTAAGCCTCTGGTGAGTCTGTCGTACCTTTTTCGTGTGAGCAACAACAATTTAAGGCCCTACAATTTCTCGGTCCTTTGTGTCAACCCAATAAGATGGTAAGCAACACGGTCTGCAATATAAAACCTCGAAAGGCATCATCTCAATGCTAGCAAGATAAATGTTGTTGTATGCAAATTCACATACGGTAGGTACTTCCCCCATGACCAACAAAACTTAAGTATACAAGCCTTGAGCATATCCTCTAGAGTTTGAATTAACCTTTTAGTATGCCCATCAATTTGAGGATGAAAGGCTTTGTTAAATTAAAGATGTGTACCATACTGCTCCTGCATACTCTGCCACATCCTGGACATATACATAGCATCTTTGTTTGACGTGACAGTCAATGGTACCTCATGCAGCCCAATAATTTCATTTTCAAACAATACACTCAATTAGCCAAATGTGTAGTAAGCTACAACTGGTATGAAATCAGCAGATTTTGTCAATCTGTCTATAATCATTTAGATAGAATCATGTTGATAGGCACTCCTAAGCAATCATCTAACAAAATCTATGGCTATGTATTCCTATTACCAATGTGGAATAGGAAGCGGCTGTAACAATCCTCCAAGTCTACGATGCTCAGACTTCACTTTCTGGCAGATCCTATAGTTCCTAATAAACTTCGATACGTCCGCTCTCATCCTAGGCCACCAAAAATGTTTCTTCATGTCAAGGTACATCTTGGTCCTACTAGGATGAATATTGAACTAAGAACAATGTGAATTCTGAAGAATTTCATTTATCAGCTATACTACTGTTGGTATCCATAATCTGCATCTAAATCTCAGGCAGTAATCTATCGTCTCCGCCTAGTCAGTACAATCAATACCTTAGGCCAACTCATTGAGTCTCGTGTAAAGAATGTCGACTATCTAAACCTTTGACACTCTGTATAGACACCGTTTGAAGCCTCATCTATGTACAAATCATCACCCGAGTGTCGATAGGAATATCTGACTGAGTCATTATCACCTCTGCCTCGAGTAATCCATACTCATGCGTAATATGGCATCTAACAACCTCAACATATCTAGTCAATATCCTACTCAGTGCATCAGCAACTATGTTAGTTTTTACTAGATAATACTTTAGAGAAAAGTCATAATCTTTAAAGAATTCCAACCATCAGCGATGTCTAATGTTTAGCTCTTTCTATGTGAAAAAGGTATTTCAAACTCTTATGGTCAATGTAGAGTGTGAATCTCTCTCCATACAAATGACCACTCCATATTGTCAAAGCTAATATTACCACTGCCAAATTTAAGTCATAAGTGGGATAATTCTTCTCATGTATCTTCAGCTCTTTGGATGCATAAGCCATCGTGCCTCTGTCTTGCATCTACACATAACCTAAACCCGCATAGGAAGCATCTGTATATATCGGGAATCGCTGTCCGGCCTTAGTAATATCTGCACTGGTTCGATAGTAAACAATCTCTTCAGCTGAGCAAATACCTCCTCGCATTCCTCAAACCAATCAAACCTGATGTCTTTCAAGGTCAATTTGGTCATTAGTGAAGCAATCATTGAGAAATCCTTCATGAACCTATGGTAATACCCTGCTAATCCTATAAAACTTCTGATCATTATAACTGATGTCGACGTTGGCCAATCCATAATAGCTTGAATCTTGGGTAGATCTAAAGCGACGCCTACAGCTCCAACAACATGTCCCAAAAACTTAAACTTTGCCAGCTGAAATTCATACTTCCTAAACTTGGTGTAAAGTCAATGCTCCCTCAAAGTCTGCAACGTCTCCCAAAGGTGGGGCTTGTGATCCTCTCGAGTCCTCAAGTATATCATTATATCATCGATGAAAAATATCATGAAACGGTCAAGAAATGGCCTCATTACCAGGTGCATCAAATCCATAAACATGGCATGAGCATTAGTCAAACCAAATGGCATGACTGTAAACTGATAGTGTCCATATCTCGTACTAAACGTTGTCTTGGACCTATCCTCAACCTTGAGCTTAAGCTTATTATACCCTGATCGTAAGTCTATCTTGGAGAAATATTGTGCTCCTCTCAGCTGAACAAATAAGTCATCAATCCATGGTAATGGATACTTATTTTTGACTGTGACCATGTTCAACTGTCTATAGTTAATACACATCCTCAAAGTACCATCCTTCTTCTTCACAAATACGACTCGTGCTCCACATGGCGAAATAGAAGATGTAATGAATCCTTTCCGTCATAAATCCTATAGCTGACTCCTCAACTTCTCCAACTCTCTTAAAGCCATCCGGTACGGTGACATAGATGTAGGTCTTGTGCCTGGTAACAACTCAATAACAATATTTATCCTTCTCGGTGGTGGTAGACCAGGTAAGTCCTCTAAAAACTTGTTTGGAAACTCACATATAACTGAAATCTCTTCAAGGTTGGGTATATGACTCTCTACTACTATGTGTAATGATACTAGAGTCTCCATCTCTCTACTAGTCGCAAGTTGACCTCTGTGCTATTGGCTCTCGATATACTACCATTATACTTGAACATCGGACCCTTTGGGATCTCAAATATCACTATCTTACTGAAAAAGTAGATATGAGCATGATACGTTGCTAACCAATCCATCCCTAACAATCCGTCAAAATCTAAGAACTCGGAACCCTGAAGTCTGCAAGTAACTCTACCCCACCTATCTCTACTAGATATTTCTCAACAAGACAATAAGGGTAAACCTTATCCCCGTCTGCAATACTCAAAATCAAATGTACGCTAACTCTATCCGGTGTCTACCCTAAGATACCTATCATGCAACCCGAAATGAAAGATACTGAAGAAACCGAATTAAACTGAACATATGAATCTCTACTACAAATTGAAATCCTACCCTCAATGAGTCCTCAGATGGCATCAGCATCTAGCTGTGCTACCATATGTAGACCCTCTCGACTTTATGGTGGGATCACGACCATTGGTTGTAGATAATCTCTAATCATATGTCTGACCTAACTACACCTACAACAAATGATCAGCCTGCGCTGACCTTGAGCTTGATCCTGGACCTATCCCTGTGACTGTCTCTATCAAGAATCATTTCGGCCTCTTCGTTTACCTCTACTTCAACCTTCAGTATCCTATGAAGTTTCTCTTGAGATAGTACCCACTTCTTGATCTTCTCAAAGTTCCTCACTCTATCAGAGTAGGCTGGCTAAAGTCTGACGAAGTCCTCGCAAGCTAGACCTTGACTAATATGTTGGAAGATGAGCGTGGGGGATGGTACAATCTTAGTTGCCTCTACTACGGGTGTGGTTATGACTGGAAGGGTGAGCACCACTTGAGTAGCTACAATCTTTGATCTTATTTTGATCTTCCATGTGCCTTACTAGTTAACGATGTTCGGGACACCAGTAGCTTCATATAAATCGCATATATATACATATAGAAAATATCATCTACATATAAGACATCCCCATCTCACTTTCACTCACTTCCCTACTAATGATTTCTATGCAAAGATCATATGGTTTTCTACAAGTAACATTTATGTTTTATTGAAATTTTATTTGTTATTTGTTAGAAATGTTTGCCTCTTATACCAACTGTAACTTTACTATCACATTATAGAATGACAATATTCCACAACCTAAGCCCTATAAAGTATGGCTCTCTTAAGCTTTATAATCTTAGGCTTTGATACCACCTGAGACAACCCCTTATCAAATTAGAGCACCACCAACCTAATCCCGTCATTAAGCTCCAATATCACCAAATAGGACTTAACAAAGAATTAGTCATTCTTTCAAAAACCTCATTACGTACCAATTATTTTTCAAATAGACATTTAGCTATACCATGTCAATTCATAAATTAGATTAAATTAAAATTATACTTACTTAAAAGTTTATTCAGTGAAAGTCTTAACAAATTAGCAGAAACTTTAAATGTGATACCTTCGAATTTTGGAAAAAACTTGGGAACTAAAGATCACATGCATTATACATATATAAAACAAATGGTGATAATATGTCATCATGTGTCTTGTCAAGGTACTGGTCTCTCAGCCCATAATAAACAACCATAAAAATATATTGAAGACATACAAAGGTAATACATCAAAATCAAAGCCCAGAAAATCTGGTGAAGCTACACTCCATAGATCTTCTCTTAGCCTTGCCTGCTACTCAATGGATCTGCACCCACCATCATAAAAAGAACAGTGAGTACAGAAATGTAGAAAGTAACAATGAGAGACATTTGTTCACATTCCCAAATATGCAAAAAGTATCTAAAAGCACAATAATAACAACTATGCTAAAAAGTGAACATGCAAAGTAGTAATGATCTAGGGCTGATCGGTCGTGAACTTCATCACATCTATTTTTCCACTATATAAGATAGAGCTAAGCTCTACATCAATTTCAAGATTTGAGCGGTGCTTTTTGCCTTTATAACCTTTCACTGGTGTCAGTTACCTGTGATATATACTTGCTAACAACCTCAGGTCCCAAACCCCATTATCTCAACCAAGTTATGCTTACTGACAACCCTGGGAATCATTTTTTGTGTATTGTGTAAGGTAGTGGAGAGGTTTTAATCACCCTGGAAGTCTAATGACCCTCTTATGTTAGCCAGACCTCTATCATAAAATGGCCCTAGATACAAGAACTGCTTTCATATTCAATAGATAACATGGTTTGAGAATCCAACAAAGTAATTGCATACTAATGCATAATAGAAATAGATTCACAATGCTATGTAACACCTACTTAATAGCATGCTATTTCACTTACCATATGTATTAAAAATCTAAATGACATATCATATGATTTGGAGTCGATGAAATCATTTAATCAACAATCTTTACCGTGAAGCAACCTCATGAAATGAGAAAGGACAATACGTCATGGCATATGAAGTACAATGGCAAATCAGTTCAAATGATTGGAAGTAAACAAGTAAATAGGAATGAAAGGTAAATAAATATCTCAATCAGTTTACTTACTATCCACGCAATTTCCTAAGCCATTCTAGTTTCCCAACACCTTGTATCATGTATCCAAACTCAAGAGACTCTTCTTTAGGTTCCTGATATCAAACTACAACAACAACAACAACAACAACATAGCCTCAATCCCAAATTAACTGGGGTCGGCTACATGGATCAAACTTTTCTATTATGCTCGATTAAGTGCAATTGATGGTGAGCTTTGCAAACCATTCAAATCCCTCTTAATTCATGCATCCCATGTTAACTTTGGTCTGCCCCTACCTCGTCGAATTTCTACAATTTCTATTGAGTCAAGTTTTCTAGTTGGGGCATTTGTAGGCCGTCTTTGCAGATGACCAAACCATCACAACCGCCCTTCCCTAATATTTGTATCAATTGGTGCTACCTTGTCTTTTAATTTCTATATTTCTCATTCTATCTTTACGAGTTTTACCACACATCCACCTAATCATCCTCATTTCTGCTACATTTACTTTATGTAATTGTTGTTGCTTTACCGCCGAACATTCACTTCCATAGAGCATAGCTGGCCTAATTGCGGTCCTATAAAATTTTCTTTTAACTTAGTAGGAACATGTCAATCACAAATCACCCCTGTTGCATTGCGCCTTTTCTTCCATCCAGCTTGAATTCTACGTGTGACATCATTTTCAATGTTACCATCATTTTGTATGATTGATCCTAGGTATCTAAAGTGGTTTGCCTTAGGAACTTCTACTTCCCCTAATTTTACCACTCCGTCATCTCGATGTCTAGTGTTTACAAACTCACAGTGCATGTATTCAGTTTTCGTCCTACTAAACTTAAAGCCTTTAGATTCTAATGTATTCCTCTAGAGTTCTAATTTCCTATTCACTCCATCTTTACATTCATCCACTAAGACAATATCATCTGCAAATAACATACACCATGGTATATCATCTTGAATATGTCTAGTTAGTTCATCCTTAACTAAAGTAAATAGATATGGGCTTAAAGCCGATCCTTGATGTAGTCCTATCGTAATGGGAGATTCTTTTGTAGCTCCTCTAAATGTCTTTATACTCGTTACTACTCCATCTCACATATCCTTAATAGTGTCTATGTATCTAGCATGCACTCTTTTTCTTTCTAGAACCCACCAAAGAACATCTATAGGGACCATATCATATGTTTTTTCTAAATCTTCGAATACCATATGAAGATTTTTTTCCCTATATTTTTCTGACAATCGTCTTACAAGGAAAATCGCCTCCATAGTTGACCTCCCAAGCATGAAACCAAATTGGTTCTCTAGTGGTTTCTCTCCTTAGCCTATTGTCAATTATCGTCTCCCACAGTTTCACAGTGTGACTCATAAGTTTAATTCCCCGGTAGTTTGAGCAACTTTGATTGTCTCCTTTATTTTTGAAGATTGGCACAAGCGTGCTTCTTCTCCAATCCATTGGCATCCGTTTTGATTTTAAAATTTTATTGAAAAGTTTTGTTAACCAAGTCATTCCGATTTCTCCAAAGCATTTCCAAACCTTTATGGGTATTTCATCTGGGCCACATGCTTTCCCTATTTTCATTCTTTTCAATGCCTCTTTAACTCTTACAATTCTAATATTGCGCGGTATCAACTTGGACATCATTAAATAAACTATCGAAGTAACTTCTCCATCTCTCTTTAATATCCTCCTCGCGCGTTAAAACATTTTGATTTTCGTCCTTAATACATCTTACATGACTTAGGTCTTGTTTCTTTTTATCTCGTAATTTGCCTAGCCTATATATATATATATTTCGCCATCTCTATTACCTAACCTTATATATAAATCTTCCATGAAATTTGTTTTAGCTCGCATCTTCATCTTGACACTTAGGTATTTTCCTATACATCTCTCTTTTAGTCTTAATTGCTTGTTGGACATCCTCGTTCCACCACCATGTTTCCTTCTTTGAAGGTCCCAAGCCCTTAGATATACCTAATATGTTTGATCCCACCCTCCTTATGCAACTACTCATTTCTAGCCACATTGTATTAGCATCTAAGTCAAGATTCCAAACATTTTCCTTTAGTAGTTTTTCTCTAAACTCTACTTGTTTACTATGTTTTAGGTTCCACCACTTTATTCTAGGGTCGCTAACTCTTTTATTCATATTATTACGTTGTGTTATCTTAATATCAACTACTACTAACTTATGTTGGGTACTAAGTGCTTCACCAAGTATTACTTTGCAGTCTCTACTTAGTTTTCTATCTATTTTTCTTATTAAAAGAAAATCTATTTGACTCTTGTTATGACCACTACTAAAAGTAATTATATACGACACCCTCTTCATAAAACTAGTATTTGCTAAGACAAGATCATATGCTGTAGCAAATTCTAAAATTGATTCTTCTTCTTCATTTCTACTACCGTAACTAAAACCTCCTTGAACTCTCTCAAACCCATTGTTACTTACCCCGACATGCCCATTTAAATCTCCTCCAATAAACACCTTTTCATCTAATGGTATACTCTGCATAAAGCCATCCATATCATCCCAAAACTTATCGCCTAATCCTACTTATGGTGCATATGCACTAAGTATGCTAATTTTTTCGTCTCCAATAATTAATTTAACTAGGATCAATCTATCCCCCATTCTTTTAACCTCTACGACCTTATCCTTATAATCATTATCCACCACAATTTCTACTCCATTGCATTTTCTATCTATACCAGTGTAGCATAATTTAAACCTTGTGCTTCCTATGTCTCTACTCTTTTCTCCTACCCATTTTGTTTCTTGGAGGCAAGCAATATTGACTCTCCTTCTAATCATGGTATCTACTAGTTCTATTGACTTCCCCATAAGTGTTCCTATATTCCATGTTTCTAAACGAATTTTTTCTCCCCTTTGTATTTGTTTTTCTTTTCTTTTTCTATTTTGTCTAAAAGCTCTAGTGTTCGTATCTATGATTTTGTTTTTGTTTTTGTTTTTGTTTTGAACTAGCTTCTTTACCCACACCCGTCCTTTGTGTGGGAACCCTTGCTCATTTTTCTTCACATCCGGGCGACGATGTAAGGGACTAGCTTCTTTACCCACACACGTCCTATGTGTGGGAACCCTTGCTCATTTTTCTTCACACCCAGGCGGCGATGTGAAACACACCCTTGCTCATTTCTCACTACACTCGGGCTCCGATGCAATGCGTCGCTAGGTGGGAACGCCCCAACGTTTATATAAGTTTCATCCATTTCATGAAAAGTGACAAAAGTTTTGCGCTGGTTGTCAACCTATCGCAACCCTCCTCCATTTTCCAAGAATGGAAAATGAGCTTGGGGCCTCTCTCCCTCATTTTTCGGGTATGAAAAGTGAGTTTGCGACCTCCCTTACCCATTTTTCGGTATGAAAAAATGGGCGTCAAAGTCCTCCTCCTTTATCCGGACTTGGGACAGGCTATGTAGCGTACATAGTGTACAACATAGGTTGAGTTGTTCCTGATATCGAACTAATCCAAGTAAATTGGGTTTCAGTCAGGTCAATTAGGTTTAGGAATCTTAACCTAAAACAACCACTTAGGACTAAATAATATTGAAATTTTAGTCTTATATTGCAATACACCTTTAGGCATGAAATTATCCAAATCTCAACATCTTCCATTATACAAGGTTTTTGGTCTCTAACTTAGCTTTTTGAAAAGGCTTGGTATGCATAATTTCAATTTAAAAGAAAGAGATATCACAATTTTACTAAACACGACTCAAATTAGAACTTTATCTGACAAGAAGAATAAAAAAATTCATTTCTCCCAATCTGTATTTTTAAAATCAGTAACTTTTAGTCACAAGGCAGCTAACATAGAAAATAACATAATACTAAAAGATGACCTCATTTTGAAGAGTAATTAGGTAGTTATGCCATTTACAAATTTAGTTTCAAAAATCTCATAATATAGTATTACGGTAGGATAAAGTTGTTCCTCTTTGAGTTAGCTTTCAAATGCCACCAGATTAGGTTCATTTTGATTTAAAATGAGCATATTATGACCAAATTACATAGGTCGTTCACGATACAACAAGCAAAATTCCATTTGGTATTAAAACTTCAAAAATTCAAATCTTTTTTATTTCAAAAACAAATTAAGAACTTCTTAATAGCTAAACTATCATCTGCAAATGGGTAATCCAAATATATCAACCAATTTCAAATACTCGATCATCTAACCTCTGAAAATGGTCGAAAATCAGAATTGGTTTCAAACTTAAATAGTGAGATGTGTACCTAGTTTGATGAACACCTAACTTGATCAACACCTCCTATGCCAAACCCACTGATTTCTTCTTGATCTTCTCTAATTTCCCTTCTTCTTCGGTAATATTTTCTTCTCTCATAAGCAAGCTTACTTAGCTCCTAAGTTATTGAAATGAAGTTGGTTCGATTACTTAAGTTGATCTCTAGCTTTTTATATGAAATGGATATGGGTCATTAATAGCCATTGATTCTCATTTGCACAAGTATCTCGAGACCTATCTAATGATGTACATATTAATACATTTCCCACTTACTCAATCTAAGTAACACCTATATGTAACTTACTTGGTATCTAGATGTGTCAATACGTATCTCTATGATCATCAAATGGCTATTGTTTTGACTTTCTAACTTATGTACATTAAATGTATAATCAACCATAGCCACATTTTAATCACTATTTAAGTTACATTAAGCCTAAATAAACATACCACTATCACTCTCTACCTCAATCCCACACCGGCATGCATCTCGAGGTGCGTTCCCACTCACGTCTCAACACCTACACACAAGTAAAATTGACTTAGTAATCTATATATATACAATACATTGTGCATATAGCACAACAAATATAACATATACATCGGCCCTCTTGCCTCGGTCATGACATGTAACTCGCTGCGGGTCCCACATCACGGGTCACTAATCTTGATTAAGAAATTAAACTAGGATTTAGAATTTCAGGTTGTGACAATTGCTCATTTCACTTTAGGTATGTTAATTGCTATTATATTTTATTTAGAGACTTTATGTAAGCTACATCAATCCAACTATATCAAAAAATTCTTTTTAACTTAGCCTATATTTTGGTTAACTTAGGCATATTTTTTTATATCACATTAAAATTTAAGTTATTGTTTAATCTAGTATTATACCAATATATCCTACACCCTACGTATGCATGCATTCCTAAGAGAACCTCGACCGAAAGTCCACTATGATGGAGAAATAGATAGGCAATGTTTTTCTTTAGATAAATGTAGATAAAATATGACATCAAACAAATATAAAATACCTCGATGTCGACTCCCAACAGTTGATCAAGTACGCCACATCATCGTAAGTCCGCATTTGAGTCTTGTAGTGACACGTGGCACGAGTTAGAAATTTAGGGTCGTTCCTGCCTTCCTAACCGATAATATTTTCATTTTTGAAATTGAAAAAACTTAAATTAGAACTTACTGGAATCAAAATAGGTGAGGGAAGTGCTCACGCATATAGGACTCCAACAACTTGGTCAGTTCCTCATCCCCATGATGTTGCCTCATGACAAGTTCTGAGGGGATTTCCTTATTCCTCATTACCTTTGCCTTATGATCTAATATCTGAATTGGTTGTTCCTTATAGGTAATGTCCTCTCTGAGGTCTATCTGGCTCAAATCAACCATCAGTCACCTACCTCATCTCGACCTATCCAATTTAAGCATAAAGATATGAAACACAAGGCGAATCCCCACTAACTGTGGTGGTAGCTATAATGACTCGTGCCCTGTGACGGCCCCAATTTTTCGCAAATTGGGCTCCGCCCGGCCTAAGCCCACGTGGACCCTCGAGCCAGTCTCGCAAGGCCAACGAGAGCTTAGTTAGCCTTCCAATCCATTATTATACGTAAATTCACATTTTTCAGTTGAGTTATTAATATTTTTCAAGTTTTACAATTTTATAGCGGAAGCAACTAATACATTCAATAACTCAACAAAAATATCAGGGAGTTAGGCAACCTAATTGTGGAACCCAGTAAATATCATCAGAGGAGAGTAAAAATACAAATAATAAAAAAATCGCCTAGCTATGCAGCCTTTCCTTTGCTACTTGTCCGCGGCTCTGCACTCGGTCAAATATAAAAATGACGAGCCCAGGTAAGTAAATCCAGTAGGACATATATACGACATTTCGAAATATCCAAAGCAACAGTTCATGATATCCAAAGCAACAGTTCATGATATCCTAAGCAACAGTTCATGATATCCAAAGCAGTCAAATTCATGCAAAACGAAAGAAATAAACACGCATGAATATACAAGACTGTAAACAATCCATCAATGAGTGATACTCCCAAGGTAGATGTATATGTCTCCCCAATTACTCTGAAAGACATATACATCTTCTATGTTTCCCCCATATGTGCGTGAGAGCGAGTTAACCCCTGCGAACTACACATATGGGCATATTATTTTCACTTCTAATGTAGATGTATATGTCTCCCCAATTACTCTGAAAGACATATACATCTTCTATGTTTCCCCCATATGTGCGTGCGAGCACGCTCGGCGAACTACACTAATGGGCATAGTACTTTCACCTCCCAGCTAGGCGAGCAAGCTCTGCGACTGCGACTGGCAAGGCAAGCAACCCTTGAACCCCCAAAGTAGATGTAAATGGACACCAGGCGAGCAAGCTCAGCGACTACGAATCCATATACATCTTCTATGTTCCCCCCATACGTGCGTGCGAGCACGATCAGCGAACTACACATATGGGCATAGATTTGTAGTGAACAACAATAAGTTATCACAAAACAGTAAATAACCACAGTCAATGGATAAACATGAAATACTGTATAGGTCCCTAACTGGTTTACTTACCTCGAAATTCGCGAACCTCAAAACGGCGCTCGCGTCTCGATTTACGCATCCGACACCCGACTCCTAGTCCCTGGTGCCCATTTAAACATTTTAAGTCTATTTTACTGAAAATCATTCAATTCACAACTCAAATTAGGTGAATAACAATCACTTCCATCGCGTCGCATTTCGTCGAAATCGCGCAACCGACGACACATACGCCATCGCGCGCTCATTTGCCTCGCCGCGCGCGCGCGCCATCTGCTGCTGCACTGCTCGCGCCATCGCCGCCTTGGCCGCCGCCACCGCTGTCTGCGTCGCCGTGCGCATGCGTCTTTGCTTGTGCGAGCTGCCGCCGTTCTACGCCTCGCGTCGTCTTTGTTCGCAGCCGGTGGCCGCCATCGTCGTCGTCGCTGCGATTTCCGATGCACCGCCGCCGAGATGCCGCCGCCACCCTGCCGACCGACCGCGCGTCGCTACCCCCACCGCGCAGCCGCTCCTCCCGCGAGCCATCGCTCGCGCCACCGTCGCTCTCGCGACCGCCTCTGCGCGCGTGATCCGGGAGCCGGCCGTCGCTGTTGGGCGCCGTCTTCTTGGGGACGCCGCCGGATCTCTCTCGCTTGGTCGAACTCCTTCTCTTCCCCTTCCCGATCACTCTCTTCTTTCCTTCTTCTCTCACGCGAGCTCTCTGTTGCTTCTGATATTTTTTTTTTTTTTTTTTTCAATCATTATCTCTTTCTTTATATATATATATATATAATATATATTATATATTTAATATATATTATATATATACATTTTCCATTTTTGATTTCAAATCAAAATGTCCTCGAGATTCGTGCAACGCGCATCTCGAGGTAAACTCAACAACTGAGCAGCGCGCATCTCGAGGCACCAACCCCGCCTCATTTTCAAATCTCAATACCCGCGCTACACGCAACACGAGGCATATCCAATGCACATTTTAAACCATATAGAGCCATTATTTTGGTCTCACGTCGGCACGCGACTCGAAACGCGTCCTCGTTTATATTTTGGCTCACCGAATTTCCTCGCAAAATTAGCATTTTCATCGCAAAGTGGATTCGGACATACGTGTTTTGACGAGTGGGTCTCACATACGACCTTGACTTGACACGTGGCACAAGTCAAATTTTCGGGCCGTTACAGTCTTCCCAACGAATTAGAATTTCGTCCTCGAAATTGAAACAAATCTCAAATGACCATGGTCTATGAAGACCCAAGGCCATACCCGCCCAAAGCCATACTCGCCCAAGGCCATACCCCCATCATACTCTGTAGGGCTGGGCTCCTCCGCGATAAGCTGGGCTCCTCCGTGACGAGCTGGGCTCCTCCGCGACCTCCAAGCAAAGAACGCATCATCTGTCTCCTCCAATCAATATATGCCAGGGCAACCCTCGCAACATATATTGGAATACCAACGAACATTTTAATTTCACGATCCACCGTCACTAACATACGTATATCTGTTGTATGCCTGCGAGAAATGTAACTCAGTCTCACTACCCGAGTGAGTTTCAACCCAACTCGTACCCTCTATCGGGTTATGATGGATAGTAGTCGGGCATGACGTGACAATAGCATGCATACGTTTCTTACTCTACTATACCTGTGTCCATACGCCCATCCAGATACATTGAAATCTCGCTTCAATTGGAACATGTCCATTTCTTTTCCCATGTGCACGACTAGATCGTTGTCCCTATCTGTGCGCTCGACTGGATCTCCGACCCTGTCTCTGGCCACTGCCTCTGCCATCAACCCTCTGATGGTACTTATGCTAATGATCTGACGGTGCTAGCTGTTGTAATCCACTAGCGTACCTCTATGATGAACCAACTAACTTTGGCGCCGTATACGCTTCATATAGCGGAAACGCAATACATTACGAGGTTGCTCTCGTATGCTCCCACGCTCTCACTCCTCATCACCAAAACGTCCACATCGATGCCACCGTAATGCACAACTAGACATCGGCCTCGCCGAACAACGAAACTGATATGATGCGGACCTTATATGATTTGGCGTGTCCATGACGTCATGAATATTTGTTGCTCCAAGATTCGTACCACCGTGAAAATTTTTCGAGTGATGTCGCTAAAACTCGTGAAACTACCTCGCCTGAGTCGTCATTCTAATTCTCGTATCAGTAGGCGCGCTCGGCATCTCCTCATGTAGGCACGAGTTCAACACGTTCAAATGTGTCCTCGAGATTCGTGTGACACAAATCTCGAGGCACCACCTCAATGTGCAACCAAAATTATATCGAATCTCGCAAATTACGTATTTCGAGACACCTCCCAAGTTTCGAACTCGCATTACCTAATCCAAATCTAATGTGTCCTCGAGATTCGTGCGGCGTGAAACTCGAGACACATTAAAACATAATACGATTCACGGACTCTACCTCAGCTCGTAACATTTAATTCATTTATAAGTCCCTAAAAGTGGTGGTCGACTTCATCAACCCGGAGACTATAAATGTATAGTGTCACTAAAGTGGAGTTACTTGGGCTTCTGATCCAACAGTACTACTCCAAAGCTTTCGTCAAAGCTAAAGGAGTCCGTACATGATGTAATCGTTAGCTCTCAAGTCATCTCAACACTTTGCTCATTTTGAGTCCGCTCTTCGTTTTTTTTTTTTTTTAACTTGACGTTCTCGAATGTTCCTTACATTCGATGTTCCTTACATTCGAATATTTATTCATTTCACGAATGAGCTTTTCTCGAATGTTCCTTACCTTAACTTTTTCCATTTGTAACTTCAATTTCCTTTATCATTTCCACACCACAGAGACTCGAACTTTCGTTTCAAGTCTTATTACGTATAGGAAATTCTCAATTTCAGTACGAACTGAACAACTTGAAATGAATTTCCTACATGACGTTAAGTTTCAAATGAATTGTTTCATTTTACTCCAAATGAATTGTTTTATTTTCCATTAGTTTCACCAAACCAACCATGTTATTTATCTCCACTATTCGCGAAGCCGAATTGAAAACGACTCCCGCATTTTCAAGACACGAGTACTTATCCATGTAGCTCCACTATTCCCAAATACGCCACAATCACCAACATTGTCCCATCTGATCTGTGCATGGAGGCAATGCAATACGACCTCAGATCAGAAACATATTGTCCATAAGGTAGCTTCAAAGTACTTTTTCCAAGTGGATCCCCTAGCGACACGTGCAGGGAATTTTCAAGAGTTTTTGGTGACTTGAATCTAACTCCTTAAGGTATGAAATAAATTTTCTTCCCCACGTAGAAATCAAATGTGTCCTCGAGATACGTGCAATACGAATCTCGAGGCAACCCCACTACTTTCACCAATTCGTCCAAAAATGAAATCACGTATGCAAATGGAACATCAAAATCAATTAATCATTTACATAGTCACGATTCCTCGAATCTTTATCGACAAGTTATAAACATTTTCCATTTTCCATTTTCTATTTGCCATTTCTCATTTTTTCATTTTCCATATCCGCCAATTGTACGTTCTACCATTTTTCATCTCTCCACACTTCCCAACGAAGACTCAAGTCAGGATCATAGGGTTCCACTCTAAGTTCAACAATTCCTAACTTCCGCTTGTTTTGTGTCTTATTTCGCTCATTAAACTTTCCCCTAGATTCGTCTTAACCTAGGCTCTGATACCAACCGTGACGGCCCCAATTTTCTCGCAAATTGAGCTCCGCCCGGCCTAAGCCACGTGGACCCCTCGAACAAGCTCTCGCAAGGTCGACGAGAGCTTAGTCAGCTTTCCAATCCATCATTATACGTAAATTCACATTTTTCAGTTGAGTTATTAATATTTTTCAAGTTTTACAATTTTATAGCGGAAGCAACTAATACATTCAATAACTCAACAAAAATATCAGGGAGTTAGGCAACCTAATTGTGGAACCCAGTAAATATCATCAGAGGAGAGTAAAAATACAAATAATAAAAAAATCACCTAGCTATGCAGCCTTTCCTTTGCTACTTGTCCGCGGCTCTGCACTCAATCAAATATAAAAATGACGAGCCCAAGTAAGTAAATCCAGTAGGACATATATACGACATTTCACAATATCCAAAGCAACAGTTCATGATATCCAAAGCAACAGTTCATGATATCCAAAGCAGTCAAATTCATGCAAAACGAAAGAAATAAACACGCATGAATATACAAGACTGTAAACAATCCATCAATGAGTGATACTCCCAAGGTAGATGTATATGTCTCCCCAATTACTCTGAAAGACATATACATCTTCTATGTTTCCCCCATATGTGCGTGCGAGCGAGTTAACCCCAGCGAACTACACATATGGGCATATTATTTTCACTTCCAATGTAGATGTATGTCTCCCCAATTACTCGGAAAAACATATACATCTTCTATGTTTCCCCCATATGTGCGTGCGAGAATGCTCGGCGAACTACACATATGGGCATAGTACTTTCACCTCCCAGCTAGGCGAGCAAGCTCTGCGACTGCGACTGCCAAGGCAAGCAACCCTGGAACCCCCAAAGTAGATGTAAATGGACACCAGGCGAGCTAGCTCAGCGACTACGAATCCATATACATCTTCTATGTTCCCCCCATACGTGCGTGCGAGCACGATCAGCGAACTACACATATGGGCATAGATTTGTAGTGAACAACAATAAGTTATCACAAAACAGTAAATAACTACAGTCAATGGATAAACATGAAATGCTGTATAGTTCCCTAACTGGTTTACTTACCTCGAAATTCGCGAACCTCAAAACGGCGCTCGCGTCTCGATTTACGCATCCGACACCCGACTCCTAGTCCATGATGTCCATTTAAACATTTTAAGTCTATTTTACAGAAAATCATTCAATTCACAACTCAAATTAGGTGAATAACAATCACCTCCATCGCGTCGTCGCGATTTCGTCGAAATCGCGCAACCGACGACACCGCGCCACCGCGCAGCTGCCTTGCCGGCGCCGCCGCCGCCACCGGTCGCTCGCCGGCACCCCCGCCGGCCACCGCCGGCACCTCCGCCGTCCGCCGCTGCGCTGGCCGCGCGTGCTGCTTGTGCTGAGCCGCTGCTCTACGCCTCCGCGTCGTGCTGTTCGCAGCTGGCCGCCATCGTCGTCCGCCTGCGATTTCCGCTGCACCGCCGCCGAGATGCCGCTGCCACCCTGGCCGACCGCCGCCGGTCGCTACCCCCACCGCGCAGCCGCTCCTCCCGCGAGCCACTGCTCGCGCCGCCGCTGCTCTCGCGACCGCCTCTGCGCCGCTGATCCGGGAGCCGACCGTCGCCGTTGGCCGCCGCGCTGCTGGGACGCCGCCGGATCTCCTCTGCCGGTCGAACTCCTTCTCTTCCCCCCTCCCGATCACTCTCTTCTTTCCTTCTTCTCTCACGCGACCTCTCTGTTGCTTCTGATCTTTATTTTATTTTTTTTATTTTTTTTATTTTTTCAATCATTATCTCTTTCTTTATATATATATAATATATATTATATATATACATTTTCGATTTTTGATTTCAAATCAAAATGTCCTGGAGATTCGTGCAACGCGCATCTCGAGGTAAACTCAACAACCGAGCGGCGCGCATCTCGAGGCACCAACCCCGCCTCATTTTCAAATCTCAATACCTGCGCTATACGTAACACGAGGCATATCCAATGCACATTTTAAACCATATAGAGCCATTATTTCGGTCTCACGTCGGCACGCGACTCGAAACGCGTCCTCGTTTATATTTCGGCTCACCGAATTTCCTCGCAAAATTAGCATTTTCATCGCAAAGTGGATTCGGACATACGTGTTTTGACGAGTGGGTCTCACATACGACCTTGACTTGACACGTGGCACAAGTCAAATTTTAAGGTCGTTACATGTCTTTAACCTGGTTATTAACATTAATTCAAAATCTAATTAACCTGAATTAGACTCATGGTTAAGCTCAGCTTGTCTTGATTCGCGTATAAGTGCAATTGTTGTGTTGTATCGTGTTTGATTGGTGTGAGAAATAATTAATGTAACTGTAGGTGATTAATATGAATTAATATAAAACCTATAGTTGAAAAATAAACTGATAAATAAAATTGACGATACGCCTAGTGTGACACATGTGAATTGTCGGGAATCACTTAAGAAGACATGGAATTAATGTATACGTTCAGGTGTAATTATTAGAGTGCGTGGTAAACAGAAAAGTCATAAAATACATAGGTGTATATATATATATATTTATATATAAATATATATATAAATAAAACCTATAGTTTGAAATAAAATAATTGGAAAACTATGAGACGCCTAATAACTTTGTGGGTCAAGGGTGACGTACATTGGTCATAGGGTAGCGTGCACGCCCAAGTGCACTCATTGGTGCGCACGACAAAATTATAAATGCATGAGTATATGCGTGCATATATATTTATATATATCGTATATGTAAATATATATCTAAAATAATTAATAAATTTGTAGACATCTAGTGATATGCGAGATCGAGGATGATATATGTGAGATGCAAAATAATGTGCACGCCCGAGGGTGCTTGTTGGAGCTTGAACTGAGTTTTTAGGTGGGGTAATACATAGGTATATATGTTTGTATATAATTGATATAAATTATAAAGTAGCTTAAACGAAATGTTTTAAATGCTATAAATTGAGGTTATACTTTGCTAAAAAAAATGTAAATTAAAAACATATCAATGCAAGTCTCATGAACTTAAATGCATTGGCATCCCTTCGCCTTCTTATTCCTTGTTTCAGTTCTCCTTCGTCCATCTCTCTATAATTTCAAACAATATTTCTTGTTCATCTCTCTCTTCTAAAACATTTTTCCATGGCTTGTGTCCCTATCCATTCTTGAAATAACTTAAGTTACTTCATGGTTTTTATTAAATTTCTTTTTTGTTATTAATTTTTTAGTTTAGGTGTTGATGATTTCACAGTGAGATCAAAATAACTTGAGAATTTCAAACTCCTCGAGTGATGTTCAACTTTTTTGTGGTGATGTGAGTTATTTAGGCAGGGAATTTGAAAAGGTTATATATATGGTTATTGGTCATTATTATTTTCGAGTAACTTTTACCATTAATTAACTCAATATCACGTATGTACAATCATAAAAACTTTTCAAAGATGTGTAATTGTCCGAGGAAAAGAAGGTTATATCGTCCGAGGAAAAGAAGGTGCATTCCATAACCACTATGCTTAAGTGAATAGATGAATACATATCATTGGTTTATAAACTCCTATGAAATGTTGTTTATGCACCATTTGCATCTCTTACATGACAAAAAAAAATCCTCACCCGAAAGTGCTGATAATAAACCTACAGATTTATCTACATCAACATCAAACGCGATAATGTTTGGTAACAAGTTTTTTGAAAAAAAAAATATATGGTAACAAGTTATATGCTATCATCCATTGAATTAGATTCTCTAGAGTTGGTTTGCCTTTTGAAATCTATGATTTTTTGGGTCGGTGTTGGAGAAGCTTTATCAGTCATTGAGAAGCTTATATTAGCAAAATGTAGATCCAATATATCTCTTTTTGAACTATCAATTTTCGTACTTCTTTTTCTCAAGGTTTTTCTACTTTCTTTTTTGTTCGGTCTGGTTTTCAAATGTGTACTTTTTCTTCTTGTTGCCTTTATAGATAAGTGTGTTTGTAAATTTATGTACTATCTCTATTACAAAATTGGCTCACTTTTCACATGATGACCTCTAATTACTTTCATTTTACTTGTATTACTTAATTATCTCCAAAGTAGAACTCTTACATACTAGCTTGGCTTACAACTTTTAAAGATTTCATATATAGTGGTTTTAAGAAGAGAAAACTTCTGGAGCTAAAGAAAAAAACACATGTTTTTAATTGGCATTTTTTCTTTTCTTTTTTTTTCAATTTTTTCTATTGAGTTGGAACTTCCTTTTGTCAATCTTTTGTAAGCTTAAAAGTTTTATCCTTATTTCTTATGGAGTAAAGGTTCTTCAAAGTGTGATTTTTTCTACTTAGTTTTATGATTAGATAGGCAACTATACTTGGCATCACTTGACACATTGACAGGATCGAATTATATTTACTATGCTAAGAAGTCATTTGAGATTCAAGTGGCACAATTATAGACTCCATAGAATACAAATGGACAGTGTGAATAAGGCTAACATACTGTTATAAGTTGTAAGTTAGTTATTTAATGAAATGTCCACAAATTAATTTTCATATAAGTTGATAATCACAGATTTGTTAGTATAACTTAAGCTTGCATTCTCAGTCATAGCACTTCTTGGTCAACTTTGTTAACACACTATGGCTTCTTCAAGATCTGACCTGAGGCTTCCAATTTTTTTTTTAATGATATGTTCCTCTTATTGGTTTATGTTCGATAGAAATGAGCGAAATAAATTTAAAGTTTAACTTACAAACTTTCTAAGGTAGTATGCAATGCCCTAAGTTAGTATATGATCTAATCGATGTAGTGCATACCTTTGTTCCCTTAATGAAAATGATGGCTTGGAAGTTATTTTGACTCTTTTGTGCATAATAAAATAGAGGACTAGGGTCCTTTATACATTTAAAAGTGTTAATTGCTTCTCTGTATCTTTTTAATTAGTACTAGGTACTTAATGGTGGGTTAATGTTGCATATGAGATGCTTTGGATTGTGCTAGAGAAGTAGTTTTCATCTCAATTTTTCATTACTTTGAAGTTTAATATTGTAGCTATTTGATGCATATATTTTTTCAATGTTATAATTAGTTTATAGATTAACCATCAAGAATGAAGCATTGTCCATAATATTATATTTGTTAATGTGTTCCATGATATTTATTCTTATGGTTACTTATCATCATAGTGTTCTAATCATTGATGGTTTTTTTACATAATTAAGATCTCTGATAAATGCCCTTACAAGTTACAACTTACCCAAATTTTCCTCTAAAACACAATACAATGAGGTCGCCTCTCTTCACCCATTTCTTGGTCATCATGGGGGGGAAGCAGTTTTTTAATAAAGTTAATATTGTATAAGCATTAATAAGTTCATTTATTTTCTAAATATAGTATAAACCTCCTACTTCTAATTGAAAGCTTATGTTGATAATTGACTCATTGCCTTCGATTGAAAAAAAAACTTAATTGTAGTGAGGGTCATTTACTTGTCATTGATAATAATGTCACTAATGAAGATATTTGGTTATCGACTTTGTCATATAATTGGAATAGGTTGATATGTGTTTCGCACAATTTGTCTTGTTTCTACATCTAAGTTTGTTTATTTTTTATAACTTCTCTTTTGGATTGTGGTATTCTATATGATTTTAGTACGAGAACTTTTTGAATGAGATAGAGGTTGATTTCCTTTCGAAAAAAAAAGAACAAAAAAACATTTTTGTTGTGGTTTCAATTTGAGTTTGGTATGTTGAATATTGTTATGGTTGTTGTGTTTACTATTAGTGTCGATTTTTTTGCTTGCTTTCTTAAATGGAGTTGAATAAAACTTGAATCATGTATAGATTCGTAGTAATTAAGGATTGAGTGTTTTTTGGACTCTGTTTTTCTATTTTTATTGACTATAATTGTTGTCGATAGTTCTCAGAAAGAAATAAAAGTTAACTAGCATGTGTAGACGATAGAGTTGATTGACATGTATAAATTGTACTTTTTCTTATTTTTTAAGAATATAAATTGTACAATCAACTTCTCGCAAGTGGAGCGAGCGAGTTTACACATGCATATCACGTACACAAAACTAGTATATATAAATATTTATTACCTATAGTTTGGTTTAATTTGTTTAAACTATTGGATTCGCCTTGAGATACACGTAGCATGAGCATCGAGGAGAGGAAAAGTGTTGAAGTGATTTTGTAGAGATTGCACTTTCCTCAAGATGCGTTCAACTTTATCTCAAAAACAATCAAGGGCATGTGATATGAAAATGACACTTTGCTTCAGGTATCTTTCAATGGACATTGAGATTCGCACAAATGAATCTCGAGAAATATTTATATTTTAATCAAACATAAGTCAATTATGGTGGTGGGTTTAGTAATATTCACAAGATCGATCACGAGACACACAATATGTATCTCGAGAAAGGTCAAAATACAAATTTAATCTTTAGATTTGCCTTGATATTCGTTTGATACAAATCTCGAGAAAATTTAATATTAATTAAAAACCAACAAAACTGCCTCACTGTTTATCTATTTCAAGGCCGAGAGAGAGAAGAAATCGAAATTGAAGGAGAGAAGAGAGAGTCAAAACTGGAGGGGAAGAGAGAGAGAGAGAGAGAGAGAGAGAGAGAGAGAGAGAAATAGAGACAGAGACAGAGATCGAGCAACGATGGAGGGATGATGATGATGGTAAGATATTGGTGTCATTGAAGTTTTTGTTTCATTGTGGATCGAGAAGGGAGCTCAGATAAACTGCTGTGCATTTTGTCTGAGGAAGGAGATGACTTGGATGTCATCTCCCCTCCCAAAAGTGCCAGAGTTCGGGCCAAACCCAACCCCAATGAACCAAACAATCAAGGAGAAAAAAAGGGATTGGTTTGAAAATGAAAAAATAGGGGATTGAGGAAAATGAAAGGGATTGATCCCTCGAACTTAACAAAATGGGTCCGATTCAACTTAACCGAACCGTTCCAGTTTAAGGGGTCAAACCCATTCACAAATAAAAAAAAGAAAAGGTTGGAATTTAGTTAAAATTCCAGAGAAATGATTAAAAACCTATAATAAAATATATTTGTAGACCAAATAAATAGAAATTATATATTTTATACAAAAAAAAGCGGGGAATTTAGAAGTCTGTCGAGACTTTATATGGGGTTTTTACCTCGAAAACATGAAAAATATGTATTAGACCTAAAAATTGGTAAATTGGTTCCAAAATCAATTTTGACCAATTTAAGGATTTAAATGTGTGGTATTAGATATATAATGACCCTAAATTTGTTTGTGATAGGTTCTCAAACACTGAGAAATGTCAATTGACCTGAAAAGTTAGAAAATTGAAAATGAAACCTTACTGAGGTAAGTATGGATTCGTTTGATTATCAACTTTGCCTAGTTATGTAGTATATTTAGTTCATGTAGTTTGTAGACAAGTATATGGGAGCTGTGTATATACATTGATGTAGTTCCTGACTTGTAGTACTCATGATACTGTGTGGATTCGACTGTTTTTTGCTGTGTTCCAACGCATTACTTTCATGCTCGATAATGTAGTTTCTTACTATTATGCTTTTGTCGTTAGGTCATTCTAGAGAGTCTGGTACACTATACCCTATGTGCACATGACACACAGCCTCCGTGGAAATTGTGCCTGTGTCAGATAAGCCACGTGATCGCTGAAAAGCTCATTATGCGCCAAGTTGAGACGGGTCACTAGTGTATGAAAACAATATTTGGTAGTTTAGGATCAAAACCAGGATAACACGAGATGCCTGAAGTCGTATTACGGTCGTGACATTAACTAGTGGTGTGATGACCCCTTCTCAAATTAGGACATCGCCCATTATTAATCCATAATCTCACCATATAGAACTGAACAAGGAATTAGTCAGTTTTTTAAAAACCTCATTACTTACCCATTATTTTTCAAAAAAAACATTTACCTATCCTATGTCAATTTATAAATCAGAGTTAATTAAAATCTTACTTACAAAGTCTTAACAAATTAGGAGAAGCTTTTAATGTGATACCTAACAATTGTAGAAAAACCAGAAAAACAATGATCACATGCATGTATACATATATATAACGAACGACGATAATATATCATCATGTGTCTGGTCAAGTTACTTGTCTCTCAACCCATAATAAACAACCCCAAATGTATATGAAATACATATAAAAGTAGTACATCAAAATCAAAACCTACAAAATCTGATGTAGCAGCACTCCATTGGCTCAGATGTAGTCATCGATCTTCTCTTTGCCTGGCCTGCTACTCGATCGATCTACACCTAACGTCATAAAAAGAACGGTAACTATAGAAAAATAAAAAGTAACACTAAGAGACATTTGTTCACATTCCCAAATATGCAACAAGTATCTAAAAGCATGATAGTAGCAACTATGCTGAAAAGAGAACATGCAAAGAGCTACTTTAGTTAAACAAAATGAAATAGACACTCGGCTAAATAGTAATGACCTAATCCCGATTGGTCATGACCTTCATCAAATTAGCCTTTCCACTACATAAGAATGTAGCTGAGCTTTACATCAATGTGAAGGTTTGACCAGTGCTCTCGCGTTTATAACCTTTCATTTGTATCGGTCACCTGCGATATATATTTGCTAACAACCCCTGGTCTAATACCCCGTGATGTCTCCCAAGCTATGCTTACCAACAACCCCGGGACTCATTTCCCGTATGCTGCATAAGATACTGGAGAGAACCCGTTCACCCTGGAAGTCTATTAGCCCTCGTATGTCAACCGGACCTCTATCATAAAATGGCCCTATATATAAGAACTACTTTCATATTTCAAGGGATAAAATGGTTTTAGAATCCAACAAAGTAATTGCGTACCTAATGCACATGGGAATAAATTCACAACACTATATAACACATACCTAATAGCATGTTATTTCACTAACTACATGTATTTACAATCAAAATGACTTAGTTTATGATTTGGAGTCAATAAAATCATTTAATCAACAATCTATACCTTGAAAGCATCCTCATGAAATGAGAAAGGACAATAAGTCATGGCATATGGAGTACAATGGCAAATCAGTCTAAATGACTGGTAGTAAACGAGTAAATAAGAATGAAATGTAAATAAATTTCTCTATCAATTCACTTACAATCCACACAATTTTCTAAGTGATTTTAGCCTCCCGACACCTCAAATCTTTTATCCGAACCCTCGAGACACTTTCCTAGGTTCCTGATATCATATAACATGTTTCTGAGTGTGTTTGGACATTTACTTAGTGTTTTAGACAATTTTATAGTGTATAAGAAATTTTAAAAAACTTCATATTTTTATACTATCAAGGCAATTATCGCGCTAAGTGATGTGATTAGGGCGCTAGTGGCCTCATTAGCACGCTATCAACTATCTCTAGTGCGCTAGCTATCATACCTAGCGCGTTATGTGCAAGAAAACCCAAAATTTTGAAATCAAAATTTCAAGTTTTCTCCACACATAGGCTATCCAAGTTCCTTGGGAACACTCACGACAATTCCAGAGCCCCATGACATCAACCACAACATAAAACAGCCGCTCAAATCATCAAATCCATGAATTCATCAAATTAAGTTGAGTAAACATGTGTAAGTGAATTACCTAGTTATGAACCACCTAGTACATTAACTCTTACACCTTCAAACTCACGACACCAACTGATTTCTTCTTCCTCCGGCAGCTTCTCTTTCTACAGCAAGCTTTGCTTCTAAGTTAAGCAATTAAATGAGATGGTTTAAGTTGCTTGAGTTGATTTTAAGCTATATATATGAATTGGATATGGTTGATTAATAGTCATTAATCTTCATGTGCACATATATCTTGAGATTTATCTAAAGGCCCACATATTGACACATTTTTCAATTACTTAATCTAAGTAACACTAATGTGTAACTCACTTGGTGTCTAGATGTGTCAATAAGTATCTCAAGCTTCATCATATGGCTATTGTTTTAAAATGCTAACTTATATACATTTAATATATAATCAAACATAACCACTTTTTTTCAACTATATAAGATATAATAGACTTAAATAAACTTACCATATCACTCTCTACCTCCGGTCCAACACTGGCACACATCACGAGGTGCGACTCGACTCACATCTCTACACCTAAACATAAGTAGGAATGACTTAGTAGTCTACACATATACAATACACTAAGCATACTCCACAACAAATATAATATATACCTCATCCACCTTGCCTCAATCACGACATGTATCTCTATGCAGGTGTCATGTCACCGGTCTCTAATCCTGATTAAGATATTAAACTAGGATTTAGAAATTCAGGCCATGACAAGTGGACTCTGTTAGAATAGGTGATCGTCCACCCCTTTATTGAGCAACTACATTTTTGTATAATCATGGGCTATGAAACTAAATGACTTCATTCTGTTATATATTGTTTATATAAATTTTAAGACCATATTTAAATATGATTGGTTCATATTGTTACTACATTTTATTCTTTATTATTATATGGATTTTTGATAGTTCTATGAATGCATACTTACTGAGCAAGTTGGAGCGCTCACCACAATTAACATTTTAGGAATATCGACGAGCACTATAATAATTGGATAAAGAAGGTTTAGGAGTCTCGATCTTCTCTGTAATGACTCTTCCCTTGTTTATATATTTATATTGAATTGCATTTTTGAATTATCACAAGCGTGGGGAGGTTTTGTATAACTGAGGTTTATTTCATTTTGATTCGGTTTGTATATCGTATTTTATATCACAAAAAAATTGTTTAGATTCCACTATGCTTACAATTTATTTTATTATCGATATTCGATATACAATTGAGTTTATGGGGTGTAGAATGTGAGGTTACTGGCTTTATTTAAGTATGGCTAGTGTACGGGTCCTTAATTAGGGTTTTAGGCGGAACGATTCCTTAATTAGATTAGGGTCATTATAGTAGCTCCAACTCATATACAACCTCGCCGACTCTCCTCTTGATCTTGAATAGACCGATGAACCTAGGCGTGATCTTTCCTCTTATTCCAAATCTCTTTTGACCCTTTAGAGGTGATACCTTCAAATATACATAGGATTCCTTATTATATTCTAACTCGTTGTAGTACTTGTCAATAATTCTTCTGTCTCTCTTGTGCACCCTTTAGACGTAGTTTGATTGTCATATCTTCTATGTCTGATCCACTACAATCTCTGGCCCAATAGCTGCCACATCCTTGGGCTCTACCCAACATGATGGAGATCTATACAGGCTGTCGTAGAGTGCCTTAAATGGTGTCATTCTAATACTGGCTTAATAATTGTTATTGTAAGCAAACTTTCACAGATGAATATACTCCTCCCATGAACCACCGTACTCTAGTACATACACCCTCAACATGTCCTCAAGCACCTAGAGCAGTCGCATGTAGTGTCCATCAATCTGTAAATGGTAGAATGTACTCATATCCAACTACATGTCGAATTGTTCCTTCATACCCTACCAAATCTGTGATGTAAATTGTGCCCCCCTCTCTGATAAAATCGACAACGAGACCCCATGAAGTTGGACTATCTTTCGCTCAACGAAACTGAATAGCCTATCCACTTGATGTGTAGCAGAGATCGATAGCAAGTGCGCAGACTTAGTCAACCTGTCCAAAATCGCCCATACACTATTGTGTCCTCGCTGGGACCAAGGTAATCCACTGATGAAGTCCATTGAAATATGCTCCCACATCCACCGAGGAATAGGAAGCCGATGTAGTAGTCCACCAGGCCTCAGATGCTCAGCCTTAATTTTTTGGCATATCTCGCACGCTCTAACGTAATTAGAAGCGTCAGTCTTCATCTCGTGCTGCCAAAAGAGACATTCCATGTTCACATACATCTTAGTTTGATCCGGATGAAGTATGTCATGTCGAATCTCGGCCACCGATGGAATCTAAGAGCGTCCTCTAAATCTTAGGCATAACTTTGTTGACTGACTCTACTCTAAATGAACCAAACTTTGAGCCATCTCACTAAACATCTGATAGTGCTGGTCAGCCTATTGCCCCTGAAGTACACTCTCAAGTTACATTGTTTAAGTCCTCATTTAAGTACAAATCATTACCTAAATAGCTGTCGAAATCTCAGTTGAACAAAGTGTGTTAGTCACCTCGAGTAATGCATACTTATGTGTCATATTACATCTCACAATCTTTAAGTCTGTCCCCTATCTTCTCAAAGCATCCACCACTACATTGGCTTTCCACAGGTGGTGCTCAAATGAAAAATCACAATCCTTCAGGAAGTCCAACCATCTCCTCTATCTCATGTTCAGTTCCTTATGGGTGAAGAGGTATTTCAGACTCTTGTAATCTATGTAGAGAGCGAACCTCTCACCGTACAAGAATGACGCCTGATTTTTAGTGCAAACACTACAGCTGCTAGCTATAAGTCAAGTGTTGGGTAGTTCTTCTCATGTGTCTTGAGCTGTCGGGATGCACAAGCTATCACTCTGTTGTCCTGCATTAAAGCACAACCCAAACTGACCTTGGAAGCTTCGGTATTCACAACGAAGCCCTTCCCCATCTTTAGTAACACCGGCGTAGTAGACGGTGGTTTCCTCAAAGTCTTGAATGCCTGCTCACAGCTGTCATTCCACCGGAAACTAATTTCCTTCTTTTGGAAATGTGTCATCAGCGAGGCAATGTTAGAGAAATCCTGCACGAAGCGTTGATAATATCCCGCCAAATCCAAAAAGTTGTGGATGTTTGTCACTGCGGTGCCCCCATTGACTCTCAACAGCCCCTCCATGAAATAGTATATTTGGTCAGGGTCTGTATCTGTTGTGCCCTTAGCATACTCTAACAACTACAAATACAAGCCTATATACTGCATCACTTACTCCCTAATGTATTATCGGATGCTCAAAAATTAAACCTCTTCAGCTTTAAGACTGAAGGCGGAAAGTACTTCTAATTAAACCACCTCTCGAACTCTACCCAATCCTAGGCTTATCACAGGTAGCCACCATACTACGCCACCATGCCTCAGCCTCCTCAAACGTCACCTCGGATGATACACTCAGTCTCATGTATTTTGGGGTGGCCAAGATGTCGTGTATCATCTCGTGGCTCTTCACAAATCTTTCTACCGCCTCGAGATTCATGCCCTTATAAAACTCAGCTGGTCTATGTCTCTGGAACTCTTGCGAGTGTCTCGCCTCAGCTGTCGCCCCAATGTTCATCTCTATAGGCATTGCAGCGTAGTCTCTATCGAAGTAGGGGTGTAAGTGGTATTGTCTATGTTTATACTAGCACTATCTCAGCTATCACAAGTCTTCTCGCTTTGATGGGAGCCGCTGGAGTGGCTCGTACAGTGGGTGCACTCCCCTCAGGGCTAAGGGACGCTGCTATTATAACTAGACACAGTGATGGTGCAAAATGTGCCCCCAATAGCTTCATGATCTCCTCAAGCTAATGGCTGTGAGATGTGACTAACTGGGACATCTCAGCTTGCCTCCCATGTACATCTTTACTAACACCGCTATCGATAGCCTCGGGATAATCGGTCATCACAATCTATAAAGAAAGTGAATTCTCGATCAGTTTATAGCTACCAATAATAATATTATACAACACGACAAATAATATATTATAATTCAAGTTTTAATTTCTCCAACTCTTCTCACTTCCCAACTAAGACTTTAAGTCAAGAATATAGGGTTCCATTCTAAGTTCCAACCTTGTCCTAACTCCATTATAGATTTGTGTATTATGTTGGTTGTGGGTTAATCAAGAGTTGACACTTAGCTCTTATCTAACATGTCTTTGATACTAACTATGATGGCCCTAGTTACCTACAAACTGGGCCACTTCCAACCAAAGCCTACGTGGACCCCCGAGTCAGCCTCCGTGAGGTACACGCAAGCTTAGCCAACATTCCAATCCATCATTATCAGTTAATTCATAATTTTAAGTTGAGTTATTAATATTTTTGCAAGTTTTACAAGTTAGCGAAATAATTAATAGCTTAAATAACTTAACATGTAAGAAAAAAATAACCTTGTATGGAAACCTGTAAACGTATCAAACACGTATATCAAGTGAATAGTGTAGAGAATGTGCGAAAGATAAATGCAAGTCATAAGCATTTCTCAACCCCGAAAAAGTATCCCAAATGTGATAAAACATGTGTAAGTAATACAAAGAGTCAAAAAAGAAACCTATAAAAGTGAGTAAGGGATGGTCGCTCTGATGTCCTCAGAGTATATTCCCTAGTATAGGCGCTTTGCCCTTGGTCGACTGCAGATTTGCACTTCAAATAAATAAAGCAATCTAAGATTTATGTAAATAGAAAGAAACTAAAAAGGAATTCACGATAATAAGATTGAATAATGAAAGTACAACGAGAAATGAGTGTCAAAGAGAAAATAGAGAGGTGCCCAAGTAGTCCAAGACCGCTGAATGTGGGTGCCATAGGGTTGAAGTGAGAGTCACGGCAACGCCAAGCAGACTTTGGTCTTAAGACATGGCAGCGCCTGCTATACCTAAACCGTCGATAATAAGGGATATCAACGGTGCCCTAGAAAAAATAAATCTCATCCCGACCAAACAATACAACGAATCAAGGTCATGGCTCCGGTAGCTAGTAGACAACTAGTCCATCAGAGACACATTCTTGACTCATTTGGCCCTCAGACACTCATATCGAAGTAGGAATTCCAAGGAAGGATAACAGTGCAATAACAATAACATGTAAGGCTCAATAAATTAATGCACATTTCCTAACTGGTTTTACTTACCTCATATCAACGTTAACACATGCTCTTACGGCTCTGACACATGTCCCAATCAACTCCCCGACCCCCAATTCCAGCTACCTAGGTATGTGGTGTCCATTTTGATTGGTTATACATGTGTTAGAGTCAATTAGTTGTATTTACCATCACTGTTGCTAATGTAGTTTAATTGTAGTCTAACTTGCACATTTGTAATTTTACACTTAGTGTTCTTACTATTTGGCTATTAGGATTCTTAATATGTAAGCAATGTAAATTAACATATTGGAGCGAATCAATCCCATTTTGTGACTTCCAAATTAATTCAAGTCAATTTGGGGTATAATGGCTCATTTTATCCATTTTAGCACTTAACTCAGCCAAAAGTGTCCTGACTTGTTTAATATTGTTTAACACACTTTAATAATTGTTTTTGAGTGTTATTGAACCATTTAGGACCTTTATAAATCATTTCAAGTTGGTTTAAAACTTTAGTTTGCAAAATAGTCCTTTAAGGACTTCAAATTAATTACTTGAAATTTTGTTTTGCTACAACTTGAAAAATAGCTTAAAAACAAATAGAATTTCTTAAAATTCTTGAGGTTGGTTTTATGGAGTTAAACAATTGAAACCAAGGTTTTCAAGTAATAAAATCTCATTTATAAGTCCAAAAACTTAATTTGCAACTCCAAGAGAAATTTCAAGTCCTTATTTGTAAATATGAGATTTTTAGTTGAAATGCAACTTGAAAACTAAGTTAGATATGCCGAAAAATAATGAAAATTGGTAGACACCTTCACAATTATCTAGTAACTTATTTTGGAAATTTTTGTTTGATGTCGACATCGTTTGATGCCTGAAACGTGTTTAAACTCGTTTGAACTTAAAATAACAAAAGTGTTTTCCCCGCGGATAAAATCTGATTCTCTGCCATTTTTGACAAATTAAATGACTTGATTCTTGAAATCTAATGATTCTAGCTCTAAGCTTTCCAATGATATGTAGAGCATCAAAATCTGAGTTAAAACGAAAGAGATATAGTTTTATAAAAACTAGTCAAATTAGTCTTGTTGCTGCCCAGAATGTGGTGTGCGCTCTACGTTTTGGTGGGGCGCGCTCTAAGGTCCAGCAAAACTGTAAAAATGCAGTTCTGCACTTCTAAATCACCTAAAACTCATTCCTTAAGCACCCATTCATACCATATCACTAAAATTCGATCAAATACACTTTTGGGTAATTCAAACAACATCAGAACACCATTAAACCCCATCAATTGAGTCAATTAATCATGCATTTCTATTAGAACTACTTAAGAACATCAATACCAAAACTTAATTTAAAAATTGATTCAATCCTTATGAAGGTGTTGTCTAGATTTTAAAACCTCATTAACAATAAAATACACATCTATTAAAAGACCCCTTTCATGCATGACATTGACAATCAAAATTAAGATCATGAAACCCCATTTGAATCAAGATAGTTGATTTATATGCTTACTTTAGTTTGGATTCTTAGTGCAAGATTTCTCTTCCTAGCTTGACTGACTCTAATTGTGTCCTATCATTTTCTAAATTCTCAGCAACAATGGCGCCCTACTCACTTGTTCTCTCTCAAATATTGAAGTTCTGAGGTTAAAGATGAGAAATTCGTTATAAATCCTCCTTATATATCTTGGCCCATATTAACGCGTAGCCATTGATCAACCTAGTTTTAGAATTTCTAGGAACATCTAAAGTTTAATCTCCATCGCATACATGCACCCTTAGATGTCTAATAAGTCATTATAGGGTTTTTCATTTCTTAGATCCTTGGGGTCATCTTAAGGTTCATAAGATTACTCATTTCACTTTAGGCATTTTAATTGCAATTATATTTATTTGGCGACATTATGTAAGCTACATCAATCCCACTATACCAAACAAGTCTTGTTAACTTAGCCAATAATTTATTTAGCGCCCTTTTTCTTTACATCACATTAAAACTTAAGTTATTTTCTAATCTAGTATTATACAAATATATCCCATACCCGACATATGCATGCATTCTTAAGCAAACCTCGCCCGAAAGTCTACTATGATGGAGAAATAGATAAGTGACATTGTTCATTTAGTATAT
The DNA here is from genome assembly GCA_039657365.1 of Stephania yunnanensis. Classification (NCBI taxonomy): domain Eukaryota; kingdom Viridiplantae; phylum Streptophyta; class Magnoliopsida; order Ranunculales; family Menispermaceae; genus Stephania; species Stephania yunnanensis. The sequence goes on along the minus strand of CM077590.1, from coordinate 34,730,382 downwards.
GTAAATAATACACAACATCAAACAAATATAAAATACCATGGTGTGAACTCTCGAGAGTTCACCAAGTATGCCATGTCAGCATCCGTCTCTGTTAGAGTCCAGTGGTGACAAGTGGCACGAGTTAGAAATTTAGGGTCGTTACAATGCACAACTACTCCAGTGACTTACCTCGACTAAAAGAGTCGATTCATGTCACTTCCAGCAGTCACAATTCATCTCAATGTCTCATTTTATTTTCTACACATAGTCTATTCTATTCATTTTTTGTCAATCTTGGCTATTCTAACATTAATCTCTTTTTTTTTCCCTTTTCAAACTTACCATGACTTTGCTCAACACCTAGGCCACTTATAGCTTCTAAGTCTTGACTTACAAAGGTAATTTATTCATATCTTCTCCTTTCAAAAATTTAACAAAGGACGGTTCGACTTCTTATGATCATTCAATCAATTAAGTCTTCCCTAACTAATCTTTGTATCAAAAAGAGAATTTTTTTATGAATCAAACAGTTCTATTGTTCGTTATTGCCTTTAGTTGTTTACATTAGTCAATTGTTTCTCAAATTTCCTTTTCTTAAAAAGAAATTCTGTACTTTTCAAGTGACCATAAGATATTAAAATATCATACTATTCATCAATTCATTTTTTGATGATTTCACTTATCTATGGTTGATCAACTGAAGAGATAAAGGAATTAGAATTTTCAATACTTTGATTAACCTAATGACAAATTAACCACTTAAAGGATGATATTGCAATATCTAAGTCTTATTAATGGGAATTCTCACTATATAGGAGTTCTTACTAACGCTCTATACATATCACTTATTGATATTCAATCAGTATACATGATAAGTCAGTGTTTATATATATTTAGTAGTTTATTTTAGTATATTTAATTATTCAAAGTCTCTAAAATATATATTAAATATATTTTTGGTCGTTTTTAGGTGAAATAGAGTGCGCGGTTGAATTCGTGGCAGAAAAATACTTAAAATGGAGTATTTACTCGCAGTGATTGGATGTCGGACAGTTTGCCTCGAGTTACGTGTTGTGTGGTGGGTAGAATAGGAGACAACATATTTCAACCAATTATAGGTTGTCACGTCAGCAATTCTCATCACAGTAGCTAACACATGGAGTGTTTCTACCCTCTCCAAGCACGTAACCCCTTTTTTCTTCGCCAATTAGCAAGCGCTCATCATGCTCAAGCCCGCCAGCTTGCAAGCAAAGCACCAGCTCTACCAATCACATGGTGCCACGTGTCACCAACATAATACACGTCACAAACAATTTCTTCTCCTCGCACAGTAGCTGTTGATCTACCTCGGGATGTACATCCGCACAAGGTCCCAAATTTTCTCACAGATTCACGCACTTCTTCACCGCTTCTTGAACGCCACGTGGCGCTCGCTCACTACACAGGCGTGTCATCACATGCCGATTCAACCAATCAGACGATGCCATGCAGCGCTCCCGCAGGAAATGAGGCATTAGGCTGCGGACACGTGGTGGACACTTATTTTTGAGCAAAAAATAGCCCTACGATGCTCCTCGACGCGCGAGTCACCTCCCCAACCCTAAAAGTTAGTTTCTCTCCCCTCCATAGAGAAATTGTTTAGTGGTTTTTCATATTAGGGACTAGGTTATTCATATGTGGATAACACATTGGAGCCGTCACATACAACTTTTCACACTTGGAGATTGTAGAGATGATGTCCAGCGAGACCAACCTTCGCTTGGGTCGAAAGAAAACGAGTGGGATTCATGATTCATGGTAAATACTATGTGAGATACGTGATTTTTATTTAATTTCTCCTATTTCGTTATTGTTGATTTTAAAGTATATGGTTTAGATCTAAGGTATGTATGTGGCCAGTGCATGTTTTTAATTGGACAATCTACAATTATTTGGGCCATTACTATCCGTGTAATTGTGCTTTTGGACCAATAAAGTGACAAATACTCAATCGTTTGTCGTCAAACCATATTGGCTCTTAAGTGTGCAACAATTGAATCAAGGTTGAATCGGAAGCGGATGAGATCTAGTTATTTAGGATTAGTGTTCCCACATACCCAAATTACTACAGTTACTGTGTTAAACCAGATTTGAGGATGTCTAGGGTTATACATTGATCAGGGAAATAGTTAGTGGCGAACGTCATAGCTATCAAGATAAGGGGAACTAGGAATTTCTGGTGGACATCGATTTTCCATAGCTAATCTAGGAGAAATTGAATTAATAACTTTTTGGAATGATTGAGGGCCATTAAATGCCCTTGAATCTTGATTCTTGCTTATGGAACCATAGACTTAGGTGATTTCTTCTAATTAATATTATTTTTGAGAATTATTTATTTGTGCTAGTTTAGTTAATTATTTCATTGAACTTTCTAAAAATCCCCATTTTTAGTTAACATGGAGTAAAACCCAAGTCATGTAGATTCAACCCCGTATTTACCACTACTACACCCTTGTTGTTGGTAACTCGATTATGGGTTATATTTGGCACACATGACATGTGACCAAATTTTGGCGCCATTACCGGGGACATAGTCCTTACTCTGAGTTTAAGTTTCTTTTATTTTCTTTTTTTTTTAGTTTTATGCTACCACACCTCACTCGGTCAAAATCAGCTGGTTCACTGTTACCTTTCGATCCTCAACCAGAGAGAACATTTCATAGGTGGATTAGAAAAACCCAACTTAGGCAACGTAAAGGACAAAATCCTTCGAACATGGCTGTAAATCACCAAATAACCATGGGTCACGCCAATCAAGAGCTTCAAGCTCTTTTGGCGCAACAACCCCTATGCATCAACTATCTGGATAATGCCAGAGACTTTGAGTTGAGGTTTGGGTTCATTCATCTCCTACTATCCTTCCATGGTGGCAAGAATGAAGATCATGTTACTTTCCTGAAGGAGTTTCATAAACCCTCCAATGTAGATGAGGAAACGGTTAAGCTCATATCTTTTCCATTTTGCCTTAAAGACAAAGCCAAGGAATGGCTTTTCTACCTTCTACGTAGCTGCATTAACTCTTGGAATGAAATGGAAACCGCATTTTTAAATGAATATTTCCCTGATGATAAAGTTGCTCAGCTCATCAAGGATATATGCAGCATCAAAATGAGGTCAAGTAAATCATTTGGCGCATATTGGGATCGCTATAAGCGATTGATTACTAGTTACCAGCAGCATGGCCAGTCTGAAAAGGCCATAACCCGATTCTTCTATGTTGGCATGTCGCCCACAGAACGACGCACAGAACGACGCATGATTGACACTAGGTGTGGGGGTTACATTTGAGACAAAATTTCAGCCTAAATTAAGCAATTGTATGAGGACATCACACAATAGTCACGCTTTTATGCTGATCTTGATGCTACTGCTTACTAAAGTCTGACTGCAGGGGTGTCTCAAGTTCCACTGACCAGAAAATTAACCAACTAACCTCCATGATGAAACGTCTCCTCTCATCTGGCAAAGCGCATGTCAAAGGTTGTGGCTTCTGTACTTCCACAAATCATGTAGCTGATGAATGTCCTACTCTTTTTAAGGACAATCAACTGGCCATTGCCGCGGGTAAATCAGTTCCAGGGACCATCTAGAGTCCCATTTGGGAATACATATAATCATGCAACGGTGAGGAATAACCCAAACTTCAGTTATGGGCCTCAAAATCACAACTATCAGACCTTCATCCATTGAGGTCAATCGTTGCTTACACCCTCTAATAATTCATGTTCACATGAGGATACGTCGAAAGCCTTTATGGGTCAATATAGCCAATTTATGAGTGAAATGGCCCAATTCAAGGCTACCACTGAGAAATCCATAATCGAAACCAAATCGATAATCCGAACTCTTCAAGTTCAAGTAGACCAAATGACATAGCAGAATGGATGTCTCAAGGATAAAGGAAAGTTGCATTCGCAACCTTACCCGAACCCTAACGCGAGTGCTAATACAGTTACACTCCGAAGTGTTAAAGAGTTTGAGGGGCCCAAAAGGAACAATTGGTCATCTGATGCCAAAGACAAAGTAAATAAGGAAGAACACGAGGTAGTAGTTACTCTATTTATCCCTAAACATATGGTAACTACTCAAACGGAAACACCACCCACATTTATGGTTAAACCTTATTTTTCACAACGACTCATCTTAGAAAAGAAAAAGGAGGAAGAGAAAGAAATTCTCGACACCTTTAAGAGAATGGAAATCAATATTCCCTTTCTCGACGCTCTAAAGCAAGTCCCTAGGTACGCAAAGTTTCTTAAAGAACTATGCTTTAAAAAAGGGAAACTGAATGGCAGCGAAAAAGTTCAAATAGGAGAAACCGTTACGGCTATCCTACAGAAGAAGTTGCCTCTTAAATGCAAGGATCCTGGGATGTTCTCAGTACCTTGTGTTATAGGTGATGTAAGCATTCATAGGGCTATGTGCGACCTTGGCGCTTCCACTAATGTTATGCCATTGTTTATTTATAAGACATTGCATGCAGGCCCATTGGAAGAGACTGGTTATCATTCAGTTGGCAGACCTTTCAGTTGTCAGACCTATTGGTGTTCTTGAGGACGTTCTAGTCCGAGTGATCGAGTTTATGTTTCCTACTGACTTCTACGTGGTAAATATGAAGGAGGAGCCATTCCTCGAGGCTTCGTCAGTACTCCTTGAACATCCATTTTTTAAAACGACGAAGATGAAAATAGATGTTGATGATGGATCTCTTACCATGGAGTTTGACGGTGAAGTCATCAAGTTTAACATCTATAACGCGATGCGATACCCCAGTTATGTGTCGTCTATGGTTTTTACCGTGGACTGTGTGGATCCACTCGTTGAGCAAACCTTGCTCACGAATGGCGATGATGAAATTAAAGTAGTTTTAGAGCATCATCTCTCCACTACTCAAATCCATGGGAGTTTTTTACCTTCGATACTGATGTCGTGGATGTTGTTTTCAAGTTGGATTCATTCCAACCTCTACCCCCAAGTGTCTATCTTCTGGAGTTACCTACTTCTGACTCCAAACTTTCTCCCTCCTTGGTTAAAGCTCCCACACTTGAGCTGAAACCATTACCTGAGCACCAAAAGTATATATTTTCTGGTGAGAATGACACACTCTCTGTGATTATCTCAACAAAACTTACACGTTTGGAGGAAGCTAGGCTCCTTCGAGTACTCCGAGAGTTTAAATAGGCTATTGGGTGGACCATAGCAGATATCAAAGGTTTGAGCCCTTCCACTTGCATGCATCATATATTTATGGAAGAAGGGTCAAAACCTTCGAGAGAATCCCAAAGGAGGCTCAATCCGCTCATGATGGATGTCGTGAAGAAGGAGATACTGAAGCTCCTTGATGCTGGCATGATTTACCCCCATCTCTGATAGTAAATAGTAAGCCCTATCCAGGTGGTCCCTAAGAAAATAGGAGTCATGGTAGTCACCAATTCATATGGTGAGTTGGTTCTAACCCGCATTCAAAATGGATGGCAGGTGTGCGACTATAGGAAGTTAAACGTTTCCACCAGGAAGGTTCACTTCCCCTTACCATTCATTGATCAGATGTTCGAAAGACTAGTCGATCGTTTGATGTTGTCTTGACGTTATTTCGATTTTCATCATAAATTGGTAGCGCCTGAAGACCAGGAAAAGATGACCTTCACCTGTCCATTTGGCATTTTTGTCTATCGGCGCATGCCTTTTGGGTTATGCAATGCACCTACCACCTTTCAAAGGTGCATGGTGAGTATCTTTTCAGATTTTTTTGAGCATTTCGTTGAGGTATTCATGGATGACTTTACTATTTACGGTGATTCATTCGATAGTTATCTCATCAATCTCACAAATGTACTTAACAGGTGTATCGAGAAAAACCTGGTTTTGAACTATGAAAAGTGTCATTTTATGGTCGACCAGGGACTTATTTTAGGACACATTATCTTAGCCAGGGGCATAGAGGTAGACCAAGCTAAAGTTGATGTTATCAAGAAACTCCCCTACCTTACGAATGTGCAGGAGATTAGATATTTCCTTACACACGTCAGTTTTTATCGTTGTTTCATTAAGGACTTTTCAAAAATTTCACAACCCCTATGCCATCTACTTCAAAAAATCATACCTTTTGAGTTTGATAAGGCATGTAAGAGTGCATTTGATGCACGAAAAGACTCACTTACTAGCACACCAATGATTCAGGCCCCTAATTGAGAGCTTCCGTTTGAAATTATATGTAATGCTAGTAATTATGCGGTGGGTGTAGTCTTAGGATAGAGAGTCAGAAGATCTTCACATGTCATTTACTATGCTTCTCGTACCCTAGACGCGGCTTGGATGAACTACACTACTACAGAAAAGGAGCTCCTTATTGTTATATTTACACTTGAAAAGTTTCAGCATTATCTCCCGGGAAACAAGGTTATCATTTACTCTGATCATGCTGCCTTGAAGTACATGATGAGTAAAAAGGATGCCAAACCTACGCTCATTAGATGGATACTCTTACTACAAGAGTTTGACATCACAATCAAAGATAAATATGGGACAAAGAATCTAGTCGCAGACCATCTCAGCGGAATTGAGAATTGTCAGAGTCCTACACCTCTTATGGATGATTTCCCTAACGAGTACATCTATGTCGTTATGGACAATCTCCCCTGGTACGTTTATTTGGTGAACTATATCACCTCGGGCAAGCTATCTCCTCACCTTTCGAAGGCTCAGAAGAATAAAGTAAGGAACGAGGCTAAGTACTATATATGGGATGACCCGTACTTGTGGAAATTCTACTCCGACCAGGTTATCAGGCGTTGTGTTCCTCAGACTAAGATTTACTCCATATTGGCTTTTTGTCATACTTATGCCTGCGATGGCCACTTCGGTCCTCATCGGACAGTTAGGAAAGTTTTTTAGAGTGGGTTTTACTGGCCCACCATTTTTCATGATTCATACATGTTTACCAAGACTTATCCTAACTGTCGGAAAACTAGTAACCTTAGTAATCGGGACCAAATGCCACTTACCCCGATTTATATTTGTGAGATATTTGACATTTGGGGTATAGACTTTATGGAACCATTTCCAATGTCATTTGGGAATGTTTACATACTCTTAGCAGTGGACTACGTGTCTAAGTGGGTGGAAGCTAAGGCTACACGCACTAACGAATCTAAATTGGTACGTGAATTCCTCAAATCGAAGATTTTCACAACATTTGGTACCCCACGTGCCATGATTAGTGATAGAGGCACTCGCTTCTGCAATCGTATGTTTAAAAGTCTTTTGAGGAGGTACAATGTCACTCATCAAACGTCTACAGAGTATTATCCCCAAACGAGTGGCAGGGCAGAGGTCTCCAATAGGGAGATCAAATCCATCTTGGAAAAGATGATGAATACTACTCGTAAAGATTGGAGTTCATGTCTTGATGATGCGGTTTAGGCTTACCGAACGTCGTTTAAAACGTCAATTGGGATGTCCCCATATTGCCTTATGTTTGGTAAAGCTTGTCGTCTGCCAGTCGAGCTCGAGCATAAATCCTACTGTGATGTGAAACAACTTAATATGAAGCTCGATGAGGCAGGAAAATAGAGAAAGCTCACTCTCCAAGAATTGGAAGAAATCAGGAACGACGCATATAAAAATGCCTGGATTCATAAAAAAAAAACATAAGCATTCCACGATAGCAATCTCTCTTGGAAATCTTTTCGTGTTGGTCAGAAAGGGCTTTTGTTTCAGTCATATCGAAGATTTTTGCGGGTAAGCTGAGATCGAGGTGATAGGACGATATGTTGTGACTGCGGTGTATGATCATGGAGCAGTAGAGATTCAGAGTTTGGAGACTGGTAATGCGTTTAAAGTGAATGGCCACAGATTGAAGATCTTCTATGAAGACTTCCCGAGCCATAATGTGAAGGTCGTCTCACTTCCAACGCCAGTCTATATTGATTGACAGACTCGGACCAAGTCAAGCCAACGACTTTGACCAAAAACGCTATTGGGAGGCAGCCCAAACTTTGATAAGTATCATTTGGTTTTTTATATTCGTATTTTTTATCATTTTGCATGAATATGTATCATTTCTTTCATCTTATATTAATCATGTTCTTTCACCATCTTGTTTGTTTTCTATGTGTGGACCTCTCGACTTGCTTTGAACCTTGAGGATAAGGTTCGGAATTAGTTTGAGGGTGTTTTAGGGATCGTGGATAGATTCTTTTGTGAAAGACCGCAGGTGAGATCATTTATTTATTTATTTTTTCTATGTAGTTATATGCGGATATCAGATGGTAATGGTGGTGTTTTATATTATTTCTTCTATTTCTTTAATTTCTTGTCCATACCTATTCCTCTCTCATTTCATTAGGATTTGATACACTTTCATGCATATATGTATTTAGTATATTTTTTATTTTTTTATATTTTTTATTTTTTTATTAGTTATTTAGAGTCATCCGAAACTTTGTTCATGCCTTCGGTTGTGGATGAGTAAATTACAGTTGCTTTTTAACTTGAAACTTGGAGAAAACTAGGAGAAACACTCAATCGAGTCCATAGCTCAGCATTTTTATGATTTCATGATTAGGGACTTAGTTGATTGTTGGATTTAGTGCTAGATAATGAAATGGAGTAGACGGTCAGATTTACGAATGTATTGATATTTTGACCCACGTTGGGGGGTTTGCTTGATTGTAGTGAAAGTGAGAAGGGCTGACAGGAGTTTTTCTAAAACAATAATAATAATAAAAAAGAGATTCCACGGGTTTCCATAGGAAATGGAGCAGGGAATCTTGTGGTGGAAAAAGTGAGAAAAGTGGTCGACAAGAAATGTTGCAGGGATCGTACTACTTGGAAGAAAAAAATTAATGAAAAATAGAGAAAATAAGATGAATAAAGGTGGAAGTTGTGAAAACTCCTCAATAAAACATTTAGCTCGAGTGTTTTCACTTGATTAAGTGAGACTTTAAACTTCAGTGCTTGAATGTATAAACCAAGAAAACTCGTGAGTAGTCGATGGCCTTTGACTTGACCTAATCTACGTCTTTAAAGTGTGTTCTTAATTATGTTTGAGTTGCAAGTCTTGACATATCATAACTCTGAAATTTTATAAGTTACTTGTTGATTTGGTGACTATGTAAATCAAAGAGACTCCATGAATTTTGAATTGGGTGTAGGTGTAGGTATAGGTATAGGCATAGTCTAATTTAGTTTGCGTTGTCATTTACACCTTTGCTCGGGATGTGCAAAGTCTTAAGTTTGGAGGTATTTGATAACTCAGTATTTATATATTTAGTAGTTTATTTAAATATATTTAATTATTCAAAGTCTCTAAAATATATATTAATTATATTTTTTGGTTGTATTTAGGTGAAACGAAGTGCGCAGTTAAATTCGTGGCGAAACAATACTCAAAATGGAGTATTTACTCACAGTGATTGGATGTCGGACAGTTTGCCATGAGTTACGCGTTGCGCATTGGGTAGAATATGAGACAACATATTTCAACCAATTCCAAGCTGCCACGTTAGCTGTTCTTATCATAACACCTGACAAGTGGAGCGTTCCTACCTTCTCCAAGCATGTCACTCGTTTTCTCCCTCCAATTAGCAAGCGCCACGTCATGCTCAATCCCATCAGCTTGCAAGCAAGGCACCAGCTCCACCAATCACAAGGTGCCACGAGTCACCAACATAATACACGTCACAAACTGTTTCTTCTCCTAACATGGTAGCTGTTGATCTGCCTAGGGATGCGCGTCCGCGCAAGCTCCAAGTTTTTTGCACAAATTCGCGCAATTCTTCACCGCCTCTTAGATGCCACGTGGCGCTCGCTCACTACAACAACGCGTCATTAGATGGCAGTTCGGCCAATCAGATGATGCCACATCAGCGCTCCAGCAGGAAACGAGCCAATACGCTGCGGACATATGGCGAACACCTATTTTTGAGCCAAAAATAGCCCTACGATGCTCCTCGGCGCACGAGTCCCTCCCCAACCCCCAAAATTAGTTTCTCTCACCTCCAGTGAGCAATATTTTAGTGGTTTTTCATATTAGGGACTAGGGTATTCATACGGGGAGAACACATTGGAGCCTTCACACGCAACTTGTCATACTTGAAGATTGTAGAGATGATGTTCGGCTAGACCGAACTTCGCATGGGTCGAAGGGAAAACAAGTGGGATTCAAGATTCATGGCAAATACTATGTGAGATATGTGATTTTTATTTAATTTTATTTAATTTCTCCTATTTCATTATTGTTGATTTGAAAGTATATGGTTTAGATATAGGGTGTGTATGTGGTCAGTGCATGCTTTTAGGTGGACAATCTACAATTATTTGGACCATTAGTTTCCGTGTAATTGTGCTTTTGGACCAATAAAGTGACAAACACTCACCCGTTTGCCTTAAAAACCTTTCGATTCTTGAGTGTGCAACAATTGAATTTAGGTGAAATCGGAAGCAGATGCGATCTGATTATTTAAGATTAGTGTTCCCATAAGCCCAAATTACTGTGATTAGTGTGTTAAACCTGATTGGCGATGTCTAGGGTTATACATTGATTAGGGAAATAGTTAGTGGCAAACGTCATAGCTATCCAGATTAGAACAAGGAATTTCTGGCGGACGTCGATTTTCCACAGCTTATCTAGGAGAAATTGAATTAATAACTTTTTAGAATGATTGAGGACCATTAAATTCCATTGAATCTTGATTCTTGCTTGTGAAACCGTAGACTTAGGTGATTTCTTCTCATTGATATTATTTTTGCGAATTTTTTATTCGTGCTAGTTTAGTTAATTATTTCATTGAACTTTCTAAAAACCCCCCATTTTTAGTTAACTTGGAGTAAAACTCAAGTCCTGTGGATTTGACCTTGTATTTACCACTACTACACACTTGTGGTTGGTAACTCGATTGCGGGTTATATTTGGCATGAACGATACGTGACCAATACTTATCTCTTCATTAGTTGTATTTTAGATTATACTGATAGACATCATAATTTAATTTGGTTAGAAGTGACAATTAAGTACTTCGAATTTCAAAACACAACTCTTTGTGCTTTATTTAATAGCTAATCCTAGCTATTTTCATACCATTTCCCCAATCTCAACTTCTAACACGTTCATCTTATCATTACACCTTTCATTTTCAACTTAAAGATTTGATTTATCTTTGTTTCATAACTGTTGGGGCATGTGCCATAGGTCAATCCATTAACTATCTTTATGAATACTTTTAGTTAATAAAATAGAGGATTTCATTTTTTGTTTATTATAATTAATTTACATGTTTACATTATAATAAGATCCATGGGTATTTACAGAAATATCCTAAATGTCCCTAGTCGATCATTATACTGGGAACTATAATGAATTAAGACTAGTGTGAGTCTTGATTGATGATCATACGATGATTATACATATAGGGATACAAATCAAGATCACGAGTACTTGTTAGGGAACAAAGTACTGGACCGACCAGCTATGAGGACAAAGTACTGGACCGGATCTGAATCTAATTCCATTAAAAATGTTTAAACAATGAAAACTTAATCATACCTCGGTCGCAATATACATTTCTTAAGGTTGATCGATCTCTACGGCGCTACCAACGATGAACGTCCTCTACCGGCAGTCCACACACGAACGGCGGCCGAGATTCGAAGTGCTAGCTTCGAGAGAATACCAAACCTTTTTATTTCTCTCCAAAACGATCCAGAGCGTATCAGAAAATCTGAAACGAAAATAGAGTTTCAGCCCTTAATCTTTCATACGTGTGTTCTAACTTAAAGCGTCTATTTATACAACCCTTATATATAGACGGTTAAGTAAATTACACATATACCCCTACTTAAAGAAGTATAAGTGTAATACACACCAGGATGTTTCTGTCATGAATTTTATCATATAAAATTCATTTTTCTGAACCATCTTAAAATCTCGAAAAACAATTCTTAATGTGTGACCTAATAGGCTCATACAACGTTGGCAGTGTACCAAAACACATTTTCGTATACAAGTCATAAGCGGCCTCTAGGAAGACATTATGACTACCCAAGTTGTACGAATATCAAATCGATACAACCTAATCGATAGTGTATATAACATCCTTTTGTCAGACGATATCCTTTTGATCAAACATAAGGCATGGAATTATCATCCAACATGTTCAATCGTACTAGTCTCGATCTCTAGGTAGACTGAAAACATCCAAGTGGCATTGATCAATATCAATTCACTTAGACTAGGCCTTTTAACAGTCTAACACATCAAGGGATCCACAGGATGTCTCTCTTTATATCGAGAGGGACAAATTCTATCTCGATTACACAACTTCATCACATTGCTCACACACTAACCAATCACAACTTTATAATCATCTGGTTAAAGACAATGTTTGATTGTGTCAAATCACTGTGTTCCTAATGTACAAGTCTATGGTAATCTCAAGTCAAATGACTGAAAAATATACCTATCATAAGAAACAACTATGACTTAATTCGTGTGATGTTCTCAAAGCGGGTTGATCCAGTACTTTGTTCCTTAACAAGTACTCGTGATCTTGATTCGTATCCCCATACGTATAATCATCATATGATCATCAATCAAGACTCACACTAGTCTTAATTCAATATTGTTCCAATATAATGATCGACTAGGGACATTTAGGATATTTCTCTAAATACCCATGGATCTTATTATGATGTAAACATGCAAATTAATTATAATAAACGGCAAATGAAATCCTCTATTTTATTAACTAAAAGTATTTATAAAGACAGTTAATGGATTGACCTAGGGCACATGCCCCAACAGTTTTCATGGTTTAAAAGTTTATAATGGAATTAGTTCGGATCCTGTTAAGGTTTTTGTCAAAATTGTTTTGTAATTTCCGCTACATATGAACCCCAAAACCCAATAGTGGTATCATAGCAAGTTCGAGTTCGATTTTATTAAATTCATTGCATGTTCTCTTCTGATATATGCATGATATATGATTGAAAGCATGTTAATAGTTGATGTATATGTGATATACATAAGTTTTTGCTAGATTTATTATCATGTTTTTTGTATATGATACATATATTTGTGATTTAATTGAAATCAGTTTCGTACATGCTAGTAACCATGTTAGGTTAATTCGAGTAATTTTAATGAATTGAATTTCCTGTTCTGTGATCCATGACACCGTGAGGTTTAATTTTAGTTTTTCATGTATTGATGCATGGATGAAATATAGGTAATTCGGTATGCATATTTGGGTTACATTATTTTAAATTTCTTAAATTGTATAAGTCTTGATATTAATTCAAAACTAATATGATTAAGTTCGATTAGGATAATAGTTCATGATTCAATTGCATGTTTGTGATTATTTGGATGAGGACTGAAATTGCAAATAATTATTTTTTGAAATTATTTATTTATCTCGTTATATCTATTATGTTATGAAATTTCTATTTGATAAGAGATATATAACAATTTAGATTAGGAGATATTAGCAAATCGGTTTCGTTATCCCTATTGGATAAGAGATAAATATCGAGAATTTTGTTATTGGTGATATGCTAGGATTCAAATATCTTAAGTCCTAATTGGATTAGGATAAGATGATTAGTCAGATGTGGGCCCGACATAATTAAAATGTTTTAATAAACTTAATTTTTGATATATTAAGGGGTAAATTTAGGATAATAGAATCAGTGAAAACTATGATTTTTTCTATAGTGAGTTTTAATTTTTGGAATCGAAACTCGTCTCCTAAAAAAAATGGGGGCCCTACCCCCTGTTCCCCCGTCCTCTAACCGATCAGCGGAACCACCGCCCGTTGACCAGCCAGCGAGACCGCCATCTAACTAATCCTACCACACGAAAATTCTTTTATTAGTGAACATTATAAAAATTTCCAAATTGTTTATTGATTGAACAAATCAATAAAATATATGATATTTCATTGTTTACATAAAATCACTAAAACTGAATAAAATCCCTCTATTAAATTTTAAGTCTCGTGTCATCCATTTAAAATACTTGTTAAGGCCTCAATCACACTAATATAGTTTCGGCCATTGTTGGGTGTATTGTGTTATCTTGGTGGGACAAGTTGGGTAAGAGTTACCTAAATGTTTAAAATGGTCTGACTTAAGAAAGCTATCAAAATAGTGTTGAGCTTTAGGCACATGATGAGATAAAAAAATATGCTAAGACATAAGATGTCCCATATCTCATAAAAGTATCTAAAATTACATAAGATGTAATTGGTAACTGTTACCTACCTAAATAATCTAGTTCTGTGTTTCATGTCATAGCTGTCATAGAATTAGGTGAAATATGGATTTTAGTCCCCTAAATAAACAATATGTTTTAGGAGGGTTGTTAATTTTGTGGGAGTTTATTCCTCTATACTAAAATAAACTTTAAATAATCTTTATTGTAGATCAATGGCATCTTCAAGTAACAATAATCCCCTGTCACTGCGATACATCCTTGAAAAGGATAAGCTATCTGGGACTAACTTTTTTGATTGGTTCAGAAACTTGAGAATTGTTCTCAAACATGAATGCAGGTTGTATGTCCTGGATGCTCCAATCCCTGAGAACCCACCGGCCAATGCTACAAAAGCTGTGAAAGATGCGCATAATAAGCATGTAAACGATTCTACTGATGTTGCATGTATTATGCTGGCAACTATGGTTCCTGAACTTCAGAAGGACACGGAACTAATGGAAGCCTACGACATGGCTGTAACGCTGAAGGAAATGTTCCAACGGCAAGCTAGGCAAGAATGGTTAGAGATAGTGAAGAACCTACATTCTTGCAAGATAACTGAGGGTGCGTCAGTTAGTCGTCATGTTCTGAAGATGAAGGGCTATGTTGACCAGCTTGATAAACTCAAATTTCCCATAAGCCAAGAGTTAGCTACGGATTTGATCCTGAATTCATTACCCGAGAGTTACTCACAATTTGTGATGAACTACAATATGAATAAAATGGAGAAATCAATTTCAGAGTTGCATTTGATGCTCAAAATTGTTGAACAAAATATCAAGAAACCCTCTTGTAATGTGTCGATGGTCCAAATGGGAAAGGGGATGAAGAAAAAAGGCAAAGGCAAAGGCAAAGGCAAAGGCAAAGTTAAAGTTGCCAAGGCTACTCTTGGAACTGTCGTAAAGCCTGTGGAACAAGTCAAGCCCCAGCCTGTTCCTGCTTCAAAACACCCAAAAGAAAAACAAGGAGATTTTCATTTATGTCATGCACCTAGACATTGGTTCAGAAATTGCAAACTTTATCTGGAATATCTAAAGAAAAAAAAGGTAGTGCGACTACCACTACAGGTATTTATGCTATTAAAATTAATTTATCTACTAGTTATTCATGGGTATGAGATACCGGATGTTGATATCAAATTTTTATAAATGTGAAGGGACTCACTAGAAGTAGAAAGTTGAAGACAGGAGAAGTCATCCTCCGTGTAGGGAATGGAGCATGAGTTGCTACCCTGGCTATTGGATCGTATGACTTAGTCTTACCTAGTGGACTTATTTTAACTTTAAATAATTGTTATTTTGTGCCTGCCTTAAGCAGAAACATTATTTCTATTTCATGTTTGGATATGGATGTTTTTCGTTTTATTATTGTGAATAATAGATGTTTCATTTCTCGTAAAGGCATATTTTATGCAAATGCTTATTTGTGTGATGGTCTTTATATTCTAAGCATGGAAAGGTCCGCTGATACTCCAGTCTTTAACATAAATACAAAGAGATTCAAGTCAAAAGATTTGAATCAAACCTATCTTTGGCATTGTCGTCTCGGGCACATAAATGAGAAACGCATAACGAAGCTCCATAAAGATGGACTTCTATATTCATTTGATTTAGGAACATATGAAACATTCGTATCTTGTTTACTAGGCAAGATGACTAAAAGTCCCTTTACTGGACACAGTGAAATGGCAAGTGATTTATTGGGTTTAATACATACTGATGTATGCGGTCCTATAAATACAATGGCTAGATGAGGTTATCAGTACTTCATTACATTTATTGATGATTTCAGCAGATATGGTTATGTATATCTTATGAAACATAAAGCTGAATCATTTGAGATGTTTCAAACGTTTCAAAATGAAGTGCATAATCAACTTGGTAAAACTATCAAAACTCTTCGGTAAGATAGAGGTGGTGAATATTTGAGCCAAGAATTTGATGATCATCTTATAAATTATGGGATTGTCTTCCGATTGACTCCACCAGCAACTCCACAATGGAATGGAGTTTCTGAAAGGAGAAATCGAACCTTATTAGATATGGTTCGATCTATGATAAGTCATGCAGATCTTCCACTATTCTTTTGGGGTTATGCATTACAAACTGCAGCTTTCACTCTAAATCAAGTTCCTTCTAAAGTAGTTGATAAAACACCATATGAGATATAGTACGGGAAGAGACCTAGTTTGTCATTCCTTAAGATTTAGGGTTGTGAGGCTTACGTAAAACTAAAGTCTAAAAAAAACTAACACTTAAATCCGACAAGTATTTATTTGTGGGGTATCCTAAGGAAATAAAAGGATATTACTTTTACAATCCCGCTGAGAACAAATTGTTTGTTGCTCGGTATGGTGCCTTTATGGAAAAATATTTTATTTCAAAAGACACTAGTGGGAAAGAAATAAATCTTGAAGAAGTTCAAGAATCACAGATAAACACTGAAATGCTACTGGAAGTTCAACAATGTTCTAAACCAGTTGAACCTTCATAAGTGACACAAGGCCCACGGAAATCTGGTAGGGTAAGACATAAGCCAGAGATTCGGATATCTCATTATTGATAGTCGTGATGTGTTGCTTGTGGATCAAAATGAGTCTACCACTTGTTAGGAGGCTATGTCTAGACCAGACTCAGATAAATTGCTAAGTGCCATGAACTCTGAGATGCAATACATGTATGATAACCAAGTTTGGAACTTGGTTGATTTACTTGAAAGTGATAAGACCATTGGATGTAAATGGGTTTTCAAGAAGAAAACTGACATGGATGGCAAAGTGCATACTTTTAAAGCAAGACTTGTAGCAACAGGTTTTAGCCAGACTCAAGGTGTTAATTATGATGAAACTTTTTCGCCAGTAGTCATGCTTAAATCCGTAAAAATTTTAATTGCCATTACTGCATATTATGACTATGAGATATGACAAATGGATGTAAAAATAACATTTCTTAATGGAAAGCTGCTTAAGGACGTGTATATGACACAACCTGAAGGTTTTGTACATCCTAAGAATTTTAGGAAGGTATGCAAGCTTCAAAGATCCATTTATGGATTAAAGCAAGCTTCTCGGAGTTGGAATCTTTGTTTTGATGAAGCAATCAAGAATTTTGGTTTTATTAAGGACGAAGATGAGCCTTGTGTATACAAGAAGGTCAACGGGAGTGTAGTTGTTTTTTTGGTACTGTATGTTGATGATATATTACTTATTGGAAATGACATCCTAACATTGCAGAATGTCAAGTTTTGGTTAGGGAAGTGTTTCTCAATGAAATACTTAGGACATGCAGCCTATATCCTAGGGATAAGGATCTATAGGGATAGATCTAAGAGGCTAGTCGGTCTAAGTTAGAGTGCTTACATAGACAAGGTGCTGAATAGGTTCAGTTTGCAAGACTCTAAAAGAGGATTGTTGCTAATGCCTCATAGCATAAGTCTCAGCAAGATTCAATGTCCAAAGACAAATTATGAGCGAGATCGTATGAATAAGATTCCATATGCATCAACTATTGGATCTATCATGTATGTCGTGTTATGCACTCGACGTGATGTATCATATGCTTTGAGAACTATAAGCAGATATCAGTCAGATCCAAGTGAGAGTCACTGGATAGCAGTAAAGAACATTCTTAAATACTTAATAAGGACTAAGGAAGTGTTCTTGGTCTATGGAGGTTTTGAAAATGATCTAGTTGTAAATGGTTTACACAGATGCAAGTATTCAAACTGATATAAATGATTTTAGATCGCAGTCTGGATATGTGGTTACTTTGAATAAGGGTGCAGTAAGCTGGAAAAGTTCGAAGCAAGAGATTGTAATAGATTCTACAACAAAAACTGAGTATATTGCGGCGTCCGATGCATCAAAGAAGGTAGTTTGGATCAAAAAGTTCATTTCTGAACTAGGAGTGGTTCCAAGTATTGCTAACCCTATTTGTTTGTATTGTGACAATAACGGGGCAATAGCATAGACCAAGGAACCTAGATCACACCACGGATCCAAACATATACTCAGGCGTTTTCATCTCATCAGAGAAATTATTGAGATGGGAGACGTGAAGATTTGCAGAGTACCTACTGAAGACAACGTTACGGATCCATTGACAAATGCTCTTCATGATGGTCATGTTAGACCATTAGGCATTAGATGCATGTATGATTGGCCCTAGTGCAAGTGGGAGATGTTGGGGCATGTGCCCTAGGTCAATCCATTAACTATCTTTATGAATACTTTTAGTTAATAAAATAGAGGATTTCATTTGTTGTTTATTATAATACATTTGCATGTTTACATTATAATAAGATCCATGGGTATTTACAGAAATATCCTAAATGTCCGTAGTCTATCATTATACTGGGAACTATAATGAATTAAGACTAGTGTGAGTCTTGATTGATGATCATATGATGATTATATGTATAGGGATACAAATCAAGATCACGAGTACTTGTTAGGGAACAAAGTACCGGACCGACCCGCTATGAGAACATCACATGGATTAAGTCATAGTTGTTTCTCATGATAGGTATATTTTTTAGTTCTCTGACTTGAGATTACCAGTGACTTCAACATTAAGAACATAGTGATTTGACATAATCAAACGTTGTCTTTAACCGGACGATTATAAAGGTTGTGATTTGTTACTGTGTGAGCAATGTGGTGAAAATGTGTAATCAAGATAGAATTTGTCCCTCTCATATAAAGAGAGATATCCAGCTGGATCCCTTGATGTGTTAGATTGTTAAAAGGCCTAGTCTGAGTAAATTGATATTGATCAATATCACTTGAATTTTCCAATATGACCTGTCAATTAGGCAAATTTTATTTATTTTGAACTGGAAAGCTTCTCCAAATTTATATTTTGATAATTAAATCCTCAACCCTCGATAACAAACACCACAAAACCACTCAATACCAAGATCAAAATATTTTCACAATTGTGGAGTCAAATGGGATCAAAACCATTAATAAATTCATTAAGAAATCCAATGTACATTAATATCAACCATAAAAACATCTCTAAAATACATCTCTAAAATAGTTATCAACTTAATCGTATTAGTTCAATTCATCAAAACCCCAACCTACACCGGTGGGATTTATTTCAAATTGGCACTTATCAATGCAATATACCAATTCACAACAATTTCTATCAAAATCCTACAAAAGAAATCGAGAAATCGCGAGAATTCAAATTGAAATGAGAAAATGCCTTCAATTGAGTATTTACCAAATTGCGGGCAGAATACCTCATCTTCACCACGGAAACTTAGCTCGAATTGACCGTATCCTAACGTTCTACTATTTTGCAGAAAGAAATCGAGCAAAAGTCCAACATTGGGAGATCATGGAATGAAAGATTGAATTGAGAGGTTTTGAAAAAAAAATGTTTTGTTCGTTCGTTTCAATTAAAATCAAATTTTGATTTGTTTTATTTTTTTTATTTATACATAAACCCTCAGCACCTTATTAGCAGCTTAATTTCTTTTTATTTATCAATTCTCGAAATCCCTATTTTGATGTGTTTCAGTTTCCAATGCTCATTTTCAATCCAATTTTTCACCAAATTGAACCAAACACTCGACAAAACAATCCATTTTCATAAAACGTCCATAAGACTAATTTTGGTCACACCAAAACCCTAAGATTTTAACTTTATCGACAATATATTGAACCCTTATGGACCAATTCTCTTGCCTTACTAAACCAAACTTTACACTAATTTGGACCCAATCTCAACCTCAACCACCATCAACCGACATAAAGCTGGAGGTAAGGTCTTCCACCAACTTTTTCTCATTTTACAATACCATTGATCTTGACATGCATTCAAACTGAGGCAAAATCTTCATGTTAGGATTAACACTTGATTAATTAGTTTTTGAGCAACTAATATTTTATTTTCACTCATGCCCCTCACACACGCCCTCGCAACCCCGCGTATGACAAACTAAAAATAGACCTCAACACACCTCGATTTCAAGACAAGATACCATACAATACACACACTAAGCACACAACATACAAAAATAAAATATATTACAATATGTTGTCCATAATGCGTGGGTCCCACCTCATATACTTAAACTCCAAATAAAATCTAAAAATACTCAATTAGTCGCTTCATCAAGTTTATGAAATTCTCATTTTTCCAAAAATTAAAGAATTGTGAGAAGAGTTTGGAGAATTTGAGAGGGATTGATGAAGTTGGTGATGTTCTACAATTAGGTAAGCTAGTGTACACTATCATTTTGTAAAAAGTTTGTTAAAAAAATAGAGTTTTACTTCAGTTATGGTTTTTGCTAGCTTTTCATTTTGTAAATGTAATCGTTTTGAAAATTGATTTATATATTTGGATTCCTCGCGAAAAATCAATAAATCTTCTATCAAGAAAATTTGGATTTCGATTTTAATTGATAAAGTTATGGTATTTTGAAGTTGTAGGTGTTCTTACTGGAATTTTTAGCAAAAGCTATGAGTTTGGGGTTTCTCTAATTAATTTAATCCAACTTTGATAGTTTATTCAAGTAATAAAACAACATAATTAACCTCAGCAATCTAGGAAAAAGTTTCCAGAGGTTGTTGGCAAGATACGTGGTGCCGGGAGGCCGAATTAGCCTAGGAACTTTGCGTGGATTGTAAGTAAACTAATTGAGATATTTATTTACATTTCATTCCTATTATGCTATTCATTTGCAGTCACTTGGACTAATTTATCTATTTTATTTTAGATGCCATGATTTGGTTGTTCTATCTCATTTCATGAGTTTATAATCACGGCATTAGTTATTGTTTAAGTGCTTTAATTGATTACAAATCATGTGTTATGTCTTTCTTGGTTATTGAGGAATTTGAAATTACGAAATAACATGCTATTAGCTAGGTGAATTATGGTGTTGAAAATTGATTTTATTTGTGCATTAATTATGAAATTACATTATTGGATTCCTAAATAGTGTCATTCCTTGAATTATGAAAGTAGTTATCGTATCTAGGACCATGATATGACAGAGATGAGTGTGACACACATGGTCATCAGACTTTCGGGGTTGTTGAGATCTAACCACTAGCTTGTGTAGCACACGAGGTATAGGGCCCAAAGTTGTTGACAAGTATACAACACATTTGAGGGGCATTTGCAAGTATATATACATGTGTAATGAGCATTTGTAATGATGTGAAGGCATCTATAAGATAGATTATCCCCTAAATAGTATAATAAAGTCGACGTGATGTAACTAGATCATTACTCTTTAGCCTAGTGTCAGTTTCATATTATTAATGAAAACATCTCATAGCAAGATTCTTTTCAGCATAGTTGTTATTATTATGCTTTCAGATACTTGTATATTTGAAAATAGGGATAAATGTCTATTAGTGTTACTTTCTACTTTCATGTACTCACAGTTCTTTTTATGACTAAGGGTGCATATCCATCGAGTAGTGGATCGGTCAAGGAGAATATTTACAACCACTTCTGACCCCTTAGAATGCAGACCTCTGATTTTGTAGGTTTTTATTTTATTGTATGACGTATATATGTTTTTCATATACTTTTGGGGCTGTATTTATAGGTTGAGAGATAGTTGCCTGACTACACACATGTTGATATATCATCATTGTTGTTTTATTGTATATATACGCATGTAAGCTTTATTTTCCTAGTTTTCCACGCATATTTAAGATTTACATTAATTGTTTTCGCTAATTTACTTAGATTTTCGGTGAATAAATTTAAGATTTAAAATTTTAATTAACTCTGAAATATTAATTGACAAGAGAACAATATATTGCTTATTTTAAAGTTAGCTAGTTTGGAGAAAAGTTTGAAAAGGCTAACTAATATGTTGTTAAGTTTTGTGTCTGAGATTAAGGCTTAGTAACGAGACTAGGCCGAGCAGTGCCTTAATTTGAGAAAGGTTCATCACAAAATCAGACATTCAGAGTTTGCGAAGCGAAAAACTAAATTGAGATGTTTAGAGAACGACTCTTTGTTGAAATGAAATGAATTCATTTAATATCTTTTTATGCTAATATATGTATATATACCCTCAACTGCTTGTCAGCAGCTTAACTTTTTTTATTTACTAATTTTTGAAATCCCTATTTTGACGTGTTTTGGCTTCTGCGCTCGTTTTCGATTCGATTTTTCGGTAAATTGAACCAAACTTTTGATAAAACATTTCATATTCATAAAGCGTCTATAACACTACTTTTTGTTACACCAAAACCCCCAAGATCTTAACTTTTTCTATGACATACCAAACCTTTATGAACCAATTCTCTTGTCATACTAAATCAAACCCTGCCATTGCCAACCGATATAAAGCTTGAGGTAAGGTCTTGCACCCACTTTATTCTCATTTTACAATAGCAATAATCCTAGCTTGCATGTAAACCGATGCAAAATTTCTTGTGAGGATTAACACTTGGTTAATTACTTTTCGAGCAACTAATAATTTATTTTCCCTCTTGCCCTTTAGACACGCGCTTTGCAATCCTGATTATGATAAATTGAAGAACACCTCAACATACTCCTATGTCCAGACAAAATACTAGATAATACACACAATAATCATTCATCATCTAAAAAATAACATTTTACCTTATGATCTCTGGTCCGTAATGTGTAGGTCTCACCTCGAATACCTAAATTCCAAATAAAATCGAAAAAGTACTTAATTTAGTTGCCTAATTAAGTTTATGAAATTCTCATATTTGACATTTGTGTAGCTTGAATTCGAAAGAGCAATCTCCTCCTTGTACGTACATTCGTTTGAATTAATATATTGTTTAGGAGCACATCTCTTATTCTCTAAAAAAAAATAATTAACCGTTTACAATCTTTTTCTGTTGGATGATGCTATACATATATTGGGTTTATCTTTTTTTTTTCAATTTTGTATGCTATGTAGGTTTGTGAACTCACTCTAAAAAGAAAGAATATTCAATGTATGTAATACAGCCACGTTAGAGGGGACATTCAATTCATCAAACACTTGATGTGTCTGTCTCTACCCTTAATGTTCGAGCTTAGGGGCCAATCAAACAAGCAGTCTTACTTACCACAAATTTTGTCAAAAATCTTCCTTTTCATTTCTCTTAGTGTCGATTCGATCACCGAGGACATGATTCATCCTAGATATGATGTAAAGGCAAATTGGAATTGGAATATATTGATATATATATATATATATATATATATATATGATATGTAGGATCATGTTTTAATTAGTTTTGTTGGATCGAATTGTTAAAAATGACACTTATATTATTGTATAGGTTTTTATAAAAAAATTATTGTAGGGATTGTACATATCCGGGCATGAGATATTTTAAAATCATGGGCACTATATTATTTTAATTTCACTAAGAAATTGGTCTCTAACATTTTATATTTTCTTAATATAAAAGTCAAGAAAGTACACATATTTAAGAGAAAAACTATCGTGAAAATATATTAATGGCATAAATTAATGCTAACGGCCTCACACCTAGAATGCGTACCTATATATTACTCCATTCGGTCACAAATATAAGCCGTTTAAAGTAAGGACACCAGAATTAAGATAACCTTAATTATAAGTATAATTAATTTATATATACACCTTTTAAATCTTAAATTAATTGAAAAATTTAAAAATCGGTACTATTTAAATTATATAACGGTATAATTAGTTAAAAAATAATAAATACATTATCAAATTCTACAAAGACAAAAGGAGGGCCGCTAAGGGCACCCCACCTTTTCATGAAGGCACCCAGTTAATGTGGGCACAAACCAATTTACCTGGGGCACCTAAAAATTAGACCCGAAATACGCAAAATACCCCTCGTGCAAACCTCTCGCACCCCACCACCCCCACCACCACCTTTACCGAACTCCTTGTGGAAGAATCCATTTGTTTTGAACCGACCAGTGAGAGGAATCCTCGAAATCGTGTTTTCTATCCCTCGCCGTGTGTTTCTCCTTCGTTGTACGAGTTTTTTGTAGTTTGTAGGGTCGGGGTGTGAGCCGATTTCGTCTCCAAATTAGGGCTCGGTTGAAGATCGTCGAACACACAGATTTTGCGCGAAATCGATCGTTCGAAGGTACATTTATAGTATAATTAAGTTACATTTGGTAGAGTAGTTGTAATGTGTGTGTCGCGGTTTGTAGAATGGTAAAAAAATTGGGAAATCGCGGTTCTCGGCCACAAGGCCAGAGACTGTGTTAACTGTCTTTGCCAAGCATGGCCGAGACAAAAGCTAAATTTTTGGGAACTCGCAGTCTCGGCCACGAAGGCCGGAAGAGTTCATAGTGTCTCGGTTACGCATGGCCGAGAATACTTCAGTTATCTCGGCCGAGACATGACGAGAGCTACAATTACTGATAGGTAATGTGGCGTCGGTGGTGTACAACCGAGAATTTTCTCCTACTCTCGATAGTACACTGGCGAGAGGTTAGAGTAGGCTCGATCGTGATAGGACGAGAGTAAGGCGAATTGAAATGGTCAATCCATCTCGGTGGCGTACAACCGAGAACTTTCTATTGGACTCGATTGTACACTATCAATATATTGGACTCCTTGTCGGTCATGGGTGACCGAAAATAAGGGTTGTTTCACGAACCTGCTTAACCGAGACATCAGAAATGGATGAATTTGAACATTTTTTTTGTAAAATTTTTTTGGATTCTGTTCCATGCGCTTATATGTTGTACTGTTTTCAGGTATGGCTCGTCCGAGGTACTGGTGACTAGGGAGGAGGCTGGTGTTAAGGTGTCGAGGCCTAACCGGGGGCGAGGTGGCCGGAGACCCCCGACAGCATCGTACCGAAAAGAGAAAGATAAGGAGAATGAGGATGTTAAGGGAAAGGCGAAGGTACATGGTAATCGTGGAAGGTTACAATTGCACGATGAGGGTTCGAACATCGATGCTGGGTGACCTGAGGATCTTGTTGTTGCCCGAGGGGAAGAGGAGGGGCATGCATCGGAGTCTAGTAGCAATGACTCATCAGCGGCGAGGAACAAGATAGAAATTGATCGTAATGTGGGCGGGAGTAGTAGTGGTGGAGCCGGCCATAATGAGTGAGAGCCAGAAGTGTCTGTTGAAGTGCGTGCTCCATTCCCCGGTGGTCCTATAGACGGGGCGTCGTTGAAGAGCTTTGAGGATCATGTCGCGTTATCGATTTGGAGCAATGAGGTAATTTCAATTTCATTGAACGGAGTAACTTAATACTCATGATTTTCACAAAATTACGAGATGTATTTATTTGTTGCAGGAGCGTCCCGTTCTCAAGTTATCAATCACGGAGCTCAGATACAAGAATGGGATTTATAGTCGTGCCACCCGGACACGATGGGACTTTAGAGGATTATTCAGAGTTACGGGTTGAATACGCTGATAGACTGTTCATACCGCAAGGCCAACGAGGAGGTGATCTCTGCATTTGTGGAGCGGTGGCAGCCGGAGACGAACACATTTCACTTACCTTTTGGTGAAATGTCTATCTCATTAGAGGATGTGAGCTTCCTCCTGAAGATTCCTGTGATGGGCAGAGTTGTGGCAGTGGAGAACTTTGCGAGGTACACGGAGGAATCTCGCTCGGACGCTATTAAGATGGTCTCGAACCTACTTGGGGTTAGCATCGAGGCGGCTGAGGAGGAGGTGAATATCAGCAAGGGGCTCACAGTGCGCAAATGTTGGTTGAAGAGTCGATGGTTCCCCAAAGCTGGTTCGAGACCCAGAACTTATTCTCTTATGGAATGCACCGCCCGAGCGTACCTATTGTACCTTTTGTCCTGCACTCTATTTGCCGATAAGAGTGGGTCTCGGGTGTCGATCGCGCTGCTGAAGCTTCTTGAAGACTTGGACGATGTGGGAAAGTACGCATGGGGTGCGGCTATATTGGCCTACCTGTATCGACACTTCCCTGGGTGTACGACCATTTCAAACTTTATCTCGCCACACCCAATGCGAAGTACATGGACTACGTGCACCCTCGTGTCTGCAGATGGATTCAAAAGCACGAGACGGTGGCGAATGTTGACAAGCTCTGGTCCATGAGGAGAACCTTGGATAGGTTGCGCCCAAGTGAGGTGAGATGGTTATCCATATCCTCTGATGATTGATGATTTAGTAATTTTTTTTCTAACAATGGTTGTTGCATTTTGACTAGGTCACTTGGGACCCATATGTGAATTTCAGGGAAAATGGAGTAGTGCACGCGATGGCCTTTTATAGTGGGACGATCAAGTACATGGATGTGGTGGAGCCCTACCACCCAGAGAGGATTCTGAGACAGTTTGGACATGTGCAATCTATACCAGATCCTCCGTACCGTCCATTGGAAGCACACCGAGGGCCATCTGTGAACAAGTACTCGGTCAAGTATGGGTTCTAGATAGACAATTGGGAGCGATGGAGGAACCATTTGTTTGCTCCTGAAGTTCGTGGTGACAAGGTAGAATTTGAGTTTTTGGCTACACTAGACTACCTGCCTTGGTTCCTCAAAGTGTCTCATCCCGTTATCACCAATCCGAGCCTTGAGGACCATGACATGGTCGCCACAACCATCGCAGACAACGAGCTACTTGAGGTATTTCAGTGGTTATATGTATTATGCATGTCTCATTTATCCCGATATGTTTTACATTAACACTAACCCGATTATTTCATCAGCGTAATAGGCATGCGTTGGACGCGGCATTGCGATGGATGGACCTCCAGCTGGAGTTGTGTACGATTGAGTCTACGAGGACAATGGCGAGTGACATCGTCAATTTTCTTTCAGGGAGGACTATAGATCCACCACCATGAGTACGACTCCAGCGACCACAACCGGCACAACCGCCACATCCGGCCCTACCGAAGCAGGCCCGCGGCAGTCTCAGCATGGTAGCACTTCCACACACTCCACCCCGGCCATAGCTCAGCCCGCCACGATCGATGCTCGCCCTCCGAAGAGAATGCTTGGGAATGAGTATCAAAGGAAGAATCTGAAGAAACCAAAGCAATGAGCAAGCGGGGATGGGGAACATAGACATTCTTTTCATTTTTTGGTCGAGACTAGTTGATTAATGTTTGCTGAGACAGTTTTATGATAGCTTCCTACGATTGTTATACTTTACTTGATGTTTTATGATAGTTGGTTAATGAGTACTCGTTAGTTGATGATTGATTTATGATGTTTTATGATAGTTGGTTGATGAGTACTTGTTGATTGATGAGTGATTTATGATAGTTTAGCGAAGTTGATTAATTTTTGTTGTCACTATTTCGACATTGTGCTACTTTACTTGTTGTTTTACATTGCATATAGTTGTATTTTGGTCTATTTTGTTATAGGATACTTATTTTTTTTTATTCTGAGGGTGTCTTGGTCAAGCAGGGCTGACACTCATGTGGATTTGTTGGTACCGAACAACCGACACATATGTTGGATTCACGATGTTACCTGGCCGAGAATCTCGGTGGATCCTTTATTTAAATATGTGTCGGTCACTGATGGCCGAAACCTTTCGAAAACTATCGGTGACTCGTCACCGACATCATACGAGGGAGTTCGGCAATTGCTCGACGAGCTAGGCCTGCGCATTTGATGAACATGGAGACCAAATGCTCTCGGTGAGATGGTAACGAGATGAGTGTACAACTCGCGGTTACTTATGGCCGAGAAGCCTTGAGTATGGTCGCGCATAGGTCGACGAAAAGATTCAATTTCGGCAATTTCGGCATTGTGCGACCGAGACTTCACGTTATTTCTCGGTGGTGTATGGCCGAGACTATACCGTTTGTCTCGATCATTCAGGGCCGACACGTCACGTTCCAGCGAAACTTAACTCATTATAGATCGTCCATAACATTTCCAACTAACTTTACAAGAATGAAAATCCTGCACGACAATATGAACCGAAACGTAAGTAATTATATATCAATATAACATTCAAAGTCACTATACAACAATCAAAATGTACAACAATACAACAATTTGCATCGATAGTTAACTCATTGTATATCCATACAACATTCGAAGTAATTTCCAAAATTGCTAAATGTACAGCCACCAAGATTTTTAGGTACAATTTTTACACTACGGTGTACCTAAATCTACAACGGATATGGTGGCTTCATCGACAGTTGCAATGGGCGCGATGTCTCGAAATACGAATCCATCTCGCCAACCTTTGGTGCGGTCCTCAACATACCGGTCCCACGAAGGATATAAGGATGGCAACGGTGCATTCACAAGCAACTTTACCTGTAAAAGTGAACAGTATAACACCCGGTAGATATTGTCACAACCCGCTCAGGGGGAATACATAACAATTCAAGAAAATTCATAGAACTTACCCTAACCCAATGGATATTCTTGTCATTTATCATGGCAATGACAAGTCTGTTATGCAACGACGACGGTGGAGCACTACGTAGAGGTAGAAATGTGGAGGCACTCCCATGCGAGAGGTTGACAAGAATGACATTGAATGCAGTGGATACTAACAACCCCATGTCTGGAAGTGTCAACCATTCTTTGAAAGATGCACCAACTTGATTCTCTGGGCAATGCACCGCAATCTTGACACTCTAAGAACTTGAGCCAAGCACTTCCCGCCAAAGGTTTTCATACCCGATAATCTCATCATACATCCTTCTACGAACAATCTTCCACCCGTCTACATCGGCAAGTCCAAGCCCAGAGGCAACACACCGATATCCACAATTTCCATCAGCAACCACATCGATAATGCCCTCAACATGTGGCGACCAATCCGGTTCTAAGCAATGACCGTAAGCCATATTAGTTGCACTTTGCGTGCGTCGACTGGCACGACGCATTTTAGGAATAACTTTACTTTTCTTCTGCCTAGAAGTGGAGGCCTCTTTTGTGGATAGCACGTACTCAAATCCGCTCGGCAACCGTCTCGTCGAAGAATCGTCATCATCGTGTTTTCTTTTTGATACTGCCTTGCCTCCGATTGAAGACCCCGGTGTCCTTCCCTTTGTCTTAATTTTCGTCGGCGGCACAACACCCGGTGTAGACGAAGGTCGACTAATCTCCCTAAGTCGCAGCCAAAATTTATTCGAAATCAAGAAATGATGAAGAAGAGGCAAAAGGCGAGGACTCAAAATGGTACGAAGAACACCGGGGTCTTCAATCGGAGGCAAGGCAGTATCGAAAAGAAAACACCGGGTCTTCAATCGGAGGCCATTCCTCTCTAAAGAAGTGGCTATTTTATGCTAGAGAGGAATGGCCTACAAGGTGTAAACGTGTCCTTGTAGTATGAAAATAGGGTAGAAACTGGCATTACCTGCAATATAAACAGTGTATCATTATAATCAACCAAAATGTGCAGTACAATCACAAAAAAACCCCAAAAAATAGGTTCTCGATTGTACAGGTCCGATACTTTCTTCTGAGTCTCGCTCACGTAGGACCGAGAGTTACGAAGTACTCTCGATCGTGCCATACCGTGACCTACGTACACCTCTCGGTCCTCTATGACCGAGACATTTCAATATGTTTCGGTCCTGCGAGGCCGAAACAATCGCGCACATCGACAGAAACTTTAGATAACCTCATAAAAACATAATAAATTCGCAAAATTACCTTAAGTTGAACCTCCTCTTGCACCGTAGCAGTACGATCCTCCATTATATAGTGGAAACAAGTTCGGATTTGAGGAAATTATCAAACCCTACGTTGACAAACAAATCATCATTTTCACAGTTTTACCCAACTAAATAGTTCTATGAAACTATCATATGGTTGTCAAACATTGTTAACTCGCTGTCGGATGATGTCAATCCTCAAGAATCGATAAACGCTCGCCAAACGTAATGTGGCTTTGTAGTTCAAGCTTAGTGGTGGGGTGCCCTTTTTCTTTGTCAAAATGATTTGTGGGGTTTGAATCATTATATATACAGGGGCAAAATGGTCTTTTCCAGTTTTGCTAGAACTTTTACAAATAATTTGGGTGCCTTCATGAAAAGTCGGGGTGCCCTTAGCGGCCCTAGACAAAACTCATCGTCCATCATTGTAACCTGCCTGCCATTTGTCCTAATCTCTTCCATTAAAGCAACTTCGGTCTCCTTTTATTTTGTTTAGTGTTTCCGCTTAAAAGTTTCTGAACGAAGCAAAACCAATTGCCTTTTTACGTCCTATCTTCAAAACGAATGCAGAAGAAATCAAATGAAATGAAGACAGTTACAAGTCTGATGATCCATCCATCCTCACAACATCTTTCCATGTCTTCTTCATCCACCTCAACAAGATCAAATGAACTCCCAAGCCAAAACGAAACCCTAATCCCATCTCTCCCCAACGACCTATCCTCTTTCATACTCTCCCTGATCCCTTACTCCCACCACTCCCGCCTCAAATCCATCTCCAAGTCATGGCACGCCTTCTTCTCCTCATCAAAAGCCCTACTCTCCCTCCGCTCTCATCTCCTCTACATCTTCCCTAAAGACCCCTCATTCTCTCCCCCATTCCTCTTCGACCCTCGCCACCTCGCATGGCGCCCTCTTGAACAATTCATACACTAAACAGTGGATCAATGACCAAAATGATCAGTTGATCAATGTAACAGTACACATTGAAACAATGAATCAATGAAAAACTTCTTAATCTCTTATTTCATAAATCGAAAATACATTGTACATTGTTTATATACTAATCAAGAAGGTGTACATTACACACCCCTGTTACAACTACCTAAAGTAAGCTAATATAAACCTGTGATACACAATACCAGATTACATGATTCAATACACGCATACCAGATTACATAAACAGCTTCATGATACATTACATAACTCCATGATACATTACATAACTCTACATCCCCCCCTCAAGATGGAAGTCTGTGCCAGTCACATAGACCCATCTTGGACAATAAATCAAAGAACAAAGGAGCTGGTAATGACTTGGTAAACAAATCAGCCAACTGTAACTGAGTAGAAATATACTGTGGAAGAACAAAACCACACTTGAACTGATGTCTAACCAGGTGACAATCAATTTCCAAATGGTTGGTACGTTCATGAAAAACAGGGTTGGCAGAGAGATGTATCGCAGCTTGATTATCACACCAAAGAGGTATTGGAAGAGGAGTAGGAACACCTAAGTCCTTAAGGATATAAGAAATCCATAACAATTCACAAACTGTGGAAGACAAATTTCGATATTCAGCTTCAGTAGAGGACTTGGATACAGTAGCTTGTTTCTTAGTTTTCCAAGAGATCAAAGAGGATCCCATGAACATACAATAACCAGTAAGAGACTTTCGAGAAAGAGGGCAAGCAGCCCAATCAGAATCACAGTAAGCAACAACAAAGAGATCCATTTGAACAGGGAAAAACAAACCCTATGAAGGAGTACCCTTAAGGTACTGTAAAAAATGAAGTGCACCAGACCAATGCTGCTCTGGAGGAGCTTGAACAAACTGACTTAACTGATGTGTGGCATAAGTGATCTCAGGACGAGTGAAACCCAGGTAAAGAAGACGATCAATGAGTCGTCTATATCTATCAGCTTCAATGAACAAAGGGGAATCAGCATCATTAAACTTGCAGTCACGAGGAAGTGGAGTAGCATCTGGTTTGGCCATGGTAAGACCAGCATCAGTAAGCAAATCAAGAACATACTTGCGTTGATGAACATAAAGGCCTGATGAAGATCGAACCAATTCCAGACCGAAGAAGTAACGTGTTTGACCAAGATCCTTGATGGTGAACAAAGTGTGTAAGAATGTCTTGACTTGAGTAATTAGCTCAAGAGAAGTACCAGTAAGAAGGAAATCATCAACATATACCAGCAACACCAAAAATTGATCATCATTTTTGTAAGTAAACAAGCAGGGATCATGAGCAGACTGAATGAAACCAAAAAATTGAAGTTTAGAAATAAGCTCATGATTCCATTGTCGGGAAGCTTGCTTTAAACCATACAATGATCTTTGAAGTTTGCAGACTTGATTAGGAGAAGCCAAACCGTAACCATCAGGAGGCTTCATGTAAACAGCTTCATCAATATAGCCATGTAAGAAGGCATTGTTAACATCCAACTGATGTAAAGGCCAATCTCGAGCAGCTGCTAAGGATAAAACAATCCTAACAGTGACATTCTTAGCAACAAGAGAGAAAGAATCAGTATAATCAACACCTTCAATTTGGTTAAATCCCTTTGCAACCAAATGAGCCTTACACCTATCCAAGGAACCATCAGGATGAAGTTTAACCTTGTAAATCCACTTAGAACCAATGGCCTTTTTACCAGGTGGTAGGGTAGTAAGACTCCAAGTACCATTGGCTTCTAAAGCCTGTAATTCTTTATTCATTGCTTTGACCCAAACAAGATCATGTTGAGCTTGAGTATAACAAGTAGGCTCCTTTATGTTTGAAACAGCAGCCAAGAAGCACTTGTAATCGGTAGTAATGTGAGAAGAATGAATAAAAGGAAATGTAGGAGGGGTACCAGCAGACAGAGGAATCTCTGCAGGAGTGAAAGCAGATGTATGAACATTGTTTAAAACAAAATCATTCATCCAAAGAGGCTTATGAACTGCACGATGACTTTTGCGAGTAACAACTACAGTAGGAGGCATGACGACTTCAGGCAACCATCATTAGTATGAGGTACTAATGTATCATTAATAGGCATAGATGAGACAGCTTCAGGAACATCAAGAGATGCTTCAATAGGATGGAAAACTTCAACAGGTAATTCCTTAGAGTGAGGCACAGTAACAGATACAGGAACAACATTTGAAAAAGGTACAGCAACAGGAGCTGGAATATCTCTCAAGTAATCAGAGTTATCATTACAAGAGATAGGCACAAGACACTTTGAACTTGAAGTATCTTTTTGAAATGGAAATTAATTTTCAAAGAAAATCACATCTCTTGAAACAAAACATGTATGTGTGGCCATATTGTACAATCGATAGGCCTTTTGACCAGGGGAATAACCAAGAAAGATACACTGAATTGCTCGTGAATCTAACTTGGTTTTGCTTGGCGAAACATTGGTAGCAAAACACAAACAACCAAATGTCTTCAAGGATGAATAATTTGGTAACCATCCAAATAAAAGATGGTAAGGAGACTTCCATTTCAGTAACTGAGAAGGTAATCTGTTAATGATGTAAGTGGCAGTAAGAACAGCATCACCCCAAAATTTTGTGGACAAACTAGACTGAAAAATCAAGGCTCTTGTAACTTGCAACAAATGACGATGCTTTCTTTCAACCACACCATTTTGCTGAGGTGTATATGGTGTTGATCTTTGATGAACAATTCCCAAACCAGAGAATAAAGCATGACAATCCTTATTACAAAACTCAGTACCATTATCAGTCTAATGGTTTGAACAGAGGCTTTGAAATGATTTTGAATAAATGCTATAAACTGTTTGATGAGGTTGCCTGTCGAGGACTTATGTTTCATCAAAAATGTCCATGTGAATTGACTAAAATCATCCACAATTTTCAAGAAATAATGAGCTCCTTGAATAGAAGACTGCTTATATGGTTCCCAAACATCCATATGCAACAACTGAAAAGGATAAGAAGTTTGAATAGAGCTCAATGGAAAACCCATTCTGCATTGTTTAGACATTTGACAAACATCACAAGGTACATTGTATCTTCCATTTGAAGGACTGTTAAGTAACAAATCAAGTTGTTTTGTTACATTAACAGAGGGGTGCCCCAAACGACAGTGTCATGAAAAATTACTAGTAGCATTATTACAGCAGGCTAGTGACAATTCTGTAGGAGACAGAAATGAATCAATGACATCTTTATTAAAAGAACTAGAATCCAGTATGTAGAGACCTCCAATCATCCATCCCACAGCTAGAACTTGAGAATTCTCAATGTTCTGTATAGCACAAAATGATGGATAAAACTTAACTGTCAGTTTAGTAGAGGAGAGTAATTTACTAACCGACAAAAGATTATACTTGAATGAGTTTATATGTAAACAGGAAGAAAGAACTAAGTCTGAACTCAGCTGCACATCTCCAATGTAATTAACTTCTTTAGTATGTCCATCTGGCAAACAAACCATAAAAGGTTTAGCTAAGACAGTGACATTAGCAAGCAAATCATAACTAATACACATATGATTTGTTGCTCCACTATCCACAATCCAAGCATCTGAATTAAAGGATGAATGAGAACTAGAAAGCCTTTTATATGAGCTACCTGTAAAATCAGATAAAGCTGAATTCACATGAGCAGAAACTCCTTCAGCTGGAACAGACTTTCCTTTCATGAAATTCTCCATGCCTTGCTGTATCATTGCTGCAATATTAGTTTGGAAATCTTCAAACTGAAGAGGTCCTGCATCTTGTATATCCAAAGGTAATTCCATCTAATTGACAAAAGACTTTGAACTGTTTGTCATCTGCTTCTTGTCGAGTTCTTTCTTATACCAATCTGGAATCTCATGAAGTTTGAAACAAGTCTCTTTTGTGTGCCTTTTTGCCTTGCAATGATCACAAAACAAATCATCTTTATTGACAAATTTCTTGTGATTTCCTTTACCAGCAAACCTATGAACATTGGTTGAACCGGATGAACCCGAATTCACCTTGTTAGTTTTCATCATCATGGCTGTATCTATCACAGGGGAATAGCTAACATGTACCTCCTTTGCTTTTCAACTCTAAGAATCATAGAGTAAGCTTTGTTTATATTTGGCAATGGATCCATCACCAATATTAGATTACGAATATGATCATGCATATCACTTAATCCCATCAAAAATTGCATTAGCCTATCATTAGACTCCAGAACAGCCAATGTTGTTAAAGCTCCATATTCACACACAGGTAAAGGAACTAAAAAGCTCAGTTCATCCCAAAGCTTCTTAAGTTTTGTATAATACTGTGAAATTGACAGATCTCCTTGACTTATAGAAGCAATATCTCGTTTTAATTGATACAAGAGAAGACCATTACATTCTCCAAACCTTTCTTTCAATTCATTCTAAAGATCAAAGGAGGAAGTTGTATAAAGAATGCTTCAACAATATCTTTTGAAATAGAATTCAAGATCCAAGAAGTTACCATATAATCCACTTTGATCCATCGATCCAAATTAGGATCAGTGGAATCTGGCTTTATACATCTTTCGTCAATGAAACCAATCTTCATTTTCGCACCTAAAGCAATCATCATAGCTCGACTCCAAGACAATTAATTTGAACCAGTAAGAGTATTGGAGACAAGTACCATACCAGGATGATCAGATCCTTAAAGGAAATAAGGACTTTCACCTCCAAGATCGCCTGCATAAGGAGCTCTTCCTGCTCCATTTCGAATTGAAGAACTTGAAGAACCATGAATGGATGCCATGATCAGACACTCAATTCAACTCAAACTCAACACAGATCAAGAACGGTAGAACCTGCTCTGATACCATGAACAATTCATACACTAAACAGTGGATCAATGACCAAAATAATCAGTTGATCAATGTAACAGTACACATTGAAATAATGAATCAATGAAGAACTTCTTAATCTCTTATTTCCTATATCGAAAATACATTGTACATTGTTTATATACTAATCAAGAAGGTGTACATTACACACCCCTTGTTACAACTACCTAAAGTAAGCTAATATAAACCTGTGATACACTATACTAGATTACATGATTCAATACACACATACCAGATTACATAAACAGCTTCATGATACATTACATAACTCCATGATCCATTACATAACTCTACACCTCTCCCCTCATGCCCTGCAGCCCGCACACCTACTCCCTCTCCAACTTTTACTCCGCCACCCTCGGCTCCCACCTCTACGTCCTTGGCAGCTCCCTATTTGATGCCCGCTCCTTTCCCCTCGACAGCCCCCTGCCCTCGTCCTCCGCCTTCGATTCGACTTCGCCACATTTTCTTGGACCAAGGTGGCCCCCATGATCTCGCCACGTGGGAGCTTTGCTTGTGCTGCGGATCGTGATTGTGGGGCGAATTTTCATGGCAGGAGGAGGGTCAAGGCACGCGATGTTCGGGGCGGCTGGGAGTAGGATGAGTTCGGTGGAAATGTATGATGTGGAGAGGGATGAGTGGGTAGCACTGGAGGGGCCGCCTGTGTTTCGGGCGGGGTGTGTTGGGTTTTTGGTGGGGAAGGAGTTTTAGGTGATGGGTGGGTACGACGAGGCCGGGACGGTTTCGGGGTGTTTCCTATGGATGAGTATTATAGAGATGGGTTGGAGATGAAATTGATGGATGGGTGTTGGAAGTGGAGGGAGATTAGGGATATGTGGAGGGAAGGGGAGAGGAGGAGGCTTGGGAGTATTGTTGTTGTTGATGGAGAGCATGGTGAGGCTCCTGGGATTTTCATGCTTGATGAAGGCTGTGTTATATTTGGGACTAGGCTATGTTGTTGTTGTTGTATTAATGCTGTGTTATTCACAGGTATTTTTTTTCCTTTTTTTTGGGTTCATTTTAGGAAGATTTTGTGAACGTTCACTTCGAATTGTATGTTACACTTTGTACTTGCTTGCTTTATATGCCTTCTAGGTTGAGGGATCTCTATATTCATGCATAATAGGTTGATATGTTTCTCTTCAACTTGAAGAACTTTAAAAAGATATTCATGCCCCTCCCCCCTAAAATGAATGAATAAATAAATAAATGTAAGGTGGTGTTTGGTAACTCTTATTTTCTCCTCTTATTAGCTTAAGTTTTATTTAATAAGGGGTTTCATCTAGATAAGTGTGTTTGGCAATGTGAAGTTTTCCTCTTATTAGAAAATGTCTTATTGAGAAATAGAGGAAAATCCTCTTAATAAAAAGTTAGATTTCCCAACTTATTTAGAATAAGCGAAAACCTCTTATGCACGTAGTGGTTTGCAATCGACGATTCTTTTTAATATACCAAAATTGCCCAAAACTCTTTTGATGTTCCGCATGCAATGTCCTCTTCGTGATGTGTCTTCTTCTACTTCTACTTCTGCAAAATGTAAAACGCAATCACCATTATCAATTTTCAACCTCTCAATGAAGAGCAAAATGAAGTTCAGTTAAACCTCTTGTGGATTTCATCTTGCCCACATCGTTTCAAAGAAGCCTCATATATGAATTGAACAAGTGTAACTGTAAGCGATTAATGGGCTCTGATCCTATTAATTGTGCTTACCCTTTAAAAGATCTCATGCAATCAGATTTATGCGATATGTAGCCGGTTTCTTCTTAAGTATAAACCCATTCTTATTGTCACTTTGTGTTTGAGGAAAAGTTACGGAGAATTGAATACATGTGGCATATCTCTTATATCTTCGAACTGTTACAATAACCTTGTAATGAAATGATAGAAAGAAAAGATCAATTATAAAGCCTCATATCACTCACTATTGCTCCTGAAGACTTCAACATCTTACGTTCATGTTCTATTTGAGGAAATCCTAAAGAGAAAGAATACAATTTGGTGTCTACCTACTGATGTTACTTTAATGAAATCCTAGAAAAAAGTTACAAATCTTTCTACTGCTTTGTATTTGTATGACTCACCATGTGTTCGAAGAAATGCAAAGCAAAGTGAATGCTTTGGGTTCATCAATTTTTTCTACCATTATAACAAGCTGTCCTTTTTCATTTACTTTTTGATAAAAATTTTAATAGTTTGATAAACTTCAGTTAGCTATAGGATTTTGGACAGAAGGGGTTCATCACACCTTCTATGTCACCATGAGGAGCACCGATCCTATTTGTTAAGAAGAAGGATAGGACTTTAAGGCTGGGTATCGACTATAGACAATTGAACAAGGTCACAATCATAACCAAGTATCCATTACCACCGATTGATGACTTACTCGATCAGCAGAAAGAAGCATAATATTTCTCCAATATAGACCTGCGATCAGGATCAACTTATGATCAGGCATGAGGATAAGTCCAAGACAGTGTTCAATATTAGATATGAGCACTTTTAGTTTACAGTCATGCCGTTTGGTTTAACTTGTGCTCCTGCCATGTTTATGGATTTTATGTACCGGGTATTGAGGTCATTTCTTAATCGTTTCATGATAGTTTTCATCAGTGATATATTGATACATTAGAGGACACGAGAGGATCACAAGCAACATCTCAATGAGATGTTGCAGACTTTAAGGGAGCATCGACTCTACGCCAAATTTAGCAAGTGTGAATTTTGGATATCAGAGGTCAAGTTTTTGGGACACGTTGATGGAGCAGCAGGCATCACTATAGATCTGACCAAGATTTAGGATATTATGGATTGGCGGGCACCGATGTCAATTATAGAAATTAGGAGTTTTCTGGGATTAATAGGGTATTACCATAGGTTCGTGAAGGATTTCTTCAAAATCACATCATTGATGACCAAATTGACCCGCGAAGATGTCGGGTTTGATTGATTTGAGGAATACGAGGAGGCATTTGCTCAGTTGAAAATATTGTTGACTACCGCACTAGTGTTGATATTACCAGAGGCTGGACAGAGAATCCTGGTATATACAAATGCTTCTCATACAGGTCTAGGTTTTATGTTGATGTAAGATAGAGGCATGGTGACTTATGAATCCAGACAGAAGATACAAGAGAAGAATTATCCCACTCGTGATTTAGATTTGGCAACAACAATATTTGCTTTGAAGATATTGAGACATCATCTGTATAAGAGAGGTTAACACTCTACACTGATCATAAGAGTTTGAAATACCTCTTCACATAGAAAGAGCAGAACATGAGACATCGCCGATGGTCGGAATTCTTGAAGGATTAAAACTTTTCTCTAAAGTATCATCCAGGAAAAGCTAACGTAGTTGTTAATGCACTAAGTAGGATACCAACTTGAGATGCTGAGGTTGTTAGATGCCATATGACGCATGAGAATGGATTACTCGAAGCAACGGTGATGATGACTCATTTAGATATTCCTAACGACACTCGGGTGATGATTTGTGCATAGATGAGGCTTCAAACCGTGTCTACACAGATAGTGCCAAAAGGTCAGATAGTCAACATTCTATACTTGAGATTTGGTGAGCTAGCCTAAAGTTCTAATTGTACTGACTGGACAATGACGATGGATCAATGTTTAAGATTTAAAGGCAGATTATAGATACCTAGAGTGGCAAAGCTGAGGGATGAAATTCTTCAAGATTCATACCATTCCCGTTTCACTGTTCATCTAGGCAGGACCAAGATGTACCATGACATGAAGAGACATTTTTGGTGGCTTAGTATGAAAACGGATATGTTGAAGTTTATCAAGAACTGTGGGATCTGCCAGCAGGTGAAGGCTGAGCATCATAGACTTGGAGGATTGTTACAACTGCTTCCTATTCAACGTGGAAGTGGGAAGACATAGCCATAGATTTTGTTAGAGGATTGTCGAGGACTGCTCGTCGACATGATTCTATTTGGGTCATTATATATGAATTGACAAAATCTACCCATTTCATACTAGTTACAGCTCACTGCATATTTGATCAATTGAGTGTATTGTTCGAGAAGGAGATTATTAAGCTGCATGGGGTACCATTGACTATCATGTCAGGCAGAGATGCTATGTATACGTCTAAGATATGGCAGAGTATGCAGGAGTAGTATGGTACACGTCTATAGTTCAGTACAACCTTTCACCCTCATACTAGGCAGGCTGAGAGGTTTATTTAGACTCTTGAAGACATGCTTATGGCTTGTGTACTTAAGTTTTGCGGATCATGGGAGAAGTACCTACCATTGTGTGAGTCTGCATACAACAACAATTATCAGGCTAGCATTAAGATGGCACCATTTAAGGCTTTATATGGAAGACCATGTCACTCATTATCTTGTTGGGATGAGCCAAAAGATCGGGATATTGTAGGGCCTAAAATTGTTGTTGATCACATGGAGAAGGTACGTGCAAACACGTATCACAATGATATCACAAATGACAACAGAGCCTTCGTGTATCTAAAGGTTTCTCCTCGAAAAGGTCTTCACAGATTTGGTCTGAAAGGCAAGTTAGCACTGAGATTCATTGGACTTTTCTAGATCAAAAAATAATTTAAAAATGTGGCTTATGAGCTTGAGTAACCTCCAGAGATGTCTAAGATTCATCCCGTATTCCGTATTTCTATGCTTCGACTAGCCAAGTCGAAGGTAGGTAAAAGACCGATAGTTTATTTAAGTCAGATTGACCTGAGCAAGGATCTATCTTATGAAGAACAACCAATACATATCCTAGACTGGAGAGTACAACAGTTGAGAGGCAAGTCTATCTTGAAGGTGTTAGTTAAGTGGTAATTCTATGGAGATTCGAAGCTCACTTGGGAGCGGGAAGACTATATCCGAGTTAGATTTCCGTACATTTTCGAACTGGTATAATTTTATTTTAAGTTTAATTTCGAGGACGAAATTTCCATCGGTTGGGAAAAATTTTCACAGCTCGAAATTCTAAATCCTACTTTAGTCTCTTAATCAGGATTAGTGACCCCTAATGTGGGACTTGCATCGAGATATGTGTTGTGACCAAAGCGAGAAGGTCGTGGTATATGTTATATTTGTTGTGGTGTATGCCTAGTATATTGTATGTGTAGATTACTAAGTCACACCTACTTATGTATAGGTGTCGAAACATAAGTGGGGACACGCCTCGAGATGCGTGTTGGCTTGGGAACGGGGTAGAGAGTGATAGTGGGAAGTTTATTTAGGCTTAATGTAACTTAAATAGTGATTTAAATGTGGTTATGGTTGATTATATATTTAATGTAC
The DNA here is from genome assembly GCA_039657365.1 of Stephania yunnanensis. NCBI lineage: Eukaryota > Viridiplantae > Streptophyta > Magnoliopsida > Ranunculales > Menispermaceae > Stephania > Stephania yunnanensis. The sequence continues at coordinate 34,689,379 of CM077590.1, read as the reverse complement.
CTAAGTTAGCAAGTTAAAACAATAGCTATGCAATGATCATAGAGATACGTATTGACACATCTACACACCAAATAAGTTACACATGAATGTTGCTTAGATTGAGTAAATGGAAAATGTTTCAATATGCACACATCATTAGATAGGTCTCGAGATACATGTGCACATGAGAATCAATGACTATTAATCAACCATATCCATTTCATATAAAAATCTAGAGATCAACTCATGTAATCAAATCAACTTCATTTGAATACCTTAGGAGTTAAGTAAGCTTGCTTAAGAAAGAAGAAAAGATTGATGGAGAAGAAAGGAAATTAAAGAAGATCAAGGAGAAATCAATGAGTTTGTAGTGGAAGGTGTTGGTTGGTCTAGCTAGGTATTCATCAAACTAGGTACACATCTTTCTATTTATGTTTGAAATCAGTTCTGATTTTTATCCATTTTTAGAGGTTAGATGATTAAGTCTATGAAATTGGTTGATATATTTGGATTCGTCATTTCAAGCTAATAATTCTTCTATTAAGAAGGTCTTATTTCGATTTTGAAATAAAAAATATATTAATTTTTGAGTTTTTAAGTCCAAATGGAGATTCTGCTTGTTGTATTATAAAATAACCTATGTGATTTGGTCACAATTTGCTCATCATAAATCAAAATGAACCTAATTTAATGGCATTTAAAAGCTAACTCAAAGAGGAACAACTTTGTCTTACTGGAATTTTGTAGTTCAAATATTTTCATGTCCAAATGTGCTCTACAAATAGATGATTAAATGCAATACGAGATTTTTGAAACTAAATTTGTAAATGGTATAACACCCTAATTATTCATCCAAATGAACTCATCTTCTAATGTTTTTATTTGCTTTGTTAGCTATCTTGTGACTAAAAATCTAGAATTTTTAAACTACAGATTAGGAGAAATGGATTTTCTAAATCTGCTGGTCAGATAAGATTCCAATTTGAGCTGTGTTTAGTAAAATTGTGATATCGCTTTCATTTTAAATCGGAAAAAACCAAACCTTTTCAAAAATCTAAGTTAGTGGCTAAAAACTTTGTATATGGAAGACGTTGAGATTTGGACAATTTCATGCTCAGAAGTGCGCTGCAATATAGAACTAAGATTTTAATATTGTTTAGTCCCAAAGGATTATTTTGGGTTAAGGTTCCTAAACCCATTTGGCCTGACCTAAACCCAATTTATTTGGATTCATTTGATATCAGAAACTTAAGGAAGAGTCTCGGGAGTTTGGATACGTGATTAGAGGTGTTGGGAGGCTGGAATAGCTTAGGAAATTGCGTAGATTGTAAGTAAACTGATTGAGATATTTATTTACATTTCATTCCTTTTTTCACTTCTAGTCATTTGGACTAATTTTCCATTGTATTCCATATGCCATGAATTGTTGTCCTTTCTCATTTTATGAGGGTTTTTTCTTGATATAGATTGTTGATTAAACGATTTCATTGTCACTAAACCATGTGCTATGTTGTTTTTGAATGTTGATACATGTAGTCAATGAAATAGCATGCTATTAGGTGGTGGTTTATGGTATTGTATACTCTATTTCCTTTGTGCATTAATTATGTAATTGTTTTATTGGATTCGAAAACAATTTCACTCCTTGAAATATGAAAGTAGTTCTTGTATTTAGAGCCATTACATTATAGAGATCAAATAGACATACGTGGGTTGCTAGACTTCTTGGGTGATCGGGATCTCTCAACCATCTTGCGCAGCACACGGGAAATAAGTCCTGGGGTAGTTGGCAAGCATAACTTGAATGACATCATGGGGTATGGGACCCGTGGTTGTTGGCAAATACATATCGTAGGTGATTAGCACCAGCGAAAGGTTATAAAGGCAAAGAGCACTGGTCAAACCCTCACATTTATGTAGAGCTCAACTCCATCCTTATATAGTGGAAAGGCTAACGTGATGAAGATCACGGCCGACCGACATTAGATCATTACTACTTAGCCAAGTGTCAGTTCATTTTGTTTAACTAAAGTATCTCTTTGCATGTTCTCTTTTCTGCAAAGTTGCTATTATCATGCTTTTAGATACTTGTTGCATATTTAGGAATGTGAACAAATGTCTCTCTGTATTACTTTCTACTTTCTTGTACTCACCATCCTTTTTATGACGGTGGGTGCGGACCGATCTAGTAGTAGGTCAGGCAAAAAGAAGATCAGCGACTACCTCTGAGCCAGTGGAGTGCTGCTACCCCAGATTTTGTAGGTTTTGATTTTGATGTATTACTTTTATATGTATTTTATATTCTTTTGGAGTTGTTTATTATTGGTTGAGAGAATAGTACTTTGTCGAGACACATGATGATATATTATCACCGTGTGTTATACATATGTATACATGCATGTGATCTTTATTTGCTTGGTTTTTTCCACAATTGTTAGGTACCACATTAAAAGCTTTCGCTAATTTATTAAGACTTCCGCTGAATAAACTTCTAAGTAAGTAAGATTTTAATTAAAGTAAGATTTTAATTAACTCTGATTATTGAATTGACGGAGGATAGTAAAACGTCTATTTGAAAAATAATGTGTAAATAATAAGTTTTTTGAAAGGTTGACTAATTCCTTGTTAAGTCCTATATGGTGAGATTAGGGCTTAACGACGAGATTACGTCGAACGGTGCCCTAATTTGAGAATGGGTTGTCTCAGTATCAAAGCTAAGTTATGGTTAGTCTCTTATTTTTCCTTTGTTTTGGTCGACTTCCTTGACTACGTCTTTGTGGACTGCCATGAGAAAACTTGTGTCGTGAATCATTCCCTGGTCACCTTGTGTTGATTTTTTGTTCGAAGTCTGTTGACATTAAATTCGTTATTTCTCCCCATCTATTTTTTAGATTTCTATGTCAAGAAAGATACTTTATTTGAATGATGTGAATGCGAGGCATCTATCAATGATTTCCTTTTAAGAATGATCAATTTCTTTATGTTTGTTCCAGAAGTAGAAAATGCTCTGCTCACCTTTGTTAGTGGGCTTTATATAAGGACTCGATCATTAATGCATCAGTTCGTGGAAAGAGATCTTTAACTCGTGTTTGTGTCCGTCATCTGCATGTGTGCCTTGTGTTGCATCTACTTTTATGATCATCTCGAGACCATCTATTCATCTATTTGATCTGTGATCATCTACAAACTGCTCTGCCAGCATGCATGTGCACTTCAGATTTGCTTATTAGATGATCCTCTGCTTATCAATCACGGGTTATGACAAATATATGTTTATGCTCTATCGGATGTCATTGATTAATTTGCTCTACAACGAACTTTATATCTACTTTTTGCCATTTGTTCACTTGAATTTGTTCTTGTGTTGCCACTTGCACACTCCACTGATTTGTTTAGTGAACTTAAGTTAGTTTTGATAAACCTATCTTGACTTTGAGTGGAGGTGTTAAGATTTAAGATCATTTGATTGTAACCAAAAGATATTGTGGTTGTAATTGTGATAAGTCAGTATTTATATATATTTAGTAGTTTATTTTAATATATTTAACTATGCAAAATATCTAAATATATATTTAATTATATTTTTGGTCATTTTTAGGTGAAACAAAGTGCGCGGTTCAATTCGTGGCGGAAAATACTCAAAATGGAGTATTTACATGCAGTGATCAAATGCCGGCCAATTTACCTCGAGTTACGCATTGTGTGTTGGGTAGAATAGAAGACAACATATTTCAACCAATTGGGAGCTGCCACGTCAGCGCAAATCTTCTCTGAACCAATTACACGCTGCTAAGTGTCACGCGTTCCTACCCATTCCAAGCACGTCATTCATTCGCTCTCTACCAATAACCAGTCGCCACGTCATCGTTCTCAATTCTCGCCACCAATCCCGTGTCACCACATCAGCTAGCACAATACACATCATCACCATTTCTTATCCTCGCTTCAGGTGTTATTCGATCTGCCTCGATATGCGCGTTAGCACAAACTCCAAGATTTTTGCATAGATTTGCGCGATTCTTCTCCACATATGTAGACGCCACGTGGCGCACTCCTATTGCACACTGCATCATCATTGCAGTTTCCGCCAATCAGAAGCCTGTAAGTGTCCCCTAACTCACCAACACACAGCGTCATCAATACCTTTCTCGGCCAATTAGACGCTGCCACCTCGGCGCGATGACAATAGGCGGACCAATTGCGTTGTGACACGTGGTGGACACGTATTTTAAAGCCAAAAATAGCCCTACGATGCTCCTCGGCGCACGAGTCACCTCCTGAACCCCTAAAATTAGTTTCTCTAACATCCCGAGACCAATTTTTAGTAGTTTTATATATTATGAACTTAGGTTTTATTTTTTAGATCGCCAACTATTATTTTAACATCGACTTTCTTCGACGACGATGTCTGGCGAATCAACTTCTTGCCTAGGTTGAAGGGGAAACAACTCAGTATCATGGATTCCTGACATATTATGTAAAATCTTTTTATTATTTAATTTAGTTTTATTTCTCTTATTTCAATGTTGTTGATTTTAATGATTATGGTTTAGATCTAGAGTATGTATGTGGTCAGTGCATGCTTTTAGATAGACAATATATAGTTATTTGGACTATTAGTATCCGTGTAATTGTGCACAATTGAATCTAGATTAAATCGGGAGCGGATGCGATCCGATTATTTAGGATTAGTGTTCCCGCAAACCCATATTACCGCGGTTAGTGTGTTAAACCCAATTGGCAGATGTCTAGGGTTATACATTAATTAGGGAAGTAGTTAGTGCCGGACGTCCTGGCTATCGAGATTAAGGGAACTAGGAATTTCAAAATTAGTTTAGTTGTTTTATTTATTTAGTTTAGTTAGATTAGTTAGTTAAATTTATATTTATTTTAAAACCCTCGATTTTCTTTTTTTGTTGTTTTTAACCTAAGAAAGACTATCAATCTTTGTGGGATCGACCATTTGCCAATATTTTACAAAATAATTGGTTAATGAAACTTTACTTTATTGACACATTCGGCCCGCGTCAAATTGTTACTTATATAAGTAGGTGGTTTGTACTCAAGAAAGATATACAATAAAGGTTACCTTTTTCAGAAATTAACAGTGCATAACACAATATTGGAATGGGATGGGTAGGGAAAACAGGTGAAATGGGTGGGTGAGAATAACGGGAAGAAGGTTAGGAAAAGATGAAGCGGTGTGGGGAGAGGGAGTGTAGCTGCCTAGATGAAGAAGGTGGGGATGGGGCCAGCAAGTTGAAGGTAGGATGAAGGGTGTAAAGAAGATTTGGATTGCCCAAGTGATAAGGGACTTGGTTCCTTTTAAGCAAGGTCTCGAGTTCGTGTTTTGTGAATGAAAAACTTAATTGGGAGAGCCACCTCGCGTAAGGCCCAACGCTTGGTGCAGTTGGCACGGATAGTACGTGAAAAAAAAAAAAAAAAAAAAAAAAAAAAAGGATTTGGATTTGGTTTTGAATTTTCGAGTATGGGGGGCAAACATATGGTAGGGGCATACTAGCAAGTTTTCTAATTATTTAAGAGGTAGTGAGTATACCCACAAGCCCTTTCACCACCAGTCCTTTAACCAACGCCGATGGCAAACACCCAATCTCAAGTGCAAACCGGTAGTACCAGTTCATCTTGACCAGTAATCGTTCCACAAACCACAACATTCCCACCTCGCATTACCACAATGTTCGTCGATCTCCCTTAAACCCATATCCAACTTCTGACGTTGTCCCTCAAACCTCCAAAGGTCTTCCTATCGTTCTTTAACGGCTCCAAACCAATTGATCTTCCTGGCGGAGCAATACTTCCTGTTCTACAACATCCTGTGGAGCAACGAGTTCCTATGACTGCATGTTTTATGCAGGGCGAGGCTCTTAGCTTGTATAAGTGGTTGCACAAAAAAACCTACTCTCCACCTGGGAGGCGTTCACTAGAGCGCTGGAGTTACGTTTCAATCCATCAACGTATGAAGACCATCAAGTGGCATTGTTCCAATTGAAACAAACTGGTCCTATTGTGGAATACCATAAGGTTTTTGAATAACTCAACAAGCGGGTTTTAGGTTTACCAAAAGCGACCGTCATCGCGTGTTTCACCGTTAGGCTTAAGCCGAACTATGAAAAAACTCACCATTACAAAAATACTCTTCCAGATGTTATTGGGATTACTAAAGCGTTTGAGGCCAAACTTGCAAATAAAGAAGCCACAATACTCACGACCGTAATTGCCGACCATGATCACGCCTCCACCCACCAATCCCTCACCCGCTCTTTCAGCTCGAGCGATACTCCCTATACGCCGCTTGACCCAGGCGGAGATGCAAGAACAAAGGTCCAAGGGCCTATGTTACAACTGTATATGACGAAAAATACGCCCTAGGCCACAAATGCAAGTCCTCTAGATTTTTGGTCCTACTCGACAACACTACACCGTCGCCAGAGAGGCCGTAACTGTTAACCCTACTTCCCACCCCTGACCTACCAACCGTCGACCCAACCCTGGGGACATCACAATTCTTTATCTTCCCTGATCCTGACCAGGATTTCCATCTATCAGCCACAGCCTACACCGACTTTGTCCACACCTGCACCCTACGCCTTAATGGGTCAATCAATGGAAACCCTATATCTATTTTGGTAGATTTAGGCAATTTACAAAACATTATCCTACCTCGCTTAGCCCAACAACTAAATCTCCCAATTCATTCGATCATTACCTTTTCATGGTTCTTACCACCAAACATCGATCCTTATTCAATCTCAAGTCGACATGTAACAACTGGTTACCTTAATTAAGTGATTAACATTAATTTAAATTATGATTAACTCAAGTTAAGGACGTACCTCGATTAGCCCGTGCTTGGGTTTATGTTAAATGTTTAAAGTTAATTTAAATTATGATTAACTCAAGTTAAGGACGTAACATTAATTTAAATTATGATTAACTGCAAGTCACGATTTCCTTTATTTCGGGAAAAAAAAAACAGTGGCAGTGGCAACCAACAAAAAAAACAGCAGGCACAAAAAAAAGCAGGTTGTAACCAAATGAAACAAACCCAAATAACAGCAGTTAAACAAACCAAATGAAACAAACCCAAATGAATGAATTGTCGAGCTTCAATCCTCAATTTAATGACTAACTTTTCATCGTACTAATGATAACCATCCGTCAACCAGATGAAACAAAACCAAATCTAAAACTTAGGAGGTTCTTTTCAAAAGTCCAAACATTAAGTAATTATAATCCTTTGAGGTCCTTACATACCTCTAAGAATCAAAGACTTGCAATTATAGCAGAAAAACAAACCAAACATTGAGTAATTATAATCCTTTGAGGTCCTTAAATTCACAAAAAGAATTGCTATAAATGAAGCACTTGCAATTTGAATAGGTGCAAATGAAGATATTACAAGTTGATTGAGTACAAAGCAATAATAAAAAGAAGTCTTATTATTGTTAAAAACAAGTCCTATTCTGACCCCAAATTAAGACTTCCAGTCCCACAATGTGTTCTCTTTACGACTTGGACATTACGATTTAACGCTAATGGGACATTCGACTGCCCCATATCAGTAGGATTTCGATCTTCTTCTCTTTGAATATCATCGATATCACGCATTCCACCTTCATGGGTACTTGTACTCTCAGAGAAATTCGTCATTATTAGAGTTGCATTTAAATGGCACGAAGATGTAGGTGCTCTGTCAAATGGAAAAGCTTCCGTAGCCTCGAATGCCATGTAGGGAGGAACTGATGGAGTATGTGGAGTCTCAAACTCATTGGGAGGTACTGATGACATATACACTGGAGTGCCATGCCTCGAACGCGTAACATCATGAGAAGTATGATGAGAAGCTTCAAATGATGTGGGCACATTATGCATGCGATAATTTGCTCGTACTGAAGTCAAAGTCGATGCTGCTACATCTCTAATACGTGCAATCGACACGTCATCACCCAATGTCCACTGATGAATCGATTTCATTCCATGTGCCTACATATAAAATATGTAAGAACTTGTATCCGAAAGTAAAATAAAAACAACTATTTGAAAGACTTCATGACTTCAAAAACTAAAATTGCACTTACCAATGCCTCAGCAATAGCTCCACGACGAGACATGAATCGTCGTGTAATGCGACGATACCATAGCATATACGGGTCGTAAAAGTCCAATGGCTCATCTAATATTTCATCAGTTGCTATGTTGGAGGCACGTTCGTTCCACAATCAAACATAAGCACTATGTTCTGCACTCCAATCCTTATCCGTTTTCCCTCTCAAGTCAATCTTATGTAGCTCCATACTTGTGCTATGTAAATGAGGTATCCTTCATTTCATACCGAATAGTCGCATGAATCTATCAGGATTGTACAGTTCGACAACACAGAAGAAAATCAAAGGTGCCCTCGTTCGCCAAATTGCTCGACCACTGCTACAATATGCGGGCAGGTCACTTAACATTGTTTCAGGATACGGTTCCCAAACAACCTGTAGTCATAAAAAACAACGTTAAATGAATAAAACGGTGTCATCAACAAGATGTCGACATAAGCACTAGTTGGAGAGAATGATTAAGTATATTTATTACTTCATCCGGTCCTTGCATGTCAATCATTTCTCTGTATTTTGTCGGCACGTGCATCGATGTTCCTGTGGTCTCCGACGCATGTCTCCACCTTCCCGAATGTACCAAACAACACAAAGCATGCATTAAGAAATGGATGTAAATATACTCAAATTGAAATTGTAATGTTAAAAAAAATTAATTACCTATGACCAAATGGAGGAGGTGGAAATAATTTTTCATTTTGTATCATGTCATCTCGAAGGTGGTTTCCCATAATTGGTGCGAGAAAAGGCAACCTATCCCATGCCCACAATTGCAATAAGATGACCGGTCCTGCTATCTCTGCTCCATCAATGTCGGCTGCAAGACATAATTGTCTATATAGGTGAGCCAGAGTTGCACTACCCCAGCTGTATTGTCCCGCCACCTAAAAGTCCTCCAAAAATTGCAAATACGTGATGTGAACGAGATTGTTAGACTTGTTAGCAAATAAAGTTCCTCCAAGAAGTTGTAGGATGTACGCTCTCGCATAGCGTTGCACTTCCACATCATCAGCATTATTTGGAAGGTTTGGAAACCATCTTGACAGTTGGCGAATTTGAATCCGCCCACCAGTCCTGTTATTTTCGGGGAATGGGAAGCCCAGTTGTGTCAAGCATAAGGCATTGTAATCTTGCTCTACACGACCAGTGATAGGTAATCCATCAACGGGCAACCCTAAGATGATTTGTACATCTTGAAGGGTAATAGTCATCTCGCCAACAGGAAAATGGAACGTGTGAGTTTCTGGTCTCCACCTCTCTACAATGGCAGTGATTAGATGCCAATCAATTGAGATGAAACCTACTCGCGCCGTCCCATAAAAGCCAGCTGCGTGAAGATGCTCGACAATTCAGTCATCCAGTTGGACCAACCGATGTAGTGCAGCTGAATTACGCCTGATAGTCAATATACCAGGCTCCTATGGAAATACGAGATATAAGTTACATTAGTTAAAATATAGATACGAAGATATAAAATATATATACGATGCTATAAAATTATACAAATCGGCAAGAAGTCCTACCGGTCCATTCCATACTTTGGTAGATCTATGGACATCTTGCGAACTCAAAACCAAGTCATCTATAGGGCCAGGATCCATATCGCGCTTCAATCCCAAATCATTACCAATGAAGGAACATGAGAAGTAGCAAACTACCAATAAATGCAACATTCATAAGTAGGAAAGGTTTAACAAAATTATGGAACTAAATCATCAACTACATTAACACTACTCATGAAAATATATCAAATGTTAGTCATTACATTGACCCTCAACGGTTAGTAGGCATAGCTTAACTAAATGTCAGAGTACTTGAATGAGCCTGTCACTATGAAGCACTCGGTGGTTTTTGTTGATGACGATGAGAGCAAGTGCGTCTATTGTGTCCGTCCTGCTTACACAAACTATATCGCAGAGTGGTTGGGGTTTCTCTCCTTTCATTCTCTCGCTGCATATGACGTGGTTGTTTCTGATTGCTTCTCCAATCCATCTATGTGCGCAACCGTCGTTGTTGAGGACGACCTTTTTTTACTCGCTTTCGAGATGGATCAGCCAGTAACGAGTATGGAAGTCTAGCGCTTGGCCAATAATCTTCGTGAGGAATGGGTTGGAAATTCGCAGCATAACATTAACCGTACACACCCAATCTGTAGTATGACTCAATGTACTGATGAGCATCTATGGCAACACTGGCGCAGACTGCTTGAACATGGGAACATGGAATGCCAAAACACTGCCATTTCATACAAGTGCATCTACGAGCCTCCAATTTCACTACTTGCTTGTTAGACCCTTTTCTCAAGTGATAGCCACGTGGCGCAGCGACGACTTCAAATGTACCATTCTCGCGATTCACTAATGTCACATTGTGCCCTCCAGAAGACTTTCCCCAATGTGACAACTTCTTCAATGCGTAACTTGTGTACACTTCGCCCCTTCCTAAGGCTGAACCGATTTCGTCTCGCCTTTTGTTGAAGTACTCCAAGACACGATAGAACGTCAGTTGCACTAAAGCGGTGATGGGGTAAAATTGCGCGCCTTTAAGGACCCCGTTAAAGCATTCTACAGTAGTGACAAAATATGCATATATGTATTAGCTTCTTAACGTAACAAATCAAACATATTAAATAAATAATGGTAACAAATTATAGACTCAATGAATACCAGCTAGATTTGTAGTCATCCATCCGTATCGATATCCTTTGTCGTATGCGTTCGTCCATTGTGCTCGATCAAGGTCATTAAACCATGCAATACATTCCGCATTCATTTTTTGAAGTTCTGTCATGACTGCCTTAAATTTTTGTGGTTGATATTGTGCACCTGCTAAGTACACCATATCCTTTAATTCTTTGCTCCCGAACCTCATGTTAAAATTACTGCATATGTGACGGAGACAAAATCCGTGGTGAGCTCTTTCACGGGTCCATCCATTTTGAGGATTGTTCATTGCCAATAATATACCGGGGTGTCGATCAGAAATGACACATATACTATCCCTATCAGTCACATGATGTCGCAAGCAAGACATAAACCATCCCCAGCTGTCTTGACTTTCCTCATGAACAATGGCAAATGCTAAAGGAAATACATGACTATTATTATCAACAATGGTGGCTATTAGGAGTTTATGTTTGTATTTTCCATACAAGAATGTGCTATCAATCTGTATCATTGGTCTGCAATGTCTGAAGCCTGCAATAGAAGGTGCAAATGCCTAAAAAACCCATTTGAATATAACCTCATTGTTGGCATTAGGCTCGCCATGTCGCCATTCCACACGTGTACTTGGATTGCTTTCTTGAAGAGAAGCCATCCACCGCGGCAACATTTTATACGATTCTTCCCACTCTCCAAAGACTTTAGCAATTGCTTTCTTCCTCCCCAACCACACTTTCTTATAACGAACGTCATAACTGAATTTGTCCTTGATCATCTGATGAAGCACTGGAACTGAGATGGACGGATCTTTTCTCACCACATTTTCAACTTCACGACATATAACGGTGGAGTCCAAATGCGCATGATCTTTGGACAGATTGGCGTAGATGCATGTATGTGGTCCTGCATATTTACTAATCTCAAACATTCAATGCGATTTTTTTCTCGAACAACGCAACCTCCAAGTGCATCCATCTAAATATTTCTTACAACGAACAATCCATACATTAGGTGTAGAATGAGTCACCACAAATCGCCTGTGTCCTTTGATGCTATACAATTTCACGGCATGTTGATATCTACTTTACACATGAACCGCATGCCCTTCTCAAATTCTCCTGCCTCATTCCATAAAGACCTAGAAGGGGTCATAGCATTCTCATGGAGGGGTTGCATTACCTCACTACTCAATTCCATAAATGCAGGAGAATGTACAACAAATTCACCTACACCCACGTGCGCACCATCAATTCCAGCAGCCTCTTCATCGAAAAAATCATCGTTCCCCATTTCGTTCAAAATTGGAGGACAAGATAATGAGCCATCATCGGCTATCACTCGATTTAATGTGTATCGAATCATGCCATCATCAACATGATGAGCATCATCCTCTTCATCGTCTACATCATCATCGCTACTCTCTTCACTAGTATCTTCCTCGCTACCATAATAGTCACCATCTTCACTAGTATTCAAATCATCACAGGAACAAGGATCCTCGTCCATTTCGGGATTTGCAATCATCAAGGGCGATGCACAATGACTATGTTCATAAATTGGTTGAGTGCTAGGTCCAACTACAGAATCTAACACCATATTACAGTTTGAACTATTAAACGATTGCCTCGGAAGTAAATTGATATAAAGCTCCATGCACTTTAGTGGTGGTAATTCTGCCACAATCTCTCAAACATCTTTGAGACTCGACTCATCATCTATTCGCACAGGGACGTAGTTGGCAGTTCCGCTACCAATGTACGTTAGATATCGATATGTGATGTTCAATATCATCTTTTTATTGTCTATCTCCAATGAATTACAGATAAAACTCATAAATTCCTCGTACCCTAAACCCATCTTCGATCTGAGATGTCGAATAGGCGGTTTCGAGTACAAAATCCATGATGGTCCATCAACCATGTCTCCATTCATATAGCACAACAAACTAACTCTTCGATCAGCCATTATTGAATCTATATATGTAAACTATAAACCATGATCAATATAAGTGATAATAATTAATACAATCACTTCGCACAAATATACATCGTTGGTCTTAATTAGTCCAAGCACGCAATACTAAAGGAGCATTCAACAATAGTAGACTTGCAGTTACATATATAACTCGACAAAGTTGGTCTTTCAAGTTGGCAGAAAGTTGATATTTCGTCACAAGGGTTTGGTGTGTCATTTTACACAAATAAGTTGGGGCAAATTTAGGATAAAAACTTAATCTGACATTTGAAAAACCAAAACGCAACCTTTACTAGTGCATCTACAAACGACGTACTTTGGTTAGCAAATATCCCTTAATGTTTTTCTATTCCAAAAAATATTCCTTTAATTTGATTACTTTTTTTTTTCGCCAGGAAACAAACAAATTAACCAACACGTCACGTATAGCCCATATACTTATATAAGTGCCCTACTCGTTTAAACCATTAAAATATGCTTCACTTACAAAATCTTTGTTCAACACAATATCTTAAGGAAACTAACATATACGTTCATATCACAATAATCTCTCTTGAATTGTTTATATGAATGAACCAGCCAACTTTAATTAATTAATTAATTACCCATCAGAATCTTAGACCAATATGTGGAAGTGTTGAAGTGCCTCCTATATACTAGTATTGTATATAGTTGCTACAAATTAACAATCGAATCTTGAGCTGTGATGTATCAATCTTGTCTTCAGCAGAGACAGAGCTAGAGCTTCATTTAATTGAAGTATATGAATGTGATTATTCTATGTGGCTCAATGGGCAGCACATACTTAGGGGGTCTAGCTAGGCACCCTGCTCACCACTCGTGCACACGATCACACTAAGTCTCACTAGTTTATACATACATATATATATATATATATACACAGCAATCTCTTATCAACAAGATCCACAAGAATAAAATAAAAAAAATCACCACATAAACAAAAATGCAATAGTTGAACTGAACCCTTCAAAATCAACACACTAAATAAACGAAATCTCCAAACATAATCCACGAGAACCCTTAAATCAACCACATTGACGAGATCAAGAAAAAAAGCCAATTCAAGAATGCAACAGTTCACAAACAACCGCGAAAACCCTAAAAAATAAATTTACCCAAACAAATCTTACGTAGTAGGATTCGGTCGATTGATTGTTTGCTCTCCTTTACCACAACAGTTGAGACGATCTGGACTTGAAGATCGAGAGAATATGGCTTGCGAACAGTGGAGACGAAATGCAGGTGAGGTGAAGGACGGATCTACTTGTGTGGCAGTGGAGACGATGAAGACGATGAATCCTCTGCCGGGTTTTAATTTCAAGGGAAAACGTGATCTCGGATCACGATTTCCCTTAAATTAATAATAAAAAAGAATTTGAATGGAAATCGTGACCCGAGGTCACGATTTCCATCCAAAATAATAAAAAAAGCAAAACGTGACCTTGACTCACGTTTTTGCTTTGACCCATCACTCGCCGCTGATGTGGCAATGACGTGGCGAGAAGTGTGTTATGTTTTGAAATAGTTTGTTCGATGTGTTGGGTTAATAATTTTTTTCCCTAATTATAATATTCAAGGAAAAAGTCCCTGAAAAATCAAATCAATTCAATAATTAAAATAGTTGGATAAGCCTTGTGATGTGTTGCATCACGATTGATGTGACATTAGCATCTTGTGTCAATTTAAGCTTAATACTCTTGGACGTGCCTCAAGTTCGTACTGAGAATGATGATGAGATTGAAGCATGAGGTGGCTAAGTAGGAGGTTTTAATCTTATTGATTAAGTAAGATGAAACATCATCTCATCCTCATCATTTTTCCCCCCTCCTTCACCTCCAACTCTTGCATGGCACCATTTCCACCACCTTTGCTCTGTCACTACTGCCTTCATCATCACCACGACATCATCACAAGGAGAGAAGGAGAGCATGGTCATTTTTCTTGTGAAGTTTGTGAGTTTTTTCTCTCTTTTGAGATTTGATGGTGGTGTTATTGTTATTTACAACCAATCTGTAATGATATCTTAATACTATAAACAAAACAAAATTAAATAACTTAAAACTGAACTAAATAAATAAACAAAATTCTAATCAGAGGCTTGCAAATCTCGTAATGTCCTAAGACAAAATTGTTTCCACGATTTGGTGATGAAACCTCTTGAAAAATTTGTCCCCAGGATCCAACCAGAGTGCTTTTCCAAATTCTAAGATCACCAAATTTGAAAGTCTGCCAAAAGAATACTCTATTCTCTCTCACAACAATTATATTTTGAAAAAAAAAATTAACTTAATAAATTAGTGTTAAAGTAAAACTTAAATAGATGTTTAGGAGATGTCTCCAAACAACAAACCTTTTTAATTTTGAAATTAATAAACATGTTCGGGATCAACACTCACAACTGTTAACACTCCCCAACTGTAATAACTGTAAAATAGTTAATTAAAATAAAAAATTAATTACTACTTAATTAATCTCGAAATTGAGAAAACCAAGTAGTAAAAATAAAATTATGTTTTTCTAGCCAACTAATCCGAAGTCCAAAGGCCCAAAGCCCATCTATAAATTAAAATGCATATTGGTCACCTTATTAACCATGTCCACTGGGGGTGGGGCAAACCGCGGTTTGGTCATTTTGCAAACCACCACCAAACCGCGAACCACTAAAACCGCAACCAAACCGAACCGCGGTTTGCGCGGTTTGGTTGCTGTTTGGTCGGTTTGGTTTCACAGTTTTTCTAGTTACATGTTTTCCCAAAAAAAAAAAATAATGGTGGGAGGCGGCAGTGACGACGACTAGTGGAAGGCAGCAACGGATGGCCTCAACTGGTGGAGGCGAATACGTTTAGGATCCTGAGATGGAGATGAAAAAATGAAATGACTATTGTTTATATTGGTTAAGGTTAAGTTGTTTATATTGGTTAAGGTTTTAAAATGTGAATTAAATAAATTTACTAAATTACCCTCGGTTTGGTTTAGTAAACCGCGATTTTTCAGAATTGAAAACCACCACCAAACCGCGATTTTGCGATTTTCAAGTTTTTCAAACAGCCCCCAAACCGTGAGTTTTAAAAACCAAACCAAACCAAACCATACGGTTTGGGTCGTTTGGGCGGTTTTAGGGAAACCGATGCCCACCCATTGTCCACCAATGTGCACCCTATTGGGTCACCCACCCCAACCCTTTGCATTAAAACAAAGTTGGTTGGATTGCTTTCATATATAAAGAAAGAAAATGGTTTTTAGTTTTCCAATGTGGTACTAATGTTTTCTTTCAAACACACTAGAACAAAGTTGTTCCAATAATACCCGACATTTGAATAGAAAACATTATGTCACCCCATATTTCTATTCAAATTTGGCTTTCAAACATAATTAAAATCATAAAACACAAGAGAGAGAAGTATTATGTCACGTTGTCGGGAAAAATGTCTAAAAGACTTGAACTTTACCCTAGTAAAACATATCAGACTCACTTTGTGAGTCGGTGGATATTGAAGATCTTGAACTATTCAATTTATGTAGTAAATCGATACAATACGCCTTACACATGTCATAATGATTAAAGTACATTTTATACGTTTTTGTCCATTTCAGTCCTGGACACATCCCAGTTTCAAGATAGCTTTAGATAGTTTAGCCTGTATCGTTCTAGTAAATGTGATCCCATATTTACTATCATATACATGATATTTTTGTTGTCATTAAATGTATAACATACCCTTAACATCTTCACAATATACATTATATCTTAAGAATTAGTAAAAATACCCTTAACTCATTTTATAGGCTTTAGACCCAGTCCCCTCGATAACAACATGACTTGATCTCTTGGTAAGCCTTTTTTCATAGGATCTCCAATATTATCTTTTGACTATACATAATCTATATTAATTACTCTTGTTGATAATAATCGTCTTATAGTATTATGTTGGTGCCTTATTTGTCTTGACTTACCATTGTATACATTATTTTTGGCTTTAGCTGGGGCTGTCATACTGTCATAATGTATAGATATGATGACATTAGTTATGGAGACAATGGAATATCTTCTAGAAATTTTCTTAGCCATTATGCTTCTTCAACAACTTTATCCAAGGCTATAAATTCGGATTCCATTGTCGAACGTGCTATACATGTTTGTTTTGTTGATTTCCATGAAATCGCAGATCCTCCCAAAGTAAATATATATCTACTAGTTGACTTAGTTTATGTATTATCAGAAATCTAGTTGGCATCACTATAACCTTCAAGTACTGGTGGATATTTTGTATAATACAATCCATAATATAAAGTATATTTTAAATACTTTAATACTCTAGTCAATGCTTCCCAATGACCTTTATTTAGGTTGCTTGTGTATCTACTAAGCCTACTAACTGTATAAGCAACGTCAAGTCTTGTAGAATTCATCAAGTACATCAAACTTCCAATTACTTGATAATACTCTAATTGAGAAATTGCACTTTTAGTATGTTTCTTAAGTACACAATTTGCATCAAATGGAGTGGAAGCTAGCTCACAATCAAATTGATTGAACTTCTTTAATATTTTATCAACATAATGAAATTGAGTAAGGATATATCCATTATCATTTCTTTTAAGTTGAATTCCTAAAATGATATTTGTTTGACCTAAGTCTTTCATGTCATAATTATAATTCAACATTTTCTTGGTTGAAATGATTATATCAGTATTAGGAGACATGATCTACATATCATCAACGTGTAAACATACTATGACACATGAATTTTTTGTTTCCTTAATGTAAACACATTTGTCACATACATTTATTTTAAATCCATTTGTAAGCATAGTATGGTCGAATTTTTCGTGCCATTGTTTTGGTGCTTGTTTTAGTCCATGTAAAGGCTTAACAAGTTTACATAATTTATTCTCTTGACCTCTAACCAAAAATCATTCAGGTTTCTGCATATAAATTTCTTCATCTAATTCTCAATTCAAAAATGTCATTTTTTACATCCATTTGATGTATTTCCATATTGTATATGGATGCAATTGAAATTAGCATCCTAATAGATGTAATTCTTGAAACTAGAGAATAAGTATCAAAATAGTCCAACCCTTCTTTTTGTCGATATCCTTTAGCCACTAAGCGTGCTTTATATTCATCAATCGACCCACCAGCTTTCAATTTTATTTTATTTTTTTGAAAATCCATGTATAACCAATTAGTTTATTACTAGGAGGTAAATCAACCCATTCTCAAGTACGGTTATCAAAATGGATTCTATTTCACTTTTTATGACTTCTTTTCATAAAAAACCTCACTTAAAGTCATAGCTTCTTTATATGTTTGTGGTTAAGCATCAATCAAAAGACTAGTAAAATATGGTCCAAAACTTGTTGGAACTCTTATTCTTTTGCCCCTTCCTTGGTTTCGTATTTAATTCAGGAACATTAGAAGTGGATGGTTCCTCTCCAATTCTCTTTTTCATTAAATTTTTCTTTTTCTTCTTCGTAAGGAAAAATTCTTTCAAAGAATTGCATATCTGCAGATTCTATAATTGTATAAACTTAAATATCAGTAATTTTAAAATTAATTACCAAAAATCTATATGCAGCATTATTATTAGCAAATCCAATAAGTACATAATCTACTGTTTTAGAGCCTAACTTAACTCTCGTAGTAATAGGAATTTGTACATTTGCTAGACAACCCAACATTTTTAAAAGTTCAAAAGTTGGAATTGTACATTTTCATAATTTATAAGGTAGTCTTCTTAGTTGGAATTCTATTTAAAATATAATTCGTTGTAAATAGTGCTTCACCCCACATATTGCGTGGAAGTTCTAAACTATTTAACATGGAATTTATCGTGTCTTTAAAAGTTTTATTTTTTCTTTCTGCGACACCATTCTGCTGAGGTGTATATGGTGTCGTAGTTTGATGTATAATTCCATGGCCACTACAAAATTCAAGAAACTCGATTCATTCGTATTCATCACCCCTATTTGTTCTTATTGCTTTTATCTTTTTGTCTAATTGATTCTCCACTTCTGTTTTATATGTCTTAAACATATTGAAAGCTTTATTTTTAGTCTTAATCAAGTAGACATAGCAATATTTACTACAATCATCAATAAAAGTAATGTAGTAATTCTTCCCGCTATGTGTAGATGTTGATTTATAATCGCGAAGGTCACTATGAATTAATTCCAACAATTCATTTGACCTTCCTTGAATTAATTTAAAAGGTTGTCTAGCAAATTTTGATTCAGTGCAAATCTCACATTTTTGCTTGAAATCAATATTTAACTTTGGTAATAATCCAGATTTACCATCCTATCTATAGATCGATTGTTTACATAACCTAATCTAGCGTGCCAAATATCATATGAATCCATGATATAAACAAAATATTTCATTTTATTCACAGCATTAGTAACCATTACAGTCAATTTGAACATGCCATCGGCTAAATACCCCTACCTATATAGTCAATACCCTTACTTAGTACAAACCTTTCAGACTTAAATACAAGTTTGAATCCCTTTTTAGTAAGGAGAGGACCCAAAATTATGTTCTTCCTTATTTCAGGAACATATAAGAAATCAAGTAAGTAAGAACTTTTCCTGAAGTAAATTTCAACAAGACTTTTCCTTTCCCTTTGACACTTGAAGTTGATGAATTCCCCATGTAGAGTTTTTCATTACTAATGATGTCTTTAAAGGTTAAAAATAGACTCTTATCACCGCATATGTGCCTTGTAGCACCCGTGTCAATCAACCATCCCTTAACATTTTCAATCATGTCGAATTTTGAAATCATAGCAACCATATCTTCATCAGTAGTAGTGACATTAGCCTAATTATGTGGAATTTAATTTCTAGCAGTTTGGTCTTTGCGGTAAAGACATTCTTGAGCCTTGTCTTTAGGTGCAAGACTGTTGACACTCTTTTTAAAAGTCTTCTTGCTCTTGTTCTTATGAGAATTAAACTTTGATGACTCTCCTTCAACCACATTTGCCTTAATAGTAAAGGTAGGTACTTTAACATTATCTCCCTTGCGCTTATCATTTTCAACTCGAAGCTTTAGAATTAAGTCTTTCAAAGTCATCTACCTCCTTTTATGCTTCAAATAGATCTTAAAGTTTTTCCATGAAGGAGGTAGCTTTTCAATTATAGCGCTAATTTGGAAATGTTCTTTGATAGAAAGCCATGCGAATGCAACTCATGAATCAGAACTTGAATCTCTTCTACTTGCTTGATTACATTTTTTTAATCCATCATAACATACTTGATAAACTTTCCAATGACTTACTTCGCCCCGACATCTTCAGTTTTATATTTCTTCTCAAGCATATCCCGAACTTACTTTGCTATTTTATATGAAGAATATATGTCATATAAAGTATCATCCATATAATTTAGGATGTAATTTCTACAAAGAAAGTTGGAGTTTCTCTAAGCCTCTATGGACAACAATGATTCCTTATTAAGATGATCCTTATTAATCTTAAGCTTTTCCTCCCTTACAATATTCACAAGGTTGAGGGTTGTCATGGACAACAACATCATTTGTTGCCACCTTTTAAAGTCCATTCCCTCAAACTTTTCAATTTTTCTTCATGCTTCTTAGAGTTGTTGGAACTCGATTGTAGTTCTGCCATCTTTCGAATTTTTGAAAACAACAGAACACAATATCAGAAATTTTGAATAAAATTTTAAATTCTGTTTTTCTCAAATAGAGAAAAAATTATGTCTTAGATTGTTACTTCCAACAAATTTGTAGCGATATATTAATATTATAAAGAAAATGGAATTAAATAACTTAAAATAGAACTAAATAAACAAATAAAACTCCAACCGAAGGCTTATGAATTTTGCAATGTCCTAAGACAAAATTTCTTCTATGATTTGGTGATGAAACCCCTTCAGAGATTTGTCCCCAAGATTCAATCAGAATGCTCTTCCAAATTCTACGATCATTGAATTTGGAAGTCTACCAAAACATTACTCTTTTTCATTCTCACAATAATTATATTTTGAAAATAAAAATTAATTTAATAAATTAGCGTTTGAGCAAGACTTAAATAGATGTTTAAGAGATGTATTCAAACAACACACCTCTTTAATTTCAAAATTAATAAACCTATTGGGGTTCAACAGTCTCAACTGTTAACACACCCCAATTGTAATAACTGTAAAACACTTAATTAAAATAAAAAATTAATTACTACTTAATTAATCTTGAAATTGAGAAAACCAAGTAGTAAAAACAAAATGTTTTTCTAGCCAACTAAGCCAAAGCCCAAAGCCCAAAGGCCCAAGGCCTAAAGGCCCAAGGCCTATCTTAGACTTAAAATGCGTATGAGTCACCCTATTAACCATGTCCACCTATATGCACCCCATTTGATCACCCATTTCAACCCTTTGCCCTACAAAAAGTTGGTTGAGTTGCTTTCATAAATAAAGAAAGAAAGTGGTTTTTAGTTTTTCAATGTGGGACTAATGTTTTCTTTCAAATACACCAGAACAAAGTTGTTCCAACAGTTATTGGGTTTAGACGTGGTTTGGTTGTGTGTGTGCGTGTGTGTGTCATGATGGTTGTCGTTATGGGCTTAAGGGTGTTGGAAAGACTCGGAGGTTCATCAAAATATCTGGTCAAGGGTGGTGGCTTGTGTTAGTGAAGTGGTTGTAGAACGTGTTGTTGTTATTGTTGAGATAACTTACATAAAATCATGAGATTTGATGTTTGATTTTGTTGGATGGGTTGGGAAGGTGTTAAGACTCATCGTAGACTCCTTTGTGTGATTTGGAATTGATTTGAGGTGTCCAATGAGGGCAACCACGGATAGAGGTTGCAGCGATTGGTGCCGTCAGCGGCACCATGGAATGGAACCAACGACACCCCCAATCCTAAGGCTATGATGCCACCTACGACGCAATTAGCCCAAAATTGAAAAAAATGGAAAATGTTGAATTTCGATTTTTGAATTGGAACGAGATTTGGACCAAAGTTCTAAGATCATACTAGGACTATTATAACATCAAAATTGACCCAAGTAATCTTATATTAGTGTAGATTTATCCAAGAGTACCCAATAAGACTCATAAGGCGTAGCGAGACTAGAAAACCCTAATAAAGATAAGCACGGATTCACTTAATTATCACCATTGCATGGATATGTAGTATATGTAGTTCATATAATTTATGGAATTGAATGGGGGTTATTTATAGTGTGATATGATTTCATTAAAAGGAAAACGTTATATGTTGTAATCGACGAGAGTAAACCTTGGACCTGAAGATATGTTGTATAGGATAATGAGTTTGGTTCTTGACCAATATATTAAATCCTGCTAAGATGGATAGGTTGTGTGGATTTCACATTCGCTAGAGGGTTCTGTATATAACTGTTGAACATTAGTGGATTGATAAGATATTACATCGACTAATGTGTTGGTTTAGCAATCACATTAATGGTGTCGGTGGTAATTGAGCCAAGTTTTGTAAATGGAAAATGAATTATAGAGTATTAGCAATTGAATGAATGATTCGAATTAGTTTATATATTAATTTATATGCATTTCAATATCATGTTTAGCTATGATTGGTTCATATTGCTATTGCATTTCATTCTTGAATATTATATGGACACTTATGTGAATCCGAACTTATTGAGCAAGTTGAAGCACTCACCCAAATTAACATTTTAGGTTTTACAGCCCAATGCTTTAGCTAAGGGAAAAGCGAAGGTGTAACAGTTTTGTAGTCTTATCAACGATGTAGTGAACCCTTTTTTGTATATATAATGTGTAATGATCCTAAATATCTAACTTGTGTCATGTGTCACCGTAAGACTCTTATGGGGACTTACGAAGACGTGGCGTACTTGGTCAACCCTTGAGAGTCGACACCGAGGTATATTATTTTTGTGTGATTGATGCCTAGTGCATATATGTGTATAGATTATTAAATCATTGTCATACACTATATAGGTGTCGAGACACGAGCGGGGATACGCCTCAAGATGCGTACGCCTTGAGATATATGTTTGAAGGAAAACTATGAGATTTATGTTAAGATTGGTGTTAGTGAGAGTATGTAAATGGAGTTATTGGGGTGAAATAGAGCTTTGGATTTTCATCTAGATGAACTACTACAAATAGATAGAGGGTTAGAAATGAGTCATAGATTCATATATAAGACTTAGTTCATCATTTACATGCAAATAAAAATAGATGTTTTGAGGTAGGATTGATCAGATTCATGAGAGTTTGAGGAAGAATAAGACCAACTAAACATTTAGGTGGAAGAATTAGGTGTTTGGGATCAACACATACAACTTAGGTAAAAAGTTTAAGTTGTTGTTGTTTTGTAATTCTCAAAATTCAGTAGGCAATTGAGACTGAATTTGAGAACTAATTTTAGATTTGGATTCTACATGAAATCTCACTTAATCTACTATATATAATTTCTATATTTGGATAAGGAATGAGTTTTTGTGAATTTTTAAAGTTAATGAGGTTCTTGAAAACATGGTTTTCAATCTAAACCAGTCTGTGTAATTCGACCATAATTTTGTCATTTTAAATACAAATAGACTCATTATAGTGGCATTGGAAAGCTTAGCCATAGTGCTAAGACTTTGATCTCGAGTACCATTTGAAGATTTTGACTCCTTCTTATTCAAAAATACTCTACAACTCTGGTGATGAATATTAAATTTTTGGGTTCATAGTTTTGCCGATGTCCTACTATTTTGAGTATAATTCCTTCATTTCTTATTTGATTAAGCTCATCATATAGTACGCCATTCTAGGATACGTTTGTATTCTTCCAAATAAATAATTCATGATTTTCGAAGCTATGGTTTAGGATAATGAACTTCTTAAAATTACTGGTCATAATAAAAAACTATTTCGAGTCATTGTGGTAAACTTTTTATATCTCCCTCATTTCTTATCGAAAATGAGCAAACCTTAAAATTTCAGAAAGCTAAGACATAGCTCTAAAACTTCTCTTTGGAATATAATACATAATTTAGACGTTTTGGTAATTAAAATCAACTCATAAATTGTTGCACAAAAAATGGCTCTATCTTAATAAAGTAGATTTGAACGTAAAAAATTAGAATGAGACTTATAGCCTATTTGGTAAGCATCTTCTGAGCATGAAACGATACCAAGATTAGACCAAAAATTTCGGATCATATAATTTTATTGTGGGGGAGTTGTCCACCTAGTTTCATTATTTTCTGAGGTGATTTGAGTGACTTTTCATATGTGTTTCTAAATAGGCGAAAGTTACTCACTTAATGAGCTTATTTTGACTTAAGGTATTATGAACATCAAATGTTGTCGAAATTAAACCAGAATTTTCAGAATATATTATTGATCATTTTTACGAAGGTGTCCACCAATTCTCGTAATCTCTTGGCATGCCTAACTAAGTTTTCAAGTCCCATTCAACTAAAAATCTCATATTTACAAATACATACTTTTAATCTCACTTTGAGTTGCATATTAAGTTTTTAGATTTATAAATGAGGTTTTATTACTTCAAAATCTTGGTTTCAAGTATTTGAACTTCACGGAACCAATTTCAAGAATTTTAGAAAATTATATTTATTCTTAACCCATTTTCTAAATCGAAGGAAAACTAACTTTCAATTATTTAATTTGAAGTCCCTAAATGCATGTTTTGCAAACTAGTGTTGTAAATCAAACTTGAAATGATTTCTAATAATCCTAAATAGTTTAATAATACCCAAAAAATAGATAAAGTGTGTTGAATAATATAAAATAAGTCTGGACACTTTCAGCTGTGCTAAGTGCCTGATGAGGACTTGAAATGAATAAAAGGAACAATTAGACACCAAATTGACTTGGAATGATTTGTAGGTCTCTAAAGGGGATTGTTTAGCAGCAATATGTCAAGATAAAATACTCACACAATAAGAACCCTTAGTAGCCAAATACCAAGAAAACAAAGAATGTTAAGTTACAAGTGTTGTAGTTTGATTACAATTGAACTAAGTTAGATACAAAGATGGTAAATGAAACTTAATGATTCTAATACGTACATAACCAATATACACAAGGTACCTAGCTAGATAGATTCGAGCATCAAGGGTTGATTAGGACGCGTATTAGGAGTAGTAAGGGAGTATTTTTTGCATAGTTTTTTAGGTAAGTAAATCAGCAAGGATATCTATAGTAATTCATTTCATTTCTTTATTATTAAATTGTGAATTAGCTTCTTAATCGTGGTCATAAGCATAACACTTCGATTGTAGTAATAGCATGACCAACTTACATTGATTACGAATATCATCTTCAGGGAAGAATGCATAGCACTTAGTATACTTAGTCAGAATTACTCTATTGCTAAGGAAATCCCCTTTTTTAATTGGTTTTTAAACTAAACTATTCTAATCTAACAAAACAATATAAATACTTGTACACTTATATTAAGAAGATCTTAGTTCACAATTTCACCTAGGTAATAAATAACTATATTTTTCAATTCACTTCCTTCATCTTCATTATTTGTGTGCAATGCCTAATTAGAATAGACATATTTCCTTCAAATCCACTTCAACCTATTGTCGCGATAGAAAAGAGTTTATTGTGCAAACTCGAACTCCACCCATTAGTGTGAATAACATCAGTTCAATATTACTTTATCTTCCAAATCTTTACAATCATAACCAATTAAATTTACTATCTGTGGCTCTCTAATCAATAACTATCTATCAATGTTATGTATTTTAGGTCGTATAATCCATATCCGGCTTAAATGATCCGATGGCCATGGTAGCTCCTAAAACCCATAATCAACACACATGATCAATATGATCTTAGCATTACGCATAGAATCAATACAAATTCTAATCATTACATTTTTAAACTTTGTAATCCATTCAAACTACTTAAGCATAGCATTCATATTATAGGATCCATTGATCCTTAAGATTACTGAACTACTCACACAACATTGCACATAATTTCATTCATTTAAATCAAAGACTAAACGAATAACTTCAATTAAATCAAAGAAAACAATACCGAACAATTACACTTGAGTCTTCCATGTGTTCTCTTACACAATACTTCTTAACACTCAAGAATAAAGTAAAAATATGTAAAACTATGATAATTAGTTGCAATCTATAGTGGTGTAAGTTTCTACCTCATTCTCATAACTATTTATACTCATAAGACACTTTATAAAACAATTAGAAACTCTACTAGATAGTTCCACACAAATTAGAACTCTAACTTTCTAATTCTTTTTATGTCTCGCTATTGTCTATAACTGATCCAATGCTGTGTGTATAAAACCATGGTGCTGCCGCAGCTTCAGAAATTTTTTATGCATTTTCCCTTCTTAGGAAACTCGATTCCCTGCGTACACCACCCTAGCGTCATCCCTTACGACCCACAGCACAGCCATTGTGCCGCTATTGCTCCGCCACTACAGTCCACTTTGTCTCCTCTTCTTGGTCCTCTATGCCTTTCCTACTCTATCTATCCTTCTCCCACGGTGTCAAGCATGTTTTCCACGACGTCAACCTTAATTTTGTGCATTTTATCCTTGTTTCTTCACGAAATCACTCCATTGTCTCCTTTATACCTCATATACCTTAAAATATATAAATACCATCAATTAAAGTTCATTCAGGGATACTTACATTAAATATGCCACTGAAATAGTCTAATAAATGAGTACAAATAATCAATTATCATTCCCCCATCGACTCCCACTCCTATAATGTGCTTTCGAGACCCAAGTGAGTTAGAAAGGTGTCTACAGGGTGTGGTTGTTGGCCTTTAATTGGGATCATGACGCCCATTCATTGGATTTTATCACAATGAGTTATGTGTTTTTCGGGGCACTATATATATCCCTCATTCATGATGGTCTAGGTTAAGCCGGCTTTGCCACTTCTTAGGACTTGAGTCTGCACGCACTTAGTGGTCTGGACTACTTGGGTGCATCTCTTTTAGTTTCCTTTACACTCATTTTTTATAGTTAACATTCTTCCAATCTTATAATCATGCATTCTACTTATTTACTACTTTCTTTATCTCCTACATGATTCTTGGACTATTTGTTATTACTCATGCATTACTGTCGATAACGTTCCAACTTTACTTACTGGAATTATCTCCTTTAGAGAAAATTACAGACCCACAGTGAGCAAATGCAAGGTGCCAATGATTGGTGACTTACTCTGAGACATCAAACGACCCTTACCCGTGCCATTTTATAGGTTCCTTTTGTATTGCATTTACTTATATATTTGATATTTTTTACACCTAAGATATATTATGGGTTATAAGAGGCACTTATGACTCGTATATCACTTTGTTTACTTTCGCATTTAGTCAACATATTTACAAGATTATATATATGCAGGGATCCATAGAAAGATTTTTTGACTTTTTCTCTTAATTTTCAAGTTATTTAATTTGCTTAATTGCTTCTGCTAAATCTTTAAATCTTGCAAAACATCAATAACTTAAATTAAATTATGAAAATAGAAAAATGGATGGATTGGAAGGCTAATTAAGCTTGCGTTTACCTCCCACGGGCTGATTCGAGACTCCATGTAGGCTTAGGCCAGGCCAGGCCCATTTTGTAATGAACAGGGTTTTAACGGCCCCTTCTCAATTCTAGGGCACCATTATGCCTAATCCTATCATTAAGCCCTAATATTAGCCGTGTAGGACTTGACAACGTATTAGTCAGCCTTTATTCCTCTTCTCGTTAATATACATGTCCATGTAAACAACACATAACTTCAATTATTATAAAATATTCAGATTAAATTAAAACTTTTAAATGATTATTAAAATAGCGTAAGTCTTAATGATTTAGCTAAAGCAATTTAACACAAATCCCATATGTGGAAAACAAGGAAAGCACGATCACATGTATATATGTCAAAATGGTGATACCTAGTGTAATAAACATGTGTCAGGTCGAGGAACTAATGCTCAACCTAGACAAATATACAACCCAAATGTATTTGAAAGACATAATATATGTAATACAACAAAACATCATAAACCTACAAAGTTAGGACTGGATGCACGCTACAAGCTCAAAGGTAGTCATCAACTTTCTCCTTGCCAAAACTGCTAGTCTTCAGATCCACACCCGCGGTCATAAAAAAAGATGGTAAGTACAGTAAAATAGAAAGTAACATCTGGAGATTCTCATCCACATTTCCAAATATATAAATGTTATTTAATAGCATAAAATTAGTGAAGAATCGCTAAAATTAAAATATGCCAAAAAATGCCCTAGCTAAGCATGTAAAACTGACACTAGGCTAAATAGTGATGATCTATCTGGTCAACCATGAGCTACATCACTTCAACCTTTAAGGCCACTTAAAAAGGCATGTGTACTTTCACACATACAAGTATTCATTTACCGACAACCCTAGGGACTCTAACCCCGTGAGTCTCTCATCTCAATATAGTGCAACGGACCCTAGACACTAGGATTGCTTTTCATTCACAAGGAAGCTTCATTAAGAACTATAAAGTAAAGTTATTGCATAAAAAAACACTATAAGTAAGAGTTCAAGTCCATATTTGATTCATGAATACAACTATCTTAATAGCATGCTATCCAATTGTTAAATCAATTCATCAACAACCAACAAGTACAATTGACAATCATAGAAACAATAAATCAAGTCAAGGAATGATATCATGACAAAAATAACTCACTATGCGAGTAGAATCAACCAAAATTCAAGATATCATATCACAAGGCACGTACTAGTAAAAATAGATAGTAGAATAATGATATATCGGACATAAAATGTAGAAAATAATCTCAACATATTTACCTATATATGACATAAAGTTCCTAGGATAATCTGGCCTCTCGACACCCTACAACATGTACCTGAACTCTTGAAACTCTCCTTTAAGCTCCTGAGTTTTATTAGAGTGCTTTAAGACTTTTACAAGCAATTAGAGTTGGTTTAAATGGTTGTAAATTCCATTTTTAAAATCATCCCCATTAATAATTTGGTTATGTCCTAATCTAATTTACTAAAATAGAGATAGTTTGAGTGCAACAACTTGTGAGTTCATTTCGATTACAAAATCATTAAAATTATGTATTTTAGTACAAAAGAAGTTTTTGGAGCTATGTCTTAGCTTTCAAGAACTATAAGGTATATATAATTTTGATAAGAATCGAAGGAGATATGAAATTTTTACAACAATAGCTCAAAATAGTTTTAGTTTTCCATTAATACCTTTACAAAATTCATTTCTCCTAAACCATAACTTAGAAATTTATAATTTTTTTTATTAAAGCTTACTAACATATCCTAGAACGGCATACTAAAAGATAAGTTCAATCCAATAAGAAATGAGGAAGTTATGCTCAAAACAATAAGAAATTAACAAAATTGTGAACCCAAAAATTCTAGATTCATCATCAAAGTTAGAGAGGATTTTTACATATGAAAACATTGAATTTCAAAATATTTCAGTAATCAAAAGTCGTTCCCTTTTGAGTTAGCTATCAAATTTAATAAGAAATGAGGGAGTTATGAGCTTACTTGGAGAAGAATTTTATTTTATCTTTATAATTTTTCTTATGTCTTTCCTTATTATCTCCCTGAGGTAAGACTCTCCGAAGCTCTTACATCCAACACCTTCTCATATCATGAGAAATAAATGGACTTCGACCATCTTATTACTATTTTGGAAAGACATACTATCCTATCTATTATGTAGATATAGTATACAAAAAATAACATATCTCGGTCTTTTTGCTTTTGGTTATCCTCCAAAATCACGATGAAAATCGTTTATCAAACCTTAAGCTTATTTATAACTCGAGACCATTCTCCAAGTCGATAAACTTAGGTTTCGTTATTAGGGTAATCAAAATACTTTGAACTTCAAAGCAAGCTAACATTGACTTTGAACATCATCCATAAGTGAATTTAAGGTCAGAGCATTGTCTACGATATCCAACTGCATCAGTGTTACTACTTTATCTCTAAAAGTGATAAACCATAAAATCTGGCACCCCACTGTATCAGAGTTATTCAATGTAACAAAGCCCTTAAACCTTGTTCCTACCATCAAGGTTATAACAGGCTTAAAGCCTAGTACTTTGAACCTTTTCTATATCATTGGTATTCCTTGATTCTAATAAATCAGTATTCAGAGATTTATAAACCACGGTTAACCAAGACTTTACAACCTATGGCTCTGATACCTAACCTAGGCTCTGATACCAAGCTGTAGCATCTCCTAACCTGATTAGGGCAATACTCGGCCGGAAACCCTAATTAAGACCATATTACCCTTACCAAACTCAACTAGAGCCATCAGCCTTACCTCTTCACCAGATAAGCTCTACCGTATATCGACTATCGAAATAAAATAATTAATATGAGCAGTGGAAATTTAAAACCTTTTTGATAATCAAAATATGATATATAGTATTAAAACAAAACTGGAATAAGTCTCGATTATATAAATCACCAATCCCAAACGACATTACAAATCTATAATTCAATACAAATATATAAGACTAGAGGAAATCATTACATCGAAGAGAAGTTGAAGACTCCTATAACTTCTTCATCCCGTATTTTTAGCGCTCGTCAGATCTACCTGTAATGTTAATTGGGGTGACCGGTCTAACTTGCTCAGTAAGTAGGGATTCACATTAAGCATCGACATTCCATATAATAATTAAGAATATCATGCAATAACAATGTGCACCAATGATATCTAACAAGATTATGGAAATCATAAAAATCAATACATAAATGGATGCAAAGCAAATGTCTTGGATTAGTAACTGTGATCGCCATTTTTTTTATAAAACTATGGCCGATTACCCACCAGCAGCATTAATGTGATTGCTAGACCAACACATCACGCTCATGTGCTCTCCATGTGCTCTTTAGCACATCCATTAATGCCCAATGGTTCTATCCTAAGCCCCTATGGTGTATGTAATCCATACAACCTATTGAATTGAGCACGAGTTATATATAGGTCGGGAAGGGAAACCATATCCTATAAACCTATTCTCAAAACCAGGAGTTATAGCATGGCCACATTACATACCATTTTTCATTTATTGAAGAGCACCACTGTTTACATAATCCCCCAGTCCATTCCAATAGCTACATGAGCTATATGTATACTAAATAGCCAGAAAATATTGATAAATAAGCGAATCTGTCATAACCTTGGTTTAAGTGTCCATCCAAATTTCCTAACTTTTCGGTCATCTCGGTTTCCTCAATGATCCTCAACCTATCACCAATCGTTTGGAATCAATTTAGTTTCATTAGACTACTTTTAGATTCCTTAAACCAGTCCCTAAGGCCCTTGGACATAATTCATAAAACACAACACCATTACTGGTTTCAAGGGTTTGGTAGCGCGTTACCTGACATGGATAGCGCGCTACCCATGTCAGTTTATCCTCCCTAGTACACATAGCACGCTATGGCCAATGCCAAGCGCGCCACGCACACCAGACTTACAATAACAGCCTAGTTCTGCTACACCAAATCAACCCAAAACACCTCCAAATTCAACAATTACACTCCTAATAAGTCTAGGAGGACCTCTTATGAGGTTGTAAACCAATTCTACACATCAAACCACATAATTAACTAAATTCCTAGCATCACCATCGAATTGTACTTCAACAAACACAAGAACAAGTCATACATATATGATGCTCATGAACTGTGTGATCGATAAGCTCCTCAACTTGGTCGAATTAGGCTCCCGAAATGACCCCCCTTCGATCTGAAGAGATAAAAAATAAATGTTTTGTTTTTATATATGGACTTTCCTCGAGATACATGTTGCGCTATCTCGAGATCGATCAAGTTGTTGATGCATTAAAGTGACACAAAATTTGACACATCAAGCACGTTCGCTTCGTTTGAGATGATCAGATAATCCATATATTTTCAATATTCTTTTATTTTCCAACATATATTTATATATTTAAAACACATAAGCATATATATATCACTTATTATTCACCAATAAACTCACCAGACATGCCTACAAGTGTCCTTGAGAGTGCGTACTCGTGTCACGACTCCCTCGTCACACTAGATGTCCCGATAAATAATTGTTTATTGGGTATTTTCCGTTTTATAGGCTTGTGTGTAATTTTCTTATTATACAACAACCTATATTTAAAGTTAATTAATAATCCATACAAACACCATACATCATGCAAACGCACGCAAATGCTAATCGAGGTACGCCGAACTTAAACAGAGCCTAACCCCGATTAATTAGGATTTCAATTAGTATTAATCGCCAGCTTAAGGTAACAGGTGGTTACATATAGTACACATCCCCTATGAGAAATTGATAGTAGTGCCAGTGGATCCTAAAAAAGTTGCATTTCTCAGGACTGGGATTGAACTCATGAAATATGACATCATGAGATTCAACGGCACCATGGAGGATAGTGTTTCGGAGACTTAGATATCAAAGATGGAGCAAGGTTTTTGTTACTATTGATGTTGAGGACTGGTTTAAGGTAAAGCTAGTCACCTTCTTTTGATTGAATTAGCTCTAAGTGGTGGAGTTCTCTTGAGAGGCAAGAGAAGATAGTAACCACATGATCCTAGTTTAGGACTATATTCTATAGGCAGTATTTTCCAAAGTACGTCATGAACAAGAAAAAGGCTAAATTCATTACCATTACTTAGGGAAGTATGTTGATAATGGAGCACGAGCAGAGATTCGCAGAGCTGATCGAGTTTGCTCAAGAAATGGTAGAGTTGGATGACAACAAGATAGACATGTTTCTCGATGGGCCGAATTATGAGATGTGAATCATTGTTTTATTTCATCTTTGTACAAGGTTTGCATTTGTCTTTGGAGTGTAATGGAGGTAGGTGCATCTACGTTGGGTAAACAATTAGGGGCAATACCCGTCCCACCTGTAAGCTGAGGTCATTAAGGCATCTGGCCAGTGTAGATTATCCCTAAATCTCTGATAATCTAATCAGCCTCTAAACTTCCTAAATACATATTTACTTAAGATCGATTTTCTAAAGTCTTCGAGATTAGTGGTTATCCTCAAAGTTAAATTCGAAGTGTTTGTTTTCTTAACTACATCGAATTAGGAAATCCTTCAATTTGAAATTTTTATTTCTTAGAGAAATCTCGACAATAACTCCGTTGTAAATAGGGTTATCGAAAACCCAAAAACCTGATAAACAACAGTAGGAGAAGGCGTAGAAGGACTCACATCTTCACTAATATCCACAACAATTATATATCAAAGTGTATACATTTGCACATTCCACTCAAATAAGTCTAGTGATCCTTAAACCATTTCACAAAACCATCTGACCCCAAATTGAAGTTTGTATTTGTCCTTATATTACCATCACTATCATATACTCATTCGCAAAATCATAAAACAGAAATCGGTCTAACTCACTACCCAAAGCCCAAAACATAATAATAATCAAATTGTCAAACAAAGAGAAAAAAAGAAAGTAAAAAAATCACAAGAATACTGCATATCGCTATTTCCTTTCTTCAGCCCCATTAATTAAACTTGTAATTACCAAATAATAAAAATTCGATAATGGCAAATAAGTAAATCCCGCACTATCCAGTACACCTATAATAACAAAATGCATCTTAATAAAAGAATTTTAACCAAACATTATTTTCCAAAGAAATTAAATGTACAATAATGAATCCGTCCCATTTCTATTATCCGACCACAATCAGATGACATTCTCAAAAAGTGGTAAGTAACAATAATATGGAATCATGTAATGAGAGGATAGCCTAACGAGTCTCGCTCTTTTAGACTATAGGAGTATGACATTGGTCGACGTGATCTCATGATGACCTTGTGATGCAAGGAAAGGAATCAGTGACTTCAGCCCCTCAAACATAATATAGTGTTCTCCCCTATAACAGCGATATAGTAAACTTTATGAGGAACTCAAATTGCCCCTATCTTTCCCCTTGTGCATGCATGTACAATAAATAATGTATAACAAGAATCAATGCAATAGCTACGAAACTTATAATCATACAATGTAAAGGTTACTATGGGATTTACTTACAAACATCCAATTTCGAGCTAAATCTTTTTAAAGAGTTTTTAAAGACTTTTGCCATTTATTTTATTTTTATATATCTTTTTTTTACAGTCCCTAGTACATTTCCAGTGGATTCTGCTTTTTCTCACTTTTTTCCACCACCGGATTCCCTACTACATTTCCTTTATAACTTGTGGAACACTTTATTTTAAAACCTCATGCTAGCACTTCTCACATCGCTATAATCAATGTAGCTTCTTAATGTAGGTAAAATGATAATAAGGTCAATAGCTATAGGTTTCACAATGGGTGATGAAGAAATCGATTGGTTTGGCTCAACTGCTAATTAGGGATAAATTATAGGCCAACTAGGGCTAAGGGCTAAATAAACAATGCCTACGCCTTACCCCAACTTATTCTTAAGTTAATACTCAGTTTCAAGTGGATGCAAACCTATCTTGGAATATCTAGAGATTTAGCTAACTCTTGTCCTAATGTGACTTTCTACTTGCTTCCAAATTTAGCATAGAGCCTCGACTTCACACTAGCACTCTTTGGTGTAGACTCAATCTGTAGACCAATCATAAGAAACATGATTTTTCACCTATGCTTTACCAAAGTTCTTGTCAATTTTGGCAACATCAATCCATATATGAATTCTCAAACTATCAACCATTATTCTAAGCTAGAACTTGGTATTCACATTAAGCTAAAAAATAGGGATTAAAACAAAAAAGAAAAATTCGTGAGTATGGAAAGTGTACACAACCTACCAATCCATCAATCCAATTACTAAAAAAAACGTATTACTTGATTTTCACCGAAAAATTCAAAATAAAATCTAAAAGTCGCAAATTTTTTTACCAAAATCCTTATAGTTCATCCATGCATTCCATCAAATCTGCAGACTTGCATACCCCCAAAGTTATCCTAAACCTTGTCCTCAAGGTCAAGAAAGTGAGACATCCAATACAAATTCCAAAAGACAAGTGTAGTCAAATAATGGAAAATAAGAAATGGAGTGAAATAAGTACATGGATAAGTTGAAAATGCATGCAAATGATGTGTTATGTGGTGATAGTATAAAATACAACATCTTCATATTATATCTCCTCTCTCTGAATATATCATAAAAATAACTAGTTTCTCAGTTTCCCTTTCTTTAAATGCGTACAATGAAAAAAAACAACTCTCATACTCGCTATAACTGTCCTCCTGCTGTTCACTAGGTTATATGGTCTGGAAGGGTGTCTGCATATTTTATGATGAACGGGAGGATGAGGGTGCTCCATAATCTTTTTATGCTTGATAAAATTGGTAGTCAGGCATGATAATGAATGGACTATCCGATGTCAGTGGTGCTAGCTGGAAAGGGTTATCATGCATATGTTGATGCCACATGTGATCATGATACAAGAATTGGTTGATCTTCCTTTGATTATGGATAACAATATCCCCTTGGGACATCTATCATGGTATTCCTCTTGGCGGTGATCATGCTACTAGGGCCTATGGTCCTCTCCTCCTTTCCACAGCTCTCCTAGCCTGGGTCTCATACTGCTGCTGCTGAAGTCGTGATGTTGCTCTCTCTCTAATGCATGTTCTTGCTCATCCTTAGAGTCCTCCTCTCCCATTTTCTCGTGCCAATAGATACCCTCATCATAAATGGTCAGCTGGGGTGGGATATGATATTGTAAATTGTCGAGAGGAACTCCCGCTCATCAGCGCAAGTATGCGATAAGGAGAGGAAAGACAAGATTCTCATTCTTTTTTGTGTACATACTCTTTATCATGGCCTCATGAATGAAAGTGCCACATCAATACGGCTGGTGCGAGTCCAAACAGATAGAGCTTCGCATAATGGGGTAGTATGACTTCTCCATCCTGAGTGGTGAGGTAAAGAGACACATCAACAATGTTGGACCAAGTATTAAGAGACTTCCTAAATTAGGTCTTAACCATATGCTTAGGGTACTGAGAAGAAGCATAATGCCAGTCTTGATGTTGAAAGGATGTAAGAGCTACCCAAATGGTGTCGTAAGGGTAAGAAGAGTCGATGATGTAGTGCCGATGTAGGATTTCATGCACCCCCAAGTTCTCAATAATAGGTGGGGTATAATAGGAATAAATATCCTAGGCAATATAATCAATAAAAACCCCTCAGACTCTAACGCTCACACCTTGCGCGGCCACATGACCATTTGCGTAGAACTTGTGAATCAACTGCTCACATCTCTGGATTAAGTCTGGGTTATAGGGAGCGTATGGTCAATGCCTGATAGTCTTGGGTAAAGAAATCTTAACCTTATATGATGTTTGAAGTGACTCTCCTTTCATATTTAGGAGTTTTGATCCCAAATCCCCTCTCGGCCAATATATTCCCCATTTTCTTATTGTGGTCGCTATCACATCTCTTAGTGGTCTTCTAAATAGTGAACAAAAACTGGTAATATGGCTTAGGTACATCTGGTGAGTGGGCTCTAGGCCTAAGTAATGGCAAACATTCCCTCCTTCTACTAGGTATAGAAGAACCAAAACACTTTCATGTCTCCATAGCACAAAAATTAAAAATAGGAACAACACAATCAATCTACATTAAATCACCATTGCAATAATACCTAGCAAATTAGTCCATCACATTGGCTAAACAAAAAAACATGGAGTTCAAAATACAAAAGTTTGCTTAGAATAACTCTAGGCTCTCAAAATCCAAGGCGAATAAAGTTTCTAGAAAATTTAGGTAAAAATATTTTCGAAATCTCAAAATCACATAAACTTTCAAATCAGCAAAGATAGATGCAACTAGCATTCCAACCAGTCCATCAAGTCATAAATCCATGCACCATAAAACCTCAAAACTTAATTTACCAAAAGTGTCAATGGTGCCGAGGAATTTTGAACAAAAACCAAAATTTGGAAATCAACTTTTTGACAAACATTCTCACATTTTCCTCCAAACTTAATTCATGATATATCGATTGATTCAAAGCCATTGAAACATTGAAAATAAAAAATTGGACATAAATTTCAAATTTCCCTTAAAAACATAAGCTTTCCCTCGGAAAATTAAAATATTCAAAAATCGATCAAAAGCCAAAACAAATCCAGCAAAGTCACTCGAAACATGCTCATAATCAAAAGCCCTATAGTTCTAGCAATAAATTTAACTCCTTGAACACACATTTTGCTCTAATTAGTCGAATAAAACCCCAAAAAGAATCACATAAAATTTCAATGATTAGGTGTTACCTACTTGGGAATGAGTTCTCAAGAGCTTAGGGGAGCTTGTAGGACCTCTTTGATGCTTTGAAAGCTAAAAACTGTGAAGCCCTACCTCACGGCTTTGTCAAGGCACTCAATAAACTTGCAATTTTGCAACTCGAAATTCTCTCCACTCACTAGAGAATTGATATTAGGCAAATGCACAAAAATAGAAGTCAAAAATCTGAAATGAATGGAATGTAAAATGGAACATAATCTTTCATTAACAAAAATTTCACGAATACTAATACATTGTATTTTCTATCGACAAATGCATACAAGAGAAAAATATTACGCACAGCAATGTCTAGAAGTGAATCCATTATCGACTTCACCACCTTCAACTATATCAATAGAAGGTTGAGAAACATAGCTATTAGCTAGGTTATACATCTATCATGTCTCCTATTAGACATAAAATGGTAGTGCTGCAAAGTCCTTTCGTTTGTCATTATCAGTTCTTCATTGCAATGAATCTTTGTCTGGTTACACATTACTGATGAAGATGGTGTCGAACTCGTAGGAATATTCCATTAACCTTGTC
This sequence comes from Stephania yunnanensis, assembly GCA_039657365.1. Lineage (NCBI taxonomy): Eukaryota > Viridiplantae > Streptophyta > Magnoliopsida > Ranunculales > Menispermaceae > Stephania > Stephania yunnanensis. The sequence goes on along the minus strand of CM077590.1, from coordinate 34,651,740 downwards.
GCTCTTTGTATGTCTTCTCTAAGTCATTTTATCCTACCACCTTCTTCATTCATTATACTCCCACATCATTTATGGACTTATCGTGTAATACATCAAATTTGATATCGAAACTTTACCCAGCTTTTCTACACAATTCAGTTATAAAAATGGGACTGATAGTCTTTCATTCTCCATAGTCTACATAGAAAACTTCATAGAATCATGTATAACTATTCCAACATTGATATAACCATTTTTCATCACTATATGGTACAATAAAGTAGCTATAGGGTTCTTCACTTTGAAGTGTTGCTCAGTTGGTTAAAGACACACATTTATAATATAACTCCAACTCTTTGTAATCTTCCTAAAAAAGGTGGTTCCAATAAATTTCAGATGGCCTTCGCTATCAAGCGGAAATCACCTCCCCGAAGGTATCTCTAATGCATCTTGGATTATTTGAAAAGTGTAGGATTCCTTATTTTCATACTTGAACATTCAAGTAATCCGCCTTTATTCTATGTTTGTTTTATGGAAAACTAAAAAATCTATTCAACCTCGCAAGTGAAATATCGATGTTCTTCCCTTTAACAAATATTTTGTCTCATTCTCAACTAACATTTCCATTAGCATAAAATTTACGTATAATTTTTAAACATCCCCTTTCTTCGTCCCATATAGTCAAGCAGAAGTTAATCCCTTCCCCTATCTTTAATGATGCTCACAAATCTATCCTCATACTTGCTCACATTTTGAATGTTGAAACTTCTCTAAGGAATGATGAATCCATTTTCGACATTATAATACCTCATCTGAGCTCTAGGTCTCATAAATAAAGAAAGATCATAAGGCACTAAGTGGCTAGGGTCTAAGTTCTCAAAATATTCTTCATCATCAGATGAAAATGGAGATTGCTCTCTAAGTTCATGCCTCTTAGGTCTAGGTTCTCTAATACTAATCTTGGTAGGTATTATATTCTGTAAGTGGCCCACATGTTTCTATTTTTTATTAGATTGCACTAAATCTTTTCCTTTATCTTATTTACTACCTCTACCTCTTAATCCACCTTGTCCCGCCGTAAGATAATTTAGCTATGATGAAATAGGTAAAGTCAAAATTCAGTCATTGAAACTCCATAATAACAAGGTAGGGAAAACAATTTATGAAAAGGTTTTAGTGTAAAATTCAAAAGAGTTGAAAGTGAATCATATAAAATATTTCTATCGACATATCCCTTATATAAGTATGTAAATATTGAAAAACTTTTCTTATAAACCCCTAAACGCATTTGAAAACCCATATTCGAATTGAAAATATGCATAAAAATCATTTCCAAAAATGTTTTGTAATAAAAAACCAAAAATTACATAAGTTTGAAATTTTATTAAAAATTGATGTTTATTCAAGGTTTCGAAATCAAAAGGGTTGTACAGTATTGATTCATTACATTTTTGAGAATGAATTCTCATGTAAAATGCTCTACTAGTTCCTCTAGTTCCCCTCTCCATGCTCCAATTCTGGACAAAACAAACTTACCAAGCCTTAGGTTGGGTGTATGAACTTGAAGTACTCTTAATAAAGGTGGGATAGACTTAAGAGGCTTTAATTCAGTCTTTAAAGGGTTGATTCTAGGCAAAAATCTATATATCAAATGAATGGGTGCAAGATTTTTAAGTGTGAATTGCTTTATTGGCGGGGATTTGGGGTTCTATTTTTAAAAATATGAATTCATGCTCAGCAAATTGGGTTTTAAGTGAAATTGCTGACAAATTGGTAGTGAAATAGGTGAAAATTGGTCTCAGGGGTTTAGTGATTAGTTCAAAGAATTGTAGTGTAAAACCAAAATTATTGACTAATCGTTGAGTTAATTTCACATAAAAAACTAGCAAACTACTAGCGAATTACCTAACGATTCCTAGTGTTAATTGGTATTATTGAGAAATCGCTGGTCCTTTACTGCTATTTTCCAATATATTCTAAATTTAATTAATTATCATACGTAGCAATCATAATTATGGGAGAATGATATGTATTTAATAAGAGGTATTGAAATAATGAATTTCGACTTTTATTTAGGGAATAATATACTAAATAAATGCTTTATTACTTAAAATAGTTAAAACAAGTAAGATTCACGTGAAAAATAAATATACTAACTATCCTAATTCTAATAAATAGAAAGATATTGGCTCGATCAACCCCCTTACATGAAATTATTTCAGAATAGTAATCATAAAATACTCCCATTATAAGATTCAAAAGTTGAGAGAATAGAAAATTCACTAAATAATCTTACAATTAAAGCTGATAATAAAGACAGAGGATGGGTTGTCGCCCATAGAATGTTGTCATTTATAGTCATTGGCATGACTTAGTAGTTAAGGTCACTCGTTGTTCGGTTTGAGCAAGTCGAACTGACCATCAATCGATTCGTCATCATGATTGACGGCTTTAGCTTCCTTATGAATCTCATCATCTTCATAACATATTTCCGACTATTCATCATGATAGGAAGTCTCTTTTTCATAATCATCATCACAGTTGTCTCCATTGACGTAATCGTCTATCTTGTAACCATCTTAAAGATACATGCAATTGTTTCCTATCCTGAGTGTGACTTTACGTTGTTCAATATCGAGAATAGATCCATCTACCTTAAGAAAAGTATGTCCCATTAATATCACATCATTTTTCTTATTATATGGTACTACCAAGAAGTTGGTGAGGTACTTGAATTGTCCTACTTGTACTAGCACATTCACGGACATTCCTAGTGGAAATATCTTATCACTATTTACCTTACGGATAACAAAAGGTGGTGTAAAATTAATCATTAACTTGACTTTTCTGAACCATTGTTCCATTAAGATATTCATATCAGCTCTTATATCAAGTAAAACGGTAAGGAAGATTACTTCATTTCTCATTATGTGAAGGAATAGTTTATTTGGATCATATTTGTAAATTTCGAACATATGTCCTAAATCTTGAAGCTTTAGTGCTCATCATTGGAATCTTTTTCTACTAGTTGCTTCTCTTTTTCTCAGTGCACTTTATGTTGTGTGTCTTCAGATTGTTTCTTTTTTTATTTCTTCTTCTTTTTATTGCTTGGTTTCTTTTTATTGCTCGACGTTGATGATTTCCATATCATGTTCAATAAAACTTTCATAATAAGGTTTTAAAATATGACTATTTACTTTATATATTTGTCTTGTTTCTAAGCTTTCTATTTCTACTAAACCATGAGGTAGTAAATTGAGAATTATATAAGGTCATGTCCATCTTGGCCGGAGTTTTTTAGGAAATAATTTAAGTCTTCACCAAAAATGTAGAATATTATCTCCTAGTTGATAATTTTTAGGAATTAATTTCTTATCATGAAATGCTTTAATTTTATCTTTATAAATTGATGCATTTTCATATGCGTTATTCTTGATTTCTTCTAGTTCTTGAAGAATCAACTTACGTTGGTTTCCTGCTTCTTTATAATTCATATTTTTATTGCCCAATAGGCTTTATGTACTAGTTCGAATGGTAAATGACATGCTTTTCCAAATACTAACCAATAAGGCGTCAAGCCTATGATGTCTTGAATGATATTCTATATGCCCATAACTCGTCTTCCAGTGTAAAGTTCCAATGCTTATATATTGGGCTAACTATTTTTTTAGTATTAACTTAACTTTTCAATTTAACGTTTTGGCTTATCTGCTAGTTTGTGGGTGATATGCAGTAGATGCACTATGTGTGTCGTTGTACTTAGCAAGTAGATTAGCAACTAATTAATTACAAAAATGTGAACCATCTATCACTTATAAGTACTTTAGTTACTCCTAAAACTATAAAGTTTTTTTTATCTAATGAAATCAATCACTATTTTTTTACTCATTAGTTGGGACGACCCTTTCTGAAATTAGGGCTCCGCTCGGCCTAATTCCATTATAAAGTTCTAATCTCCCCCTATAGGACTTAAAAAGAAATTAGTCAGCCTTTCAAAAACCTCATTACTTACTCATTATTTTTCAAACACGCATTTACTTATCTTATGTCAATTCATAAATGAGAGTTAATTAAAATTTTACTTACTTAAAAGTTTATTTAGCGGAAGTCTTAACAAATTAGCCGAAGCTTTTAATGTGATACCTAACAATTATGGAAAAAATCAAGGAAATAAAGATCACATGCATGTATACATATATATATATATAACAAACGAAGATAATACATCATCATGTGTCTGGTCAAGATACTAGTCTTTCAGCCTATAATAAACAACCCCAAAAGTACATGAAATACATAAAAAAAGTAATACATAAAAATCAAAACCTACAAAATCTGGTGTAGCAAAACTCTACTGGCTCAGAGGTAGTCGTTGATCTTCTCTTTGCCTAGCGTGCTACTCGATGATCAACACCCACCGTCATACAAAATGATGGTAAGTTAAGAAAAGTAGAAAGTAATAAAAGACATTTGTTCACATTCCCAAATATGCAAGAAATATATAAAAGCATGATAATAACAACTATGTTGAAAAGAGAACATGTAAAGAGATATTTTAGGTAAACAAAATGAAATTGACACTCGGCTAAGTCGTAATGATCTAAGGCCGGTCAGTTGTGATCTTAATCACATCAGCCACTCCACTATACGAGGATGGAGCTGAGCTGTACATCAATGTGATCTTCATACCCTGTGATGTCACCAAAGTTATGCTTACCAACAACCCTTCGATTTATTTCTCGTATGCCGCGTAAGATAGTGGAGAGATCCCGATCACCCTAGAAGAATAGTCACCCCATATGTCGCAGACCTGTATCATAAAATGGCCCAAGATACAAGAACTAATTTCATATTTCAAGAGATAACATGGTTTTAAAATTCAACAAAGTAATCATATACCTAATGCACAATAGAAATAGATTCACAACACAACGTAACACCTACCTAATAACATGATATTTCACTGACCATATGTACTAACAATCAAAATAACATAGAACATGAATCGGAGTCAATGAAACCATTTAATCAATAATTTATACCATGAAAGCAACCTTATGAAATGAGAAAGGACAATAGGTCATAGCATATGGATTAAAATGGCAAATCAGTCCAAATGACTTGAAGTAAATAAGTAAATAAGAATGAAATGTAAATAAATATTTCAATCAGTTTACTTACAATCCACTCAATTTTCTAAGCTATTCCAGCCTCCCAACACTTCATATCATGTATCCGAACTGCCAAGACTCTTCCATAGGTTCCTGATATAAAACTAATCTATAATAAATTAAGTTTAGATTAGGTCAAATGGGTTTAAGAACCTTAACCCTAAACAACCCCTTAAGACTAAACAATATTGAGATTTTAGTCATGTATTGCAGCGCGCTTTTAGGGATGAAATTGTCCAAATATCAACATCATCCTTTGTACAAAGTTTTTGTTTTCTAACTTAGTTTTTCGAAAAGTTTTGTTTTGTTTAATTCCAATCTAAAATGATAGCGATATCACAATTTTACTAAGCACAGCGCAAATAGGAGTTTAATCTGACTAGCAAACTTAGAAAACTCATTTATCCCAATCTATAGTTTCAAAACTCATGACTTTTAGTCACAAGGCAGTTAACATAGCAAATGAAAACATACCAAAAGATGAGCTCATTTGGATAAGTAATTAGGGAGTTATATCATTTATAAGTTTAGTTTCAAAAATCTCATAATGCATTTAACCACCTATTTGTAGAGCACTTTTAGGCATGAAAATATTTGAACTACGAATTTTTAGTAGGACAAAGTTCTTGCCCTTTGAGTAACCTTTGAAATACTACCACATTAGGTTCATTTCAATTTAAAATAAGTAAGTTATGACCAAATTACATAGCTTAGTTCATAATACAATAAGTAGAATTTTCATTTTAGACTTAAAACTTCAAAAATTCATATATTTTTTACTTCAAAACAAAATATAGAATTTTTTGGTAGCTGGATTATCAGCTTGAAATGAAGAACCCAAATATATCCAAAAATTTCAAAGGATTAATTATATAGCCTCTAAAAATGGTCAAAAATCAGAACTAGCTTCGAACTTAAATAAAGACATGTGTACCTAATTCGATGAACACCTAGCTTAATCAACATCTCCTACTCCAAATCCACTGATATCTCCTTGATCTTCTCTAATTTAATTTCTTCTCCAACAATCTTTTCTTCTCTCCTAAGCAAGCTTACTTAGCTCCTAAGTTATTAAAATTAAGTTGGTTTGATTACATGAGTTGATCTCTAGTTTTTTATATGAAATGGAAATGGTTAATTAATAGCCATTGATTCTCATGTGCACACGTATCTTGATACCAATCTAATGATGTACACATTGACACATTTCTCACTTACTCAATCTAAGTAACACCCATGCGTAACTCACTTGGTGTCTAGATGTGTTGATACCTATCTCTATGATCATCACATGGCTATTGTTTTAACTTGCTAACTTAAGTATATTAAATGTATAATTAATCATAGCCACATTTAAATCACTTTTTAAGTTACATTAAGCCTAAGTAAACTAACCACTATCACTTTCTACCTCGATCTCACTCTGGCAAGCATCTCGAATCGCGTCCTCACTCACGTCTCGACACCTATACACAAGTAGGAGTGACTTAGTAATCTACACGTATACAATAAACTAGGCATACACTACAACAAATATAACATATACCTCAGTCCTCTCACCTTGTCATGACACGGATCTCAAAGCGAGTCCCACGTCAAAAGTCACTAATCCTGGTTAAGAGATTAAACTAGGATTTAGAATTTCGGGTCATGACATTATTCCTAGTTGCTTTTGATTTTACCCACTTAGATACATAATCTACATAAAGTAAGACATAAATATAGCCATTTGATGGTGAAAAAGGTCTCATGAAATCTATACCCCATACATCAAACACTTTACAAAGTATGACATAGGTTTAAGGCATTTGATTTCTACGTCCTTGGTTTCGAGTTCTTTGGCAATTTGGAAAACATTTTATATAAAGGAAACGATCATGAAATAAAATGGGCTAAAAAAATTCGGAATCCAAAATTTTAGGTGCAGTCCTACTTAGGCTTAAATGTCCTCCACATGCATAAGTATGACAATAAGATATAATTGATAGTACTTCTAAATGTGGTATGTATCTCCTAATTATTTGGTTATTGCAAAATTTTCATAAGTAGGGTTCATCCCATAAATATTATTTAGAATCTTTTTTAATTTTATTCTTTTGGGCTCTCATTAAGTAAGGTGCTAAACTATTGGTAGTAAGATAATTAATTATATCAGCATACCAAGGGCTTTTAGTATGCATATTATACAAGTATTTATCTGGAAGTTCATCCTGTAGTGGTAAAAGTGGTTCTCCATTCTCTAAACTACTTAAGTGGTCTGCTATTAGACTTTGGGCTCTTTTTTTATCTATTATAGTACGGTCAAACTCTTGTAGGAGTACTATCCATCTTTTTAGTCTTAGTTTTGCATCTTATTTTTTCATTAAAAATTGCAAAGCTGCATGATCTAAATAAACTATTACCTTTGTTCCTAATAGATATAGTCTAAGTTTTTCTAAAGAAAACATTACCTCTAAAAGTTCTTTTTCAGTAGTGGTGTAGTTATGTTGGGCTGTATCTAGTGTCATAGAGGCATAATGTATAACATGAGATTATTTCTCTACTTTTTGACCTAAAAAAGCTTTTACTGCATAGCTACTTGCTTCACACATAATTTCAATAGGCAAGACCAATCTGGTGATTTAATCAAAGCTGTAGTTGTTAATGAATCCTTTAATTTTTCAAATGCTATCTTGCACACATTGGTAAATTGAAAATGAATGTTTTTTGTAAAAGTTTGTATAGTGGTTGTGTGATTTTTGAAAAATCTTTTACAAATCTTCTATAGGATCATGCTATCTAAGAAATGAACCTGTCTCTCTTACTGCAGTGGGGTAATGTAACATTTTGATTACTTGGATTTTTGCAGGGTTTACTTATATTCTTGTATGTAACACTATATGTCCTAATACTAATCCTTAGTCTACCATGAAAAGTCATTTTCCATAGTTTAGTACTAAATTCTTTTCTATGCATCGTTTAAGTACCTTAGTTAAATTAACTACACTCATCAAAAAAATTACCATAAACGGTGAAATCATCCATAAAAACTTAAATGAAATTCGCTACATAATTAGAGAAAATACTAACCATACATTTTTGAAGCGTTGCAGGTGCATTATACAAACCAAAAGGCATACATTTATAAGCAAACGTACCAAAGGGGCGGTAAAAGCAGTTTTTTTTCCTTATATTCTGGGGCTATAGGTGTCAAATCCTAAAATTCTTAAGTCGATAATTATGGCTAATCGAGAATTAACATAGACTAATTATGGTTTCGATCGCGAGTTGGGAGTTAAAGACCAGTGAAATTTATATTTTTAATTAATTTTATTTTTATGTGATGTGTACCTAGTGTTGTGTACTATATACATTATATTATTTTGTGAAATTCATGTTGACTGAGTAAATTTGATATTTCGCAAGGTATTGCCTCTAGATACGTGTCGAAATGGGTCTCAGTAGAGATAAAATATTAGCCGAAATATTTGTTTTGAGTTTCGTGAAAAATAATGGTATTTAAATTTAAAAATCCAAATTTCAACATATAATTAGATTTAATGAGTTGAAGTAGGCCCCTCACCTCAATTTGCGTGCGAGACTAGTTTTATAAGAGTTTTGGAATACTTTGGTAAATTCTCAAGTTTTTGGTCTTATTGGGATATTTTTTTGGGTTTAATTTGGAAAAAAAATTGAAGAGATAATCATGAAATAAAAATAGCAAATTACTGTTCGGGGTATTTGAACTATATAGTTGAGGATTAAAAATGAGGGGTATTTTGGCCATTTGGTTTGGTTTTTGGCTGGGGATCGAAATAAACAGGGGGGTGTTTCTTGTTCATCGTCTCCTCACTGTATATATTGCTTCATCGTTCCCCCTTGTTCATCCTCCTCACGGTCTCATCTTCCTCACCATTTCTCACTTTTCTCTCCCTTTTCACTATTATTCGAATCAATTAAGAGGAGGATGCGTGACTATTGTGGTGACAGTGGTGGCATTGAAGGGCGCTTTGAAGGTGAGCTATAGAAATATGAATTCTTTTTATGAATTTTCGATTATTGAAAGTAAGGGACTGGTTTTAGTTTGAATGGGGAGAGGTGGTTGTTTATGATTGTGTAAGAAGAGAAAGAGGAGAAGAAATCGATGGGAAAAAAACAAACAGCAGAGGAATCGCTGAGTGAGAGAGGAAGATGATGACCGAAAAGAAAGACGATGGGGATGGGGGTGCCAAGCGAATTAAAAAAAAAGCAGAGGCATTGATGGACGGAGGAAAAAGATGGTGATTTAATCCTCGAGACCGACTTGAACCAAGTTTGATTCAATTGAGCTTGACCGGTCCGGTTTAGGGGTTAAACCCCATCTTAATAAAAAAAATAAAAAAAATAAAAAATGGTTTTAAAATCGAGAAAAAAATTAAATAAAATCCCTGAGAGTTAGAGAAAATTCAAAAAATAGGATTTTCAGACAAATTGATGAAAATTGAGGACTTTTATGAGAAATGTGGATTTTGATATTTTTTTGAGGATTTATATCGGAGTTTGGCCTCGTAATGCGTGCTACGATATCAAAAAATGTCTAAAATTGATAAAATTGTTTTAAAGCCTAGTTTAGATTAATTTTTGATTTTGAACCACAATTTGGAGTCAAAATTGAGATTTGAACCTCTGATGAGTTAATAAGGAAGGATTTCAGGGTTTTTGGGTGGTGGAAGGATCGATAAATATATAATAAATTGAAAAAAAATAAGTTTAAGCCTAGACAACGTGATTTTCATTGCCAAACAATACTTTTAAGCAAAAATTGAAATCAAGGCACCGTATAATTTATTATGGAAGTATTTTAGGGGTTTCGGGACACGATTTGGTAAATTAAACTGCAACTAATTGAAAAACAATTTTGAAATTGTTGTGGAAACTTACAAGACTTGTAAAATGAGTTGTATGACCATAATCGGAACCATGTGCGGACGAGCTTACAGACTCGGAGCGCAAAGGGATTTTGGTATCACGTTTGTAAGGTTAAGTAAATCTCATGGTAGCATTTACATTATATGAATATTTCTCTAATATAATTACATGCACAATTTATCGTTGCGTATTTATTGGTAATGCATTCACAGACACGAGAGGAAGGAGGCCTTTGGGGGTCCCATTGTGTTAATTGGCTATATGTGTGGTAGGATGAACACTGTGGTGCTTTACAGCTGGAGTTATTGATCATGTAGACACTTGTTTAGGATGGGTTGTGATTATGGCCAAGATCATATTCCATAGAGAGTCGGGGCATGGCTTTTAGAGGGACTTCTTATCAAAGTCATGAATCTTTATTACTAGTTACCCACCACTTTTAGAAGACGTCATCATATTGTGGCCGGTTAATAAAAGCAGTATAGATTGCATATTTGTATATTTATGATTCCTAGCGATATTATTGTTCGTTTAAATTGTTGGAATACAATGCATTTGATTAATATAGGTGCACTGGATAGTGTGAGATTTACTTATCTGACATTGTCGAATTTATACAATTGGGTAATGACAAGTGTGAGCAACGACAAAGGAAAGGGAAAGACGTCAGATTCTCTATAATTTAATTAGTTCATTTCTCTTCATGTATGAATTGTTTTTTTAATATAATGTATTGTATAAATGAGTTTTTGGGTCCAAGTGTTAATAAGATCTCCTTCAGAATGGTTGGAACTGTTTGGGGATGGGTCGAGATTATTTGGGAGCTAAGGTAATGTTAGTTTAAGTATTTGATCTCTTAAATCAGGTTATAATGAATATATATAAAGTTGATTCAATATATTTTTTTCTGCGGTGGATCGTAAGTCATTCAGCATTTCCACCAAGCTAAGCAAATTTTGTTCAAGATTTTTGAAGGCTTGGTTTTTTTATGTAGGCTTAGAAACAGAGCAGGTGTTGTCGAAAAAATTTTATGAAATTTTAGGGATTATTTAACTAATCTAAATGACTTTTGAGGTTTAAGATTTACTTTATAATCATTAATGGTTATTTGAAGTTTATATTTAATGATCATGATATCTTACTTTTATTTATTTATTAATGGTGAGATTAAGGCTGCTAGATTATCAAGGGACTAAGGTAATTTTGGCCAATTAGATGCCTTAATTAAATGGGGTCTGACAATGTTGACATCAGAGCCTAGGGTTCTAAAAAAATCTTATTGATTGAGGTGTCGTGAGTGATTAGTTGGGAAGTAACGCGACATAACGGGGTTAAAAAGTCTAAGAACTCTATGATAGTGTTATATATGTTTTATTATTATTGAGATATCAATGGATATAGTTATGATGTCCACTTAAAGTAAAAGAACAGTCGTGTTAGTGTGACATATGAGAATTTCATATATTTGATTAGTCGACTTATTAAGTATATATTTAATTTGCGATTTAAGTATCTGAGGTAGGACCCGTGTATTACGGACCATAGATTATAAGTCTAAATATCATTTTTTTTTCGTGTTGCATGCCTAATGGATGTAATATACACTATTTTGTTGCAAATTCAGGTTGTGTTGAGGTGTATCCTCAGTTTTTCATACTCGGATTTGCTAGTGCGTGTCTGAAGAACAAGAGTGAAAATAAAATATTAGTAGTTCGAAAGCTAATTAACCAAGTGTTAATCCTTAAATAAAGATTTAGTCTTAATTTGTGTGCAAGTCGGGATTGGTGTTAAAGTAATAAGGGAACGAAGTTAGTACAAGACTTTACCTTGAGTTTCGTGTCAATTGGTGGTAGTCGAAGGTTGAGATTGAATCTAAATTACTGCAAGTTTGGCCAATTATGATAAGAAAATTGGTCTATAAGGGTTCAATATGTTATGGACAAATATGAGATTGTTGGATTTTTGGTGTGACCAAAACTAGTGTTATGGACATTTTATAGAGATTGACTCTTTTTTCAAGAACTTGATTCAATTTGGTGAAAAGGTTGATTGACACGATCGTCAGAAGGTAAAATACGTCAAAATAGAGATTTTGAGAATCGATAAATAAAAAGAAATTAAGCTACTGACAAGCAAGTGAGGGTATCATATATAAATATATATAAAAATGAAATGAACATTAAAACTTTCATTTGATTTTAATTGAACGCAGAAGGTTCATTCCTAACTAATTTGTGTCTGGTTTCATTTAGTAAAACGGTAGAGCATCGTGAGACGGTAAGTTCGAGCTACGTTCTCGTGGTGAAAACGACGTATTCGACCCCACAAATTGGTAAATACTTAATGCTGGGCATTTTCCTCGATTCTATTTAAATTCTTGTGATTTTTTTATTTCTTTCGTTGGATATTAATAGAAATTGGTAAGAATTATTGAAAATTGATGTATTGGGTTGATGTGCACCGATTTGGATTAAATTACACTAACGTGAGTCAGGGTTTTGATGAATTGAAATAATGTGATTAAGTTAGATATCTATTTTGGAGATGTTTTTAGAGTTGATATTGATTTAAATTTGGTTTTTGGATGAATGAGTTATCGATTTTGATCCAATTTGACTCCATGGGCTCTGAGAATATTTCGATGTTGGAATCGAGTGGTTTTATGGTGTTTGTTGTCGAGTTTTGAAGATTTAACTGTGAAAATACAGATTTAGAGAAGTTTTTCAATTCAAAATAAAATAAACTCTACTTAGTTGACATGCTATATTGGAAAATTCATAACTTCTACGTCGATTATTCGATTTGAGTGTTGTTGGAGTGTATAGAAAGTATGACATGCGCACTACAAGTTTCTTTTAGGTCATCATGAAAAATATTGAGGTTTTCAAGGTTAAAAAGTTACCCCAAGTTACCTAGTTGAAAGCAAGTTTAAACAGTTATATAAATTAATATTTTTGGAACCCGTTCTCAAGGGTACTTTGGCCACGGTTTTTATTGGGTTTCGTGATTTGATTTCACTTGAAGCTTAACCTATAATATAAATGGGTATGCATGGAAGCTATTGAATCTATTTTCAAGGAGACCAGATGCTCTAGGAACCCTAAAAATTACGCTTAAAATTGGTTGGTTGTAAGTGAACCCTAAAGTAATCTTTATAATTGATTGAATATCTTTGTAACTGTAATTGTATCATATTATATATTGCATTTTATCATTCTTGTTAATGCATACATAGATTGAGTAAAGGGGATAAGCTTGTTTCAAAGTCCGAATTGATTGAAACTAGGTTTCAATCCTGCCTCTACGCCATCTAGTGAGACTAGTGTAGTCTAAAGCCGATAAGTCATCTCTGCATTTCATGATTTCTTAATACTCTGTTCTATTTTTGGAATTCAACATATGATTATAGTTAGGAGATAGCGACAGAGTGGATTGCATGTCATGTTGATACATATATCTTATTATTTATTCAGAAATACAATTACATGTCTCTATGTATCATACTAACAATTGATGAAGTACAAACCAATGCAGGAATTTACTTACCTGACATCTTCGACTTATTTTTGGTGATGTTAGATTCAGTATGACGATAAGGGAAGAGTGGACAAGACTCGAACATTGTGGTGATCGTTTTCATAAATTCAAGTAAATTCTTGTTTTAATTTGTTTATAATAATTATTTTGGGATTTTTGGGGTGAGTGTAGGATGCAAAGTTTATTTGAATGGTTATGAGAGTCTTCTAAATAAGTTTAAAATATTTTGAGAGGTTTATGATTCAATTTTGGTCTATTTGAGATTGTGAAGTTGTGATTAAGCTATCGGAGACTTTAAGTTAATTCATAAATTTGAATTTAATACATATTATGAACTACGAGGAGTTATGAGTCTTTCTAGGCCTTTCCCCAATTCTGCCGTCTATTAGGTGAATTTTTTTGCAGGCCACTTTTAGAGGAGGTGTAGCCAAAATCTTTATTAAATATGGATATGATCTTTTAATTTGCTCAAATTCAACAAATCATGAATTAAGTCTCATTGGGGATATAAAAATAGTTTTGGAGCCTTATAAATGATTGAAATAACTATTATTTTGAGGAAAAAGTTAAAAAAATGGATTAGGCTGACTAGATTATCAAAAAATTAAGATAATTTAGGCCGGCTAGTCGTCTTAATGATGAGGGGGCTGACAGTCAGGAATCTGGTGAGCACAATAGGGATCCACAACCGGTGGATTCAAGTGTTTTAGAACTTGGCAGGGTAAATGTTTGGGTTGTTAAGCATTTTATGAGCACAAGTGGTAGCTTAGGCACCTATGGTTTGTATTGCTCAAGAGGATCCTACTGTAACTACAATTGCTAGGGAGGAGCATGTCACCTCTATAGTTTGTCCTGGAGTTGAACTAGTTGTTAGAGTTCCTGTTCGGGCTGATCCAACCATTGCTAGCGGAATGTCTTAAAAGGGAAGGCAGAGGATAAAGTTTAGGAAGTAGAATCCTATATACTTTGATAGTGAATTAGACTCGAGGATTGTTGAGACTTAGGTTTTGAATCACGCAAAACTTCATAATATGTTGAATACTGACGAATACTTGAGATCTTTGATATCTTCATACTATTTGTAGACTTATATTGAGATTTGGTGGAGATATTTGCATGACAAACATCTTGTATTCAATACTTGGGGTGAATTTCTTGATGAGTTAACTGAGTAGTACTTTGATGATAGTTTGATTATGCAAAAGAAACTAGAGATTGATTATCTAGTTCAGGAGACATGCCATTAGCTCAATATTATTCGCTGTTTGATTATCTTTTATGGTTTGCTGGGGAGTCAAGAATGACGGAGAAGGAGAAAATGAGCAAGTATGTGCATAGGTTGCAAGAAGAGGTTGGAATTACTATATCGGCGACTAAGCCAAACATTCTACGAGTGGTTTCAGATAGGGCCAGAGCTTATGTGATTACATAGACTTTTTAGCACGAATCATGACGATATTAGGAAGTTGTAGGGTACGAGAAGATTTTTGACAAGGTTTGACTTGGGTTTTCAAAAGAAAGGAAAGAGTGGAGAACCACCATTAATATCAACAACACCTGTTATTCCATCATATGTACATCATAATCCTATTTGGAGTATGGACGGTAGACTTTCAGAGTTGACATAGCAGGGTCGAGACATACATGGTCACTTTTCTTTCATCTTGCGGCTTAGAGTGCTACATTTATCTTAAAGAGGAGTAGTAGTAAAGGTGTGGGAAGCAATGTCACATCAAGGACAAACTACGAGTCAGAGATTGACAATTAGCTGAGATTCTTTTGTAGGTAGTAAACCTATGGTTACATGTTTTGGGTGTGAGAAGTAAGGTCACATAATCAGAGATTGTACTCAACGTTTGAGTGCAGTTACGTGTTTTGGATGTTGAAATAAAGGACAATACAAAAGTGCATGTCTAGAACTTTTAGGAGCGACATCTGGTGTGTCACAGCCTCCACAATAGATTAAAGAACACGTTCAGGTGGTGATTAAACAAGATTTAAAGGCAAATCAAAATCCTATTGAAGGTACAGTTTTAGTTTGTGGTTAACCTTTGCATGCTTTAATTGATTCTGGTTCTATGCTTTTATTTATATTTGTTTCTATGATAATTGAGTTAGAGTTAACTCTTTTCCGAGCCCCTATTCACATTATCTTCAATATAGTGTAATTGGGGATAAGAAGCATCCTAACTTTATGTCGGAAATGTGTTGTAAAGATCTCTAGATATGAGATGGCCGCTGGTTTATGTATGTTGGAGTTTATAAAGTTTGATGGATTGTTAATGTTGGGTTTTTTGATTAATACGCAACAAAAAATTCAAAACAAATTTTGAAAAACCTCAACAGGATCAAGAATAAGTTCCATTAAACTTGATATACGAAAGTAAACCGTAACATAATCCGTGATTTCCTTATCTGGTTGATCGGTCTTTAAGATGTTCTAGCGCATGTCCTTTATTAGAAATCTACAGATGAACAGTGACCACAGTTTTGAGTGCTAGCCAAAAGAGATAGAAAACATTTTTTCTTTCTCTCCCAGAATCCAGAAAATTCAAAATTTACAAAAGCAAAAATCTTATTTCATTTGAGGGTTTCATCCTCTTTTTATATGTGTAGATAAGCCCTTACTTAAAATCCTATTCTTAATACAACTACTGTATTTAAGCAGTTTAAGAAAATTACACATACGCCCATATTAATAAGTTATCAAATAAAAAAATATAAGGGTTTTTTTGTCATGAATTTTATTATAAAAATTCATTACTGTGGACCAATCGAAAATATGCAAAGCTATTCTTTGTATGTGACCTAATAGGTTCAAGCAATGTTAGCAGCAAACCAAAATCATTTTGGTACACACGTCATAAGGGCTCTCTAGCAATGCATTATAACTACCCAAGTAGCTTGAATATCAAAATTGATACAACCTAATAAATAACATATATCATATCTTTTTGTCATGTGATATCCTTTGATAAAACATAAAGCATGAAAAGTCACCCTTAATGTTCAATCGTACTAGTCTCGATCTCCAGGTAGATTGAGAATATCCAAATGACATTGATCATATCAATTCACTTAGACTTGGCCATTTAATAGTCTAACATATTAAGGGATTCACTGATATCTTACTCTATATGAAAGGGAAAAATTATATATTGATTACACACATTTACATATTATTCACATAGTAACCAATCATAATCTTTATAATCATCCGATTAAAGACAACTTTTGATTGTGTCAAATTACCATGTTCCTAATATTGAAGTCTATGGTAATCTTAAGTTAAAGGACTAATTATAGACCTATCAAGAGTAACACATATGACTTAATCCATATGGTGTTCTCATAGCGAGTCTATCCAGTACCTTGTTCCCATAACAAGTACTCATGATCTCGATTTGTATCCCTATATACTTGATCATCAATTAAGATTCACCTAGGCTTAATTCATTATAGTTCCTAATAAAATGATTGACTAGGTACAATTAGGATATTTCAACAAATACCTATGGATCTTACTATACGGTAAATATGCAATCACTTATAATAAATAGCAAATGAAAATCTTTATCTTATTAACTAACAGTATAAGATAAAAAATATCTATAGATTGACTTAAGGCATATGCCCCAACATCTTCCACTTGCACTTGGGTCAATTATTCATGTATCTAACACTTAATGACCTAACATGAGCATCATGTTTCACTTAGAGAAGAGCCTTCGTAAAAGGATCTGCAACATTGTCTTCTATAGGATTTCTACAAATCTTCATGTCTCCCAACTCAATGATTTCTCGAATGAAATGAAAATGTTTAAGTACATGTTTGGATCGGTGGTGTGATTTTGGTTCCTTGGCCTATGCTTTTGCCCCATTGTTGTCATAATATAAGCAAAGAAAGTTAGCTATACTTGGAACCACACCAAGTTCATATATCTTCTTCTTGATCCAAACTGCCTACTAAGCTACATCAAACGCTACAATATACTTGGCTTCTATTATAGAATATGCCACAGTGTCTTGCTTCGAACTTTTCCAGTTCACTATGCCTCCATTCAAAGTAAACACATATCCGGACTGCGATATGAAGTCATCTATATTAGCTTGAAAACTTGCATTTTTTATCCATTTACAATAAGCTCGTCTTCCAAACTTCCATAAACTAGGAACACTTATTTAGTCTTTCTCGAGTACTTCAAAATAATCTTTACTTCTATCCAGTGACTCTTACAGGGATCAGACTGATATCTGCTTGTTGCGCTCAAAGCATATAATACATAAGGTCAAGAGCATAACATATCATACATAATAGACCTTGTAGCTGATGCATATGGAATCTTATTCATGTGTTCTCACTCATCATTAGTTTTAGGACATTGAGTCTTGCTGAGACTTATACTATAAGACATTGACAACGACCATCTTTTAGAAGATTGCATACTGAACCTATTCAGTACCGTATCAATATTAGCAATCATACTTTGATCGATTAGCCTTTAATAACTATCCCTATAGATCTTGATCATAAGGATGTAGGCTACACTTCCTATGTCGCTTATTGAGAAAAACGTTCCTAACCAAGACTTGACATTCTCCAAGGTTGGGATGTCATTTCCATGAGTAATATATCAACAACAAACAGTACCAAGAAGACAACCATGTTCCCATTGACCTTCATGTATACACAAGACTCATTTTTTTTAATAAAATCAAATTTCTTAATTGCTTCATCAAAATGAAGATTATACCTCCAAGAAGTTTACTTTAACCCATAAGTAGATCTTTCAAGCTTGCACACCTTCCTAGATTTCTCTGGATGAACAAACCCTTCAAGATTTATCATATAAACGCCCTCAAGTAACTTTTCATTCAGAAAAGTTGTTTTGACATCCTTGCCATATCTCATAGTCATAATATGCAGATACGACAATTAGAATTCTAATGCATTTAAGCATGCCTATAAGAGAAAAAGTCTCATCGCAATTTGCACCTCGAGTCTGCCTAAAACCTTTTGCTACTAGCTGTGTTTTATAAGTATACTCATTATTTTCATGCCAATTTTCTTTTCGAAAACCATTTACATCCAATTGTTTTACCACCTTTATGTAAATCAACCAGGTTCCAAACATAGCTATAATAAATAGATTACATCTCAAAATTCATGGTGCTAAGCCATTTATCTGACTCAAGGTTAGACACAGCCTCCTGATAAATAGTAGGCTCATTTCGATCTAAAGGCAACACTTTACTACTATTAGTAATAAGAAATCCAAGTCTCTCAAGCTGATATATTACCATAATAGACCTATGCGGCCCTTGTAATACTTGTAGAAGTTCAACTAGTTCAAGACTTTATTGATCTCTCAATTGCGGTTGAGTTTTTATTTGTGGTTTTTGAACTTCTTCAAAACTTAATTTATTCTCATTGTTGTCTTTTGAAACCAACTCTTTTTCCATAATGACACCATTCCGAGCAATAAACATTTTGTTCTCAAGCGATTATAAAAGTAGTATCCTTTAGTTTTTTAGGATAACCACCAAATAAATACTTTGTAGATTTGGCTAATAATTTTTGTAAGATTTGTCTTCGTACAAAAATCTCACAGCCCTAAATCTTAAGGAAAGACCGACTTGGTCTCTTTTCAAACCACATCTCATATGGTATTTAATCAATTATTTTATAAGGAACACGATTCGGTGTAAACATAGCAGTTTCTAAAGCATAACCCCAAAAGTAAATAGGAAGATCTGCATGACTCATCATAGATCAAACCATATCCAATAAATTCTAATTATTCCTCTCAGAAATTCATTCCATTATGGAGTTGCTAGAGGATTTAACTGTGAGACAATCCCATAGTTTCTAAGATGATCATCAAAATCTTGACTCAAATATTCTCCACTTCGATCTGATCAAAGTGCTTTAATAGTTTTACCAATTTGATTTTGCACTTCATTATAAAATGTTTGAAACATCTCCAAAGATTCATCGTTATTTTTCATGAGATACATGAAACCATATCTGCTAAAATCATCAGTTAAAGTGATAAAGTATTGATATCCACATCTAGCCATTGTGTTTATAGGACCGCATACATCAGTATGTATTAGATCCAATAAATCACTTGCCCTTTTACTGTGTCCAATAATGAGACTTTTTCTCATCATGACTAGAAAACAAGATACACATGTTTCAAATTATTTAAAATCAAATGAATCTAAATTTCCATCTTTATGGAGTTTAGATATGCGTTTCTTCTTTTTGTGGCCAATACATTAATGCCAAAGGTAGGTTTGACTCAAATTATTTGACTAGAATCACTTTGTATTTATGCTAAGAATAGGAGTATCTGTGGACATTTTCATGTTTATAACATAAAGACCATCACACAAATCATTGTTCATATAGAAAATGTCTTTACGAGAAATAGAGCAATAATTATTCGAAATAATGAAATTAAAATTGCGATGGCCCTTGCCGCCCAGGGGTGACGTGTCTCTGTGTACTCCTCGCCAGTAGGCCCAACTACACATGTACGGCACCTACCCTTCCTTTCCTTGTCTCGAATTTCGTATCCACTTGAGTATGTTAATATATATTCAACGGAATTCGTATTTTAAGTGCAAAAATTTTCATGAAACAATTAAACAAAACCTAGTATGGAAAAACCCTGAACATTTCGAAGTAAACAATTGTACCATATCAAACTAAGCATGTACAATGTCATGTCACTCCCAGTTCCCAAAAGAATCAAAATATCAAAACAAACACATGTACAATAGTCTGTGAAGATAGGAAATCAGAGATAGTCGCCTAAGATTCCCTTGCCTTTACTGGTACTCGGATCTGCACTCAATCATCACTGAAGAAAATGGATGACGAATCCGGTCAGTAAAATCCCAAGGAACTCCTCAGAGCATTTACATAAACAAGTTGAAGTCAATAAATACTGTTAAATAAACATGCGGAATGTAAACAGGCAACTATATGTAGGGCATCGCATGCATAGATAACAATAAAGCGCAAATATGTGTGCCTGTTCCAGTCAGACTAAATCATACTTCGAGATTTCTTTCCAGGATTCCACTAGTTGGCGCACCCAACTAGTTATCACCTAATCCCTCTCGGTGGCCGGCATAGACCTAAGACGCACCGACACGTGTAGCAGTTCAATAGCTTGGGTCGTTATCCACCGAGAACTCCTAATACACATGCTATGGTTTAGAATGCATAGACACAAAACGGAAAAACCGGTGGGAGTAACTCAACCAACCGTTCAAAAGATGATAAGCTATGAATGTAAAAAAAATCGCAAGAAATACTGGAAATGAATAGAAATACAAAGCAAAATAAATACTCGAAAGTTTTTTCATTGGGTTTTACAAACCTCATAACGCGCTCCACTACCCCGTAATCAATTCCGGAGTCCAAGTCCATTGAGTCCTTGGTCGCTAATTGATCACCATGTCGACCTATGTCCATTTATTAATAATTTAAGTTAGCATAATAATTTACAATAATTTTCTAAAAATTTTAGGCCAAATTGCCAATTTCACGTTTTTCGAGGCAAACCCCAGCAAAAAGTCGCGTCCGACATTCCCACGTATTTTATTTTCATAGGACTTCAGAAATTTCTATTTATTTTACCGAAATATTTTTTTTTTCATAATTTTCCCAATTTTTCCAAATTTTCTTTCATTTTTGTTCTTCTCTTTTTCCCTTTTTTTATTTCTGTTTGGGTCGGGTCGACCCAAACTGGTCGGACCCAACCCAGCCCGACCCTGGTTTGGTTTGGGTCGGGTCGACCCAAACAGGTCGGACCCCGACCTTGCCCTGGACCAGAATGGTTCAGGCTCAGCCCATGGGCTGAGCCTGGCCCTTTCTGGGCCCGGCTCATGTGCCCCATCTTCTTCCTCCCGATCGACTGAATCGATCGGGAGCAAAACATTTTTTTTCTGTCCTATACTTTCGGTGATGGGTTGGGGTGGCTCTCCACCCCAAGCCCGGTGGAACAGATGGTAGGGGAGACACCCCTGCCATCTCCACCTCGGTCCAGTTCGGCCATGGCCGAATCCACTCTCGGCCACCATGGTTTACGCACCAAATAACAACAACAGCAATGACTCGCCTCCTTTCCGGCTTCTCTGCCCTCTCTTCTTTCATTCCCGCTTCTTCTCCTCCTTTTCCTCCTCCTCCTTGTTTCTTCTTCTTCCTCTCTTGGCTCCCTGTGTTTCTGTCTCTGTGTGTATGTGTGTGTGTGGTTTGGTGTATATGTAGGTGGGGTGGTGGACACGTGGTGTTTGTTCGACAAGTGTTGCTTAGGTTGGGATAAGTTTGATGGTGTTTGTGACACAACAATGACACTCGCCCTTGTTTCCGGGCGTTTCGATGCCCAGTTTCCCGTTTGAACAGTGATATCCGTGTGTCGTCGCGTCGTTAGTATCCCAATATCTATTCCATATTCATTACGTGACAAAGTTTTATTCAATTTATGTGTTTTGGTTTTCCCAACCAAATAGTCGGTCCCGTCGACCACCCCGTACCCGCATCGACACGTATATTGAGGCGAATACAGCTCACACAACATCACACGTATTATTTTTGAACATACATACATGCAATGTATTTGAATAACTTACACCTCAAATAAACAACCGACACACCATAAACATCCATACCTAAGTCCCCGTGTGTCCTAGCCTACCGCGGCGTCCACGTGGGTCCGAGCTGGCGTCCACCTTTATAAATTTAATAGACATTGATAAAACGGGTCGTTACAAAAACAATCCAAATCAAAACATGTAACTTAAAATGATGTTTTCTTCTCAAGGCAGAGACATAATAACAATTATTTAAAAGTAAAACAAGTCCACCAGGTAAAAATAACTCATAGCATCCTACAACCAACGCATTAACCTTAGATCCATTTTTTACTCGTATGATGACTTATCCTTTCTTTAGCGTTCTACTTTTGGTGAGACCCTGCACATTAATATAAATGTGAGGTCTTCATCCGGTATCAAATACCCAGGAATCACTAGTAGAAACGTTAAATTCAATAACTTAAATACCTAAAGTAGTAGTCGCACAACTCTTTTTTGCTTTAAATCTTCAAGATAGAGCTTGCAATTTCTAAACCAATGCCCAGATACATGGCAAAAATGAGAATTTTCTTCTTTTTCTTTTTCCTTCTAAGACCGTAAAGTAGAAGCAGCCTTAGGCTTGACTTGTTGCACAAGCTTTGTGACATACAACAAACTTGGCAACTTAAACCTTGCATTTGCCATTTTTCTTCAGAGTCTTTCCTTTACGAACCACCACATTAGCAACTGAATTCTTCATATTCTCCTCAGCAGTTTTAAGCCCCAAATGCAACTTTTAGTTATACTTCTCCATGCTATTCATGTTATATTTCATCACAAATTATGAATAACTATCCGAAAATGAATTCAGGATCAAATTATAGTCAACTCTTAACTTAAGGGAAATCTTAGTCTCTTAAGCTGGTCAATATTGCCCTTCATTTTTAGAACATGAGGACTAATTGATGGACCTTTAGCCATTTTTCAAGAATAAAGGTTATTGACTATCTCAAACCATTCTTGCCTAGCCTGCTGTTGGAACATTTCTTTTCAGCATCATAGCCATGTCGCAAGCTTCCATGTGTTCTATATCTTTCTAAAGTTCAGGAACCATAGTTACCAACATAATGAATGCAACATTAGATAAGGCTTTTAATATGCTTAGTACGTACATTTTTCACGACTCTTAAAGCATTAACTGGTGGCTCATCGGGAATAGGATTATCCAGGACATACAACTTGCATCCATGTTTAAGAAAAATTTTAAGTTTTTAATCCAGTCAAGAAAGTATTTCCTAGATAACTTATCCTTCTCAAGATTGGATCGCAACAACAAAGGATTAGTATGATTTGAAAAGGCCATAGATCGACAACAAAGATTATACAAAACTTCATTATAGTATGGAGTTATAGACTCCCACTAAATTAACAACCCTCCTTAAAACACTATTTAATTTAAGGGACTAAAATCCATGTTTCACCTAATTCTAAGATAGTTAAGGCGTGACACTTTGAATTACGTTATTTAGGTAGGTTCCAATCACTAATTACATCATATGTACGTTTTAGTTGTTTTTATAAGATTATGATATGTTATGTCTTAGCATGTTTTATCTCATCTAGTGCCTAAAGCCAAAATCGTTTTGATAGCTTTATCAAGTTTTATCAAGCCTAACCATGTCAAAGAGTAGAGCTACCGTTACTCAACTTGCCTCACCAAGATAACACAATACACTTTGCAGAGGCAAACCCATATTGATGTGATTGAAGCCTTGATAAGTCTTTGAGAATGGATGACACTTGACTTAAGATTTGGAAGAGGGAATCTTTTGTTATTTGTTTAAGTGATCATAAATTAAACAAGATAAATATCATATATTACAATACATGTAGAATCACTAAACAAGTTAGGAAATTTTACTAATATTGACTATCATATTAATTTCCTTGCACTACGAATAGTTATTGGGGGTCCTGTTGGTTGGTTAACTGGTCAGTAGACGGGGGTACATGGGGTAGCGCCCCTGTTTTTTTTAAATAACGAGTTCCAATTCAAAAAATTGCAAATTGCCTAAATTCTTCTTTATTTTAGTCAATCCAATTGACCAAAACTGCCCCTTATTTTAATTTCAAAAATATTAATTAAAACATTTTAATTAACTTTAGCCCACCGCTTGTTTAATATCTTATCCTAATCCAATTAGAATTGAAGATACCATGAATCCTTACCTAATTATAATTTGCTACATATCTCACCTATCTTATAAAATTTGTAATTCTTATCCAATTACAAGTTTATCTCATATCTAATAGGAATACACTAACATATAACCAAAATGAGATATATAATCAAAATCAATTTCGATTCTTATTCATACGACACAAGCAATTCAATCAAGAAACTAAATATTAATCATGCATTCAACACTAGAATCATATTAAATTAATCATATTAACATAATCATGATTTCTATAATGGAGACATACATAATTATTGAATAAAAATGAAATATGTATTTAATACCAGAATCGCATTAATCTAAACATGACT
Organism: Stephania yunnanensis; assembly: GCA_039657365.1. Lineage (NCBI taxonomy): Eukaryota > Viridiplantae > Streptophyta > Magnoliopsida > Ranunculales > Menispermaceae > Stephania > Stephania yunnanensis. The sequence goes on along the minus strand of CM077590.1, from coordinate 34,627,026 downwards.
TTTACCATGTGAACATACAAAATTCGCATCATTCAATATTAAAACATATGTTAATCGACATATTGTAAGCATGAATTCTATAATTGAGTTAAATCATGCATATATATCAATATACATGAGTTAAAAAACATGATTTAAAACCAATTCTTGATAACAATTATCACAGAACGTTTATATACATTATATATATATATATATATATATATATTAATTAAGATCATGTTTCCACACATATATCATATATACATAAGAGAAAACATGCAAACGTTTAATTGAACGAGCTTTTTGCTCAGGTACCATTGTTGGGTTTTAGGGTTCATATGCAGCAAAAAATTCAAAATAAATTTTGAAAACCCAAACATGATCGAAAATAAGTTCCATTATATTTGATGTACGAAAGTAAATCATACCTTAACTTGTGATTTCCTTCTCTGGTTAATCGATCTCCAAGTTGTTCAAACGCGTGTCCTCTATCAAAAATCAACACATGAATGATGAGTATAATTTGGAGCGCTTGCCCCAAGAAAGATAGAAAATATATTTTCTTTCTCTTCTAAAATCTAGAGAAATCGAAATTTGCAAAAATGAAAATCTTATTATGTTTAAGGTTTTCAGCCTCTTTTTATATAGATAAGCCCTCGCTTAAAATCATATTCATAATATAACTATTGTATTTATGCAGTTTAAGCAAATTACACATATGCCCTTATTAATAAGTTATCAGATAGCAAATTGTAAGGGGTTTTAAGTCATGAATTTTATTATATAAAATTTATTACTTTGGCTATGGACATTTAAAATTGAATTTTACACATATGCATGATCATCACATGACCATCAACCTCGATTTGTATTACTATATGCATGATCATCACATGACAATCAATCGAGATTCACACTAGCCTTAATTCATTGTAGTTCCCAGTATAATGATCGGCTACGGACATTTAGGATATTTCAATAAATACTTATGGATCTTAATATAAGGTAACCGTTCAATCACTTATAATAAAACAACAAATGAAAACTTTAATATTACTAACTAAAATTATAAGATTAATAATGTTTGTAGATTGACCTAGAGCATATGCGCCAACAGTTAGGGACACGAGATTGGTTAGCGACTTATCACATACTTAGATTGTTTCCAAAAGGCATTGTTCTTTTATATTCCAAGTTGTATATTATTAACTTACATCGAAACATCACATGAGTTACCTCTTACTAAGGCTAGGATAGCTAACAATCATGAAATGAGAATTCTTGCAAAAACCATTAGTAATGATGTTTGACTCAATATTAAAGTAGAGGGAATTTCAATTGTTCATGAGTTTTGATTATCTAAGATGAAATTTTTAGGTTTGGCTGGCTATTATTATAAGTTTTTGAAAGATTCACTAAATTAAATCAGAAAAATGTTAAGTTCATATGATCAAAAGGATGTAATATGCAATTTATAAATGGAAGAGATGATTAACTTGTGTGTATTGTTTGCTTGAAAGGTCATTGCGATGACTTTATCGGAGGTTTCAACAAGCTAATGTGGAGTATATGAAGTTTAATGAGTTAACACTTGACAATAATAATCCAAATTGAGCTAAGTCTGCATATCAGAGTTTGAGTTTTTGATAAGTTTTTTAGTAGTTTATTTTAATGTGTTTAATGTGAAAAGTCTCCAAAATATAAATTTAATTTTTTTTATCGATCATTCTAAGGTGAAACAGAGTGCGGGTTGAACCAGGGTGGAAAAATACTCAAAATGAAGTATTTATATGCAGTGATCGGATGCTAGAAGATTTGCCTCGAGTTATGTGTTGCACAGTGGGTAGAACAGGAGACAACAAACCAAGTAATGCTAGACATGCATTCTTTTAAGTTGTTAGATGTCCTCGAGATGCGTGCATTGTTCTCTCCCTTGAATTCGGTCACAAAGTCTTGCGATTTCTCTTCACTTCCTATCTGCCACTCGTTTGCTCTTCATTGGCCACTAGCTGCTACGTTTCATCCTTCTATTTGTCCAGCTCACCTACAAAGCGCCATAACGAATCATTTCTTCTCACCATAGCTGCCTTTCGATTTGCCCCAGGATCTGTGCTGGCACACTCTCCTATTTCTTCGATGACTTTATACGATAATCAGAATGAACAGCCAAGCGATACGTGGCGACCCCACTAATCAAACACGACATGAAGCAGCTACTTCTCCATTCACGTCGTGAACACTTATTGTTCGACAGCTCTCTTATCCAATTACGCATTGACACATGGTAGACCACGATTTTCAAGCCAAAAATAGCCCTTGGATGTTCCTCGACTCACGTGTTACGAGACCAACACCAAAAAATTAGTTTTTCTCACCTCTAGAGAGCAATTTTTAGTGATTTTTAATCTTAAGAATTAAGGTATTCATATCAGGAGTCGACATTGGAACCGCCATACACTACTTTTCATATTTGGTGATTGTAAAGACCATGTCCGACTAAACCAATCTTCGCCTAGGTCGAAGGGGAAGCATGTGAGATTTTTTATTCATGGCATAAAATTGTGAGATCTATGATTATTATTTGATTTAATTTATTTTCTCCTATTTCATTGTAGCTGATTTTAAGGATTATGGTTTAGATCTAGAGTGTGTATATGACCATTGCATGCTTTTAGGTGGACAATCTATAGTTAATTGGACCATTTGTATCCGTAATTATACTTTTAGACCAATAAAGTGACAAACACTCAACCTTTTGGTTTTGAGTGTGCAACAATTGAATCTAGGTTAAATTGGAAGCGGATGCGATTCGTTTATTTAGGACTAGTATTCCCACGAATCCATATTATTACGGCTAGTGTGTTAAAACCGATTGGAGGATGTTTAGGGTTATGCATTAATTAGGGAAGTAGGTGACGCACGTCCTAGATACCGAGATTAGATGAATTAGGAATTTCTTGCAGACGTCGATTTTTTATAGTTAATATAGGAAAACTTGAATTAACAACTTTTTGAAATATTGAGGACAATAATATGCCATTGAATTTTGGTTCTTGCTTGTAAAACTGTAGACCTAGGTGTTTTCTATCATTGATATTATCTTTTGTGTACGTTTCATCTTTGCTAGTTTAGTTAATTGTTTCCTTGAACTTTCTAAAAACCCCCATTTTAGTTAACTTAGAGTAAAACTGAAGTCCTATGGATTCGACCTCGTATTTACCACTGCTACACCCTTATGGTGGGTAACTTCATTGTGGGTTACATTTGGCACGCACGACACGTGATCAAGTTTTGGCGCGTTACCGAAGACTTAGTCCTTACTCGGAGTTTAATTTTCCTTTTTCATCTTTTATCTTAGTTTTATGCTACCACACCTCACTCACTCAAAATTGACTAGTTCACCGTTACCTTTTAATCCTGAACCGAAGAGAACATTGCATAGGTGGATTAGAGAGACCTACCTTACGCAACAACAAGGCCAAAATCCTCTGAGCATGGCTAAAAATAACCAAATCACTATATGGCACACAAACGAAGAGCTTCAAGCTCTTTTAGCACAACGACCGCTCTACATCAACTATCTGGATAATGCCAGAGATTTTGAGTTAAGTTCTGGGTTTATTCATCTCCTACCATCCTTCCATAGTTGTGAGAATGAGAACCACATTGTTTTCTTGAAGGAGTTTCAGACTAACTGTAAGTCAATGAAACCCTCCAATATGGATGAGGACATGGTTCAACTTAGATCTTTTCTTTTTTGCATTAACGAAATAGCCAAGGAATGGCTTTTCTACCTTTTTCCTGGTTGCATTAACTCTTATGGCCTGTTTGGTTCGTGGTATTAGCCCGGATTAGCTACACTGGACTAGTTAATCCGCTGTTTGCTTGGAGGATTAACTAGTCCAGCGGACTAGTTTAGAGGCATGGTAGTGGATTAAATAATACCACCATTTTTGGTGGGATTAACTAATCCTTAGTGGGTAGTGGAGGAGATTACCACTTTACCCCTCCCATTAACACACCACCAAAACATTTCGAGTCAATGGACGGCCAAATCCAAACAACACCATCAACAACAACGACGAAGACGACGAAGACCATGTTGAAAACCACCATGGAAGACAGAGCCACATGCTTGATAGGCGACATTCATGGCCACAAATCAAAGCTTCAAACCCTCTGGTCCAATCTCGAATCCTCAATCGACCCTTCTGCATTTCAATCGGCTCTGCTAATCTTCTTGGGCGACTACTGCGACCGCGGCCCCGACACGAAAAGCGTCATCGATGTCCTGCTCAATCTCCCCACCAAGTACCCAAACCAGACCCATGTTATGCGGGAACCATGACCTCGCTTTCTCGGCATTCGTCGGCGTTCTTCCGCCGCCGTGTGATGGGTCCGAGTTTAGGGAGACTTGGAGGGAATTTGAGCACAATGAAGAAAGGGAAGGGTGGTTTAAGGGAGATGGGTATGAGGGAATGCATCTCCAAGGGAGGAGATGGGCGGGTGTGATTGAAGAGAGGCTCAATGTGGGGATGAGAAATGTGTGAAATGGGGGGATTTTTGGTGTTATTTATCTAAGGGTATTTTGGTAAATGTATATGTACAACCTCATTTAATCCCAACCTTAACACTTCCAACCAAACAAGATACACAAATGGGACTAAACTATCTAAACCCATGTGTTAGTCCCATCACTAATTAATCCCATGAGTTTGGATTCACTAAAATGTGAACCAAACAGGCCATTAGAATGTGATGACAACTACATTTTTAAATGAATAGTTCCCTAGAGATAGAGCTGCTCAGCTCATCAAGGATATATGCAACATTAAAATGAAGTTGGGTGAATCACTTGATGCATATTGGGACCGCTATAAGCGATTAATTGCTAGCTGCCCATAGTATGGCTAGTCTAAGAAGGCCATAGCCTGTTTCTTCTATGTTGGCATGTCGCCCATGAATGACGTATGATTGATAACGCATGTGGGGGTTACATTCGAGATAAAACTCTAGCCCAAATGAAGCAATTGTATGAGGACATCGCACAACAGTCATACCTTTATGGTGATCTTGATGCTATTAGTTACCAAAATCTAACTGCAGGGAGTGTCTCGAGTTCTATTAACCAAAAAATTATCCAACTGACCTCCATGATGGAGCGTCTCCTCTCCTCTTTCAAAGTGCAAATCAATGCTTGTGGCATTTGTACTATCATAAATCATGCCACTGATGAATGTCTTACTGTCTTTGAGGACAATCCATAGGCTATTGCCATTGGTAGTCAGTTCCAGGACCACCTAGAGTCCCATTTAGGAATACATACAATCATGCAACGGCGAGGAACAACCCAAACATCAGTTACGAGTCTCGAAATCAGAACTACCAAAGCTTTATCCTGAGAGGTCAACCGTCGCCTACACCCTCCACTAATTCCTCTTCACTTAAGGATATGTTCAAAGCTCTTATGGCTCAACAGAGCCAATTTATAAGTGAGATGGTCAAATCCAAGGCTACAACTAAGAAGTCCATTAGTGAAACCAAAACGGCGGTCTAAACTCTCTAAGTACAAATGGACCAAATGACACATCGAAGTGGACATCTTGAGGATAAGGGGAAGTGGCCTTTGCAACCTTAGGCGAATCCTAACACGAGTGCTAATATAGTTACACTTCGAAGTGGTAAAGAGTTGGAGGGACACAAATGAACAATGGGTCATCTGATGCCAAAGACCAAGCAAATAAGGAAGAACATGAGTTAGTAGTAACTCGATCTTTCCTTAAACACATGGTGACTAATCAAAATGAAGCATCGCCCATATTCAAGGTCAAACCTCATTTTCCATAGCGACTCATCCTAGATAAGACAAATAAGGAAGATAAAGAAATTCTCGAGACCTTTCAGCGAGTGGAAATAAATATTCCAATCCTCGATGCTCAGAAGCAAGTCCCTAGGTATGTAAAGTTTCTTAAGAAACAATGACTAACAAAGGGATTGAAAGGCAACGAAAAATTCTAAATGGGAGAAACCGTCATGGCTATCCTACAAAAGAAGTTGCCTCCTAAATGTAAGGATTCTGGGATGTTCTCAGTGCCTTGTGTTATAGGTGATGTAAGCATTCAAAGGGCTATGTGCGACCTTGGCACTTCCATTAATGTCATGCAATTGTCTATTTATGAGACATTAAATGCAAGCCCATTAAAGGAGACTGGTATTGTCATTCAGTTGTTAAACCCGTTGGTGTTCTCAAGGACGTTCTAGTTTAAGTGAGCAAGTTTTTGTTTCCTACTGAGTTCTACGTTGTACATACGAATGAGAAACCATTCCCCAATGCTTCGTTAGGGCTCCTTGGACGTTCATTCTTAAAAATGGCAAAAACGAAAATAGATGTTGATTATGGATCTCTTTCTCTGAAGTTTGATGGTGAAGTCATCAAATTTAACATCTATAATGCTATGTGATATCCCAATGACATGCTTTCTGTGGTATGTTCCATGGACTGTGTGGATCCATTCGTTGAGCAGACTTGGCTTACGAGTGGCGATGATGAAGTTAAAGTAGTGTTAGAGAATCCTTTCTACACTACTTCCCTCGATACTGATGTCAATGATGTTGTTTTAGAGTTGGATTCATTCCAACCCCTGTACCCAAATGTCTGTTATTTGGAGTTACCTACTACTAACTTCGAACTTTCTCTATCCTTAGTTAAAGCTCCCACACTTGAGGTGAAGCCATTACTTGTGCACTTAAAGTTTATGTTTTTGGGTGAGAATGACACACTCCCTATAATAATCTCAACTAAACTTATGCATTTGGAGGAAGAGAGACTCAAGTGAAATCTTCGGGAGTTTAAATAGGCTATTAGTTGGACCATAACAGATATCAAAGGTTTGAACCCTTCCACTTGCATGCATCATATATATATATGGAGGTCAAAACTTACAAGAGAAGCCTAGAGGAGGCTCAATTCGCCCATAATGGATGTTATGAAAAAAGATATGCTAAAGCTCCTTAATGCTGGCATGATTTACCTTATCTTTAATAGTAAATGGGTAAGTCTTATCCTGGTGGTTCCTAAGAAAATGGGAGTCGCGGTAGTCACCAATTTACATGGTAAGTTGGTTCCGACCTATATTCAAAATGGATGGCGGGTATGCAATAATTACAGGAAGTTAAACGGTTCCACCAGCAAGGATCATCACTTCCCTCTTCGATTCATTGATTAGATGTCGGAGAGACTAGCCGGTCGTTCTCATTATTATTGTCTTGACGGTTATTCCAGTTTTAACCAGATACTGCTAGCGCCTGAATAGTAGGAGAAAACGACATTTACTTGTCCGTTTGGCACTCTTGCCTGTAGGCACATGCACTTTAGGTTATGCAATGCACCTGCCACCTTTCAAAGTTACATGGTGAGCATTTTTTCATATTTTTTTGAGCATTTTATTGATGTCTTCATGGATGACTTTACTGTTTATGGTGATTCATTTGATAGTTGTTTCATCGATCATACAAAGGTACTCAACAGGTGTATCGAGAAAAACCTGGTTCTGAACTATGAAAAATGTCATTTTATGGTGGAAAGGTCTTATTTTATGACAATTATCTCAGCCTGGGGCATAAAGGTAGACCAAGATAAAATAGATGTTATCAAGAAACTTTCCTACCCCAGAACGTGCAGGAGATTAGAATTTTCCTTGGACATGCCAGTCTTTATTATCATTTCATCAAGAACTTTTTGAAGATCGCACAAGCCCTATACCATATACTCCAAAAAGATGTAACTTTTGAGTTTGATAATTCATGTAAGAGTGCATTTAATGCACTTAAAGACTCACTTACTAGCACACCAGTGATTTAGGCCCGTAATTGGGAGCTTCCATTTGACATTATGTGTAATGCTAGTAATCATGCAGTTGGTGCAGTTTTAGGATAGAGAATCAAGTGTGAGCTTCCCATGTTATTTACTATGCTTCTCGTACTCTAGACGGGGCTCAGATGAACTGCACCACTACTGAGAATGAGCTCTTTGTCGCTATCTTTGCACTTTAGAAGTTTTGGACTTATCTTTTGCAAACCAAGGTTATTATTTACTCTGATCACACTGCCTTGAAGTACCTGATGAGTAAAAATGAAGCCAAACCTAGGCTCATTAGATGGATACTCCTACGATTGGAGTTTGACATCAAAACTGAAGATAAAAGTGGTGTAGAGAATCTAGTCGCATACCATCTCAGCAGGATTGAGAATGGTGAGTGTCCTATCCCTCTTAAGGATGATTTCCCCGATGAGTACATTTATGCTATTATGGAAGATCTCCCCTAGTACGCTGATTTGGTGAACTATAACATATTAGGCGAGCTATCTCCTCATCTTTTGAAGGCTTAGAAAAATAAAGTAATGAGCAATGCTAAGTATTTTGTATGGGATGACCTATACTTAGGGAAATTTCTCTCTGACCAGGTTATTAGGCGTTGTGTTCCTCAGACTAAGAGTCACTCCATATTGGCTTTTGGTCATACTTACACCTGCGGTGGCCACTTCGGTCCATGTGGGACAGCTAGGAAAGTTTTTAAGAGTGGGTTTTATTAGCCTACTATTTTCCATTATTCGTACATGTTTACCAAGACTTGTCATGACTATTAGAAAACAAGTAAACTTGGTCATCGAGACCAAATTCCACTTACCCCAGTTCACATTTGTGAGATATTTGACATATGGGATATAGACTTCATAGGACCATTTCTAGTGTCATTTGGTAATGTTTACATACTTTTGGCAGTGGATTACGTGTCTAAGTGGGTGGAAGCTAATGCTACACGCACTAACGACTCTAAAGTAGTATGTGAATTCTATAAATCAAGGTTTTTCACAACATTTGGTACCCCCACGTACCCTGATCAATGATTGAGGAACTCACTTTTGCAACCGTGGTTGAAAGTCTTTTGAGAAGGTACAATGTCACTCATAGAACATTTAGAGCGTATCATCCCTAAATGAGTGACCAGGTAGAGGTCTCTAATAGGGAGATCAAATCCATCTTATAAAAGAGGGTAAATCTTACTCGTAATGATTGGAGTACAAGTCTTGATGATGCGGTTTGGGCTTACCGAATGACATTTAAAACGCCAATTGGAATGTCCTCATATCACATTGTGTTTGGTAAAGCTTGCCACCAAACAGTTGAGCTCGAACATAAATCCTACTCGGCTATGAAATAGCTTAATATAAAACTCGATGAAGCAGGAAAATAGAAAAATCTCTCTTTCCAAGAATTGGAGGAAATCAGGAATGATTTATACGAAAATGTGCAGATTTACAAAGAAAAAATGAAAGCGTTCCATGATCAAAATCTCTCTAGGAAATCTTGTCATGGTTGTCAAAAAGTGGTTTTATTTCAATCACATCTTAAGATTTTTACAGGTAAGCTGAGATCGAGGTGTACAAAATCGTATGTTGTGATTGCACTGTTTCATTACGGTGCAATGGAGATTTGGAGTTTGGAGAATGGTAATGCTTTTAAAGTGAATGACCATAGATTGAAGATCTTCTATGAAGACTTCCTTATCCATAATGTAGAAGACGCCTCACTTGCAACACCATTCTACACTAATTGACAGACTCAGACCAAGTCGAGCCAACGACTTTAACCAAAATCGATAGTGGGAGGAGGCAGCCTAGATTTTGATAAGTATTATTTTGTTTATTCATTTTAATATTTTTTATCATTATTCATGAACTCGTATTATTTCCTTCTTCTTATATCTATCATGTTCTTTCACCTTCTTCTTTATTTTTATGTGTGGATCTTTTCCCTTGTTTTGAACCTTGGGGACAAGGTTTAAAAAAAGTTTGGGAGTATTTGGGAGTATTTTAAGGATTGTGGATTGTGTTGGATGGATTTTCTTGCCAAACGCCGCAGGTATGACGATAAATTTTTTTGAAATTATCTAGTTATCGGATGGTAATGGTTGTGTTATTCTCATTCTCATATCTTTCCATTCCATTTTTCTTATAATCGATACTTTTATCCTCCATTTCGCTAGGATATAATACTTTTACATGCATACATTTAGTATAGTTTTTTTTTAATTATTATTAGTAGTAGACATGTGTCTATCTATGTTTGTTCTTGCATTTAGACCGTACGCAGTGTCATATGTTGCATTTAAAGTCACCCGAGACTTTGTTTCATGCCTTTGATTGTGGACGAGTACACTATAGTTGCCTTTTTGACTTAAAACTAAGAGAAAACTAGGAGAAACAATCAATCGAGTCCGTAGTTCAACATTTTTATGATTTCATGCTTAGGGACTTAGTTGATGGTTTGGCTTTGTGTTAGATACTAGAGGGAGTAGATGGTCAAACTTGTGCAAGTGTTAATATTTTAACCTACATTAGGGGATTTGCTTGATCATAATGGAAGTAAGAAAAGCTAACAAGAGTTTTTTCCAAAAAATAGAAAGTCCCATAGGTTTCCATAGGAAATGGAGTAGGGAATCTTGTGGTGGAAAACGCGAGAAAAGCAAGGATTGTATTACTTGAAAGAAAAATTGTGGAAAATAGAAAAAATAAGATGAATAAATGTGGAAGTTATAAAAAATCCTCAAATAAAAGATTTAGCTCGAGTGCTTTCACTTGATTAAGCGAGATTTTAAACTTGCGTGCTTGAATGTATAGACCAAGAAAACTCATGAGTAGTTGATGGCTTTTGTCTTGATCAAATCTACGTCTTTAAAGAGTGATTTTAATTGTGTTTGCGTTGCAAGTCTCGACATATCATAAATCCGAAATTTTTTGAGTCGCTTGTTAATTTAGTGGCTATGTAAATCAAATGGACTCCATGAGTTTTGAATCAGGTATATGTTTAGTTTAGTTTGTGTTGTCATTTACACCTTCGCTCGGGACGTGCAAATTCTTAAGTTCTGAGGTATTTGATAAGTTGGTTTTTATGGGTTTTTAGTAGTTTATTTTAATGTGTTTAATGTGAAAAGTCTCCAAAATATATTTTTAATTATATTTATTGATCATTTTCAGGTGAAACGGAGAGCGCAGTTGAATTCGGGGTAGAAAATACTCAAAATGTAGTATTTATATATAGTGATCAGATGCCAGACAATTTGCCACAAGATACGTGTTGTGTAGTGGGTAGAATAGGAGAAAGTAGATCAAGTAACACCCCAGAGTGATTTTTTTCCAAAAGTACAATATATTTAACTTTAAAAGAGGGAAATAGGGGGGCTTTGTTTTTATTTCGCCACACTAAGCAATAACGCCTTCTCAGAAGGCGTTATTGCTGATGTGGAGTTTGCCCATTTTTATTTTATTTTTTTTGGAAAAAAGCCACGTGGCCAAAGATAGCGCCTTCGGAGAAGGCGCTATCGTTGGCCACGTGGTTTCGAACGCCACGTGGATCCACGTGGCGTCCGAAACATTGATAGCTCCTTCTCCGAAGGCGCTATCGAGTTTTGGTATGTCCACGTAGCGACACGTGGCGCCACGTCTCGCCGCGTGGCTTCCCAGACTCGATAGCGCCTTCGGAGAAGGCGCTATCAGTGTTTCAATATATCCAACTGTGTCCACGTGGATCCACGTGGCGTCCACGTGGACACAGTTGGCCTTCTTTATTGGGGTGCGCTGATAGCGCCTTTTGAGAAGGCGCTATCAGCGCACCTTCTTCTTCCCGAGATGAAACCGACGCAGAGAATCTCTGCGTCGGTTTCGCTAGGGATGCAGGGGGAGGGGACAGGGGTAGGGGAAGTAGGGGTCACGGGATTACTAGTAATCCCGTGACCATACATGAGGACCTCTGCGCTATATAAGGAGGGACGGGGAGCTCGGGAAAGAGAAAGCGAGGACCCTTCATTCGTGTAGCAGCGGCGGAGGACGTAGCAGCGGCGGAGGACGTAGCAGCGGCGGAGGAAGGGCGACGGGAGCTGAGAAGGCCGGAGAGCGGACAGACGCAGGGGAGCAGGGAGGACACGGGCAGTGGTGAGGCGAGAAGAAGAGGCAGCTTGGACGATCGCTGTTGCGCGGTCAGCAGGCAGGGGAGCGCTGGGAGGCGCGGAGCGGCGGCGGCGGTGCACCAGTCGGTCATCGGAGGAGAAGGAGGAGGTCCAGTGAAGGAGGAGGAGGTAGGTACGGGAGGAAACCATAAGTTTTTGTTGTTAAAGTATGTGTTTAGTTTAGGTTTGTGTAGTTTGGTTTAAGTTTGTTGAATAAGTTTAGTTAGTTTGGTTTAGTTTGTTAGTTAATTAAGTTTGATTAAGTTACTTTGATTAAGTTAGTATAAGTTTGTGGAAGTGAGTTTAGGTAATTATGTTTGGTTTAATAAAATTACGTTTGTTTAAGTAAGTTTAGGTAGTTTGTTTGTTAAGTTTGTTATATGTTTGGTTAAGTAAGTAAAGGTAATTTATTTGTTATAAGTTAATTTAAGTTTGTTAATAAGTTAATTACGTATGTTTAACTTAATTTCCTATGTTTAAGTTAGGTTAGTCATATATGAAGTTTGTATAAGTTACTTTAGGTAGCTTGTTTTTGTCTAGTTAGTTTGTTTAGTTTGTTATAAGTTTGGTTAAGTGAGTAAACGTAATTTACTTGTTATAAGTTCATTGAAGTTTGTTAATAAGTTAATTACGTACGTTTAACTTAATTTCGCATGTTTAGGTTAGGAAAGTCATTTATGAAGTTTGTATAAGTTAGTGTAACTTAATTTCCTATGTTTAACTTTGTACATCGCCTACTTGCCACCTACAACCCTCATTCAACACCGCCAGTTGTCGTGAATATCCCTCTCCATGTGAAGTAAGGATTATGACCCAATATAACATGCATAAAGTCTTCCCTATGGAAGTGTTTTGCTTTAAGTATTCTTGTTGCCAACGCCTCTGGGTTCTTTAAAACTTTTCACCCTTTTTTGGCTAACATAGCTAAATTGTAATTGTGGAGGTCCTTAAAGCCTATTCCTCCCTTCTCCTTCTTAGTGCATAATATCTTCCAACTCAACCAGTTCATACCTCTTTGGTTATCCTTTTTAATACCTCACCATAATGAATTTATCATCCTTTAGAGTGTATTACAAATAGATAAAAGAATAAAAACGTACTCATACAATATGTTGGTAATAGAGAGGCGCCAGTGTAGTTACGGCCAACCATATGCATATATCTTACAACGCATGATTCCCCCCATGATAGCCCTACCGCCAATACACAAAACTGCACAAACAAACCGTGATACACTTAGAGCACTTTCAATATTGAATCGCAATTACACCAAACACATGCATGCTAATCAGAAACTATAATTACTATATGATGTGAAAGTAATAGAGAGACTACAGCTTTTAACAACTACCAACCATATATGTTATATTTTAGAAGGTTAGTTAAAGCCCTTAAATTTATTAAACCTTATATATAGTATATTAAGCTCATTTGGACTTTGAAATCGTTCCGATCCACGACAGTTTCATGAACCCATCTACAATTTTTGTTAGCCGATTTATTACACTCTTTTTGGTCTACAATAATGAAAATACAAGGTATTGCAGGAATATTACGTTGCGGCGGAAAACGAGAGGAAACAAGTAAGTTCATTAATTGAGTATTTTCATATTAATATATTCGGGTTATGGTTTGGGTTTGCATGATATATAGGGACATTCGTATTTTGTTTATGCACAACGGTTCATATGTTTATTTATTGAACATTATTACACAGAAAATGTCAGTGTGAAAGAATGAGTATGCTCTGTAGTTGCGCTATTATTGCGATCTTCTACATCAGAAAGTTCGATTGCGCTATATAACAACATGATTGTTTAATGAAAATTAGTACACCGAAAGGGTCGGTGTCAAAGAATGAGTATGCTCTGTAGTTGCGCTATTATTGCGATCTTCTACATCAGAAATTTCGATTGCGCTATATAACAACATGATTGTTTAATGAAAATTAGTACACAGAAAGGGTCGGTGTCAAAGAATGAGTATGCTCTGTAGTTGCGCTATTATTGCGATCTTCTAAATCAGAAATTTCGATTGCGCTATATAACAACATGATTGTCAACTATTTTCTTACAAAATTGACGCGCCATTTGTCCATTACATTTTTACATCCAAGTTTCCAAACGTCTGTAGGTCATGTCACAAAGAAACATCCCTTTTCTATTCTATGCGCACGGCTCCATTGTTAATGGGGCCAATGGCATCGCGTACAGCTCATCGCCATCAGTAGTGTTGTGGGTTAAGTTTGGGTCGAGTGGGCGTGAAATGATTGATGCCATTTGTGACGCGTTCCATATCTCATCAACGGATAATATAGTTCATATGACGTATCGCCACATGATAGTCCTCCCCGTGGGTTACATTATTTCGTTCTGTCTTGTTGAATGATGCGACACGAGATGGACTTCTTGTGGGAGACGGTGGACACTTTGCCAAAAACTGCAACGGTTGATATATATTTAACATTTGAGTCAGTCGACTCAAATCAACATCGCACGGTTCATTCGCCGCTTTTTGACGAACGTAGCGTCACGCCGACGCGGCCTTAATGATGGAAAGGCGCGTATGCAATCCCCACAGCCGAGGTCGTGCAACAGGGGTTCGTGCAACCATTACATGAAGAGGATAATGCATATACCACTGACGATGACGATGACGATGACGATGACGATGACGATGACGCTAACGACGACGAAAATATCGACACTACTGAGGAAACGCATAACGTCGAAGAAGCTCCATCAGTTGCCGCTTGGGATGACGTTAACGTTTGCACATATGATCCAAGATACGATCCTCCGGGTGCGGACAATGTCGAAGACGATGAGCAATTTGCTATCGATGAAGAGATATTGTTGGAGGAAGCTAGTGACGATGAACTTCACCAACCATTGCCAGGATACGACGACATCGATCGGGAGGTGGCTAATTCAATCTGCGACCCAACATTCCCACAAACAAACTTGGGGGGCACGTCTAACTTCGATTTGGAGATAGGGCTGAGTTTTGACAATAAAAATGACTTGCAACATGCGGTTAAAGTTTGGCATGTCACCAAACATTGTCAATACCATGTGATGGAATCGACTACAAGCTAGTGGGCGATTAAGTGCAAGTTTCCACAATACGGGTGCATGTGGCGTCTTCGGGCATGTTTCCGAAAGAAAACACAATTATGGGAGATAACATAGTTAGACGTACCGCACACGTGTATTAATCCCAACATACAACGCGGTCATGCCCAACTTGACGCCAACATGATTGCGCGGGAGATCGCTAGCGTCGTTAAGGCCGATCATGGTATCACGATGAAGGCACTAGTAGATTTAATCAAGAAAAAATACGGCCACGAAGTAAGCTACAAGCGAATTTGGGATGCCAAGAGGAAAGCGATTGCATGGGCGTTTGGAGATTGGGATGCGTCGTACGCTCAATTACCGAGATGGTTGGCGGCGTGAGAGAGTAAGAGTCCGGGACAAGAATCGAGTGGTCACACCGACAATGGCGTGCTTGATGAAATTAGAACCGCGTCTCCTCAATTTCGTCGTGTGTTTTTTGCATTTGAAGCTTCAATAAATGCTTTCAAGTTTTGCAGGCCTCTGCTTCAGATTGATGCGACATTCTTGTATGGCAAATATAGTGGGAAGCTCATGATTGCGCTATGTGTTGATACAAATGGACACATATTACCAGTTGCATTTGCCATTGCAGAAATCGAATCAACTGATTCGTGGGGGTGGTTTTTGCGGATGTTGCGCAAACACGTGACAGATAGAGAAGGGATTTGCATTATATCTGATCGTCACCCTGGCATTTTAGAGGCGGTCAACACCCCAATCAACGGCTTTTGTCCCCCTCAAGGGTACCACCGTTATTGCTTGCGACACTTGCTTAGTAATTTCGGCACACACTTCAAAAATGAACCCTTGAAAGTGCTGCTTGGTCGAGCAGCTGTTCAACATCAAGAACGAAAATTTATCGCGTGCATGGAGCGTTTCACATACTTATCTTCACGAACGCCTCGATGCCTGCAATATATCAATGCCATCCCTAAAGAACTTTGGACGCAAGCGCACGACAGAGGCATGCGGTACGGATGGATGAATTCTAATGGTGTTGGTAAGTACAAAGTACAAATTATTCTTCGCACTAAAATACAATAAATATTCGACGAACCACTATTACTTTTTAGAGTGGCCCTGGCATTTTGCAGAGTGTTTCAACAGTGTCTTGAAGGGAGCTCGATTCTTGCCAATTACGGCGTTAACTCAGCTGATATACTACAGATTGGTGTCGTACCACGATAAACGCAACCAGGAAATCAATGATGCAATCTCAAGGGGCCTACCGTACACGGGATATGCAATGAGGACATTGGCGAAATATGAGGAATCTGCACGGCGGCATCATGTCACGTTGATCAATCGAGATATTAGTGAGTTCGAAATCCTAACGGGAAGACACGGAGACCGCATGCATAAGGGCAACAACACACAAATCGTAATCTTGAACGACCGGGCCTGCACTTGTAATAAATGGTAGTCGTATGGATTCCCCTGCTCACACGTGATTGCAGCATGTGCGGTAGTTCGAGTGAACTACGCGCAGTTCATCGAGCCATTCTACAGGATGGATGTGTATGCACAATGCTACTCGTTTGCTTTCAAGGCCATACCAGATGAGAAGTATTGGCCGACTTTTGGGACGAAGATCATACCCGACCCAAGATCCAGACGTGGCCGAGGGAGACCTAAGGGATCGCGTATACAAACCGAGATGGATCTGCCTAATGACTAAAGACCTTTGCGATGTGGGATATGTCATCAAGAAGGACATAGAAGAAGAACATGTCCAAATAGAGACCGTCAACGAGTCCCCACCAGGAAGAACCGGTGTGGCATTTGTCGTTTAGAGGGACACAACAAAAAAAATTGTCCAAGGAGACCTCAACCATCAAATGAGGACCTCTAGTCGATTTTGTATAATGCGTGAAACAACTTATGGCCGTAGATATGTTGAGTTTGACTAATTATTGTTGTGATTTTTTGTGTGAAAAATTAGTAAATACTTATCGCTATGGTTTTGTACAATACTCATTTACTTTTTCTAACCTTCTATATAGTTGTACTGCAATGGATCCAGTCCTTCGATCCATCACCATTTGCAACTCCAATCTACTCACGATCGACGCGAACCTGGAGGGGCGAGGTAAGGCCATTTTACATGAATGCGTCATATTTACAACAATATTGTATCAAATACATACATTAATACATTATCAATTCGTAGGTTTACGAAACAATGCGCGTACGTCGAAGACGTGGGGTCGTTGATCGAACGGTGTAGTATCATTCTAGGATGATCCCATATCTCCGTTCCAGTGGGTTCTATGGGATATCCCGGGTAGCATTTTTCAGCCTTGATTGGGCTTTAATTACTGCCTTTGTAGAGAGATGGCGCCCTGAGACGCATACTTTTCATATGCATTGTGGGGAGTGCACAATTACACTCCAAGACGTGCAGTGCGATTGGATTACCAATTGAAGGTATGCTCCAGTGATCGGAACGACAGACGCAGACTATGCTTGACGTCTGCGAGAGGCTACTTGACGAACTCCTGGTGGAGATGACATCGTGGGTTGTAAACTTAAGGTCGATTGGCTTGAGCGTAACGTTCCAGCAATAGATGATGAAAGCGATGAGGAGTCGGTCCAACGTTACGTTCGATCGTACATACTACAACTCATCGGTGGTTGTCTTTTCGCCGACAAGTCCAATCGGTTCGTACATTTGATGTTCCTACCTTTGCTGGAGGATTTCCAAGTAGCAGGCCAATATAGTTGGGGGAGTGCATGTTTGGCTTATTTGTACAGGGAGTTGTGTCGTGGATCTCGCGCAGGGGCACACGAGGTTGTTGGCGCCTCCATTCTTGTACAACTGTGGGCATGGGACAGATTTCCATTCATAGCACCGCAACGTCTGCGTGTATCTAGAGCTCAACAGCGAACGGTGGATGGCCAAAATATGCTTATGGACGTTCCACTCGGTCACAGGTTTTAAAGTCTATTTCTCATTACTTTGCAAATAATTCTTGTCCATGTTCATTTATCATAACTTATTGTTTACTACACAGATGGCTCGATGCATTTTCGGTTTCACATAATGCAACGCACGTCGTATCGGCATACCGTGATGCACTCGACTCTCAGAGGCATGAGGATGATGTGGTGTGGCAACCATATAATGAACTCATGGGGTCTCTTTCCGAGTACTGTACAAATGGTCAAGGCAGTTGGCTCTCGACGTGTCCCCTGATTTGTTTCCACATTGTGGAGTGGCATCGACCTGAAAGGGTCATGAGACAATTTGGCATGGTTCAAGTAGTGCCACCTAATTGTGCCTACGACGCCCAACTGCACCGCATCGAATTGCGTGGACATCATCATGAAAATTGGGTGACTTTTCACGCAAGCTACATAAACATGTGGGAAAATCGTGGGGACACCATTGCGACAGCGGCAGTGAATGAAGGGCATGACCATCGAGACTACATGACGTGGTATCGATCGGTCACTAGGAGATTCATAGGACACGACGGGGCGTTACGTGACTACACGGTAATCTGCTAACTATTAATTTTCCTCGAACATTTAATATTATATATTGCGTGATCTGAGAACTTATTTTTTATATTCCAGTGTAACTTGGTGCATCGACTTAGGCGTGTGTTTATTGAGGATGGGTACGAGCAAGGTCTTGCTGCCCTTGATGAAGGGATTAAAATTTTGGACGAAGATGAACGACAAAGGTCTAATCTTTCGCATGACGGAACTGACGTCCAACAAGACATAGATGAGGATATTGAACAAGAAGATGAAGAAGACGATCAAGGCGAACCAAACATAGAGGTGAGAAGAAGACGAACACGACCAGAGACTGTGCGGGAACGCACCAGACGTCCTCGTCCCCCACGTCCATCTACTCAGACTGAGGTTGCTGCAGAGAGTAGTAGACCTTCTCCTCCAGCACGTTCATCTCGTTCGAGAGTGAGTAGAAGAGATAATGTTGGCGAGAGTAGTCATTCTTCTCATGGGTATATACCAAGCATCTTCCACACCCCAACCGGAACCTCATATGTTTGTACCCGTGCCGCCGAGCGTGAATCTTCCTCCTTACGATTTTGATCCGTACGCACCCGGGCCTTCGTCTTCATACGTGGATCCACGTGGAATGCCTCATCATCAAACGTATCCATCACTCCCTCCATACATGCCTAGTCCATACACTCCTACTCCGTATAATTACAATATGGCGTATAGCGGAGACCCTTCATTCATGAACTTGTTGACCATGCCGCACCTCATGTTCCATTCCCCCAACCCCATGCAGAGCTTGATTTTCGGGATGGTTCCACCTCCAATTTTTGGTAGCATCGAGCGCAGGTGAGTCGAGTCAAGAACCGGAGGAAACGCATCAATCTACTCGACTTGATTCATCGCAAGACCAGCTACCTCAACCGGATGTACAACCACATCGTCCAACTAGACAAAGAGTACGTCCGGTTTGCTTCACCGAGGAACAACGACAATGGAACCGCCGAATAGACTGCATGATGAGTTTACTTGATGTCATAGTGATTTGTAATTAACTTATATTTTGGGTTGAGGAAGTACTTGTATTCAACCTTCTCATTGAATAAACTTATTTCTCATGTTTTCCATATTATAATAATTTCGTAGATGTGATTACTCTTCAATAGTTAGTTTAGTTTGTTAAGTTAGTTTAGGTTATATGTTTAATTTAACTTAAGTGGTTAGCTTAGTTAGTTAGGTGTCGGTGGTTAGGTTATATTATTTTAGTTTGGTTAGGTTAATTAGCTTAGTTAGTTTTGTTTAGGTGTTGAGGTTATGTTTGTTTAGTGTAGTTGAGTTAGGGTATGTTCCAGGGGTTCGTAGTTTAGTTAATTTAGGTTACGTACTTTGGTTAGGTTAGGTTAGTCGAGTTTAGTTCACAAGTAACTCTCGAGCTACTTGGATGTTTGTGTAGTTTCGTTTGGTGGTTAACGTGGATCATTTTTTCGTTGTTTGTTTAGTTAGTTAAGTTAGTTATTTTACTTTACTTAGTTTGTATTGTTTAGGTGGTTAGGTTAGTTAGGTTAGTTAAGGTTAGTTAGGTTAGTTAATGTTAGTTAGTTTAGTTTGGTTAGTTCCATTTAGTTAGTACGTTTAGTTTGCAATTAAGCTAGTTAAATTAGTTTTTTAGTTTTCTTAGTTTGTATTGTTAGGTGGTTTGGTTAGTTAAGGTTAGTTAGTTTAGTTTGTTAGTTAGTTTAGTTTCGTTACGTTAGTTAGTTAGTTACTTATTTTAGTTGAGGTTAGTTAGTTACTTAGTTTAGTTTGGTTTTGTTAAGTTAGTTTAGGTTAGTTAGTTTAGTTTGGTTAAGGTTAGTTAGTTAGTTATTTAAGTTTACTTTGGTTAGTTAGTTAGTTAGTTAGTTTATTCAAGGTTACTTACTTATTTAGTTTAGTTTGGTTTGGTTAGGTTAGGTTTGTTAAGGTTAGTTTAGTTAGTTAGTTAGTTAGTTACTTAGTTAGTTGGTTAGTTAGTTAGTTAGTTAGTTATTTTAGTTTGGTTAGGTTAGTTAAGGTTAGTTAGTTTAGTTTAGTTTAGTTTGGTTAGTTTAGTTTGGTTAGTTAAGGTTACTTAGTTTAGTTAGTTACTTAGTTAGTTTGGTTAGGTTAGTTAAAGTTAGTTAGTTTACTTTACTTTGGTTACTTAGCTAGTTAGTTAGGTAGTTATTTAGTTTAGTTTAGTTTGGTTGGATTAGTAAAGGTTTCTTACTTTACTTTAGTTAGTTAGTTTAGAATAGAGAGTTGAAGGTTGAAACCAATATATTCAAAATTGGTTTTTTTTTTAATACAAATATAAACTCCATGTATGGATATTCAAATTTGGTTGTAATTGTCGAGATCGCTCGACGACGCATTTACTGCAGCGGCATGCGAGGACAGAGCGGCCCGAGAATGTCGCGACAATGGCAATGTGAGGAGAGACAGATCGGCGAAGTCGGGTTGGTGATGGGCGGTGACATGGCGCGACGTGGCGAGGTTTGTACGAGATAGCGCCTTTTTCAAAAGGCGCTATCTCGTACATGTGTCCACCACCTCGCGCATGTCGTCGCCACCTCAAAAACGCTGGTTTTACTCAATAACGCTTTTGAGAAGGCGTTATTGAGTGAGTGTATGTGGCGCTGACGTGGCGCTGAGGTGGCGGACACATGTACAGATAGCGCCTTTTGAAAATGCGCTATCTGTACAAACCCTGCCACGTCAGCGACACGTCGCCAAAAACCAAAAAACACCCCACTCAATAACGCCTTCTCAAAAGGCGTTATTGCCTAGATCCGGAATAAAAAAAAAACACTCTCTATTTTGTGAAAAAAAATGTAAAACACCCCTACATGTGGAAATCCTCCCCCCAGAGTACCATGCTTAAGACACATTCTTCAGAGTTGTTAGATGTCCTCCGATGCGTGCATTGTTCTCTCCCGTGAATTCGGTCATAAAGTCGTGTGATTTCTCTTCACTTCCGGTCCGCCATGCGTCTACTCTCCATTGGCCACATCTGCACGTGTCATCCTTCCATTTGTCCAGCTCACCTACAATCGTCATAACAATTCATTTCCTCTCGCCTCAGCTACCTCTCGATTCTCCTCGGATCGGTGCTCCCACACTCCCTCATTTCTTTGACGACTTTGTGCGATTGTCACAATTCACAGTCGAGCGATATGTGGCGTCCTCCACAAATCCAACACGTCATAAAGCAGCTACTTTTCCATTCACATTGTGACATGTGTCATGCGATAGCTCTCTTATCTAATTACGCATTGACACGTGGCAAACCCCAATTATAAAGACAAAAATAGCCCCTAGATGCTGCTTGGCGCACGTGTTATGAGACCAACCCCCAAAAATTACTTTCTCTCACCTTCAAAGGGCAATTTTTAGTGGTTTTTCACATTTGGAATTAGGGTATTCATTTGAGGAGTCAATGTTGGAGCCGCCACACACAACTTTTCATACTTGGTGATTGTAAATACCATGTCCAGCTAAACCAATCTTCGCCTAGGTTTGAGGAAAAACAAGTGGGATTCTTGATTCATGGATTAAAATTGTGAGATCTATAATTTTAATTTAATTTAATTTATTTTTCCTATTTTATTGTTGTTGATTTTAAGGATTATGGTTTAGATCTATGGTGCATATATGGCCATTGTATGCTTTTAGGTGGACAATCTATAGTTAATATGACCATTTGTATCCGTAATTGTACTTTTGAACCAATAAAGTGACGAACACTCAGTCGTTTGCTATAAAATCCTTTCGGTTCTTGAGTGCGCAACAATTGAATCTAAGTTAAACCTGAATCAGATGCAATTCAATTATTTAGGATTAGTATTACCACGAATCCTTATTATTGTGGTTACTGTGTTAAACCTGATTGGCAGATGTTTAGGGTTATGAATTAATTAGGGAAATATTTAGAGGCGGACATCCTAGCTTTCAAGATTACGGGAATATGGAATTTTTAGTGGACGTCGATTTTCTATAGCTAATCTAGGATAACTTGAATTAATAATTTTTTGGAAAGATTGAGGACCATAAATGCCATTGAATCTTGATTCTTACTTGTGGAACCGTAGACTTATGTGTTTTCTCTCATTGATATTATCTTTTGCGAACTTTTCATTTTTGCTAGTTTAGTTAATTATTTCCTTAAACTTCCCCAATTTTTAGTAAACTCAAGTCCTATGGATTCGACCCTGTATTTACGACTACTACACCCTTATGGTTACTCCGTTGCAGGTTATATTTGGCATGCATGACGCGTGATCAGGTTTAGAGGTAGACATTGGATTATATCAGTGGCTGAGGTTTGTGATTAGATATTGAGAGAATCTCATCAATTTAAATATAGCATTCATCCTGGCAGGATCAAAATGTATTATGATATGAAGCGACTGTATTGGTGGTGAGGGATGAAAGCTGATGTGTATAATTATGTAAGGAGATGTGAGATTTACCAACAGGTTAAGGCCGATAGTTAGAAAGTTGAAGGTACGTTGTGATGGATTTTGTTAATCATATATCTACTTTTCGGAGGAAACATGATGTGGTCTAGATTATTATTGATGGACTGACAAAGTCTGCTCATTTTCTTCCTATATAAATTTCCAATACATTTACACAGTTGAGTCTGTTGTGTGGGCGAAAGGTAGTTCACCTATTTGAGTGCCATTGACGATAGTTACTTATCATGATGCTCGATACACATAAAGGTTATGGCAGGGCATATTCAGCACTCATTTTATCTCAGTACTCCTTTTCATCCTCGCGTGGATGGTCAGACTGAAAGGTTGATCTAGTTGATGCAAGACATGCTCAAAGTTTTTGTACTAGAATTTGGAGGTTTATGGGAAAATACATACTTCTGTGTGAGTTCTCTTATAATATCGATTGTCAATCGAGTGTTAAGGTGGCTCCTGTTGAAGTTCTGTATAGGATTATTTTATTGTTCTCCTACCGATTAGGCTGAATTGGAGAATTTGGCAGAGTTGGAGCCACAAATAGTTTGAGATCACACTGAGGTTGTTTAACAGATTCACCATTAATAGCGCCTCGAGAAAGGCACAAGTTATTATGATCTCTATCACTGGGTTATGGAATATAGTGGAAGAGATTGAACTTAATTGAAAGTCTCCCCTCGCAAAGGCCATTATAGATTTGGACTGAAAGGAAAGCTCTCTCCTTGATTTATAAGACCTATTGAGATCGTGAAATGGATTGAGAAGGTTTCATATAGACTTCCATTACCATTTTAGCTACTCGCAGGTTATGACGTGTTTTATGTATCTATGCTCAAGCGGAAGGAACCTAATTTGCATCCCATAGTTAAATGGAATCAATTTTATTTGTAAGGTGATGTCTCCTAGGAAGAGCAACTGATATTGATTGTAGATAGGAAGGTCCAAAAGCTTCAAAATAAAGAAACTCCACTTGTTATGGTTAAGTGAAAATCATACGATGATTCGGAGTTAACAAGGGAATGAGAGGCGTACATGAGAGAACATCTTCCAAATCTCTTTTAGTCGAGGTAAATTTAGTTTTAGTGTTAATTTCGAGGATGAAATTTTTATTAGTTTGGAAGATCGTCAAATCTGAAAATTTTAAACCAATAATTATGGTTAATCAGGGATTAATAGAGACTAATTATGGTCTTGATCTCGAGTTGGGATTTAAGACCGGTGAAATCGCAATTTTTAATTAATTTTATTTTTGTGTTATTTGTGCCTAGTGTTGTGTACTATTATTATATCATTTTGCGAAATTCAAATTTTCTAAGTAAATTCGATATTTCGTGGGGTGTTATTTCAAGATACGTGTCGAAATGGAGAGATAAATTGTTAGTCCAAAAATTTGTTTCAAATTTCACAAAAAATAATGGAATTTAAGTTTAAAAATTTGAGTTTCTACATATAATTGGATTTAACGAGTCTACGTGAGTCCCACACGTCAATTTGCATGTGAGATGGGTTTCGCAAGAGTTTTAAAGTGCTTTAATAAATTCTCTAATTTTTTGTCAGATTGGGTTATTTTTTAGGGTTTTTGGACAAAAACTTGATGAGATAATCATGAAATAAAAAATAGCAAATTACCGTTCGGGGTATTTGAACTACATAGTTGAAGATTAAAACTGAGGGGTTGGTTACTTGGATTGGTTTTTAGATAGGGATCGAAATAAACAAGTGGGTGTTTCCTGTTCATCATCTCCTTACTGTTTTCATGCCTTCATCGTTCCCCTTTGTTCATTCTCCTCACGGTCTCATCGTCCTCACTGTTTCTCTCTTGTTTCTCCCTTTTCACTATTCTTAGAATTGATTAAAAGGAAGGCGTGACTATTGTGGTGACGGTGGTGCCGTTGAAGGGCGGTTTGAAGGTGAGGTATGAAAATATGAAATTTTATTATTAATTTTCAATTATTGAAAGTAAGGGACTGGTTTTAGTTTGAATAGGGAGAGGAAGTTCCCTTCTTTAATTAGGGCACTGCTCGGCCTAATCCCATCAATATGCCTTAATCTCACTACGTAGGACTTAACAATGACTTGGTCAGCCTTTTTCCGAAATCTTTCTCCTTATTAATTAACTTTTTTTATAAATGTAAAAACTATTAAGCGGAAGTCTTAACAATTTGACGGAAGCATTTAACAGGATACCTAAGAATTGTGGAAAACTAGGAAATAAAGATCACATTCATGTATATATATATATGAAACAACGATGATATATAATCATGCATCTAGTCGGGGTACTATCTATAAACCCACAATATATACAACCCCAAAAGTATGTTGAAGACATACAAAAGTCATACAACAAAACCAAAAACCTACAAAATCCGAGGTAGCAACACTCCACTAGCTCAGAGGTAGTTGTCGATCTTCTCTTTGCCTAGTCTGCTACTCGATGGATTTGTACCCGTCATTATAAAAAGGACGGTAAGTACAGGAAAGTTGAAACTAATAGTGAGAGACATTCTTTTAGCATTTCCAAACATACAAGAAATATCTAAAAGAACAATAAAAGCAACTATGCTTAAAAGAAATCATGTTAAGAGATAAAAACCGAGCTCTACTTCTATATAATCTTTCACAAGTGCTAGTCACCTGTGATATATGTGCTTGCCAACAACCCTGGGTACCATACCCAGTGTGTTGTGTAAGATAGTGGTGAGATACCGATCACCCCGGAAGTCTAGAGACCTTCCTGTGCCGCACCATCTTTATCATATCATAGTCCTAGATACAAGAAATTCTTTCATATTTCAAGGAATGACACGATTTCGAAATCCAACAATAGAATTGCATATCTAATGCACAAAGGAAATGAAATTTACGATACTAAAAAAACACTACCTAATACCATGCTATCTCAAAAGATTCATCGTTATGTTTCATGAGATACACAAAACCATATCTGCTGAAATCATCAGTTAAAGTGATAAAGTATTGATATCCACCTCTAGCCATTGTGTTTATAGGACCGCATACATCAATATTTATTAGATCCAATAAATCACTTGCCCTTTTACTATGTCCATTAATGGGACTCTTTCTCATCATGCCTAGAAAACAAGATACAAGTTTCAAATGGTTTAAAATCAAATGAATCTAAAATTCCATCTTTATGGAGTTTAGATATGTGTTTCTCATTTTTGTGGACAAGACGACAATGCCAAAGGTAGGTTTGACTCAAATTATTTGACTCGAATCTCTTTGTATTCTGTGGACCTTTTTCATGTTTATAACATAAAGACCACCACACAAATCAATGTTCACGTAGAAAATGTCTTTACAGGAAATGGAGCATTAATTATTCGCAATAATGAAATTAAAACCATCCAAATCAAAACATGTAACTTAAAATGATGTTATCTGCTCAAGGCAATGACATAATAACAATTATTTAAAATTAAAGCAAGTCTACTAAGTAAAATTAACTCATAACATCCTACAACTAATGCATTAACCTTTGCTCCATTTCCTACTCGCATGATGACTTATCCTTTCTTTAGCTTTCTTCTTTTGGTGAGACCCTGCACATTAATATAAATGTGAGGTCTACATCCAGTATCAAATACCCAAGAATCACTAGTATAAAAGTTAAATTCAATAACTTAAATACCTGCAGCAGTAGTCGCACTACTCTTTTTTTCTTTAGATCTTTAAAATAGAGCTTGCAATTTCTAAACCAAAGCCCAGGTGCATGGCAAAAATGAAAATTTCCTTTTTTTTCCTTTTCCTTCTAAGAATGTAAAGTAGAAGCAGCCTTAGGCTTGACTTGTTGCACAAGCTTTGTGACAGACAACAACCTTGGCAACTTAAACCTTGCATTTGCCCTTTTTCTTCAGTCTTTCCTTTATGAACCACCACATTAGCAATCGGTTTCTTCACATTCTGCTCAACAGTTTTAAGCATCCAATGCAACTTTTTTATATACTTCTCCATGTTATTCATGTTATATTTCATTACAAATTGTGAATAACTATCCGAAAAAGAATTCAGGGACTAATTTATAGTCGACACTTAAATTATGGGAAATCCTAGTCTATCAAGATGGTCAATATAGCCCTTCTTTTTTAGAACATGAGGACTAACCGATGGACCTTTAGCCATTTTTCAAGAATAAAAGTTATTGACTATCTCAAACCCTTCTTGCCTAGCCTGTTATTGGAACATTTCTTTTTAGCATCATAGCCATGTTGCTAGCTTCCATGTGTTCTATATCCTTCTGAAGTTCAGGAACCATGGTTACCAACATAATGAATGCAACATCAGTCGAGTCTTTAATATGCTTAGTATGTACATCCTTCACGACTCTTAAAGCATTGGCTGGTGGTTCCTCGGGAATAGAATTTTCAGGACACACAACTTGCATTCATGTTTAAGAAAAAATTTTAATTTTTTGATCCAGTTAAGAAAGTTTTTCCTAGATAACTTATCCTTCTCAAGATTGGATCACAACAACAAAGGATTAGTATGACTTGAAAAAGCCGTAGATCGACAACAAAGATTAAACAAAACTTCATTGTAGTATAGAGGAATAGACTCCCATTAAATTAACAACCCTCCTTAAAACACTATTTAATTTAAGGGACTAAAATTCATGTTTCACCTAATTCTAAGATAGCTAAGGCATGACACTTCGAATTAAGTTATTTAGGTAGGTACCAATCACCAATTACATCATATGTACCTTTTAGTTATTTTTATAAGATTATGACATGTTATGTCTTAGCATGTTTTATCTTATCTAGTGCTTAAAGCCAAAACCATTTTGATAGCTTTATCAAGTTTTATCAAGCCTAACCATTTCAAAGAGTAGAGCAATCGTTACTCAACTTACCTCACCAAGACAACACAATACACTTTGAAGAGGCATACCCATATTGATGTGATTGAAGCCTTGATAAGTGTTTGAGAATGGATGACACTTGACTTAAGATTTGGAATAGCGAATCTTTTGTTATTTGTTTTAGTGATCATAAATTAAACAAGATAAATATCATATATTAAAATGCATGTAGAATCACTAAACAAGTTAGGGGATTTTACTAATATAGACTATCATACGAATTTCCTTGCACTATGAACAGTTATCGGGTCTTACCGACCGGTTAACTGGCCAGTAGACTGGGGTACATGGGGTAGCACCCATGCTTTTTTTAAACAATGAATTCCAATTCAAAAAATTGAAAATTGCCTAAATTCCTAATTATTTTAATCAATCCAATTGACCAGAATTGCCCCTTATTTTAATTTCAAAAATATTAATTAAAACATTTTTAATTAACTTGAGCCCACCCCTTATTTAATATCTTATCCTAATCCAATTAGAATTGAAGATAGATTGAATCCTTACCCAATTAGAATTTTCTACATATCTCACCTATCTTGTACAATTTGTAATTCTTATCCAATTACAAGTTTATCTCCTATCTAATAGGAATACACTAACGATAACCAAAATGAGATATATAATCAAAATCAATTTCGATTCTTATTCATACGACACAAGCAATTCAATCAAGAAACTAAATATTAATCATGCATTCAACACTAGAATCATATTAAATTAATCATATTAACATAATCATGATTTCTATAATGGAGATGTACATAATTATTAAACAAAAATGAAATATGTACTTAATACCAGAATCACATTAATCTAAAGATGACTTTTACCAAGTGAACATACAAAATTCGCATCGTTCAATATTAAAAGATATGTTAATCGACATATTCTAAGCGTGAATTTTATAATTGAATTAAATCATGCATATATATCAATATACATAAGTTAACAACATGCTTTAAAACCAATTCTTGATAACAATTATCACATAACGTCTATGTACATCATATATACATTAATCAAGATCATGTTTCCATACATATATCATATATACATCCGAGAAAACATGCAAACGTTTAATAAAACCAAGCCTTTTGCTCTGGTACCATTGTTGGGTTTTGGGGTTCATATGCGGCAAAAAATTCAAAACAAATTTTGAAAACCCAAACATGATCAAAATAAGTTCCATTATTTTTTATGTACAAAAATAAATCATACCTTCACTCATGATTTCCTTCTCTGGTTAATCAATCTCTAAGTTGTTCAAACGCGTGTCCTCTATCAGAAATCCACATATGAACGATGAGTATAATTTGGAGCGCTAGCCCCAAGAAAGATAGAAAATGTTTTTTCTTTCTCTTCTAATATCTAGAGAACTCGAAATTTGCAAAAATGAAAATCTTATTATGTTTAAGGTTTTCAAACTTTTTTTATATAGATAAACCCTCACTTAAAATCATATTCATAATATAACTATTGTATTTATGTAGTTTAAGCAAATTACACATATGCCTTGATTAATAAGTTATCAGATAGCAAATTGTAAGGAGTTTTATGTCATGAATTTTATTATATGAAATTCATTACTCTGGACCGATTGAAATTGCACAAAGCCATTTTTTTATGCCACCCAATAGGTTCATGCGATGTTGGAAGCAGACCAAAATTATTTTGGTATGTAAGCGGTCTCTAGAAAGGCATTGTAAGTACTCAACTAGCATGAATATCAAAATCAATACAACCTAATGAAGAACATATATCATATTCTTTTGTCATGCGATATCTTTTGATAAAATATGAGGAAAGGAAAGTCACTTTTAATGTTCAATCGTACTAGCCTCGATTTTCAGGTAGACCGAAAACATCTAAATTACATTGATCATATCAATTCACTTAGACTTAGCCATTTAACAATCCAACATATCGAGGGATACACTCATATCTCTCTTTATACGAAATAGATAAATTCTATTTTGATTACATACATTCATATATTATTCACATGGTAACCAATTACAATCTTGATAATCATCCAGTTAAAGAAGTCATTTGATTGTATCAAATTACCATGCTCCTAATATTGAAGTATATGGTAATCTCAAGTCAAAGGACTAATGACATACCTATCATGAGTAACACCTATGATTTAATTCATGTAGTGTTCTCATAGCAGGTAAGTACAGTACCTTGTTCTCATAACAAGTACTTATGATCTCAATTTGTATTAATACATGCATGATCCATCAATCGAGATTCACACTAGCCTTAATTCATTGTAGTTCATAGTATAATGATCGACTACGAACATTTAAGATATTTCAATAAATACTTATGGATCTTAATGTAAGGTAATTGTTCAATCACTTATAATAAAACAATAAATGAAAAACTTAATCTTACCAACTAAAATTATAAGATAAATAATGTTTGTAGATTGACCTAAGGCATATGTCCAAACAGTTAGAGACACGAGATTGGTTAGCGACTTATCACGCACATAGATTATTTCCATAAGGCAGTGTTCTTTTATATTCCAAGTTGTATATTGTTTAATTACATTGAAACATCACATGAGTTACCTCTTACTAAGGCTAGGATAGCTAATAATCAAGAAATAAGAATTCTTGCCAAAACCATTAGTACTGAGGTTAGACTCGATATTAAACTAGAGGGAATTTCAATTGTTCATGAGTTTTGATTATCTAAGATGAAATCTCTAGGTTTGGCGGGCTATATTACAGATTTTTGAAAGATTTTTCTAATATAGCTGCGCGGATCACTAAATTAAATCAAAAAAATGTTAAGTTCATATGATCAAAAGGATGTGATAATGCAATTTATAAATGGAAGAGATGATTAACTTGTGAGTATTGTTTGTTTGAAAGGCCATTGCGATGACTTTATCAGAGGTTTCAGCATGCTAATATGGAGTATATGAAGTTTAAGGAGTTAACACTCGATAGTAATAATCCAAATTGAGCTAAGTCTGCATATCAGAGTTTGAGGTTTTAATAAGTTTTTAGTATTTTATTTTAAAGTGTTTAATGTGTAAAGTTTCCAAAATATATATTTAATTTTGTTTATCGGTCGTTCTAAGGTGAAACGCAGTGCGGGGTTGAACCCAGGGTGGAAAAATATTCAAAATGGAGTATTTACATGTAGTGATCTGATGCCAAAAGATTTACCTCGAGTTATGTGCTGCACAGTGGGTAGAACAGGAGATAGCAAACCAAGTAATGCTCCAGAATAACACATCTAATACCACGTTCTTCAGAGTTGTTCGATGTCCTCGACATACGTGCATTGTTTTCTCGCATGAATTCGGTCATAAAGTGGTGCGATTTCTCTTCATTTCCTATCTGCCACTCTTTTGCTCTACATTGGCCACTAGCTGCCACATTTCATCCTTCTATTTGTCCAGCTCACCTACACAGCGTCATAACAATTCGTTTCTTCTCACTTTAGCTGCCTGTCGATTCGCCTCAGGATCCATGCTCCCACACTCTCCTATTTCTTCGATGACTTTGTGCGATTATCACAATGCACAGCATTCACGTCATGACACATGTTGTTCGACAGCTCTCTCATCCAATTACACGGACACGTGGTAGACCCCAATCTTCAAGCCAAAAATAGCCCTTGGATATTCCTCGGCGCATGTGTTACGAGATCAATTCCAAAAAATTAGCTTCTCTCACCTCTAGAGAATATTTTTTAGTGATTTTTCATATTAAGAATTGGGGTATTCATCTGAGGAGTCAACATTGGAGCCGCCATACACAACTTTTCATATTTGGTGATTGTAAAGACCATGTTCTGCTAAACTAATCTTTGCCTAGGTCAAAGAGGAAACATGTGGGATTTTGATTCATGGCATAAAATTGTGAGATCTATGATTTTTATTTAATTTAATTTATTTTATCCTATTTTATTATTACTGATTTTAAGGATTATGGTTTAGATCTAGGATGTGTATATAACAATTGCATGCTTTTAAGTGGACAATCAGTAGTTAATTGGACCATTTGTATCCATAATTATACTTTTAGACCGATAAAGTGACAAACACTCACCCGTTTGCTGTAAAACCCTTTTGGTTCTTGAATGTGCAATAATTGAATCTAGGTTAAATTGGAAGCGGATGCGATTCAGTTATTTAGGATTAGTATTCCCACGTTCCATATTATTGCAGCTAGTTTGTTAAAACCAATTGGAGGATGTTTAGGGTTATCCATTAATTAGAGAAGTAGTTAGTGATAGATGTCCTAGCTATCGAGATTAGAGGAATTAGGAATTTCTAGCGGACGTTGACTTTTTATAGCTAATCTAGGAAAACTTGAATTAATAACTTTTTGGAAATATTGAAGACAATAATATGCCATTGAATCTTGATTCTTGCTTGCAGAACTATAGAAGTAGGTGTTTTCTCTCATTGATATTATCTTTTGTGAAGTTTTCATCTTTGCTAGTTTAGTTAATTGTTTCCTTGAACTTTCTAAAAACCTCCCATTTTTAGTTAACTTAGAGTAAAACTGAAGTCCTGTAGATTCGACCCCACATTTACCACTGCTACACCCTTGTGGTTTGTAACTTCATTGCGGGTTATATTTGGCACGCACGACACATGATCAAATTTTGGCGTCGTTACCGAAGATTTAATCCTTACTCAGAGTTTAGTTTTCTTTTTTCTTCTTTTATCTTAGTTTTATGCTACCACACCTCACTCATTCAAAATCGAAAAGTTCACTATTACCTTTTGATCCTGAACTAGAGAGAACAATGCATAGGTGGATCAGAGAGACCAAAATCCTTTGAGCATGGCTAAAAATCGCCAAATCACTAAGGGGCATGCAAATCAAGAGCTTCAAGCTCTTTTAGCACAACGACCCCTCTACATAAACTATCTAGATAATGCCAGAGATTTTGAGTTGAGGTCCAGGTTTATTCATCTCCTACCATCCTTCCACGGCTGCGAGAATGAAAACCTCGTTATTTTCTTGAAGGAGTTTTAGACTAACTGCATGTCAATGAAACCCTCCAATACGGATGAGGACATGGTTAAGCTTAGATCTTTTCCTTTTTGCATTAACGACAAAGCCAAGGAATGGCTTTTCTACGTTTCTCCTTGTTGCATTAATTCTTGGAATGAGACGACAAATATGTTTTTAAAAGAATAGTTCCCTAAGGATAGAGGTGCTCGGCCCATCAAGGATATACGCAACATTAAAATGAAGTTGGGTGAATCATTTGCTACATATTGGGACCACAATAAGTGATTAATTGCTAGCAGCCTAAAGTATGGCAAGTATAAGAAGGCCATAGCCCGTTTCTTCTATGGTGGCATGTCACCCATAAAATGACGTATGATTGATAATGCGTATGGGGGTCACATTCGAGATAAAACTCTAGCCCAAAATCTGAACTACTAGACCTTCGTCCTGAGATGTCAATCGTCGCCTACACCCTCTAATAATTCCTCTTCATTTAAGGATATGTTCAAAGCTTTTGTGGCTCAACAAAGCAAATTTATAAGTGAGATGGTCAAATTCAAGGCTACCACTGACAAATCCATCAGTGAAACCCAAACGGTGGTCTAAACTCTTCAAGTTCAAATGGACCAAATGACACATCAAAGTGGACATCTCAAGGATAAGGGGAAGTTGCCTTCGCAACCTTACGCGAATCTTAACATGAGTGCTAATGCAATTACACTCTGAAGTGGAAAAGAACAAGCAAATAAGGAAGAACACAAGTGAGTAGTGACTCCATCTATCCTTAAACATATGGTGACTAATAAAAAAGAAGCATCGCCCACAGTCAAGGTCGAACCTCATTTTCCATAGCGACTCATCCTAGATAAGAAAAATAAGGAAGATAAAGAAATTCTCGAGACCTTTCGGCGAATGGAAATCAATATTCCAATCCTCGATGCTCTGAAGCAAGTCCCTAGGTATGTAAGGTTTCTTAAGAAATAATGACTAACGAAAACAAATTAAAAGGCAACGAAAAATTCTAAATGGGAGAAATCGTCATGGCTATCCTACAGAAGAAGTTGCCTCCTAAATGTAAGGATTCTGAGATATTCTCAATGACTTATGTTATAGGTGATGTAAGCATTCAGATGGCTATGTGCGACCTTGGCGCTTCAATTTTTGTTATGCCATTGTCTATTTATGAGACATTAAATGTAAGCCGATTAGAGGAGACTGGTATTGTCATTTAGTTGTCAAAACCGTTAGTGTTCTCGAGGACGTTCTAGTCTGAGTGAACAAATTTTTGTTTCCTACTGACTTCTACGTAGTAGATACGAATGAGAAACCATTCCCCAATGCTTCGGCAATGCTCCTTAGACGTTCATTCTTAAAACAACAAAGGCAAAAATAGATGTTGATGATGGATCTCTTACTATGAAGTTTGATGGTGAAGTCATCAAATTTAACATCTATAATGCGATGTTATATGCTAGTGACATGTCTTC
Source organism: Stephania yunnanensis (assembly GCA_039657365.1). Lineage (NCBI taxonomy): Eukaryota > Viridiplantae > Streptophyta > Magnoliopsida > Ranunculales > Menispermaceae > Stephania > Stephania yunnanensis. The sequence continues at coordinate 34,592,587 of CM077590.1, read as the reverse complement.
TGTGGTATGTTTCGTAGACTCTGTGGGTCCATTCATTGAGCAGACCTGGCTTACAAGTGGCGATAATGAAGTTAAAGTAGTGTTAGAGAATCATTTCCACGCTATTTCCCTCAATACTGATGTCGATGATGTTGTTTTAAAGTTGGATTCATTCCAACACCTGCCCCAAATGTATGTTATTTAGATTTTTTTACTACCGGCTTCGAACTTTCTCCTTCCTTGGTTAAAGCTCCCACACTTGAGGTAAAGACATTACTTGAGCACCTAAAGTATATGTTTTTGGGTGAGAATGACACACTCCCTATGATAATCTCAGCTAAACTTATGCATTTGAAGGAAGAGAGACTCATGCGAGTTCTTCAAGAGTCTAAACAGGCTATTAGTTGGACCGTAGCAGATATCGAAGGTTTGACCCTTCCACTTGCATGCATTATATATATATATATAAGAAAAAGCCAGAGGAGGCCCAATCCACCAATGATGGATGTTTTGAAGAAGGAGATGCTGAAGTTCCTTAATGCTGGCATGATTTACCTTATCTTTGATAGTAAATAGGTAAGTCTTATCCAGGTGGTTCCTAAGAAAAATGAGTCATGTAGTCACCAATTTACATGGTGAGTTGGTTCTGACCTACATTCAAAATGGATGGCGGGTATGCATTGATTACATGAAGTTAAACGGTTCCACCAGCAAGGATCACTTCCCTCTTCCATTCATTGATCAGATGCTGGAAAGACCAGCCGGTCCTTCTCATTACTGTTGTCTTGACGGTTATTCTAGTTTTCACCAGGCGAAAACGACCTTTACTTGTTCGTTTGGCACTTTTGCCTATAAGCACATGCACTTTAGGTTATGCAATGCACCTGCCACCTTTTAAAGTTGCATGGTGAGCATTTTTTTAGATTTTTTTTAGCATTTCATTGAGGTCTTCATGGATGACTTTACTGTTTATGGTGACTCATTTGATAGTTGTCTCATCATTCAGACAAAGGTACTCAGCAGGTGTATCGAGAAAAAAACTGGTTCTGAACTATGAAAAGTGTCATTTTAAGGTGGAAAGGTCTTATTTTTGGACATATTATCTCAGTCTGGGGCGTAGAGGTAGACCAAGCCAAAATTGATGTTATCAAGAAACTTTCCTACCCCTGAACGTGCGGGACATTAGATCTTTCCTTGGACACGCCGATTTTTATCGTCATTTAATCAAGGACTTTTCGAAGATCGCATAACCGTAATTCCATCTACTCCAAAAAGAAGTAACTTTTGAGTTTGATAAGGCATGTAAGAATGCATTTGATGCACTTAAAGACTCACTTACTAGCACACCAGTGATTCAGGCCTGTAATTGGGAGCTTCAATTTGACACTATGTGTAATGCTAGTAATCATGCAGTTGGTGCAGTCTTAGGATAGAGAGTCAAGAGAGCTTCCCATGTTATTTACTATGCTTCTCATACTCTAGACGCGTCTCAAATGAACTACACCACTACTGAGAAGGAGCTCCTTGTTGCTATGTTCGCACTTGAGAAGTTTTGTCCTTATCTTTTGGGAACCAAGGTTATTATTTATTCTGATTACACAACCTTGAAGTACCTGATGAGTAAAAATGATGCCAAACATAGGCTCATTAGATGGATACTCCTACTATAAGAGTTTGACATCACAACTGAAGATAAAAGTGGTGTAGAGAATCTAGTCGTAGACTATCTCGGTAGGATTGAGAGCGGTGAGTGTCCACCCCTCTTACGGATGATTTCCCTGACGAGTACATTTATGTTGTTAAGGAAGATCTCCCCTAGTATGGCGACTTGGCGAACTATAACACATCGGGCGAGTTATCTCCTCATATTTTGAATGCTCGGAAGAATAAAGTAAGGAGCAATGCTAAGTACTATGTATGGTATGACCTATACTTAGGGAAATTTTCTTTGACCAGGTTATTAGGCGTTGTGTTCCTCAGACTGAGAGTCACTCCATATTGGCTTTTTGTCATACTTATGCCTGCGCTGGCCACTTCATTCCCCGTAGGACAGCTAGGAAAGTTTTTAAGAGTGGGTTTTATTAGCCCAATATTTTTCATGATTCATACATGTTTACCAAGACTTGTCCTAACTATTAGAAAACCAGTAGACTTGGTCATCGGGACCAAATTCCATTTACCTTGTTTCATATTTGTGAGATATTTGATGTATGGGGTATAGATTTTATAGGACTATTTCTAGTGTCATTTGGTAATGTTTACATACTCTTGGTAGTGGATTACATGTCTAAGTGGGTGGAAGCTAATGCTACACGCACTAACGAATCTTAAGTGGTATGTGAATTCCTTAAATCTAGGATTTTAACAACATTTGGTACCCTACGTTCCCTGGTCAGTGATAGAGGAACTCACTTTTGCAACCGTATGGTTGAAAGTCTTCTAAGGAGGTACAATGTAACTCATAGAACATCTACAGCGTATCATCCCTAAACAAGTGGCCAAGTAGAGGGCTCTAATAGGGAGATCAAACTCATCTTAGAAAATATGGTGAATCTTACTCGTAAAGATTGGAGTACACATCTTGATGATGCAGTTTGGGCTTACCAAACGACGTTTAAAATGCCAATTGGAATGTCCCCGTATCACATTGTGTTTGGTAAAGCTTGCCACAAAACAATCGAGCTTGGAAATAAATCCTATTGGGCTGTGAAATAGCTTAATATGAAGGTCGATGAAGCAGGAAAAGAGAAGAAAGCTCACTTTCCAAGAATTGGAGGTAATCAGGAACGATGCGTACGAAAATGAGCAGATTTACAAAGAAAAAAGGAAAGCGTTCCATAATCACAATCTCTCTAGGAAATCTTTTCATGGTTTTCAGAAAGTGCTTTTAATTTAATCACATCTTAAAATTTTTACAGGTAAGCTGCGATCGAGGTGTAAAAGAACATTTGTTGTGATTGCAGTGTTTCATCACTGTGTAATGGAGATTCAGAATTTGGAGAATGGTAATGCTTTTAAAGTGAATGACCAAAGATTGAAGATCTTCTATGAAGACTTCCTGAGCCATAATGTAGAGGACGTCTCACTTGCAACCCAGTCTACACTGATTGACAGACTCAGACCAAGTCGAGCCAACGACTTTAACCAAAAGTGATACAAGGAGGCAGCCAAAATCTTGATAAATATTATTTTGTTTATTCATTTTAATATTTTTTATCATTATTCATGAACTCGTATCATTTCCTTCTTCTTATATCTATCGTGTTCTTTCACCTTCTTCATTATTTTTTATGTGTGTATCTCTTGACTTGTTTTGAATCTTAGGGACAAGGTTCGAAATAAATTTGGGGGTATTTTAAGGATTGTGGATTGTGTAGGATGGGTTTTCTTGCGAAATGCCGTAGGTATGATGTTTAATTTTTTTGAAATGATGCAGTTATCGGATGGTAATGGTGGTGTTATTCTCATTCTCATATCTTTCCATTCAATTTTTCTTATCATTGATACTTTTATCCTCCATTTCATTAGGATATAATACTTTTTCATGAATGCATTTAGTATAGTTTTTTTTTAATTATTAGTAGTAGGCATGTGTCTATCTATGTTTTTTCTTGCATTTAGACCTTGCGTAGTGTCATATGTCGCATTTTGAGTCACCCGAGACTTTGTTTCATGCCTTGTTTTTAGACGAGTACACTTTAGTTGCCTTTTTGACTTAAAACTAAAAGAAAACTAGGAGAAACACTTAATCGAGTCCGTAGTTTAGCATTTTTATGATTTCATGATTAGGGACTTAGTTGAAGGTTTGGTTTTATGTTAGATACCAAAGGGAGTTGACAATCAAACTTGTGCAAGTGTTAATATTATAACCTATATTAGGGGACTTGCTTGATCATAATGGATGTGAGAAAGGCTAATAAGAATTTTTTCCAAAAAATAGAGTGTCCCACAAGTTCTCATAGGAAATGGAGCAGGGAATCTTGTGGTGGAAAATGTGAGAAAAGTGGTCCACAGGAAATGTAGCAAGGATTGTATTACTTGAAAGAAAAATTGTGAAAAAATTGAGAAAATAAGACAAATAAAAGCGAAAGTTATGAAAACTCCTCAAGTAAAAGATTTAGCTCGAGTGCTTTCGCTTGAAGAAGGGAGATTTTAAACTTGCTTGCTTGAATGTATAGACCAAGAAAACTCATGAGTAGTTGATGGCTTTTGTCTTGATCGAATCTACGTCTTTAAAGTGTGATCTTAATTGTGTTTGGGTTGCAAGTCTTGACATATCATAACTCTGAAATTTTTTAAGTCTCTTGTTGATTTAGTGGCTATGTAAACCAAAGGGACTCCATGAGTTTTGAATCAAGTATATGTTTAGTTTAGTTTGTGTTGTCATTTACACCTTCATTTGGGACGTGCAAATTCTTAAGTTTGGAGGTATTTGATAAGTTAGTTTTTATGGGTTTATAGTAGTTTATTTTAATGTGTTTAGTGTGAAAAGTCTCCAAATTATATTTTTAATTATATTTATTGGTCGTTTTCAGGTGAAACTGAGTGCGCAGTTGAATTCAGGGCAGAATATACTCAAAATGAAGTATTTACATACAGTGATCAGATGCCAAACGATTTGCCTCATGTTACGTGCTGTGTAGTGGGAGAATAGGAGATAGTAGACCATGTAACACCCCAGAGTACCATGCTTAAGACACATGTTCTTTAGAGTTGTTAGATGTCCTCGAGATGCGTGCATTATTCTCTCCCATGAATTCGGTCACAAAGCCATGTTATTTCTCTTCACTTCCTGTCCGTCATGCGTCCACTTTCCATTGGCCAGCAGCTGCCACGTGTCTTCCTTCCATTTGTCCAGCTCACCTACACAGCGTCATAAAAAATGGTCTACTAAGACACCAAGTGTGATAAGGGAGAGGTGGCATGAATATGCACTCTCAAGGACACTTGTAGGCACGTCTGATGAGTTTATTGGTGAATAATACACGATATATATTTATAAGTTTTTAAATACATAAATATATATTGGAAAATAAAAGAATATTGAAAATATATAGATTATCAGATCATTTTGAACGAAGCGTATATATAAGATGTGTCAATGTTGGTGTCACATTAAGTTGTGTCACTTTAACGCATTGACCACGTGATCGATCTCGAGATAGCACGACACGTATCTCAAGAAAAATCCATAGATAAGAATAAAACATTCATTTTTATACGTCAGATCAAAAACTCGAGAGGTTCGAAAGGGTTCGGTCAATTTCCAATCGAAGGGAGGTCATTTTGGGAGCCGAATTCAATTAAGTTGAGGAGCTTAATTGATCACACAGCTCGTGAGCGTCATATAGGTATGAATTGTTCTTGTGTTTATCAAAGTTTAATTTGGTATAATTATTGCTTTTTATTGACAAATTATAATCCTTTACCTTACTAGAGGTTGTTTTCAATAAGTTTTGATGGAATTGTGACTGTTCATAGGTGATTTGGATTGAATTGGATGAGCAGAAATGGGTTGCTATTGTAGGTCTGGTTCGCATAGCGTTTGGCACTAGCCATAGCGCGCTATCTGTACTAGGGAGGATGAACTTATATAGGTAGCACGTTATCCATGTCAGGTCGTGCACTACCAAATCCGTGAAACCAGCAAATGAGCTATGTTTTCTGAATAAATTTCGGGGACATAGGGATTAGTCTAGGGTTCTAAAAGTAGTATAATGAACTTAAATTGATCCCAAATGATTGGTGATAGGTTGAGTAACATCGAGAAAATGTGAGATGATCAGAAAGTTAGGAAATTTGGACGGACACTTAACTTGAGGTAAGTATGGATTCGCTTATTTATCAATATTGCCTAGCTATTTAGTATATATGGATCATGTTGTTGTTGGAATGGACTGGGGTATTATATTCACTAATGTGGTTTTCACTAAATAGAAAATGGTTTGTAATGTGACCATGCTACAACTCCTAGTTTGGAGAATAGGTGTAAAGGAGATATGTTCCCTTCCTGGCCTATATATAACTCCTGCTCAGTTTGAAAGGTTGTATGGATTACATACACACAAGGGGCTTAAGATAGAACCATTGGGCATTAATGGATGGGCTAGAGAGCACATGAACGAAATGTGTTGGTCTAGTAATCGCATTAATGGTATCGGTAGGTAATCGACCCTAGTTTTATATATACAAAATGGGGATCACAGTGTACTAATCTAAGACATTTGTTTTACATCTGTTTATGTATTTATTTATATGATTTCCATATTCTTATTAGATATCATCTGTACATGTTGTTATTGCATGATATTCTTGATTATTGTATGGAATGTTGATGCTTATTGTGATTCCGTACTTACTGAGCAAGTTAGAGTGCTCACCCCAATTAACATTATACGTAGATCTAACAAACGTTATAACTGTAGGATGGAGAAGTTATAAGAGTCTTGAACTTCTCTTGAATGTAATGATTTCCTCTAGTCTTATATATTTGAATTGAATTACAAATTTCTAATGTCACATGGGATAGGTTATTTATATAACCGAGGTTTACTCCGGTTTTGTTTTAATAATGTATATCATATTTTGATTATTGAAAAGGTTTTAAATTTTCGCTGCGTATATTGATTGTTTTATTTCGATAGTCGATACATAGTAGTGCTTATCAAGTGAAGAGGTAAGGTTGCAGGCTCTAGTTAAGTATGGTAAGGGTAATCTGGGCTTAATTAGGGTTTCATGCCGAGTATTGCCCTAATCAGGTTAGGGGATGCTACAATTTGGTATAAGATCCATAGGATTTAAAGCATTGGTTAGCCATGGTTTATAAATCTCAGAATAATGATTTATTAGAATTAAGGAATACCTCTGATATAAAAAAGTTGAGAGTATTAGGTTTAAAGCCTATTATAACCTTTATGGTAGGGACAAGGTTTAAGAGCTTTGATATATTGAATAACTCTAATACAATGGGGTGCTAAAGTTTATGGTTTATCACTTTTAGAGACAAAGTGGTAACACTGATATAGTTGGGTATCGTAGATAATGCTCTGACCCTAAATTCACTTGCGATTGGTGTTCGAAGTTAATGTCAGTCTATTTTGAAGTTTAAAGTATTCTGATTTCCTGAATAATGAAACCTAAGTTTATTGACTCGGAGATTGGTCTCAAGTTATGAAGAATCTTACGGTTCAATAAATGATTTTCGTCATAATTTTATGGGTAACTAAAAGATAAATTTGTTGTTTATACTATGTCTACGTGATAGATATGATAGTATCTTTTTCCTGAGCGGTAATGAGACGGCTGAAGTCCATCTATTTCTCATAATATAAGAAAGTGTTGGATGTAAGAGCTCTGGAGAGTCTTAACCTCTGGTAGATAAGAAGGAAAGACATAAGAAAACTTATAAAGACGAAATAAAACTTTTCTCCAAGTAACTACTTCAATGGTCTTTATTCTCACTGGTATTATTAGATAAATAATAGTTAGTGAAGAAGTATCTATTGGATCAAGACCTTGAGGTGTGTAATTGGCGAATGGAAATTATGAAATCATGAAGTATTGAATGACTTTCAGGATAAAACTCAAAGGTGGCGGGCCACTTTGAGAGATGATTTAATGCTATTATTAAGACTAGTATGGAAGTAATGAAAGTCATTCAGTAAACAAATTAGTAGTAAATAATATAAGCCTAATGGAAGTTAGGAAACCATTAAGGCAGTTACACTTCATAAGTTGAAATGAAGTTGAGAGTCCAGTTATGGTGTGAATCCATATTTGAATAATAAGTGGTTTATCAGATAATAAAAGAAGATTAAATTCAGAATATAGCATAGAGTTGACAAGATATCCTAGTCTGATCTATTAGAATAGTGTAGTTTAAATTGGGGAGAATGACTAGTTAATGAATCTAAGGATTAGAGGAACCCAAGGATTAACATGTAATAGTCAGAATGAGTATTCATTACTCAGAATTGACAACTCATTCTGAAAATAAGTGGAATCAATTGTTATTTAGAGATAGTTGAAATCTAATTTTCAAAGTGAAATGATTAGAGCTAATGATATATGTATATATATATATATATATCTTTATAAGATGATTGTAGGCGAGTGCTGGATCATTGTAAGTGGATGGTGGAAAAAATAACACCTTACTAGAACTCATGCTATTTTCATAAATTAAAGGTGTTAAGTGAAGGAAAACCCTATCATAATGAAGTTGTTATTGTTTAATCAATAAAAACATAAAATCTTTGAAGATTTAGAGAATGCACGAGCAATTACCGTACAAAATTGTAAATTGATAATGGTAAATTGGTTTAGACTAGATTTTTGCAAATGCTAGTACTAAGTTTCAAAGGTTAATAAATGGTAAGAATGTTGAATATTAACAATAAATCAAGGGATTTGACTATAATTGAGACAATATGAGGTTGTCCTATATTCAGTACAAAGGTAAAAATGAGTGAACTTGAGTTAACTAAATAAAGTGAAAGGGGAAAGTAAGCTTGGAATAATTGGATATTACAATGATTGATACAAGGATCTAGGGTGTCGTTGTGTGGTTTATTCAATTAACTCAAGTATGTGATGGTTATAAGTTGAAATCGAATACAAGGGTACCTTGGGAGAAAGTGGAAGTATAGTTGGACTACAAGGTCTTCTTGACAAAACTTAAATTTTGAAAGAAATTAAAGGTTTATCCTAAAACTTTGATTTCACTAAGAAGGTGAGGGTGACATAAGAAAGCAATATTATAGCTATTACATCAACATATATAGTTCTAGAATTGAGAGAAGAACTATTAGAGATTGATAATCTCGAGAAAACTATTTGGTAGTTATACCTAATACAACAAGGCATCATTTGTAAATTAAAGAGAAAAGGTTGTTGAGGATCTTTTAATTATTTTTTAAGATTAATTAGAATCTTAAAGGAATCATTAAAAGACAACCAGGAAAATATAACACCAATGCATTGGTGTAGTGTCCAATTAGTGAATTTCAAACTATGGATGTTTGAAAAGTAAGTCAAGGATGACTACTAATCGTTTATGTTGGGAAAGATGATCTCTTATGAAAACATTAAGCTTGTAAGTAAAGTTCTTAAAACTTGAAACAAAAAGCGAGGCAAGCGGAAACTGAATAATATTATAACCTGGACTGTTATATTATTCTTCCCATATATGAATAACAGCTCATGCTCATAAATAAATGATGAATTAACCTAAGTTGTAGTGACAAAAAACGTTATTTATGATGTAATTATAAAACTGACATAGCTTAAACAAAATTTCTTGCCAGTATTGTGGTTTACATTCTTGTGGAAAAGTAAGCAAAATATAATATGTCTAGAAGGGTTGAGAGTTGTGAAAAACCGGTATTGTTATTTCGGTAAGGAACCAAAAATCTGCTTTTCTGGCGGAAGAGATGTAAAATAGCTGGGAGGGACCTTTCTTAATTTTAATACAATATATTTGAAGTTAACCATGGTTTCCAAAGAATATAGTTTCCGAGCTTATGACTTGGAAAGTATGAATTACATAAAGAAATATTTACTTTGTGAGTTCTCTGGTGTGAATTTTAGCAGGCTATAAATGAGGTAAATGTATTTACCTAAAAAATTTGTATGTTTTAATTCATCGTTAAATGGTAGGACGAGAAGTAATGATACAAATTAGTTAGAGCCTAATTAATATAGAACTACACAGAAAGGCATTATCAGACTATAAGTATACAATTACATTTATGGTATATGGAGAAATATAGCTATTGATAGAGCTTCACAGTTTAGACTTCAAGAGGAAATAACGGTGATGATGCTTTGTGTAAGTTTATTTGATATGTCATCAACTGAGAAAGTTAATGTTGGAGCAACTAATCTGATCTTTCTGAATTAGAGAGAATTATGTGGTGATTGGTTGTCAGAAAGCTAATCAGGATTACATTGAGCGTTAGAGGTTAACGACTAGTGTAGATTATCCTAATTAGTCAATTTTTGATAATGGTGTGTTACAATTTAGAGATAGGTTATGGATTCCAGTTCAGGATCAGGTGAGTCAGGAAGTGCTATGGATATCTCATAAATCTCTTTACTGCATTCATCTTGATAGAAGTAAGGAATATCATGAAATGAGGCACCTTTATTTATTGTTAATCTCGGTTTAAAAATATGATACTGTAGAGATAATAAAGAGATATAAAATATGCTAGCAAATTGGGGTTGAGCACAGAAACCCAAAGGTTCATTATATTCGCTGCCTACTCCTTAATAGTAATGGGAACATAGATTGGTAGACTACGTTTCCAGTTTATCTATGAGTTCGCGTAACCACTATACAATAAGAATTGATGTTAACAGGTTGACGGAGTCTGCACATTTCTTGCCAGTTTCTACGTAAAATCCTTTTGACCGATTTTATAAGTTATACATACATGAGGATTTAGATTTTTGGGTGCTTCGGTGTGGACTATTTCGGATAGAGATCGAAGATTCACGTCTAGAGGATGGAGTGACTTGCTGCGACAGTTGGAGAACGGATCTGAACCTCAGTATGGTATACTACCGGTAGACCAATGGGTAACTAGAGTAATTGATTTTAATACTAGAGGATATACTTTAAGCTTGTGTCTTAAAGTTTGATAATAACTGGAAGAGATACATTTGTCTATGTGAGTTTGTTTGTGAAAACAACTATAAAGCTTGTATTGGAATACTCATTTGAAACTTTGCATGATCAACCATGTCATTCACTGGAGTGTCTGGACAGGGGTTAAGATGCAAGTTTGTTAGAGTCAGAATTAATTTAGAGCTACATAAAGGAAATGTAGCAGATACGCCAGTGTTTAAATACAACATAACAAAAGAGATATGTCGATAAATATTGTAGGTGATTGGAGTTTTCAAAGGACAAATATTTTATGTTGAAAGTCTCACCTATGAAATGAGTCGTATAAATTTAGATTGTGAGGTAAAATAACTTCAAGGTTTATTAAGTCATTCAAAGTACAGTAACATATTAATCCTAGTACTTACAAGTTAAAGTTGCCTCCTCATCTAGTTGGAGTTCAAAATTTCTTCCACGTGTCAATGTTATGTAAAAATGGCGACTTAAGTCATTCTAAGGATTGGTTGGAATGAATGTGATCTTTGGGAAGACTTATCTTACGAAAAGCAGTCAAGTGGATTACTTGATCATATGATGAAAAAACTGAGTACCAAAGAGATTCTTTTAGTTATAGTGAAATGGGGATTTCACAAAAATGAGGAACTAACCTGAGAGCGGAAGTATGAAAAATAGTTTCCATTTCTCTTCGAAACTGCAGGTAATTTCATATTAGTTTAATTTTGAGGAAGAAATTGCTTTAAATTGGTGAGACTGCAATGACTCGTTACCTTAAGGTGGTGATTAATACTAATCCAAATCCTAATTAACCCGAGTTAGGCTTGTGATTAAGTTCGATGTACCTCGATTAGCATATGCATGTGTTTGCATGATGTATGGTGTTTGTATGGATTGTTAATTAAATTTGAATATAGGTTGTTGTATAATAAGAAAATTTTACACAAGCCTATAAAGAGAAAAATACCCAATAAACAATGGTTTACCGAGACACCAAGTGTGACAAGGGAGTCATAGCATGAATGTGCACACTCAACGACAATTATAGGCACGTCCGTTGAGTTTATTGGTGAATAATACACGATATATATTTATATGTTTTTAAATATATAAATATATATTGAAAAATAAAAGAATATTGAAAATATATGGATTATCACATCGTCTCGAACAAAGCGAAGTATAAGATGTGTCAAAGTTGGTGTCACTTTAATGCACGAACGATCTCAAGATAGCGCGACACATATCTCGAGAAAAATCAATATCTAAAAACAAAACATTCATTTTTATCTTTTCAGATAAAAAATTTGAGAAGTTCTAGAGGTTTCGGTCAATTCCGGATCGAAGGAAGGTCGTCCGAGAGCCAAATTCGATCAAGTTGATGAGCTTAATCAATTACACAGCTCGTGAGCATCATATAGGCATGAATGTTTCTTGTGTTTATGAAAGTTCAATTTGATGTTGATGCTAGGAATTCAGTAATTCTTGTTGTTTGTTGATCAATTATAGTCCCTCACCTCAGTAGAGTTGTTTTCGATCTCTTTAGATGGATTTGTGACTGTTTGGAGGTGATTTGGATTGAATTAAACGAGCAAAACTGGGTTGTTGTTGCAAACCTGGTGCACATATCGCTCTTGGCATTGGCTATAGCACGCTATGTGTACTAGGGAGGATGAACTGACATGGGTAGCGCGCTATCCATATCAAGTAGAGCGCTACCAGATCTTTGAAACCAGCAAATGTGCAGTGTTTTGTGAATAACTTCTGGGGATCTTAGGGACTAGTCTAGGGGTTCTAAATGTAGTATAATAAACCTAAATTGATTCTAAATGATTGATGATAGGTTGAGGAACATCGAAAAAGTGTGAGATGACCAAAAATTTAGGAAATTTGGATGGAAACTTAACCCAAAGTAAGTATGGAATTGCTTATTTATCAACATTGCAGGGCTATTTAATATATATATATATATATAGCTCATGTAGTTGTTGGAATGGACTGGGGATTATGTAGTTCGTGGTGGTTTTCAATAAATGGAAAATAGTGTGTAATGTGACCTAGCTACGACTCTTGGTTTAGAGAATAAGTTTATAGGAGATGGGTTCCCTTCCTGGCCTATATGTAACTCCTGCTCAATTCGATAAGTTGTACAGATTACATAGACACTAGGGGGTTTAGGATAGAGCCATTCGGCTGTAGTGGATGGGCTAGAGAGCACATGAGCATAATGTGTTGGTCTAGCAATTGTTTTAATGGTGTCGGTAAGTAATCGACCCTAGTTTTATAAATAAAAAATGGCATTACAGGGTACTAATCCAAGGCATTTGCTTTACATCCGTTTATGTATTGATTTATATGATTTCCATATTCTTGTTAGATATCATTAATGCATGTTGTTATTACATGATATTCTTGATTATTAAATTGAATGTTGATGCTAAGTGTGAATCCCCACTTACAAAGCAAGTAGAAGGGCTCACCCCTGTTAACATTACATGTAGATTCAACAAGCGCTACAACTTCAGGATGGAGAAGTTATAGGACTCTTGAACTTATTTTCGATGTAATGATTTCTTTTGGTCTTATATATTTATATTGAATTACAGATTTGTAATGCCACATGGGATGGGTGATTTATATAACCGAGGATTATTCCGATTTTGTTTTGATACTGTATATCATATTTTGGTTATAGAAAAGATTTTAAATTTTTGTTGCATATATTAATTGTTTTATTTCGATATTCAATATAAAATAGTGCTTATCGTTTGAAGAGGTAAGGGTGCTGGCTCTAGTAAAGTCTGGTATGGGTAATCTGGGCTTAATTAGGGTTTCAGGTCGAGTATTGCCCTAATCAATTTAGGGGATGCTACAGCTTGGTATTAGAGCCATTAGTTTTAAAGCCTTGGTTAGCCACAGTTTATAAATCTCGAAATAATGATTTATTAGAATCAAGGAACATCTCTGATATAGAAAAGGTTCAGAGTACTAGGTTTAAAGCCTGTTATAACGTTGATGGGACAAGGTTTAAGAGCTTTGTTACATTGAATAGGTCAAAGGCAAGTACGAGGTCGAACCCATAGATCCTCGGCAACAGGGCCAAAAATTGTCTTGATTTCACTGACTATAATTGATTAGTATTAAGGCAAGTACGAGGTCGAACCTACAGAGATTGGGATGTTCTTTTTTAGGTTGTAGGAAAAATGGGGATTTTGGAAAAGAAAAACTAAACTATGCTAGGAAATCAAATGCAGGCAAAATAAAGTACTTAAAAACTAAAATCAATAACTAAAAGACTTTAAACCAAGGCGTGAATTGACATTCTAGGGAACGAATTCAATCAATGGTTTATTGAGTTTTTGTCCTAGTATAACGCTCAAAGATAGGCTTATAGCGACTCTTGTCACTGCATTCTCGTTATGTCAGTGGAATGAACGTGCGATACAACCACATATTAACTAGACTTACAAAGCCAACGGATATGCTGTAGGTTTTCAACAAACTAGCGGTATTGATGAACTTTGATAGCACATATTATGAATGAGAACTAGTGTCAATAGATAAGGTCCCACTTGCCACCTAACGTGGGGAAATTTCAAAACGTTGTCGTTCATCTCATATCCTAACAACATATAGGCACATTGTTTGCCAACAGATAAGGTCCCACTTGCCACCTAACGTGATCCCCCTTACTGAACGGCGGTAGGATCACTGGCTATAGTTTCTAATCGTAATCGCCATGCGCGTGCTTTTTCACAACAAAAAGGGAAACATAAGGCTTAAAACCATAATTAAAATCCTCGTAATAGTGACACAATAAAAACACTAAAAACAAACAAACAAATAATTGAAATGCATAAACCTCTCGAATCCTATAAATCCTTAGAACTAAAAAATTTTGGCCTAAATTATTGAACTTAGACACTCATTATCATAAAGACAACTCTAGATTTTTTTCAATCAATAAATGAGTATGTAAAATGTGAAATCGAAATAAAATCTTCCAAAAATCGAATGGTTGAATCTTGACAAGACGTTTCTACACAAGAATTCAAAAGTAAAACATATTACAAAAGTCTTCCTCTGTAGAGTTTTATATATTTTTTTGTTGTTTTGGGGTATCCTATTTATGGTAGAACTATGATAGAACAGGATCTTAACAAATATCTTAAGAAGTGACCGAATTAGAAACTAACATTATCCGGATATTTCTAGCGCCATACGTTCACATGGCCACATTAGTGAGAGAGAGCTGCAACATCGCTACAACATTCTGTTTGTTCCTAATTATGTTTGGAGTCGAAGCTAGTGTCGTACGTATAAATGAAATCAATATGAAGGTGTTAAGGTTTTCTCGAGAAGCGAGTTTCATCTTTTTCCTGTCTCGTAGGGCCTTTTTGACAACATTTTTAGTGAACTTTTTTCAATCCAGCCAAGTTTCATCCAGTGATTCCTTAGCGATTTAGCTTTGTATTGAGATCACTACCACGGTGCTAGGCCTATTTTTAGCTTTTTATTGAATTTATATGGAAATCACTCCTTTTATATAAAAACCTATTTTTGACTTAAAAACGTAAAATAATAATTTAACTGCATAAATGAGGATAAAAGTCATGAAATTAGTGGTAAAATCACCCTAAAATATAGTACAAAAAATGAATTGTCAACAAAACTCATCAACTACAACACCAATTTCCTTCTTAGATAAAAACACCATGATTAGAGACCCCAATTACATTAATTCGACATAAAAAAGGAAAATCTTAGTGACTTATGGTTGTAGATCAATCATAGCATTTGGATGATTCTAAATTAAGCTTCAAAAACCCTTAATGATCTGCTTTTGAGAAATTCTAGCGGGCCAAATCACTCAAGACCCCTTTTTCTCTGTTTGTTTTTTGCATGGTTTAAGAGAAAAACAACTTGTATATGGTTTCTTCTTTGATCTTGGCCATTCATTTCATGGTAAATCAATGGCTACCATTCACTCCATCATTTTTCACTAACTCTCTCTCATTCCACAATCAAGAATACTTGATCTATAAGGATTCCATTCTCTTATAAATCTCGAGGAAATCAAGTGGTTCATTCTTTCTAATAAAACTTAGGCTTTTATTCAATTCACACCCCAACCATTGGCTAAGTAAGTAATTAAGTTAGTCTCATTAATATCTAATGTCAAATTAAATACTAACCACATCACTATCTACCACGGTCTCATGCTTGTACGTATCTCGATTCATGTCTTTGCAAGCGTGCCAAATTAATGAAAATATGGGTATATCATACACACGTACATCACACTAGTCATTCAATACACAAGAATAATATATTTCTCGGTCTATGAGCCAAGTTTTTAGATTATGCACTCGTTATCAGGCCACGTCACGGGTCTCTGACCTTGATTAGGGACTAATTTGCTATAAGTAAATTTTTCAGCAGTTACATTCTAGAACTCTTTGCTCAAAAGTTGGCCGAATTATGAAATCCCTTTGAAGCGTATTTGAGCAAATACTATTAATTTAGCTGAAACAAAGCATAGGGCATGATCATAACTTGAATGTTTTGATTTTTTATCTTGTTTAGCATCAAAATATGTCCTCGAAATTCCAAAACTCCACCGCCTAAAAGGTAGCTAAATTATGAACTTGGCCTTCAGGTTTATTTTAGCAAACATTATGAATTTGACCAAAAAAGATCATAGGGCATGATCAAAACTTTACGGTATTAATTTTTAGCTCGTTTCGTGTCAAACTTTGCTCTCCAAATTCTAAAACTTAATCGTCGGAAAGTTACCTAAATTCAAAAATTTCTCTTAAGGCTTATATTATAAAATATAATGAATTTGATCAAAAAGTAATGTAGTGCATGAGCAAAAGTAGATAATAATGATGTTTAGCACCTTTCGCACCAAACTATATCCTCGAGATTCTCAAACTTCACTTCCTAAAAGTTAGCAAAACTTAAAAAATGCCCTTAAGGCTTATTTAAGCAAATACAACAAATTTAGCTCAAATGAAGCGTAGGGTATGATCATAACTTGAGGATAGTGATTTTTATCCCATTTTACATCAAAAAATATCCTTGGCATTCCAAAACTCCACTGCTCGAAAGATAGCTAAATCTTGAATGTGCCCTCAAGGTTTATTTAGCACATACAACGACTGTGGCTGAAAAACATCATAGGGTGACATGTATAGAGCGTGTACAATAAATTTCCCACGATTATTATTCTACCATTAGCTTTTGTAGTCTAGGTAAGTGGAAATTGTCTCCACAGGGATTTCACAAATTCATTAAGAAAAGAAATTTTATTATTTTTATTTTTAATTTTATTTAATAAAAATGATATTTTAAATTAATACTTTTTAAATAAGAAAACAACTTAACTAACTAAACTTACTTAACAACAATTCAATTCGGTGGAAATCAATATAAAATAAACATCTAAACAAACCTCCTAAACAATGATCTTTAATCCATTTTGCATCTAATCATGTTACTTCAATCACATAGTCATGAGCATATTTATAAAGTATCATAGACCATTAATAGTAATCATAAGTAAGTAAACTGCCTTTAGCTAGCCATTTGTTCTCCTTATACCAGTGGAAAAGCCACGTTATAATTTTTTTTTGCCAACACCTTTAAATACACAAAGACATAAACTTCATGCAATATAATCGGATTACACTTTGTGAAAACGTCGAACTGCTAAATCTAACATCTTTAGAAAGCCATTTTAACGTTAGATTTATATCTCAAAATTCACCTAGGACATATAAATGGTATTACTTTTCAAACAATCATATTTATTACTTTAAATTAGATAATGAAACTAAACATCACAAAACACATTGGCCACTATGCACATAACGCTTAGATTCGTGATTGCAACAACCTATTAAAATCAGTGAATTAACTAGGGTTGGTCAGCTGTGAGTACTATCACATGCCTTTTTCCAATATATAAGGATGGAGTTGTGCTATACTTCTCTATTGAAGGTTCAAGCTTAGCTCTACGCCTATATAATCTTTCACAAATGCCTGTCACCTATAATATATGTGCTTACCAACAACCTCGGGTCCCACATCCAGTGTGCTATGCAAAATAGTGGTGAGATCACGATCACCTCAGAAGTCTCGTGATCATCGTGTGCCATACCATATCTACCATGTCGTGGTCCTAGATACAAGAACAACCTTCATTACCCAATAAAATAGTATAGTTTAGGAATCCAACAAAGTAATTACATATCTAATGCACAAAGGAATTTAGATGTACAATACTATCAAATATCTACCTAATAGCAAGCCATTTCATTTGACTAAATATAACTATAATAAAAAATGACATAGCACATGATTTAGAGTAAATGAGACTATTTAATCAATAATTAACACCATGATAACAAACTCATGAAATGAGAAAGGAAACAAGTAATGGTATCTACTGTAAAATAGAAAATCAATCAAAAAGACTAGAATTGAATGAAATTATAGGAATGAAATGTAAATAAATATCTCAATCAATTTACTTACAATCCATTCAAATTTCTTAGTTAATCCGGCCTCTCGAAATGACAAATCTCGTATTCGAACCCCCGAGACTCTTTCTTAGGTTTCAAATATAATTTACCATGTTTTGAGTGTGTTTGAACCTTTAATTAGAGATATTAAACGTGTTAAGAATGTTTAAGTTTAAGCTAGGAAATTCAAATTTTTGAGCCGTCATAGCCCTTAGTGCGCTACCTAGTTTCCCTAGCATGCTATATGCAGCTAGCTCGCTATGTGCAAGAAAACTTAGAATTCTACAATTTGAATTCAGAGTTTTCTCCATATAAGGCAAACTTCCAACACTTTGGGATATCTTTACTACACCACCAAAGACCTAAGACACCTTTAACAACATCATAACAACCACATTTAATTTATATCATGATTTTTTCAATTTGTGCTAATTGCTAGTGTAAGTAAATTACCTAAGTGATGAACATACCTAACTTGATCAACACATCAAAATCACTGAATCTTCCTCAACAAGTCTTAATTATCTTCTTTTCTTTCTAAAACAAGTTTTCTTCTCTCCCAAGTTTAGGAAATGAAATGGTTTAGTTTGCATGTGTTGATCAATCTATTATTACATATTTAAAGAAGATTAATTGATAGCCATTGATTTTTATGTACACACGTATCTTGAGACTAATCTAATGGCCTTTACCTTGACATATTTCCAACTAACTCTCCACTAAATTCTTTCAACTAATACCAATATCAAACTCAATTGGTCTCTTAATGCGTCAACACATATCTCAAGAATCATCATATGGTTATTATTTTAAATTGCTAACTTAGGTACATCTAATGTAAAATAAACTATAGTCACATTAAAACTACTATTTAAGATACGCTAAGCTTAAACCAACTCACCACTTCATTTTCTACCCCGACCCCACGTTGGCACGCATCTCGAGTGACTTAATAGCATACAAACATACATTACACTAGGCATACACCATAACAAATATAACATATATCTTAGCCCTGTCGCCTTCAATCAGTGCATGGATCTCGATGCAGGTCCCACATCATGGGTTGTTGATCTTAATTGAGGAGTTAAACTAGGATTAAGAAATTCATGTCACTTCCATAAATTGAATTTTCCATTCGATTTAATGGCTATGATATGCTCCTCCATAATGTTCAATTCATCTATTGAGTTGTCAATTAGGTTAAATTTAAAGATTTATATATCTTGTGAGACAAGATTTTAATCTATGATCATTAACTTTAAAGATTCTCCATGTTTCTCTGCTCTCTAACCTTACAGCATCATGGGGAAATATGTGTGTAACTACAAAAGGTCCCATCCATCCTGAATAAAGTTTCCTGGAAATAATTTATGATGTGAAAAAAGAGTAAAACTTTATGTCTTACTTCAAAATTCTTAATATTCAATTTATTGTCATGAAATGTTTTAGTTTATTTTTATAAATAGAAGCATTTTCATACGCATCATTTCTCAACTCTTCCAACTCTTACATATTAAGTTTAAGTTGTTTTCATGCATTATCATAGTTCATATTATATGTCTTGATTGCCAAGTACGCCTTATGTTCCAATTCTAATGATAATTGGCATGCTTTACCAAAATCTAGCCTATAATGTGTCATACCTATTTGTGTTTTAAATGCAGTTCTATATGCCCATAATGCATCCTCTAAATGAAGACTCCAAACTTTTCCTGTTAGACAAATGGTTTTTCCAAAAATTGATTTAATTTCTCTATTTGAGGTTTTGGCTTGTCCGCTAGTTTTTGGGTGATATGTGGTAGATGTTTTGTGGTTAGCATTATATTTGTGAAGTAGGGAAGCGATAATTATATCGCAAAAACGTGAACCTCTATCATTAACGAATGCTCTAGGTGCTCCAAAAATAGTAAAGATATTTGATTTTAAGAAATTAACTACTATTTCATAATCATTAGATTTTGTGACCATATCTTTTAACCATTTAGACACCTTGTCTACGACTAATAAAATGTAAATATTTTCATTAGATGGTGGAAAAGGTCTCAAAAATTCTATTCCCTAATCTTCAAATACTTTGCAAAACAGAAGAGGACATTGCTACATTTGATTACTACGTCTTTAGTGTTTGATTCTTTGACAATTTGAACAAGCTTTTGTATAAACATAACAATCACGATATAAAAGTAGGCTAGGAGGATCCGGAGTCTAATAGTTTATGGGCTATACAAAGTGGAGCAAAATGCCCTCCACAAGCATAAGTACGGCAATGAGCCATGATGGAGTGTAATTCCATTTGTGGAATACATCTTCGAATGGTAAGTAGGAATTGTGTCCATAGGGATTTTGCAAATTCCTTAAGAAAAGAATTTTTATTATTTTATGTTTAATTTTATTTTATAAAAACTTTAATATAAATTATTACTTTTTAAATATAAAAATCAACTAAACTAACTAAATTTACTTAATTAACACAAATCAAGGTCACTAAATTAAAAACAATTCAATTCAATGGGAATTCATATAAATTAAACATCTAAACAAATCGCCGAAACGATAAAATTTCAATCAACTTTTGCATCTAAACATTTTACTTCAATGGCATAGTCATGAATATACTTTATAAAGTATCTTAGATCATTAAATAGTAATTAAAAATAAATTTACTTTAGCCAGCCATTTGCTCTCCTTATACATGTAAAAAAGCTACTATAATGGCCTAAATTTTTAATAATGAATTTGGTCCATAATTAACATTGACCCGTGAAGTGGCTCGAGAGCGGATACACAAACCCAAAACTTGGCATGAAGACTGAGTAATGTATTGTCTGTGGTATGATGAATGCTTTGTATATTGTATGTATATAGACATAGTAAGTCGCTTCTACTTGTGTATAGAGGTAAAGACATGAGCGGGGACACCGTCAAATGTGTGCCGATGTGGGACCGAGGTAGAGAGTATGTTTTAGGCTAATTTAAGTTGATATGGCTTAAATGATTATATTTCATAAGGCTATAGTTTATATACATTAAATGAAACCTAAATAGCATCTTAAAACATTAATCATTGATATTCCTCAAGATACATGTTGACACATCAAGAGACCTATGGAGTTTCAATTAGTGTTAGTTAGATGGAGTTTATGGAAAGTTGGTTGAATTTTATCAAGTTGTAAGTCATTAGATTGGTCTCGAGATACGTGTGTACATCAAGATCAATGGCCAGTAACAAACCTTATCATTCATATATAAATGCATTAATGTAATTGATGTCATTTTCTAAACTAAGATAAAAAAACAAAGTGCTAGAGAGAAGATAGAGAAAATCAATAAGTTTGCGAAGGAGTTCTTGTAGATTTAAAGGACTTGATCAAGCTAGGAGTGGTGTAAAAGTTGCTAAGTTGATCTACACCAGTTAATTTAAATTCATGTGTTTGGTAATATTATTGACGTTGTTAATGATATGGAGAATGTATTGGGTCGTTGGTGGAGGGTAACAAGGGTCCAACGCTTTCCTGATGGCTAATTGAAGGGGGAAAACCCAAAAATTCGAATTGTATGATTTTTGGGATTTCTTGCATCTAACGCGCTAGACGTGCTTATTAGTGCGCTACGTGTGTGGAACATGCTAATGAGTATTAGATAGTGCGTTATAGATCTCTAACGTGCTAAACAAACAACCCAACACTCTTAGTGCTCTGAACAACACACTGAATTTAATTACCAAAGTTAAATTTAAAAGCTTAATACCCTAACTGAGGGTATAAACACATTGTAAAACATATCTAGTGGTACCAGTAGCCTAGGAAAGAGTCTTAGAGGTTTGAGAACATGTTTTGAGTTGTCAAAAGATTGGATTAGCATAGGAGCTTAGCGCTGTTTGTTAGTAAACTAATTTAGATATTCTTCATTTCATCTTTCATTATTGCTTGTCTGAACTGCTTTGCTTGTTGAATTCTAAGTGACATGATTTAAGTGTTACTTAAATATGTATTGTAGTTAAACTAGAATATGTATGTTTAGGTTAGCTGGTGTTGTTTGAGGTATATGCGGCACACAAAGTAAAGGACTTGGGGATGTCGGTAGAGCTGCTTTATTAGTTTCACGAACCCACCATGCAAGGATAATGAAATGTACAAGCGGCAACCAATTAGGGTAACGCGAAGTATGATGTGTGCCGACCCATTACATGAAATGGATAAGTCATGTTTCACAACTAACAAGGATATAATACATAAGCTATTACTTGAAAGGTAATATCTAGGCCAATGAATAAAATGATAAAGAAGTGACTAATTAGAATAATACCGAAGTACTATGTATGCAGATCTATTAAGGTTGATATGCCGTGTTTTATAACCAATAAGAAGAATGCCCATGTGTACAGCTAAATAAGTGACCACCCAAGTCTATATGATCAATAGGGTAACATTTGGGCAATTGTGTTAGTACAAAATTTAATATATGTGCAGTTCATTTGAATAGTTTATTGATGCTAAATTGTTTCGTAATGAGTTTATGTATTAATGATTATTATGGGGTAATGAATGCATGTATTGTGATATGTTATCTTATTATGTTTGGAAGTGTGGATAAATGTCTCTCAATGTTACTTTCTTCATTAATGTACTCACCATCCTTTTTATGACGGTTGGTGCAGATCGATAGAGTAGCAAATTAGGCAAGGAGAAGATCGGTGACTACTTTTGAGCCAGTGGAGAGCTTCTACCTTTATTTTAGGCTTTTAGTTTTGTTGTATGACTTACACATGTCTTTTATAAAAGTTTAGGGATGTATATTATGGGTCGTGAGATAGTTTCCAGAACAGACACATGGTGCTATATAGTTATCACCATTTTGTTATATTTATGCATGTGTTCTTAGTACCAGTCAACTTTATGATCAAAATCTACATGTAAAGTTAACAATAGATAGTTGTCTAGAATAAAATGAGAGTGGAAACTCTATAATGACAGTAGAAAGGTCATTTAACAACCGAGATATGTTGCAACAACTAATTATAGGCTGCTACAATAGTGTCTCTATGAAGGATGAGTTAAAAGCATGGCTTAAGAAGTTGGAGCATGTACACTTCAAACATATAAGGAAAATATATGATGAAGGCACAATAAGGGGTTTGCCAAAGTTTCAAAATACTACCAAACAAATATGTGAGCCACGCCAGCTTGGAAAGCAAAGGAGAGAACCACATTAACCAGTTGATAATTGTAATACCATGGCTGTTCTTGAGCTCATCTACATTAACTTAGTTGGTCTAACAAAGGTGACTAGTCTATTTGGCAAACGATATATTTTGGTATGTGTGGATGATTTCTCCCATTTTACCTGGATGTTATTCTTAAATAAAGAATCGGTTTCATTTGATGTATTTAGTGTCTAGTGGCTAAAGTTTCAAACTGAAAAAGAGCCTTATGAGAAATCATTGTCAGGGTAAGAAGTGACCATTGGAAAGAATTCGAGAACTATAAGTTTGTCGAGTTCTGCAAATCGAATCGTATCTACTAAGATTTCCCTGCTCTAATCATTGTACAACATAATGGGTTATAGAAAGGTGGAATATGCATGTTTAGGAGTTGGCTCGAGTCATACTGAATTCCAAGGGACTTACTACAAAGTAGTGGGCAGAAGCAGTTAGTACAACTTGCTACATCATCAACAAGACTTACCTTTGACAATTCACTTAGAAGACTCCTAATGAATTATGGAAGGGTAATAAGCATAACCTCAGCTATTTCCATATATTTAGAAGCAAATGTTTTTTACTGAATGACAGAGAGCCATTAGGAAAGTTTGACAAAAAATTTGATAAGGGAGTCTTTTTTGGGTACTCATAAAAAACCAAAGCCTATAGAATCTTTAACAGCAAAAGATAAAAAATTATGGAATCAATTAACGTGTTGTTTGATGACTCTTCATCAAAAGAAAGTGTTCAAGACTCAAGAGTGGATGATTCTGAAAATCCCCCTATCTCATTTGTATATGTTGCAAACTTAGATACAATAGGTTTCAGTAATGCCATTACACCCACCTAAGATGTCCCACTTGCATCATCGAAGAACCAGCCCATGCAATCAATTTGAACTTACCTATGGAAGATTTGACATTTGTTAATCAAGAGCCTCCTACCAGAATCTAAAAGAACCACCCTGTACAAAATGTCATTAGTTCATTAGTAGAAGGAACGACTACAAGAGAAATAGCTGAGGTTGATTATAAGAAGCTCGCTAGGTATGTATGCTATGTTTCTTCTCTTGAACCTAAAAGTGTATCTTATGCTCTTCAGGACGAGTACTAGATAACGACAACGCAAGAATAGCTAAATTAATTTTAAGGACTTGATGTATGGACCTTCGTGCTCAGACCCCAAAGTTCAAATATTATTTGCACAAAATAGATCTTCAAGAACAAAAAAAATGTTGAATGAGATGTGGTACCAACAAAGCAAGATTGGTTCCTCAAGGATACAACTAAGTCAGTATAGATTCTGATGAAACCTTTGCTCATGTTACTCGATTAGAGTCTATACGTCTATTCCTTGTTGTATCTTGTTCTCTTGGGTTCAAATTTAAATGTCAAAAGTGCCTTTCTATATGGCACACTCAAGGAAGAAGACTATGTTGAGAAAACAAAGGATTTAGAAAATGCACAATTTCCTCATCAAGTATATCACTTAAAGAAGGCCATATATGGGTTGAAACAGACTCTAAGAGCCTGGTATGATAGATTTGCCTCATTCTTACTTGCTTAAAGATACACCAGATGTAGTGTTGATAAGACTCTATTTGTCAAATACTACACTAAAACCGTAGATGATATTGTTTTTGGCTCAAGTGCAAAATCCTTTGTGGAAGAATTTTTACTAACATGCAGAATGAGTTCGAGATGAGTATAGTTGGTGAGCTTACTTATTTTTCTGGGTATGCAAGTTCAGCAAACTCCTCAATGTAACATAAGTATTGCTGCTCCTTAGTGAACAGATTTGGACTTGATAAAGCTTGCCATTTTCAAACTCTAATGGGAACACATGAAAAACTCTCTAAAGATGAACATCGAAAACAAGTTAACTATTCTTTATATAGGAGTATGATTGGAAATCTTTCGTATCTCACAATTGGTAGACCAGACATAGCCTTCAGTGTAGGTGTGTGTGCAAGATATCAGGCTGTTCCAAAAGAATCACACCTAACTACTGAGAAACTCATCATACGATAATACCTGGTTCATCTCATTCTTTATCTTTGGTAATCCTCTAATGCTAAATTTTCTTTGGCTAGATATAGTGATACAAGCTGGGCAGGAAGTGCAAATAAGAAAAAAAACATTTTACAAGGATGTTTCTTTGAAAGTACCAACATACTATCTTAGTTTAGCAAGAAACAAAACTCAATATCCCTTTCCACCGCTGAAGTTGAATATATTTGCAGTAGGAAGTTGTTGTATTCAATTACTATGGATGGGCCAGATGCTATTGGATTACAACATCCAGTTACAAAAACTTATAGTCTTTTGTGACAACAAGAGTGCCATTGATATATCTCAACTTAGATGCAATTGGCTAACATTTTCATTACGGCATTTGATGCTAATAGGTATGAGATGTTACGGGGAGAGTTTGGGCTCAGTACAAGCTATAGTTAATCCACATTTGACTATTCCCTACAAACGTTTATTTTTCTAAATTTTCATTTTTTATTATTTTAAAAATAATAATAAACAAGGGGAGTACATTATTTCGTGTTTGTTTGTACGTATATTTTTATTTCATTGTTATAAGTAGCCATTTTGCACAATGGATAGTTTATTGATCTATGAGTTTTGATCATCATAAGATTTTCTAATTTGAGTTTATCTTAATGGGACATTGGTTTGGTGAGAGATTTAAGGAGGTAGGTAACATCTTAAATGCATTTTGTGATTATCTAAATAAAAAATTGCTCTCATGTCTTTCTAAATTAGGAATCATCTAACCCTAATAATCAAATCCTTGTCGAAGTTGTGGTGTTTCTCTTATTTCTCCTTCTTGATCAGTGAAGTTCCATCAACCGATTCATCATGGTTTCAACAAAGAGGATCCAGAAGACTAAAGGAGCACTAAAGCCTTCATCATCAAAACCACCTCTAAGAGGAAGAAAAACTAAAGCAAGAAATAAAATAAAATTGAAGTTCTGAACCCTACTCCTCTAATTGCCATACCAACATCATCGCCAAAAGAGAAGCGGTCGACATCTTCCTCTAATGGTCTTCCACCAGTCATTGTCAATGGACCACTAAGAATACTAAATCTAGAAAATCTAATGTCTACTTCATCCTCATAACTAGACAGTGGAAAAATTATGAGGTTTGACCCACTACTGTTGTTGTATAAGAAATATAGCCATTGCATATATTGTGTGAACCTAACCAGATTGGTGAAAAACTAACCATTGAAGTAACTATTGAGATGCAATAGGTGACTAACCCTGTTACAATCGATCCACTAATCATGGATGAACGAAGTTCTAGAGATAAAGCCTCTTGCCAGCCAAATCCAACCGAACAAATTACTAAAGAGATGATGTTTTTGTGGTTGGGATTTTTCATGAAGTTGATGTTGAGGAACACCCAGATTTTTGCACTAAACAAGCAAATCTAGTTCTTGATGATACTACAAAACATGTAGTTCCAATGCAATGAGAAACTTAACCACTTGATGAATCTCTTCCTCAGATTGAAGAATAACAGCTTGAAAGTATTGAATTGCAATAAGAAGTTAAAACTAATCTTGATGACAACTTTGATGTTAATGTTCAATTTGAGGACACATAAGATTCTGTCTCTTACAGAAACCATTAAAAATTAAAGGGAGAAGACCCAGTTAGTGAAAAAGTCTCAAAGAAGAGGAAGGCACCTATAAGACATATACCCTCTAGCCTTATTGCACTAATAATCACCTATAGTCCTGTTGCACCAATAGACCACTAGTCCTATTGCTCCAATAGAGACCTCCAGTCTTATTGTATCACTTCTTTATAGTTCCAGTTCTAAATATGATGATGTGTGTAATATGGAATGGTCGAGCTTTCATTTTAATGACAGAATGGTGCTAAAGGAAGGAAAACACAAAGGAATGTATCAACAGTTCTATGATTTTCAAGCCCAAAAGAGGTTTGATGATGTCCACTAGATGAAGTTCCACTGTGAAAAGTATCTCCACAAGGATTCGTATGTCAAGGCAAATCTGGTAATGTTATAAACCTAGTGATCTTTAGTAAAAGTTTTATCTTTCCTAAATAAGTTCAATGAAAGTTTGGTTAGGAAATTCTATGCCAATTTAAGGGTAGCTGTAAGTAACCCCTTCTCACCTTTCTATAATAAATTTTATATTTTATAATATATAAGTTTTCTCCTAAAATGATTAATAAGGTTTTAGAATGTGAGGTATACTATAATGGACATAAATATCATGTTGCTTTTAAAACTGGGAGTAATATGTCAACCATTGTGAAAACCATCACTAGAGGGGTAGTTAGAACTTGTAAAGAGAAAAATGAGAGAAAACAAACTAAAGACGTGACTACCCTTTATTTTTTTCTATACACTTACACAACCAACAATGTTCTACCAATCAAACATGGTAGTATTGTAATGAAAAAAATGGGGATATTGCTCTATGTCATTGGACAGGGAGTACCATGTGATTTGGGGGGAAATAATTTTTAGGGCCATCATGGATAGAATAAAGCCTGGGAATTGGTTTAGATATCTTTTCTTTCTCTGCTTGATAACTGATCTACTATCTATTAAAATATAAAGATAGATAAATAGGACCACCGAGCTTCAGTGGAAATAAGGACGATCTTTTCCAAGGTTACAAAGAAAAATTTTACTCATACAAATAACCTTCTTGTTAGTGAAGAATTTGCCAATACACCTCCTTACTCGGTGCAACACGGTGGGCTCCCTGGTGCACCACATAATAGTGAGACTGGCACTTCAAAACTCTAAATGAAAAAGAAGAAGACTAAGACTAATAATGCTCCTACCTCCATTTTAGATGAACCTAGCTAAGTTGGATATGATACTGCTAATCCTAGAGGATCATAAGAGAATGTGCTAGTAGCAGCTATCCAAGCACTTCCGGATCATCTTTTTCACTCTTTGGTCACTTTTGTTCAAGCTCTAAGCCCTCCTCCTATGTGAGGGTTTGATATGCCTCCCCTTTACCTTATTTTGTCATTATGATCTCACTAAGGGGCAAAGTATGTAGATATGTGACTAAGGGAGAGTAGTATGAAGTAGTATGGTTGCTAGACTTATTTTGGTTACTTGATTCTTGGTTATAATGGTTCGATTTTTATGTTTGGAAAAAAAAAATTTAAATCTATTGGTTTTTAATTATTTTTTATGCTTCACTCTTATTATGACTTTGATGAAAGTCTGATAAAGTCTATTGCAACTGTAGATAAAAGTTGAGTAGCTGAACTACTAAAGGATAAATTTGATGATCAAGAGTCTGGATATTTTTACTTTCATATATATTCTTTTGACTTTATGGATGACTGTAATTGACTAATACTGATTATGGTCTGTGGAATATTGGATCCTGCTTTGGACTTATCTTTCACAGTTATTATAGTTTGGTGATTTTACTTTCTCACCATAATCTGATCCATCATTCATTTATCATAGTTGTGATAACATAAAGACAAAACTAGAGATTGTTAATATCATTATCCTTAATGTTATTATCCGATTGATTGTCATTTATTTGTTTCAAGTAAATGACTTGATTAAGATGTGTTTCACATGCTAATGAAATCATCAAGAGACCAGTTAAGAATTTGTGATATCCAAATCAGTATTTTGAAACTTATCCACGAATCGGTTGTATATGGATAAGCATAAGGCTGTTGATATAAGACGATTTATTATTGCGACAAGGTCGCAAGATCGGGTCGTTGCGGATATGATCTTATCTACAACAGAAGATATGTTGATTATAGAAGTGATCTAAGAAACAATAACCATATGAACAATAAGCCACAACATGGTTTGTTTTTTTCAAAGATGAACACGGATCAAGGATCGGTTGAGATAGTTGAGATCAAGTCTTCACTTGTCTGTTTATATTCCAAAGTTAGTAGTTGTAATTAACTCATATACTTTGTATTTCAGTGAAAGTGTTGTTCACTTTATCTTCGAGTTATAATCACTAATGGCCTGTTTTGTTCGTGGGATCGTTCTCCCTCCTTGTTTTCCATCGACGGCCGAAGAGGAAGTGAGGAGGAGGAAGGCTGCGAACCGCAAGGCGCCGGTTTGTGCGAGAAGGAGAGGAGTTTGGGTGTTCAATGGAACTGCAGAGGAGATCTTCAATGGAACTGCAAAGTGGGAGCAGCAAAGACGAATATCGACGAGCGAGCAAAGACGCGCGACGTCTTCTTGAGCAAATGAAATGGCGTCTACTTCTTGAGCAAAGAGTGACAAATGTGTGAAATGGGGGGTTTGGGTGTTATTTATATAAGGGTATTTTGGTAAATGTACATATACAACCTCATTTAATCCCAACCTTAAAACTCCCAACCAAACAAGATACACAAATGGGACTAAACTATCTAAACCCATATGTTAGTCCCATCACTAAATAATCCCATGTGTTATGATTAACTAATATTTGAACCAAACAGGCCATAAGGGGACTTGAGTATTCCAATGAGGGGGAGCCTCACTATGAGAGTGATAGGAGACTTGACTAAAGTCCATAGGAGAAGTGAAAGAGATGAAAAGAGAAGGTCAATGAGGGAGTCTTATAAAGAGTCTTGTTTCTGTTGTGAAGATTAGAGTTTGGTCAAGAGATTGCTTAGATAGTGGCACTAAAAAGATGATGAAGAAAAAGAGTTGATGAGGCTAGACTTAATACCACCTATGTATTCAAGATAAAGATTTCTTATTTACTTATTTTAATAACATTTGTGGGTGGAAAAAGTGGAGTTTTCGTACTATTTCTTTTTCTTTTACTTGAGGATATGTAATATTTTATCATTTGTCTTTTTAGGCTATGAGTCAACAATCATTATATATTTATGAATTGTAATCTGACCAATATCTTCATATTTATATACATATTATTTTTTCCAAGAAATTGCTTTTTTAGCAAAAAAAATGTAATAGATGCACATATACAATAGTGAACTATAGAGCAATTAGTTCATAATTGCGCTTCACATGCGTAGCATGTGCCCATTAACTAGTATTAAGTAATACATGTTCTAAACCAACTCAAAATCCTTGTTGTAATATAAAACCCACTAAATCTTCAACAACAATTCTTCGGCAATTCTGAGTTAAGTAAAATCAATAGGTAAATCCTTAGAACTAAAGTCTATGCTTTTATTGATTCAAGTGGACATTCTGGGTATATTGCAATTGCTAGGAAATCGTTGGCGTTGAAATCGAATTCTTCTCTGATTCGTTGTTGATGATTGTTTAAATACGCTTTCCACTGGATTAATTCCTTCATAATCTTGCCTTTTTACTTCATTTTCTCATATATTCCATTATTACTCGAAATAGTAAAACTAAGAGAAAACCCAATGTAATAGTCTTTTACATCTAAAATCGTCCTAAAATGTACTATAAACATGTCTAATTATTAACTTATCATAGGGCACGAGCGAAACTTTATGGTATTAATTTTTAGCACAATTTGCATCAAACTATGTACTTTAAATTCCAAAACATCATCACCCAGGAGTTAACTATATTCAAAAATTGCCATAAAGGATTATCTTATAAAAACATCGAATATGGTCGAAAAGTAAAGTATTGAACATGCAAAACTACATGGTAATGATATTTATCCCGTTTTGCATCAAATTATGTCTTCCAGATTTTAGAACTGTAGTGCCCGAAAGTTAGCTAAATTACGAAACTGCCTTTAAGGTTCATTTTTGCAAATACAATGAATTTGGCTCAGATGAATCATGGGGCACAATCAAAACTTGAAGGTATTATTTTTCTCCCATTTCGCATCAAACTATGTTTTCGAAATTGTAAAACTCTACTACCCAAAAGGTAGCTAAATTACGAACTTGCACTCAAAATTTATTTTATTAAATACAATCAATTTGGCCAAAAAAACATCATAGGGCACACGTGAGACTTTACCGTATCTATTTTAGCTAATTTTGCGTCAAACTATGTGCTCCTAATGCTAAAACATCACCGCCTAAAAGTTACATTAATGAAAAAATTGTCTTTAAGGATTATATTATAAAATACAACAAAATTGGTAGAATGGTAGCGTAGTGCACTAGTAAAACTAGACAATAATGGTTTTTCACATCAAACTATGTCTAAAAGATTCGAAAACTTTATTTCATGGAATTTAAATATATTACGAAATTGCCTATAAGGCCTATCTTAGCAAATACAACGAATTTGGTTGAAACGAAGCATAGTGCATGATTACAACTTGAAGGTATTGATTTTGTCCCATTTTGCATCAATTACTTGAAATTCTTAAATTCCACAGTCCATAAAGTTGATAAATAAAGTACTTACCCTCTAATTATATTTTTCCAAATACTTTTAATTTAGCTGAAAATCATCATAGATCATGAGCAAAACTTCAAGGTATTGATTTTTTGCCCATTTCACGTCAAAATTTATGCACGAAATTCTAAAACTTTAGTGCACAAAATTTACCAAAATTTGAAAATTGGACTTAAGGCATAAATTATAAATACAACAAATTTGGTTGAGAAATAGCGTAGCGCATGAGCAAAACTAGACAACAACTATTTTTACCTCGTTTCATATCAAACTATGTCCTCGAGATTCTAGAATTTCACTGCCCAAAATTAGTCAAATTAAAAAATTTCCCTTAAGGTTTATTTTAGCAAATATAACGAATTTAGCTGAAATAATGCATTGGGCATGATCACAACATGAAGGTATTTATTTTTTCCTTTTTAGTGCCAAACAATGTCCTCCAAATTCCAAAACTCCATCGCCAAAAATGTGGCTAAAGTACAAACTTGCCCTCAGGTTTATTTTAAGCAAATACAATTAATTTGGCTAGAAAACATAATAAAACACGAGTGAAAATTTATGTTATTGATTTTTAGACTGTTTCGCATGTAACAATGTGCTAAAAATTCTAAAACATTACCACCCAAAAAGTTCACTAAATCCAAAAATCGCATTAAAGACTTATCCTGTAAAATACAATGAATTTTGTCAAAAGTACTGTAGTGCATCAACAAAATTACACTATAAGGACTTTTACCATGTTTCCCATCAAACTGTCCTCTAGAACTGCGGTGCTAAATAAATGGCTAGATTAAGAATTTGACCGAAAAGGATCATAGGACACGAGAGAAACTTGAATTATTAGCCTATTTCACCCAAAAGTTACCTAAATTCAAAAATTGCCCTTATGGCATAGATTATAAAATGCAATGAATTTGGTCAAAGAGTAGGGTAGTGCAAAAGAAAAACTAGATGCATGTTTCACACCAAACTATGTCCTCGAGATTCTAGAACTTCATTCCCTAAAGTTAGCTAAATTACATAATTGCCCTTAAGGCAAATACAATAAATTTTGGTAAACAAAGTATAGGGCATGATCATAACTTAAAGGTATTGATTTTTATCACTTTTGGCGTCTACTATGTCCTAAAATTTCCAAAACTCCACTACTAGAAAAATAGCTCGATTAAGAACTTGCCCTCCAGGTTTGTTTTAGCAAATACTACGAATTTATCATATAAACATCTTAGGGCACAAGCAAAACTTTATGAAATTGATTATAATACCATTTTGCATCACATCATGTGCACAAAATTCTATAACATTACTGCTTGAAAAATAAACTAAATTTGAAAGTTGCCCTAAAGGATTATCTTATTAAATATAGTGGATTTGGTGGAAAAGAAGAGTACTGCACTGGAGAAATTTTACTATAAGGATTTTTACCCCATTTCACATAAAACAATGTCCTCGAGATTCTAGAGCTGCAATGCTCGAAAGTTAGCAAGTTACAAAATTGCCATTAAGGCTTATTTTGCCAAATAAAATGAATTTGGTTGAAATGAAGTATAAGGCAATATAAGAAATTGAAGGTATTGATTTTTTTTCCTTTTTGGCATCAAACTATGTTTTCAAAATTCTAAAACATTGTTTCCCAAATGGTAGTTCAATTATGAAATTGCACTCAAGGTTTATTTTAACGAGTACAACGAATTTGCCCAAAAAATTAACATAGGGCACGAGTGAAACCTTATGATATTTTTTTAGCCAGTTTCGCTTCTAACCTTGTGCTTGAAATTCTAAAACTTCAGCTCATGAAAGTTACTTTAATTCGAAAATTGCTCTTAAGGCTTACATTATAAAATACAATGAATTTTACTGAAAAGTAATGTAAAGCAAAAGCAAAACTAGATAGTAATTATTTTACCTCATTTCATATCATACTTTGTCCTCGAGATTCTGGAACTCAATTGCCAATAGTTAGCAAAATCACGAAATTGCCTTTAAGGTTTTTTGATCAAATACAATGAATTTAGCCAAAACAAAGCATGGGGCATGGTCACAACTTCATAGTTTTGATATTCATCTCGTTTATCGTCAAACTATGACTTTAAAATTATAAAGCTACACTGCCCGAAAGGTAGCTATATTATGAACTTTCCCTCAAGGTTCATTTTTTGCAAATATAATGAATTTAGCCGAAAGATTTTTTAGAGCATGAGAGAAGTTTCTTGGTATTGATTTTTATCCCATTTCATATCAAACTTTATGCTCGAAATTCTAAAAC
This sequence comes from Stephania yunnanensis, assembly GCA_039657365.1. Classification (NCBI taxonomy): domain Eukaryota; kingdom Viridiplantae; phylum Streptophyta; class Magnoliopsida; order Ranunculales; family Menispermaceae; genus Stephania; species Stephania yunnanensis. The sequence goes on along the minus strand of CM077590.1, from coordinate 34,558,638 downwards.
TTGACCACCTGAAAATACCTAAATTCAAAATTTGCTCCTAAGGCTTATATTATAAAATATAACAAATTTGGTCAAAAAGTAGCGTATTACATAAGCAAAACTAGATGGTAATGATTATTACCATTTTTGCATCAAACTATGTCCTCAAGATTTTAGAACTCCATTCCCTTAAAGTTAAATAAATCACAAAATTTTCCTTAAGGCTTCTTTTATCAAATTCCACAAATTTAGCCATGACAAAGCTTAAGGCATGATCACAACTTGAAAGTATTGTTTTTTATCCTATTTAGCGTCAAAATATAAACTTAAGATTCTAAAACTCCACCACCTAAAAGGTAAAAAATATTTTGTACTTGCCTTCTCGATTTATTTTAGCAAATACAATAAGTTGGACCAAAAAAATCCTAGGGCATGGGCAAAAACTTTATGGTATTGGTTTTTAGCCCGTTTTGCATCAAACCATGTGCTTCAAATTATAAAACTTCACTGCTTGAATGTTACCTAAATTTAAAAATTGCTCTCAAGACTTATATTATAAAATACAAAAAATTTAGTAAAAAAGTAGCTTAGTGCACAAGCAAAACTAGACAACAATGATTTTTCTTCATTTTGCATCAAACTATATCCTCGAGATTCTAGAACTCCATTGCCCGAAATTTAGCTGAATTACAACTTTCCCTTAATGCTTATTTAAGAAAATACAATGAACTTAGCTCAAACAAAGCATAAGGCAAGATCACAACTCAAATGTATTGATTTCTATCCTGTTTAGCGTCCAACTATGTCATTAAAATTCTAAAACTCCACCTCCTAAAAAAGGTAACTTAATTACGAACTTTCCCTTAAGGATTATTTTAAGCAAATATAACGTATTTAAGAAGAAAACATCGTAAGGGATGAGCAAAAGTTATGGTATTTATTTTTAGCCTATTTCACATCAAACTGTGTTCTTTAAATTCTAAAACTTCACCACTCGAAATTTTACCTGAATTCGTGTCATGGCCCTAAATTCTAATTCATAGTACAATCTCTTAATCAGGATCAGTGACCCGTGATGTAGTACTCGCATCAACATACGTTTCATGATCGAGGCGAAAGGGCTGAGGTTTATGTTATATTTGTTGTGGTGTACGCCTAGTGTATTATGTATGTGTAGATTACTAAGTCACTACTAGTTGTGTTTAGGTGTTGAGACGTGAGTGGGGATGCACATTGAAATGTATGCCGGCATAGGATCAAGGTAGAAAGCGATAGTGGTAAGTTTATTTAGGCTTAATGTAACTTAAATTGTGATTTAAATTGGCTTTGGTTGATTATACATTTTATGTACCTAAGTTAGCATGTTAAAACAATAGCCATGTGATGATCATAGAGATATGTATTAACACATCTAGACACCAAGTAAGTTACACATGAGTGTCACTTAAATTGAGTAAGTGGGAAATGTGTCAATATATACATCATTAGATAGGACTCGGGATATGTGTGCATATGAGAATAAATGGCTATTAATCAACCATATCAATTTCTTATAAAAAGTTAGAGATCAACACATGTAATCAAACCAACTTCATTTAAATAACATAGGAACTAAGTAAGCTTGCTTAGGAGAGAAGAAATGATTTCTAGAGAAGAATGGAAATTATATAAGATCAAGGAGAAATCAGTGGGTTTGTAGTAGGTGGTGTTAATCAAGTCAGGTGTTCATTAAACTAGGTACACATCTCTCTATTTAATGTTGAAACCCATTTTGGTTTTTGACTTTTTTCAGTAGCTAAATGATGAACTCTTTAAAATTTGTTTGGATTCCTCATTTCAAGCTGATAATCAAGCCATTAAGATGTTCTTAACTTGATTTTGAAATAAAATATATATGAATTTTTGAAGTTTTAAGTTCAAAGTGAAAATTTTGCTTATTGTATTAGGAACCAACCAATGTAATTTTTTCATAACTTGCTCATTTTGAACGAAAATGAACCTAATCTGATTGCATTTGAAAGTAACTTAAAGAGGAACAATATTGCTTTATAGGAATTTTTTTTTCAAATATTTTCATATCCAAAAGTGCTCTACAAATAGGTGATTAAATGCATTAAGAGATTTTTGAAACTAAAGTTGTAAATAGAATAATTCCCTAATTACTCTTCCAAATAAGCTCGTCTTTTAGTATGTTTTTTATTTTCTGTGTTAGCTGCTATGTAACTAAAATTCACGAATGTCGAAACTATAGATAGGGAGAAACGAATTTTCTAAACCTATTGGTTAGATTTGGTTCTAATTTGAGCTGTGTTTAGTAAAATCGTATCGCTTTCATTTTAAAAAAATTATGCAAACCAAACCATTTGAAAAAGCTAAGTTAGAGACCAAAAACTTTTACAAGGGAAGACATTGAGATTTGGAGAATTTCATGCCTGAAAGTGTGCTGTAATACAGGAAAAAGATTTTAATATTGTTTAGTCTTAAGGGGTTGTTTTGGGTTAAGATTGCTAAACCCATTTGACCGGACCTAAACCCAATTTATTTGGATTATTTTGATGTCAAGAACCTAAAGAAGAGTCTCAAAAGTTCGGATACATGATACGAGGTGTTGGGAGGTCGGAATAGCTTAGGAAATTGCGTGGGTTCTAAGTAAACTGATTGAGATATTTAGTTACTTTTCGTTCCTACTTATTCATTTCCAGTTATTTGGATTGATTTGTCGTTGTATTACATATGCCGTGACATTTTTTCCTTTCTCATTTCATGAGGTTGCTTTCATGGTATAGATTGTTGATTAAATGATTTCATTAACTCCAAATCATGTGCTACGTCATTTTTGAATGTTTGATAAATATAGTCCATGAAATAGCATGCTATTAGGAGGCCGTTTATGGTATTGTATAATCTATTTCCTTTGTGCATTAGTTATGAAATTTTTTTATTGGATTCTAAAATCATGTCATTCCTTGAAATATGAAAGTAGTTCTTATCTCTAAGGCCATTACATTATAGAGATCTGGTGAACATACGGGGGTCAATAAACTTCCAGGGTCATAGGGATCTCTCCACTATCTTGCGTAGCACTTGGGAAATGAGTCTCGAGGTTGTTGGCAAGCATAACTTGGGTGACATCATTATTATGGGACCCATGGTTGTTGGAAAGTATATATTGTAGGTGATTGGCACTAAAGAAAGATTATAAAGGCAAAGAGTACTGCTCATACCATCACACTCAGACCTCCACATTTATGTAGAGCTCATATTTATCCTTATATAATAGACAGGATGATCTGATGAAGATCAAGGTCGACTAGCCCTAAATCATTACTACTTAGCTGAGTGTTAGTTTCATTTTGTTTAATTAAATATCTATTTGCATGTTCTCTTTTCAGCATAGTTTCTATGATCATGCTTTTATATACTTGTTGCATAGTTGGCAATATGAACAAATGCCTCTTAGTGTTACTTTATACTATCCTCTACTTAGCGTCCTTTTTATGATGGTAGATGCAGATCGATCGAGTTGCATGTCAGGCAAAGAGAAGATTGGCAACTACCTTTGAGCTAGTAGAGTGTTGCTATGCCAGATTTTGTAGGTTTTCATTTAGATGTATTACTTATATTTTTATTTCATATACTTTAGGGGTTATATAGTTTGGGTTGAGAGATTAGTACCTTGACCAAACACATGATGGTATATTATCACCGTTTGTTATATATATGTATACATGTATGTGATCTTTATTTCTCTTATTTTTCCATAATTGTCAGGTATCACATTAAAAGGTTCTGCTAATCTGTTAAGACTTCACTAAATAAACTTTATGTAAGTTAAGTTTTTAACTAACTCATATTTATGAATTGACATAGGATAGGTAAATGTCTATTTGAAAAATAATGGGTAAGTTATGAGGTTTTTGAAATGCTCTCTAATTTTTGGATAAGTCCTATATGGTGAGATTATGGATTAATGAGGGGATTAGTCTGGGAGGTGCTCTAATTTTATAAGGGGTTGTCACAGGTGGTATCAGAGCCTAAGATTTTAAAAGCTAGGTTAAAGAGCCTAAGTTTATAGGGCTTAGGTTGTGAAATATGGTAATTCTACAATGTGACACCAGAGCTAGAGTTTTTAGCAAAAAGCCTAATTGTCCTAATAAGAAAGAAACAAAATCTAAACCATAAAACATGAATTTTAGGTGTAGAAACCAAGATGATCTTTGCATAGAAACCATTAGCTAGGAAGTGAGTGAAAATGAGATGGGATTTTTTTATGTACATGTTCTAGAGGTATATATATTTGTTATCTACTTAGTAGCTGATTCATGGTCATTATCAACTTGTAGAAACCGATGGTCGATTCACATGATAACGGGGATGTAGGGGCTAGTGGCAGCCAACCTCATATTTTATCAGTTGATGACTTTCAGAGGCTATCTGATAGAGTAGCTGCTTAGGGATAGCAGTTGGAACAGTTCATTGCCATAAGAAGAACATAAAGTTAAGTTTAGGTCCTGTAAAGCTAAATGATCTTGAAGATATAAATTTGAATATAAAAGTCAAATGGCTTAGCACTTTGAAGCTCATTGTGATACGGTGCTAATACAATCTCGTGCCAATACACTTTTTCTACATACTCAATTGGAGTTGGATGAACTTGCTTCTAAACAAGTTCTTTTACCAAATGATTTTTCAACTAAACCAATAAGTATGTTCACAAATGTACTAGTTCAAGTAGACAAGTTCATTTTACCCCAGACTTTTTAGTTATACCACATTTTGTCAATGAGAATCCTCCTTTGATTTTAGGACACTCTTTCACAGCAACTTCTCAAGCTATCATAGATATTCAAAATAAAACAATCACTTTAAAAATGAATGCCTAAGTAATTAATTTCTAGAGTGGCACTGGAGTGGTCCATCCTAAATTTAATTTTATAGATCCAAGTTAGTATTGGAATGGTTTAGTCGAGCCAATGACAGTAAGAAAAATCGCTCCATGGGAGGCAGCCAACATTCTATTTTTATTTCCATTTTATTAGTACAGTATGTTTTTAAGTCTCACATTTTGACTCTCATTTTGGAAATATTTTCGAAATTTAAGCTCTAAAGTAACTTCAAATAAGGGGGAATGATCGAGTTGTTATATCCTCTTTGCAAATATATTGTTTCCATTATGTAATTTAAATTATTTTCTATTTATTAAATCAATAAAGCAATAAAATTATTAGTTAGTTACATATCTTAGTCTAATTTTTGAAGTTTTAGTCAATTATACCATCAAATCAATTACTATAAGCGATATATATGATAAGTTTGAATTTATTTGGAAAAATAGAATTTATTGTCTAGTGAATCCTAAGTGTTGTGATATTACACTGTAAATCGTTGGAAAATCGGTAACAGTGAGCAACAACAATAACAGTGAGCATAGAATTTAAATGAAATTCAAGTGTATCAACTCAACTACGAATTGAACACAAAATCATATTTTCACCAATAAGTAATGAATCACTAGCGAATCCACTTATAACCTTAATTCGCTAAGCTTGATTGCAAGTTTTTAAAACTAAACCTCAATTTGCCACGCATAACTCATTCCGCATACATCAACTATTACACCCAATTGATTTAAAGACCAAGTTTTTTCCTAGATTTAACCTTCCTAAAATAGATTTTAATGTATTTAATTGATTCCTATCTTAATCTTGTTTCATTAAAACTAAAAGAGAGCGATTTTGAGAGTGTACAACAATACTAGGGCTTGGGGAAGGGAATTTTGAAACATAAAGTTCAACTTTTGGAATTTGTGTTACATACTATCAGCAATCTAGACATATCTCTCTTGTTTGTAATCCAAATTGACTGAATTCTACGCCATTTCAAACTTAACTTAAAGGTATTCTACTTTTTCCTTATGAACATTTTTGAGATTTAAATGTTATCTCGTTAAAAATCGCTCCTAACTTGGACTTATAACCTGGAAGTTTTAGTTAAACTAACAACAATATTTCCATCATATCTCTTTCATTTTAGATCCAAATGGATTGATTCCAATGCTATTTGAAAGTTAACTTCAAGATAAAAAAAACTTTGTCCTAATGAATGATTTTCAAAGCCAAATATGTTCAAAGCCAAAAATGCTTTTGCAATATGGGAAGTAAAAATGTTAGACAAGATTTAGAGATAATAAACATACTTTGTTCTAAGAGGCATATCCAATTTTTATCCAAATCAAGATTTGTTTAACTTTCTAGAACGTTGGTTTATAAACCAACCATTTTGTTTATAAAGTCTCAAGAGATTTTAATTTCTTGATAATCGAAAAATAGAGGACAAGTGAAATTCCAAGCGCTTAGCTATTTCTTTGAAGCTTAATGTGGATATGGGTTTTAGTAATTAATCTATAGAAAGGAAAATGACTTAGATTTCAAAATAGGACTTGAGGATGAACGGGGAGCGTTGGGTCATGTTCGGACTAGAATGCGATAAATTGTAAGTAAACACGAGGCGAATATACATTTTTATTATGCATGTGTTATCCTTGCATTTCGCCACATTGCATTATAATATACCTTTGGTAATGCATGTTGTAGACATAGGGACTTTAAGGGATGAATCTGGCAGTTAGTATGACCATTTTATGTGTGGGAAAGTGAAAGAAGTACATATCTAGGAACCTTTCGAATAGAGCAGTAGGCTATAAAATGTGCCCAACTAGAACCTTTCCTGAGGAGCTAAGCACATGTAATCACTAGAAACCCCCCTATGGAAGCACAGAGTAACAAGAAACTTCTATTGTCAAAGTTAGGATTGTTTAGTTGTGACGGGCTACAAAAAACTCATTCGGTGTAAGGCACTGTCAGGTCGATGGTAAAAGCTAGCTCCATTACATTATGAAGTTCTTGGGGATTCCTATGAAGATGTTTAGACTTGTTTCATGTTTACTTCATTCTACCTTGCTATATATTTCCTTTCCCTTACTTTTATGCGATGAACTTGTATATTTCCTTGTTGTTCAATCACAGGGTCACTCTTTTGGTGGGATCAAATTCATCTTGCAGTAATAGAGGAAAGGGCAAGGCTCGAGATTGACACATGACGACAAGGAGAGCTTTGCCACTATCATTAATGTAGGTTTTGTAAGTATGTCTGATTTTGTATAAGTTGGTTTTACGTTTGGTTTTGGATATTCCTCGATGTGTGGATGATTGTATATCTAACTTTGGGTTTTCCATTATAGTTCCCTTTTTATAATATAAAAGACATGCACACTAATTTCGCATAATGGAATCATGTTGTAACTTGGACCTAAACTATTAATGAGCTGTTAAATATGCAATATTTTTGGAAAGTTATAAATATTTTAAAGGATTGTACAAATTTGTTAGGCTAAATTTATTAGGAATGTAAATTAAGGCGTAAATCAAGTCCTACTTCGGTTCTCTTTCCCAAGTTTAAGAATTGGGGTATAGTTTGGGCCACTCAAACAACCAATATAGGGCTGAAATGTGACTACTTCCATTTTGATCTAAAATGAAAGTGATATGATGGAAATACCATTTCTTGTCCAACTAAAACTCCTAGTTTCATGTGCAAGTTGAATAGTGATTTTTATAGGGATAACATCCAAATCTAAAAAATATTCAGTAGGACATAGTTGAAGAACATTAAGTTAACTTTCAAATGGTGTTGGATTCACTCAATTTGTATTCGAAACAAGAGAGATAGGTTTAGATTACTAACAGTATGCCAATCATATTTCTTCAAATTAAACCTTTAAGTAAAAAGTACCTAATTACTACTAGATAAAAATGCATGAGAATGGTGCCACGGAGTAGGTGTCGCATTCAGGTATATCGTAGAACCTCTCGGAGGTGTGCCTTCACTTCCGAATTCTTTCCCTTCTTTCTTTCCTTACGGTTGTTCGTGAGAATGAGAAGAGATGTATTGTATTGATTAATATAGTTTGATTAGGAAATTAGGTTAACTTAATTAATATTAATTAACTTCCTTAAATCATGCTCCTGATTTTACAAATGGAAGTGATTGTGAGACACATGGCACTCCTCAAATCATCATTCCATGCAACCAATTTGACTAATAGAAGTAATGGCGAGACACATGGCACTCCTCCATTCATCACTCCATGAAACCAATCTCCTTTGTACATTTCATGCTAGTGTTGGCCTCTTTATGGCCTTCTTATCTATCTTGAGATGTATGCTCGAGGAACATCAAATGTCTTCATGTAAGTGTATACTAATTTGACTCATTCCTTCATGCCTCGAGATGCACATTGTCCAAATTAGTAGGTCGATCAATGAAAAATTAAATTCAAAACTAGAGACACTTTGTACTAATTTGATGTGGTCTCCTTGTGTTTATTAAACTATAGGCCCTTAATTAATTCAATTTCCAACCATTTTCACTTAAATAATTTATTCAGCATTGTATATTTTTATGCTTTAGTCTATTCGCACTACCCATCATGGCCAACGCATATTTTTAGGTGATCCTAATGTCACACTATCGTCGCATTACTTCATGCATATGTATTTATATAATATAATACCTATCATGCATATACGACATATATACTTATCCACAGGTCAACACTACGTTAAGCATGACCACTTTGCCTTGGTTGAACCGACTTGGGCCTCTAGTCCGGTCAGACCAGGTTATGTCCGGTTAAGTCGGTGATAGGATGTCATAGTGATTCTTTGTTTGCAAAGCAAATTTTTTTTAATACTTAGGCATTCGTGGATTCGAAGATGTTTATATGAAATTGGTTTGAAATTAAGTTTCAAATGAGTTTAGGGGTGTGTTTTTTCTTAGAAAATAAGAATTTATCGCTTGTTTATTTCCTGTAAAGAAAGATTTGAAAAAATCGAATATAAGTTGAAATGAGTAAATACTTTAGTGCCAATTAATTTATTTAGTTTTCAATTGATTTTCAAACTAGATTTTAAATGAATGTCTCCTTGATTAAGTAGAGTTAGTTTGAATTCTACCGAATCATTTTCAATAAAGGCTTTTGAATAAAATATAGATTTAAATCTATATTTGGACTTGTTATTTGACTTGTAAAAATTAGCAGGAAGTGGAAGATGTACTAGTTTAAGGGAGTAGAAAGGAAAAGCAACGATGATAGAGAAACCCTAAACCAAATCCAAAGTTCCACTTACACTAATTACGCCAATGGAAGTTTCAATTAATACTCCCATAGTTAGACCACAACAAGAACCTACTCCACCAATAGATTATAGTGATGATTCGAAAGGAGAAGGATTTGAGGATAATCTACAGGTTACTTATAAAGTAGATGATCTGTTTTATGATAAAGCTATTGCTAGAATAAAGAGAGATATTACTTATAAAATAGATTCCTAAACGGTTAACCGAAGCTTTTTGGCTAAAAATTCCAAGTATACCCTTATTTTTTTATATGATAAAGCTATTAAGTGAATCATTAAAATAAAGAGAGATATTAAAATAATTTTAGAACAGCGCGGTCGGACGATTCCGTCGAGTCGGTGCACCGCGGATCATGAGGATCACTGGGATACCGTTGATGGAGCGAGAGGTTGATTTACCACCCACGCCGTTTCTGCCCCGTCCACGATGACCTCGAACCCCGCCGCCGTGAGATCTTTCCCCGCCACCACCCCAATGATCCTCCGTTCCGGGTAGTTTTCGAGATTCATCGCGGCTAATCTTCGAATTCGGGTCCGCGCCGCCTCCGCCGACAACATCACCCTCGCCGTCTCTTGCCCAGTCTCCGACGACCTCGAGCCCCGCATTGGGAGATACCGGCCCAATGATCCTCCGTTCCGGGTATTTTTACGACAATCCTGCGGCTATTGCTCTTAATCTTCTCTATTTTCTCGGTCTTTTGTGGCTTCTTGGTTTTTTTTTTTTTTTTTTTTTTAATTCAAAGAATGCTGATTTGGATGTTTACGAGGGTTTGAGTTGGGAAGTTGCGATTTTTCGTCACATATTTAGCGATTTAATTTGAGAGTTTCTACAACTGTTTTTTTTTGTATCCTTTAGATCCACTTTTGATGGAACGGATACTTATTGTATCTTCTTCTCCTCTTCTACTTATTCCCGTTTTCTCCAGCATGATCTGCATCAACTGCTCCAACATTTTCTGGCCTTGCCAATCAATCTAACCAAACAACAACGCCAAAAACCCAAAAACATATCAAATCGCGTCGATTCCACCACAGATTTCAATACGGTGAGAACGCAGAGTTCGGTGATTCGCGAGTTGACGACGCTACAATAGGTGAGGTAAGTGTAAAATTAATTTTTTTTCCCATTCGGTTGATTATCTTCTTTAATTCTTTATTAATTCTTCATCATCATGCAAATCAATTTATAGTGAAAGTTTTTCAATATATGTTTTTAGATGTACCCGATAATTGAATTTTCATTGCCAATGGGAAGGCGTGCGGTTCAAGTTTATGCCAATTAAAATTATTTACTAAAAAAAAAAATATGTATTTTGTTAGAAGTATTTGTAATAAATTTTGAAGTATTTTGTTAGATATACATACTTTTGCAATCATAATGTATTTATTTTGTGAGACTTTTAGTACCATAGGCGGTCATTTTTGTACAAAATCAATTAGCGAATTGCAAGAATATATAACCGTGATAATACCATAACCATAGTGACAAAAGGGCTTCATCGATAAACACATTAGACTCTATCATTTTTTTTTTAAGATTTCTGTTTTTATCAAGACTATGGCTTTCTTATGGTACCTTAATAGGTAAACTGTTGACATAAAGTTACATTAAAAAGTCTCCACTAAATTAAGAGTTCACATAATAACCATTTATCTAAAAAATTTTATAATAAAAAAAAAATAAGATGTATTTTGTTAGAAGTAATTGTAAAAAATTTTGAAGTTTTTTGTTAGATATACATAATTTAAAAATCTAAAAATTTCCTCCGTGTAGACCATTTCATAATATTGATCAACAATTCAATAATATAGCTGCTACCATGAATGAACAACGGAATCGTCGTCGTTTATCTCAAAGGCAACGACGTCAAAATATGTCAAACTCAGCTAGAGATCACCTACTCGCAACTCGACGAAATCAAGAGACTCCTGAGACTATTGAACAAAGGAATGTTCGACATCAAAGATATTTACAACGCTACAATTCCATAGAAGGTACATACAATTATATTCTTAAATAATTTATTCACTACTTAATTTATATGTTCTTACTAATATAATACACCATGTTAATTATTATGTATTTTATAGGTACATCTACAAATACTTTTGCAAAATATAATACAACCGCTTCAAGGTTGACGCACATTCGTCAAATTGCTAGGTCAAGGTCTTCCGAAATGGAAGGTACCAATTAAATTAAATTTTTTTTTCCAAATATAATTAATTATTTTATTTTCCTCGGTTAACTTTAATTTTTTTGCTTTACGGTACCTCTACCATAACATTGTCAACCATTCAAGAAACTTAAGATTATCATGTATTCGTCAACAAGCAAGGTTACTTTGCAACCAAAGAGATGGTAATTATACGTTACTGTCATTTACTATATTTTAAATTATGCTATTTCTATTAATATTATTAATTGTATACAAATTTTAATTTCATGTAGGTTCCATTACTACTACGCAAAGCAATCAAAATTTAACGTTGCTTAATAATTGTCGAGTACCATGTTCAAGTTCTTCTAACGCTAGACCATTTCCTAATAGGCATAATAGTGGTAGAAATTTCCCCGCACATTACAACTTCCAAACTATAATACTTGAAGAACCCGAGAATTTGTTCATATTGTGGAGCCACATTATTTGTTCATGAGACCTTAGATTTGTGTTGCTCCAATGGAAAAATAAATTTACCAACACCCGAAAATCCACAAGAATTAATAAACATATTCCTAGATCAAACTGATGAAGGTAAACATTTTAGAGAAAACATACGTTCTTATAATCATGTTTTTTGCTTCACCTCTATAGGAGTTAATATAGACGAAAACTTAGCAAGTGGCGACAAAGGAGTCTTTACTTATCGTGCGCAAGGATCTATTTACCATAGAATAGGAAGTTTATTACCAATAAATGAATCAAGACCAAGATTCTTACAAATGTATATATATGACACTCAAAATGAAATTGAACACCGACATCAAGAGCGAAACATAACACGACCAAGTCTATTACATAAATTAAAATTAATATTAGATGCACACAATCCTTATGTTCAAGTATTCCGTCAATTAGGTAGACGTGAGGATGTGATGAACTGTAGACTACTGATACAAGAAGTAAGGGTTAATCGACATATTCATGCTTTACCTTCAACACCACAAGTTGCGGCAATACTAATTGGAAATGATTCTTTAGAAGATTTAAGAGAAAGAGATATCATAATAGAAACTCAAAGTGGTAGCCTTCGTAACATTGCTGACACGGCCGCATACTACGATCCCTTACAATACCCTCTTTTATTTCCTTTGGGGCAACACGGTTGGCATTTGGAATTGTGTAACTCAAATCACGAAGAATAAGTCACAGAGACAATACTACTCCTATGTTCTTCGAGTACTATTACTACATTTTACTACTTATCTTAATAATTTAATTTTTAATAATTTTATTTATTACTTTTATTCCTAAAAAAATTTATTTGTTTCAACAAAAACTAACTTTTTCATATTAGTTTATTATTACGCATGTCACTACTTCATTACGGTGGACGTCTTTTACAACAATATGTGGTAGACATGTATGTGAAAATAGAAACAATGCGGTTACGATATCTGAAAACAAACCAACATATCATTCGTTCCGAACTATATCAAGGTTTACAAGATGCAACGAATTCAAGAGAAACAACTGCAGGTTTATATGAATGTGATTTTTATATATTATGTACTCATTACAAATAAGTTTAATAAGTTACTGTAATTTATAATATTTTGACTTTATTATTTTGAAGGTAATATTGGTAGAAGAATAATTCTTCCCTCATCATATACTGGCAGTCAAGAGATATGTATAACCGCTACCAAGATGCAATGGCAATCGTCAGGAGGTATGGAAAACCCGACCTTTTTATTACCATCACTTGCAACACTAATTGGTTGGAAATTACCCGAGAACTATTACCTGGACAAAAGGCTCAAGATAGACCTGACGTAACAACTAGAGTTTTTCGATCAAAACTAGAAGAATTGAAACATGACTTATTTGTTAGAGGTGTGTTAGGTAAAGTAATAGCTCATGTACATGTTATTGAATTTCAAAAGAGGGGATTGCCACATTCACATTTGTTGCTAATTTTAGAAGAAAGTGATAAGTTAAATTGTCCTGATAATTATGACTCTTTAGTTAGAGCGGAAATTCCATGTCCTGTAACCGAGTCTAGGTTGTATTCTATAGTAACAAAACATATGATGCATAACCCATGTGGACCGTTAAACACAAACGCAATATGTATGAAAAATAATAAATGTACAAAATCATATCCAAAATCTTTTGTTGCATCTACGTCACAAGGTAATGATTCATACCCTATATATAGGCGGTAGCGACGATGGAAAACAAGTCACAATAGGTAATAGAACTTTAGACAATCGTTGGGTGGTTCCATATAACTCTTACTTACTTTTAAAATATAACTGTCATATAAATATAGAAATTTGTTCAAGCATAAAATCCGTCAAATATTTGTACAAATATGTCTATAAAGGTCCAGATCGCGTTGCTTTTGGAGTATCTACACATACAAGTCGAGATGATGAGATAGCTCAATTTGTTAATGCTAGGTGGATCTGTGCTCAAGAAGCTTTGTGGAGAATATTCAAATTTCAATTGAATGGAATTTCACCTTCGGTAGTTGGACTACAAATACACTTACCTAATCATCAACAAGTCCGATTTAATATAGATGAGTCTATAGAAGACATATTAAATGATAATGATAGATCAAAAACTATGTTGACAGAGTTTTTAAGAAAAATATTATTGACTCGGATGCAAGGCAATACTTATACTACAATTTCCACAAAGATATTGGTGGAATCAAAGACTTAAAGAGTGGACTAGAAGACAAAATATTCGTAAGGTAGTTGGTAGAATGTACACTGTTTCACCATTAGATAGAGAACGCTACTATTTAAGATTATTACTCAATCATGTTAGGGGACCTATATCTTTTGAAGATTTGCGTATGTCTGATGATGGATTTACATTTGAAACATTTAAACAATCTGCTGAAAAAGAGGTTTACTAGAAGATGATGATAGTGTAACTCAATGCTTGCGAGAAGTTTGCAAATGTACATATGCCACGTTCTTTAAGAAGACTATTCGCTACTATTTTAGTTTTTTGCGAACCAATTAGGGTACGCGAGTTATGGGATGAATTCAAGACGTATATGATTGAAGATTACAAAAATGCAAATAAAAACGACCACTCTCTAGATGAATCTTTCTTTATAAATTGTTGCCTTAAAGATTTAACCAATTATCTCTCACAACATCAAAAAAATATTACTGATTACGATTTACCCCAACTAACTTCCGAATCAATAACCAACATTAACAAATTTATAGTTGAAGAAAAATCTATACAAATATCAACGAAGATTTAGATTCAATAAGAAAATTAAACATTCAACAAAAAATGCATTTGATAGTGTCATCCATAGTATCGATACTCATGCACATACAATTTTTTTTATAGATGGACCTGGGGGAGTACAGGGAAAAACATTCTTATACAAATCAATCTTAGCATACATACGTAGTAAAGGATTAATTGCATTGGCTACACTACATCGAGGAATTCTTTGCCATGTCATTGCCGGGGGTCGTCTTGCACATTCAAGATTTAAGATCCCTATTCTATTAGATTCCACTTCAACATGTTTCATCGACAAACAATCGGACTTAGCGAGACCTTTTACGACATGCTTCTCTCATTATTTGGGATGAAGCAACTATGGCTCACAGAGCACGCTTTAGAGGCTTTGGATAGAACACTACGAGATATTACTTGATATAGATGATTTTTTTGGTAGAAGAAACATAGTATTAGGAGGCGACTTAAAAAGTATTGCTTAGGTTGTCCCAAATGGTACAAGATCTGAAACCATAGACGCCTCTCTCATTAGATCACCATTTTGGAAAAACGTAATAAAAATAAAATTAAACAACAATATGCGTGCTATAAATGATTGTTTGTTTGCTGATTTTTTGTTGCGAATAGGAAATGGAGAGGAAAATTCTATTAAAGAAGATATGATTAAAGTACTGATGAAATAAATATTCCTTGGCGAGGAGATCAAACAATACATGACCTAATAGATTTTACATTTTCATCATTACACGAAAGTTCTAATAACAAAGAATACATAATCAATAGGGCTATACTAACCCCAACAAATGAATCAGTTGAACAAATTAATAATTTAGTTGTCCAAAAATTCTTAGGTCAAACATATATTTATTATTCATTTGATAGTGTAGAGGACGATTCCTTACATCTTTATCAACAAGAATATTTAAATTCTATTTCTCCAGGAGGATTACCACCTCATAGACTAATACTAAAAATAGGATGTCCAGTAATTTTACTTAGAAATCTAGATCCACAAATAGGCTTATGTAATGGAACCCGTTTGATTTGTCGAGTTTTTCATAGAAATATTATAGATGCAGAAATAGCTAATGGACCTTTTAAAGGAACTAGAGTTTTTATACCACGAATCCCACTAAAACCTTCAGATAATGTAAAAATGCCTTTCAAACTTATTCGAAAACAATTTCCAATAAAACTAGCATTCGCTTTGACAATTAATAAATCCCAAGGACAAACTATACCCAACGTAGGAGTTTATCTTCCCGAACATGTTTTTAGTCATGGCCAACTATATGTAGCTTTATCTCGAGGTGTGTCTTTAAGTCAAACCAAAATTTTAGTTAAACATGGAAAAATAGATAGACATATAGGTACATTCACAAAAAATGTAGTTTATCGCGACGTCCTCCACAATTGTACGTAGCTAAGTAAAATCATAACATATAATATATGAAAATAATTTTAAATATAATAATTGTTTACAATTCTTTGCATCTAATACGATACTACTTCAATGGATTACGTGACAAGCAACGATGCCTCTATATAACATACGACAAGGTTAGCTTTTTTGTTATTTGGAAAAAAATTACATGATGGAATTGTTTTCGATAATTTTTTATTTATTTATTTTTAATTCATATTACTTATAATGTTTTGATGAACTCTAATAGCCATGGTGGTGAGGTTTTTGTTTGAAGATGTGGTAGCAGCGGCGTCAAAAACATTTTGACATAGGCGTCGTCCGTGAGATATTTCAGAAGTTTTCATAGTTGGTGTTCACGATTTATCAAATGAGATGAACTCACTGCCTAGGTAAGACTTTTAAGGTTTTGTCATTTTTAGTCATTTTACTGTTATTTTTTTTTGCAGGGAATATAAGGAATATTATTGATGCATTTTGGACATCCCTACTTGGTTGGGATCTTACATGGAGTTGATTGCGTCTTGATTTGGAGCCACAAATTTCGGCAGGTAAGACCCCTTATACGATAGAGTTGAAATGCCCTTGATTTTGTAACATTTTGCATTTTTGGAGGATTGTGATTGGTGCTGCTGGCATTGTCTTCATTTTTATATTTTGTAAGGTCTTGCCTACTTCACATCTGGTTGCAACGTGGATGATACGATGAATGATTTGAGGTAATGCATTGACAGTAGTTTGTACTCCACATGTCTTTCCTAGCTCATCCATTTATCTCTTTACTTCTATATCACTGGCGGTGTTATTGTTTATGCCTCACGCGCATGCCCATTGAAGTAGTTAAACTTGGTTATGTTTTCTTTCGTTCTTTATTTTCTTTAACTGTTAGTTGGGGCAATTTTATGTCTTAAATGAGATACATATATTGAGTTATTTGAATGATTGACATGCAACGCATGAAAATATTCAGGTTTCAATGTTCAAAATTTGTTTGTGATACAAGTATTAGTACTTGAACAGATAAATGTCAAAATATGAAATCAGAATGGTATCATTTTGAACATGTAAAATCAAACTGAAAGTAGGGATTGAATTGTATGATGAAGTTGATCAACATGGGTTAAATAGTTGGTTAGTTTAAGGAGATACTTGCTTTGAATGCTTGATATTCGCTCCGATTATTTGGATTGGGACTGATTAATCAAACTTGGCCTGTGCAGTGGTGTAGTTAATTACGTTATATATGTAATCTTTTTTACAAGCTTATTTTTGGGAAGTTTTGTTATTGCTTTATTCTTATTTTTCCCCAGGAGTGTCACCATGAATGCACTTATTAATCTTGGAAGTTTATGGACGCGGTGGAAGCCATTGCCATTGAGTGTACCAAAGCCGCTGGTTGATTTTGCTAATAAACCTCCAATTCTTTATCAGGTTTAGACCATTCCTTGACGTGCATCTCGCTTGCAACTTTTTGGTAAAACATGGATTTGTGTATGTTGTGATTTTCATTAATAGTTGGGTGAGTGCTAATCTGTTTTTTTTTTTATATAGATATATGTTTTTGCATCTACATTGAAGCTCTCAAAGCAACTGGAGTGGCTGAAGTGTTTGTTGTCATCA
Organism: Stephania yunnanensis; assembly: GCA_039657365.1. Classification (NCBI taxonomy): domain Eukaryota; kingdom Viridiplantae; phylum Streptophyta; class Magnoliopsida; order Ranunculales; family Menispermaceae; genus Stephania; species Stephania yunnanensis. Next base: position 34,540,975 of record CM077590.1, on the reverse strand, counting down.
ACAAGTAACGAGGTAATACAAAAGCGCTCTTCTCCTTATTCTCATGCTAGAGGAAGTTAAAAATATTAGTGATATGCATATATATATGCCATTCTTCTTTAGGTGATGACCACTGTTTTGAAGGACTTTGAGACGAAACTCTAAATTCGGATAACATGCTGTGCGAGAGCTGAAGCCTCATGCAAGTGCAAGGTCTTTAGCTTTTGCCAAAGAGAAGTGATGGATGGTGGTCCATTTTTTGTGCTTAACAGCAACGTCATATGTGAATACCCCCTCGAATCATTGATAGACTTTCATAAAAGTCACAACAGAGAAGCTTTTATAATCATTGAGGTGTTGTGTTTTTGGAATGCATTGTTGGACTTGCTTGAGGTTTTGGTTAAACCTTATTTCATCTATTTGATAGATTGATCAATTATTAGTCAAACTCTTTTTTCCTTATTCTAATGATGTTCCCCAGGAGTGTCACCATGAATGCACTTATTAATCTTGGAAGTTTGGGGACGCGGTGGAAGCCATTGCCATTAAGTGTACCAAAGCCGCTGGTTGATTTTGCTAATAAACCTCCAATTCTTTATCAGGTTTAGACCATTCCTTGACGTGCATCTTGCTTGCAACTTTTTGGTAAAACATGGATTTGTGTATGTTGTGATTTTCATTAATAGTTGGGTGAGTGCTAATCTGTTTTTTTTTTTATATAGATATATTTTTTGCATCTACATTGAATCTCTCAAAGCAAGCTGGGTGGTGAATTGTTTGTTGTCATCAACAAGTAACGAGGTAATACAAAAAGCCATCTTCGCCTTATTCTGCCGCTAGAGGAAGTTAAAAATATTAGTGATATGCATATATATATGCCATTCTTCTTTAGGTGATGACCACCGTTTTGAAGGACTTTGACACGAAACTCCAAATTCAGATAACATGCACATGTGCGAAATCGAAGCCTGTGCGGTGCAAGGTCTATAGCTTTTGCCAACGAAGTCGATGGATGGTGGTCCATTTTTTGTGCTTAACAGCAACGTCATATGTGAATACCCCCTCGAATCATTGATAGACTTTCATAAAAGTCACAACGGAGAAGCTTCTATAATCATTGAGGTGTTGTGTTTTTGGAATGCACACCAATTATTTTTTGCTACATGTTTATGTAAGTTATCATAACCTAATATTAGATTATCTTCTCAACTATTATTTTGAGCTATGACTAAAAATTTTGAGGTAGCTAGACAGGAAATTGTTGGTTCAATAGATTTTTTAAACCTTTATTAGCATACAGTAAATAGGCTACACAAAACCTGCATTTGTGCTTTGGTTTGGTTTTCTTTTGTGGTATAGAAAAGTTGATGCCCACCTCTCTATATAGGATTAGGTGAAAATGATGGAAGGACAGTTTATAAATGGAAAAATACTAGCTTGCATTTGCTCCCACTAATAAGTCGTATTAGTGCTTGCATTTGCTGCTCGATCTCCGTTTTATATACATACTTTTGCACCTGTCCAAATTAAGTCGTATTAGTGCTTGCATTTGCTGCTCGATCTCCGTTTTATATACATACTTTGCAGACCTGTCCAAATTTGTAGGTTGCACAGATCTCATTTATCTATATATATAAAATGCGAATCCTCCCTCACAATCAATTAAAGGTAATATAGTTTTTATTGACAAAAGTGTCTTTAAATGCTTATATGTAATATCTCATTGGTTCAAATAATTTTCAAAAATAAAAAATGTGTATTTTGGTAAAGTTATGATTAACTACCAAAAACCTTTTTGATCGAGAGGATTAATTTTTAAAACCATTCCCACCTCTTCTTCATCACCTTAATTAATCTCTCTCTCCATGTCTACTGTGTTTATCCTTTTTTTAAAAAAAAAAAAATACCCCCTCAAAAAGATCATTTTCTCATATTTTTCTTATACGTTATCTTCATGTAGTACAACAATCTTTCAATGATTTTGTTGCATTACTTGAAAGTGATAGAGCAACGAAAATAAGGAGACAAAGCGCATCAATTGCGAAGAGAAAATAAATTGATTTACGTTGTTGATCGATAACACGAAACCTGCGATGATAGGATTATGAACATCGCTTCGCTAAATAGTTTTTCAATTCTAAAAAATATGCATCACGCGCATAGCGCGTGCCCGTCCACTAGTATATATAAAAGTGATCCCAAAAAGGGGATTCAACGTGAAGATTGAATTAAAGTATGAGCCGATGATTTTCAATTTAATAAGGGAAAAGAATTAGGGATTGTTGACTAGAGATTATAATCATGATGATTATGAGGATATTCCTAGAGAGATGGGTTGTGAAATTTTATTTAAAGAATTTAATGATAATGGGTATGGAAGAGAAGATAAATTATATCAATGGTTAAAAGAAGGCTAGTGAATTATTCTCATAAAAGAATAAACTAGTATTTCAGATTACTAAGATTTCATAGAAGAGAAAATAATGATAACCCAAAGTCAGAGTATGGATTTAAGCATGGATTCCCTTGGAGACAATTAAGTGAAGATTAGAAGCAATCCCAAGGATGGATTTATTCAATATAGATGGATATCCAAAGCATATTCAAACAAAGAATTTTAAAAAAATCACAAGAACATGCAACTATTTTATCAATTCAAGTCTACTTGCAAACTTTCAATATTATGAAGTTGTGAATTACAAGGCAGTTTCATTGTATTATATTTTTCAAGGGTTAGGTTATATTTATGTTGGCAAGGTCATTTATCATGAATGCCATGACCCCGAAAAATAATGAAGAATTACCTTTCTCCTTATAAGACTATCACTGATGCATACATAGAGAACACCAAATAGATGAAATACTAGGTAAATTAAGATGATGAAAGAGAGAGAAGAGAGATACTCATAAGAGAGATTGATGAAAGAAGAAAATAAGAGTAGAGAATATAAGAGTTTTGGAAGAAAGGCAAGCTGCATCATATAACAAGAGAATGGATAAGAGTTTAAAACTACCTACTAATGATTATACTGGTATTTACAAAGACGAGATTGAGTTGGCCATGATGGGATCAATTCTGCTAAACTAAATGTGAACTCTGAGGAATCAAGTCTTTATGTTTTAAAACCAACAAAAAACACCTAGGAGCTTGCACTGTTTTGAAAGAACAACGACTAGAAGAATTTAAAGAAAAATAGTAAAAATTAATGTACCATCTACCCAATTAAGATTACCAATTAGAGTATTTCCAAATAAAATTCTAGAAATTAGAGTAGACTATACATTAGACCTTGTAGCGAGTTATCGATCTCAAAAAAAAGTTCAAGGGGATGGTGGTGATCATGCAACTTTTATACGGTGATTCTGATCTATTTTTTTCTTTGATTTATTTATCTCTGAGTGATCTTGAGTAAGCTCATGATATGTAATGTAATACTGTGATATGTGTTATATGATATTATGATACTTTGGTTTGTAATTTTTTATGTTTGATGTGATGGTCAAACATTACTGATTTTGATGATGATGCTTGGTAACTTATTTTTATCATGATTTATTTCTTTATGGAAAATTTATTCATATGGTAATTTGTTCATTAGTTATTTTTATTTTTTTATAGTTCGTTTATGCTTCGCGAGGTATATTTGTTTTGCTTAAAATTTGACTTAATTTTTAAACTTTGAGGCCAACGTTTGGGTTGAGTTTGAGGGTATTTAGATAAAGTGAATTATAATGAAGTGGAGTATGGAAGACTCGAGAGGTAGAATCTATTTATTAAATAATCAAAGTTGAGTGAAAATTTTCAAGTTTTTGATCAATATACAAGTAATATTTCTTCACTTAACTTTATTTAGTCTGAAAATATGAATTGAATATAATTCGAAGATAAATAGAAGTGATATTTTCATTAACTATTTGACTTACCTAGATTGTGTATGCACTAGAAGAGTTTAAATGTATTAATTGCTTTGTATTATAGACAGAAAATGGTTAGAAGATTGAAACAAAAATGCAAGATAAACAATACAGATTTCAAATAATCTTCTTATACAAAGATTATTGGTCGAATATTATATAAATATGTATATAATAAAAAGAGCTTATGCGACAATTAAGGGAAGAAATAAGAAAGTAGCCAATACAACTTTACTTAGTTGAAAAGAATAATTACTTAACTATAGTAAAATTGAGAAGTGCCAACATGAGATTTTTAAATGAAAAAATAGAGAGACCCACAGGTGCCAAAGGAAATGGAGTCGAGAGTCTAGGGTTGGGATAAATGTGAGAAAAAGTTTTTATAAAAAGAATAACGGTATCCAAATGAAATATAGTATGGAACCATATGAACGAAAAATAAAAAAATATATGGGATGAAAAAAAAGAAATATAGAACCAATGGAAGAATGTTTATAAAAACTCTTAAAATACAAGGTAGCTTAAGTGCTTATAGCTAAGTTTATTGAAGTTTCTCTTTTTCCAACATTCCAATAATTGAACATTGTAATGATTTTTATTGGTGTCTTAAAAATTCCTATCCACCGTACATGTGGTGGTATTTTTAAATATTATTAGAAATTGACATTGATTTAGTGATTTTTGTATCTTGAGATTCTATATTACTCATTGTAAGGTTGATACTTTTTAGTGGAGATTGACAAAACCTATATAGTCGACTGGCCTTGGTATTGATTAAAATTTTGAGGTGTATTGCATAATGAGGGTTGAGTTATCATTTAAGGGGTTATCCATTAAATCTTTTTATTCTATCATTATTTTTTATATGAAGGTAATATGTTTCTATTTAATGGTCATTTCTGTTTAACAATAAGAGTAATTAATTATGAAATCAAAATAAGGAATGAAAATAAAATATAATTTAGAGTATTCCTTTGCTCGAGAATGCATAATATTGAGTTTGGGGGTACTTGATAAGATGATAATTAGACAATGATTTATAATATATTTTAGGGTGATTTTAGCTGTAAAAGGCTAAAGTACAATGGGTTTTCTCTAGTTTTTGTAATTTTAGGTTACATTAAGGTTAAGTGAATAATTGGAAGAAAATAGGAAGAAACGAATTAAGTGAGCTGAAGAAAAGCGCAGCGAATCAATATCAAATTGGGAAATGAACTAGGATTTACTTTTAGCAAATTAGGAATGAACTAAGAATTGCTTCTAAGATCAATAAACCATAGAAGCTCAGTTCAACAGGTTTTCATAGCGAATCAGATGAGATAGAGGATTTGGTCAGGAATCATTGAAGTCGTCTACGAGAATATTGGATTAAAACAAAGAATTTTTGTTCGATTAGGATATGTACTACTTAGAATACTATATATATGACCTTAGGGCTTTGAGATTAGTGGCCCTATAAGTATTTAATTGCTCTTCGAGCCACCTTTTTTGTTTTAGATTAATTTCAATTAAGTTTAGTTTGTTTTATTATTCTTGCTTTTGAGTATTTGTTGGAGATTCAAATATTCAATAAGAGGTATTTCTTTATTAATATCTTTTATTTATTTTATTGCAATGTTTATTTTCAATATGCTTGAGTAGTTTATTAATCCAAACAAAGTTCAAATATGAACTTAAATCATTTTGTAATGTTGTCATAATAAAGAACTTGTACTTAATGTTTTAAACTTAATCGTATACGTCCATTCACAATTTTAATATATTTGGTTTTGCATATTACTATCAAGAAAATTTATATTGCATGCATAGTAGAAAGAATTTTTCATAGAGTGTAATATCGTTTTATTTCTACTAGATATCCTTGACTTTTGAAGAACTAACGGTAATAAGATTAGTATTTGACTGTTCTAGTAATATAAAGAAAACTAGTGGTTTGATAAAGGCTATCAATCTTGCTTATGTTTTAGGTTTATTGATTCAAGAATACTTCATAATATGATGATAGAATGATTACCACTATAAGTTAATTAAAATGTTTACATTCAAAACGGGTTTATGTTCATTGTTATGGATATTTGTTTAGATGTTTGTTTTATATTAATTTGATTTGAATTGAATTTATAATATTTATTATTAGTGAATTTGAATTGTGGTAGTTAAGTTAGTTTAATTAGTTTAATTGATTGTCACAGTTTGAATAAATAATTTTAATTCCCATTTTAATTAAATTAATAAAATTAAAGTAAAATAATAAAACCTTTGAAAAAACCTCCATCTTAAGAAGTTTTCAAAATCCCTATGGAGACAATCCTACTTACCACTAATACAAGTAATAAGAATATACGAGAAAACTTATAGTGCACGCTTGACACGGGTCGGCGGAGACCAAAAAGAACATTACAGTCACTACCTATTCCTCAATGAAAGTGGGAAAATATCGCTATGAATTTTAGGAATCATCTACCTGAAATTCAAAGGAAGCACGATAGTATCTAGGTTATCATTGACAGGGAGACAAAATCTACATAAATTTGTCACTGTAGTTTTTAATTATGACTTTGCACTGTTGAGTGTCATCTATGAGCGTAAGATCCTTCACTTGAATGTAGTATCGATTTCTATTGTCTATGTTATAGGCATTCGGTTTACCTCTGGGTTCGGCAAAGTATGCGGGAATGTTTTGCCACCGAATTGTGGTTTAGTTTTAGATTAATTATTGTTTCAGGCCGAGTATTGCCTTATTCAGGATAGGGGATGCTACAACTTTATATTAGAGCCTAAGGTTTATCATGTTTGAATTATGTGGTAACATTGATATAATTTGGTATTATAGACAAGGCTTTGACCATAATTTCATTTTTGAATGGTTTTCGAAGTCAATAATAGCATGATTATTCTATACCGAATCCAAAGTTTATTGACTTTGATAGTTGTCTCAAGTTATAAATAAGCTGAGTTTTTGATAAATGGTGTTTATCATGTTTTAGGGGGAAAATGAAAAATGAAAACTTTATTATATGTTATTTGTTGTACGTATTGTTCTTTATTATATAGATATGATTTCCTTGTATTCTCTAAATGTTACCTAATGATCTTATTTATCATTTGGCTTTATAATATAATTATGGATTAGGGTAATAGAGAGACTAAGGATCAATGGAAATTTAAAATAGAGGAGCAAATGAAGGAATTGATGGAGTCTCAGGCAAAACTAACGGCATGGTTATGGTTCAGATGGGACCACCTGTACAGCGACCTATGGCTTAGCCTACGAATTGTCCCGAGGTTAGTAGAGCTGAGGGAGAAGATGAGATAGTAGCATTTCCAGCCCAAGCAGCATTAGCACATATTTAGGTGTCGGAGATAGTTGCTAATGTGCTAGTAGATTCTGAAAAGGTTGCAATTCTCAAAACCCGTAAGTAATTCATGAAATACAACATTATGAGACTTAATGACAATATGGAGGAAGGGGTAGCTAAGACCTGGATATTAGAGATGGTGCAATGCTTCATTTCTATAGTGTGAGGATCAGTTTAAGGTTAAACTGGTCATATTTTTGCTTATAGATTTTGCATGGAAGTGGTGGAATCTTCAAGAGAGAGAAGGGAATACTATCACCACTTGATCAAAGTTTAGATTGTATTCTAGAGGTAGTATTTCCCAAAATCATTTTGGAACAGGAAGAAGACTAAGTTGAAAAAGTTGAAACAGGGAGCTATGTCTATACGAGAGTATGAGAGGAGGTTTATTGAGTTGAATGAATTTGCTTTTGAGATTGTAGAGCTGGAGGAAAACAAAATTAATTTGTTTCTTGGTGGGCTGAATTATGAGATCAGAGTTATGGTTTATTTTCATCCTTACACTAGATATGCTTTTGAATTCAAGAGTACGATGGATATGGAAGGAGCCATTCTTGCCAGACCTTCCATAACAGTAATTACTCCACCACTAATACCACAGTTCCCTAGGAGTCAGAAAACCTAAGATTTTGCTTATTTTCAGCAAAAAAAACCAGACATGTGCAGCTTGCTCAGCTACACAGTCAAAGTCTATGGGACGACTTTTGTCAGTACACCAGTTCCATCAATTTCTCAAGCTTAAGTAGCCAAACCACCTCTAGCACTACCTCATTCCAGAAGTAGGGGCAAGAATCGAGCACAGTCTTCAAAGAAATAAAAAAGAATGGGGCAGGCTTCTTAGGCTAATGTTTATCCTCAGAAAGCTTTGATGATATGTTATCGTTTGAATAGAAAGGGATATTCAAAGAGAGTGTTCTATACCATCGGTCATATCAGTAGGTAGTACACCATCTTCTACACAAAAGTAGACTCAAGCAATGACTAAGACAGACCCATAATCCAATAGTACACTTATGGAAGGTATATTAGACATTTCGTGGTAAAGATATGCATGTTTTGATCGATGCTGGTTTTACAGTTTTCTTTATTGCTATTGTAATGGTTCATGAGTTGAGATTGAAACCTATTAAAGCCAGTACATTGTTTTTTTGCACTGTAGTGAGTGACCAGGGTTATCCTAAACTGACTATTAGGGATTTGTAGTCAAAATTGGGGAGAATGAACTTCCAATTGATATGACAATAATGGAGTTCCAAGAATTTGATGCATTACTAGGGATGGATTAGTTATCAGCATGCCATGCCAGTGTTGACTATTTACATAACATAGTAATCTTTCAGATTGCTAACCTTTCTGAAATTATAGTCTACAAATGTTATAATCATTCACGACTTGCAACCCATGGAAGGGAAGCTACTCCTTGAGATTTAGAAGATATAGAGGGAGTTGTAACATTTGGAGAGATTGGACAAGAACTTAAGGTTAGGGAGATACTCATGATTTGTGAATTTCCAAAAGTTTTTCCATCTGACTTGCTTGGACTTCCACCACTATGTGTCATTGAATTCATCATTGATCTTATTCCTGGTACTAAACCTATATCTATTCCTCTATGTCGTATGGCACTAAACAAATTACGTGAGTAGCAGACTTAGGTTAAATAGTTACTACAAAAGGGCTTTATCTATCTTAGTACGACACTGTGGCGAGTACCAGTTCCTTTTTTTATTGAAAATGATGGAATCTTATGCTTAATCAGGTGACTATCAAGAACAAATACCTATTGCGTAGGATTAATGATTTATTTGATTTATTTGATTATTTGAACTGTGCCAAACATTTCTCGAATATTGATTTGAGGTTTGATTGTCATCGATTGAGGATCTGACATGAGGATATCTTGAAGACGACTTTCACCACTCGATTTGGGCATTTCAAGTTTACACTGGATCCATTTGGGCTCACTAATGCTTTTGCTATATTCATGGACTTGATGCATTGGGTTCTCAAACCCTATCTTAACCGGTTTATCATCATGTTTATCGATGATATTTTGATCAATTAGAAGACTCAAGAAGAGCATTCGCACCACCTCAAATTATATTCCAGACACCAAAGGATAAACGGCTTTATGCCAAGTTTAGTAAATGCAAATTCGAGTCTTTAGAGATCGAATTTATTGGACATATGGGTAATGCTAAGCGCGAAGTAGTTGATCCAGCGAAGGTTGAGGAAATCAAAGATTGGCCTACTCATACCACAGTGTAAGTGGTTTAATGTTTTTTGCGGTTAGCGGTTTATTACAAATAGCTTGTTGATGGATTCTCTCCTATAGCTTTGCCATTGACTTGGCTAACACAGAAAGATGTTCACTTGGTTTGGTCAAATGAGTGCAAGGCTTTCTTTCAAGGTTTAAAGGATAGTTTGACTATGAAACCTATTTTTACATTACCCGAATTAGGGAAGGAATTGGTGATTTAGACTGATGCTTCTCAATTAAGCTTAGGTTGTTTGTTGACGTAGGAGGGCAAGGTTATATCCTATGCTTCAAGGCAACTCTAGGTTCATGAAATAATTATCCATTTCATGATCTTGAGCTAGCTGCAGTTGTTTTTGCCTTGAAGATTTGGAGGCACTACTTGTATGGTGAGAAGTTTATAGTATTTTTAGATCTTAAACATCTAAAATACTTATTTTTCTCAGAGCGAACTTAATATGAGGCAACATAGTGGCTTGAGTTCCTCAATGATGATGATTTCACTCTTGAGTATCATCTAGGAAAAGCAAATGTGGTCCTAATGCCTTGAGTAGGAAAAAACACGCAGAGAAAACGTAGCTACTACTAGAGTTTCTCAGTTTAGACTTCTTGAGGAAGCTTTAGTGATGATGATTCATGAAAGTCTAGTTGGCAAATCATCAATTAAGAGAGCTAATTCTAGAGCTATTAATTTGTTCTTTAATGCTCAGATTTGAGCTGAACCTAGGATTATTAAGCAGGTGGCTAATTGTCAGAAATCTGATTAGAATTATATAGTGCGTCAGAGATTAGCAGGTAGTGTAGAACATCATGATTGGTAAATTTATGAAGATGTTACGTTATTTTTTAGGGGTAGATTGTGGATTCCAGCTCAGGATTAGATGAGTTAGGAGTTGCTACGGGAGTCTCAAGATCTCTTTACATGATTCATTTAGGTAACACTAAGATGTATTACAGTATGATGTGTGTTTATTAGTGGCCTAGAGTGAAGAATGATATTGTCGAGTTCGTAAAGAGGTGTGAGGTGTGTCAGCAAGTTAAGGCTAAGTATAGGAAACATAATTGCATTTGCTACCCATTTTTTAGTGTAAATGAGAACATATATCGACGGATTTTGTTTTCGGTCTGTCTCTGAGTTAGTATAAGCAATACGTGGTAAGGGTAGTCATTGATAGGTTAATGAAGTCTTCATATTTCTTGCTAGTTTTCATATGGGATCCTCTTCACTAATTATGTGGCGTGTACGTACGTGAGGTGTTGAGATTTCATGGAGTTCCAATATCGATTATTTCAAATTGAGATTTGAGATTCATTTCCTGATTTTGAAGCGAATAGTATAGACAGCTAAGAATTGTTCTTAACCTTAGTACAACTTACCATCTTTAGACTGATGGATAGACTAAGTAGTTAATATTAATGCTAGAGGATGTGCTTCGGGCTTGTGTCTTGGAGTTTAGTGGTAACTTGGAGAAATATATTTCTCTATGTAAGATCTTTTATAACAATAGCTATCAGAATGGCATTGGAATGGCTCCTTTTGAAGCTCTATATGGTCGACCTTATTATTCATCTACGTGTTGGGCAGAGGTTGGAGATATAATATTTTCAAGGCCAGAGTTGATTCAAGTCCACAAAGAAAGAATTCTAGATATTTTTACGATTTAACTAGTGCATAGCTTAGACATAAGAGATACGCATGTAAACATCAGAGGTTTTAGGAATTTTTAAAGGACAATTTTATATGGCTGAAAGTCTCACTTATAAAGGGATTATATAGATTCGGGTTGCGAGGATAGCTACCTCCAAGGTATATTGTGTTGTCCAGAGTATAGGAAATGATTGATCTTGTTGCTTATCGGTTAGGGTTACCTCCTCATCTAGCCGGAGTTGACAATGTCTCCAATTTGTCTATGATTCACAAAAGAAAGACTTAATTCACTTTAAAGATTAATATAAACGAATTTGATCTTCGCGAAAACTTATCTTTCGATGAATAACTGATTCAGATACTTGATTGTAAGATTCAAAAACTAAGAACTAATGAAATACCTTTGGTTAAGGTAAAAGGTCAATTTCACAGAGATAAGGAACTAACATAAGAGCAGGAATTCTATATGAAATAGCATTTTCCTCTGCTCTTCCAAACTTTGGGTAACTTTATGTTTACTTTAATTTTAAGGGCAAAATTGTTTTAAATTGGGGAGACTGCAATGACATGTTACCTCGTGCTGGTGATTAGTCCTAATCCAAATCTTAATCTACCTGAGTTAAGCTCGTGGTTAAGTCCTGCATACCTCGATTATCGTGTGCATGTGTTTACATGATGATTTATGTTTGTTTAAGTTTTTTAACAAACTTATATAGGTTGTAATATAATAAAGAATTAGATACAAACCTATAAATGGAAAATACATAATAAACAATAAATTACCGTTACACCAAGTGCGATAAGGGGTTCGTCAAATGAATGTGTACACCCAAGAATACTCGTAGGCATGTCCAATGAATTTATTGGCGAGAAAATACATGAGATATATATTTATATATTTTTGATATATAAATATATATATTAGAAATTAAAAGATTGGTTTAAATTATATGGAACATTAGATCGCCTCAAGAGGAACGTAAGTGTTTGATGGTGTTAAAATAAGTGTCACTTTAAGGAGTATCACTTTAACACATTAACCACTTGATCGATCTCGAGATAGCGCAATGCGTATATTGAGAAAAATCCACATATTTAAACTAAAATCTCATTCTTATCTCCTAATTCCATTAAAACAGAGAGTGGGAAGAAGTTTCAGGTTTGATTTCTGATTATTGGAGACAGATCAGGGAGTGAATTTGATACAGATTGAGGAGCTTAAATAACTTAAAAGCCTGAGATCATCACTTTAATATGATTTTTTTTGTTAGTCGAAGTTCAATTCGATGGTGTTGATTAAATCTTTGTGAATTATGTTTTTTAATGACTAGATATGGTCTAATACCTCACTAAAGGTCCTTTCTAATGAATTTAGGTAATGTATATTATTCTTTGATAAAGATTTTAGATAGAACAATGGTTGCTGCCCTACGTACTATTAAGACAGTACAGGAAGGAGCGCGCTCTACGTAGCAGAGGAGCGTACTCCCTTCATCAGTTGTGATGAACATAGCTGCAGGAGCGCGCTCCACCCATGGAGGGAGCGCGTCCTACCCCAGAAAACAATAATTTTATGTAAATTGTTTAGGATTTCTTGAGGACTTTGGAACTGAACTAGGGGTTCCAATTGTAAGGTATTGGACCTAAATTGATTACAAATGGTCTTTGATAGGTTTTGGATCCTTGAGAAAGCTTGAGTGCCCAGAAAGTTTGGAATTTGGAATGAAAACCTAGATCGAGGTAAGTACGGATTCACTTATATATTAACGTTGCCTTTCTATCTTAGTATATGTAGTTCATGTAGTTATAAACTAGAATGGTAGACTATTTACATTGTGGTGGTTTTCAATAAATGGAAAACAATGTTTTATACAATCCACAAAAGTAAATCCTTATTTAGAGAATAAGTTTATGAGATATGGGTTCCCTTCTCGACCATATATAACTCCAGCTTAATTCGATAAGTTGTGTTGATTACATACTCACAATATTGTTTTGGATAGAACTATTGGGCTTTACTGGATTGGCTAGATAGCATATTAGCCAATATGTTGGTCTAGCAATCGCATTAATGGCTTCAATAGGTAATCGACCCTAGTTTTATAAATAAAATGGGAATTACAGTGTAATAGTCAATGATAATTTGATTTGCATCTGTTATTTATTGGTTTATATGCTTTCCACATTTTTCTTTGTTAACATTGGAGCTTATTATTAGCATAATGTTCTTGATTTTTATATGGAATATTAATGGCTTTGTGAATCCTAACTTACTAAGCAAGTTGGAGTGCTCACCCAAATCTATTATTTTCAGTTTGCAACATAACACTTCAACGAATGGCAAGGAGAAGATTTTGGTGTCTTGTAATCTTCTCTACAATGTAATGAGTCTTGCACTTATATACATTGTTTGATATATTGTGATGTATAAAAATATGGTTGGGTGGTTTATAAGAAAGTTTTTGAGTTTCGATGAACTATGTACTATCTTATATTGGTTATATATTGAAAAAAAAATAGTTTTTTGCTGCATATACTTTGTTTGGTTGTTCAATATTAGTATACAGGTTGATTTTAACGGGTACAAATGGCGAGGCTGCTGGCTCTAGCTAAGTCTGGCTAGGTTACTAGGACTTAATTAGTGTTTTAGACCGAGTATCGCCTTAATCGAGAAAGGGGATGCTACAAGAAATCCATGTATGATCACTGAGTTTGGCACTAGGTTGATTTACCTAAAGGTTGTAAGACAATTGGATGTAAATGGGTTTTCAAAAAGAAAACTGACATGGAAGGCAATGTGCATACTTAAAAAGCACGACAAGTAGTAAAGGGTTTCAGACAGACTCAAGCTGTTGATTATGATGACATTTTTTCTCTTGTAGCCATGCTTAAATCCATTAGAATTTTAATTGCCATAACTACATATTATGACTATGAGATATGGCAAATGGATGTCAAAATAATTTTGCTAAATGGGAAGTTACTTGAGGATATGTATATCATACAGCTTGAAGGGTTTGTTCATCCTTAGAATTCATGGAAGGTGTGCAAGCTTTAAAGATCTACTTATAGATTAAAGGAAGCTTCTCGGAGTTAGAATTTTCATTTTGATGAAGCAATGGTTTCATTAAAAACTAAGATAAGCCTTGTGTATACAAGAAAGTCAGTGGGAGCATGGTTGTTTTCCAAGTACTATATGTTGATGATATATTACTCATTGGAAATGACATCTAAACCTTAGAGGTTGTCAAGTCTTGGTTAGGGAAGTGTTTCTCACTGAAGGACTTGGGAGATGCAGCTTACATCCTTGGGATTACCATTTATATGGATAGGTTTAAAAGGTTGATTGGTTAAACTTAGAGTGGCTATATAGACGAGGTATTGAATAGGTTCCATATGCATGACTCTAAAATATGGTAATTTCCAATGTCTCATGGTATAAATCTTAGCAAAACTCATAGTCCGAAAACTAATGATTAGCGAAAGTGCATGCATTCGATTCCATATGCATCAGCTATTTGATCTATCATGTATACCATGTTATGTAGCCGACCTGATGTATCATATACTTTGAGCACAACAAGCATATATCAGTCTGATCCCTGTGAGAGTCACTAGATAGCAATAAAGAACATTCTTAAGTACTTGAGTAGCACTAAAGAAGTTTTCTTAGACTATAAGATTTTTGAAGACGAGCTTGTAGTAAATGGTTACACAGATGCAAGTTTTCAAACTAATATAGATGACTTAAAATTGTAGTGTGGGTATGTATTTACTTTGAATGGAGGGGTAGTGAACTGGAGAATTTTAAAGAAAGAAACTGTAGTAGATTTTATAACAAAAGCTGAGTATATTACAACATTCGATATAGCTAAGGAGGCAGTTTGGATCAAAAAGTCGTCTCTGAACTTGGTGCGGCTCTGAGTATTGTTAACCCCGTTTGCTTGTATTGTGACAACAACTGGGCGATAGCACATGCCAAGGAACCAATAATACAACACCGATCCAAACATATACTTAAATGTTTTCATCTCATTCAAAAAATCATTGAAAGGGAAGACATCAAGTTATGCACAATTCCTAAAGAAGACAATGTTGCAGATACTATGATGAAGGCTCTTCTACAAGCGAAACATGATGGTCATTTTAGGGTATTTGGTATTAAATACATGAATGATTGGCTCTAGTGCAACTGGTAGATATTGGGGCATGTGCCCTAGGTCATCTACAAACATTGTTTATCTTATAATTTAAGTTAATAAGTTTTTTGGGTTTCATTTGCTATTTTATTATAAGTGATTGCATGTTTACCTTATAGTAAGATCCATAGGTATTTGTTGAAATATCGTAACTGTCTCTAGTCGGTCATTATACTGGAACTATAATGAATTAAGACTAGTGTGAATCTTGATTGATGATCATGTGATGATCATGCGTAAAGGGATATGAATTGAGAGCATGAGTACTTGTTAGGGAATAAGGTATTAGACCAACCCGACATGAGAATACAACATGGACTAAGTCATAGGTGATAGGTATATCATTTAGTCCTTCGACTTGAGATTACCATATACTTCAATAGTAGGAACATGGTAGTTTGATACAATCAAATGTTGTCTTTAACCGAACTATTATAAAGATCTTGATTGATTACTTTGTGAATAATATGTGAAGAGGTGTAATCAAGATAGAATTCTTTACTTTTGTATAGAGAGAGATATCGGTGGATCCTTCGATATGATAGGCTGATAATGGCCAAGTTCATGTGAATTGATATGATAAATGTCACTTGGATGTTCTCAGTTTACCTAAAGAACAAGACTAGTGTTATTGAACATTGAGGGTGACTTTCCATGCCTTAAGTTTAATCAAATGATATTGCATGACAAAAGGATATGATATATGTTATTCGTTAAGTTGTATAGATTATGATATTCATGCTACTTGGGTAGTAATAATGTTTTGCTAGAGATTGCTTATGACTTTTGTACCAAAATGGTTTTTGGTTCACCGCTAATGTCACATGAACCTATTGGGTCGCACATAAAGAATGGTTTTGCGCATCTTCAAATGGTCAAGAGTAATGAATTTTATATGCTAAAATTCATGAGATAAAAGCCATTAGGATTTGTTATATGATAACTTTTTAATAGGGACGTATGTGTAATTTGCTTAAACTGCCAAAATATAACAATTGTATAACAAATAGGATTTTAAGTGAGAGCTTATCTATATATATAAATTGAGGCTGAAACCCTAAAATTAAATAAGGCATGGAAAATAAAATGTTTTCTATATCTTTTGGGGCTAGCGCTTAAAATTATTGCCACTGTTTGTGTCTGAATTTCTGATAGAGAACAGGTGCTTGAACTTCTTGGAGATCGAACAATCAGAGAAGGAAATCACGGATTAAAGAATGGTTTAATTTTGTAGATCTAGTTTGATGGAACTGGTTTTCGGTCTTGTTGGGGTTTTTCAAAAATTGTTCTGAATTTACCACCGCGTATGTACCCCAAAAGCCAATAGATAAACCAGTCGAACTTAATTAGAGTAACAGTACATCCATCCATTATACCTTATAATCATAATACAATATATCATATATCGAATAAAAATAGGAAATGCAGTGGAATTAAAGCTTTTCGATAAAACATAAGATATACAAAAACTAGCAAAAACCACAGTCATAAAATCATATCCCAACCCTGTTTATTACAAAACAGTAATGAAATAAAATACATTAATAGTAGGAAAATCAATTCACCATAAAGAAGACAATAAACTCCTAATATTCTCCATTCCTGAGTTGAAAAGTACATCAGTAACTTGAAATGTTAATTAGGGAATGAGCACTCCAACTTGCTTAGTAAGTAATGCTCGTAAACATATTAATTATCAACTACTAACAATGAATAAATGAATAGTAATATGTATACAAAGCATATCTACTCAGGGATTAAAAAAATGATATAACAATAAATAACATAATACAAGTTCGTAGGTCAATTGCAACAATTTTCGTGATTTGTAATTTTCATTTTCATTTTTGAGTAATTCTCTCATGTTACACAAGAATACATCTACCGAATCCCTATGTTGACCGACATGGGGTTACGCCAATGCATTCAAAGGTATTCGAGCTATAAACTCTTAATAACTGAGAGTCGTACAATCATCTTACCCTAAGGATATGATTTACAAAGACCCTATGTCGGTCATCATGTGATTTCGTCGATGTATTCAAGTGTAGCTAAGCTACTAGCCTTAAATCGACAGTGAACGACTAAGTTGAAACTCCGCCTACTAAGGATATTAGGACGGAGTTTATTTCCAAGCTAACATCTTCCTTTTATTAAAACAAAGGACGGAATCTATTTCCAGGCTAACCTTCACATCCCTCAGTCCCGGTCTGCTTTGTCGACACTTCCGAGGATTTTTCCATTTGAAAACAAATACAATCAAGTCACGTTACATTGCCCCATTCCCACTTCATAATGCTACATGAACTAAATATACTAACTATGTTGCATAGTTTATAAGAATACGAGTCCAACTTACTTATGCCGAGCTTTCCTAACTTTATACAGACTTACATGATTCTCGAGATCCATACATATTTCTTGGTCGACCAATGACCTAAAATAGATTGAATATCATCAATTTAGGTCTAATACTCGTTAGTTAAAACCATTAAACTGGTCTCAATTCAATTCAGAACCATACCACGTGTTAAGTCAATTTGACCATTTCACACTTTTTTAGGTAAAACCCTAATATAAAGTCTCGCACTAATCCCGAAATTTATTTTTTACTGAAATTCATTAATTTCTATTTATTTGGTCAAAATATTTTTTTTTAGATTTTTTTTATTTTATTTGTAATCTTCCTTTTTCGAGTCTTTTCTCCATTTTTTTATTAGGCTAGGGGTTTGGTCCTGAATCACGCTGAATCGGGTTCAGCTCAACCAAAACAAATAGGCTCGGTTAAGGAGCCCAACCCCTTTATTCGTCTTCATTATCGTCCTTATTTTGTTTTGCAAATCAATAATTGTTTTTTGATTTATTCAATTAGGTTGGGGCCAAACCTAACCCCAAGCAAGTTTTGGTATAGGGCATGGCTCCAGTGTCATCTCCTGCCTCAGACCCATCAACTCAACAAAACAATGGCAACTCTTTCACCAACAAATCAACAATAATGACAATGACACTAATAAAAAATGATACAACATAAAACTTATTTCCATCATCGGTTGTCTCCCCTTTGGTTGATGTCTCTCCCACAGTTTCGATACCTCTCTCATTTTTTATTTCGATTTCGAAACCAAATCAGATGAGGCGGTTTTGTTATGTATTTGGATAAATATAACATTTTTCTCTAAATTCGTATGCATGAATCTTGAGGCGAATCCTAGAATAGGATTCAAATTCAAAAATCTTTAACTCTACGCCAATATTGATACATGCATATGCGTGCACAATGATTTTCTTTGAGATGTGCTTGCATGTATCTCAAGGCATGGATAATTTCGGCAACTTTAAAGGTTCAACCAATTCACTTCCTCGACTCAAGGGTAACACGTATCGCGAGGAGAATCTAATGTATATTTTAATTTGGTATAAACTTACATATATATATTTATATATATAACTATATATATATATGTTGATCACAATGTATTTTGTGTTAATCAACTCTTCGTGCACGCAAAAGACCACCCTCGAGCGTGCACATTATTGTACAACTCTTGCGTATCACCTTCGACCCCGAGTGTCACTAGGCACCCACTAATTTATAAATTATTTCAAATATTTATACATATGCCTTTATTCACATATATTATTTCGTCGTGCACGCTAACGAGTACACTCGGGCATGCATGCTACCCGACCCATGTGCATCACCCTTCACCTACACATGGTATTACGCATTCCATAATTTTTCAATTAATCCATTACATGCCAATTAATCCAATTATTTCCATAATTAACAATACAATCAATATAAACACCAAATAGCATGCAAATCCACGCACACGCTAATCGAGATAGGAAAGGCTTAACCATGAGTCAAAATCTAGTTAATTAACATTCGAATTGACACTAATCACCTACTTAAGGTAACGCGTCATTACAGTCTCCCCAATTTAAGACAATTTCATCCTCTAAATTAATGGAAATGTATAAGTTACCACTACTTCCAAAGAGAAATGGAATTTACTTTCCTTATATAGTTCCCATTCCCAAGTTATCTTTTCATTTTCGTGAAAACAATATTTTCCCTTAATCCGAACCTACAATGCCATTTCATATATGAGACTTTCAAAATCATGAACAAAACTTGTCTTTTGAACTCTCCAACAATCAATAATGCTAGTCCCCACAATATTTTTTTATCTAAACCAGTTGTAGTTATAAATCACCTAATCTATCATACCCTCTCTTTCTAGCTCTTAACCATCTCATTTTCTATAAAAGGCATATCTCTAATCTTATTTATGACATCAACATACAACAAGACTGAACATATTCAGCTTTATCATCTTACGTTTTAACCCACCTAATTACCTTTATTATCAAAGAACTCACATAAAGGAATATATTTTCTTTTAACTCCAATATATTTCTAAGACACAAGCTAAGAAATTCCAGTTCTTCATGGTTAGCGAATGCTTAGGGTGATTCAGGGTAATTGATGATAAAGGGTGGAATTCCTCTCCTAGCCAACCTTTTCCTCATCCAGGCCCAATCCGCCTTACCACATCCCACTTCCAAGCAATTAAAATAATTTGCTGACATTAACAAGAAAATGCAGACTTTAGTCAATCTATCAATTACAACTCATACATCATTGTGTTGATCCAAAGATCTAACAAATTTTTTTTCATAACTTGCAATTATGTTTTATTTTTACCCTTTGATATACACAAGAATTTATCTAACCCTTAAGGTTCTTAATATTCAGTCTTAACTTACTAAATAGATCTCATATCTCTTTATGAATTTCATAATATAAATAATCATCTTAGATGATTCACAGTTTCCATCATATACTTCACTACGATATGATATTTTCTACATAAAAAATATAATTGAAGACATTCATGAGATTATGGAAATAATTCTTACCTGATATCCTTCCCGAACTGGGATTTTCATTTCAGAACCAATTGCGTCTGACACAGTTTCTCTAGTTAGTCTAATTAGAAACACTAATCCTTAAGAGCCAAAATCATGGAGTATGAAGTGGTTTCGATTAGATTTCTTAATCACCTTATAACCAGTTAATCAAACACTTGGCTCAACTCCAATCTGAGCCTCAAAGAACTTGTTTGTAACTACTAATTCCAACAACTTAGTTAAAGATGTGCATGCACAGGACTTTATTTTATCATTATTATTATATATCTCTCAAAAGATAATACTAAAAAGTTCCTATAATAATTACACTTCATATTCTTTTCTATATTAAAAGTCTTAATAACATCAATTAGTTTGTATGGGTGCGTGAATTTCTCAGAGTGAATTTTATTATATTCAATAATCTAAGGTACTTGCTTCACATTTAGTTTCTTTTACTCTAAAAGTTATACTCTTCAAACTCTCATCGCTTGAAGACTTATCAAGTCCCATTGCACCACTTATTAATTTTCATACTTCTCATTTGTCTTCTGGTGTTTCCTCTAAGATTCTATAATCTTAAGTATACCTAAAAGACTCTCCAAAACCATTTCACACGATTATATATATCAAATTGTACGATGAATGAATAAACTTAAGCAACCTATTCAATTTAGTAGATTCACAAATAAGTTGAAATCTACACCCATATTTTAGAACCATAAGTCTCAGCTCTAGAATTTATCTTTTCAATTCATTCCATTCATCATTTGAAATATATTTCAAGTTTTATTCTACTAGAGATACCTTAAGTTATTTGGTACGACTACCAACCAAAATAGTTATTTCATAATAATTCTTCTCAACCATCCTTAAACTATATTTTAGTATAAACTACAATCTCATATTCATTGTGTTAAAACCCAGCTACTTGAAATAAAGTATCAGGCTAAACCTTTAATTTTCTCCATATTCTAGTTATAAACGAGTAATAATTGTAGTTAAATTACATTTCAATATCCTCTTAAGGTATCTTTGCATCATTTCGGCTTATCTAAATTCCATTTCTAGGTTAATCCAACATACAACACAACAATACTACAAATCTTTGTATATGTTATTTGTATCATTCAATAATTTCAAGATAACATTACCCTTTTGATTTTAGGTTGAATATAACACAATTATTTAATTGTCTCAATCTTAGTCAAGTCCATCGACTCACAATTCATATTCAACACATGTTTGAGTGACTTACATTTGAAGCTTAGTATTTGCACTGCACTTCCTTTAACATAAACTAATTTATCATCTAATTTCACATAAATTTGCGATATTTCTTTTCCCTTTTCTAAGTCCATAAACCTTTTATATTCTCATTGATAACGCAATGATAATCTTATTCTAATAGAGCCAACAACTCTATTTCTTTATTCATTTTTTAACATAGCATGAGTACTAGTGAGAGTGAATAGTCTTTATCATAATTTCTAACACAATCAAGCCATTGCCAGACTTCATTTTTACATACTCCTAATTCTAATCGTAATTTAATAAAAATCAAATCTCAACCATCTTATGAGAACAACTGGTTTCATGTAGTTAACCAAATGCATTGTTGATTATAGGTAATGAATATTCCTTCTTGATTTAGTTCATCTTAGTTCATTACTCGAGTTCATTTCTCAAACTCATATAATATCCATAATACGCTAAAGAAAGTGGAAATTAATAATCGGTTTAGTATTAGAAATCAAGTAATTGATGAATTTAAATCTCAAATTATGGCAAAACTCTAAGAGAATCTGATAATAAGACAGAATGAGACTTTTTGGAGTCACAATTTTTTTTCATCAAGCATGAGTTCTCATAAAGAACCTACTATTATTCTAAAATAATTTCGAACCCTTTGAATCTCGAGTGATAACTTTATTTCCTTGAATCACTATTTGTAGAGATTTATAAATTTTATACAATTTTTTATTAAGAGTGGCAGATAATGCCAATATCATAATATATTGCTCATTCATTCCTAGTATTATAAAGTATTTCTTGGATTCTCAAAGTTCTTAGATTCATTGACATCTTATTCTCCCTAATAAAGACTATTCTAGACTAACAAATCAAACTTAAATATAAAAGCTTTCAACTTTAAGTTTCCATATGAATTTACCATAAAAGTGATAGAAGTATAATAGATAAGATAGAGTTAACTAACAATGCAAGTTTTTCTTAATCCTTCAACTCTCATATCTAGCTGTGAATCTTCATTTTTAATATAATTTCACAATTAAACTAATTTTCAAATATCCCAACATTGATCTACATGTCAATATGGAAATATTATGCTTCATAAAATACTTATGAAGTATACATTATTTGTTGGTCTTTTTATCTATAATAAGTACTATCAATGACTACTAGTATCAATTCCATTAATTGAATGACTTTCCGACATATATCATCTGCTTTTAACTTAATTAGTATAAATTGCAAAAGCAGGGAACATCTAAAAGTAAGTTATCAACTTCGAATTTTAATCGAGTCATGCAATTCTCTATTTGCATTTATTAAAATTTATTTAACTTTTTATGCGTGCGATCCACCATAACATCACCTTTTTTCCTTATTTCACTCTATTAGTGAGTGCAATTACACCACAACAACACTAATAAGCTTTTTCTTATTTTATATTTACCTTCAGTTTATGTATTTACGCCATAACAATACTGACATACTTCTGCTCCTTATTTCAATATAGACTAGCACCATATCGGGAATCTTATACTTCATAATAACTCTCGAAGTAGGAATAAATTAGTAGTTATATAACCTCAACTAGGTTCTTATCATCGTTTACCACTAATTTCTTCATTTAATGACCTTTACTCTTATTTAACTTGTCTCGACAGTAGTATATATTCTATTCAAAGTGACTCATCACCATTGAGTTTCCCCATATATAATTCAATGTTTCCTTTACTTCTTTATGTCCATTCTCATAACATATATCTCAAAGTCCAGGTCTAATTGATCCTTCTTCATTGACTATCATTTATCAAACAATATTATTGAGAATAAAGACTATTAGGGACTCTTCCATAGGAGAAAAGTCTTCTTTTTGTCATTGTACAACTTCTTATGTCTTTCATTTTTTTTATATACTATTGAGAATTAGGTTTCTATAAACCTTAATCTTCAAAATTCTCTCAACTCCTGAGATATTAATGAAAATAACTATCATGTTATCAGTCCGGAAAGACATAACATGTTTATCTATCGTATAGGTATAATAAATAAACGTACAAGACATTATCTAGTCTTTTTTTTCCTTACCCCCAAAACATCAATAAAAATCGTCTATAAAATCCTAGGTTATCAATAACTTGAGAACAAATCTCTAAGTTAGTGAACCTAGACTTTTATTCAGTTTACTGGTAATGATATTAGGTTCTGACACTAAACTGTGTGAGAGTTATTCTTGATTTGGCTCTCTTGTAAAATTGTATTAAAGCTATTACTGGTAATAAGATTTAACCAGCTCTGATACCAATAACAACATTCCCTGTCCCAATTAAGGCAGTACCTCGCTTGAAACCCTAATTAAGCCCTGGTACACCAGTCGAACTTAATTAGAGTAAAAGTACAGCTGTCCTTCATACCGAATAATCACAATACAGTATATCAACTATCAAACAAAAAATTGAAAATGTAGCAGAATTAAAACTTTTTGATAAAACATAAGATATACAAAAATCGATATAAACCTTAGTCGTAAAATCATATCCTAACCCTCTTACAAAATAGTAACTCAATACAATATATAATTAATAGGAAAATCAATCATCGTAAAGAAAATTATAAACTCATAATCTCTCTATTCCTGAGTCGAAGCGCCCATCGTTAACATAAAATGCTAATTGGGGAATGAGCGCTCCAATTTGCTCAGTAAATGATGCTCAAGATCATATCAATTATAAATTACTATAAATGAATAAAATAGAAATATGAAAATAAAACATATCTATTTAGGAATTAAAAAATGATATAACAATAAATAACAAAATGCAAGTTCATAGGTCAATTGCAATTGTACTCATGACTTGTATTTTTTATTTTCATTTTAGAGTAATACTCTCACCATACATAAGAATACATTTGCAGAATTTACATGTTGACCGAAATAGGCTTCTACCAGTGAATTCAAAGGTTATCGAGCTATCAACCATTCATAATAGGAGACTGGTACTCTCATCTTACCCCAATAATATCATCCACAAAACCCACATGTTTGTCATCATGTGATTATGTCGATTTATTTAAGTGTAACTGAACTAAAAATCGTCAATAGATAGTGAACAATTAAGTTAAAACTCTATCGTATTGAGGATTTAAAGGCGAAATCCATTTCTATGCTAACCATTTCCTTTGATTAGGACAAAGGCGAAATCAATTTCCAGGATAACCTTCACATCCCTCAGACCCAGTCCGCCTTATCAACACTTCTGAGGATTTTTACTTTTAAAAACAAATACAGTCAAGTCACGGTACATTGCCCCTTTCCCAATCCATATTGCTATATGAACTAAATATAATAATTATATTGCATAGTTGATAAGAATACAAGTCCCACTTACCTATGATGAGTTTTCCTAAATTTATACTAACTTACATGATTATGGAGATCCATACACCTTTCCTTAACCACCAATAACCTAAAATAGATTGATTATCATCAATTTGAGTCTAATACTCATTAGTTAAAACACTTAAATTGGTCTCATTTGAATTCAGAACCAATTTACCACTTGTTAGGTCAATTTAACCATTTCACATTTTTCAAAGTAAGAAACCCTGATATATAGTCCTACACTAATCTCGAATTCTTTATTTTATAGTAATTCATCAATTTCTATTTATTGTATGAAAGCATTTTTTTTTTCGGAATTTTTTTTTTTTTTTTTTTTTTTTTGGAATTTTTCTAATTTTTCAACCTTTTCTCCATTTTTAATGGGGGAATGTTATGATGAAAATGACAACACACACCCGAATGTACATTGGGGTGACGTGGCACATTGAGCACATAACTTGCCCACAAGTGTGCATTTTGGTGTATTTCACATACCGATGCTTTGTGCGTAGACACCTCATCAAAACTAACGAGTAGTCTGAACAACTTCCAATCAACCAATAATTTAGATAATCCTATCACATTAAGTCATTCCTTCTTGTTTGTGCTTGAGAAGAATTTAGGAACAAGAAGACACCATTACTCACTCTCAAAAACCTATCACTTTCACCTCTAATAACACCATCGATGATGATCATCTGCTCCAATAATGCTCCCCTCTCTTCATTTAATAGAGTTTGCTGAACACGGTTAGTGAACTTTCATTTTCTTTTGTTTATTTGAACTTTGATTAGGGTTTAGACTTATATGGGTTCTTTTATGGTTTATTTGAGCTTTTCCTTATGGTTTAACATCATTTAAGTAAAGTTATATGTTTCATAGTTGAAGGTTTGTTCAACAAAATGGGTTTTCCTACAGTTATATAAGGTTTAACAACCTACAAAAATTGGTATTTCATAGATTTCAATCCAAGTTAAAAGTTGGGTAGCTACTTCATTGATGCTTTTTTTTTATTCTTTTGCAGATTTTTGAGTTGAAATTACGGCATGATTGGTGGAGTATGATGCTCTTAAAAAAGCTTGCATGACTCTATATAGGGGTTTTCTACAGGGCGTTAAAAGGGGCATACACCCCAATTTTTTTTAAGTTTTATGTTTTTTCAGTTTAATATAAACTTCCTTTAATAAAAAGGATTTCTCATCATTTACTTGGATGTGTGGGGGTTATTGATGTGTGTTGCAAGTATAATGGCTAGCTTGTAGTAATAGTGTAATCAACATACATTGAATATGAATATCGTCCTCAGGGAAAGGTTTTTGCACTAGTTGTATATTACCTACTCAACTTGAACTATTGATAAGGAAATCGCTTTTTAATTAGTTATTTTATATCTAACTAAATTATTCTACCAAACCCCTTTATCTTTACTTGACTTCTTATATTAAGGATATCTTTACAACTTCCCCTAGGTAATTTAATATTATGCTTCGCATTCACTTTTTCATCTTAATATGTTATATGCAATGCCTAATTAGAATAGAGAGATTTTCTTTAAATCTATTTCAATCCACTATTGTGACAGAGAAGATTCTAATGTGCAAATTAGAACTCCACCTATTGGTGTAAACAACGTAAGTTCCACATTGCTTTAAGTCTCAAATCATTGGATTCATAACCTACTAAGTTTATTATACGCGCCTCCTAAGTCAACAATTATCGCTTGATGGTGTGTATTTTACTGGTGTACCATTCATATCCAAGTTAAAAGCTTTAGCAGCCATGATAACTCCTAAAGCTTATGTTCCTTAAACACGTGATCAAGATGGCAAAAGCATTATGCTCAGAATCAATACAAATTCTAAACATTACACTTTTTATTATCAATTTCTATTACTATTAAGAGCATAGCATTCATACCATAGGATTTATTAATCCCTATGATTAATAGACTACTCACTTATAATTGAAACACACATATCACAATTCAATATGAAAATCATTGCAAATTAGAGATGAATATAGATATTACCTTGAATTAATCAACGAAACCATATATTGATTATAAACGTGGAGTCTTCAATGTTTTCTCAAATAAAAACTCCTTACACGTAAACTCAAAGCTAAATTACTCTAATGGTGGTTAATCTCCTTTTATGTTGTGATACCTTCTAAGTTTACTACGTCCTAATACCAATTTATACCCCTTATTAACAATGGAGCTTTAATTCGGTAGAATATTTGGGTCCTAATTCCAGTAAACTTAGAATAAGATTTTCATTGGTTCCATTGATTCCAGTAAACTTATAGATTACCTTTTATGAATCAATAAACAACTACGTAGATTACCCTTAATATAAATGAGCATTTATGTTGTCTGGACCTAGCCTAATTTCAAATTCGAACAAGGGTGTCTTATTTAGACCCGACTTACTTTTAAAATTGGCTTATCTAAATGTCCAGATTTGTCATATTGATACATCTTGAATATCAGACTCCTGACGAAAATCAATATTTTAAATTAGATTTCTTTGGAGAATTTCAAAATGGTGGATATTACGCATCGATCCCTAGTGACACAATTAATGAAGTACTACTTATTTAACTAAAACACGCCCACATCAATTAATTAATGAGAAAATATGTTAGCTTGATGTTCGTTTATTCATTTTGTTTTCATCTACATTTCAAACTTTTTCAATTTGTGCCACAGTTTTGCTCCTTCTCTGCTAATTTTCTAAGTACTCTCTTTATCTATATATGCAATATAAATTTGGAGATGATAAAGGTATGCTGACTCGTTAATGATATCACACGCGTACCCTAACATTTCTTATGTAGCGTGTTACGTATGCATATGCATTCAAATATATTTCCTATGCAATAAAAGCTGTGACACCATTAAAAATGAATCTATCGACATTTTCATTCTTTGATATAAAAAATAGAGAGTGAAAGAGTAAAAACCATTAAAGCTTCAAACTTTTGAGAAAATAGTGCTCGAAGGTGAAGGAAGAAATTAAAAAAAGTTTAAAACTTTTTCAATGATTACTATGATTTTATTTCTAAATGAGTTGAGTTTGACACATTTAATGTTCATTAACTGCATAGAAACTGAAACAATCGGTTGCCATATCAATCTGAACCTCATATCAATCGTTAATGATAATCTAATGGTAGATATTGAATACCCATGCCATGGATATTGAATAAGAGCTGACAAAGTTGTTGTCAAAGAGGAGAATGCAAATTCTATCAACTTGTAGATTATCGATGAGTTTTTTGATTGAGCAAAGAAAAGAGTTGAGGCGAGAGGGAGTTGGGAATGAACACCAATTTGATTTCGAGAAAGGGAAAAAACACTTTTTATTTATGACTTAAAAATTGAAGATCCGTTCTTATATAAATATAAATAAGTGAATTGTTATTGTGAAAAGTTCTTACAACGTGACATGTGACGCATATATAAGTGAACTATTTTTGTTAGAAGCTCTCACATGACATGTGACATTATGTTGTCATAATTAAGGTTTTATTAAAAAATAAAAGACACGAGCTATTGACCTTTCTCGTGCTTAAGGGGTAAAATGGTAAAAGCACACAAAATAGTGTTTTGGCACTTAATGAGAAGCCGACGCATGACACATTCTATTTCGTTAACATTATGCCTATTTTCTAAAAGAATAAAAGTAGTTTTCAATTACGATCAATTAATGCATTGTCGATTATATTTTCAAAATCAATCATTTAGATAATTATTTAGTAACATGTGTTATAGTGCAACTCTAACACAATTATGTTGAGTATTTTTTTCGATTTTAACATTATGCCTATTTTCAAGGAAGGACAAACATATTTCAGAGTGAGTGCGACCCAATAGAAGCGGATGTGATTGGCATAAAAGAAGCAATGAGTTGGATCGATGAAATTGCGCTTACAGAAGTAGTATTCGAATCGAACTCTCTCTAAGAGATTGTAGGAATCATGGAGGAGTAGCACTTCCTTAATTTACAGGAAATAGGATATATGATCTAGAATTGCAAAACACTTAGGAAAAGGCATGACAATGGAGGATTTGTCATGTTAATTGACAAGCGAATGAGATTGTGTATCAAATGGAAAATAAACTTCGCGAATTCATGTAAGAGTATTATTTGAGAGTGAATTATCAGATTACGTTCGAGCTTTATTATAACTTATATAGTCATGGTTTTTACTTCAATGAATTCATCTTTTGAGATATAATAAAAACATTATGTTTATTTTCGAAACACATTAAAATAATTCTCAATTAGGAACGATTAATAGATTGCCAACTATATTTTCAAAACCAATCATTTTATATAATTATTTAGTAACATGTGTTGTAGTTCAACTCTAACACAATTATGCAATCAATTTTTTCAATTGTTTTACATAATATTTTCAAAATCAACTGATTAATTCTAGTTTTTTAGTACATGCTTCAAGATCGATTATATTTTTTACCCAATTAGAATAGGATTAAATTGTAGCAGTAATAATCAAGTGACTAACACTTCTAATCTAATGACGTCAAAAAAACAAATCTAACCTAAACATTTACCAACTATTATTATGTGACAACCCTCACTTGACCTAGCGTAAGGTCGCTCGGTTCAGACCGCCATCTAAGTCCAATACCTGAATTGAACCTGAGCAAACAGTCTGGCATTATTAAAGCAACTTGCAGAATATCAAACTAGTATATATGAATAGATGATTGTGGAATTTAAATAAAAAAAAACAAATCCATATGACGTACTATGAAATTAAAATTGAGTTTTTTCAAGTCCTTAAAACAACTTAAGTTAATCATACACTACCAAGTAGTTTAGACTAAATGAGAGTAAGGTTCATTTTACCCAGAAGACCTATTTAAATACAACCCAAGTTCTATAATTTCAAAATCAAATAAATATATAATAGTATTACAAGGCTCACATCAAGAGAAAGCTGCAAAATTGCATTTCCTTTGTCTTGATCTAGTGCCAAAGTGGATGGTCCTAAAATGTAAGTACGATGAGCTAAAAGGGACAGTAAAGCTCAATTAGCGGATTAACTTCTCAACCATTAAATACGTAAGTAAGACTTAATAAGCATGCTAATACTAGCATGAACTGAAATCAGGTAGAGAAGCATTAGATCATAGCATGAAAACAAGACTCATAAAGTGTATGCGAATCAATATCATCATGCAAAGGGGATTCTAAAGAGACATACCATAAGAAATAGTAATAATATAAATTTGTGGTCTCATTCAATGAATACTAGTTATTGACAAGAATCCGACAACCGATTCTCATACCTTCGAGGTGATGGAGACCGCTAGATGACACACTATGACGACCCGCCTAACTTAATAAGTAATTGTCTAATTTTAGACTAAGACCCAACTCATATCTACGTGGATGTTGTGGATTAGTCTAGGGTACACCTACCGAGGTATAATTATATATATATTATATTTGTGTGATTACTTGTGTATATGGTCGTTTTACGTAAGCTACGAGTGAGTCGGTTTGCACCTCAAGATGCGTGCGATGCGGATGCAGGACTTATTAGATCAAAATAGTGGAAATGGCTCGGAAGAATAAATTAATAGCATTTCAACAAAAAAATCCTAAGTTAAGTATCAATTGACTTGAACTAGGTTGAATAAATCACAATATGCTTAATGGACCTGATGCGCCTCGCGTTGCATGATGGCACCGGGTACCTAAGTAAGTAAGACTTAGTCTAACTGTGGTGTGTAAATTATTAATTCACTAAAAAACTAAGCTAGTTAATTTGATTAATGTGCCTATGGTGAGAAGAATTGGCTAAGTCATTAAAAAGCTATGTCTAAGATAATGTAACTGAAAGTGACACCAAGTAGACACAAAGATTTGGATGGACATAACTAGGATCATGGATGGACATCGAGACGAGTGTGTGTGACTTGATCATGGGCCAAGACTATAGGCCAGCTAGTAAAAATAAAAGACTTAGTGCATTTGCTCAACATGTAAAATGGAGAGTTTTTGCTCTTCTAAGAGTATAAACCCCAATTTACGCGCTAGAAGTTAAGAGTATTGGGAGCTAAACAAGGGGGATTTAGAGTCGAATTTGTCAAAAATTCAAGGATTCAAGTTTAGGTAACTCAAATCCCAAGTTATCTTTTCCATTTTTGCTCTAATTGTCTATTAAAATGCAACAAAAATGGAGGTTTTTGCCAAATGAGTTTTAAGGAGGTTTTTACAGGGTTATTAGACTCAATATTATGAATAAAATGCATGGGAAATCTTAGCCTTTAAACTGGTTTTTGGTTATTTTAGTGTTCTTGATGGATGTGATGGACGCATGTTGATGATGGTGCTGATTTGATAAATTGGTCTGGATGTTGTTGTTATTGTTGTTTGTTTGTCATTGATGGTGGGTTTTAGGGTTCATACGTAGTGAGAAATTCAAAACAATTATTGAAAAACCCTAATAGGACCGAAAATAAGTTCCATTACACTAAGTCTACAAAAGTAAATCATACCTTAATCTGTGATTAACTTCTCTGATTGTTCGATTTTCAAGAAGTTCGAGTGTGCGTCCTCTATCTGAAATTCACACACGAATGGTGACCACAATTTGGAGTGCTAGCCCTAAGAGAGATTGAAAACATTTTGTCTTTCTCTCCTAAAATTCAAAGAACTCATAAATAGCAAAAAAATGAAAATCTTAATTGTTTTCAGGGTTTCAACCTTTATTTACATGTATAAATAAGCTCTCTTAAAAAACATATTCATAATACAACTATTGTATTTAGGCAATTTAAGCAAATTACACATATGGATTTATTAATAGGTTATCATATAACAAATTGAAAGGACTTTTATGTCATGAGTTTTATCATATAAAATTCATTACTCTAGACCAATTGAAATTGCACCAAGCCATTCTTTATATGTGACCTAATAAGTTCATGTGATGTTGGCAATGAACTAAAACCATTTTGGTACACAAGTCATAAGCGGTCTCTAGTAATGCATTACGACTACCTAAGTAGCATGAATATCAAAATCGATACAACCTAATGAATAACATATATCATATCATTTTGTCGGGCGATATCCTTTTATTAAACATAAGGCATGGAAAGACACCCTTAATGTTCAATCGTGCTAGTCTCTATCTTTAGGTAGACTGAAAACATCTAAGTGACATTGATCATATCAATTCACTTGAAGTTGGTCATTTAACAATCTAACATATAGAGGAATCCACTGATATCTCTATACAAGAGGGATAAATTCTATCTTGGATGCACACATTCACATATTATTCATATGGTAATCAATCACAATCTTTATAATCATCCAATTAAAGACAATGTTTGATTGTGTCAAATTACCATGCTCCTATATTGAAGTCTATGATAATCTCAAGTTGAAGGCTTAAATGATATAGCTATCATGAGTAACACCTATAACTTAATCCATGTGGAGTGGTCATGGTTCCTTGGCCTGTATAATGGCCCCGTTGTTGTCACAATACAAGCAAATGGGGTTAGCTATAACCACACCAAGTTTATAGATGAACTTTTTGATCCAAACTGCATCCTTAGCTGCATCAAATGCTGCAATGTACTCAAGTTCTATTGTAGAATCTGCTACACTTTCTTGCTTCAAATTTTTTCAGCTCACTATGCCTCCATTCAAAGTAAACACATATCCAGACTATGATCATAAGTCATCTATATCAGCTTCCAAACTTGCATCTGTGTAACAATTTACAACAAGCTCATCTTCTAAACTTCTAAAGACCAATAACACTTCTTTAGTCCTTCTCAAGTACATAAAAATGTTCTTTACCGCTATCCAGTGAATTTCACTGGGATCAAACTAATATCTGCTTGTTGCGCTCAAAGCATATGATACATCAAGTCAGGTGTATAACATGAGATACATGATAGATCCAATAAAAGATGCATATGAAATTTTATTCATTCACTCTCGCTTATTATTAGTCTTTAGACATTGAGTCTTGCTAAGATTTATACCATGAGACATTAGCAATGACCCTCTTTTAGAGTCTTGGATACTAAACCTATTTAGTACCTTATCTATATAAGCACTCTGACTTAGACCAATTAGCCTTTTAGACCTATCCTTATAGATCTTAATCCTAAGTTTGTAGGCTCTATCTCCTACACCCTTCATTTAGAAACACTTCACTAACCAAAACTTGACACTATGCAAAGTTGGGATGCCATTTCCAATGAGTAATATATCATCAACAAATAGTACTAGGAAAACAACCATGCTCCCACTGACCTTCTTGTAAACATAAGGCTTATCTTCATTTTTAATGAAACCAAATTCTTTAATTGTTTCATTAAAATGAAGATTCTAACTCCGAGAAGCTTGCTTTAATTCATAAATAAATATGAAGCTTGCATACCTTCCTAGAATTCTCATGATGAACAAACCCTTCAGGTTATATCATATACACGTCCTCAAGTAACTTTCCAATTAGAAAAGTTGTTCTGACATCCATTTACCATATCTCAAAGTGATAATATGCAGCTATGTCAATTAGAATTATAATGGATTTAAGTATGGCTATAGGAGAAAAAGTCTCATCACAATCAACACCTTGAGTGTGTTTGAAACCTTTTGCTACTTGTCGTGCTTTATAAGTACGCACATTGCTATCCATGTTAGTTTTCTTCTTTAAAACCCATTTACATCCAATGTTCTTACCACCTTCAGGTAAATCAACCAGGTTTCAAACTTGGTTATCATACATTGAATGCATATAAGAATATGGCACTAAACCATTTGTTTGCCTCGAGGCTAGACACAGCCTCTTGATAAATAGTAGGCTCATTTTAATCCATTAGGAACACCTCATTATGATTAGTAACAAAAAATCCAAATCTCTCAAGCTGATATCTTACCCTATCAGACCTATGCGGGCCTTGTGATACCTGTAGAGGTTCAACTAGTTCAAGACTTTGTTGATCTCCCACTAGTGGTTGAGTGTTTATTTTCGGTTCTTGAACTTCTTCGACTTACTTTATTCCCATTGTCATTTTTAAAATAAACTTTTTTTCCATAAAGACACCATTTCGAGTAGCTAACACTTTGTTGTCAGTTGGATTATAAAAGTAGTACCCTCTAGTTTCTTTAGGATAACCAATAAATATACACTTGGTAGATTCGGCTGATATTTTTTTTTTTAGATTTGTCGTCGTGCAAAAACCTCACAGCCCCAAATATTAAGGAAAGACAAACTTGGTCTTTTTTCAAACCACATCTCATATGGTGTTTTATTAACCGCTTTAGAAGGAATACGATTCAGTGTAAATGCATTAGTTTCCAAGGCATAGCCCCAAAAAGAAATTGGAAGATCTACTCGACTCATCATAGATCGAACCATAACCAATAAAGTCTGATTTTCCTCTTAGAAGCATTATTCCATTGTGGAGTTGCCGAATGAGTTAACCGTGAGACAATCCCAAAGTTTCTAAGATGATCATGAAGCACTTTGTTCAAATATTCACCACCTCAATCGTACCAAGTTGATTTCATTCTGAAATGTTCAAAACATCCTAAAAGATTCACTTTTATATTTCTTGAGATACATGTAACAATATCTATTGAAATCATCGGTGAAAGTAATGAAGTACTTATAACCACATCAAGCCATTGTGTTTATAGGACCGCATACATCAGTATGTATTAGACCCAATAAATCACTTACCCTTTATTGTATCCAGTAAAGAGACTCTTTGTCATCTTGTCTAGTAAATAAGATACACATGTTTCATATGATTCGAAATCAAATGAATCTAAATGTCCGTCTTTATGTAGTTTAGAAATGTGTTTCTCATTTATGTGGCCAAGACTACAATGCTAAATGTAGGTTTGACTCAAATCATTTGATTTGAATCTCTTTGTGTTTACATGAAGATTAGGAATATGAGTGGAACTTTTCATGTTTAAAATATAATGACCATCAAACGAATCAACATTAGCATATAAAATGTATTTACTAGAAATAAAGCGTTTATTATTCACAATAATGAAATTAAAATCATGTAAATCCAAATATGAGACCGAAATGATGTTTCTGCTCAAGGCATGGACATAATAACAATTATTTAAAACTAAAACAAGTCCACTAGGTAAAATCAACTCATAGCATCCTACAGCCAATGCAACAACCTTTGCTCCATTTTCAACTCGTAGGATGAATTCTCATTTCTTTAGCTTTCTACTTTTGGTGAGACCCTACATATTAGTACAAATGTGAGATCCATATCCGGTATCTAATACCCAAGAGTCACAAGTAGATAAGTTAACTTCAATAATGTAAATATCTGGAGCAGTAGTCGCACTACTCTTCTTTTTCTTTATATCTTCAAGATAGAGATTGTAATTTTTGAACTAATGCCTCGGTGCATGGCAGAAAAAGGAAAGAAACGGCAATATCCTTCTTTTTCCTTTTTCTTCTGGAATTGTAAAGTAGAAGCAGCCTTAAGCTTGACTTGTTCTATAAGCTTTGTGACAATCACAATGGCCTTAGCAACTTTAGCCTTGCCTTTGGCCTTCTTTTTCATAGCCTTTCCTTTCCGAACCATCAACATATTAGGAATGAGTTTCTTGACATTCTGTTCGGCAATTTTAAGCATCAAATGCAACTCTTTGATAGACTTATCCATGTTATTCATGATATAGTTCATCGCAAATTGTGAATAACTATAAGGCAATGAATTTAGGATCAAATTTGTAGCCAACTCTTGGCTTGTGGGAAATCTTAGTCTGTCAAGATGGTCAATATAGCCCTTTATTTTCAGAACATGAGAACTAATTGACACACCCTCAGCCATTTTGCAAAAATGAATGTTCTTGATTGTCTTAAGCCTTTCTTGCCTAGCCTGTTATTGGAACATTTCCTGCAACATTGTAGCCATGTCGTAAGCTTCCATGTATTCCATGTCCTTCTGAAGTTCAGGAACCATGGTTGCCAACATAATGCAAGCAATATCAGTTAAGTCGTTGACATGCTTAATATGTGCATCTTTTACGAGTCTTAAAGTATTGGCTGATGATTCCTCAGGAATAGGATCATCCAGGATATACAACTTGCGTTCATGCTTAAGAACAATTCTCAAGTTTCTAAACCAATCAAGAAAGTTTGTCTCAAACAACTTATCCTTCTCAAGGATGGATCACAGTGACAAGGGATAAGTTTGATTTGAAGAGGCCATAAATCTATAATAAAGATTACGTAAAAGTTCATTTTTATTATAGAAGAATAGACTCTCACTAAATTAACAACCCTTTCAAAAAAGTTATGTTAATTTAAGAGACTAAAATCCATGTTTCACCTAACTTCAAGACAGCTAAGGCATTACAATTTGAATTAGGTTATTTCGGTAGGTACCAATTACCATTTACATCATATGTAACTTTTAGTTGTTTTATGAGATTATGACATCATATGTCTCAACATGTTTTATCTCATCTAGTGCCTAAAGCCCAAAACCATTTTGATAGCTTTATCAAGTCCAACTATTTTAAACAATAGATTAACCGTTACTCAACTAGCCTCAGCAAGATAACACGATATACTCTACGGATGTAGACTCATATTGATGTGATCGAAGCCGTAAAAAGTATTTGAGAATGGATGGCACTTGACTTAAAATTTGGAAGAGGGGTTTTTATTGGGTTTTAGTGATCATGATTTAAACAAGATAAATATTATATATTACAATGTATGTACAATCACTAAACAAGTTAGAGAATTTTAATAAGATTTTTCATTATTTTAGTCAATCCAATAGATTGAAACTGCTCCTTATTTTAATTCTAAAATATTTTAATTAAAACATTTTTAATTAACTCGAGCCCACCTTTAACTTAATATCTTATCCTAATCCAATTAGAGTTTAAGATACTTTGAGTCCTTATCCAATACGAATTTGTTATATATCTCAACTATCTTATAATATTTGTAATTCTTATCCGATTGAAAGTTTATCTCCTATATAATAGGAATATATTAACAGATAACCACATTGAGATATATGATCAAAAACCAATTTCGATTCTTATTCATACAAAATAAGTAATAGAATCAAGAAATGAATTATTAATCATGCATTCAACACCAGAATCATATTAAATTATTCATATTAACCTAATCATGATTTCTATCATGCAAACACACATAATTATTGAACAAAAATAAACTATGTAATCAATACCAAAATCATATTAACCTAAACATGACTTCTACCATGTGAACATACAAAATTCATATCGTTCAATATTAAAATAGCTCTTAATTGAAATATTCTAAGCAAGAATTCATCATTGAATCAAATCATACCTATATATAAAATACATGAATTAACGACTTACTTTAAAACCAATTCTTGATAACTATTATTACATAAATTATATGTACGTCATAAATACATTAATTAAGATCATGTTTTCACACATATATCATATATATATCAGAGAAAACAAGCAAACGTTTAACAGAACCGAACATAAGACTATGATACCACTGTTGGGTTTTAGGATTTATACGCAGCAGAAAATTTAAGACAATTTTTGAAAAACCTCAACAGAATCGAAAATAAGTTCCATTAAACTAGATCTACAAAAGTAAACCATACCTTAATCTGTGATTTCCTTCTCCGATTGTTCGATTTCCAAGACGTTTAGTGTGTGTCATCTATCAGAAATCCACTCATGAACGATGACCATAATTTGTAGTCCTAGCCCTAAGAGAGATTGAAAATATTTTTTCTTTCTCTCCCAAAATTCAAAGAAGTCAAAATAGCAAAAACAAAAATCTTATTCATTTTTAGGGTTTCAACCTATATTTATATGTGTATGTAAACTCTCTTAAAAAAGACTTATTCGTAATACAACAATTGCATTTATGATGTTTAAGCAAATTACACATATGCCCCTATTAATAAGTTATCATATAACATATCGAAATGGCTTTTATGTCATTAATTTTATCATATAAAATTTATTACTCTAGTTCAATTGAAATTGCGCAAAGCTATTCTTTGTGTGCGGCCTAATAGGTTCACGCGATGTTAGCAGTGAATCAAAACTATTTTGGTACACAATTCATAAACAGTCTCTAGCAAGTCATTATGACTACCTAAGTAGCATGAATATCAAAATCGATACAACCTAGTGAATAACATGTATCGTATCCTTTTGTCGTACGATATCCATTGATTAAAAAGAAGGCATGGAAATTCCCATAATGTTCAATCATACTAGTCTCGATCTTTAGGCAGACTAAAAATATTTAAGTGACATTGATCATATCAATTCACATGGACTTAGCCATTATTAGTCTATCATATCGAGGGATCCATTGATATCTCTCTCTATACGAGAATGATAAGTTCTATCTTGATTATACACCTTCACATATTATTCACATGGTAACCAATCACAATTTTTATAATCTTCTAGCTAAAAATAATGTTTGATTGTGTCAAACTATCATGCTTCTAATATTGAAGTCTATGGTAATCTCAAGTCGAATGACTAAATGATATACTTATCACGAGTAACATCTATGACTTAATCCATGTGGTGTTCTCATAGCGGGTTGGTCTAGTACCTTGTTCCCTAATAAGTACTCATAATCTCGGTTCATATCCCTATATACATGATCATCACATGACCATCAATCAAGATTCACACTAGTCTTAATTTATTGTAGTTCCCAGTATAATGATTGACTAAGGAGATTTAGGATGTTTTAACAAATACACATGAATCTTACTATAAGGTAAACATGCAATCACTTAGAATAAAACAACAAATGAAAACAATAATTTTATTAATTAAATTATAAGATTAACAATGTTTGTAGACTGACCTAGGCACAAGCCCCAACACTTGATAAGGACTTAAATGTTGATAAGTTCTTCTCCCTCAAATTTTGATTTTAGGGGAGGGGGAAGCTTGTACGCACACTTCATGTGTGCGTACGAGCTTGAGCCAAATCGAGCCCAATCCCCATTAAATAATTAAAACATAAATTAAATTTAATATCAAATACAAATTAAATAAATAAATTATAAAAATGGACATAAATTACAATAAATGTCAAAACCATTATAAAAAAGATATTACAAATTGAGTTTCAAGATTTTTTCGCACGTTTGGCACTCTGGTGTAATCCAAAAAATGTGTCACAACTAAAAATTAGAACAAAGTTCTAATTTTTTCACTCACAATATAAAATCAATTAATGTACCCATAAATTATTTAAAATTGGCACGTAGGATACTTGAGGCCTAGGGAAGCTTTGATGATATTTTCGAGTAATGTGGTTGATGAAGTTTTTATTGCAAAAATAGTTTTGAAATATGGGTTAAGTTTCAAGTTTTCAATTTGGATAAGTATTTATATGGCGGGTGGAGGTAGAGGACGAGGTAGGAGTAGTAAGCAAGAAAAACCCAAGTAGAACTATGCAGGCCACCTAATGATTATTATACATACCGGGGTTAATATTAGAGGACCTAGACCTAGGAGAGCTGAGCATAGAGAACAATCATCATTATCATCTGATGAGGAAAAATATTTTGAGAATCCAAACCTTGGTCATCTAGTGCCTTATGACCTCTCGTTGTTTGTAATACCTAGAGCTCAAAGGAGGTATAATAGTGATAA
Organism: Stephania yunnanensis; assembly: GCA_039657365.1. Classification (NCBI taxonomy): domain Eukaryota; kingdom Viridiplantae; phylum Streptophyta; class Magnoliopsida; order Ranunculales; family Menispermaceae; genus Stephania; species Stephania yunnanensis. The sequence goes on along the minus strand of CM077590.1, from coordinate 34,501,354 downwards.
GAAGAGGGTAATAATTCATGAGAGGGTTCAATATTCAGAATGTGAGCAAGTGTGAGGATAAGATTGTGAGCATCATCAAAGATCAAAGGTGGGAGCAACGTTTTAGAGACTATGCGGGTAGAGGAGAAAGGGGATGTTCGAAAATTGTTCAACAATTTTATACAAATGGGCATGTTAGTAAAAAAAATGGGATAAAGTAGTAGCACAAGGGAAGAAAATTGATATGCGTGCAAGATTGAATAGGTTTTTTGGTCTACCATGATATAAATAAAAGAATGTGGATGATTACCTGAATGTCATTTATGTCGATAAGGAATTATATCCCTATTAGATGATCCAAGACGCATTGGAGATACCTTCGGGAAAAGGATTTGCACTTGATGGTGAATGACACCTAAAGTTTATCGAAACTTACAAGTTTAAGAAAATTACGAAGAGTTGGAGTTATATTATAGATGCATGTTTTTATCCGACCAAGCAATACTTTGAAGTGTAGAACTCTGGAGCTGCTTTACTTTACTATATAGTGATGAAGAAGGGTTATATCGATGTTGAAAAAATTATATACGATTCTATAAAGTTTGCAATGAATATTATGAAGAACGAAGAAATGTTATTCTCTATTTTGTCACTTAGTTTTGTAGGCAAGCAAAGGTTGGTTTCGATACTGAGTTCGATATATTGCTCAAGAAGACAATAAATGATGTGGGAGTACAAAGAATGAAAAAAGTAGTATGATATAATGTCTTAGAGGATGAACAAGGATTATTTTATGTGATAAATGCGAGAGAAGCAAGAAGGCATGGGAGAACATAAAATAGAAGGAAAACAAAAAAAATGCACGGAAAGCGACAAGATTGATGAAGAAATGGTAGCAACAAACAAGAGGACTTTACAATAGTATCATTCTATGTATAAGAGAATGCATGTCAATCATTAGCAAGATTCAAGGAGAAGTGCCGACATTCCATCTTTGCAGTTGCAACTCAGCTGATAGCTATGTTTCGTAACCTTCTACACGAACGGATGAAGATGATGAAGATAACGAGAAATTACTTCTAGACACTGCTATGTGTAGTTTATTTTTCTTTAATATGAAATGAATAAATGAATGATTAAATGTATTGCTCTTGCTTAAATTTTTTCTTATGAATGAAATATATTCCCTTTGCATTCCATTCATTTGAAGTTTGTAAATTTACATATTTTTCTATTTCATTACATTTGTATTACACATATCAATTTGTTTATGTTTCACTGGTATATTTGTTTCGTCGGAAACCCGACTTAATTTTTAAATCTTAATGATAAGGTTTGGAATGAGTTTAGGGTATTTTAGGTGAAGCATAACAAGCATAACAAAGGAAGCAAGGAAAGAAATGAAAAGTAAAAGATAAGTTCAGAGTTTATGCAAGTTTAAACATTTGATCCGATATTCACGTGAGTTGATGAGATTTTACAAATTTCTTTCGAATTCAAGTAAGTATCAATTTCATTTTACTTTATTTTTAGTTAGGAATATACTATAATGGAATTAATGTATAATAAATTTTTGAATGGAAGTGATATTTTTATCACCCAAGTAAATTCTATGATAGAAGGAATCTATTTTATACCCTTTTTATTATCTTTACTAGTATGTATACATTGGATTGAGTGTCATATATTAGTCATGAGAATGGGTAGAAGATAGGGACAATAGTGCAAGATGAACACGATAAATTTTTACGAATCTTGTGATATAAAGGCTATTGATTAAGTATTTCTATATATATAATTATTATGCCATAATTGAAAGAAGAAATGTGTTAGAAACCAATGAATTCTATAAGTTAGAAAGAATATTTTCCTCAACTTTAGTGGACAGTGAGAAGTGCTAACAAGAGTTTACAAATATATAGAGAGTATTATAGATTCCATAAGAAATGGAGCAGAGAATCTATAGTGGGAAAAAAGTGAGAATGTCTACAAGTAATGGAGCAGGGACTCAAAAGTCAAATGAGAAAATATATAATAATGATAATTAGGATGAAGTAGAAAAAAAAATAAGAGATGAAAAAAATAAATGTTCTTAAACTCTTTAAAAACATTTTAGCTCGTGTGCTTGAAGGTGGGGTTAAGTGAAGTATTTATTGATCTAACACGTTTTAAACGATATATTCATTGATATCTTGGAAAAATTCCTATTGGTTTTTATTATGGCGTTGTTATAAAGTATTTTCTAAAGTTAAGATTAATCTAGTGGTTTTTGTGTTTTGAGATTCTATACTAGTCATCGTAAGTTTAATGCTTATCAGTGGAGATTGAGAATACCTAAATTATGTATTGGTTTTGTATTGAACTTTAATTTCTAAGGGTATTGCGTTTGGTGGTCGAGTTATCATTAAGGGATGATTCGTTTTGTCTAAATCCTTCTATTCTATCAGAACTTCAATTTACTTCTGAGTAATATGTTTTATTTGAAGATCACTTCTATTTAAAACTTCTATTATTTAAAGTTTGGATAAATTAGATTGAAATCATGATATAAAGAATGAAAAGAGAATATGATTGAGAGTATTCCTTTACTTGAAACAACAAAGTGTTAAGTTTGTGGGTATTTGACAAGTCGATAATTAGACATGTTTTATAGTGTAATTTAGGTTGCTTTTAGATATAAATGGTGATATTACACTAGGCATTCCCTTATTTTTGTGATTTCAGGATTCGATTAGGAAAAATGAAGAAATGGAAGAAAAGGGGGAAGATGAGCAAAGCAGTCAACTGGAGAATAAAACCAGTGATTATCTAGCGATACAAAATTACAAAGAAATTGCTGAAAAAATCCACAGTAGAGAAGAGCCAGTGAATCATCAGCAAATTAAAAAATACACTAGGGATAGCTGGATAAATCGGTGGAGCATAAAGATCTATTTCTAGTGATTAACTCAACGATTTGTGTACAATATTGGATTCGCTAAGGAATTCCTGAGGTCGGTGACGAGTTTTTTGGATAAGAACAAGGAATTTGAGTTTATCAATGATAAGTATACTTAGGGAAACTATAAATAAGACCTTAGGCTTCGAGATTAGCAAGGGGGAAACACTATCTAAGCCCTCTATTAGCAATTATTAGTTTTAAAGTCTTTTCAATTAGGTTTTAGTTTATTACTTGTGGAGACTCTTTGGAGATTTAAAACTTATTCAATATAGGTATTTTACATTAATGTCTTTCAATTATTTGTTTATTACAATATCTATTATTAATATGTGTAAGTAGTTTATTATTCTAAACAATACTCTGGACATGATTATAAACCGTTCATGAATTTGGTCATAATGTAGGATTTTTGTTTAATGCGTTAAACCAATCACACACGTCAATCATGATTTTATTAAGTTGTTTTTGCATATTACAACTAATGATTATTTGTATTGAGTGCATAGTGGCATATATGTTTCTTAGTATAGAGTATCTAAATCTATATCTATGATTATTGACAATAATTATAGAACCAATAACTAAGATTAATCTATAAGGCAAAAAATTACTCAAGCGGATGTTCTAGGTGATTCTGTTCTAGGTTATTTAATGAGTAGCATAATTCCGATTTTTATTTAGTTTGAATTAAGTATGACTTTATTAAGTGTTAATGGTATCATAATTTCTAATTTATTGCGTTTTATCCAATAAGTAGAGTTACAAAGATAAGGATATGACTTACTTCCATTGAGTATAGAAAAGCTGATAGTTTGCTAAAGACTATCAACCTAGTATGATTAGAGTTTAACGATTTAGGATCATTATATAAATATGATGATTGATTATGACTATGCTTTAATAAAAATGTCAAGATATTTAATTTATATTGATTTATTGATTGTTTACATATCATTGTCTAAGATGTATTAATTAGATATTTAATTTATATTGATTTATTGATTGTTTGTTTGAATTGCATTAAATTAGTTTATTGAGTTTAAATTGTTTATAGTTTAATTAATTTAATTAATTGTTTTTTAGATTGACAGTGTTTAATTCCCGTTTCAATTAGATTAGTTAAATTAAAGCAAATTAAATTCAATAAAACTTTAGGGTAGCCTTAATTCTAAAGAGTTATGCAAAATTTCTATGGAGATGATATCTCATTTACCACTACCGCAAATAATAGAAAAATACGGGAAATTATTGGGCACGCTCGACAAGTGTTACACGCCAACACCCGGATCGTCATCAACGGGAGTGCTGGAATTGTGGTCACACTAACCCGTCGACCATACACTAACACATGCGAGAATGGAGTAGTCAAGAAAGTCTAATCGACGCAAGTCGTCATAAAACATCGATATAAATCAATAGAAATGAAAGTAAATACTAAGTGATTTTTTCGTGGGTTTACTAACCTAATATGCAACAAAAACTCAGTCTTCGCCGCTTGCTCGTACCATGAAATCCCCGTCCGACGGTCCGCTAAGCTTCCCTAGGTCCAAAGTAGCCTAAATATAAATTTTCATGTCATTCCAATGTGTTTTAGGGTGTTCAAGATCGTAAGTTAAATTTCAATCCAAAACAATTATTTTTGTTAAGAATAGGTCTAAATTGTAGTTAGCGCGCTAATGAAGTCATTAACGCACTAGCTTCCTGCTAGGTAGCGCACTAATGAAATCGTTAGCGCGCTTCCTACACTTCAGGACTTGGTCCAGCCAGATTAGGTAGAGTGTTGTCGGGTTGGGGACCAAGATTCCCAAATTAGGAATTTTGATCTTCCTAACCCCTAGAGCAACTTCTAGCCCTCTCCATCGTCGTCGACCTCATCCTAAACTCATGGGGGACTCCAAAGACTAAACAACAACAATAACAATAATTCATCATCAATTTCATGCATTTTCATCATTACTGGCAAGAACACCAAAAACTATCTCGAAATTCCATTCAAAGTGTAATTGCAGTGTTCAATTAAGTTGGAAAAGCATGGAAAAACCTTAATTTAGCTAAAGAATTTCGTTTGGCACAAGAGTCCTCAATTTAATGATGCATAGACCTTTTAATTCATTATTTGAACATGAAATGGAAGTAGAGATGGATACCAAGCCTTTGAATCACCAAGAAATTGCTCCCAAGCACTTCAGCGCTCCTTAACAGCCCTTAATAGAGAATTTCAACACTCCCACTTGAGCTCTTTCTCAATTGTGTACAGGATGATTTGCATGTGAACAACTAAGCATGGTTTATATGCTGTCATAAGTCTAGATCTTAGCCATTCATCTTGGCTCACTTCCTCAATCCTAGGCTCATTTATGGTCCACATTTAAATCATCACAACCACTGTTGTCCACTTATTGTCACTATAAGCCTCTAGATCATGCATCTCTAAGTCCATCTAGGGTCCTAATATTTTTTCTACTATCTTAGGCCTTTTTATGTAAATCAACCAAAAGTCATACCATAGGCACATTTGACGGTTTAATTAGCTAAGACTATGGATTATAAAGTCAAACTCAACACCTCGCGCACCTCGAGGTGCGCCGATTCTTTGATTAATAATTTATCAACTTAGGTCATTTCCGTAACTTAGGATTTCATATAATTTACCCAAATTGTTCAACTAAGTCACAAATTTCATGCCTAAGTCACCAAATCCCGTACTCATGCAACAAGCAACTCGAGGTGCTACCTACTACACTCATAACTCACGCGAAATCCGGTAAAAAATGAATCAAATCGTGTAATGCTATTTATAATTTAAAATACACACAATGTAACAAGAACCACACAAAAATAACCATCAATTATACCTCGACAGGCGTGTCCTAAACTAATTCGCGATGTCCACATGGGTCTGAGTTGGGTCCTAATATGAAATTAGACAATTAATTAATTATTAAATTATGCGGGTTGTTATGGTTGATTAACGATTCAGGTAGCAATTTCTTTGTATTCCTCACTTAGTTGGCACTTCGCTGGGTCTCTCAATTGCCTATTTGTCTAGCGATTTGTGTGTATGCTCACAAAGCTGGTACATCACCATGACTTTTCTGCTGTTGATCAAATTTTTCTCTTTTCTTCTTCATGTTCCTTCATTTATTCATTCTTTCTAAGCTTAACATAAAATCACAAAACATAAGAAAATCAGTGTAATATAGCTTTTTACATTCAAAATAACATTAAAATATTCTATAAAATATTCTATGAAGTTAAACTATCACTTTGTTGATTCAGTATACTCCATCATATGATCAAGTTGGGTTGCTAGATTATGATCAATTTTCAGTCTTTATATTGGTAGTTTATCAGATGACATAGCACCAAAAAAAAAGATGACAAGATGCATGTGACAATTGTCAAATACAAATTATACAATCAATTTAACAGACTTTTCTTTCCAATTTTTCTTTCATCCTCCCCTTCTTTTTTTCTGTCGAGAAAGGTATACTTTGCTCAGCTTTTTTCACTTTAAGAGTTTTAATGGCTCATCAATTACTTTAAGGATTAATCCGTCCGGGCATTTCTAGTTTAGGAGGGTTTTAGTAGCTTATGCCCCATCAAGACATGGTAAACGGGAAAATCAATCTACTCAAGAACCAAATTTATGAAATTTGGGACCCAACCTTAAGTTGTTCTCCTTGCACTAAGTGCATATGGGGAACATCTCCAACTGCGATAGATGAGAGCTTTAAAAAAAAAACATAAATTTCATTAATCATCAATGACTCTCAATACATTCAATGGAACAAGATGGGACATAGAATCAGAATCAATCGCCATAGCAAATTGATTTGCTAATCCTAATTGATTAAAAAAATATTCAACCGCCATTAGGTTGGAAATTTCTAACGAGGGAAGACAGTCTAATCCTTCCAAAAAATGAAGGAAGTAACTACCTCCCATAAATGCAAATCCCCACAAAGTCTTCAAGAAAGTTGCAGACGTGGGAAAGTGATTGTTGTCAATAATGAATTTGATGGTTGAAATGAGGATAAAACTAATCATCTTATTTGATCTGAACATATATGATTTTATTTGACTAATAAAAGACAAAAGAAGTTATTGGAATCAACGCCAATCAAAAGTGACGATCGGTTGTTGTTCAAAAGATAGAATCAAGAAGGAGAATCAAATAAGAAAAATTAAGGTTTTTGAGAGTGGCAGCTATTGTTAACTTTGATAGTGTAGATGAGAGAACTTACATTGTGAATATGAAAAACCAAGGAGAGAAAAGATCTTGTTCTGTCAAGAACTAATGATTCATTCCCTTAGATAAAAAGATTATATGTCAAGAATTCTCCAAGTGTTGAACAAGCAAAGTATATGAAATATTCTCCGACAAGGGAGCAAGTTTATCCATACAACATTGAACGCTAAAGAGAACTTTAATGCCTCGGCAAAATTCCATATCTACGATAATCCTGGTGAACTGAAAGATTTTTTTGTGCCACATACGAGCAGAGAAATGACACTTAGCGAAAAGATTGGTTCACTAATAGAGAACCGAAAATACTTCTACCAGTGTTTTCAATTCATTCAGTTTACAAGGTTCTACCATCTTCCTTCCACACAATGCAGTGGGCCAGCGAACTGTGCTACGCTAACTTGGCACCTTTCTGATTCAAATACCTGACAGAAAAGGGAGGCGCAGACGGTTAAGGGAAGAAATCAACCAACTGCTCCAGCAATGCCTGTTGGAACAATTATATAATATGCAGATCACTGTAAGTACAAAACCATGCATATAATCAAACTTAAGAACTAACTTAAATCATGCCAGAGGCTTGCACTAAATAGCAATGTCCTAAGACGAAATTTCTTCCAATTCGGTGTATGAATGCTTCAAGAGGTTCGTCCCCAGGATACAACTGGATTGATCTTTGATTACACACCAACCAAAGAACCTTTCTTGTGCAACAGTAAAACTTCTCTCAACAAAAAACTTCATCCTTTCTTTCATTTCGTACATACTATATATAGACAAATAATGTCTCTTATGAACAGTCACATGCAACTGTTCAAAAAACGTTGGTTGTTAGTGGTTCATTTAACCCCTAATGTACACACATGTTAAAACAAAAAATCACAACTGTTCTCAAATGTTCACAACTGTTCACTACTGTTCACAACTGTTTACTACTGTTCACAACTATTCACAACTATTCACAACTTTTAGGAAACTAAAAGTTATCAAACGAACCTTTAAGTAATTACGAAATTACTTAATTTAAAAAAAATATATATTTAAAAAATTTATGTTGTGAATTGGCTAAGTTCTCATATGAGACTAATATTGGATACTATACAAACTCAATATATTTAAACAATACCCCACATTTTTATGGTATCCATCTGCAACCATGACCGAGTTTACTTTGCCAAATCACAAACACAAATATAAAAATATCATTACTTTAAAATAACATTACTTCAAAACAATTGAGAGAGATTATAATGTCATGATAATCAGGAAAGTGTCGTATAGACTTGAACTTACCCTAGTAAGATCATATCGAGTTCACTTCGTGACGCAGTGATGTATGTATCTTGAACTGTTCATTTTTTGTAGTAAACTAAGTCAATATGTCTCACTTATGACATGATTACTGATGCACGTTATTCTTTGTTGTTCATTTTGGTCCTGAACATATCCTGGATTCATGATAGCTTTAGAGAATTTAGCCTATTCATTCTCATAAATGCGACCCCACATTTACCATCATATAGGTGACTTATCTTTAATCATTAAATGCAATATCGCATACCTTAAGCTTCTTATCAACACACTTACTTCATCATAGGAACAGGTAATTTTGTGTCCTGTTTGTTAAGTCAAATCTAACTAGTTTGCCTATTGAACCTAGACCATGGGATCTCCAATCAGCTAGGTTAGGTTTCCACTAGACTTGACTTACTCTATAGGCTTTAAGCCCATTCCCCTCGATAATATCTTCACTTGATCTCTTGGTACGCTTTTAGTTAAAGGATTTGCAATGTTTTCCTTAGACTTAACATAATCAATACTAATTACTCCACTTGTCAGTAATTGTCTTATAGTATTGTGTCGGCGCCTTATATGTCTCGACTTACCATTATATATGTTGTTCTTAGCTCTTACTTGTGCTGCCATACTATCACAATGTATGCAAATTGTTGTGACTGGTTTTGGCCAGCAAGGAATATCTTTTAGGGAAATTTCTTAGCCATTCAGCTTCTTCAGCTGCCTTGTCAAGAGCTATGAATTCAGATTCCATGGTGGAACGTGCTATACACGTTTGTTTTGTTGATTTCCAAGAAATCGCTGCTCCACCTAATGTGAATATATATCCACTTGTTGATTTGGTTTCTGTATTATCAGAAATCCAATTTGCATCACTATACCCTTCAAGTACAGGTGGATATTTTGTATAATAAAGTCCATAATTTAAGGTATATTTAAGATACCTTAGAACTCTTATTAATGCTGTCCAATGAGCATCATTAGGATTACTTGTGTATCTACTCAGCCTGCTTACTGCATAAGCTATGTCGGGTCTAGTAGAATTCATCAAGTACATCAAGCTTCCAATTACTTGAGAATATTCCAATTGATAAATTGCTTCTCCATTATTTTTCTTAAGATGACAATTAGCATCAAAAGGTGTTGGAGCAGGTTTACAATCGAATTGATTGAATCTTTTTAAGATTTTCTCAACATAATGAGATTGTGTGAGGACATAACCTTCGTTATTCCTTTTGATTTGAATTCCTAGTATTACATCAGCTAGACCTAAGTCTTTCATGTCAAAACTGGAATTCAACATCTTTTTGGTTGACATTATAGCATCCCTACTTGTGCTCATAATCAACATGTCATCAACATGTAAACATATTATGACGCAAAAGTTTTTCATTTCTTTAATGTACACACATTTTTCACATTCATTTATTTCGAAACCATTTGCTAGCATAGTATGATCAAATTTTTCATGCCATTGTTTTGGAGCTTGTTTAAGTCCATATAATGACTTAACAAGTCTACAAACTTTATTCTCTTGGCCTTTGACTATGAACCCTTCAGGTTGGTCCATATAGATTTCTTCTTCTAACTCTCCATTTAGAAATGTTGTTTTAACATCCATTTGGTGTATTTCCATATTGTATAAAGCAGCTATGGCAATCAACATTCTAATGGAAGTTATTCTCGAAAGCAGAGAATAGGTGTCGAAGTAATCTACACCTTCCTTTTGTCTATAACCTTTTGCAACCAATCGTGCCTTGTATTTATCAATAGTACCGTCAGCTTTAAGCTTTCTTTTGAATATCCATTTATATCCAATTGGTTTGATTCCGGATGGTAGATTAACCAATTCCCATGTATTATTTTGTAAAATGGATTCAACTTCACTATTGATTGCTTCCATCCATAAAGGCGCTTCCGTCGAAGACATAGCCTCCTTATAAGTCTGTGGTTCATTTTCAGTTAACGGACTTATGAAATCAGGTCCAAAATTCTTTGGAACCTTAATTCTTTTTCCCCTTCTAGGTTCCAATTCTTGTTCTTGAACCCTTGAAGTGGTTGGTTCTTCTAGACTCTCTTCAGCCGTCCTTTTTCGTGATGAACCATTTCGTTTTTCCTTGAAAGGAAATATATGCTCAAAAAATGTAGCATCTGCAGATTCTATGATAGTATTATCACTGATATCTAAAATATGTGATTTAACTACTAAGAATCTATACGCTGCACTATTCTTAGCAAAACCGATGAACACACAATCTACGGTTTTAGGTCCTAATTTAGTCCTTTTTGGCAAAGGAATTTGAACCTTTGCTAAGCAACCCCACACTTTTAAAGTTTTGTAAGTGGGTTTTCTCTTTCTCCAAATCTCATATGAAGACTTATCAGATTTCTTGAAAGGAACTCTATTCAAGATATGATTTGCAGTTAGTAATGCTTCACCCAACAAGTTTTGGGGAAGCCCAGAGTCATTCAACATAGAATTAATCATATTCTTGAGAGTTCTATTTTTCCTCTCTGCCACACCATTTTGTTGAGGTGTATATGGTGCAGTGGTCTGATGAATAATTCCATTTGTATTACAAAATTCTGTAAATTCAATGGAATCATATTCTCCACCTCGGTCAGTTCTTAATACTTTTATCTTTTTGTCAAGTTGATTTTCAACCTCTGCCTTATATATTTTAAATACATCAAAGGCCTCCATTTTATTCTTAATCAAAAAGACATGACAATATTTGCTACAATCATCAATAAAAGTGATGTAGTAGTTCTTTCCTCCTCTCGTAGGATTTGATTTGAAGTACCAAAGATCACTATGAATTAAATCTAATAATTCACTTGATCTTTCTTGAACAGACTTAAATGTTTGCCTAGCAAACTTTGATTCAGCACAAACTTCACATTTATGTTTTAAATCAATTTTAAACTTTGGAAACATGTTCAAATGTACCATTTTATGAATTAATCTATTATTTACATGCCCTAGTCTAGCATGCCATATATCAAATGATTCAATCATATAAGCAGAGACAGTCATATACGCAGAAACAATCATTCTATTACCAGTGCCATTAACAATTACAATGCTTAGTTTGAAGAGACCTTCAGTAAGGTACCCCTTCCCTATGAACATGCCACCCTTAGTCAATACAAATTTGTCAGACTCGAAAACAAGCTTGAACCCTTTCTTATTCAGTAAAGGGCCATACACAAGATTCTTTCTAATATCAGGAACATAAAGAACATCAAGTAAAGTGATTACTTTTCCAGACGTGAACTTCATCTTCACTGTTCCTTTGCCTTCGACCACGGAGGAGGATGAGTTTCCCATGTAAAGTTTCTCTTCACTATCAGTCGGATGAAACTCAGAAAATAAGGTTTTGTCACTGCATATGTGCCTCGTTGCACCAGTATCGATCCACCATCCTTTGGCATCGAAACAATATTAGTTTCAAACAAACAAGCTGCATGAGATCAAAGTCAATATTATCAATTTCCATGTCAGTAACATTTGCTTGGTTATTCACACCAGAATTATCTAAATTCCGATCTTTCTTATGGCGACAATCTTGAGCCCTGTGACCCTGCTTTCCACAAACCCAGCAACTTCCCTTAATTTTCTTGTAATCCTTCCCCTTTGGTGCTAACGGCTTGGCGGTTCTCTTAAGATTTTTCTTGAAATTCTTATTCTGGAATTTCTGAAATTTGGACTTGCTTGATTGTCCTACCACCATGTTAGCATTAGCATTAGCCATTTCCTTTTTGTCTCCCTTCCTGTGATCTTCCTCAACACGAAGTCGCAGAATGAGATCCTCAATGGACATGTCCCTTCGCTTGTGCTTTAGGTAGACCTTGAAGTCATTCCACGACGGTGGAAGCTTTTCAATAATGGCTCCAGTCTGAAAATGTTCATTTACGATGCACCCTTCAACATGCAATTCATGTATCGAACTTGCGCTCTTCCACTTGCTTTACCACGGACTTTGAATCCACCATATTGTATTTCAAAAACTTGCCTACCACGAACTTTTTAGCCCCTGCATCTTCAGTTCGGTATTTCTTTTCGAGAAGATCCCAAACATCCTTTGCGATTTTACATTCATAATAGACATCATACGAGGTATCATCAAGTCTATTCAAAATGTAATTCCCGCAAAGAAAGTCGAATTCTTTCATGCTTCAATAGTAAGGAGAGTTTCCCTGGACAAAGGGTTCTCATCGATTTCGAACTTCTTCCTTCACTATGTTGGCAAGATTCATAGTGGTCGACCAGAAACGACATTTTCTGCTGCCACCTTTTAAAGTCAAGACCCTTGAACTTCTCTGGTCTTTCATCTTTGGGATTGGCGGATGTGGATTTCTCAGTTACAAGAGATGCCATTTCAAACTAGTATGAAAACAACAATTTCGTATAAATCAGTGACTAGTTTTTGTAAAAACAGTGACAAATTATATGCAATCAACTATTGTATGTAAACCAGTGATAACATCAAATTTCGTCTTAGATTGTTGGAACAATTATACAATATGCATATCACTTTAAGTACAAAACCATGCATATAATCAAACTTAAGAACTAAATTAAATCATACCAGAGGCTTGCACTAAATAGCAATGTCCTAAGACGAAATTTCCTCCAATTCTGTGTATGAATGCTTCAAGAGGTTCGTCCCCAGGATACAACTGGATTGATCTTTGATTACACACCAACCAAAGAACCTTTCTTGTGCAACAGTAAAACTTCTCTCAACAAAAAACTTCATCCTTTCTTTCATTTCGTACATACTATATATAGACAAATAATGTCTCTTATGAACAGTCACATGCAACTGTTCAAAAAACGTTGGTTGTTAGCGGTTCATTTAACCACTAATGTACACACCTGTTAAAACAAAAAATCACAACTGTTCTCAAATGTTCACAACTGTTCACTACTGTTCACAACTGTTCACTCTACTGTTCACAACTATTCACAACTTTTAGGAAACTAAACGTTATCAAACGAACCTTTAAGTAATTACGAAATTACTTAATTTAAAAAAATATATATTTAAAAAATTTATGTTGTGAATTGGCTAAGTTCTTGTATGAGACTAATATTGGATACTATACAAACTCAATATATTTCAACAATGCCAAGCCAATAGGCAGAGAAAATTCACACCTTCCAAATGATACTTCAAATAACCAGCCGCGAGCAGTTCAGTGTGATTAAATTATACAACTATGATGTTGCTACAAGTATGGGGTGGGCAAACCGCGGTTTGGTGGTGGAAACCATCAAACCGCGATCAAACCGAAGGTTCACGGTTTGGCCGATTCGCAAACCACCACCAAACCGCGAACCATCAAAACCGCATCCAAACCGCTCGCAGTTTGCGCGGTTTGGTCTCGCGGTTTGGGAGGCGACAGCGACAGGCGGTGGTGGGAGCCGACCGGGAAGGGCGATGGAATCGTGGGACTCGCAGCCACTGATGCGTGGCGACGGCAAAGGCGGGACTAGTGGGAAGAGGCATAACAACAGTTCGGGTGGTGGGAGGCGACAGCGACAGGCGGTGACCAAAGCCGACCGAGAAGGGCAACGTGGTCGGAGCCGACCGAAAAGGGCGTCGGCTGCAAGATGTGGAGCGAGGAGGATGAACGGTAGCCGGCAGATAGAGACCAAATCTTCCTCTCCAAGTCTCCAACAGTGCTACTGCTGAGTTTCCTTTTTTTTTTAAGTTTTAGGATTTTGACTTTTGAGTTGTTGTAAATGTTGAGTATTTACTAAAATACCCAGGCACTTTTTTTTAAATGAAAACCGTAACGAAACCGCAATTCTGCCATTTTTAAGTTTTTTAAACTACCCCAAATCGCGAATTCTAAAAATCAGACCAAATCATGAGGTTTTACGATACTCTAGCTACAACTTTTCATCATCACTACGTCCTTGCCGGCTTTGATCACCATGGTGTCTTGAATTTGGCGTACTTTCTGAAGAATTATTATCATCTTCTACTGGGCTGGTGTTTGATTCAGTGTTACAGTTTTCTCCCAACAATGACGACGTTCTACTTTGAATTCTTGATTGCCCCCTCAACTGGATGACCCGGCACGCCTCTCTAGATCTCGAAAAACTGCAGGACAAATTTGCCTCCTCCATCAGGCTTGCTTTAACCTGTAGGCGGAGAACCTGGAAAAGAAAAAAGACGGTCAACAAACTTCCCTCCTCAGTGACAAACACACCATCCAAGCCTCTTTCCTCCACGAACGTCGACTGCATAGTGCTAAGTGTTAAACATTAAAGTTCAAGTTTTGTATTGGAAAATAACAAAACCTTTAGTCCCACATTGGAAAGAAAAGGTTTGGTTTCTCACTTAATATATGTTCCAACACACTTCACTATTGTTTAAGTGAGAAGTGGGTTAAAGTGAGTGGACCATGGGGTTTCACTAGGCAATAACCCTATTTAAATAATCTTTGACAATGGCTTTGGGCCTTGGGGGCTTTGGTTTGTTCAAGACTTAGCCATTCATAAACATAGTTATTATTTTTTGTTTTTTATTTTTATTTTTGTTTTTGAAATAAAACAAAAGAGCACCAACAGTTGCTAAGTTCGAATTAGGAGTTAAATAACTATCAATTAGTGGCACACTAATTAAGACCACTAATTAGATAATTATGGAAAACTGTCCACTAATTGGACAATTAGATGTTTATCTATAATAGAAGAGTCTTTTGACAGAAAAAGAGTGGTTTTTCCGAAATCAAATTTGATGTGATTTGTGTTTACTGAGAGAGAGACGATTTTGCAGTTTGAAGGTTCTTTGATTGGTGCTTTGGTCAAAGAGCAAACCAGTTGTATCCTGGAGACAGAACTCCTAGTTGAATTCAGCACCGAGTTGGAGGAAATTTTTTTGTCTTAGGTCATTGCACTGCAAGCCTCTGGTACACTTTGTTTATTAATCTTCTCAGTTGTTAAATCAGCATGTTTAGTTGCTAGTGATAACAATCCATGTTCAGATTTATGTTTGATATAGATTGTATGGTCTAACAATCTAAGACAGAAAAAGACAAAATAAAAAAAGACTATACATAGTTCTATGTTATTATCATAATTTCAATTTAATTCTACTTGCTTGCTTATTATTATTGTTTTCTGATTCGAATATACTTGCTGTTTTATATATTTTAGAATCTGAATCTGAATCTGAAATGGCATTATCTCGTATTGTTAATGATAAGACAATCTCTACTACCGCATCCAATTTTAAGGATGAGAGGCCTGAAAAGTTTAAGGGACTTGATTTCAAGAGATGGCAATAGAAAATGATTTTTTGGTTGACCACTATGAATTTAGCCAATGTCATCAGAGAGGAGGTTCCTAAGACGGATGAGAATTCGATCACCAAGGAAACCATGATGACAATTGAGGCATGGAAGAATTCTGACTTCCTTTACAGGAACTATATTCCGAACAGAATTGATGACACTCTATATGATGTTTATTCTGAGTGTGAGACTGCAAAGGATGTTTGGGATCTGCTAGAAAAGAAATATCGAACTGAAGATGCAGGAGCAAAAAAGTTCGTGGTTGGCAAATTCTTGAAATATAACATGGTCGACTCAAAGTCTGTGGTGAAGCAAGTTGAAGAACTGCAAGTGTTGATTCATGAGTTACATGCTGAGGGATGTATCGTGAATGAGCATTTTCAAACTGGTTCTATCAATGAGAAATTACCTCCATCTTGGAATGACTTCAAGGTGTATCTGAAGCATAAGCGCAGAGATATGTCAATTGAAGATCTGATCTTGAGGTTGCGTATTGAAGAAGATCACAGGAAAGGAGACAAGATGGAAGGAAGTGACATTGATGCAAAAGCAAACATGGTGGAAGGGAGCAATTCCAAAGTTCAAAAATTCCAGAAGAAGAATTTCAAAAGAGGAGCACCCATCAAACAGTTTGCACCGAAGGGGAAGAATTTTAAGAAAATCCAAGGAAGCTGCTGGGTATGTGGAAAATAGGGTCATAGAGCCCAAGATTGTCGTCATAAGAAAGATCATAATCATGGCAATTCTAGTTTGAACAACCAAGCGAATATTGTTGATGTCCAAATTGATGAAATGGACATTGATCTGATTGTTGTTGTGTCTGAAACTAACATGGTCTCTAACACTCGGGGCTGGTGGATTGACACCGGTGCAACTCGGCACATTTGCAACAAAAGCTTATTTTCAGAGTTTCTTCCTGTTGATAGTGAAGAAAAGCTTTATATGGGAAATTCATCCTCTTCAATGGTTGAAGGCAAGGGTACTGTCAAGATGAAGTTCACTAGTGGGAAAATAGTCACTTTACTCAATGTGTTGTATGTTCCTGAGATCAAGAAGAACCTTATATCTGGCCCTTTACTTAACAAGAAAGGGTTCAAGTTGGTGTTTGAGTCTGACAAGTTTGTTCTCACCAAGGGTGGAATGTATGTAGGTAAGGGATACCTCACAGAGGGTCTCTTTAAGCTCAATATTGTAATCGTTAAC